>CM064893.1:5820743-7070743 GCA_030347415.2 Decapterus maruadsi
TGCTTCACTGTTGAGGCTTTGATTTACGAAGCACCATCTTTATCATTTCCCGGGTTTCTTAAAGCCATTGGAGCCATCAGAGGACATTGGTGTGTGTGTGTGTATGTGTGTGTGTGCGCTGACTAAGTATTTCTGGAGGGGCTAACTAGATAAGTACAGAGGTAAAACCAAGGCCAAGGCTGTGAAGATGTAGAAAATCCCTTTGAAGTCACAAGGGCTGTGTTCAGCGAGCCTCGGCACCTTTTCTTTTTTGTGTGTGGTTGAGAGTGTGTGCGCCGTACACAAGTGCATCTGGGTGTGTGTGTACGTATGCAGATGCCTTCATTGTATTTGCATGTCACCAGGCAGTCTGTTGTCTGTTTACTTCCATCGCCCAGGTGTTTCATAATGTTTCCAAGCTGTCATTTTTGAATATATTTGAGACCTGAACATAGACTTTTCTTCAACAATTCAAATCATTTCCAACCATTTCATACAGCCTCCTTCTTCTATGTATTCTCAGCTATTGTTTCATCAGTTTTCTGCGTTTAATTCAACGTTGTTTCAACAATTCCTTCAGCTCATTCAGCAATGGCATTCAGCTTTCAGCATCTGCCCGAATTTCCTTCAGGAAATGCATTCTCTGGTTGTATTTGCATGTCACCAGGCAGTCTGTTGTCTGTTTACTTCCATCGCTCAGGTGGAGTCATTCATCTGCATTCGCACTATAGTTAGGCTGGCTGCGCCTCATCAGAGACGTCTCTGTTGGGTGACACACCTGTGTTTACGGTTGGTAAAGCGTGTAAACAACGGTCGCCTTGCATTTACGTGTGTGTCTATCTGTGTGTGTGCGTCTGTGAGTGTCTGTCTGCCCACTCAGGGATCGTATTGCTCAACAGCTTTTGTAATGAGTGGCTTCGGCAGGTAGACAGCGACTGGCAGGCTAACATGTCATTATACCCTGCGCTGCTCTGTCATTGGGATGGCGACTGTATTAAAGAGGCAGATGGATGCGAAACAAAAGCATGAACTCGGTGACATTCTTTGTTTCATAACACTGTACTTAACGCTCAGGGGGTTTATCCTGGAGGCACTCGGCCGACCTAACCTGTTTGTGTCTTGTCACCGTGTCTGTCGACTCCAGGTCCAGCTGATGGATCAGAAGATGGACTCGGTCCTGCAGATCCTGACGGAGCAGTTCCCGCCCAAGCCCGTGCTGACGTCCAAGCCCTCCATCCGCAGGGTGACCATCCAGAAAGCCATGGGCACCAGCATCGACGAGGTGCCCTGATGTCACCGAGACGTTGCAGCGGGTATGATGATGTCATCATCAAAGGACAACTAAAAGGGCAGGAGTATACATAGGCAGCCTAGCCCCCCTTGTGTAGGGGGGGCCTGCAAAATAACAAGGGGACTCAATCTTTCCTCTCTTCCTTTTAAAATCCCAATTTTTCTCACAGACTTTTGACCCCTGAGAAGAGAACAACCTTTAATTGCCCACTTGGGGGTGAAAGAACCGAGTGCGGGACTCGTGGTGTGGACAGATGGCCGACCGGTCTCTTCCTTCTGATGATTGTTGGGCCTGTTTGGCTCTTTCTTTGTCGTCTATTCGTAGCTTCCTCTTCTACGCGGGCATCGCGGGCCCTCGGTCTTCCCCTGCAGCACACAGTCATTCAAGCAGCGACATGCTGCGTGAATTTATTTCACTACATTAGCCTCATAATCACACTACTCAGATGATGTTAATTTATGTGTGGCCTGTCACTGAGCTGCATTCCTCTACTCCAAATATTATTCCAAAGCTAACTAACCCAGTAATGAAGTCGTAATGCAATCAAAGCACTCAAGTTCCCCAAAGACACAGAGAAAAACTGAGAGTCCAGCCATGGCAGAGGCATTCCTCAAATCCTTCTGATTATCTTGGCACCATCCACACCCAGTACACAACAGGGTTATTTCCATAGCCACATATCCATCTAGCCTAACTGTACTTAGACTGCAGCGGGTGTTTGTTAGTAGTGATCAAATAACACGAGGGGGGAAAGGCAGATTATCTGTTGACTTTGCGCTGTGTTAGAGACCGGAAGGCTGGAGTAAAAAGAAATGGGACTAAAGAAATGTGTGTGGGTTGGGTCGGGTGGCTAACGTGGTGCTGATTTACAGCTACGCTAGAGCTAATAAAAATAGCCAAACTGCGGAGAGAGGGCCCGGTGCTGCGTTACAGGAACACAGTCAGAAGTTATGGCGCGGCCTGTGTTTGCTCTCACTGGGAGAGATTTCATACAGTACGTATATCGATCTCAAAGCCCTTCCAGCAGCTTCCACCTCTCACACCCTGCTTAATATCCTCTACTCCCCTCTTCAGGGGCGAGGGCAGGCGGGCAGGCAGGGGGGGGGCTCACGCTGCTGTGTGCAATTTGAAATAAATTTGCCCCATTAAAGCTCTGATTATTTTTTCTCTCCTGAGCTAATTAAGTGCTGAATTCCTGGTAAGGGGAGATTACTCACTGTGAGCGTCTAATGAAAAGAAACACTGGGAAATGTGCAGAATTTAAACAGTGAGCTTTGAGGAGCAGGCGCACTAATTCTGTGTGAAAGGTTGGGAAACATCAGGCTACCACCGAAACCCCCGCGTTTGGAAAAGGAGGAGACAATGCTCTCACTTTGTTCCCGTGTTCATTGTGTTTTATCTGACAGACGATGTAGGAAGTAGAAAAATAGAAAATAACTCAACTATGTAGCTACTGTATGAAAGGCCTCCCGTAATTATAGCATGCACATTCCTGAAAAGACGGATGCACACACAAAAGAAGGGTGAACAAGAGACGCGGAAAGAGGAGAGGCTTTCTCTCTGCACTAACATATATTTTCATATTTTTTTGCAGTGGTTAAAAATTAGCTGTTATTTATCTTCTACGAAATCAAGTGGTTGTATTTCAATTTTTGTGACAGACCTCGATACATATCTGCCTGTCTTGTCCTGTACAGTTTTGTAAGAGATGTAAATAGAAACATTGCCTTATTGTACTGTATTTATTATCATGTGGAAAGATCAACCTGGAACATGTCTTGCTTGTTGGAGTGATGAGAAACACAGAGACCGGGGCGACTGCTCCTGTTGTACAGATGGATGGAAATGATTGTAAATGATATTCACGCACACCCTCTGCACTGTAGCTCTGCTGTAAATAATAAAAAAAAACTCCATTTCATTACGCTCTGGCCTGCTCTCTTGGCTCGGGAAGAATTTGATTACCAGCTCATCCATTCCATAATTTGCTTTCATTGGAGGGTGAAACCTGTCTTATAGTTTTTCTGAGCTGTAGCTGTTTGTTCAAATCGTGAGCAGAGCTGGGTCAAGGTAAGCCAGCGGGCCGGAGTTTCCATCCAAATAAAATCTCCTCAGCTCCTCATTTCACTAAAAATTCCTTTCACACTGCAATCACCACGAAGGGAGAGAGAGGAGAAAAGAAGGAATAACACGTTCACCGCGCCTACTTTGAACTTCAATATTCCATAACCCATTGAGCGAGGCATGCAGAGGAAAAAGAGAATACGTCTCATGTTACCACTCAATTATATTTGCCTTCAAAGGCCAAAAAATACTGGGGATGTCCCAAGATCAGCATGGTCCAGTGCTGAAGGAGAGAGATGGAGGGGGGGGAAGGAGGGCTGTCCCGGGAGAGGGTCGGACAAGCAGGGGAGAAAGAGAGGAGGAGGAGGAGAGGCAGAGGGAGGACAGCGGGAGCATAAGTGAGCAGGGGAAGAGAGCAAAGCCATTTTCAATTAGCCAGAGAGACTACATGGGCCGGAGGGCCGCGGTGCTCCGCTGCCTCTTCTGGTTTCTATCACTGCTGGAGGATTTTGGCAGGCAGAGAGAGAGAGAGAGAGAGAGAGAGAGAGACCCCATGGCTACCTCCGTCTGCAGAGGCCACTCTGTGTCGCCCTGCGCTCCTCTTTCATCTCAAGGCTAGACAGAGAGAGAAAGAGAGAGACTCCCACTTCAAAAGACAGTTTGATCTCAGAAGTACACAGGAGCACAACCTAAAAGAGGATCTGAGAAAGCAGTTAAAAGGAGAATATAAGGGACACACTGTCAGTCACACACACTGGACAGTGAGATCTGGCAATCCCAGGGTCTGTGTGGAGGAGGAACCCATGCTAGGCCTTGAAACGCTAGACCTCTCTGAGGTTTGCTGATCGTCCATGTCCTCTTTGATCCTGCCACCTTAGACACGCTCAGAATAGAACAGAAGCTCATTCTGCTGCTGAAAATAGGCTGGTGGGACAGAGGAGGCCAGAAATCACACAAACCATGGATGTATTGTGGAAGTTGTACATCTAATCAGCTAAGATAATATTTGATGTGACCTTTTTTGTATTTTAACAAGATACAGAACCACCAGTGTGCTTCCTGAGACTCTTCACGCTCCTGGACCAGTGACTTCAACTCTCAGCTCTTTTGCTCTTGGCAGGTTCACCTGGCTTGTGAGGAAGCTAAAGTTGGCGACCTATAATTTCATGTGATCAGTCATCGGTCGGATTTATTGTCATTTTGGTTTGTGCATACAGCAGCGTTGGCTGTGAGTGAAAACGGTGCTGCAGCCCTCTCACATCGACAGAAGTCATTCATTTCATTAAAATCAGATAATCTAATGTGCTCCTATCACGAATTTCAGTTCACCCACAGGAATTGATCATCTGACTGTGCAGTCACCTCCGCCCTGCAGAGCATTTCTATTTATCATCTTTATTTTTGATTCAGACTTTCTATTTAGGGTCAGAAGTATCACTTTCAGAGGCAGCAGCTGTGTCTGAACAGTCTGATTAAAGCTCTGCATGTGAAAGGCCTGATAAAACCACTGTACTGACTCACAGATCAGCGGAGCACTGAGCAGCAAAAGAGGAAGACACTGGAGCCGATGCAGAGCGGAGGACACTGCATGAAGAGTCGGTGTCAGACTTGTTACCTGGATAAACACAACACCGAATGAATGCTCCACTGAATGAAAGCTCTGTGTCTGTAATGAATTCAGTTCAATTCAATACTTTATCGTCATTGTCATGGTAACACAGTTATAAATAACAACAAGATAAGGAGATAATTGTCACCACAACGAAGCCACTGTCAAAGTTGAGATTACAGTTTGTTGGCACGCCCTGAAAAAAAGATTCAAATCATTCATACTGAATGAACTATTCTATGACATCATCTTTGAAATTATTCTGACAGTGTTGTCAGGCAGCTGCCCAACAACATCGTTAAATGTAGATACTTGGTTGAAACTTGTGACGAGACGTGCTAACCTCAGTTTGATATGAAAAAAAAGAAAAAAAATGTAACCACAGCTGACATTAATATTTTGTTGGTTTTTAGGTTGTGTTGTCCAACATCTGCCAAACATCTCGTGCCACCTTGACAAATAAAATACACACAGTCTAGTTGTGAGCGAAACGCACATCTGCTAAACATCACAATGTCAGTTGGGCAACATTGAGTTTTGACGTCAAACCATGTCTTTCTGACATTACATACCCATCCAGTGCAGGGACTTATCACGGAGGGGGGGTTAAATAGCGGAATGAAGTGTAAATGTATCCAACTGAAGTGAATCTGATTATGTTATCTACATCTGGAAGTCTCCTCTGTCCTTTTGATAAAGGAAGCTAAAGTTACACTAATATTTCACAGAAATTAGCCGTCGTTCCCTGCTTCATTGAAGCAACAAGGCAGAAACGTCCACATGTCCGATCAAATACAAAGTACAATGATCTGCTGGAACATTCATCTGCTCCGTGATCAAGTCAACCACTGTGAGCAAGAGCGCATTAATCTGTACAGGTGAGCGAGAGCCGAGAGGCCTTGGTCAGAGCCTGTGAAGATGATGATAAACTTTTGTCCCACTCATACAGTAGTTGAGGAAAATAATTCATGCATGTTTTTTTATCTTAGTTTATGCTAGTCATTAGCTAATGCTGATTAGCATGTTGGTAGAGAAAAAGAAAAAAATCAGATTAGTGATTTGGCCAAGGGATGTAGTATATGCTGTATAAGCAGAACAGTGTGAATAAAATGTCTAAAATCTCATCTGGATTTTATCTGGATACTACTTGAAATGATGAGCATCCAGATAAACAGAGCCTCGATGTGCCTCAAAAAAAAAAAAAATCAAATTCACATGCAGTAATGGAAAAAACATCCCCCAAAACAGGCAAACAGCTCAGCAGGGAGGCTGCTGCTGGTGAGAGGGTGGTGGTTGTCAGGCTGTGCGGCCGTGCCTGCCCACCATGGGGGTGCTTAGGAGGCCACCTGTCTAGAGAGGCCCAGGCATGTAGAGGCCCAGCAGTGCTATATGAAAGCAGATATGAGTCAACAGGTGTGTGTGCATGCGCATGTGTGTGTGTGTGTGTGTTTGTACTGAATCAACCAAGATTGTGACAAACAATGTCAGCAGCAGCTGATGCCAGGCTCCCCGTCAGGAGCTGTCCCTAAATAGCTGAGGCCAGCAGTTGCCTGGAGGACAGTTGCTCTACCTCCTCGCCTCCCCTCTCCTCCCCCCAGCCTCTCTTTAACATAGAATATTTGACATTCCCATTTTTGGTGACTTTTTTTTTCCTGAGTGTGACTCATAAAACACCCAATAAACACACCTGTGATCCCAAGATTCAATGAAAACAATCCCAACTCATACAGCAAGAAGGGTTAACCTTGAGCTACTCCTGAGTTCCCAGCAGCACCTCTTCCATGTTAAGTCAATGCGAAGCTGTTATATTACTTAAGTATTTACTCGGCCCTTGTGGGAAATGCGGCTATGTTTTAAATGGCCCCAACTCGAGCTGAATGTCACCTCAGGTCCTGTTTGTGGGGTCTCTGCGTCCCCCTTATCCCCAACTCCCAACCTTCCACAACAGCTACACATACAGTATGCCCTTTGACCCCTTCTCTGTTTGGTCCGAGCAGGACGACATCACCCCATGGGATAATAAATCAACCAGAGGCCAGGAGGTTAGATTGACCCCCTGTGACCTTTGGCCTTACGAGATTTCCCCCTCAACCATATGTCTGCGGCTCTACCAGGCCCCACCCCTCCTCGAGACCAGAGGAACACCGAGCGGCCAAGAACAACAGCACAGACCGACCCCATTCAGGTCCACGGATCCAACGGAGCTGCTCAGTTTCACATCCTGGGTCCAGCCAGCCATCAGCTCTGGAAGCCCCACCCATGGGCTGGCTACGCTGAGTGGGACTGCTGCTAATGTGTTGTTACGGCTGCTGCAGAGGTCCCGGCACACTTTTGGTGTGCTGGGTTGGGGGGGGGTCGAGGTATGGTAGAAGGGGTGATGCATGCAAGGCTGGCTGGACGGGGGACTGCTTATATAGGTCAAATTATTGGGGACTTTACCCCCAGACAGGGAGCGAATTCCTGGCTTGAAACTGGAAGGACTTCAGTGGTGTGCTGGGGTTTGGCCAGCCGAGGCAGAATGTAAGGCATGGTAGACAGCTGCACGGAGCTACTGTAAGAGAGAGAGAGAGGGGGAGAAAATGTAAGGGGGGGTGATATACTGTACACGCTTTGAATATCTGCTGTTATGTTTAAGTGCTTTAAAATATTTTAAGTAGAAAAGGGAAGTGAAAATAGAACAAGGGCCAAGGATTACTTGAAAAATGCGTCATGTCATTCTGTGTAACATGGTTTCACTTTACACACAACACACATTCTCAGAAGTCATGTGTGTGAAGAGTGAGGTTTCAAGGATGATACAGTAAACAAAGATTTCATCGACCGCTATCAAACTCCCCATCAACCTCTGTCTAGCCCATTATTTACAGCCGTCTCCTTTCTGTTTTTTACCAGACTGAAGCAGGAGAGTGACGGCTTCAGTGTGTGTAAACCAAAAATGAAGAATCTTCCTCTCGGTCAAAGTAGCACAGCAAAGCAGCTCGAAATCCCCCAAACAGCAACACCGTAATCTGCAGCTAGTGAAAATTGAAAACAGACTGAAAAATTGAATATTGGGTCACCAATGGACCACATCTATGCTGGTCCAAAAAAGCAAAGGGAAGGTTTCATATGGTGAAAAGTCTGTTTTTCTCATCAGGCCTCGTGTTGGAGAACATGTTCACTCATTCTTATGGCAGGAATCTTTTCAACACCAGAACTGAGGGCCGTGCAGCAGCAGAAGCCCCACGAGCCTCCTGATGAGGGCAGCAGAAGCAGGATGAAAAAAAGAGAAAAAAAGAAAAATGAAAGTTCGAAAGAGGTCTGGGTATATTCAAGTGAAATGTGGGCCACTTTATTACTCGTGAAACGTGGAAAGTCGATGCATCTCTGGTGCCGGTCCAAAACAACACCGAAGACGACTTTCCATTCATTATAACCGTCAGTGTTCGCCTGTCGTTGGTTTATCCATCAGGGCATCAGGCCCGTGTGCGCTCACAGGATGGGATGTAATTTGATGTATACTGTGGTCGGTGTTGTAAGATGTATTTTGACTGACTGGAATCATTGCCACATAAACTTCTGCAAATGTTACAAAAAGTTGCATCATGTTGAAATGTTTTGCATCACGTCAAATTCACACACCCATACTGTCATCATCATCATGTGTGGAAAAGCTCCTCTGCTAGTTTACACCTAGTTACTGCCTGTTTTACTTTGTAGTACATTACACAACAGGGAAACCCTACATCTACGCAACAAGTTAAATTAATATTCATGTTTTCTTTGAAGAATTTCCCCAATATACTACTACTACTACTAAACACATTGTCTGACCCCAAAAGGTCAAATAAATCAGGTTATGTATTTACTCATTTTATTAAATGTCCACATGAAAAGTAAATTAGACCATCACATTGAAATCTACAGCAAATTGTATAACTGATTTAATAAATTATCTAATTTGCAAAAATGTACTTTTTAAAAATCATTGCAAACTGAAGAGCTTTGAGTTTGGACTATTTTATTAATAGATTATTAATTCCAAAATAATAATTTAAAAGTTTTGTTTTTAAGTCTGTTTTAACCCTTTAAGGCTAATGGTTCTTAACATTTTTTGGCTTGTGACCCCATTTTGACATCACAAATTTCTGGCTAACATTTTCAAGCAACCCTGATGTGCCAGCTCCGATATTTTTACATGCTGCATTTTATTTGAACTCAATTTATATTTGTGACAGTGAAAGTATAGAATACCCATAACCCATAATTTTAAAAATAAATGTAATTGGTTAAAAAATATATATTTTTATCATTTATTTTTACCAATTACTAGACATTTTAGGCGACCCCATTTGAATTTCAGGTGACCCCATGTGGGGTCCCGACCCCAAGGTTGAAAAACACTGGGTTAATCAGTGGTTGCATATTAGGAAGAATTTGTGAGAGGCCCAGTTTTTAAAAACCAGTTAGTTCCAGTTCTGTTTGAACATGTAGCTCATAAAATCAGAAGGGCCTGTGACCTGAAGTGACAGTGACTGCATTCAGACGAGAGTGGCAACAGGAGTTTGTCAAGAGTTTTCAGGAGAGATTTTGTAGATAAACAGAATGGAGAGGGTAAAGTTGATTATGTATTTACTGCAGTTAATGAAAGAGAGCGTCACAGTGAGGTTGACAGTCAGAGCCAAGAAATAAAACCTCTGTCTATCTGCTCTGCACAGATGTTTTCAGCTGGAAGCTCCGTCTCTGTTTCTCAGCCAAATGCATCTAAACGCATCCTTTTCGGCATTCCTGATGGGATTACTGGTCCAGGTACAATCCACTGGTCAGAGGAGAGAGAGACAGAGAGATAAGTCAGAATGAGTCAGAGTGAGCGAGCAGCACAGCCTGCTTGTTTTCACGTCTCGCGCTGCGTGCTTGAGCAGATTTGCCTTGATAAAAGATAAAGGCCCTTTGATAGGCTGCAGGTGCGCTGCTTTAATGAGCGTTACCACGGGCCATCCATCCCCCCCACCCCCCACCCCCTCCTCCTGCAAAAACGCACCACAGATGCACATCTGCACATCTGTCATTCGATGCTCTGCAACATCTCCCTAACCTCTCCTCCCCCCTCCTCCTCCCCCGCCTGTCACTCATCCCCAGGCTCTCTCTTTTTCTCTCTCCCTCTCCTTACACACACACACACACACACATATCTCTCTCACACTCCGCACATTACACTCTTCGCACCATTTGAGGAACCAAAGCCTCAGTGCGTCAGTGCATTTTCTATTGAATGAAATAGTTTTCCGGTATTGATACAGCTTTCCTGGCTCACTGCATACGATTGAGCTGTCCAAAAAGACATCCAAACCCCACCCACTCAGGGCATTCCATGCTAAAACAAATGCTCAGAGAAAATGGGAAAAAAAATACAGTAATTCAGATGCAAGTTGGCCTGTTCGCAGCCTGTTGGAAGAACAGGAACAGAAGGAGAGAGACAGAAAGAGAGGGATGTTAGGTGTTTGTTTGTGGGCACTTCTTTCCCCTCATTCAGGGCCCGAGGTGCCAGGGGAATAGCTTGATGACGTGGGTTGTGGCCTGGGCAGGAAACATGGGGAGGAACTTGTGGCTTTATATTAAGTGCTGGGGAGGTTCGCAGGAAAAGATAACCTGTTTCTGTTGATATAGCAAGGAAGTGTGAATTCTTGGCACACGCAAGATGTCGCAGAGAGTAACAGGCTGTCGATGCCTCTGCACATCTGATCGACTGGCTTACTGGAATTTCCTCAAGTTCGCCGTGGTTTTTGTTTGGGTGGCTGTGATGGAGTGTTGGAGAGCTACAGGAATGCTCTCAGGGACATTCCTGCTGGAGCAGAGAAAGGTGTTTCTTATGCAACGAGCAACTTGCATTATGGTGCTGCGTTATCAATGACCTGTTGAATAAGTGACCCTGTGTTATCTGAGGTCAATTTGTGTTGCTCTCAGCTGATTCAGATTGTGAAATGGTTTGTGTGAAAGGATGAGGATGAGCCACTCTAAGAATAACTGCATTGACAGATATTACATCTTCTATTTCTCAAAGTGAAAAGCACCAAATAAGATTTTTTTTTTTAAACTGTCAAAAATTGTATTTCTATTTTTTCCCCAAATAATTGTAATTCATGCAGAAATGCATAGCAAACTGCATAGCATTGTGTAAGCACTGTGTGTAATTATTTCATCAGTATGGTGGGAATATACCTCCTGTTGTTGGAGAAATAAGAAAATGCCCACGTTGCACTTGTGTAATAAGTGGTTTGTCACACCATGCACAGAGCTGTACACTGCACTGTGTAGAAAATATACTTATAATTTGGCCTTTGCAGGCATGCAATGCACACACACACACACACACACACACACACACACACACACACACACACACACACACACACACACACACACACACACACACACACACACACACACACACACACACACACACACACACACATACACACACAGCTTTTATGTCTAAAAATGCACATTTCTTGATTGCCATATAATTTGCGAAGCCTAATTGGAAATAATTTTCCGTGCATCCTTTATGCCATCTACATGTTCCTACTTACACTGACCGCAATATGTCACAGCTCTATTTTATTTTTTTATATTCCCCAAATTCTCAAAGTATAGTTGTTGCACACAAGCAGTGTAACTGCCATAATTACATTGGGGGGGAAAATTCTTAGGAAATTCACATGTGTTTTGCTATTACAAGAACTAATTTGCATTAAATACTGAAGGCTTATTCAAAGTAAGAGACACAGTTGTTCAGTGGGTACTGCAGGCTGGATGAGACGCACACTTCCTCCTCCCTGCCTCCAATCGATCAGTCAACCAAAGAGACAGCCAATAAGCCACCTAGCCAAGCAGTCAGTCAGTCAGTCAGACACCCAAGTCAGTCAGTCAGTCAGTCAGTCAGTCAGTCAGTCAATCTGTCTGCTGTTTGGGCAGGGTGGAGGCTCGTAGACGGGCCTTTTGTCTGAGCAGAGAAGTCCCAGACACAACAGTGGCCAGCCCCGGCCCCTCACAATGGCTCTCCACACAAAGGCCCACACACTGGGACAATGGGCCGGGCTCAGAGTGGGGGTGGATGACTGGGCTGAGGTTACCCACCTGCACACTTCAGAACCGGACCCCCTCCCCCCTCCCTCTTCACACACACAGGCCCCCACCCATCAGCTTTAAAGAGCTGCTGCAGGTGTCTTCCTGTGTCAGTGGCACAAGGAGGAAGCAGGGAGATGCTGTGTGAGTGAAAGCATTAATGCAGCTTTTACAGCGGAGGCTGTGCCATGACAGACAGAGACACAGGCATGTGGAGTTAGTGCTGGGGTCAAGGAGCAGCTAGACATGGACCTGGACACTGCTGCAGCTGGAATCACCATATGTATGACATTTTAGGTCAAATTAAATTAAATTAATTGAAACAATATGACAAAGTTCAATTAGAACAAAAGCAGCTTTTTTCTGAAGCAGTGATGTGATTTGTAGGTTTTACTGCTATTGGTGACTTTTTTCACTGTGGTGATTTTAGCTTAAGCACCTCATCACTGTGTAAATGAATAAAACTAATAACTACAGGCCTATTAAAAATAAAACATTATAAATATATCATATATAGATATTTTTATTTTGAATTGCTAAATATAGATTTGAATGAAAGGCATGAAAGATGTACACTCCTCCTTATAGAAAAAAAATCTAAATTTTATTTTTTCCTTTTTAAATAAAATTACCAAAAATTAATTCAAGAACTCTGGAAGTGGCAGGAGCAATTTTACGACAAAAAAATAATTTAAAACACACAACACAAGGCAACATATGTGGAAACACACTCACTTGCTTACACACACACACACACACACACCCTCTCACACACACACTCTCCCATAGAAATACAGACTCTGCTGAGCCCAGTGAAATTGGAAAAATTATAAAATAAAAATTGAAGTTGAGCAGTTGCAATATTTTTACCTTTCAGTTGAGGATCGTATTCTGAGCTCAGAGCACTTACATTTTTTCCATGAAAGCCATTCCCATGATAAGTTACTGAATGTTACTGGCTGCAACAAGTGGTCTGCTTTCCCCATCCTCCTTTTCATTGGAGGACCAGAGTGTCAATCATCAGCCTGCTCAAAACGCTGCTGGATTCATATTGGGAGTGTCACCACATTGTAGCAGGATGCACAGACCCTCTCTGCACTCCCAGCTGTGTGTTTTCCACATTAATAAATGATGGAAAAAATTAGGGAATTTTTTTTCCCACTTGTTTGAACTTGCCGGTTGTTGTAATAGATAAAAAGCAGAGACAGTGCATGTGTGTGTGTGTGTGTGTGTTAAATTATGTATTTACACCAAGTGTAAAAAGCAACAGGTCAGACATATTTAATTTTCTCTTTTAATTGATTGCAACACATTTTATAACCACACATTACAAAATGCACATCAAATATTTTATCGGGCTCAGTTTGCAACCTTATTGATAAGGAGAAAAAAAAAACTACCAAAAATATGCTTTTACAAAATAAGACAATTATAATAAAGTAAATGCCACTTTGGATAACCGTAATCAAAAACCCATTTTTATTCTACATAAAAAAAAGCTTGACATAAATAAGTTAGTATAATTTCTCAGTGTTTTTACAAAATTATGTACATAGGTACATTGCAAAGATTTACACAAATACACAGGCATGGTGACTGCATTTACTGAGACAAGCTGTTCTCTCTCTCTCCCCACCCAGGTGTACACTGGTCTCTTTGAATAGAACCCACACTTTAGGCAACTAAAGGGAAGCTTTTAGATGCTCACATTTGCATCGTCAGCAGGCTAACAACATTGGTGAAAAAAAAAAGAACAAAACATTAATGGAAAATTTAAGTCTAAGGTTATCACAAAGTAATACAATGTGAAGTCAGCTGAGAAGCACAGGCAGTGTTGGCAACCATACCGAAGCAACCATGTATTTGGTATTGTAGGACATTCACCCTTTATTATGAAAAAAAATGAAAGGAAAAAAAGAGAACTCCTCTCTGAAGAGCAGTCATGAGAATGACGACTTTACACCACAACCTGTGCAGTTTGCATGGTCTTTGTCCTTCAATATCTTGAGTACCTCAAAACTCCAGAAGAAATCAAACACACCATTACACCGTGGCAGAGGTGTGCAGGAGTACTTGAGAAAAACAAAACAAAAGAAAACTAAACACATCATAATCCAGATTTCAACTGATGCTAAAAAGCACCTTTCACAAAATAAATACTTTCTTTAAATTGCCCATATTTTTTTCTTCCCCTGTGTCAATTTCCTGGGGAAATATAGATCTTCTTAGGAGGAACCTGCACTTGGTGACACTGAAATGACCAGAGGAAAGAAAAACAAAACAAAACAGATGAGCTACATTTGTACCGTTCTTCACTGCTGAGCTCGGAAGATGACGGAGTGAAGATACACTGTTAAGAAACTGTGAGAAGCTATGATCTTTTTTTTTGTTTTACATGTAGCAATTAGGGACCGTGTCAAAGTCACATGCCTTTCAGAAAATAAAATAAGGAGGAGAAAAAAAAACAGCATTTTGGAGAAAAAAAACATGTATCAAACTACACTGCAATTCTTCAAGTCAAATCAAAATTCACACCTTTTTACATAAAAGGATTTGTGTTCAAATCATAATGTTATCTTATGTGCTACATATGGAGAGAAATATAATATAATATATATATTTATTTACACACAGGTAGTAAAAAAAAGGAGCAAAAAAGGAAATCAAACCTAATTGCACACTGCTACATTGACTGCTTTTAGAGGCAGTAACTTTTAATTGAGTGCCACAACTTTAGTGTTTCTATTCAGTGCTTCAACAGCGTCCTCCCCCATCTTCAGGAGAGCTGATATGTTTCTGATGCTGTGTAGTTCCTCTTCCAAAAAAAAAAAAAAAAAAAAGACAAAAAAAATATCGGCCAACACTGAGCTTCCCCACAGAAAAAGAGGGGAGGAAGGGAGGGAGGGGGGGTGTACATCTTCAGCTCTGTGGGACAAATAAGATAAAAAAGAAAATAAATAAACACAGGAGGTTAAGGCATCATCATGTCAACACTAACACTTTTTTTTTCTTCTTTGCAAAAGATCTGAGAGTGAGAGCAGAACACGTCTGTGTGCACACTTTCACTGGACATGTGGGCAAAATATTATGACTCTGTGTCCTTCAGTAGCTGTGACAGAGGAGCAGAGAGGACCGGCTTGACACAATCCAAAAATACAGTGAGACACACGAACACACTGCAGACTGTCTATGTGAATGTTGCTGGTTTGTCTCTTCTTCCTGATCTTTATTGTCTTTAACAGCACTAAAGCAAATGATTCAAATCAGACAAATAAAGATAGCTGAAGATGAGGTTTCACTTGCATTGTACTCATCTTAATAATAATAATTTGTACTTTTTTTTTTCCTGATCTGGCAGTAAAACAACAGCATGTCCAAAGTGATATTTTCCAGAGAGCCACAAACTCCTCCAGTGTCTTTTTCATCAGAAACACCATCTTTCCAGTTGTGCTAAAATAATTACCATCCCTAAAACGACTCAGCTGTTCTTGCACAAATTAAATCCATATTTCTATTAAGAAGGCATGATGTGGTGTGTGTGTCCTCCCCTGCAGCCCTGACACTTCCCATGCTGCCACGACAATAACTGATTTCATGCCCCTGCACCCCCCCCTCCCCTCCTCCTCCTCTTCCCCCCTTCTCTCCCCCTCCGCCGTGGCCAAACGAGCACACTTGATTTCAGACCTTGCACGGCTCTTCTTGCACCGGCAGAGACAGATGTGTGTGTGTGTATGTGTTGTAACGTGCAGCAGCAACACACACACACACAGGCAGAGAGCGAGAGAGCGAGAGAGAGAGACCAGCCCCTTCCCGTCCCTGCTCTGCTCCGTGCTGAGGGCAGTGGCTGCTGACGTGTTACTACTACACTGTTGTTCAGCACTTGTTTACAGTTTAGTCGGAAACTCGGGCTCGGGTCGTGGCAGGCGGCGGCTGCTGTAGTAAAAAGGTGGAAATGTGCAGCCACGTTTTTTTTTTCTCCTCGGTCTATAATCGATCGCACAACATCCAAACAAGTGTGAAGCGCAAAAAGAAAAAAAAAACACATTCACAAACACGCACAACTCTGGTGAACTAAGTGAAGCAGCTGCTGCAGCCGCCTTTACTCCCACTGTTACTACTACTACTATTACTACTGCTACTATCACTACTGCTCCTACTGCTGCTGCTTGATGAATGGGACCGACAGCTTTCAAGTGCACACGCGCACACAAGTTATTTTTAAAGCTGCACACGTATTGTTTCATCTAAACTGCGCTGTGGTGTGGTATCGCTCCACTGTGTACACAATAAAAAATGATCTTAGTCAAATTCACTGCTGCACAACAGCTGGAAGAGCAACGTCGTGTGCAGTTTAGTACAACGAAAACAACCCAGTGTGTCTGCTCCCTGCACAAGCCCCTTTTACGTTTTTACTCATATTTGATAAATTATAAAGGTTTAAAAGTAAATTAAAAAAAAGTTTCTTACCGTGTGTCGTCCTCACGTCTGTCTCTTGGGACTGGTCTTTCTGGGTGTGTGCTCTGCAGAGTGGCTCAGACTTGGACAACTAACCTCCTCTGAGCTGGTGTGTGACCTCTTGTTTTGGGCCGAGGGGTCTGCAAAAGTAAAGTTCACCGTCAATGTGAGAAGAAGTACCGAAGAGAAACAGATGGTGAAGATTGAAGAATTAAATTCCATCCTTTAAGTTAATATGTCATGTTGCATGTCTACCCAGCCCCAGGTGATACGTTTTTTTAATGTATATATTTTTAAATTAATCTGCTCCCTTTTTACAGTGTATCATACTACTCGGTGCAATGTCTGCTGGGTGGACCAGCAGCCCAGTGATGGACGCGCTGCCCAGCCCCGGAGCCTCAGACCCGCTGCAGTCCGAGGCTCCGGGGCTGACAACAGTTCTACCTCTCCGGCTCAGCTCTCGTACCGTGGCTCGCAGGTCTTTTCCTCAGCCCGGTGCACTGCTCCGTACACTCCATCTGCCCCTCGGACCTGTCGCTGCTGCCGTCGCTCGGAGTCACCACAACACAGTTATGATTCCCATTAAGATCCACATTGTTATTCCCAGCGGAGCAGACGCCCTTCTCCCTCCGGAGCGGTCGGTAGTAGAAATCCGGGACGTCTTTGCGATCCACTAATTCCCACTGGAGCCTGTCGTTGGCTAGCGGCGTGTGATTGGCGAAGTCGAAGCCCCACTTGGCGGAGGCAGTCTCTTCCATCTCCCGCAAATGTCCCTTTAAATCCCTCTTTAACTCTTCGTGATCCACCGAGCCGAACAGGCTCCTGCAGGCTGACGGTTTCGGGTGATCCGACACCCGCGGGTCCGTCCGCTCCAGCGTCGGGCTCCCGTTTGAAAGTCGAACATCTGACATTTTAAAAAAAAATTCCCCCCCTCCGAAGAAAAGAGACGGTTTGTGTGCGAGCCGGCAGCGTCCAGGTTTCAGCAGAAAAACACGCCGCTCAGAAACAACAGGTTATCTCCTCGTCGCTGAGCAAGATCCAAAACAAGCGTGAAACGGCTTATGCCATGCATACGTAGAGCCGCAGACAGACGGTGAGGGCCGCGGTGAGGTGAACTGGAGCCGGCGGTGGTCTCCGCCGATCATCAAAACAAAGTGCACAGGAACTGAAGGCGCTCTGTCAATCTGCTCCCGTAGTGAGAGAAACTGCAGACAAACCTTCTCAGTACCCAATATGGCGATTGAGAGATGTACTTGGGATTGAGAGGGGAGCTTGACTTTAGGGGGGGTGGGGGGTGGGTGGGGGTGGGAGGGAGGAGGAGGAGGGGAGGGGGGGATGATTGACACACAGAGCTATTTAAACGCGAAGGACGACGCTCATTGGCCCAATCGCCTAAGCCCGCCCACTTTTCTTAAGGTGGACCGGGCGTCGATTCCAGCAAACGACTTGGTTGTGTATGTTCACTAAAAAAAAACCCAACTTTTAAATTCAAACGCAGACAGCTTTTGGCAACAAACACAACAACAACAATAACAACTTCAAATGTTACAACTCACAGCACGTCTCCAACGTTTCAGTTCGATTGTGTATGATTATTATTTGGGTAAAAATCTCTCAAAAGTCAAAAATATGCATTTTTGTATTTTTCTGAAAAGCAGTATTCTTCTTGGTAGTCATTTCAGCCATTGCATTTTGGAAAAAAAACCCTTTTACCCTAGCTCTGAAGATTGCTGATAAATTTGAACATCAACAGTGGAGCACAAAGAATTAAATTTAAAGAAAGGAGAAGAAAAAAAATCCCATAATATCAAACATCAGATTTGGTAAACAACAAATGACAGCATTTTGAGTTTAGATGACTCCAGCATCTTCCCTCCATTTCCATACCATACCTAGAACACACACATTCTAGACATTTACAGTGCATAAAGCCTATAATGTATTTGCATCAGTAACACAAAATCAAAAGACTGACTATCAGTATGATTTGGAAAAATACGTTTTTGAGTTATTTAACAATCACTGACAATGGAATGACTTGTAAGCATTCCACCTTAAAAGAGATGACATTTCTCAAAATGCATAGGGCTGCAGCTTCAAGGTGTGGGTCGTCTGCTAGAGTATCTGTGCACCCCCATCACAAAAGGTGAAAACTAACCATTGATTGCCATTAACAGAAAACAAACTACAAGCAGAGTTAAAATGTATCTTTATGACACGGTTTCAACCAATAATGTGTGACTGAGTGGGGTAAGTCAAGGTCAGCACACACCTGACCCTGTCCTCACTTCTACTGGCCCCCAGAGCATCAAAAGAAGAAAAGATACAGAACTAAAGAGCTGCACACATGTCCCCATTTAAGAGCCTCCAAATGAGGGGGGGCCGGGGGGGATCAAAAGACAGAATGACACAAGGCCATGCTGGCTGAAAGTTAGAAAATTCTTAGTTACACCACCATGAAAAATCTCTTCTTTCTGACAAAATCTATTGCCAATCTTGAGCGAAACATTCTACTAATGCAAATATAAAATTAATTAAATCTAAAAATAATCTACAACCAAAATCAGTTTGTTTTTGAATGGCTCTAAAAACCTGTTGCTTTTCTTTTTGGACAGTTTACACTCACCACCGCAAAGACAGAAAAAACAGCCCCAGTCAAACAGATGTTGGCCTTGTGCTTGCATCAAATTGAGAGAAACATGATTCGCTTAAAATAGAACCATAACCTGTTTGCGAGAAATGATGCAATTTAATTTTACTGTTAGCAATTATTTACCTATGGGGTCACAGCAGGCTATGTGGTGCAGCTGTGGCCGCTTGCACCACCGACATTATGACTGGGACAATGCTGCCCCCTAGTGTGCACTCTTAGAAGGACCTCAGTGGGAATACAAAGTCAACAGGAAACGGACGTTATATCAAATGCTTTTAATAATAGCTTTTGATAAATAGTCACATCTGTACATATACACATTTATATATAATACAACGATTTATAAGCACAAGCAATCAGTAGGAGTTTAGGCCACGCCCACCTTTTACATAAACATCAGTCCATCCACGTCTCCTCACTGCCCCGGTTGAGGTGTAGTGGCCTACCTTCAGTCAGTCCATTACAGTAAACAGGTTCCCTTGTGACAGCAGGTGACATCATCATAGACTGAGCCACTTGATGATGTAGAAGTTCCTCTTGCCCACTCGGAGCAAGGTCAGTCCGTTAGACAGGATGTGGAGTTTAGGGATCAGCACTTGGTCTGGTTTGTCTGTCCGGTTGTGATTGATCCACAC
Source organism: Decapterus maruadsi (assembly GCA_030347415.2). Taxonomy (NCBI): domain Eukaryota; kingdom Metazoa; phylum Chordata; class Actinopteri; order Carangiformes; family Carangidae; genus Decapterus; species Decapterus maruadsi. The sequence goes on from CM064893.1 coordinate 5,840,534, forward strand.
GGCTCCATCCGCAATCATCCGATACCTGCATGCAAACATTTACACTGTCAGTAAGGGTGGGGTTGGTTTCGTCTACATGACCTGTCTGAAAGAATACACCACGAACAAGCAAACACATTCAACGCACACTGGACTGAGCTGCAGAGTCTGAACTAAAGCTGAACATTTCGACTTTTGTTTGAACATCATGGGCTTTTGTAATAGGCATAATTATTTTTTTCTGTTTTGATATAGACAATAAATTAATTTAATAGATAATGATTAAACATCTTAATCAATATTCATTTATCATATAAGTCTTATACATTGAAAACCTGATGCTGCCTCCAAAATACAAAGCAGTTCCACTGAATTTCATTCGTGGCTCATGAAGTGATGAAATTTAGTATTTCAATGGCAACACCCCTCTCCAGAAATAATGACCAGCTGACAATGACGCTACACAGTATGCTGTCAGCAGTTTCCTCCTGGGGCTGCTTTCTTTTGAGTAAACAGTACTAATGAAAAAACTGTGCTACAGAGAACACTAGTAAGAGATGTGGGTGGGCTGACTCCACAACTTTTATTCACTTGGTAACAGATTATTGTTTTTGTTGAGTTTTTAAAATATTTTTTATGGTAATTAGGTGGAATTGGATTTTTAAAAATTAATGCAGGGTGGGTGCCTACCCTCTTGGTCCTTCTGGAATTGCGCTGACTCTGCGGCAGGCGTCTATCACCGTGGTCCCCGGCTCCAGCAGCAGCTCATGGAAAGGAGCCTCCTTGAAGAGCTCCTGAAGCTCCTCGTCGCTCATCTCCTCCAGGGCCTGCACACTGCTGTGGTACAGTGCGTTGGTACATCTGCAAAGATCAAATTAAATGTGTTTTTTTTCCCTCTACGAATGAGTAATTAAGGTGGAATCATTAATGATTAAGGATTTTTAAGATTGTTGAGCAATAAATAAAACATAGAAATGGTTCTGACCTCTTTGCACTTTCGAGGCCCTCCTTTCCATGCACCAGTTTGGTCACCTCTGCAGCCAGGCGTTTATGTGCGAGGCGTTTACCTGGATCCTCTCTCTGCTGCTCCATCAGCTTCTCTACCTCGGTCAGAGGCAGGAAGGTGAAGAGCTTCAGGTACCTGAGAAAAGACCACAATGTATACGTCAGCCTCCTGTTACAGTAGAGAGAATACCTTCAGAAAGGATTCCATGCTCTTCATCTGGCCAACACATACATTTAAATGGTTAAAACTGTCATTTTGCCCGGTGCAGTTTCTCAATAGTCCATAATAACATAGTCCATAATAATAATTTGTTCAACCTCATCACACAAATCCGGCATATGTCGAACAATACATCCTACATGTCAATACCAAAACTCACTAAGTCCACTGACAGCTAATCCATGACATTTTATGGTGAGGGTCAAATCAGAATCAGAGATCAAAGGGTATAAAACCATGTCTAAAGCTCAAGGGTTTCCTGGAGCACCATGGACCTTGGTAATTCTGGTATTAGACCAGGCCATCCAGCCAAACCGAGTAACTGGAGGAAACCAATGACTCAACAGTCTCTGTGCCTGAGCCTGCTGGAAGGATGACCACCTCCGCAGCACTGCATTGGTCGGTTCTTTACAGTAGACTGGCATATCAGAGGCTACTTTGGGTAAAAGGTAGATGACAAGCCCACTTGGAGTTTGCCAAACAACATTTAAATGACTCAGAGACCACATTAAATGTCCTTATCTCTTATCTGATGAAACTAAAATCTGGGCAGAACTCCAAGCAGTCTGTCTGGTGAACACCTGGCTCTGCTCATCAAATTCTTGCAGTGGACCATGGTGGTGGCAACATAAGGCTTATGTGGGCTTTTCTCAGCAGTAGACACAGCAAGACTGATCAGAAATGAAGGAGTATAAATGCAGCTGAGGACAGAGAGGTCCAGCTCCAGTTTAGAGTCTCCAGCTGAAGGTTCACCTGTTGGCATGACAATAAGTGTCCTCGTTTGTCCTTGACTGGCACAGCCAAACACTGGTGAAACTGCAGTTTTTGCACAATAAAAAAATTTAATGGAGATTTTAAATCTACAGTATGTGTTTACTTTGTCTTTGTAGATTATTAAGTGTAGATTGGAGCACAAAAAGGGCAAAAGGTGCAAAACTGATTTGGTGCGACTCCTAATAGTTTCCGGAGCCTCTTAGAATATGTCTAGACTGTGGACGTATTCAACCGGAAAAAGAAGGTGATGGGTCCTAAAGCACCTCTTTCTGGGACACTTTCAGCTACACTTTATGTTTATACCTTTTTTCTCTTTTTCTTCTACTTTCTTTTATTAATTTTTCTTGCTTTTAATTGTATGTTTAAGGGGATAGTTCAACATTTTGGCAAATTGGCCCATTGCCATAATCCCTCCTAGTCTTATAGGTTGGTTACCTTTAATTGTCGGTGCAAGCTATTTTTAGAACGGCAGAGTAGAGCCGCAAACTGCTCAGAGCTACGCTACGGAGACTAATGAAATTTAAATTTTTCCCTCATCAAACTCATCAAATACACAATCCAAAACGCTCTCGTGGACAAGTTGTGACCTGCACATTCACCACGCTATGCGATAAAAACGGAACGTTACGAGACAGAGTTGTTCTAGGTAAATTCATGCAAAACCGCTAATGCGCGTTTCCCATCTGTGGCAGTTTTTCAGCAAGCAGTCTCTGCATTTGCCTCCAACTATCCCTTTAATATCTTTTACTATTTGGGGTTTTTAAAAATTATAGCCTATGTTTTCTTTTCTGTTTCCAATTCATACTGTTAAATGTTTTGTTTTTATGTAAAGCACATTGGTATGAAATGTGCTACATAAATAAAGCTGCCTTGCCCTTCCTTGCCTTACCCTTCGATACTGCTGTCAGGCTGCCTGAGAAAGAACTGGTAGAGTTCAAATGGTGATGTCTTGTCTCTGTTGAGCCAGACTGCGTTGCCTGCCGTCTTCCCCAGCTTGTCCCCCACAGAGCTGGTCACCAGGGGGATGGTCAGGCCGTACACCTCCTCACCACTCATTCTGCAATCATACGAGAAATGAAAGTGTTACACATCTGGATTGGTGTACTTGTGCAAAACTTATAAGTGGATTCGTTCACACTGTTCATTTTAATCAAACTCTAGAGTTGATATGATCATAATGTGTTTTTTTCTGTTTTTGTTTTTTACAAAACTGTGCTGTCAAATAAAGATGGCTGCCCAAAGTCTGAAGACTTTTGTTTTATCTGATCATCCTATTAATAATCAGTATGTTTGTAGAGGATTTCCATATGGCCATCAGAGCAGCAACAAAAAGAAACTCTGCCCCCATAGGCAGATCAGGCTAAAACAAAATAAGAATGGCTCTGATCAATTACACAGGACATTTACATTTTCTGGAATGTGGATTAACTAAGAATTGCTTAAGTGTAATAACTTTTCTATTTTAAGGGGGTCTGGTGTAAATATATCTCTTCATATAGAAGACATAGATTTGTTATAGTCTGAATACAATGGATGTTTACTTGTGGATGGACTCATGGTCAGACTACATCACATTACCAGGCTGGTCTGTGTCTCCTTGATGAATCTTGCTGTCAGTTCAGGTAAGTCAATGTGTCCTTCTGTTGTCTCTGGCTCACCACACCTGTCAGTTTATGTGTGTGTTTTCTGTTTTACACATTGTCTGACAGATTGTAAAACTATAAACAAAATCCTCTGGGATTAATAAAGTCTGAACTGAACTGAAGCAGTTACAAACCATCCCTATGTAAACAGCAGCTCACCTAATAAAATGAAGTGCTCCTCTGTGGATTGGAGGTCTGACTCCTAACAAGCCACATCACATGTTCTATTGTGTGGATATTTACCAGTGACATATTATATTAACAGATTTGTTTTGTTTTGTTAGTTTAATAAAGTTTGGGACCAAGCTCTCTGTCTTCCTCCATACAAAACCCAAAGATGCTCCCACAGTGAGGTACTGCACTCTTTTAAAGTAGGATGGACATTTACTTGTGAATGTATTCATGGCCAGACATCAAGTTGCCCAGCTGGTCGGTGCCTCCGAGCTGAATCCTGCAGCCGTATATTTGGTTCAGGTGGTAGAAGTCATAAGCTTGGAACACCTGGTAGGTGAACTCGGTCAGGCTCATACCGTCTGCGCTCTTCAGCCTGGACTGCACGCTGTGGCGGCTCAGCATGGTGCCCATCCTGAAGTGTCTGCCGGCCTCCGACAGGAAGGCCACGACGCCCCAGTCCTTGTACCAGCTCAGGTTGTTGAGCACGGTCACGGTGCCCGGCTTCCTGGAGCTGTCGTGAAAGTGCAGTTCGTGGTTGGTGAATATCCTTTGGATGCTCTCCCTGATGCTGCGGGTGTTCGCCTCCACGGCGTCCGCGGACATCCGCTCCCTCTCGCTCGTCTTCCCGCTCGGGTCTCCGATCTGCGCCGTGGCCCCTCCGAGCACCGCGAGGACGTGGTGCCCGGCGCTGCGGAAGTGCAGCAGGCCGACGATGGCGAGCAAGTTGCCCACATGGAGGCTGTCGGCCGTGGGGTCAAAGCCGCAGTACACGGTCTGAGCGCCAGACTGGAGCAGCCGAGGTAGCTGGTCCTGAGCTGCGTCCTCCGGGAAAGAGTCCTTGAGCAGACCGCGTTTACTGAGAGAGAGGAGCAGTCCGCTGTGTGCCGCGGAGGAACAGTGGAAGTTAGACCCGGGTCTGCGGCTCAGACCCGGTGTCCCGAGGAGAACACAGGACCCATGCCGCGATACATGACGGCAAGTCCTCACCATGGACGCAGCCATGTTGGACAATGTGACAAACAGAGCGAGGAAGCATGGAGAGGTTTGTTGGGAGTAGAGCGCCCTCTAGTGCACTGGTCCTCAAAGGAGAAGAAGGGACACGACTGTCCCGTTCAACTGGAAAGAATGAGGCGGGCACATGCCCTCAGCCTGCTGTTGTTTACTCACTTTATGACCCCAGGCTCCCAGTGTCCTTTTTGACACCTCACTCCTTTAAATATAGTCATTAGTGTGTTCTGTCTCTGCAAAGTAAACAAGTTGAACCAAGAGCCTGCCATGGTCATGCAATAGCCTATCTGACAGAACAAGGGGCTTGAGGTCCTGCTGAAAAACTTTATCTTGCCCCCATTTTAAACATCCAGCTATAGTTTTAAGACCATAGGGATCGTGGTCCACACAAAAAACAAACATCAGGTAGAAACAATAATTGAGAAAACTATGCACCCCTCTTGTAGGCTACCGTATTTCCTCCAATAGTAACCGGGGCCTTTATTTACAAAACTGCCCTGGATAGGCCGGCCTTTATTGGGGGGAGGCTTTTTATTTGAGGGGGGCCTCTATTTTCTAACTCCTCCGTTTATTTTAACACATCATAGGTAAATCAAATGAACAAGTGAAACTGAGGTGCAGCTCAAACAAACTGCACAGTTGATGAGAAGCTACCGGAAAATATTGACTAGTTTTACACTGGGAGAGCAGACTTCCTCGTTAAGATGTTGTGAGGAGGACTTCATTGAACGGCACCGCTATGGCTAGAAACTGTTGCAACATTCTCTGGAACCGATCGAGTCTCACAGTCCGCGGTTTTTATAAATGATGGACCGGCAGTACCGTTTCTCCCAACTGCTTCTCACAAATGACAGACGAGAGAGAGGGAGGGGGGCGGCGGCGGCGGCGGCGGCGGGTTTACACCGGTGCCTTGAGGACTTACGAGAGAGAGAGCGAGAGAGAGAGAGAGAGGGGCGGCGGTGGTGGTGTTGGTGGGGGGGTGGGGGGGGGTTACACTGGTGCCTTGATGACTGACGAGAGAAAGAGAGAGAAGTCCCACACAGAGTCGGCCGTACTGTGCGCGTGCCGCGCATATGGTCAACAGGTTGATCATATTCTTATTTGGGACCGGCCTTTATTTGTTCGTGTTAACAACGCCCCCGGTCATTATATGAGACCCGGCTATTAATTAAATCCCGGCTACTATTAGAGGAAATACGGTATGTAGTTGTCTCTATTATTCTTTTATTTTTTAATCATTTTTCAACAAGTTACAATTTCACAGTTTCACACTACCTCAAACCTGAATGTTGGGTTCCACTTCCTCTTAAAGAATATAGCCTAGGGTACTACTGAAGCATTATCCTACTTGGGTCAATTAATGTCAGGATCTTATTGTTTGCATATTTATGTAGGTCTACTGGCTATGCAAGAAGTCCCGTCCCCCTGCTATTTCATTCACTGAAAACCTCCAGCAAGCCTTGACAAACCACACAACATGAATTTCAAGACCAGACATGATGTTTTTAAGAGCCACATATTGCAGATGGTTTACCTACATCATATATTTAAATAAAGGCTGAATGAAAAAGTACTTTTTGTCACTTATGAACTCACATATTAACGTCATAATATAATATAATTACAGACTGTTATGTAACTTGTTCTCTTTTCTGCATTCAACTGGTTGACCAGTATACTATAAAAATCCCTGACTCAATACTCTGTATGCTCTTCATTACATCATACTAATATCGACTGCAAGCCAACAGATGGCGACCTTGCATGTGGTTCGTGACATAACTCTGCATGTTACTATGTATTTCTAGATGTTTGCGTGTGTGGAAGTTTTAGTCTGGCAAATAATCTTGAAATAACCACAGCAACCTACAACAGCATACAGAATACAGTGGATTTTAAAATCATTTTATTTTGAAATCCATTCAATGTCAACTTGTTTCATTGTTTAAATGACTAGATATACATTCATCAAACATTTACAGTATTGTTACCAAGCCACAGTACACATTAACAACACATCCAAAGACAGTCTCTGTTGTCTCTTTGCATGACACTATATCCACAAAAACAAACTCCAGGAAGAGAGAGAAAAAAAAATCAAATCATCTAATTCTCATGACTGCTGCCCCCTGGTAATATATTTCTTTCTGACCGTTTTGGGAAATACAAATAAGCTAATATTAATCAATATTGTTGTTGGTGTTTGTATGCTATAAGGCAGAGCACTAATTAACTTATTCCAGAAGGAGACAGAGTGAGAAGGAAGAACAGTACCTTTCTATGTCCTGAGCTAGTTCACCAAAGGAAGACTAGGTTTCCCTGATACAAGTTAAAAGTCCCTTGTCGATTCAACACAAAACAGACATTCCTAAGGGAAAGCAGACATCACAAATTTACATGACTTCTCCTCCAGGGCCTGCCTCTACATTTTCAACCATTTTCTGACCAGCTTTTTATTATTTCTTTTAAAGTCTGCCCTCTCTTTAAAGCAAATCCTTCACTATAAACTGTAAAATGAAACTTCAATAGCGCTTTCTAGCCTCTATCTTACTGTGGTTTACACAGAATATTTTCCTAAATGTGCTGTGACATCATTTGCTCTCTGCGTGGCCTGACTGTGTCGCCAGCAGCTAAATCTAGCTGAGGACACCAACGATATACAATTCTAAGTGTGTGTATGTGCACAAGTCAAGTTTTTAAAAAATTTATTTATGAATCTCTTGTGTTTCATGGTATGGTTCACACGCTAAGGCACAGGTTGTTTGTGGTTAATCCGCCAAGCATACAAAGGAGCACCTGAGTCCCCAGGAGTCTGCGAGGGGGGGATAAACCAGAGCTGCATTGAGTGAATTCTGCATGTGGGACTGACATTCTGTGAGAAGATAATAATAAGTAAGAGGCAGCTTGAAAAGTCGGTAATCTACTCATGGCATAAGAAATATTAGGTGAGTTAGTACGATATAGCAGCGAGTGAGGGGAGAAAATCAGACAGTAAGCATGACAAAAAAAGATTATACAACAATATATACTGCATTTTCATTACTGCATCTTCTGTATTGTAATAGCATGTGATTTGATGGCAAATTATGATGGCATTCACTGTATGTGAACGAGAGATGTGAGCAATAAAATAAAAATAAAATAAAGGTTGTTTTGTTCAATATGAAGAGGCAACTGATAGTATGATGAAATTCTGTGCATTAATCACCCTATTTGCTGAATGTGCAACCTGAGAAGAGAGTATAAAAAGAGGAGAGCAGTGCTCCACGATGCTCACTATTTCAAATGAGAAGTGTAGTTTCCATTGTATTCAGAGATCATAGGCCGAGCTTTGTGAGCTGTAACGCACAGCCCTTGGATGCTTCATAACAGCACAGTTTATCAGATAAATGAAGTACAGATGAAATGAAACCGAGTGCATGTTTTAGATGTGATGGTTCTCTTTCTACAAAACAACACGTGAACAAAAGCAACGTCCCTGCTGGGATTCAGGTCTACGGATATTCAGATGACTAGTTGCCCTATTGACTCTCAAGTCTATTTACACTGCACTCTTCGTGCCATTTCAAATATACAATGATTCGATTTAGTCATACATAATATACTTTAGTATAAAAATATGATCCAATACAATTATAACACAATTATGTGGCATTTAAGCAAAAAGAGAACATACAGTACATAACTACACTTGCTGTAGAATTTAAAAGTTTCTTTTTTTAACCAAACAAAGGAATACAAAAGTTGATCATCATTAGTACCTTGTATACCTCAAGAGTTAAAAGTTGGGGCGGGCAGTCAGTGCGATCATTTCAGCTATGTACACTCTGTTTATACAATGTGATGTAATCATAAACACAAGGTCCATTTCTCATAACTGACTTTTCTATCAGTTCATCATGATTTTAGGAGATTTTGGTTGGATAAGCAGATGGGAGGGGTGGGCAGGGGCATTCTTTCACAACTCCATAGGCTATATATGATGCAAGCTATCATGCATGTGTTCACCATCAGCATTCCTTTACTGCAGGTCTTCTGTTTCCCATGTTTACATTTGTTTTTTTGTTTTTTTTTCTTACAAAAGGCAGTATGATAACAAAATACAGGAGTGGCCTTTTCACATCATAACAGATAAAGGACAAAATCATCTAAATGATGCCACATGAAAAACACATTTGGTCTTCATCCAACATTATATACTTCTGAAAAATGTCAAGACTTATTTCTTAACTGTTTAAAAAAAGTCTGACTGGCTTTAGTTTATTCACTAAATCAAATAAGTGGAGATGGCCAGGGGCTAGTGTTTGCCTTTTGTTGTATAGTTGAACGAACACAGAATCCTTTTTCACTCACAGTGACATGTTTCTGATGAAGACAAACTTGACATTGTCAAAGTGTTGGTTTCATCTGTGAAGCTGCATCTATGATTTTCCTCTATGAAGAAGAAATAATGCTTACCATTTGCCATCATATGAAAAATGTGCACATTAGACCCCTGAATCTTAATCGACTGCATGTGTTATGACGAGTAAACACAGCCAGTGCGACACAACAGAAGGCAGAAGGACTGACAGGGGAACGAGGAGAGAGACAGCATGAAGAACTGAGAGGAACAATAATAATGAGATGTCATTTTGAGGGACTGGGCCTCAGTGAGTGAGAAATTAAGAAACAGATGAATTCATTTCTAGCAAATCCTCCCTAAGTCTGCCTGTATTAAGGTCGTCATGTGGTTTATCTTGGTCTTAGCCCTTGAATACCAGGACACAAAACAGGATGGAGTGCCAAACGTCTGTGCATGTGTTTTGCAAGAAAGGCATTCAACAGAGGTCCAGTATAAAACTGTGTGTTCTTCACGTATCACAAGGCGTGTTTGTGCTTGCAGTGTGTGCACACGATGAATCTGCGTCTGTGGACACTTCAGTCTGTAAAAACTTCAACTTATGCTTCTTTACTCCGAAGTGGAAAAAGACGACTGCCTGAACAGGTTGTGTACACGCTGAAAAATAAAGGGATGACAATCCATACTAAGTCCTAATGCTACCTCGTTAGGAAGAGGAAGATGTTGATCATTTTCCAGTATCAATACAAACAGAGTATGGCTTAGATTGCTTACAGTACAAATAAATGATTAGGATCAGGAGCTTGGTTGACAGTCGTGTCTCTGTATAAAAAGGTGAGGAAACGTGCTGGAGGGCTGGTGCCTGGACAACCAGCCTTGCTTGGTAGCCAATTTGGCAGAAGCTGCCTTGCTTGAAATCTGTATCGTTACTGTTTTAACGTCGCGGCTGCCACAGAAGTCATTTGGGTGCTGTTTAACTGTGACGGTATATGGCTCTTTGCTCTTTGACATCAGTATAAAAATGTACTCTCTAACGTACTGCTGGAGTGACGACTATCAAGTTCCATCTGTCCTCATTTTTTGTAAAGGGTCAGGATGGGGATAAACACAGAGGTCACCTCAAAGACGTTCAATTAGTATTTAGTGTTTACATCCAAGAGGTTTGGTCTGAGATTGCATACACTGGTGTCTGGGGGACGGGGGGGCGGGGGGGGACGGGGTCAATCAGCTGTACATCCCAGCTTTGCATACTTGACTTCTCTAACTGAGAGAAGCATCAGCATGTTGCCTAGGCCTCGGGCTTCTTGTGCTGGCCGAAGCTAATTCTTGCTGCATGAGGAAAGGGTGAGGGGTGGGGGTGGGGTGGGGGGGGTTAAGTGGTTCAACCCTAGCTTATGGAGGACTCTTCTTCTTCTGTCCCTGAAAAAAGGAGATGGTCTGTCGAGCGTCTCTCCCGGTTAATTCGCCCACAATCCTCAGTACATGTCTCTGTAGATCTCCTGCAGGAGTGGGTGCAGCGACGTGTCCTCTGTCTTTTTGATCTCCTGCACCAGCTGTGCGTGCTCAGTGACCAGCTGCCGGAGGTCAGCCAGTTTCTGCAGCAGCCGGGGGAAGAGGAAAGAGTCGTCCGGATGATTGGCCAGCAGATGGAGCTGAAGCACCTGCACAATGCTCTCCTGCATTCGCTCAATGTGCGGCACATTCACCAGGCCCGGTCGATCTAATCACAGTAGAGGAGAAATACAGTTGAGTGAGACCCTTTAAAGAATCAGTAGCAACAGCAGTATGATCTCTTGATAGAATAACATATCTAATAGAAATCTTGTGTTATTTGAAGTATTTCCATTACAGAAAAAACACATGAACTTCACATGTGAAAAATTTTGCACATGGGAATTTTGGCCAATTTCATGTGAATCACATGTGAATTCTAAGTGAACCCATTTTCCACATGTGGTAACATGTTTTACGCATGTGCTCTGTGATTACATGTGTTACCATGTAGAGCACATGTGTAAAACATGTCACCACATATGGAAAATGGGTTCACTTGGGAATTCACATGTGATTCATATAAAACTGGCCCAAAACCACGTTTCCCATGTGCAAAATGTAAAGTTTGTGTGTTTTTTCTGTAAGGGTTGTTTTATAAGTAAACAGCAACAACATATAATATTGTATGCAGCAAATTCAGAAACAGTTTTTTCCTGTCTCCTCACCTCCACAGCAGATGATAGCGGCCACAAACAGAGCCAGATCGCTGTCGTCCAGCTCCAGTGAATTAAACTTCATGGCAAACTGGAACTTTGGCTCCATCATGTCGCTGAAGGGACGCCGCAGGCTCTTGAGGAACTCCCGGGTGATGAAGCCCGAGCCGTACGCTACAAGGAGCCCGTCCTTATTCATGCTGGAGGCGAGCATGGCAAAGAGAGCCTCGTACACTCCGTATTTCAAAAGAGTCACCTGATCGTTGAGGTCCAGGCTCGAGAACCCGGGGACAGACTTTGCGAACTCCGTGAGCTCCGTGACAGTTTCCACCGACGTGCACTGGCAGACGTGGAAAATCCGAACCTCCGCCTCCCTGTCCTTCAGGACTCCCGCAGCACCGACCATCTTGGCCACCAGCGTCTGTTCTGCCAGTTGGAGGGTCTCCATGTCATGGATGACAAAGGGCTGAGGACAGAGAAAGAGACACACTGTCATAAGACATATGTGTTAAGTATGATTAAAAAATGTGTCTAATTCCTGAGGAACACAGCCGGTACACTGTGTACAGATTACAGACTTTGGCCTACATAAATAAACCTGACCTGACTCAACTGCATAAATATGGAAAAAGCTGAATCAGCAGTGAAAAACTCTAGTGACTGTGGTGTTTACACAAAATTTTTACTGGAAGGACAGGCTAAGCCCAAAGCCCTTATTGACACTTGAATATTTCCACAATGACATCGTTACTCTCCTTGACCCCACAGCTCCATAAATCCATCTGACACTCTTACACACAAAAGTTGCAGGTGTAAACAGCTTCTCTAGAAACAAAGACAAACTGAAACTTTGTTGACAAATGACTCTCAACATGATAATAAAGATGTGTTCAAAAGTGTTCAAAATAACCTCAGTGGGACACAGGTATGTGGATGTGAGCTGTTTTGAATAGCAGTGATTGATTCAAGTTAATAGGCACTTTAAGCTGTGTCACTGTTCCAGCATCTGATGAGCAGCTCCACCTGCTGCTGCCCATCATATCACAGCTCTCTGACTCATGAACGCTGTGCTAATTGTGGCCAGAGCAGCAAGGGGGAGGCATGAGGGACGTGACGCCGAGCTGTTTGATCTAGTGGCACTTCTGTGTCAATACAATATTTGATTATCAGGTTTATCAGTGGTGTCCCTTTATAGTATGAGTCAAAAAGACCAAGTTTTGTGTTTTCTCCCATACAACATTGCCATTTCCACTTTCCATTTAGTGTGCCTTTAAAAATGAAAATTTGGGATCATCTTATTATTTTTCCTTTCAAGTGAACAAGGAAACGGTCACAGCCTTGTGGTCCCCACTGTATATGTGATATACAATATAGAATGGGAATATTGTTACATTGTTTGTATTGAATGTTGATGAAGTATTCACCTTTTAAAAATGCTTTGAAGCAATGTTCATGCACATGCTACCTGAGCTTCCCTAATGGATACATAACAGCTAACAGTCTGAACTGATTGCAGAAGCAAACTGTCACCATATTGTTACAATAACCACAGAGACATTTTAATATTTATGGTATATCCCTCGGCTCATGCCAACTTGAGTTGACACTGTTTTTTTTAATGCGGGTGAGAAACCTATTGTCAACAACGTCTGGCAGCAAAACAACTTCAATAAGTAACTAATTACTACACTGAGCCGATAGTTGATGGAACTATTATAGACTTTAAGGAACTGAAAAAGCTATAAATTAGATGACACAAATTTCTTTCAATATATACAACTCAGAATCATATTGAACATGGATATTTTACTAAACCCAGTTTAGGATGCAGTCAACGAGAGAACTGCCACTAAACTGCATAAATTATTATGCCAGACCATTAAGAGTAGAATTATTAAGTCAAAGTTTTAGTTAAATTATCTCTCACTAGTCACTACAGAACAAAATATTTAGCTGTGTTCAAATTACTTATCAAATGATGTGTGATATCCAGCTAAATACTGTATTTCTATCATATAAATATAACTACTGTATGAATTCAAAATGTTTTAAGTGGCTGTTAAAATTTTATCCTAATTAGTCACTACAGAACAAAATCAATTTTGGATACATTTTTTACGTCTGTTTTTGTGAAAACATCCTAATAAGCGCCACAGTATTGTGGAGCAGTAAAGTAGTGTGAATTAACTTTGCATTGATACACTGGTTGATTGGACTAGCATTTAGACCAGCAAGTGAGGAAATTCAACTGCTTTAGCCTGGGGAAGTGGTTTAGTGACAGTAAACACAACTTCACAAACAATGGACAATGACCTTGAAATGATATTTAAGTCAAAATGATACCCCTTATCCCTGACTCCCAACTACCTCTGTATGTGCCATTTTTTGTGTTCTTTTAATGATACATATTTAAATTAAAAAACTGTTACACTGAAGGTAGAGCCAGAGATGATACACCTTCACATTATTTGAAAATCTTTGATCCGTATAGCTGTCTCGCAAAAAATTCAGTCTCATAACATTATTATTATCTCATAGCGTGGTGAATGTGCTGGTCACGACTTGTTCATGAGAGCATTTTGGAATTGTTGGATTGTGTATTTGATGAGTTTGATGAGGGAAACCAAGAAATCCCTTTGGCCTCAGCTCACGGCTCTGCTCCACCATTCTAAAAATAGCTTGCACCGACAATTAAAGGACCTACTCCTAAAACTATAGGGATTATGGCAATGGGCCAACTTGCCAAAATGTTGAACTATGCCTTTAAGAGAGAAACAATAGGCTAAAGCCATGTTAGTGGATCTGTGAGGCTGCACTTAGGCACAATGATGCTTTGAGCTAAAGGCTAATGCTCGCAATAACAACACAAACACAATGTATTTTAGCAGCACAAGCTAAAGCCATTGCTGTTGTGTAAACTGGCCAAGAGACCAACACCATCATCATTGTAAACTGTTCAGGTGAATCACGATACTGCTGAACCAGTTGAGCTGAACAATAAAATCAGCTCCGCACAAGTCAGCGCCAACACTGACACAATTATGTTTTGTCCCAGACGGTGAGTCTGATGAGTCAGTCCTCATGGAGCTGTTCTGTCTCCGCCTCAGGAACTCCCTGGACACCTGCTGCTGTTCACACTTCTTACACGAGGACAATTAAAACATTGGATAGTTTCTTAGCAAGGATTTCTGTATCCACCATGCAACAGTGTTCTGACTGTTTAGAAAAATAAAATAGAGTTATGTAACGTTAAGCATTTGATTTGAAGTTCTTTTTATGCACTTCTACTTGTGCTATTATTGAAAGTGCTGTGACACCGCAAAATCAAAGGTGGGTTTCCAGCTGCCTGTTTCCCAGCGCCCGTGGAGCCCACACACTCCATCTGGCCTCTCCAAAAAGATACTTGACTATTTGGGAGCTTTGATCTCCAGAAGTGGGGAAGGTGTGTGTTTGAACATGGGTTTGCACTTGGAGTGACCTGTCGCTCTTGACCGATTTCACACCTACACACATCCATCCGTGGAATTCACAACAACTCCCAGCCGCAGTCCCTGACCCTCCCCTCAGCTGACCCCTCCGCCCCAATGAAAACACAGGGACAGAAACGAGGCTGTGAGGGAATATTTTCGGTCGGATCGGGGAGGGGTGATGAAACAGTACGCATGCTCCTTATGTTGTTTCCATGCAAGCAGACGTTTACTTGTCAAGTTTGTGCGCTGGCTTGCGCTTCTGATTGAGCAAGTTATTTCTGTCATTGCCTGGCTGCAGATAATCTCCGAGGTGGTGGCTGCCAGGTCATGTTGAGACATGATGATGATTACAAATTTTATGCGCTGTCAGAATGACATTAAAAATAGCTCAAATGGAGAAGGAATAAATTAAAAGTTGCAAGACAACATGACTTTGACCTGTGAGGAAACTCTGGTAATGGAGACATCGCAAATCCACACACATACACTCATACCACTACTCTTTATCAACATACGGGGGTGCTGGTCTTGCCGGTGAGAATGGTTCGAGCCTTGGCCTTGTTCATGTTGAAGTTCTTGAGGTAGGCCTCGTAGATCTGTCTGGCCAGCGTCTTCTGGTCGGCTACCTGAGGGTCCTCCACCTCCCTGTCCCCCGTCACCATCTCCGCCTTCAGCTTTAGCTTCTCCGACTGAGGCATCCGACCAAAACGGATAGCTGTGAACAGCAGAAAGACAGATAGATTGAGAATTTGTGCCGGTATTAATCAGGAGACAATATCTATCTATCTATAATGAATTAAAAACACTGGATGTGACATGTATTTTGTTTTTCTGTACAAAATCAACAGGCCATGCAACAGAACATGGAAAAAACTACTGCATAAGACAGAGGAGAGCTCCGCAACAAACTCAGCTTTAAACAATTTTAAATACCTTGAACACAAAACCACAATTACCACTTATTCCAGATGCTGACATCTGGAGGACTCATTTTCAAAATCTCTACAAAGACACCCTATGAAGTAAAAAAAACAAAACAAGAGTCCAAGTCAACATAAGCAAAGAAAAGAAAACATTAAATGTATCCAAAACTATTAAATCCACACAGAAAAAGGAGCAGTAGCAACGAAATGTTCAAAAATAGCATCACTGGAGAGCAGTTCTTGGACTGTTCTCCTCACAGCCGATGCCAAAGCCCCCCTGAGCCTATGATTCTGAGTATCCTGTTGTTTTCTAAATGAATGGACTTTCCTTGTATCTGTGGACATTCAGTTCAAAGACAGAGAAGTCTAAACCTCAAATTAAGAAATGATTTGTTTCTTTGGTTTATACAAGAAGACAACAGAAAAAAATAGATGTACAAACATAAAAATTGCACTAGATCCAAAGAAAACTGTTTTCAAATGACTCCCATCTCCAAAACAAGAGGCCAAGAGGTCAGGGAAACACAGAGCCCTTCATCACAGGAGGTTCTTTCAAAGATACAGGAACTAAACCTATTTCACTCGAAAACAATCTTTATGTGTCCTTAAATTATGACCAATTCTGAGTCCAATCATGTAATCGAGGTGCAAAATGGTGTGTTAGTAATCTGGTTCCTGAAAGAGCATCTGTTCATCATCTGGAGCCACAGGGTGTAATCAAATGACACATTTCCACAGGACGTGATTAACCTTTCTTGCAAAATTACACTGCAACATTCCGAATGTCAGATAAAATTAATATCTAATACAATAATTAACATTCACAAACCGATTTTTTTTTACCCTTAAGATCCAAACTTCTATGCCAGTAACACACAACAGAAACAGGATGTGGAAACAGAATCACTGTCTGTTGAATAAAATAAATAAAAGAGACTTTCATTTGTATGCATTACAGCTATAGGAAATTGTGAATGAACACACTGGGTTACAAGCCGTCACGAGGTGAGCTGGAAGTGGGCAGTGGTTGTGTGAAGTCTGCGCCAACACCATGCAGGAGTTGTTTTTCTACGAGAGGATGCTGGCATCTCTCAGACGGCCTGATCCCATTTGACTAATGAGATTAGAGGTGAACTGTTTTCAACCCCTCCTCACCAATCGAAAAAAAAAAATCGAAAATAAGCACAAGCTGGTGCGTGCACACACATACACACACATGCACACGCACACACACACCTCCCTCTGAGAAGCCAAAATCCAGCTGCACTCACTGGCTGCATTTACAAGACCATAAAAGCATAAAAGGAGATCTGAGTTCCCTGTTTTCCAACGAGCCACCCCGCTGATGAAACAAATCCAGGAGCATTGAGCAGGGCCGAGCGGGGGGATGAGATGTGGAGCTAGCAGACAGCATGAGGGCCCATTAGATTACTGCTCACAAAGTGGATGGATCATCTGAAGCTGGTAAAGCCCCACAGCAGTCGCCTGGGCAGGAGCCAAGTCTAATTAAGATGAGAGGAAGTGAGTGATGCTAAGCTGAGCATAAGTCCATTTCCTATGAGCCGGTGTGAGGGGATGAGTCTGTGACTCAAGTTGGGAGGAGGAGGGGGGGGGGCAGCCTAAAGGTGGGAGGGTGACAGTCTGTCATTCACTGGAATCATAATGTGTGTCTCTGACTCCAGGGTTAGAGTTAGTCACTATCATTGCCCTGAATCTGTTATTTTCTGCAAGAACACAAAATGAAGTGTTTATTACAGTGCAGAGCAGCATGAGATCAGAAGGATCATTAGGTTTCTGGAATCAAGAAGCATTCACTCACTTTGGTTTGTTTGTTGTGTGATAATAGAAGCACCACACTGCGGAGGCAACAGCAGGCAAAGGGGTCGTTAGCTAGTCTATCATCATCCTTCAGAAATGAAGTAAAGCACATGAGTAGTAAAGTTTCACCAAAGGACGTTTTTGCAGCATTCAAGAGTAGCTTAACTTTTGGCTTTGTGCTTTTTCACTGGAAAAGTTGATCAGCATGACACTTTCCATTTTATCAAATAAAAGATGCACTGTCCACTTTAGAATAGAGTACCGCCATCCTCCATAATACCACACAAGGAATAAATATATGCATATTCTCTGATGCTACCGTAAGTCTGAATCTAACTCAACAAAGTTTTAAATAGTTACACAGGATTTTATGTTAAATAAAACAGAGCATCAGACTGTCAATCTGAATGCAACTATCTGGGCTTTCTTGGAAACTTAATAATTTCACAAAATCAGCCGTGGGCTGTTTCAGTAAGGAAGAACCAGCACGGTCAGATTGAACTGGAATCGATCAGCAGTCGATGCAAACTGAACGACAAACAACCAAAATTAGCAGTCCTCTGGTCCTGTGGCATCTTAGACCACCAGACCTCATCGGGTTGCACTTGCTTCTCAGATCTCCTTCCTTCCCATCTACGGTTACATTTGGGCCAATGAAACTCAATACACATATACCATGAGAGGAAGTGCAGGGTTAGAGCTTTAAGGCATTATATTGTTATCAAAATCTAGTCAATGCCTTAAGGAAACACTGGAAGGGCTTTTAAGTGAAAACCCCATGAGACAAAATACAGAGGCTCAGTCCACCCTCTGTGTCCACACATTCACTAACACAATCAGTACAGTCTATATGTAAACCCAGCGCCTGCACTGACAGGACAGCAAACTGCCCCTTTCCCCCCGACATACACGTCATCTCCTAAAATCTATTTCAGAACCTTTTTTTTCTATTAGGACATTGACCTTGGCCAAGGGTCAGCATGCCATGTTGTATGTTTACACAGAGTAAACAACATTGGCCAGAATCTCATACTTTGACCTCAATATTCTTGTATTCCAAACAAAGATAAGCAGCACTGACGAACGAATCTGACGTAAGGTATTAAAGAAAGACGTACGTTTTGTTTTTTGGGGATTTCACAGATGTTGCAGTTGTGCTGAAGTATCAAAGTATCAGATTGTAAACATGAGTCGGACTGGAAAAAAACAAAACAGGATTTGCTCAATTTATTTCTCTACGAAGGAAAGACTTTGAGCTGTAGTATTAAAACAAGGTTGCAATTTAAAACAAAGGAGTCTCTTACTTTTAGGTCATGTGGTTCATTAGTATTTATAATGATAACTTTTGATGTGCAACAATGCTCTGTCTTGAGTATCTACGCTGTAATGCAGCCTGTCAGGGCCCTCCATAGGGGTTTTGCAGGTTGGAATTCACATAATCGAGTGGGTCTGTTCACCTGATTATGTGACTCACGTCTGCAGCAAAAGGGTTGAGTGGGTTCAGGCGCCCGCTGCCCCACAGACACACACAGACACACACAGACTGATCATGTGCTGTAACTGCAGGAGTAACAGGTTTTGTCTGATCCAAATGAGCAAAACAAACAAACAAACAAACAAAAAAACTGTGTGAATGGGTTTTAATGGGTTAATTGTTGCAATGGGTGAATTTTTCACACAGGGACATACACACAGCTGTGAGTAGTGTTCAGCCAGTAACTTGCCCTAACTTGCAACTTAACACCCAAGTGTGGTGTCAGGTCGCTCACTTGTGCTAATTATGTGCATACGTGCCTGTTCAGTCTTTCTTGGCTTCTGCACAACTGTTGTGCTCCGTTAGGCAGTGTGTATTTACAAGTAACGAGAAACACGACATCTGTGTGAGTCTATGTATGTGTGTGTGAGTTGCACGTATGCTGCTGAGCTTGAAACACTGCCCAGACCTGCCCCTGCACCCTGCACCCTGCACCCTGCACCCTGCACCCTGCACCCCACTCACCGTTGTGGGACATGCCCACTGACAGGCACTTCTGGAAGCGGCAGTATTGGCACTTGTTGCGGTTCTTCTTTTGGATTTTGCAGCGACGCTCACACTTGTCGTACTCCAGCTTCAGGCGGATGGTCCGCCGGAAAAAACCCTGGTGGGGAGAGAAGAAAACGGAAAATGTGAACGCAGCTCACGCGAAGCAGAGATGTCACCGCTGTCAAGGTTTTTGACAATTATTTTCTTTGTGCGAATGATGAATTAGCAACAAAGGCCAGTTTAGGGAAACATTTCTTCAACAAAATACACAGTTAATAAAACTTGAAGACTTCCAGTGGAGGAAATGAGGAAATTACCTTTTAATAGCATCTATAAGCTGTTATGCAACCAGTTTCAGGATCCAGAAAAAAACTATTGACCAATTCTTTATTAAGAAAGAAGCCCATTAGAGCAGCAGTTATTTACTCCCCTGTGAGTGGTGCATGACAATATCAGATGCACAGTTTCACCATCAGTCTCTCCTCACTTACACAACCTTGACAAAAAGAAACATTAAACTCTGGCGAGAAGAAAGATGGACTGAGTGGCATACTTGCGGTTGGCTGAAGGGTAGAAAACAGTCTGGGGAATTGCTTAATAACATATTTATCCAAAAGTGTCACTCAGTGTGCCAAAACACACACACACAGAGGCACACAAAGTCTGAAAGACACACAAACAGTCATAAAACTGAACCGAACACAAGGTTACGCAGACATGCTACGGCCATGTGAGCGCATGTTAAGTAATTTCGACCGACTGTCACCCACTGACCCCTAACCTCACTCTCTCACATACACACACCTGACGTGAAGCCAGGACAGAATTAGAGCTCCACATGGCCGTCATGCCGACTCTGCTTGTGTCCACTGTCGTGAAGGATGAGTGCGCTGACATCACAGAGGTCAGCCTCCTCCTGTTACAGTCCCATGACCAAATAACATGCAGATGAGACGTGCTCTTGTCCAGTCGTGACCGTCCTCATGAAGCAGGTTGACTGGTTAATGCACAACACTTCAATTTCACCATGAGTAAGTTCTTCATTCCAACTATGATTGTAATTTGTGTAGTCATGAATGTTCCGTGCGATGAACAGGTGATTATGATTTCATTTCCATCATTTCCACTGACTCACACATACTGTGTAGCAAATGGAGCTCCTGTTTGAACAACACACCTTCTGCTAAATTAGTCATGTGATGTTTTTCACCTCCTACAGGTTGACAACAAGGGCTTCGAAGGACACAATGCTAGTGTCTGGAAAAATGTGCTTAAATCAGACTGAGTGTGTGAATCTGATATAATAAACATCGCTGACAGGTGCTGACTTCAGATGTTGCAAGTAGGGGCTTCACTGTTACCCTTTGGCACTTCATAGGTCACACCTGATAGATGTATTTTCAATGGCTCCCTCCTAAAAGTTAAACAAATGTACCTTGACTTTTGTGATAACCTGTTGTTTTACAGCCCTGTGACTTCACCCTGCATGGGTCACATAACACTGCCTCTGCCCTGTGGACTGACCGAGGCTTTTGTTTAGCTGATGTAAATCTGTATACATTATATGCATGTATATACATGTATGCACAACTGAATGAACACTGAGACATGCTCACACTACTACTGCCAGCACTTCCACTTCACTTGAGCTGCTTCTCTGATGTGAAGTTTATGTAACGGCACGTTGACATGATGAGTTTATGTATCACTTCCTGATATCCATACTCCCACTGCTGCTTTGGCCGACATGTTCAGCAGAACTAAGTAGATTTACAGTGCGGAGGTGCAGGAAAGTGTCCGTAGCCCATTCTACTTTACAGGAACAGTTCAACATTTTGGCCATAATTTCTGTAGTTTTAGGAATAGGTTTGTTACCTTTAATTGTCGGTGCAAGCTATTTTTAGAACGGCGGAGCAGAGCCGTGAGCTGTTCAGAGCGACGCTATGGAGGCTAATGGAATTTCTTGGTTGCCCTCATCAAACTCATCAAATACACAATCCAACAACTCCAAAACGCTCTGGTGGACAAGTTGTGACCTGCATATTCAGCTTGCACAATTAAAGGTAACGAACCTACTCCAAAAACTATAGGGATTGGCAATGGGCCAATTTGCCAAAAATGTTGAACTATCCCTTTAAGTTTTTCCCCCATCAGTCACTGAAAATATAAACCATCAAATAATACCACCAAACACACCAACACAGTCTTGTATGCATCAACACATGCACAAACACCTCAAGTGACACTATCTTCGCCCTCTACTGCCTCTTAAGAAACAGCCTTGGGTTGTTCTTCAACACGACTGGTAAACAATTAACTGAAAGATTATTGGGAGACCACATGTGAAGGCCAAGCCTGGTATTTCTGATGCTTTTAGGAGTTATCATTAGTCACAAGACACATGGCCTCTGGATTTCTGGCCTGGAATGTCCTACTTTCTTCAGTGTTATACTTCCAAATGTGATTTATTGTCTTGAAACGGGTTAATGTGTAGTCAGAACACTGTGATTCTTGGCTTGGCTGCGCCTGAGTGTGGGTGACTTTGGAAGGAGGCAACTGATGGCTCTTGGCAGAGTTAGTGACAGAGGGTAGTAAGAAGGAAAACACATTGTAGGGTTGAGAAGAAAAGAGGAACCAGTTCAAGGAGAGGCACGATAACTTGAGTGAGTAATCGTTACATGGCTCCCATACATTCGTGTGCGTAAACTTGCTCTCACCTTGCAGCCCTCGCAGGCATGGACACCATAGTGGTAGCCCGAGGCGCGGTCAGCACACACTCGACACTCCAGATTAAGCGATGAGGAGGAAGATGAGAACTCGTCCTGGCCCACCGCCACCCCGTAAATGACGGATGAGGGGCTCGACGCTGGCGTCAGGGCATCTACAAGACACAAGCACATGCCTGGTTAAAACCTGCTCTGGTCCTACTCCTTCCATATAACGCCCACATCCGTATGCAACCGATACGCAAAAGTAGGTCTGGTGATTTTCTTCTTATTGACACCAAATCCCAAGAGAAGAGCAAAACCAGAGATGAATCGATTCCTACTGACAAGTATTGTTTATGTTGCAAAAATCTGATACATCTTATTCTTTCACCATAGACTTCCATTGTTGCTGAAGGACAATGTAGTGAGCAACACAACTGCGCTGGGTGATGCATTCCTTCAGTCCCACAGACATCATCTTGCTGCTGTGAATACTCTGTAATTATTCTCAAATTTGATACTGAAAATAGTCGCCACCAAATGTAACATTTGACATTTTACAAAACACACATAAATTACATTTTTTCTACAGATGTGCACAAAGCAGATCCAGGAAAAAAAGGGCTCAAAAGAACCTTAGCAGATGTTTTTTTGCAAAAAAAAATAAATAAAAAAAATGTGCGTGCTCTTTAACTTTGGCCCTCTCTGGTGGTGTTCAATGTGCCGCCACCCACATCTGCACATTCACTTGCATCTGTCAACTCGGTATAATTTCCATTATCGCTGCAGTCCTAATCATCCTCATGACCTTGTATTTAGACAAAGTGCATACTTTTACTGTGTATGGAAAAAACTTCTCCGTATAAAGCGCTGATGTTCCTCGCATAGATCATAACTAACTGGACAGTGCGTTTCCTGCAGACTGAAGAGATGATGATTGCCCCCCTCCTCCTCCCCGACACCTTTCTGATGCCAGAGTTATCCCGGCTGCAGAGAGGAGACAATATGCAGGATTTTAAATTTCACTCCCTCTTTTTTTTTCTCCACAGTCTTTACACCAACTAATTGCATAATTTCTGAATGCAACACAAAGACGCCTTTGAAGAGCAGCTGTATAAAAGTGTGCACCAGTTTTATACAATTCATCACCCCTCACCCTCCCCCATATGACGGCAGCCTTTTCGCCGTGCCCTCCGGTGTGGACGCTCAGGGCAGGGTTATTTTCACCACAGTCGGTTAGCAAATTGGGTCATTACTTCGAGACAACTGAAGGCAAATGAAAAGCTGCAGTCACAGCTGCCTTTATGAATGCGTCTCTACTGTGCAGTCTCATCTCCCTGCGGCAAAGACCTAGTAGAATTGAAGTACAGTTTGACCTCTTTGCCCCAACAAAAACAGTCTGTTCCATCACAGCGACTATTTATCCAGTGATATTAGCATGCCGTGTTGAGAGTAGTATTACTGATCTTCCTCATGGAGGACAGGTCATGAGGTCTTTCTATTTTCACCTTGTGAAAGGGACACGGTCGTCGGAGCCTGCCTGGTGCTCAAATAGCAAACATGAAATGGTACTAAATGAAATGGTGGCACTAAGTCAAGCCACATGAGTTTGGTGAGAGACGCCAGGAGGGGGATAATCAGCGCTGGCAGTGGAGCTGGAGCTGCGGCAAGTGCACATGTTTCAACTGTGTGCGGACGGGAAAAGGAAAGCATGTCAGTGTTTCTTCTGCTCCCCTCTCTCACTGTTAGCACTTGTAAACACCTATAAATCCTAACCACCCTCTCACCGACTTTTCCATGACACCATTAAATGTTTCCATGATGCTATTCTCCCAGTGCTTCCCTCTCTTTTTTCCTCCCTTTGTCTCCCTCACTCACACCCTCTATTATTCCATTAAATGTCTATCTCTCTGGACTATTCACGGCTTGTTGACTTGTTGCATAATTTGGTAGTAGCATAAATTTCCCAGATGCCCATGTGACTCCTATTCAGGGGGAAACACAGCAGCAAAGTAGATGTTTCCTGAGAGGTGGTGCATGGCGGCTGAGGAATGTGCGAATTCCTCATTGGATATGGAGCGGAGAGAGAGACTGAGGGAGGACAGAGTGGTAAAACAAGGGTGTAAGGAGAGGTAGATGAGGGAAGACAGGGAAGGGGAGGAAATACTGAAAGGAATGGGAAGGAAAAGGCATTAAGACACTCGGTAAGTGAGAAGGAGAGAGGGACAAATCAATCAAGATCAAGAGACTATCGCCTGAAGGAAAGGAAAAGTGGGTCAGTCAGGCAATCTGAGGAAAGGAAAGTATTGTGCGTCCTCTCTGAACATTCAGTTGACGCAAATTAGGGATTAATGGGCTAAACTGAGGGAACCCTGCTCTGACAATGGCCAGACGATTCCACCACTGGAGATATTTTAAACCTGTGAAATAACAGTGTGGAACCAACCCCCACCTGGTCATGTCACCATATTATTAATGACCTAAAGAAATATTTCCATTCAATTACACCAAGGCCGTCTTCACCTAGGACAGTGGAACCTTCGGAGCCATTGCTGGAAGACGGGTACTCGGGGACATCCAGGGAGCTGAGGGCGTCGTTGTCGATGGACTGGGAGATGTCGTGGAGCTCCTCCATCCCGCCCATGAAGTCGTCATCGGCGCACAGGGGACTGTCCAGCAACGGGTCCTCCAGGGGAGAAGGGGGATGGTAGTGGCTCTCCATGTCGACCATCGCGGTGGAGGAGCAGGCTGCCGGCACTCTCACTCATCAGACTGGAGACAGAGAGAAAGAGGGAGGGAGGGGTGGGGGTTGGGGGGCGCAAGAACACAGAGGTCAAAGAGGTGATATGGAAACTCAGGCAGACAGACAGAGGTAGACAAGATAATAATCCATTTCTAAGGTCACCTCTGTCTTAGATTCTAGAGTCGACATCTACACCAGCAGCTCTATGAGGCTGCGCTCAGACTCAGCAGTGCTTGGTGCTAAAAGCTAATATCAGTAATATAATACCCATCATGTTTTCCATCTTTGTTTAGTTTAAAGGGATAGTTCAACATTTTGGCAAATTCGCCTTTTGCCTTAACCCAACTTGTGTTGTTGGATTGAGTATTTAGTTTGATGAGGGAAACGTGGAAATATCGTGCTGAGTAACTCACGTCTCTGCCCTGCCGATCTAAAAACAGCTTGCACAGACAATTAGAGTTAATGAACTATACTTCTAAGACTATAGGAAATTATGGCAATAGGCAAATTTGCCAAAATGTTGAAATATCCCTTTAATAAATAGCATGTTTTTAGGCTGAACTTATTTCATCATCATCATCATCATCATCAACAACCATATTTCATGGTAAATTAAAACCTTAAACTGATAAAAAAAATTGGCCAAACGTTTCTTCAAAAGAGTCCTTTGTCCCAAATGCCACCAACATTCTAAATTCAACAAAGTGACTTGATCTGCTCTACTTTTTACTTTACTCTACTTGTGAATCCAATGTGTTCTAGCCTAATAGTAGTTTTAGTTTGTGTATTACCGCTGATTTGTCTTCTGTATTGGTGAGCCAAACAACTGGACAATAAAGGTTTATTCTATTCTATTCTTTTCATCCTGAGGCTGGAGAGAAATCCGTAAAAGAAAACATCATAAAGATTCATCTAAAAGCTGTTGAGACATTAAAGATTACAGATGTCAACCTCGTGGTTGTAGGATTCATCAGCTGGGGACCATTCATGTCACATCTTTTCAATTACATATTGAGATGTTTCCGCTTTGACCAAAGGGGGGCTGGACCGGCCAACACCGCCCTCCACTGATAACTGACAACATCAATGCTGCGCAGAGTAATAGAGCTTTATCTGTCAGTGCACACGATTAAACACAACATTGCCTCATGCATTTGGGCCTAATTAGTGGCACTGATGCAACACGTGGGCCTTCCACACAAACAGGTGTCGCACGCCGCTATAGTGGGGTCAGCGGTGGGCAGCGGAGGAGTGAAGGACACAGGGTATCTTATGACACAACACGCTCCACTCCCCTGAGCTATTCACTCCAAATACAGTAACCTTATCCTCACAGGCCTCATAGCGCGGCAGAAAGGAAAAGACAGAGGACAGAGAGACAGACAGCGAGGCCCAGAGACATGTGGAGGAATGAATATAGGTCAATGGGTTGGCCGAGGCTGCGCTGCAATAGGACGGCTGTGGCTGAAGAGGAGACAGGACAGGCTTGGCTTGTACAGTAGGATGGGTGAGATTTTGCTGAATTGCACATGGGAGGTGGGGACGTGGGAGGAGCTATATGAGCTAACACATGAAAGTGCATAAAGAAGTGGGTTTGCCTTCTTGGCTTAGCTTAAGACCGGACCTTATATCACACATGCAAACTTCATACGTCCGCACGTAAACTGGGTCAATCTTCCATAAGCCTTTCCCATCGGGCCCCACTAAGAATATCAAAGGCTATTGGGGTGAGGGGGTGGGGGAGTGGGGGGTTGGTAGCTATATGGCTATAAGATAGCAGCTGTTGGTTGTTCACAGCCTTTACACGTCTTTGGTTTAACCTTAACTCACCGCACACTGCGTTTGGTACAGTAGACTATTTTAGAATTGAGGCTGACTACGTGCTCCGAAGGTTTCTGTCCTCAGTGCTCCCCGTGAGTTTATTTAAAGCGCCTGGTGACAGAAATTAATGGTACTCCACTGAAGCAGCTACGCTATGTACATCATTTGCATATGATTTTGCCTTGTAGTGCAGGTGGCAGATAAAATAGATAACAGTGATTCTTTGTGTTATGTAACTGTTAACAGTATTGTAAACGGTGACATTTGACCTACTATTGTGCTAAATGCATGAATGCAAATTATTGAGGGTTCCAGCCATTGAGTTAAATTTTCAGGTTTACTATGGGATCAAGATGCAGAAAAGAAAACGGTCACAGTGCGATAAATCCAATCTTATTTGTAAGATTCACATCCCTGAGAGCCAGAACTAACCCTGAGAAAGCCCACGTTCAAAACCACACTATGAGAGGAGAAGCCTGGCACATGAGCAGGCCGTTTCACTGTGCTACTCGCCCTACAATACACTTGTAATTCTGAATGAGAGCAGTGTTAGCTCTGCTAGGATAAAGCAAACCTGTTTAGCATTCAGCCCCCAACTCCTGACCCTCAGATGTGTCTTTAGAGGACATCCTGTTTCATCCACTCACTTCACTCAGCGCTGTCTCATTATTATACCACCTCCAGGCAAAAGAAAAAATAAAGAAGCCTTCTAGGCAACTGCTTAACATCCTTTCTGTCTATTCAGGTAATGTTTGCCCGGCTGAGTTATTATCTGTTGGTAAGATGAAATTTTGTGCTTATGACCGAGTCATGAACTTAAAGGGATGGTGCAACATTTTTTAGTTTTAGGAGTAGGTTTGTTAACTTTAATTGTCGGTGCAAGCTATTTGTAGAACGGCGGAGCAGAGCCGTGAGCTGCTCAGAGGCTAATGGAATTTCTTGGTTTCCCTCATCAAACTCATTAAACACACAATCCAACAACTCCAAAACGCTCTGGTGGACAAGTTTTGACCTGCACAATCACCACGCTCTGAGATAATAACGGAATATTACGAGACAGAGTTGTTTTTCAGGGCAAATTCATGTAAAACCCCTGATGTGCATCGGTGCAAAAATTACATTTACCCTACTCCTAAAACTATTGGGATTATGGCAGGGCCAATTTGCCAAAATGTTGAGCTATCCCTTTAATTTTCAATTAAAAATGTATTGTACATTTTTGCAGGCTCAGTCCAGATATGGATCAGTCTGAAGTGGAGTACACAGTGCATCAATGCTTTGTGTCAACACACGGCACGCATGACTTTCTATTTAAATAAGATACATGTCACAGGTCCTTTTCTGAACTCATGACCCCACTACCAGCAGCGACTGCGAGGTGGTGGACCAAGCTAACCTCATGTTGCCACCAACACACAACATGAGAATGTAAACACACTGAGCAGCTTAGCAGCAGACTTCAGAGGACGAGAGAGGATTGAGACAGAAACACTAGAAGGTGGAGAGGGACATTACAGAGTCATTATCAGAAATGTGTGAGACAGAGAGAGAGCAAGCGAGGCGCACAGAAAAAGACAACAGCGGTTCCTACGGTAACGGCAAACCTTTGTCCCGATAGGTCAAGACCTCGCTTATGCTCACTCAACCAAGTCTTGCGGATGGCGCTGCACACACTGAGTGGAGGATGAGCAAGGTCATACGTATGTGTTTGTGTGCATGTTAGCGGTTGGGGTTAGGGTCCAAAGGAGGAGAGTGGGGGTTACACTGACAAAAGACCCTTAACTAAGAGCCGCTGGGGTCGCCATGACGATGTCAGGGCAATGCTGACACATGGGCTCACGCTTTGAAATTTGTGGCGGAGAGGGAGGGTGGCATGTGTGAAGACAGCTATGCTACCTCCAACCACTGGAATTCAATCTCTCATTGGAATCAATAAATCCCATTATGGTGTAGAAATAGGTTAAAATGTATGTTAGCAGGTCCGTAGCGGTGATAACGGAGCCGGATGTGGAGCGGAGCATAAATAATCCATACAGTCTGAGGGATTTCTGCGCCGCATGGTCACCCAGCCCCCCACATTATGCTCATCCATTGCCGTCAAGACCCACATTAAACAGACAGGCCATGAAGCTGCTACTAAGCTCTAGCTGAGGCAGATAAACATGCTCTCGATGTGACCTGGGCATGTGGACCGACCCTGCTCCCCTGCCCCCACAACAGCAAGCAACACAGAGCAGACTGAAGTTAGTCTACATCAGATCCCCAAGAGAACAATCAACCTATCACCTGTATTGCTGAGTGGATAGTCTTAGTGACATCCATCACTCATAGGGCGTAGAACTACTTGTGTTATCTGATCCCACGGCATATGCATCTGTGTGGATGCAGCCGATTGCTAGGAGGGTATCACTCATCACTCAGTCTCTGGGGCAACCAGTAAAGCTTTACGCTTTACAAATCCAACAAGGATAAAAACAACAAACAGCAAACAGTGTTATGACAAGACAACAGAGATAAGGCTGGAAGCAGACCAAGACATTAGCATTTGTCTCGTGAAATAGCGGAATAAAATAAAACTGAAAGCAGTAGAGGTCCAGTAGAGGAGAACATTTGGCAGCAAAGATAGAAAAGAGATGCAATGCTCATCTTTGTCTGTTGTGTAATTATAAAACCTGTGTTGATCTAAATATTGTTAATAAAATATAAAAATCCATAAACAACCAAAACACTCCCACCCTACCTTCCTCATCCAAAAACTCAAAGTCAGCTCCCTGACAACATGAAATGCAGCTCAATCCAAGAGCATGTGTGATGATTGAGTGTGTTTGTGAGGGAGAGCAGACCACAGGTTAATGTTTAATCCGGCCGTCCTGTGGTCTGAGTGCTGACAGGCCTGTAAGAAGAAGGGCCCACAGGCCATAATGATGGTCTTAGAGAAGGGATATGGGCTGATGGGGCTGTCCTGCCTGCTCTGCCCCGTTCCATTTGTTTGAAGAGTTCACTTGATGAGCTGAGCCTGGACCGTGCCCGCAGTGTAAACACTCGAGTGAACCCTTATCACTCATGGACTGATACGCTGGCCGGCGCCCTCTTATCGTTATGGAGATTGTCCAAAGTACAGGCCGCTGGGAGTGATTGGCATTGGACTTCAGCTGTAGTCTGAGACAGATGAGCTATATGATACTGTAGCTAACAGTTCAATCACCCTGTTATCAGGTCACTTAACTTAATATGTTGGGGGTCAGTGACAGTTAAGTGTACAGCATGCAGCAAATTTTGGCTGCTATTTTTAGCTCCCAAGGTCCGTACCTCTGTCTGAGAAAACACTACCCTAACTCTTTTAACTGTGGTGACCAATTTCAAAGGCATACAATGACATTTAAGATGGTTTATTCATACATTTAAAAAAAATTGACTCGTTTTGAATGATTTTTCATAGAATTTGAAACACCATCATCCACGTATTCAACTCCCACTGCTGCACTGAGTTGAGAAATACATTTTAAAAAACCCACAAGTTACATAAAACCCTTGTGGACTCTGACCTCTGCATTGACAGCGTGTTCAGTGTCAAAATAATAATTAAATTCCCACACGAGCACACAAGACAAGAGCGTGTACAGTCTGACCATAAAACACTGCAGAATGCAGGAGGTGCAATGTGACAGTGTATCACGTTACCTCAGGAGGCCCACCGTGACCTGACCCCCCTCCTCTACACGGGCCGCTACGAGCGCGGCATTACGTGGCAGAAAGTGTCGGCGCGTGTGATGGGGAGTCAAAACAACATGAAAAAAATTGTGATGATGTCATCCATGTGGAGAAAAACTTTGCGAAGCGGTCATGTGATTGTCAGTTTGGGGGAAACATGTCTAAAACGTGTCTCAAATCTTCCCCCATAACTGTGTAATCTGATATTTTATTCTACCTCAGGTTTGAGTGAGTTTACGTTTTCTAATTGCATGCATTTCTTCAGATTTTTCTAAAGTATAGTATGACTTGACCAGATGACATCATTAGGTTTCTTTATAGAAATGTTGCAAGGCATGAGATAGCCTACATTTGTTGTTTACTCAACTGATAAATTGATTTTATATTATTAGTTCCTGATGATCTGTTCAACACGTGTTCTTTGTTTGGAACATAACAAAGGAATGGAGAGATAATGGACTGGAGTAAACCGTAATGATATACTCCTACTAACAGCCAACAGTATTTTTCTGCCTTGGTCATGACACAGCTGTCTAACCTTGACCCTCCGTACAGCCACAGCTTAACCAGCTTCCCCAGCGTGTCAGATGTATCCACAGCTGAACCCGCGGCAGGCTCAACCCTCTCTGCCTCCAGCTGCTGAAATCTCCAAAAAGCTAACGACACTGTCCTTAAGCAACACCTCCGTTCTGAGGCCAAGCGCCGGCTGCCTGGACACCACTTAGTACTTATTTCCTAATCTGTCACAAGAATCAAGCAGACCAACCATTACAAAACCTCTCTACAGTTCATCCAAACTGTACATTTCACTTTGGGCAAACTGCCAAAATCTTTTCCAGCTGGGTTTATCACTTGACAGATGTAGGGCTGGGGTAACAAGATAGCTGGAGGCACTTGCATATTCAATTGCAGCAACAAACACTATGAAGTGTCGTTATGAGTTTCCTCTTATTAGCTGTGCAGTCACCTGGGCATGTGGTTTATTGTGTTTATTAAAGTTATGATTTGTGAATCATTTCAAATTTACATAATCATGAGATAATTTACAAAAATCGTGCTGAATAACAAAACTGCAATATTTTGCAATTTAAAGGGGAACGATGCAAGTATACGGCTGCTTTTCAGCTGTTTTGCTATAATCCTCCTCCTGGCCATGTGCATTTTGTTTTCAACAAAGACAGCGGGAAAGCCATGCATGGAGCATGATGACCTTGTATATCCGATGTTACAACGTGTATTTGTTCAGTCTTAATCTGTCATAAACAAAAGATTGCAGATTACGAGATGTGTTTGTGTCGCACTCGTGCTTCTTGGTTTTCATCCCAGGTGGAAGGCAGAGAGCGTCCATTCTCCCTGAAACAAGTTACAAGTCATTTACTTAACCATCACAATGACTCTGAAGCTGTTTAATGGAGGTAAAAATCCTGCATAGTGCCTCTTTAAGTCAATATGAAATGCAAGTCGTGGACATGACCACCAGTCTCCATTATGAATCTATTTCCAAGAGAGGAAATCAACATTCTTACGCTCAGACATTTCAAACACTGCACAGGTTTTCTCTCCAGCGCATACCTGGGACGCAGCACCATGAACACCGACCGTCATTATTGTCATTCCCCAGGAATAAAAATACTGCATGTGTGATCAGCACAATGTACATATCATGGCCGGAGCCAGAGAGAAGGGAATGTTCAAGTGAGTCTGCACCAGCTGCTCCGTCCCCTGAGGCTTTGCCAAGATACAATACCTTCATCCCCTGGCAACACTGGGACACAAGGACGACAGACAAAGCTCTCGGTCTGTGAGCTTTGACCGGCCACCTTGAGCTCAATACTGTCAAGAATTATCAAACATTTTGCATGCTCTGACAAGATTTAGGAGGAGAGTGCAGTGCATGTGCTGCAGCATTACAGGAGGCGGGTTTAAACAGTATGTTTATCATGTGCAAAAGCCACTGCAGGAGAAATCCAATACTCGGGTTTACAAGTAAAAAGAAAAATTGATTTGATCAGAGGAAAACTGGTCAACAACAATTATGAGGAACTTGACTGATCAATAAAGGCATCTATCTAGAATTTGGGTTGTTGGGCTGCTGCAATATGTCATTTTACTGCAAAAATGGCTGTATCTCCTTTCTCCACTATATCAAACCATCAGAAAAGGCCACCTTCAACATTCCCTCAAGCTGCCTTCATCTTACCCAGAACAATCTTTGCACTGAGGCACGCTGTAGAATTTTCACAAACCGTTCAGAGAGAGTTTTATGCATTACTGAAAAACAATAGAGTGAAGAGTGCCAGAGTGCAGAAATCACCAAAAAACTGAGATGAGAACAACATGAGGCTGGAAGCGTTTCTCCTTCCCTCTGACAGCTGTGTGTATCTCGTTTCATTTTCCAGCATGACACTGGAATTGTGAGTTCCCCCTTCCTGGCTGCCAAACCAGCCTACGTGTTTGTGGGGAGGCATGCAGCACACAGGCCTGGTGACAGAACAACACTAATTTGCTACTGAAGTAGAATCTCTGAGTACAACAAGACCTAAATGTTCTCCTGGCTTCCTACAAGCTGCAAATAACAGCATCATTTAATTTGATCGACAGTATTTCACCTTTATACACTTTTCTTCAGTGATATAACAAAATGACATAAATGCCATAAATACAGGATTTTATTGTATTATCATTTGATACAATGCTCCTAATTAAACAACTGGCTTGCAGTAGTCATATCGATACAGTTTGCCTGACATTGAGTTCCTAAAAAACTAAGAGTTGGTTTAACCTGAGCAGAAATAGCAGCCATCATCCAAAACAATCTTTGTCCCACCTTGACCCTTAGCATGGTCATCTGACATGTTAATAAGCACTGTCAGTTTCCATGCTGGTGTCAAAGACCTCTGTTTCACCAACTCAGGCTAAAAGGACATTGTATGAATACTTAAAGTCTTCGTTCATTTGTTGTGCCGCTAAAGCGAAGGTCTGGAAGTAATGGAATTAAAATAGAGCGGTAGGGACTGGGGATGGGTGAGTGAGGAGGATTTCTCCAGGCTGTGGCTCACGTGGATGAGGATCAGGCACCATTGCCTGAATTTCAAGCTGAGTAAAAAGAGTAAGTCTCCCAACTGAGGTTTGATCTTAAACAAACAGGATGTTGAAGAGACGCTCACACAAGCAGACCAGAAACACAGGACTGACTGAGAAAGACAAAGAGGTTTCAAGAGACATTCCTTCAAGAGACCAGTCAAATCCTCCTGTCAAGTCCCCGTCATGGTTTGAACATACAAATTCAGCTTATGTACCATATCCCACCCCGATCATCACCACAGACAATCTCCTGTCCAGAGCTGCTTACTGTAAGTCTGGCTGGGGCACCCCAATCCTATTCAGCCCTGGAGGACTTTACCATAAGAATGGCTCAGAGGGGAATAGACCCGGCTCAGATGAAGGTCAAACCTGCCTGACAGAGGACGCAAGTTGCAAAACAAACAGACCATGGAAGTGTCTACAAACAACAGGAGCGGCCCTTGTTCTGCATGACCACGTTAGGACTGAAAATAGCACAGTTTAAAAAAAAAAAAAAACTACGTTGGTGTGGGTGTGTTACTACAGGTACCAGGGAGACTGTGAAATTTGATCCAGCAAGTCCAATTTAAATAACACAGCGATGAGCCAGAAAGCTTATCAGAAATCAAAACATTGGTCAGCTGAACATGAGAAGAGATTTTACAACTAGCGTTATCATGTCAGCCATCATTTTATTGTCCGTTTTGATGAGTGAGAGAAAAACACCAAGCTGTTTCGGTTGCCACATCATCCGCAAACATGTCTACATGTGTGTTGTTGAAAAGTTGAACTTTTAGCCCTCTGAGGACCCTCGTGCTGCTAACTCATTGGCCTCAGATAAGAAAATAAGGAGACTGTGGTGTGTGAGTGCTATTTTTGGCCTGAACGCAGCCTCAAGGCATCAAACAAAATACTTGCTGGG
This sequence comes from Decapterus maruadsi, assembly GCA_030347415.2. Lineage (NCBI taxonomy): Eukaryota > Metazoa > Chordata > Actinopteri > Carangiformes > Carangidae > Decapterus > Decapterus maruadsi. The sequence goes on from CM064893.1 coordinate 5,875,088, forward strand.
CCCAAAAAGAGTGTCCCAAACAGCTCCCTCTGCAACTTATGCATGTTGATTTTTTTTGTTGTTTTATTTGGCCATTTTTCCTTTGTTCAGATGAATCCAACACCATGAGTGTCTTTGAGGAGAGACAGCCTGAAAGGTGTCACTATGATTTGCACTTGAATGATAATCACATTTTGCCTGATTGACAGACTCCTCAGTCCACCATCTAAAACAGTTACACGAATTTCTGTTCTTAAAGGCGAACTATGCAAATCTGGTAGCTTTCCCTCTGTTCTGCTAACCCTCCTCATAGCCATGTGCATTTGTTTTTAATGAAGCCAGTGAGAAAGCAATCCATGGGGCGGTGGATAACGTTTATTTATCTATACGATGTGTATGTGTAGTCTTATCTGTCATTTATTTAACCATCACAATTCCTCCAAAGCTGTTTAATCAAGGTAATATGTGTAGCATATAGTTACGGTAAAAATTAAGATAAAAAAACTTGTGTGCCTCCAACAGACCACAGAACAAAAGAAGACCTACCACCTCTTGTTTGCTCTCACAGGTCAGAGATGCCAGAGGAGCCTTCAAATCTGCAGAGATGATTTAAAGACAGTTGAAAGGTTCACCAAGGACAACAAGCATGGAATGGGCGGAGCAGCCCTCTGGAATTACATTTCCTCCAATCTAATGTTTACACAGGACACATTCTGGTTAGATCAATGAACATGAAGTGTCTGACTGTGGCCAGTCTGTGGTGAAATAGGTCACTGGAACGAGGTTTTTTTTGTAGCTGAACATATTTTCAGTACACCTCTTTAGAGAAAGATGATAAACTCCTGAGACTGTTGAGCTGGGGAGACAGAACCTGAAAGTCCTGTTTGAGAAGCAGAAAGGAGAAAACTCAACCTCCCTCTGTTGTTGTGTCTTTTTTATGTGGTACATTTTGGATTCTGTATTTACGTAATTATAGGGGTTTGGATTACAAGTTCACAGATCGTAAATAAAACAGATGGTAATGATCAACCGAGGCTATGAATCAATCTGCTCAAACCTGGGCGATAATAAATTAGTTTTTGTTTTTCAACACCACCCTCCTGTTCTCTTCCCTTTGCTCCTTCCCACCCCTCTGTCTCCCACCCATCATGGACCTTCTGGACACTGTTATATCATTTTTTTTTAATCTATTTTTTTTTTAGTATAGTATAATCCTTGTTTTCTTTTCTGTTTTTACTTGGTGCATGCTGACAGCCTATACTGAGTCAACATGCAAGATTCTTTGTGTATGTACATAATGAACATTTCTGTGTCTAAGAGCCTGTCTGTCCTGGGTGTGAATGCAAGGCGATTAAAAGTCTCAGGTTCCTGGGTACGAAACTGTCAGAGCGCAGCAGTATGGAAAAAAAACAAACAGCAGGTTAACCTCCCTTCAGGCTGACTTGAAGAACCATTTGTCTCAGCAGTGGCGGAACTCTGACAGTTTGTGTCTGAAGACATTTTTCTTGCACTGTGCATGAGAGATAAGACTATCTCGACTGCTCGACGTTCCTCTGATTACAATAGCTGGAAGGTGAATTACAGGCAGTGATAAGGGCTGAAAGAACATATAAAACACGGCCACTCCTGCAAACAGACTTAAGATCCTCAGGCTTCTGAGTGAAATCTTTATGGAATAAAGAAACACAGGTGGAATTTATCATGGGAAAAAACAGTGTTCAGTAAACCACAGCTCGGAAAAGCTCAGAAAAGCTTGGACATTTACTTTGCAGCATTTCTGAAATAACTGGGATGCATGAAACACTACTTTACTACCCCTCCCACCTAGTACTCACCACTAAGAAAATAAAAAAAACAACAACAACCACAAAGTTAATCAGGGTTTGGTGTAACTTATTTTTATCTCTTTGAAGCATTTTACTGTTCATCCTTCAGAAATATTCACTGTGATGTTTTCAACGGGCTCCATTCCTTCAACACAAAAAACGTCAAACAATATGTGCCTTTAATGGACTTTTTAGTGACACTAGCCGCACTGTGATAAGCAGAAGTAAGAAAGCTTCTGACTGCAGACGCTCAATCCCAAAGCAAATGTTACATCAATGTGGCGTCTGGCTTTTAGAGTTAGTAAATACAGGTAAAAGCCTGGCTGGTACACATGCAGGGCTGAACTGAACCACCGGGATTTAGCAGAGTGGAGCATCTGCCGTCAGTTCAGTCTCACTTTTAGGGGGAATGTGTCAGCGGGGAGCAGCTTCCCAATCAAAACCGACAATCCTCTAAGCCTCCTCTAAACACAAACAAACCTTCATCACCGCGGCATCCGGTCCGTGCCAATATCAACTTACGATTAATGCAGCAAAGGAAAATAAAACATGAGGTGTTGAGTGCATTAACTGCGGAAGCCCTTCCAACTTCCATGACCCCCGCTGAAGGCATTTTAATCTAAAACAAATATGCAAGGGTTAACAAGTGAACTCACACACACACAAACACACACACACAAAATCCTTCTACCTGTGGGAGAGGAAAAGCTGCCTTCCATCACTGGTGAAGGGGACGTGAACAGGAATTTGGGTCAAATTTCACTTTCACAGAGCTAGTTTAGAAATCACGCTTGCAATGTTGTCACAATGACAAACCAAACCAGTGGCTGGTCGACACAATGCATCAGCGTACATCATAATAGCAAATTAATGAATAATCATAATGTTCCACACTTGTGTGGAGCTGTGACTCTGCCTGGCAGTCATGTGAAAGCTCTGCATGTTCCCAACGAGGGGCAGAGAGGCAGTCGGTGAGGCACAGGGAGGGAGAAATGCCTCATGGTTACTTAAGGAGTTAGGTCAGAGCACCTGCAGCTACATGTTAACAACTGCTTCGTCTGCTTAGTTCTACAAAAAAGAAAAGCACTGGACACAGATCATAAGCTACAATAAAAGTCTGTGGTTTCTAGGCAACATTTCAAGGCCTTAGTTTCCAATCACAACTTCCCTGTGGCACACACACACACACTCAGTCACATAGTATTTACACTGAAGAGACCACAGGCAGGTGTTATGCACGTGCTTCTAGAAAATAGAGCACCATGACTGGACCAGATTAAAAGATTTTTAACACATTTTTGACCTGCATGTTGATTAATCAGCACTGGCCCTTTAACATCACTGCATCAGATCCAGAGAACAGAGACCAATGAGCAATCAGCAGCTGCTTCATAATATCTAATTGAGGAATGAACAAGCCAATGCATAGCCTTATGAATAGCTTGCATGGGAGGGAGATGTTGCCTACTGATGAGCCACTTTAGCTGCGCAGGCGTGCACGCTCAAAATCATATCAGCCTCCCCCCTCTATACAATAACAATGGTGCTCCAGTCCTTCAAGAATGCATTCATGTGCCTCAGTTGCCTATAGACAATCGTGTGCAGATTTGGCGCTGCAGAGCGGACTCACTGTCTCCAGCCACCTCCAGTGCCCCACAACACAAATTCCCTCACAGTCAGACTCTGAGCTGCAGCTGCCGCCGCCGCCGCCGCCGCTGCAGGAGGCTGCACTTCTTGAATAATAGGCCAAATGAAGACAATCTACCTTGCAATAAACAGCCCAGATCGAAGCCGCCATATCCTCGGAAATCACGCAGGGGGATGAGAAGCGCTCGGTTGCAAGATCGAGAGAAGCAGCGAGGAGGAGGAGGGGGGCGGGAGAAAAAAATAGTCCCCGGCCCCGACCCGCGTCCTTGTTTGTTTCCTCACAGCGCTGCCGCTGTCAAAAAATCCCCCACCACGTCCATACAAAGCGGAGCCGTGAGATCACACCCGCAGGAAGTGACCTCATGACTGACAGCTGGCAGGGAGAAGGCGCACACCCCCCTGACACACCTATAGTTTCGGCGAATAGAAACAGAGCAGCAGTTTCTCTTGAGAAAGAACGCCCCCTAACACGGTGACAGCTGAGAGCAGGGGAGAGACAGTCCTGCTGCCAGCGGACTCTGTCCAAACTCACACCGATTCCACTCAGCAGGGAAAAGGAGCAGCTTAAATACAGGATTGAAATACAAGAACGGAGTGTGTGAGAGATGATCTGATACAATGATGTTGAACTGAATGAACACATGCTGGCAAAATTTGCATACCCCCAGAGCTGTCCTCAAATGACCCTCCATGGGTCGTCCAAGTGCCTGCTTCCCTTGTACTCCCAATTCAATTCAATTCAATTCAATTCAATTCAATTCAATTCAATTCAATTCAATTCAATTCAATTCAATTCAATTCAATTCAATTCAGTATAGCTTTACTGGCTTAAATTGAAGTACTTTAGACGAGATACTAAGCAAAAACACTCTTTTTTCATGTACTGATCAATTATGAAATTTTGGGCCAGTTTTCTTCCTTATGTCTTCTTTCAGAAAAGTGCTGTGCTGTGCTTGTCTGACCCATGAGCTCTCTCTCTCCTGAACAATTACTAGGCTCCATTGTCATTTGTATCCGCTACCAATTGTAAAAGTATGATTTACATTAGCAATCTATAGTATTTTACAGTGCATGTCTTTAAATGCCGTTTTCTCAAAATGAGTCTTTCTTCATAGCCCAAAATCTTCACTTCAGCAGCACTTACAGACACCAAACCAACCAGTATTATTCCTGTCTATATTCCGAAGGTTTTTACAGAGGGGATTGTCACTCTAATATGTCAACGAAATAAAACAAGAATTTTGAAAGGGGCTTTATCCATGGTTCAGATTTCAGTTCTGGAAATGTATGCAAATTAGCATAAGATATTGCCTCATTCACAAAATTAAACACAAACTTTGGCAAAACGTGTAATACAAAAAATATTTTTCTTAATGTAAGTGATAAACTTGGGAAGTTTCATGGTGGTATCTGTTAGTTAAAATTTGTACCCTATTCACCTGTAGTGTCCCCCTTTACCAGTACCAAGTAGAAAAGACAGAGTATTGAGTTAATGTAGGCTACTGTATTAGTTCTGCACAACAGGCAGTGCTGCAAGTCAAACTGTTACTGTGAACATCCTTTATAACATTGCAAAGATATACTGAAATACTGAAATACTGAAAAATGAGCAATTCCTCCACAACAACAACTGCAGTACAATAAAGGCTTGATTTATTCCCATAAAGGAATCCATATATTTTTGGTGCAAGGCGTGAACATGTCTCTGTCTGTATGCACTGTAGTTTCAGGTTTCTATTGTACACCACATGTGTAACAGAATCAGGACGGAAATCAAAACTAGTGCCGATGTCACAAACTCACCTTCAGTACATCAGTGAGCAAAAGTGACGCTCAAATATCCAAATCAGGCAATAACCAAACCATAATGTGGGGCTGTAGGCGGCATTTGCATATTTTGTTTGTTTACATGTCATGTCAATAGACCTGAAGTCTGGAACCCTTTTTGTTGATCTGATCCAGATGCTCTAGCAGCATGAGATGTAGTTTATGAGACCTTGACCAGTGCCTGCTCCTTCTAGCTGTGAATAAGAAAATGATGTGCTTATCAGCAGGATCGCATAGCAGCTGGAGAAAAACCCTGTTCTACACGGACACGAGGCCAAGTTGTGAAGGTTTCCAGTCAAAATGTTGCAATAAACTGCCTTATTAATGAAACGGCTCCGTTTTCCCGGCTCATGCCAGATGCTGAGTGTGCAGCCCTGTGTCTGTGTGTGTGTGTGTGTGTGTGCCGATTGCATCTCTCTGCTCTCTTGTTTCCCCATCCTGTTCCCCATCACTTTCTGTCCATGTCTTTGGCAAAGCAATGTGGGCGTCGCTCTGAAGTGTCCTGGGACTACAGTGGATCCCTCCCGACCTCCGTGTACACTCAGCACTTACATGCATAGTGGTGGAAGAAGTATTCAGATCCTTTACAATAACTAGAAGTGGAAATCCCACAATACATAAATCATTCATTTGAAATTGCACCAATGGCTGCCTCATGATAATGTAGCTGGTCGAGGTGAAGCTGATTTGGCTGTTGGTTGCATATTGCATAAGCAGTCATCTGTTTTGCACCTAAACCTTTTCCTGTAATGTAACCATTAACTCTAGCTTTCATAAACTCCAAGTCCAAAGTACATTATCTCTCTGAGCTGTTGTAAGATAGTTGTAAAAATGAATGAAGCTCAACCGATTTCAGCTTTGTCCAATGGCTGAGTACGTCCAACATACATACTGCAGGAGGGGCGATGTTCTGCAGAGAGAGAATCAAAAATGTCTACTTAGCAATTTCAGCATGTTAATGTTAGATCAGATTCTAGAGGAACCAACTGGAGAATATGGATTCAAGGCCCATTTAGTACAAGACGAGTCAAGTTCTCTGTTGTTCTCATCAGCAATAGCTCAAATATTCCAGTTGCATGTATCGTAAACTATAATCTATAAGCAAAATTAAACTACAGTTGCTGGTTAAGATGAGCTGAGACAGCTCCAGGGTTAGGCCCAGCTCTCATGTTAATATAGTGCCGTAAAAAGTACAATGTTTGCTAATGAAAAACCAAAATATACAGAGTAGCCGACAGAGAGACGTCCAGTTAAGAGCAGAACAAAGAAAGTACAAGAGTCACTGCAGTAGCTGTAGCCATTGAAACAGATCTTTGAGGGCCAGAAACACATTAAATATTAAATCAGTCAATGCAAAATCCTGCAGTAACAGGCAACACTCAAACGCACGCCCACAGTCAGCTCCAGTGCACTGAGCTTCGCCACAGCTGCCGGCGATTTCTCCACTGGAGGAGGACGTGGAGAAACATTAGGCTCAGAAGATACGGCTCGTTGCAACATGACTTATGAGACCAGACAGAAACGGAGTCCGCAGTAATGAACTACGGTCAAGACTTTCTGTCTGGACAGCAGCTGGTTTCCCAATTGCACTCAGAATGCTTTCCACATCTAGATGATATTCTGACAGCCGCCTCATTCACTTACAACATGTTTGTCCCTGAAATGAACCAAGTTGTAGTAAAACAGGCCATGAAGAAACAAAAACCATGATGGAGTAATTTATGGTTATGAAAGGATACCCATCATTAGAGTTACAGGTTAGGGGAAGCCCCACTACTCCGTGCTCAACATCACCAAATTGCATGTTCTTTTCGATTACAAGTTAATGAAATCCAATGAACTAGAGTGTAAATTTTAGTGTGTTATAGAAACTCTATGATGGTGCATAAAATGTAACTCTGTTGTTTGGCCAGAATGAGTCAGATAAAACTTGATTTTTTTTTTTTTACATAGAACTTTCTCGACTTGATCTTCATGTTTCCAATCACATGTTAAATTATAACTTTACATATAACAAACCTGTGGAACTTGAATGTGCTTTTTTGATGGGGCTTTTTACATTGACCCACTGAGCCACAGGAAGTGGGTCAACTGAGAGGTTGAAGAGCAGACAGATCTCTGCCGCCACCTGCTGTTGAGAAACTGCAGATGACACTTTTGTCACTAATGTCTTCTCATGACTACGTTTAAGGTATTCATTCAAGAGAGGAAACCTGCTGATCACTATGGGCACTGAAATTCATTACCTACAATAAAATAAATGTTTCAATCAGTGCTGAATGTAACTTACCATGTCAAGTCAAGTTTCTACATGCGGATGAAAATCACAAATCTGCTCCCGACTGCTTAACACCACCCTCTATCTGTAGACTCTTGATTTGAATTACATTTCTTTTAGAAGAATACATACATGGTGATAATTTGAATAGATAAAGAAACTTTAATGATTTACTGTAATTTTTTGATAGCAATTATTGCTTAAAGGGATAGTTCAACATTTTGATAAATTGGCCTATTGCCATAACCCCCATAGTCTTAGCTCATGGCTCTGATCTGCTGTTCTAAAAATAGCTTGCAGAGGCAATTAATGGTAACAAACCTACTCCAAAAACTATAGGGGTTATGGCAATGGGCCAATTTGCCAAAATGTTGAACTATCCCTTCAATCAAATTAACTCAAATATAATAATTTACTAGCTTCTCCATCTTCCATTAGTACATTCAAGATGTTTTACTGTGTACTGTTGGTTGCCAGAGGTTTTCACATGTTTAATTACTAAATAAGACACTAATATAAATAATAATTTGGTGTAGATCCATCACGGTATGATAAGATAGACATATATAACGATATAAGTCAAATTTGGAGGGAAAAATGATGACACAACAGTTTAGGCATTCTATATGTGAGGAAGTATAAAGTATCCACTAGGTGTCACTTTTGCCGCATTAATAACAGCCGTTATGCTGGTAATCAGTTATATTAAAAGAGTTTGTTTCTATGTGCAGAAAATCTAAATATAAGGATATGGAATAAATATCATTGCTATAGAAACAAGCCTTTTCATTCCCCTGCCCTATATTTCCTACAGAATGGCACATTTTCTAATCAGCGTGGCACAGATTAACACTGAATCTATTTCCATGCAGGCTTAGTGCTTCTTCATTTCAGTGAATGCACTCTGCTCAGTGGTTTATTTGAGAGGCCTGCCCACATCAAGCCCTCAATCCACTATCCACTTACATTCGATCAATAATATTATTCCATTTATACAGCTATGACATCATACGGGGGCTTAGAAAAGCTTTGCTGTGAGTGCTATTCTTTTCAAATTCCTGGCAAGTTTGGATAAAACAACAGTGTATTATTGAACTCTGACTGATATGTATCAGAGCGAGCCTCTAAAGCTTTTCATTAGTTCCTTATTGCGAGGGGAAAAGAACACCCCTGGGTGGACGTCAAAGCTTTTTGCAATGTCTTTTTGGAGAAGCAGTGAGGCAGGAGATGAAGGCTGGAGGATGGCCTTTTAGAGATGCAACCCCAGAGACAGGATTCACACAGATTCATTGTCTCATCAGGCTTAATATTCAGCTCACTTTGCACTATCACCGAGGCCAAGGCTCAAATCAGTTCAATACGGTGGGCGACAGAGGACAGCTAACACAGTGAGTGCAGCCCACATACAAATACTCCCCAACGCTGGTGGAGTCACACAGGACACGGTGCAGTGGTCGATTCCTCTGCCCCCGCGCTGCAGCGTGTCTGTCACATAATCATTCTCACTGTGTCAGAAACATTTGGCAAATATGTAACTAGTTGAGCATGCCATTCCTGATATGTGTGAAACTTCATGCAAAGCAGGTGACAGTGTGTACAGCTGGCTTCTTTGTGCGTCTGTGCACACATATTTTTTCTAGAAAAATGCACCTCTGACACAAACTGGTTATATGACTTTAAAGCGAAGCTACTGGGGTGAGTGAGGGCTCTCACTGTGAATTACAACCCCCACCCCCACCCCCTAGGTCTGACCTTGATATGAGATACAGGGCTGCGGTCTCAGACAGTGAGGCATGTCTGATGCCCAAGTTGGCCTGATACCGACTGGCACTCACCTTGTCATCTATCTGAGTATGTGCGTATTTATGCGTGCTCTTGGCCTGGAGAGCATAGAGTACTGTAACCATCATCTGTTGCCATATGAATCATGCTGTAGCCCAGGAGGTGAGATTGTGCCATGGCTCTTCTTTCCATCTGCTCTGCTTTGGGGCTTTACGACATGTCTGGGGCTGCTGGCTGATCCCAGGACTGGATGGAAGTAGTCAAGTCAGGCTTTTTCACACATATTTCTAATGTTTTCTCAGCCAACAAATGATGATAAATGTGTTTGGGTATGTTCAACACAGACTCGTGCATTTGGTATCAGACGAGTGGTCTGTCATTTCTGGAAGTTGATATTAAGTTCCAGATTTCACTGAAGACAGTAATCTCCATACTTATACTATAGTATACGTCATCACAGGACTGACCAGGCTTAAATTGGAAAGGATTTGACAAAACTGTACAACTACAATCTCAAACATTTAAATTCATGGGGTGCAAGAACAAAATATCAAAAAGACAAACTGCTTCATTATATTATTTTATTTTATTTTGTTTCAAGCAGAAAATCAAAAGCATAAAATCAATTTACCTGCTGCTATGACTCACTGTGGATGTCTACGGTCCAGCTTGGAGATGACTTGATGACTGTAGTCTGTATGGTGAAGGATTGCTGCCCTTCAGGGAAGGCAGTAGGTTGTATAGTTATCTCCTGATTGGGCAAAATCACTACCCTGAAACCACACAACCTACTACCTCACCCCGTACGAACATCAGAAAGGTCCTACAGGTCGGCCAAATCTGACTCAACTGGTACTCAAGAGAATCATAGTACAGTGACAGGTAATCACAGCATTTTATTATCCCTTAGATGCATAAGTGGGGTCAAAAATGACCCCACGGGTAGTTATTCTTCAAAATCTTTGAAATTAAAAGTAATTATAATTTCATATTCCAGGTATTCCTCATGAAACATGTTTGTGACATGAGGCCATTTGTATTTTTAAAAAATATTTCATTAATTTTGAGAAATTGCAGTTTTTGTATCACTACCCCACTCTTCCATAAGTGGGGTCAAAAATGACCCCAAGCATTTCCTATGGAATTTCCAAGCAACCTTTGATTCTTATCAACACTGACTGGCAGTATATTGTTACTGTCCCACTTACACATCTAATGTCAGAAGTCTCACCACCCAGGAGGTCATTTTTACACAGCAACATACATGTAAGTATTATCTTCATTTTCCACATCCATGACTTTTCTGTGATAGAGTATTATTGTCATCAAATTAGCCTGTGTTGTTGTTACAAAGTAGGCACTATTTAGCTAACTGCAAAGTAATGTTAGTACCTTGATGTTAGCTAGTATAGTAAGGTAGCTGACATTACTGCATTTGTTGTGTAGAGAGCGAGACTCTCAATATATCTATAACTTCCCTGTAATAACAGCTAACCCGTTATACGATTATTGATTATTGATATGATATATGTATTATGGTGTGTGTGTGTGTGTGTGCGTCCTGCGTGCGTGTGTTTGCGCATGCCTGTCAGTGTAGTTACTTACATATAAATACACAGACATTTACTTACATAGCTACGTAATGTTTTATACAATAGTTTTGTGTGCCATTCAAACATTGTCCTTTTTATGTTTTGTCATCTAAAGTATCATGGCTGCTATAGGAGGCCAGCTAGGATTCCCGAGGACCTTGCCTGACAAGTGATCCTACTGCACAGTTTATGTATGTTGTTCATATGTTTTGCGTAAGATGTCAATGTGTTTTATTGTCCTAGTTCTGCCTCTTGTACTTTTTTACCCTTTGTACTTCTTATCGTCATTGTTTCTTATGTCTAACATCAACCTGCCAATGGGACTGGGGATGGAAATTAGCCACTTGGCTACAAACCCACATATTTACATGTCAATGTCCATCAATATGTACTATTCTCATTTTAAAAAAAAAAATTAATCTGAAATCTGAGAAGAGAGAAGATGTTTGTGTGTTTACATATGTGTGGACAGTGTTATGGTCTCCGGTCCTACTGAATGTCCTCTGTTCATCCTCCATAGTTAAACAGACAGACGGACACACAAACAATGGATTTTGACATTTTTGATACGTGATTGATTGTTCTGTGATCAAATGTGAATAAAAAGTGATAAATGAACATGTCAAAAATGAAATCACTCGTTTGTTGACCAAAATATAATGAAAATCATCATCTTTAACCAAAATTAAAGACATTTACTGCAAAAACGCATTGATTCTAATTGGGGTCATTTTTGACCCCACTCATGGAAGAGTGTAGGTATTGGTAGCCCATGCATCCAAGGGTTATGAGGAAGGACATAAAAAAATAAATGCACTGTCTTACATGTTTGCAATACAAACACTTCATAATCTTCTTTACAATTACCGACTTCACATGTTGACTTAACTTCTAAAACATGAACAGTACAAACAATAAGAATCAATTAATTTGAGGAAAAGACAAGCAATAACAACTGGATTAAAAGAAGTTTGTGTAAAAGTGTTTTGTGTTCACTGACCAACAAGACACAACAAGACATCACATTTTTTTTTATTGAACATGAAGTCTTAAATGACAACAGTGAAAAGCTAAAACGGAGATGTACTCTTAGCAGTCAGTGTGTAAACATGCACATTCCAGAGTTGATCCAGATCCAAAAGCTTCAACAATGGCATCTGAAGACATTACAGCCACTTCAGGAAAGACAGTAAGTTGTATAGTTATCTGACAGGAAGGGTATCACCCTAAAACTATACAACCTACTACCTCACCCCAAAGGACAGTCTTTAAAAAACAAAGTCCTTTCAGGTCCCCGTTCATGCAGGTAATCCACTTTGACACACCTCACTGAATACAAAACAGCAGTTATGATTCACAGAAACACAAACACACATGCCACTCTCCTCTGGGACACCTCATCGGTGTGACTGGAGCTTGTGTGTTCTGAACACAATGTGACGACGGGGTCGTCCGGTTCATGGCTCCTGCTCAAGGGGAATTCAAATGATCTCACAAGGTGCGCATGTCCCAAACAAATACTGTAGCCAAGGTATTTCCATATTCAAATGCAACCAGTGTATAACTTAAGAGCATACGGTGACATCCAAAATCAGGATTTTACAGAGAAATAGTTGAACCTCAGACCTGTTAAAATGCATACTGCATCTTTAAACATTGCCCATTAAAAACACACAGAGCAGGCTTTGCTCTGTGTTCAGTAGGCTTATGATGAGTGCTGAAAGATGGTGGAAAACAAGATTGTTATTGCTCAACAGGTTTGGCTCCCAGCAAGGGGAGGGTTGGAACCAGTTGACTAGAAATATATACAGTAAAAAATAAAAAAATAAACTATTTCTAATCATCTTTAAGTTTTGCATTTTTTAAAAATGTGATGTACTTAAAATTCTTATTCCAAAATGTTTCAAAATAAGCAAATAAATCTCTTTTTAGGTGAAATTCATGCAACTCATGCAACATGTACAACTCAAATGCATCCTGGGACATGAAGTTGCAAATAAAGTAAAATATCACCAGCCAGAAACGACTGCTCTAAAGCTAAGTTTCTACTTTTTTTTCTTCTTAGAGCTGTTTTCCTGTACCTCAGAGAGGAGAGTGTTAACATCAGTGACCAGTGTTGAGAGTGGGCGAGCTGGAGCTATAGCTCATATCCTGGCCCACATGTGCGGAGCAGAGGGCCGCAGCTGCTGCTGCCTCTGTTAATGTTTCTCACCTGCTCTGTAACACGCAGTGAAGTGGTGGTGGTGGTGGTGGTGGTGGGGGGACTGGCCTATCGTCTCCTGCCTCCATTCCGGTTTCAGCAGCACGTCAGGTAGCCTCCATCTGAAAAGGGAGGGGGGGGAAGAAATCTTGTTACCCCTGCAGCAAAGGAAATGTAGAAACTCTTCAACGCTGTGACTTTTACATTTGACTTCAGGGAGATCAATTGCCAACGCCCCAGTGGGCTGACAGTCAGTACAAGAGCTGTTTTTGATTCTCAGGTGACAGCGTATTGTTTACATGCAATTTGAGTATGTGGTTATGTGTGTTTACAGCATGCTTGTATGACATTCTGTATGGCTCATACTTGTGTGTTCTGTGAGAAAAGCTAGACAGTAGCGGCGCGCACAACTCGAAACACTTGAGCGATATATCAGGTGCACGGCTGTCGCCATCTAAACAGAACAAACACGACACGTTGTTTGCCTCACTATAAGCCATGATCAGTGCAGTGATCGTGGCTGATAGCTGAGACACATTTTGTTATTTGCCCCACTTTTAAACAAGATGATGATTCATGTGTGTTGTGTTTGTTCTGTGAGAAAGCCACACCATCCCGCATGTTTAACTGTCACAAGACGCTGACACAAAGTAACATCAGGGTAATCTGTGTCAGCACATACCTCTACAGTAATATTATTCCACGCGCAAAAGCAGCTCTGCACAATACAAAAAGGAATGTCTTGAGCTGAGGGGCCACATTGTTTCTGTTGTTTCAGTAGTGAGACTGAGGCTCTGCATTATTCAACGCTGCTTTACTTACACCGTAGCACTGGATGAGTGCATTTTAAGTATGCACAGACACACAGGAGTATGCACAGACACTTTGCAGACAGACAGTAGGAAAGATACAGCATGGCAGCCCAGAGAACGCACACATGTGTATGAGCGCACACGTGCACAGGGGTGATGGCAGAGACAGAGTGAAACAAACACAAGCCGCAGAGGAGACACAGCACAGGAACTCCTTTAACTTAGAACAGAATTAGATTAAAGACAAGCAAACGAGAAGAAGAAGCTTAGAGGGGTTTAGATGAGTGATTTGCAGGAAACTTCAAACAAAGAGAGAAATCTTTTCATCGTGTCTGAATCATGCCATTGTAAAGTTCAAACACTTTATGAGCTTAAACCGTATCTACATTTAGGAAACGGTCCCGCTCCGTGTAGAGCAGTGTTCATGTGACAGTCTATTCTCATTGTGCAGCCCTGCAAAAAGCTCCGCCACGGTGTGGGCCCCCAGACTTCATAAGGTAAGGTCAAGGCACACTGTCCTCCTAGTCTGCTGACTGGACATACTTCAATCTAATATAGTAGATGGCTCTGGGGTCCTGACCAACAGAGAGGATGTCCAGGAAAGCTATTGCTTTCAAGTGTAGCCAGTTGCTATCATCCAGTGACAGGGAAATATTCACACTCGCACCCACACACACACATGTACTGCAGAGGTCCAATATGCAACGCAAGCATGCGCACACATGCACACACACAGGCATATATCCTTGTGCACACTTGTTTAGGGCTCTTTACACAGTTATGCAATTCAATCTAAAAACACCTCCTTTACTAAGAGCTTGTCCACCTAAAAAATTCAGCCTTCTTAAAAGTGTGCAAACTCAGCAAGCACTTGAAAGCACAGCGTCTGTAACTGATACGCTGCTTTAGCCTTCCACCTCCATTAGCTGTTTAGAGGGGCTGGGGTGCAAAGTCCTGCTTACTACACTTCAGCGTCTCATAATGTCACACAAACACATACCCGCTCTGTGGGGCATGCACACACAAACGCATAAACAAATACATACTTGCACACAAGGACACGGTCTCAAATGCACTCTACACACACACACACACACACTTCTCTGACACGTGAACATGGAAAAATACCCTTTGGAGGGAATAAGGCAAAACAAGATATTCATTTACCTCATCACATTTTCACACGCGTTCACAGCAAAAGGCACGCACTGCTTAAAAAGCCACTTTAATTCAATCACACTTCAGTCTAAGTGCTACAGTGCCCATCAATCAATACCAAAGCTGAGTTTGGCTGCAGTGATAGTCAGATGGAGTGGAGCGTGCTGTAACCTTGTAACCTGATCTTTGGGGTTCTGGCGGTCTGTGGTCAGTCGGTGCGGCGGGTGATTCAGAGTAAGAAGCTGGACATTTATACAATATTCATCCTCATATTTCCAATGCAAATATGACATGGTTAAAAACCCTACCATTAAGTCATTTGCTTTGTGTAGCCAATGTATCCACATCGAGACAATTTTACAAAGGTAATTTTTCAGTCACTTGTACTCTGTGTTTCAGGGGTTTTGTATGTTAATTGCGCCAGAAACAGGTTTTTTATTGACATCAGTAAAGAAGATCTAATGATCTCTAGTGTTTGTTCACTGTAGCCCATCCTGGATCTCTATTTAAACACTTCGCTTTGGGGAGTTCTGAGACAGGGCACTCTTCTTTGTAGTCTTCCTCAGATTAACTCCTAAAGGGATAGTTCAACATTTTGGCAAATTGAGCCATTGCCATAATCCCTATAGTTTTAGGAGTAGGTTCATTACCTTTAATTGTCGGTGCAAGCTGCATTTAGAACGGTGGAGCAGAGCCGTGAGCTGCTCAGAGCTACGCAATGGAGGGTAATGGGATTTCTTAGTTTCCCTCATCAAACTCATCGAATACACAATCCAACAACTCCAAAACGCTCTCGTGGACAAGTTTGACCTGCATATTTATCACACTACGAGATAATAACGGAACATTATGAGACAGAGTTGTTTTCAACATCTAAAATCTGAGGAAGAGATGGTGCTCGAAACGTCACTGCATTGGAGCTCTTTTGTTGTTGCAGACTTTTCTTGGTTCAGCACCCACCCAACATTGGGCAACTAGGATGCACATGCTGTTTTTTTACTTCTATTTTGGACTATCCCTTTAAGCCTTTGTGAATACTTTTTGCATCTGCAAGATTATATAAGTGCTTATGGTTATAAGTTATGCAAGTATCAACCGTACAAGCTTATCAGGCCTTGTGTTTAGACCTGTGCTGCTTCCTTTGTATCCGCGATGAATTCCAGGTACAGGTACAGGTACAGGTACAAGTACAGGTATTGGTACGGGTACAGGTACAAGTACAGGTATTGGTACAGGTATTGGTACAGGTACAGGTACAAGTACAGGTATTGGTACAGGTATTGGTACAGGTACAGGTACAAGTACAGGTATTGGTACAGGTATTGGTACAGGTACAGGTACAAGTACAGGTATTGGTACGGGTACAGGTACAAGTACAGGTATCGGTACAGGTACAGGTACAAGTACAGGTAATGGTACGGGTACAGATACAAGTACAGGTACAGGTACAGGTACAGGTACAGGTACAGGTACAGGTACAGGTAAAGGTACAGGTACGGTACAGGTACTATGAGTCCTGCTGAAAGTGAAGTGATGTCTGGGTGCAGACAGGAGGAATCCAGATAGACATGGTGGAGCATTTATAGAGGGAAGCATGGCTTCTGTGTGCCCCCCCCCCCTTCTCCACAGTCCCCTCAGGGTAGCACAGCATGACCCATCTATTTATACCAGGGCCAGGGGGAGGCAAGCGGGAGGAGGAGGTGGAGGAGGAGGACAGGAGTGAGGGAAGAGGAGAGGCTGCATGGGCAGGTCCTGTTACACATGCCAGGGGGGGATGGCTGGGGCAAGCCACAGGGGGATTCTGCTCAAAGTCAGACAGACTGACCTCCCCGTCACCTCTGCATGAGGCAGATATTGAGCTTGTGCGAGTGTGTCTTAGAGGAGTGAAAGAATAGGTAATTTATGGGTGAGTACAAAGGTGTTTGAAGGCCTATGTGCGCATGTTTGCATTAATGCATGTGTAATTTATGCCCGTCTCTGTGTGTGTTTGTGTGTGTGGATCATCATCATGTGTATACATGTATGATGGAGTATGCATGTACTCACGCCTATGTGCATAATATGTGTGTCTGCCTGTCAGGCCCGTGAGATGAACCGGACCCAGTGACCCTCACCGGTTCCCACTCCCACCACCCCCATCCCCCAGCAGAGCCATAAACATGCCAGGTGAAGGGGGCTGGATAAGGCAAAGTTAGCTGATCCCGGCGCGGCCCCCCGGCCCCATCCTTAGAGGTAAAAAATGACCCCAATCATTGTAATGACAGGGCACGCAGCAGGGGTCGCCCAGACCACTCAGCCCAACCTTGCCAGCTGCTTCTCATCTCTCACACACAGTATACAGTCACATGTACACAGAGAAACATACACACGCTGGCATGCATGTGTGTGTATGTGCGCAGAGACGCGAAGAAGAGGCTGCAGGATGCACAGCGGGGTGCAGGCGCGTAGAAAGGTCTACATGGAAATGACTTGTTTATGAAGGGTTCACAGGTGACTATTACAGTTGCAGTAAATAATCAGACACCTAAAGCATGACGCCTCCAAACAGTTTCATCATAATGCTCATTAGTGCTCATGGTAGTGAATGTAGCCTATTCAGCCAGTAGGCTTAAGGCTTACACTGATGATCAAACCAAGGACACTTACCTCATTAATCATAAGAAGTTTAAAAATGGAGTTCTGTTTTTCCTTCACCTTCATCTTTACTATTACAGTCAGAGGGGAGCTTTACTTTTATGGCTTTTAATATTATAACCACAGGCAAAAGTCCCACACTGCAGTATTTCAGTATACATCTCATGAAAGTGTATCAAATATTGGTAACACTTTATAATAAGTACTATTAAGCATTAATAAATACTGTATTATTCATTTATAACACATGGATACTCATTAGTATGTAGTTTATAAATAGAGTTAGTGCTGATCAATGATGAGTAAAACATTTGTAACTGTGTTTATAAACTACATACAATACTAATGAGTATTCATGTGTTATAAATGACAAATGCAGTATTTAATGGTTAACAGTGTGTACTTATTATAAAGTGTTACCCAAATATTAAAATATATCAAATATTATCTGTTGTACTGCACAGGCATAGTCTTTTTTTGCACAGTGCTAATGGGAGCTGGTGAAACGTGCGCTGCCATGTGGCTGCTGGTGACCTGCAGGACCCCTGTCTATTAGGGGGAAGTCTATAGTCCTGACACGTCTGCATGCCCAGCTCTGCTCGAGCCTGCCTGCAGGGCCCCTTTCAGCTTGGGCAGTGCCCCATCGAGCTGCATCTGTCGCCAGCTATATTTAGAGGGTGGGACAAATACCTTTCTCCCTGGATATGAAGTTCAGCTGACAGACAGAGGGCCAGAGTTAGGCAGACAGGGATCCGTACAGTTTGTAACCTTGAGGAGCTTGTTGCCCCCAGGCTACAGCTGGCTGTAGTCAGCCTCACTACAGTGGTTAGCAGTTACAGCTGAAAGCTAAGGCTGTAAATACAGCGCAGCTAACCACAGTTAGCATTGAAAAGCTTGGTTTGGCAGCAGTTATTAGCACCAGTGCCTATAGTTCCAGGAGCGCTGCCAGCATGAAGTGGAATATACAGTAATGGACGCTGATAAAGAAATTTAATACTTCTCCCACTGTGAGTGACAGAAGAATAATGAATACATTTCTGTGGATTTGAGTCACCTTCAAATAGTCCTACATTTCTGCCTATAAGCATTGGTGTGTGTGGCAGTGCCAGCGAGGCAGCCAGTGTGTGATATATGACCATGTTGCACCGCCATCTGCTCTATATAACCATAAACAAACGCAGGCAGGCCAGCTTCACAGTATCATTTCCAAGAGGTCTATGGCGGATAAATGTATTCATGCTTTAGTCTCCGGATAGATGTTGTAGAGATATGTCCTAGAAACAGGCCATGGTCATGTAATAGCATTCATAATTCATTCCACAAACACAATATGGAGGCCACTCTGTCCAATATGCAAACACATGGCCAGATTAAGGAGTGGAGAGCCAAAGGGGACAGAGTGCATTCTGAACTGTAAGCAAAGCCATTGACTGTCTGTCTGTCTCAATGAGAGCTTGTCTGTGACAGGCCTAAATAGGCCAGGTTTTACTGCTGGTGGGACCTCTGCTATATTTTGCACCTAGAGTCTAAATCAGTTACATGCCAGCAAAGATACACACTGAGTTTTTACAGCATCACTTCAGGCCATAAACAGATATAGTATCCAGATATACAGTGGTGCCGTTTCCCTGTGTGAGCTCTTACTACAGTACATTTTGCTCCATCGGCAACAAGGTCAACAATTACATGCATTAGGTTAAGATGTAAACACATGTTGATGTCTTCTGCAACTCTTTAGAAAAGAGGACCCAAAGTTCCCCCTTGGAACTATAAGGTTCTACCTGCATTCTGACCAGATTTGAGATATAGAGGTTTAGAATAAGACCAAGAGTTTTGTAGATAGAACCTTTTAGTTTTCCAGATTAAATGACCAAAAATGCATAAAACTTGAAAAAACACCCAGTACTAGTACCAGAACTGGAATATGTGAATAACTCAATTTTGACAAAAACGTCAGATTCCAAAGGGACGAAAGGTTGGCACACTGGTCAAAACAAAAACAAGAGACACCCAACTCATTGGTATCTCTATTAGGCCAAAAGAATTCTGGTTGAGCGACAGTTCGCAAGTAAAATGCGAGTTTTCAACATTTAGAGGCTAATTTCAATAACTGCGAATGTAGAAGGAAATGAAAGAAAATCCCTCAGCGACAGAGATGAATGAATGGTTTCCTTTAGATGTAAGCGCGGGTCAAATGACAGAAGCCACAACTGATGGAGAACAACTCCCTGCTCACCACGCTGCACCGCTAAAATAACACCGGGCCATTTTGTGTGACTTTGTCAGGTAAGTTTAGCAGATCGAGGGCTGGTCAGGGGGGAAAAAGCAGCAGCAGACGCCCACTGAAAGCTTGATATAGTATCAGTGGTCGTAGTGTCAGATGAGAGGATTTTAATAACATCTGCACATGTAATCATACGCCTGGCGCGCACACGGCTCCAAAGCCGCGGGCAGCTACCTTGCCGCTGCTGGAGTTTTGCAGGGTGGGGCTTTGGGGTCGGTGGGTGGGGTGGGGGTGGAGGGGTTACCGAGTGCATGTGATACAGGCACGGTCGAGTTTGAAGCTGCAGTTAACAGTACGCTGCGGTTAGGGTGGAGACAGGTACATAAGCAAAAGTTAAAGCTTTACTCTGGCTCTGGAGAACTGGAAGCAGGCAGGTAGTGTTACTGTGTGGGGCCGGTGTGCCGGAGGGGGGGGGGAGTGGGGGTCTGGGTGAGGAGTGGATGGAGAAGCGAAGGGTGGAAGGGGGTCATGCAGCTGTGGTGCCCTGCCAGCACATTTTGCCCCCACTGGAAAAAGAACCGTTTATGGCGTCCACCCAAGGTCAGCCCTTTGAGAAGAGGAGCTGGGAAGGGTCCAGAGGGGGTGGGGTGGGGGGGGGATTGTTTGTCTGCAGTCAGTCGGCAACAATTAAAAAAACCTCTCCTTAAGGAAAAAAAAGGCATATTAAATATTCTATCTTTGTACACCGGAGAGCCAATTCTTACAACTCTACCTCGTTTATTTGAATTTCGCACCCACTTTTTCCCTCCTCCATACTCGGCTCTGTCCTCCTCAGACTGCTACCTGACTACTTTGGCAGTGATTCACAAAATGGCGGCGGGGAGCTGAGAGCTGGAAGGCAGAGAGTGGAAGCCATTTTCTAACAGATCCAGGGCCTGGCACAGAGAGAGTCAAGACTTCCTATGCCTTAGTGGACAATTAAGATTGCACCCCGTGTGTTTCTGCGCGCATGCACGAAAGATTATGTTTGTTTTTTTTAATCTACTGCACTAACAAGCCATTGGGACCACTTGGCCTTTCGAATGGGATAAAGGCACAATATGCAGCTATTATGATTTAATCGAATGCAGGCTTGTATTATAATAAGTCTGAGAGAGAGAATGAAAATAAATGTAGACAGAGCAGTTATGTGCCATGCATCAAACAAAGGAAACTTATGTAGCATCTAATTACAGACTTCATCTCATTAAATGAAACGCAAGACAACACAACAGCATTACAATATATCATTAAATAACGACATATTCAATTTACGATACATTATAGTACTTACATCGCTGCTGCGATCGCCAGTCTGTCTGTCCGTGATCTCACTTGTTGGCCAAATTGTTTGTGCCTGTGGCTGAAGTCAAAACCCATCTTACTGCCTAAGGATAGGAGAGAGAGAGAGACAGAGAAAGAGAGGCAGAGAGTGAGAATTGTAGAAAGAGATCATTTACTGCAAAAGAAACAGAGAGGAGGAGAAAACAACAGAGAGAAGCGGTGAGAGTGATGAGTTGGAGAGCCAGCAGCAGCAGCAGCAGCAGCAGCAGCAGCAGCAGCAGCGGCGGCAGCAGCGGCAGCAGCAGCAGAGGGCTGGAGGGTCTCCTCTCTGTAGCCTGTTTACTAATAAGCTCGCCCCACGGTCTTGCCTGGCCAAGGAAACTCATTAGTGGAACATGTAACACACCGCACCCTCTCTGCTTGGCCTGTACACCGGCCAACTCTCCCTGCCGCATGCTCACCCAACACCAACACACGAGCTCCACCGTGGTCTTGGCCTTGCCCAGTAGCACCCACTCGCTGCATACGTGCACACATTTTGGCATGCTGTGTTACTGAAAGCCTACAGTGTCATGTGCGTGGGTGAAGTGCTGCATATGCGTGTACTTGTGAGCATAATAAGTGATTTTCTGCACATGCGGGCACAGTATGTTCACGTTCACACATGAGAGCATGTACAGCCTGTGTGCAGCGTTAGCTGTGCGAGGCGGCATGTGCCCACGTTGCCTATAGTGTGTAGACATGTATGTAGGGGATGCATAATGTGTGCAACCACTGTGTGGAGGTGAAACGGGACAGAGGTAGTTAGTCATGATTAGTCAAATCTAAGATTGCAGGAAAATAAAGAGGGCGACGGAGATGAAGAGAGACGTGAGCGTCGTCCTCTAAGCAGACCAAGGAGGACACCGCCAATTAGAGGCCTCCACTCGGCGTGGCGGCGGCTGTTGCAGGGTGATCATTCTGTACAAGGACGCTAATTGCAGCGCGGGACACAGCCTTGCCAGGGAAGGGTCTTTTATATATTGTTTCTAATGTTTGTAATTACAGTGCAGCGCCTTTGGACCGCCGCCAGCACATGTTTATGGGCTCATGAGTAACCCAACTCCTCCAGCCCCGTGGAGGGAGATTCATGTCCGAGCGGTGCACTCACTGCACTCTGTGTGAGTGTTGTTTGTGTGTATATGCATGTTGATGACTCATAAAGCCTGAAGCCTGGACGAGTACGTGCAGGAGGAATAGTCTACAGGGGTATATACCACATGAAAGTATTGTAGGACACACTAACAATACTGTATATCTGACGCCTATCTCTATAATGCATTATAACCATATTTATAATGAGTTATAATGCAGTTATAGAACTGTATAACTATAGTTATACAAACTCCTCAATAATCATAACACACTATAAAGCATTTTATCCTGACTTACAAGGTCAGGTCTGTTATAATTGGTAGTAACTCGCTGACAATGCCCACATTGACAATGCATTAAAAATATAGTGGTTTGGCTTATAAACATGTATAATTATCATTATAAACACTCATAAATTACCATAAGGCTTTATAACAATGAGCATAACACATTATAGAGCATTATAACTCTATTACAATGATCTTATAAGCCATTAAAAAATGCTCTATGATATGTTTATAGTTATACAGTGCTATAACTGCATTATAACTCATTATAATACATTACAGATATAGGCGTCAAGTAAAGTGTTACCATATTCTCTTCTGAGAATTACAATTACAACTGACATTCAGCAGTAGGTCAGTTAAGCACAGCATGCGAGGGAACTTGAACATAGAAACAGTACAGTAGTGCTGAATTACACAGCAGAAATCAGTACAACAGACATCAAAAGAAAACCTAAAAGTCGTAATCTAAATCAGAAAGTGTACGTAATGACACATCAAAGCAGATGGGATTTTGAATATTTACATTTCCCCGTACCAAAATGAATCACACGGAGACAGCTGAGGCCGGTGTGTTTACTTTTATCACAACATGTAGTCAACATAATTCGGCTCAGCGCTGATGAACAGTGAGAAAGCGGCGAAGTGGAGGTGAGGTGAGGGGAAGGGATTTACAGTATTTTGATACTCAGAGAGTTGCAGGCGAGGCCTTTCAACACTTCCAACTTTACCTCCAAGTGGAACAATTTTGCTGATTCCGCAGTTTTTCTCTGACTAAATTGCCTTGGCGACAGCGAGGGCCAAAAGCTGAGGAAATATATGAGCGTTGGAAAAGAAAAGTTGAGTGGGCGCAGCTCAATGTTATCTGGAATATCGCTTTGCCTGGCAGGTACATAAAACAAGTATCTGTCCTGACGACGTGTGCCGAGAGACACTCACACAAGATGCTGCACACAGCGGACTCACTGACACACACACACACATACACGCTGACACCCTGAACATCGGCTGGTCAGAGGTAAAGAAAACATGTAGTTCTGTTTGAATGATTCTAAATATTAATCCGGCTGGATGAAAGTAATCTGCCTAAATAATTCCCTTGGGAGGCTTGTTAAAAGGCTCAGAAAGGCCTGCACTGTAAGGCAACTGTAGAAGAAAATCCTTCTTGATTAAATAAACTTTAGGGGGAAAAAAAAAACACCTTGACCTGAGCCAAAGGGCCCATGATGTAAAGCAACCATGTTAACATCTACAGGAAAAGAGGGGGAGGTACAGGGGAGGAAAAACTACATCATCTGTCACCCCGAAACTCTTACCCCGTCCAATATTATGTCATTATGACTGTGCTCGCTGCCTCTGTGGAGTTGCTGTGGTTTTGTGTTTAAATTACATGTGACACTCCCAGCTGACATCCTGATTAACACAGGGAGAATAAAATGGCCCCCCAATCCTCAGTAGTCAATGGGGTAATGCTCTAATGGCTTCCATGTATGATGAGGGAAGTGAGGAGAAGCAGGTTTAGACTTTGCTGTGCATTTACATTTACATGCATGTTATAGCCTGCGCATAACGTAACAACATCAACATACAGAATGTTGTTTTTCCTCCTTGGAAGTTTGTGCACAGAAATGTACAACATACATGTGTATGATACTGGGAGTCAAGGCTACTTTGTTGAGTCGCTCTGCTCTTTTTCAGGCCTTTGCCACTTCCTACTGTTACTGTACTGCTGATCCTGTATTGTACTGTACTGCTCCACAGCCTGTAGTGGCCACTGTAGATCCACTCATCTGCTGCCCCACATTCACAGTGCAAGCAGGGCAACAGAGCGCCTAAACCACCACAGCCTCTAACACACAGACCCCGGTCCGAGGAGACAGTCAGTCAGTCGCACACCTCGAGGAGGATTTAGACACCTTTTTTTTTTCTTCTACCGAATGACAACCGCTGAATAAAACCCAGAGGCAGATGCCGCCATGATTGACACAAGCACGGTTAAAATGAAAGCGACTGTCTCACAGTGTTTCTGCAGAATGCACTGTGACATTTAGATGTGCTAGGCTGTTGAAGTAGGATTTCAATCCTGCTCCATTTCTACAAGCAGCGACCTGCCTGAGCTAACCTGCTGCATAGTGTTAGGTACTTTGCACCGCTGCATATAGTCTGTCGGTGCAGAATGCCGGACCTGAACTCCAACGTCGTCAAATTGATACCCCTACATAAATATGTTTTCAACCTGCATAATATCGTGTCGGATTTTATTTTCCCATTTCCTTCGTTTTACAAGTAAATGCACAGAGTATCTGCTTACTGCAACTTGAAACATGAGGACTTCGGGATATCTAGGCTGCTTCTGCAACAGCAAAGGGCATTCCACATTTCTGAACTTGTCGTTTATGTAGCAATTAAATTCTCCTGCAATCGGAACAAGCTTATTATTTTTACATGGCTTCAAAATTTCTTTATATAAAATGTATTAATTTTCAAAAAAAAATCTATCACCGTGCATTGATTTATTATATGGAAAATAAAATGACAGAGCATTAGTGAAGACATCAAAATCCTCTTACAGGACTACATAAATGCATTTTTAGTGCAGGCAGCCCAGGCAGCACTGTATGTCAATCAAATCCCTAACCCTGACAGTCCTCCAGAGAGCTTAGACATACAATATAACTTTCATTATGCCGGGTTTTTCGGTTTTTATTGTATTTAAAACAGCACACTGAAACCATTTTAGCGGCAGAAATAAAAGAGGCTTCATTATTATGGCAGAAAAATATATTTACAGTGAGTGCTCACTTGGCCCCCATTCACCACTCCAATCTGGATTTCATATTAGCCAGGAGGAAATTGGATGGAATTCACAACATCACAGCAACCTCATAAATGAAACAAAATCACATAATCTTAAATACCAATTTATCCACTTAACAAATGAAGCAGTGTATTGGTGGCTTGCTGCTGTGTTGTACTGGTGAATGACTCATTTTCACTGTGTGTTGCACTAGTAAGAATACACTGAGCACTGGCACATGACCTAAACCACACACTCAACACTTGAAAGTATCTGGCAGAAACACTCAGATCTGGAGACATACAGTAGTCTATACAGTGCTGCTGCACACACCACCAGTCTCCAACAGGAAACGTCCTATTCAAAAACTTATCCAGAGATCAAAAACCTCTTTCATCTGCGCTTAGATTACACTGCTAAATAATAACATTCCACCCCCGCATGGTATTGTTCCCATCTGTTAATTCCATGTGTTAATGTTGTGTGAAATAAGATTTTTTTTTTATTAGATATACTTAAAATGTGGCAGTGCCTCAGGCTGGCAGTCTGTGAGAAGTGGTTGCTCTGTTTTCTTATCTTTTATGCCTGTAGCATTATTGAGAATAACAAATAATTCAATTCTGGAGAAACTGGGATCACACAAAATTAAATAACTCATGTAAATATTGCCTTGTGTTTTTTTATGCACTTATCCAAAGGCATGAATAGATAAATCTTAGGAAAAACTATATTCTAAGAATTCGACTTTGACACGAATAAATAAATGTACAAAAAAATATTCATTGGGACCCTTCGATAGTTAAAGAATAATAATGAGACACTTGATATATTTGTGACGTTGCCAGCAAAGATCGAAATAAATTCAGAAATAAAACAGGGATGAACTCAATATTATATTGGAAAAAATCCCATAAGAAACGACTGCAATTAAAGCCAGCAAGTGGAAGACATGCATGTCTTAACACACACACACACACACACTCTCACATACACACACACACACACACACACACACTCTCTCATACACACACACACATGGTGTATTTGTTAATACTGTATTCTCTTCTTAAAGCAACATCGTGACAAACAGATTTTTTTTGCTGTCTTATAGTTATTATGTTTCATGTTTCCTTGTGTATTTTCCTCTATATGGATACATGCTTAATGGAGAAAAAAAATACTTTTCCCTCTTTGAAACTTTCGGCAAGAACTTTAAATTCTTAAAAAATAATTAATGCTTGCAGAAAAAAAATCACTGCATCTTTATTTTGCACAATTTAAACTTTTTCCATCTGTACATTCCGTGACATGTTAATATGATAAAAGTTAATGCAATGTCTGCATCAAATATAAATTAAACAAAGCACATGAAATGTATCCTGTGCATTCAAATAATTTAAATATGTCTTTAAAAAAACAAAATTGCATTCAATAATAATTACTTGAAATTGTTGTGTAAAGTAGTGCATTTTTCGATTGATACCTAAGGTTTTGAGGTGCAGGCAGCTGTTGAAATTTTGTCAACATTACAAAAACATGCAGTATTTAGCAATGACTAAAACGGAATCTGATATAAAGTGCAGCCCTCTCAAAAAATCCAGAAATTCACATCCAAGTTCAAGGCCACAAGTCAAGTTCAAGTTTGGGAACTTGGTGTTCTAGCTGTGGCCTGCAGTTTGCCTGAACTCTAATCAAGACACACAGGTACCTTTGTGTATAAAATGTGAAAAAAGAAAGAAAAAAAGAAATACATTGACTGATAAAATGTTTGAAGTGGTTACTTTCGTGTGTCAGAGCTTTAACAGAAGAAATACTTTGAACACACCATTTCAACAAGCCCAAGAACACACCCTGAAAATGCAAAAAAACACACAAGCATCTAAAAAAATATGCTCCCTGCTGTGAAAACATACTGTATTAGTGCCTGACATCTTGCCCAGAGAAAATGTTTAAATTATATGTTACGAAAATATACATTTAAGTATGCATTTGCGTATGTGTGTGTGTGTGTGTGTTTCATGATTGGCTTTGTTGTGTTGCTGCAGTGAAGCTGAAGTTTGCTCCAGAGCACAGAATGCCTCATTGTGGGCTGTACCAGGCTGTTGGATTGGTCAGGTATAGTTTTTCACAGAGGAAATACTGCAAACCCTCACCACCCTGCCATCTGCCTCTCAACATGCAACCTTTCCCTGGACTACTGCCATTCACTGCCAATAAGGCCTTAGGGGTGGAGTAGTGTGATACTCTGCCAGCCAAAACCATGTGTCCACTGCTAGTTACGCAGAGCTTATATTCGAATGGATGACCATAATCATCTGCGTATGTGAAGGCTGTACCTGATACTGAAGGCTAACATCAGCGTGGTTGTGTCCTTCAAAATAAGGTCCCCTACTCACACAGAGCACTGGTGGGCAGCTTTAAAGCACAAAACAGGCCAAAGATGGAAGATTTCCATGAATCAGCTGCTAATATGTCAGGTTTAAAAAAAACTGAACATTCGAAAATAGTTGTTATGATGTAATAAAAATGTTATGAATAGTCCCGGGGGATCGTAAATTGCCATATAAACAAATTGGCATATAAATCCCCGACCTGTATTTTCCATTGAATTGATAAAGTTAACGGCCAAGTTTCTGACAAAGAGCCAAATGAGCCAGAGTAAATTATGCTTTCTCTAAAGTCACTTGTCTGAAGTCTGAGTCATTTTGGTGGGACTGCTTTATGACAGGATTAATGCTCGTTCACGCTTGTTCTTCCCTCAAATGAAAAACGAGATGTTTTCATTTGCATCAAAATAACTACAGAGGCATTTTAAAAGATGCTGCAGACACCAGTTGCCAAAATGTTATTATGCAAAAAAATAAGTGTTACGACAGCCCGCGTTCTAATGTACCACTCACATACGGTAAAATACCTCCACAAACGTGGCCTTCCTCTCAATCCACTGATTAACAAGAAGTAGGATAATCCTGGCA
Organism: Decapterus maruadsi; assembly: GCA_030347415.2. Taxonomy (NCBI): domain Eukaryota; kingdom Metazoa; phylum Chordata; class Actinopteri; order Carangiformes; family Carangidae; genus Decapterus; species Decapterus maruadsi. The sequence continues at coordinate 5,903,563 of CM064893.1, forward strand.
GCAATCAAAGCGCTATCAAGCTCTTTTGTTTTTTTGCGTTACTAAATTATAATTCTGTTCTGTGGAGAGCTGGGAAAAGTTATAGAAAAGCATTACTGAAGTTAAAAGGAATAGATCTGTTGCTCTTAAAATGTGCTGTACGTGCCTAAACTACATGAGCATGTAGGGTTTAATGATGTGTAAATGCACAACGGATTGAAAAGAAACTTTGTGTGAGACCCTCAAGTGCATCATGTGTTTATTTGCACAGGGCCCTTGTTAAACACTGAAAGCCTTAAAATGTAAACACACGGATATAGTTCGATCGAAACCATGCGAGCGTACACAAATTAAAACAGATATTACTCACCAATATTTCGGGGCGATGATGCCAAACGTCTGGTCGGGATACGGAGTTCGGCAGCTCTTCCCGCTTTCATCCACATCTCTCTGTCAAGAAGAGGAGAAAGCCATAAGCTCCCTTTTTGGTAGGTTCCTGCAAGACTCAGTCATTTCTCTCAGACTTGTCCCCTTCACAGCCCCAGCCTGAGCCTGAGCCTGAGCCTGAGCCTGAGCTCCCCCCTCCCTCAAGCCTCAGTCTCAGATCCAGGCTCACTCCTTCTCCACAGCCACAGTCTGAGCCCTAAGCTCAGGGCTGCACGGCTCGTCTGCCACCGGCTGGGTCCAGGCCTGGTGAGGCCTGAAACAATGGGAGGCCATGAGGCTGTCTGCAAGGCTCCAGCTAAGCCCGTCTACTAGTTAACAAGCCTCTGAATGAGGAATGTTAGCAAACAGACAAACAGCATGTCTGATGCATGCAAATAGCACAACCAGTCCAGTCATAGCCTTGGCTGGGCACATGAATAATTCAGCAGTCTATATGCTGCTCTCCCACATTACTCCCTCCCTCTTCCCAAATGAAATGCCTTCACTAGAATAAGTGTGGCAAAGTATTCAAACCCCGGCTTTAACAACACCCTTGGTCACTACATCAGTCTCAATACTTCATATAAACATGCAATAATCGCCATGGAGAGGTGGCCATGTACAGACACAACATGCAGGGCTACTTTTGACATTTCGCCGAAACAATTTGAAATTTCGCAAATACTCCATTTTTTTCCTCTCTTATTGCCTTTTAATGTCTTTTGTTTGCAGTTGGCACCTGTCCCAGAAAGAGCTCCGACTCAGCACACCACTCATTCCCCTGTTAGGAGAGCGAGTCGGTGTGAAAGAGAGAGAACAAGGGTGAGAGAGAGACTCAGAGGCAGGGACGGACAGAGAGAGGGAGGACACGGGAAGGAAACAGAAGGAGAGACGGAGAGTAAAGACGAAGGAGGTGCGGTACTTTGCACCGGCCGCCGGCGCTTAATGAAGGACGTTTTCTTTCAAACACAGATGTGTACCATGCTCAAACACTGGTCACATTCTACTGCTTGTCATCCACAGTGGTCATCCAGACCACGAGCACCACCACAAGCAGGTTACCCGTCAGAAATGGCGCCCCGGCACTCCAGGTAGAACAAGGCCCATCACATGGCGAAACACCACCTTCACAAATTCCCATCCAAAAAAAGCGAGAAACCAAATAAATACAACTAGGAACCCATCCGCGGTGAGGAAAAAATACGAAGGCGCAGTGCGTTTTTAGGAAATAAAATACAGAAGAACGGAAGAAAAAGCACCAAAATCCAATATGATGCAAAAATCAATGCGCGAAAAAGTGAGAAAAGGCCTCTAAAAAGCAACTTGTTGCCTGGTTTTTGCAGAGCTGCTGTGCAGCTAGTTGGAGGCAGAGGGTTAAAATCCAGCTAGTAGTGAGTGAAAAAAAAAAGCTCCGTCTATGGAAGGGCGGGCTGTGGGGAGGCCCTGACTGTAGAAATAGCAGCAGACTTTTTCTTTTTTTTTTTCCCTCGCAGAGCTTAAGTCTCCCCCTTGCGTGTGGCTGGAGCAGAAAGAGGGGAGCAACCGAAACAGAGAGAGAAAAAGAAGAGAGAGGGAGAGAGAGAGAGAGAGAGAGAGGGGAAGAGTAGAGGAGAGAGAGAGCAGAGTGGAGGGAGAAAAGCTCCACTGATGATGAAATAGGAGGTGCGGCGGAGCGCGCGAACCAGTCACTTTTTCATCACATGGCCAACACGGCAAGGAACTGTATTTGCACTGGAGACGGGGGAGAAGGAGGGAGGGAGCATAAGATGGGTGGGAGACGGAGACACACACACACACACACACACACGGAGAGAGAGAGAGAGAGAGAGAGAGAGGCAGAGTGGGAGGGGGGAAAGCGCTGAACGTGGGAGGGGTGGAGGAGGAAGAATGACACAGAAATCCACTCCTCCAGCAGTGCGCAGACGCAGTGCACACACTCACACGCCATACTGGGATAACACTATACAGTACCTCAGCTACTATATTAACTAGAGAGAAAGGAAAAGGAGAGGGAACACAATGGTGGAGAGTGGACTCGGCCTGCGTAAGGAGCCTTGAAATATGCAACACTTATGAGAGCCGGTTGAATTATTAACCTTATCTGTGGCTGCAGCGGGGGCTCTCGTCGCTGCAACAGTCTTGGGAGCACGCTCTGAAAGAAGCACACACTCTCCGAGTCCATTAACTCTTTAGCATGCCACAGTGACTAGCGCGAATGCACAGAATAGACCCCCGTTTTGCACACACACACAGACACGCACACTCACACATTCACACGTACTCATACATACAGGAAGAAAGATAAGCTCGCAGAGTGTTTATTTCAGTAACATGTGGCAAAGAACGTACGGCCAGGACCCTCCTCTTTGCCCCGGCTCTGTCACAAAGCAAACTGAATGCTGAGGCTGAACCCTTGCAGCTATTCTGGCACAAAGTCAAAAGGCTGATAAGCATTTTTGGGTGAGACTTCGCTGCTTTTCCTCGAGGAAAAACAGCTGCCACTCCGCCGCTGCGTGAAGCGCATTCAACAGTTCAGTGAAAATTTGGAGAAACCTCCTCAGAGATGCTGATTTGAACTTCTGTTTTTTTTTTAAACGTAGGAGGGATTAAAAAATAAAAATAAAAAAAGGAAGATTTTACACAAAGAGTAAGCAAGAGACAGAGAGAGGGAACTGGATGGGGGAGGAGGAGGAGGAGGAGGGGGGGGTCTAAACAGCATGGCTGTTTCCACCATCTTAGATTGTATTGATTATTCTTTGCTGTAACGTCTGTCTCTCTAACACACACGCTAGCTCTCTTTCTCTCCCTCCTGTCCCTCCCTCCCTCTTTCTGCCTCTGTTCTGCCACCTTCTGTACTCGGCGATCAGCATTTGGCTTTTTCCATTTGTGGCAGATTACTGTAACGCTATTGTACAACAACTTCCTGCCTCTTTTGGCTCTGGTTCTAAAAAACTGCAAAGACAGAGCTCGTGGCTTTAACTTTTTTTTTTTCCCTCCCGCTCGGCCTTGAACTACAGGAGCTCTAAAAGGAAATAAAAGGAGGAAGGGGATATGTAAAGTGTATCTGTTACTGAGGAACTATTTTGATTGCATTTCTGCTTTGTAAACTGCTGAGCATTAAAGAGGGCAAGAGGGGACTACATGCAGACACAATGAGAGGAAAAAAAAAAGGTGGGGGTTCAACTTTTCTTACTTTTACGTTGTGAAAACTTTTTCTGTTTGGTTTTTGGAGGGCAAACTGCATTATTAGTGCTCACACAGATTTGTCTAACATGGCTGCTGCTACTGCTTCAGGCTGCACAGTTTGTGAGGGCTGCTTTCATAGCACGGCCACCACCCCGTTCCTCGCCGGCTCTCTTCTTCACTTCAGCAGCAAAGAGACTGAGTCTCACCACAAAAAAACTATTCTCCCCTCTGTACCCCTCTCTTTGCTCGACAGGTTTCTAAAAAACACAGGTGGTTAAACACAGGCAGTGTGCAGAGAGGAAAAAAAGGGGGGGTTGAGGTTGGAGGGGGGGGGATTCTAACATTATTTATACGGAGTTAGTCTGGAAAAAGGCTGGACTGGAATCTATTTATTCTTTTTCCCTAAATGAGATACGAACTGGGTTCAGGTGTCTGCGTTGGTATGAGTTATAGAATCCTATTAGAAGGAGCGCAGCTGTACGTCACATCTCGCCATGCATTTTAACCAATTGAGAAACACATGACTTCATTATGGCCGTAATGTATAAAGCTGTCATGCGTATATGTACAGGAGACCTTATGTGGAAATAACTTGAATCAGAAGCGTAATATGTTTCAAGTAGGAGCATGAAATGCAGCTGCTTTAGACACTCACACTTTGTGTGTTTGTGCGTAGTGTGCACACACTGCACTTTGCATGGCATAAAGTTCATTCGAGGATACAGTTTTGGTTTCGGGTCGCCTGCCAAGTTGTACCTCCGTGCCCTCGTACATTGTTCCTCTGCTGCATGACAGCAGTATTTATAACATTTTATTTTGAAATTTGATTTTTGATTTTTTTTCATTTTTCACAACTAATGAAGAGTTTGTAAAAGCAACAAAATAAATTTCTTTCTCAAGACAAAAAGTTGTTTGTGCACCTTTTCAATCGTTTACTTCTTTTAACAACTGCTAATGTGATTTATTTGTGTGTTTATTTGATTTTTTTTAGGCTGAATTGTGAAATGTTTTGAGGGTTAACAGAAGTACAAAGTCTGCTCTTTGATTTACACACTTGATGGAATCATGCGGAGAGAAGCAACAGCTTTTCGTCTGGTGTGCGGGGCTGCTGCTGCATCTGTGTGACACAGAATCAGTCAATCAGGCCGATTGATAACACAATGTGAAACAAAATGGCAGATGCCGCCATGTCACGGATCCTGCCTGACATCATTTGCCTATTCAAGAAAAACGCAACTGCTGTAATCTGCAAACCTTTTCGCTTGTTTTTTCGCAAAAAAAAAGCATCACTGCCGAAATGTGTTTTGTACCTTCTTAAATTCAAATTAAGAATATTACACAAAGGAACAAGATGTAAAATGAGCAGAAATATAAAATGTTGCACATGTGCATCCATACGGAAAAAAAGCAAGATTTATTATCCAAGAATTATATATGGAGATCAGAGCCTTGAATAAAGCTTCAGCCTCACTCTGATAATGCACATGGCCTCATGTACAGTAGCATATGTGGTGCTAAGGTCTGCTGCAGCCACGAGACCACGATCAACACATTTTTAAGTGCCTTATGTGACATTTGTCAGTCACGACCAGCACTGCATTAAGAGACAGTCCAGATAATATGACAGGGCTCATATTACTGCATTAATATGCTGTTTTTTCTGTGTAACTTTCCTTCTGGTGCTGCAAGAAACAGTGAAGAGAGCTGCAGGAATATAAAATTTCAGTGGCCAAGGGATTCGCAAAGATAAACAATATTTGCACTTAGTCATTTGCAAACATCAAGGGCGCATTAGGAGGCTGGGAGGGTGAGAGAGGGGTGGTGGTGGATCTGTGCTTGGTCAGCAACCACCACTATATCAACATGCTAGACATGATATGTAGCATATAAAAACACATAGATATTCTAATGGACTTATTCAGGGGGATAAAAGCTAACCACAGAAGTATCCATGCACTACTTTATACTCTCCATGAGCAGGAGCGGGGTCTGTGAGGTGGTCTTGCTTAAGCCCCGCACGTGTCTAAACAACTTCTCTATTACACCCGAGACCTCTGAGGGCACTCCCCATCGAGCGGGGAACAAAGGCCATGACCCCTGGGTCAAAAGCGTTACACGGGAGGCCAAGCGGGCCCATTGAATTTTCCATTGCTGTTTGCTTTAAGAAGGTAAAGATTACTAACACATTAACTAATGCCGATTAGGAGGTTATCCCTCGTGGGACCGAGGTCCCAGGGCAGCACATCACGTCTTATTAACACAGCCTGACCTTTGACCCCAGCAGTCACCTCAGGCAGCCGACTGTGACCACCACTTTCTGCTCTCTGCTTGACACACACACACACACGCGCATACACACACACACAGACGGGGGATAAAGAATGTCACAGAAAGGTGCTGCACAGCTTGAAAAAAATAATTGTTGTCTGGACAAACAGAAATAAATGATAGAATATTATCAAGGCTCAGTGTCTGCAGTAGAAACGCCCTCCTCGACCTCGACCCTCCCGCCCCCTCGTGTGTGAAAACGAAGGATGTTTGACTTGCATTAGCAAGCTGTGCATCATCTCTGCATCTGAAAATAACCAGAGCAACATTTCCAGTAAGAACAGCTTCCTAATTAAACACGATTGATTCAAATAAGTCGTTTTCAAGGCCTCCGACTTCGAAGCACGTGGTCTATCGAAGTTCATAAAATGGGGGCATGTGCAATAAAGTTCACATCACAAAATGGTGGACACAGGACATGCGCAGTATTGATGTTCCAGATATATCATATGATGATGATGATGATGATGATGATGATGTCCTGGATGGTCATATGATGAAAGACAAGAAAGGGGTAATTTCTTCACAAACATTTCTTCTGTATCAGCTGAGAGGTAAAAGTTAAATGTTGTGTCCAAAAACAGCTGGACAATAATATCTCATAATGAAGCATATTGCACGCCATTACTTCAATTATTTGCCGGTGATCAGACCTCCTGTAATATAATTTTATATCAATATTAAACGGAAAACAGACAAATATCAGAATAGGTGAATTTTCTTTGTAGTGATAAAAAGTCAAGTTCAAGTTTCCACACACAAAGTCACATTTTTTTCCAAAGTTCAACTTCATGTAAAACTTGTCAATATTAGAATTGAGCACTTGTTTGAAAATCGTCTAACTGAATACATTCAATTATTTTACAAAATGAATACATTTAGCTTTATTTTATTAAATATATATTCATTTTGAATTTTCTGTTGGTTGCAAACCTAATTAGGTTAATGAAATGCTGCCTGTTTCTTGTGTTCTGACTACGTGCTGCGTTTATACAGTATATAATAAAAAATAAGGAATAAAAGACAGTACTAATTAACAACTTATGAGTGTGTAATGGTCAAATACAGAAGCAAAAATGTGTAATATTTGAGTTTAATTAGTTTCTGTAAAATGCAGAGCTCATTTGTTTTTTTCTTCATGTTATTTTTATTGTGAAGTGTAAGGAGGAATTTATTATTAAAAAACAAAAATGTCAAGGACACCGAGTTTGTTTGATACAAAGTTTGAGTTTGGCCAATATTTAATAAGTATGCATTATAAATCTAATAATTACTAATTATTAACTTAGCACATACACAACTCATACAGAAACATTTTAGACTGATAAAACACATGTTGTACTGGAGAAAGTGTGTTTTATTGACATTCTAAAGTTTGATGTTGTGTAATTACAGAATAAATCATCCACAGGACACTATAGACATGTGTTCAAAATCTAATAGATACACCTATGACTACATGACATGTTTGCAACCATATACAGCTAGATTTAAATTCAATTATTACAGTTAACATGGTGGTCATAAATCAATTATCTTAAAGCATTAAAGCATGCTTTTTTTTATTATCTGACAGTATTAGATATTTTATGCTGGCACATTTAGGCAACATGGTACATTTGAATATAATATTTGAAAATCACTTCATTGCTTGTAAACACACAAGTTATTCAATTTGTTTAGTGCATTTTCATTCCAAGTTAGTTTGATTGACTTCGACCTAAAATTTTTACAGTGTGTCCGGCTGTACTTTTCTAATATCAAAGCACAAAACAGAGCATTGATTTCAGCATGTGCCGAACGACGATCAGCCACCCTCCGATGAGATATATTGATATTTAACATCGTAAATCAAAATCTAAAATCAGACGAAATGTGGAGTCATGTATGACCTGCGTTTGGAATAATTTTTAAGGCATAAACTACAGAAACTACATTTATAGAAATGTCTGCTGGATGGATTAATTTTTAAAACGAAAATAAGAATCCAGAGTTTTATTGCAGAAATGAACTCACCTTGTTGTTTCTTTCTCAGGATTCTGACAGAGGCAGAAGAAAAAGAGACACAGAGGGAAAAAGAGTGAACCAGAGCTTCTCCTGGGAACATGTTGGAAATTATGGACCTATTCGATATCAGACCTTAGAGTGGACAACCTATCCAAAGAGGGACGCGCCCTAACTGTAACTAACAACTACTTCTGGCAGCCCTTCCACAGCCAAACATATTGTCCTGGGTCAGGGCAGCTTTTGTATGGCAGCATCAAACTAGGGCAGCTGAAGAGAGAAATCCACATCAAACTACAGGGTCAGTGATGGAATAAAAACTATGCATTAGAAGTAAATGAATGTATTTTTTTTTAATTTATATATTTCACATATAGACTGAGCTCTTTGATCTTTTTCATTTTGCTCCTAGTGTTAGGGTGATAACACTGAGTCAGCCTGGTTTAAAGTTGGAAGACCTGGATTTTATATTTGGCATTACAGCAGAGGGAAGCACATTTATATGAAAATGTATGGAATGAGATGAATTATGATGCAGTGTCACTTAATGTTAAAAAATATATACATGTTCTGTAACAATTAAACACCTCCTTTTAATAACGTCACTCTTTATTCACTATTTCCTCAATTTACTGCAGCTATTTCAATGTAATAAAAAAAAAACCTTATATAAAGAACATTATTGGTGCTAAATAAACCATAATGTGAATCAAAGTTACCTAAGGCACTAAAAACCTAAGGACGAATACTCTAAAGTCTATGACGCATTATAATAATAAAAAGAGAAATAAATAATAAAAAAGAAAATTCTCATTTTCTGTCCACTTGACAGGCTGATGCGGGGCTTGTACATACCTGAGCTCTCCCTTTGCAGTTTCCCCCTGAGGACTGCTAATACCTACTTTAAACAGCCATGGACATTTTGTTTTATTCTCCCTCTACATGGAGCCAGGAGTGCACAGGCCTGGCATTTTAGGGGCCACGTCAAAACGCCCGTGCCTGCGCCGCAGGGCTGCGTGGAGTCCAGCAGCCGAGCCATACGCACTCAGCAGTTCACTGCCTCAACAAACACTTTATGTGTGTGTGTGTGTGTGTGTCGTTTTGTTATCTCACACACTCTCGCTCCTTTTTCGAGCGTCCTTGCTCTACCGAGAACAGCAAAACATGCACCTAATACACTTTATCCATTTCATAAACATGCTCTCCTGGTGCCTTCGCCAACACAGAGCCACTGAGCCTCCAGCCCTCGAATCACTTCACAACACTTGCTCTTTTCTGACTGCCACATTAAAGTCAGCTCAGTCACAAAACAGCTTTGATCGAGGACAACAAGTGAGGCGGGAAATATTGGAGATACTCATCCAAATTCCCAGTTCAGCCACGGCATTTAATGAGCTTGATAATTGCTGCTAACTTTCTCAAAAAAAAAAGAAAGAAAGAAGTGGCATCCTTTAAAAAGGAGGTAAACAGTATTGATATGAAAGTGACGAGGATAAAACAGTGATTAGGTAAAGTCCACTCGGGCTGACAGACTGTAATTGATGTGCTTAATGTTATTAGCACAAGGAGAACAGCAGCACTTCACAGGACAGCTGCATAAACACAGACTTTATTACTCCGCGGGCTATTTCTGCACATTTAGTGGCTCTTTTGATTCCTCTAAAATATTATTTTCAAGAGGAGAAAATTAATGTGTGTTTAAGAAGTGCTTCAAATGTCAAGGAAACAGAGCTGGTGTACGTGTCTAAAATGTACATTGTGCAGTTTTGCAAATTATATTTTATTTATCAGTTAAAACTCATATTTTACCTGTCAGACTTGTTTTGATGTCCATATTATTTTGAGCTTCGGAAAGCACATTACATATATGCCTTCATGTAAAGCCCTTACTGTGCTTTACATAGACACAGCTTCCTGCATTTGGCGATAATAACTAGCCACTTCCTTTGCATGAACACATGACTTCATACAGATACAGTGACTTGCTCTGTAACTCTGCATCATGTTTGCATCCACAACCACAGGGCACCGAGGAGCTTGGAGGTCTGAGGACGTGCACAACATCAACCTGAACTTTTGGTGTACACAGGTCTTCTTGACTGTATTCCTGTGTGTTTACAGCTGGTGGGCTGCTGTGTTTGATACAGAGGAGCTGGGCTCTCTGCTCCTGCAGGGTATATGAGATATACTGGGCTACACTTTTCTCTATATACACACCACACACAACAATATGCAATTACTGTTATTTTGAGTTACACTTTTCACTTCTTTACAACGCTGCTTGGGCTGCAGTGCATACATGTGCTATTATTAATATCGCCATTATCAGCACTGTAATGATTATTTCTATACTTCTGTGGGAGCACACAGAGCAGTTTGTCATGATTATAGCTACAAACACAATAATGTATCTGGGGTAAACGAGACACTTTATTGGTGCCGAATTCTTACAATAACATTTCTAATTCAGGTCCCTGTGCTTCCATTCCATGCACTACCTACAGTCTGTAATACCGCACTGACCACATGGTGTGCAATATTCCCCGGTCCGCCCATCATCGTCAGGCTAAAGGTGCGGACAGCATACGGGAAGCTGCGATATGACGGCCTCTGACCTCTCACACCAGCTCAGAGAGGCAGAGGGTCACACAGAGGACATGGCAGTGGAGGGAGAAGTCAATCTTATCCTTCCGTTCCGCCACAGGCCTGTGTGCAGCGACAGCAAGATGAGCTAGAGGGCTTTCCAAAATCCACACTCGTTTGGCTGGGAGCAAGGCATCAGGGCCGTGTGTGTTTCAAAGGAAACGCTGAGGAAAGCGTTTTTGTGGCAGCACCCATGCACTTGACAGTGTGTATTAGCCTGCCTCTGTGTCTTTGCTCCGTCCCCACCCTGACTCGATATCCCTCAACACCAATATCTGTCATCTTTAGTAGCCAAAATGGCATGTGGCCCATTTGTCTCGCAACAGTGGAGAATTCTACCCCCGTCTCATCTTGATATGGTTCTAACATGTACGGACAATTTTTTGTCATTATCTCCACACATTACAAATACCTCTGGCTCTGCTAAACAGCACAGGGCACGGGGGTTAAAAGGCATGAGGCACTGAAACGAGACAGAGAAAGAGAGAGAGAGGAAAGCATCAGCTCTCGGACTGCTGTCAACTGAGCCTGTGCCTCTGTAATGTGGACAGCGGGTGGGTGTGTGGGTGTGTGTGTGGAGGGGTGGGGGGATAGACCTGGCACAAAACCAATCACTAATGCCCCTTAAATGTCAGAGACTGCAGAAAGGAAGGGAGACAGCAAAAAATGAGAGCACATTCATATTTCAGGATAGCAGATGCTGTAATGTGTTGATGCCTCACAGTGAGTGCACACAAGGACACCAGGAGAGCGAAAAAGAGAAGGCAGACATGAAAAAGGGGAAATGAAAAAGGGAGAAAAAAAAGGGGACTGTGCAGCAGGGATGGAGGCAGCTCCATCTGATGGTTGTCTCTATTCGACAAAGTTCAGACTGGTTCTGTCTTTCTCTCTCTCACTACTCGTTCTCGCTCCGCAGACGAAAATCTGGTGGGGTGGGGGACTGGGGGGGGACGGGGGGTTGAGTCTGGTGTTGGGGGTGGGGTTGGATTGCTGGAGAGAGTGATCTTTTTTTCCAGTGGGGTGAAAGGCGGACGGTCATGTGTGCAGAGCTCATGACAAAAGGCCCTTTTATGTGCAGCGTATGCAGATAGAGGAGGCTCCTTTGTGCACAGATGGAGATCCCATGCCTGGGTCTGCCTGCGGCGGAGAGGGAAGGGAGGGAGGAGAGGAGAGAAGAGTGTTGGTGAGGGGAGGGGAGGGGAGGGGAGGGGTGTCTCTGGCACTGAGTGCCATCACTGTGTCTGGTGGGGGGAGGGGGCACGGAAAAGGAAAACCAAGCCGTCCTGGTTCTGCCAGGTTCATACATAGGGAGGAGGGGCCACGAGGTTTGCTAAGAGGATATGGAGACTGGTGACCCCCATAGTGAAATCACAAGCACAGCCCCATCTACTGTCTAACAAGTGGATGAGGGTCAAATATTAATTGCAAACAATCTCCGCTGTTTGTTTTAACCAGCTTGGGAAAACGTGAACTCGTGCCAAAAAGTTTGGACAACGACACGAAAGCTTGAAAAACTTACCTGATGTTAACTAAGGATTATTGGGTTAGAAAGGCTTAACCTACTTTTTTAATGCCAACCATCTCAAGCCCCTAACAGGTTCAGTGATCAAGCATAAACACTGCTTAAAAATGGTGCCGACTGATCATATGAAAATATGACATCATCATATTCCCTCAGAAACCGCAGCCAGCGTCTGCTGCATTATCATCTTGATGCTGCTTCTTTGACCCTTGTACTGTTTCTGTTTTGCCTGTAATCTATCCCCTAATCTATCTGTAGATAAGAGTGTTGGCTAAATGCTGAAAGTGTCCACTCTATCCCGGTGCCACCTCTCTCCCCTGTGAGATGAGGTGACTCCCACTGACATCCCGTCTGCTGAGAAGACGTCACATCCTCTAAGCAGCCTCCTCCCACTGACCAGGACATCTCCACTCTCCAGCCAGACAGATTCCTATCCTGCCAGAGCACCAAGTCATATGGCCCTTTTCACCAGTGGACAGATGGACGACACCCCCCACGTACTGATAGTCGTGTTAACTCCACATAAATCTGAAGCTGCTGAAACTTGCACTGAGCTGAGAGTTGTTCACATTCAAATGTAGGGAAGTGGTAGACATTAGTCCAGAGTTTGCTCACAGAGAGCTCATAATCAGCTTGATAGGTAATCAAGTAATGATAGCTGGTAACTGACCTTCATCATAGAAATGATAGTATTATAGGATGATTTTAATCATCCCATAACATTAACTTTAAAAAGTAAAGAGATCATTTCCTCAAAATGTTAATTCAATATCCACCCTTTATATTTTGAACTTAATATCGGTTACATCTTTTCAAAGACACCAACATTCATATTTAAATAGAAATGTTAGGCTCCGAGTGTGTCAGAAATTTTGAATTCTGATCTGTGAAGCAGTCTAGACTAGCTACTGTATGTCTCTTTGGACTTTGCCAATTTTCTATTTAACCAACTTAATGAACAGTAAATATTCAAATTGGTCTTTATACTGTATGTGGTCTTTACACCAATTAGCCTGTTAGCATATTAAAAACAAAACTTCATATTTTTTCATATTAATTTGATCAAATTAGTCCGTCTGATGGAAAAAGATTCCTATTAAGTTAACTGCCTATTTTCTCTGTGCAGTGTGCAGTCTCTTCTTTTTTTTTACCCACACTATCAAAACCAGTCAAACAAGGATCTCACTGTGTGCTAATGTAGCCTGCTTAGCAGGATTCGACACATGGCAGAAAGGTCAGAATTTAATCCATTTGGTAAATAAAGTCAAACATTTAACAAGAGTTGAGATGTTTTCTCAGGACAACAGTCTTAAAAAAACAAATGACTATTTGACTAAGAGTTATTTAGTAAGAATCCTACATTTCTCTGTTATGCTTTTTTAAAAATTTGAGCAGCATTTTGCTAACACATTAGCCACAATAGCATGACACAAGTATTAGGGGTTAGCCCCTCATTGCTATGAGTTGGTTTAAAAGTCTTTATATCCCATTGTCTTCAAACATCTGTAAACATAGGCCTGGAAACTTAATAGCCTACACACATTAGATCACGTGTCACGTTATTTTTCATTTATTATATTATTTTGTTTAGTTTTTTTTTCATACAGGCTATGATTGTGAATTAATTGAGTGAAATTTCTAGACAAGGACACAAAATGGTTATGATTAACACAGGGTACTGTAGTCTGACTCTCTTTTTCTTTATTTCTCTCTGAAATGCCTTCAATTCAAGTTCAAAAGCACAAAAACAACACCAAGATCATTAGGCCTATGTATTTATGTGTTTACATTGCAGTATTTGTGTGAGTTAGCCTACTCACTATCCTTCAAGTTATGGGTTTAACATTAGCCTATTGGCCAGTAAGATATGTGTCATTCTCCTGCAGAAATATTTATTTCAAAATGCAAGTTACATTCACATTTTGGGAGGAAATAGCCTACATCTCTGTCTTAAACTAACCTGTTCAACAGTGTTCTCTTCCGGTTACCTTTGTTTGTTTCGTCTTTGCCTCTGTACATGGTCAGATTCTACCTCTGCTTTCTGTATCTGACAGTTATTCTTTTTCTTCATTTTCTCTCTTTAGGGACCAGTAAGTAGGCTACATTGGCTTTAATTTCCTTCTGTCCAGTGTTTCAAATAATGTCCTTAAACTGTGTTATAACTTGGTAAGCAGTGTCACTGCGGTGACCCTGGTCTGAGTGTGTCTGAGAGAGGGCAGTCTCAGCACCAACTGGTATAGAGGACTCCTTTCTGGGCTGAGCTCTTGGGTTTGAAGTGCTTTGGAATGGAGGGTGTCTGGGGAGGTTGGATTTAAGGTGCTTAAAAATGTGAGTGGTCTTTTTTGAATGTTAACTGTCAGTGGGTATCTGTCTAGTTCTGCTTGATTGGAAATCATTGGTGTTTGCACATGGAAATGTATCTGCAGAATCCTCTACGTAAAAGTGAATGCACAGCGCAGGCACAAAAAGATAAACTCACTGACACACACACAAAGGCAAGCAAACCTGATGGCAAGCCCAACAAGGTAGGCTTAGGATAATTAAAGTGATTAGGTGTTTTTGTCTGAGCACTGTCTTGGTTTGCTGGCTCTGGCCTAACCCATGCCCAGCCCGCCTGCAGTCTGCCTGCCAGGAGGCCAGGAATGAAAGGCTGGCACTTACCCCTCTCTCCTCTATCTGATCCCCTGTTGCTACCCTAGATGCCAACAAAGATATTTCTGCCCCTAGTCAACAGACTAGGGAAGAAGGATAGAGATGTGGAGGCATGCTTGTCTGAGATAGAAAGAAAGGCATTAGATTCAAATTGAATTCACTATTAGATAAACTATGTCTACAATTCAAATGCATCCTTTTGTGGGAAACCAGTGCTTTTAAAAAATAATTCATAATTCAGTGAACTATGCTCTCCATTTAGTTTTCAGTTATAATTATTGTCATTATTCCTCACAAAAAGCAGATATAGAGATTGCAAGTGATTAGAGACAACACGTCAGCAAAAATGAGGGAAAATAGAGACGAATACTGAGTGACAGAGACAAAGACAAGGAGATGATGAAGATGACGATGAGGAGGAGAACTCTTTCGATATCTGCCTGTCTCAATTGACCTGTAAAATCTTCGAGACTGGAACAAATGCAAATAGCGCTGACTTGCTCGCACCAAAAAATCCTGAAGGCTTTTCAAGTGAGCTCACTCTCACAATGGTGGGGTGCTCAGAGCAGGGTGAATATACGGTCTGGGCTCTGAATGGCACAATGTGTGTGAGAGCCAAACAGGGAGCTGTGAAGTGAAGGCTCAGGACCCTCCAGGCTGCCTGCCACTGTGCTGAGCTGAGCTGTTTCACAGTGCAAAGCTGACCACCACCTCTAACGGTGATCTGATCGCCGCCGTCAGGCTCACGCTGCACTGACATGCTGCAGGGCTGTGCTCAATATCGAAATGAAAATGAAATTCAAATTGGAAATTGAAATAATGATACTCATTATTTTTACGTAAAAAAAAACGGATGTGGACCTGGCCACAAGCAAACCTCACAACCCGACTAAAATACGAAAACTAAGAATTTAGTGTGTATTTTTCTATGCAGAGTCACCCATGAGGTAAAAGGTATAATTCCTGCAACAGTGGTTGTCAAACGCCCTTGAGCAAGACGATGACTCTTACTTTGCTCACAAACCTCTTGATATTCTAAATGAAAAGAGTAAATTCTAAAGC
Organism: Decapterus maruadsi; assembly: GCA_030347415.2. Taxonomy (NCBI): domain Eukaryota; kingdom Metazoa; phylum Chordata; class Actinopteri; order Carangiformes; family Carangidae; genus Decapterus; species Decapterus maruadsi. The sequence continues at coordinate 5,919,365 of CM064893.1, forward strand.
ACCTTGTGGTTATCACATAATTTAAGAAATATGGCATTGATTGTAAAAACACACTGTCACCAATGGATTATTAAAGTTTTCAGTCATTTTTCATTTTTGTGTGTGAGGCCAGGTTTAATCAAATAACTTGAAAAAATAACCAAAGTACTGATTTGGATACTTTTTTAATGTTAATTATCCGCCAAATTCCACAACTTCAGAGATCATCACAGCTATATCTCTGGAATGAGAACTTCCAAAAAACCCATGTAAATCAGAAAAATTGGGATTAGTATTTATTGACAAATGCAGCTGATCAAACACAGCAAAGTTCTCTTCCCTTGTTTCTCCTTGGTTAGTTACAACATGAAAGCTACCGCATATTTACAGAATAAAGAAAAACTCTGTAATTGCTGCAGCAAAAGTGAGACATTTAATCAAATCACACCACGTCGACTTGTTAGAAACCAAATCTAACCATAAATTGAATGTAGTTCTGAAAACAAATTGATTAAAGCTGTGATCTGGTGATCTACAGCCCCAGTCCCCGTCCATGACTGAGGAATGTTTTGGTGATATCTCTTTAAGAGAAGGCTGAGCCTACAGCTGTGAGAGCTCTCTGCTTTGTTGCTACTCTTATTTCTACTTTCGAACTTCATTTTCAGCCCTTGCAAGATTTTCAGAGCCGTTCTCTGGACGTTGGCAGCCACTTTCGCCAGCAGCCAAACTTCCCAACATGCCTTGTGGTGGGGCTGGCTTTGTTCACAAAGTTAACTGTGAAGTTGCTCGGCTCGGCATGAGATACAGAGGCTCCTTCCCCCTCGATCACGGCAGGTTTACACGACATGCATAATATACGGCAGAATGAAGTTTTCACATGTACACTGTATTTATAGCTCTTCATTTCACTGTTTGATTACAACAATATTGAATTTTCTTTTTGCAGAGTGCCCTAAGGCTTTTGATGCATGGCTGCAATCTAAAAGCTGTGGTTACAGTGGTTATAACTGACCTATTATAATGTTTTATTATCAAACTTTTGCTTTCATCATCCTTCCAAATACTTGAATTAAACGACTGGAATTAAAGACATGTCTTCAGTCACACTGCCCTCGGTCCACTCTTTGTAAAAGATGGATCATCAAAGCTACTTAAAAGCCCAAAATGAGACCTATTTTCTATGATGCACAACTAAATTACATTTAATCCTGACACCATGGAAACAGTTCCAAACCCTTTGCTCCAAAGTGGATATTACATCTTCCACTGGATGACATGCAAAGGGACAGTGTAGGCAGCCTGCAGCATCTGGTGGACACCTGTAACACTGCAAGTCACTGGAGAGAAAAAGGAAGGCCTTTGTAATTCTGCTAAGTCACCAAAAATCTGGGCCAGAGTATACTGACCCTGAGTGCACCAGCAGCCAGCTCCAGAACCTTCAGCGCAGCAGCCATGTGGGGTATTTAACCCCAACGTTCCATCACTAAATCAAAGGCAACATAAATAACAATGAACAGTCAGTGGATGGCAATAAAAACGTCATCACCAATCTGGTCAGCCTAGACAGGACCAGCTTCTTGGGGTGGGCAGCAAATCAAGCCACCATTTTTAATCATTCCCAAGGTCACTGACACAGAGAAGAGGAAGGAACGACCTGCGCACTTTATTCTAACCCACTCATGTGGTCGCACTCTCATCTGCAACTTGTTAAAAATGATGGTGTAAATGATGAGATATTGAGAATTACAACTGTATAATGGTCAGGCCTTTAAAACTAAATCACCCTTCGCAGACATTTGCGCTGCAGTGTTGAGTCATGTTACACAGCAGATGATGTAGCACATGGACGGGATTTAATTCAAACTTAAATACATTTACAGTAAGACCTTCAAATAGATGCCTTTCATTGAACTAAACGGTAATGTTGTTACAATAATGCTGCTTTGTCATCTGTAATTCAATCACTGCATCCTCCAAGTCAGGAGAGGACACAAACGAAACAAATAAAACTAATTCATAGGGTTTTAATATTTAATGCTCAATGATTATATGTCACAGATGTTGCGGTTGTTTGGGGGCAAGTATTATATATGAAAATGTACTCGCAGTGATTGTTTCAGGGCTTCAGACAGAAAAAATATTATCAGTATGGGTGGAAAATTTATAATTGCAGTTGGGGACAAAATCTTTAGCCCTCAAAGACAAAGAAAATGGAGCCAACATGTGTTTTAGCTCAAGCACTTCAGACTGGAATCCAGTGTGCACCATGAGCTCTTTCATTTATGAGAGCTTATCACTACAAGTGAACCAAATCACAAAGGGACAGCCACTGACACCAGAGCAATTACGTTGTACAGGTCTAATCCCTTACACAGCACTTAGGACAGTTTTAAAGGCCACCGGGGCAAACTGCGCAGCTCCCTGAACTGTTAGGGTGCAGTTTGGTCCATTTTACAGCCACTGGGGCACAGGCCTGATTGTTAAGACCAGGGAAAGTAATCCCTGGAGTCAGGCCACTAAACCTGCTCTGTCCCTGTAACCATGGCAGCAGACAGGTAGTGTCTGGGTCACAGGGCAAACATGGCCAGGCTTCAGCACTGGCTGCCAGTTAATAAAAAACTGTCCTGGTGTGAACGCGCACACACGTATACTCAAATGTGCTTGTGCGCATTCACACAAATGCAAAAGTGTAAACACGCACATGCGCACACTTGCACACATACACACATACACACAGGTTGAGGGGAGAGTTGCTTGACCTGACCTGAGATCTGCCTGCGAGCACAGACTGGTACTAGGTATCAGTTAATCAACAGTGCCACTAGATATTCAAGATGCTTAACCATCAGCGGCTGCTAAGTACAAAGAGTCACAGCAACAGGTGAAGGGATGAAGTGATCACACAGTGAACAGACGCTCCATTCAAAGGGTATAGTCTGTGTCACCACCACAGACTGCACCACAGACTGTCTGTGTCTGTCTATTTCCTGTTTTTTTTTAACAGTATGGTCTCATCACTTCACTACGCTATTAGATTCCATTAGAAGGGCAGTCTAGGGAGCTGTAAAATAAATCTTACAACAACAAAAAAGGAAATTTCAAAGAGCACGCATTGCTACCACACCCCAAAACACTGCCATTGCAAATAAAGATAAGAAATAATCATGTTAATAATTGAGATGAATCGCTCAGTTTGATTTTTTTGTTGTTGTTGAGATGCCCAAACCGTGGTCTGGTCTGTGTTGCCCTTTTTTTTTTAGAGAAACACATGATCTCCCCTGGCCCTTTCCTCCATTTACCAGCTCTCCCTCTCTCCTTTCAGTTGCTATGAGACACTCCAGCTGAAGCCAAGGCTTCCACAATTCATTACTGGAGGAACAAAAGCCAAAGCAGTGGACAAAGCAGGGCAGACCAACTCAAACCAGCTCCCACTTAACACACACATCACACCTCTGAGTGCTCCGCTGACATACAAATGGCCAATTCAAGACCTCTTCTTTCTCCCTTTTTTTTTATTTTCATTTTTACAAAGCTGGTGGAATAGATGAAGAAAATGCAAGATACACAGCGAGAAGTCAACAGGTTGAAGATTTGATAGTTTAAAGATCAGCGGCGGTGGTTTCCCCTTTGAATGCAAGATATGATTCTTATCGGGTTCAAAAGACGTTTAGAAAAGGATTCCAGGCAACAGAGTATCTCGAAATGACGGCAAATGTAACATTCAAAGTGCCTTTTGTGGTGTAACACACAGCTTTTTTTTTTTTTTAAATGGATATTCTGCCAGCAACCGAATAGGCTACAACGCACCATCAGTGCAACATCACCTGTCTCTGGCTTTTCACCATTTCTGCCTTGCCAAATCATGAAACATCTTTTTTTCCTTCTTCCTTCCAACCAATCAGATCCCAATCTCTGGCTGTTCTCATGCAAAGAAAGAAAGGGGAAGGCCAATGAGAAATGGCCCTCCTCCTTCCCCTTGTATCCTACGCTCACGACAATCACCGTCTGAGAAATGCCAACGGACGGGCAATCAGTCATTGTAATTAGGCTGGCTGCCATTCCCCAGCCTTCATAATTCAGGCTGGAGCTGGAGGACAGAGGTAGTGAGAGCCCAGCTGCCGGCTGCCACAGCCCACCGCCACTGGTTCACCCAAACCTCAACACAGGCCACTCCCTCTCCCCTCTCCCCTCTGTGCTCCCTCTGATGGGGGAACCAGCAGAATTATAAGGGGGCTGGCTGACTACAAAATTAAAAAACTCCCCCCCCCACCCACCCACCCACCCCCTTCCTCCTTGTCTACATCCCAAAACCGCTCCCACTCACACTTTCTTTTCACTGCACTGCAGAGTTTTGTTCTCTAAACTGCAGGAGTGTGAGAGCAGATACCTTTTTTTTCCTTAAGATGTTTGAGTAATTGCTTTTAAAAAGAAGCAAAGGGTCTCAACCTAAATATATTAAACACATCTATAACAAGTGGGCTAGTGTCATGTTCCCTGTACAATTTTATTTGTAGGTGTAAAGCTTGCAGTGGGGGATTTTCCACACTGTTTGTAGGAGCAGGGAACACTGGATTTACAGTACAGACATGGCTCGCTCTTTTCTCTTTGGAATTCACAGCTAAACAGGAAGCTATGGCCGTATTCTGCAGAGATTTATTTTATTTGCTTACAGGCCGCGGTTGACTCAGAAACTGGCTTTGCCTGTTGTATAGGACCTGAAGTTTTCTTGGCAGTGAAATGAAGAACTGCAAGTTCAGCCAAAATAGACAATGAAGCAGAATGGAGAAACATGCCAAATTGCTGGGGCAATTCAGTCCAGAGGCTCATTTTTCCAAAATGATTCACACTGGAAAGAAAAGCATTTCCCTGTCCTTAGATGAACTTAGTGTGCTCTCTGTCGGCTTTACAAGGAAGCAATGGGGGAGGGAGGAGGGCGTGTGCACACTCGATCACACACACGCACGCGTGCACACACATACACATGACCAACACAGCCATCACTGCAGATTCTTTGCTCACTGTGGAATTAGGTCATGCACATAAAAGCCCCAAACACAGACACAGATACAAACATGCACTACTTTAGGAAGACGTTTTCAAAGTCACAGGAGGAAACCACACACATCAATTCTTTGCAAGAAAAAACCCAAATATGAAAAAAGCTGAGTGGGTTAAGTAGCATTTCATCTATACTGTACTCCGGGCTGTGCTGTACACTAACAGCTTGTCCCACAACTATAGTACAAACAGTGTTTTTTCAGCATGTACTCAGTTTTCAGTGCAGCCGCTGCAGTACAGTGGAGGAATGAGGGAGGACTACAGGCAAGTTTTGCCTCAGTCAGCAGTGTCCTGAGGCTGGTTTATTGGCTTGTCTGGCTCGGATAGCGTTCACCTGTTCCTTCTTCCCACTGCAGGATGACAGTCAACAGTCTGCTGCGGCACGGCCAAGTACAAGATGCTCAAATATGTTTGTCATTATTTGTTCATCACCAACAAAGATCTCAGATGCTATCAAACAATATCCTGAAACGAATGAACTGCAGCAGTAAGTACATCAATTACTGTCAAAAAAATAATAGAGTCTTATTAGAGCCAGAAAATATTCTCCTGCAGTTTGCTTATGTATGTCAGCACAACATGATATCTGCAGCTTGTGTTGCAGGAGCGCAGCTCCCTTTGTAAATATCCACTCATTAAGCCTCACAGTAAAATTAGATCGTGCACTAAGCAAACATTAAGCATTAGGTTACATAGAAAAGATAAAAGCCTTCTGTATGGTTTTGCCGGGAGCTTTTTTTTTTTTCCATGTGCTCATAAGTGTGCTGCTACCACTGACAGTAAATATTTGTGCAGCTGTTTTGTATTTCATCAGCGATATGCAGCAGATATAATAAGAGCCATCACTGAAAACGAGAAGCAACAAAAAACATGTATTCACTACAAACTGCTGCACGAAAGTTATTCTAACAGTGTTAGTTATTTTACCGTCGGACTAAATCATTATCTCCTCACTGTCAGTCGTGAGACGCCGCTTACTCATCAGATTATACGCAGAAATCTTTTAATAGCTGCTGTAATATAATTAATGATTCACCCAATGTGCATCCAGTGAGCTGTGCACTGCACACAGTTATTGACTGATGAGCTCCACAAGCAATAAAGAGCTGGAGATAGGAATACAGCAAGAGATGTGCACACACACACACACACACGTCTGGAAGGTGGCATGGCTGTGTTTGGACAATGGCAGGGAGAATAAGCAGCCGGCCCTGTCGTATCATGCAACCTCTAACACTGATGCAGAGAGCTGGATGTCCTGGCTTTACAGGAAACATCCAGAGAAATGTAGAAAATAGGAGGATAGTAACCAGTTAAAACCCTGCAGAGCCACACGAGAGTTAGAGGACTCGTTTCAAACGGTGACAGAAACATTAGTGGTGAGGTGGCAGTTGCTGCTAAAAAATTTGATTTTAGCATCGAAGGTGAGGCGAGGGGGGAGTTTATTCAGACTTTTTAAAACGGGATTCGTCAACAGGAACTCGGCTGTTGTCAACGCGCAGGGTTACTCGGGACATTTTTGTTGTCAGGTTTTGCTCTGAGAAATCCCTCGCTCATCTCCAGCTTGCTAATGTACAGTAAGACACAAAAGGTGTTGTCATGTTGAAATGAGAAATTTCCAGTTGCATGTGAATTCCGCCGACACTGTAAAAGCGGTACAATCTGGATACACAGGTGTCAGCAACAGGTGAGACAGTGTCTCTTAGATTGATTTCAGTGATGATGGAAAAATACTGCACACACACACACACACACACACACTTATATTTGCTTCATAAGGGGGCAACTTCATACAACTGAATAAAGCATAACAATTCAAGCTGCAAGTAATATTAACAATAAAAAAAAATGATGGCATTTTATAGATCACAGACTCATCTGAGTATTTTTGGACATGTGATGTTTTTTTTTGTTTTTTGTTTTAGAAATTTACTGTACAGTTAATACTCTGGGCTGTACTGTACCATCTGATCCTCAGAAATAATGCAGGTCATGACACCAAAGTATCATCTGAACACACATTAACGTAACTTTAATGTGTACTGTGTGCTGCTTTTTGACAATTATTACCTTGATGTTTTATGCTTTTAATAATTTCTTATCGAGTGCTCTTCCTCTAAAGGTCGGTCAACCGAACGGCCTCATATAAATCCAGTAAATTATATTTATGTATATTTCTGATGAGTCCCCACACAAGACCTCCAAGACCGTTTCAACTTTTAAAAACTTTCTTTATCATGCATGATGAACACAGTTCACCACGACTTCACCGAGCCAACTATTTTCTGATTTCTTGACACTGCAACATCCCTCATCACAGCATCATCCAGAACAACTTCAACTTTTGCATATTTGTACTCATCAGCTGCAAAAATGACACTAAATCTTCACAGCACTTAGTGGGGAAAAAGTTAAACTTAATTTCAAGATTTCTTTTTTTTTTCCTACGACATTGAACCTGCGGCCACATGCCATTTGACAGATACAGGAAATAAACTAAAAGAAACAACACCCAGCAGAAACTCTCCACCAGAGCAGGACTACAATATTCAGTCTAAAGTAGCCTATGGATGTAGGAAAGTCTCACAAAATAATTATTATAATGTAAAGTATGATAATCTAGTTCATTGTCAAACCTACACTGGGGGCTTTACTGTCTTTTAAACAACTTTAACACAAGTGGAAAATCTATAATAATGTCCAGTTCAATGTACAGTCTCCACTTGTGCACAAAGGAAACACTATGAGCACTGCTTCTTTATTCTAAGTATATATCTACACAGCTCCTCTTGTGAACAAACGTGTATTTAGGATCATCAATTCACTTTTTAAACGAGACGCTCACAATCAGTCACATGTGAAACAGTTGTCACAGGACAAAAAGAAGTTGCTGTCGACTCACCATAACAACACACCATGTGCTTGTTGCTCGTCAGATTAAAGTCTCCTCCTCAGCGTCCACGGTGAGACCAAGGCTGGAGCTGGGGTAGGGGGCGGGGGGGACACCCGGGAGAAAGCGGCGCGCTCCGGCTCCGGCTCCGGCTCCGTGGCTGCAGCTGCTGCGTGTTGTGCTGTGCTGTGTTGTGTTGTGTTGTGGTGCCTGTCTCTCTCTATCACACCGACCAGGAAGAAGGTCGACGGAGGAGCTGCGTGCGTGTCCCCGCTGCCGCCGCTGTTCTCCATTTAATTCAAGCAGCCTAGAAAGTGATCCTCTGTCTGCCGAGTTCTAATCTACGAGGTGGTCTGACGACTGTCGTGAGGACGGGATTATTCACATCCCAGCGAAAGCTTTTCATCTGTTTCATCCGCTGCGCAGGCTGTCCCCAATATCTCCGCACGGCTGCATGGCGAGTCTGTCTGACTCACCACACTGTGCGTAAGAGCTGAACAGCAACTTATTATCACAGTCAACAAGGGCTTTTTGATTGGTAACGCGCGAGGCTGAATCAAAAATATTTATTTGGCCTCGTGACGTTCCTGATCATTGGTTCTGTGTTAATTCAGGTGGTGGTGCGCACGTGGCTTCAGAGCATTCTGATGCTGGAGAACAATGACTGCAGAGTTTGACTTTTATATTATGAGAGTTAATATTTAATCCTATGGGAAGTGATAAATAGCACGTAGCCTCCATTGAAGAGGCTGGGAGGTGACCTTTAGGGCATCTTGGAGGTGTGTGCTGTTCGGTAGCATTTATTTACTTTTGATAATTTGGGTAAATGCACATTTATCATCAGTGACAACTAATCAGAAGGATTTTATGTAAAAGCAACGAGGAAGATCCATCTTGGCTATTTAAGAGCATAGTATTTAGTTCTATGGGCCGGGCCTGGAGATCATTTACTTTGACAATCAAGGTAAATGCACATAAATCATCAGTGACACACCTAATCAGAATGACATACTAAATATGTTATGTAAAAGCAATGAGGATGGACCATCTTTGCTATTTAAGAATATTTTAATATTAGCAGATGACTCTTTGGTGTACATTTATTTTATATTGTTCAGAGGTTTTTCTCCTCATCAGCTACTGCACTTGTCCTGAAAGCTAACTGTTGTAGTCAAAAAGCTGCAGCCGTCTCCCTGTGATCAATGCAAATTTGACCCGTCGCTGCAAACTGTGACAGATGGGTTAGCAATTCTTCTGAGAACCAGTTTTGTAAATTTAATTTGCTTTTTAATTGTTATACTCGTTCGTTGGTGCCGCACCTCACAGGCCAACATGCTTTACTTTGTGTAGACAGCTGCAGACAATACATCTTACTCCTTTTCATCAAATTTGCTGAGTTGCATTGCAGGTGTTTCTCAGGGGATGTTTGGCATAAACACAGTCACATTTGTGAGCTCAGCAGTCAAACACCAAGTGTCCTCTGTGCACGGTGCACTTAAGCAGTCAAGTTACTCACTCTGCAACCCTTCAGACAGACTGAGTGGCCTCTGAGATGTTTTAATGGTGATTTGAGCTATCACTCAGAATAACTCTCACTGTATCTTAAGTTGCACCTGTTGCAAGAACTGCTCTAAAATACCAGACTTGACAGACACTAAACACAGGCTGCACTGACTTTTTCATCCAGGGACGCACAAACAACTTTTACCCAGCAACATGTTTTGCTGTGAAGCCGCAGGCCACTTAGGCCTCTTGATAGCCGCTATTAATACAAACCACCTCTCACATTGATGTGACTCATGTTTCTGTGAAGGCTCACCGAAAATTCATGATCGTTTTGATCCCGGTGCGCGGCGGCGGCACAAGCAGCGCAACCCTGTTGACCCCATACTGCATGGAGACAAGGGTAATGAGATTAGCTGTGCATGAGTGTGACCGTCGTTTGTGACGTGTCCTCGACAGATTGTGCGTGCACAGCTTTCAGGCTCTGCAGTTCATGTGACAAAATCACCACAGTTAGGAGAGCGAGGATTACTAGGCGGGGTGATTGGGTTCACAGAGCGGCGAGCTCAGGGCAAGAGTTAGGCACCGTGGGCTTATGCCAAAGGAAATGACATAACACGTCAGGGATTTCTGACTGTTATCAGAATGAACTTCCTTCCTCTTAATGAAATTTGGTGAGTTCCATTTTAATGCAGTGGGACCAATGGTCTAGTTTTAGGCCTTGTGTAAATATGTCGGTGTTTTGGCCGATCTAGAAATGTTATATTATGTTCTCCGTTTCATTGTTTTGAGGTTTTCCTGGTTTCTTTCCTTTTTCTGTTCAGATTTTCTACGTTTCCTGGGTAAGGCCGATGAACTTGTTGCTCTCAATGGGGGTGAGAACACGAGGATATGAGTATAGCCAGCGCGTGCCAACTTCTTGTGAACAGAGGGATGTGTCTATCACTTAATGCAGCGTAACTTGTGGCTGCAGTGCTCTAATGCTGTCTATGATACTGTATGATTCATATGGCAGAGTTCCTTAATGCACATCAAAAGCAGTTTAAAAGTAGCAGTAGTGTTATTCTTCAATTCAGCATAGACTAATGTGTAGTGTAACTTACTCCTGTGAGATCCAAAACAATTGATTTATTGACCAGCCAGTCAACAGGAAATTGATATGCAACAACAAAAAATCTCCAAGTCCAGCTGCTAAATTGTTAATTGATATTTCACTATCTAAAGACTAAACAAATGAGCAATTATTATTCAAATAAAATTGTTAGCAGCACACTTCAATTGTGTTATTGTGTGACATTTGTTCTGCTGTGTTTGTCTATCAAGAATAACACCTGAAAATTGTGCGTGGTTCATACACCATGACATGTCTTTGTAGAGTGAAGGAACAAATAAGTCAAAGATACATATTTTTCAACTGCTCGGCAAAGAATTTCTGTGTCGTCTCACAAAGAGCTACTTTAAGAGCATCAAGTATTTAAAGCTGTTTTAAACCGAACTGATTTCTCGAAACAATTTGAACCCTGATATCATGAGACTGTCAGCGTGTTGTTGGTCTGCGTTGTTGGTCTGCACACAGACAGTCTCTGGGAGAAGTTTGGCCCTGGACACCCACCACCCTGTCTGGCAGCTCCAGACGCAGACACAAGGACAAAGACACAACTATGACTCTGCCTGTTAAATTGAATCATTTCTGTCGACTCCAAGTTGCACTGTTCAGGAGAGACTTCTGCTCAGTCTCAATGCTTTGATTAATTACACGCTGACCGCTGGATCAGAGCAGTTGCATTAGACTCAGCTGTATTTAGCTTTATTTCATCAGTGGGCATGTTTGTCAGTGCTGTGTACGTCTGCCTGAGCTTTCATGCTGCATCATGAGGGAATTTCCTGAGTGAGCGTAAGGAGGGAAAAGAGACCACAGTTTACAGCACTTGAAGGCATGAGATGGTTTGTGTTCCCACAAGGAAGACCTCATGCCCATGTCCTGACCCATTTGAGTGCACAAGAAATACACACTGCTTTTGTTTTGGTTGTGTCATGTCCTTGTTTTCAGGACTTGCACAAATAACTGCGTTACGTTGTTTGTTGTATTGTACGATTCATCATATGGAAAAACGTCTAAACTGCACGACAAGTTTGGACATAGTTTTCCTCCAGATGCTCCAGATGCTATGATATATATGATTCCTAAAAAAAGACATATACTGTATAATGCCAAAAGCATGAACCAATACCAACCTTGAGATAATAGCTTTACTTTTTTGATTTAGGTCCCGCCCACACTCCAGCATTGAACGAGTGAAAAGCTAAATTTTCTGTTTTTGATCCAAAGTGACTCCCAACAATTGTGTGACGGACCATGAATGCACACATCCTTACTTCACCCTGCTTCTATACTTTGCCTCACACAATGAATCTCTTATGCCGCTCGATCAAGAGTCCAGACACAACATGTTTGCAAATGCAAAACCACTTGATATTTAGATTAAGGATTACGACTTACTTGTCTCATTGCCTTCTCTCAAATTCAATGGAGTTTACCATCGTCCATAAGCATGTGAATTCCAGCTATGGGGTAAAGCGATGAGGTCGCCTCTGACTATGGTGAGATGTTTTGCTTGAATGCTCCTTGACCCAAGACTGTCTGGAGGCTCTTTGCACACTAAGCCATGCTTATTTGTAAACAGAATGCTTTGCTGAAGTTCTCCACGCTCACCCTCCACCCTCTGAATAAGGCCACTTTGCACAAAGAGACCATTCTCACTGGTGTTTGGACCTCATTTCTACTCTGTATACTCCAAATTTGTTGTGGAGGCCTTCATTTGCTTTGGATTGAGGGAATGCGGCTACATTTTTTTTTTGCGAAATGAATGCATTAATCAGTAAATTGAGCATTGTGCATTGAGAGTGAATGACATGAAGGCAATGTTTAATCTCAATATTCTTCAGTGCCTAGACCACCAAGCTGACCAACAATACACTCCCTAAAATGCTGCATGAAATCAAACAAGTCTGTAAAGCAAAACTGGCAGCGGACCTCAGACTCTTGGCGGTTGCTAACTTTTCTCACATTCTCCCTCGTGTTAGTCTGCAAAATTTCAGAGGTACCTCCTTAGGAAAACATGTTCATTAAATTCCCAGCAGGAGTCCGTACGTGGGCTTCACCCTGTCATTGACAGATGCATGAATGACTCAATATGCGTCTGGATTTGTAACCTGCGAGGGCTTAAAGAAAAAGCCCGGGAGACAATGGCAACTGAGGCAAAGCTGCAGAGCCTTCAGTCTAAACAAAATCTCATTGTTCCTGTTTTCCACAGTTAGGGGGTTAGGCATTCCCTCACCCACCCCCCACCCCACAAGACTCCCAGAACCTCAGTCCGCCGTCCCGCCCCAGTCTCTGTACTCCACCAACTCTGAGTGCTGTTAGTGAGGCTAGTAATTAAACAGGGCTGCCTCTCAGTTTCTGCAGCTCCATGGGGGGAGTCCCTCCATGAAATGTACTCCGCATTCTGAGTCCAGACGGCAGCTGATGAGGGATTATCTGCTGGCAGAGGCATGGCATACTCCCCACCATAATCTTCAATTAGTTCAGTTCACGGTGATGTGTTGGGTGGACCTGCCACTACCTTTCCCACGGCTTCTTCTTAAACCCCACACCAATTTCTTGAATTATATTCTGATCACTGTATCAGCGTTAGATTGGTAGAGGAAACGAGCTTGAAATGCCATCATTTTGTTTTTGCGAATAAGTAATAAAATACTTATATTTAACTTTTATGTAATCAAAGTATTGAAGTAATGTGATCCACACTTATTACTTAGTAGAGTGAGTCTAAGTTACATCCACTTTTCAATCACCAAATATGTGTGTTTTTTTAGAATATCAATATTAGTTTTGATTCAAATAAAAGAAGACACAAAAACACATTAAAACAACCATGTCTTTCTTTCTGTCCTCCACAGTTGGATATTATTTTTAATGTCATTACACCACTTCTTTCAGTGTCTCATGTAATCGAATCAGTTTAATATCCTGTTGGAAAGTTTTGATGTGGCAGACAGTGAACTGTACTCTGAGCATGTTTGAAGTGCTGAAGTAAGGGTTCACAGCATCGCTCATATTGGTCCTTCTATTTACTCCAACATGTGTTTATAGTTGGAACTTGAAATGCTCAGATTGGATTAAATGTACAAGTTCGGTTTTATTGATTTCTGTTGTCATTTATTAAAATCTGGTCTGACAGTCTTTACTCTGCTATTAGAGCCAAATTTGTGGTTCTACTGTATCATGAATGACACTTGTTGTGAAAGGTTTTATAGATGTTCCCAACTAAGTACCTAAAATAAATAAAAAAATATGTCAGAGGAAATGGGAGAAAAGCTAGAAGAAATCTTTGTACATAGTTAGGCTACTTGTATTGTGTGTGTGAATGCATTGTATTGTAGATTTGAAAAATTAGAGAAATTGCTTCTCTAACCAATATAAAGTGACAAAGTGAAAATATTATTTTAGAAAATTTGATAAATCTACCAAAAATCACAAGTTGAAATCTCTCATACACACGAGGTATTCAGACTCTTAATGCAGGTCTTTGTAAAAGCCCCCTTTAGAAGCAATTACAGCTTAGCCTTCCGGTGTAAGTCTCTACAAGCTTTGCACACCGGTGTTTGGGCAGTTTATCCCTCTCTTCCTGGCAGAGCCTCCCAAGGTCTGTCAGACTGGATGGGAAGCATCTGTAAACTGCCATCCTCAAATTTCTCCACAGATGTTCTATTGGTTTGAAGCCTGGGCTTTCACTGGGCCATTTAAGGACAGTCACAGTCATGTTGCAGTCGTGGCTGTATATGCTTCAAGTCATTGTGATGCCAAAGGTGAACAATCTCTCTGGAGCAGGTACAAGGACGGTTTGAAGGACCTCTCTGTATTTGGCTGCACTCATCTTCTGTAGCTCTGACCAGTCTTCCTTTCTCTGTCACTGAGATGGCAACTCATAGCCCGATGCTGCCACCACCATGCCACACCACGGGGGTGGCATTAACGGGAGATGTGCAGTTGCAGGTGTTTACCGGACATCGTGCTTGGAGTTCTGCCAAAAAAGCTCATTTTTTTTGTCTCATCATCCCAGCGAATCTTTTTCCTCATGCTTTCAGAGTGCATTATATACTCTTTGGCAAACTGCAAGTCAAATGCCTTTTATTCAAAGTGGCTTCTGTCTTGCTACTCTACCATTAAAGCCTGATTGATGGAGTGCTGCTGAGATGGTTGTCCTTCTGGCAGGTTCTCCCATCTCTGCAGAGGACTTCTGAAGCTCTGTTAGAGTGATTGTTGGCCCTTCTTCCTCAGTTTGGTCGGATAGCCAACCCTATGAAGAGTTATAGTGGTTCCAAACTTCTTCCATTTCACAATTATTGAGGCCACTGTACTCCTGGGAACACTCAAAGCTTTAGAAATGGTTTCATACCCTTAACCTAATCTAGGCCTCGCAACAATTTTATTGTGGAAGTCAACAGCAAAGCTCCTCGGGCTTTTTAGTTTTTGCCCTGGGAGTGTGAATTGTGGGACTTTCTAAACGTGGGTGCATGTGTTACTAAACTACATCTAATCAATTCAATCTACCACACGGGGCACTTTAGTCAAAAGAACAAATGTTCAATCTACTTTGCAGTTTGCCAAGATGTGTTGTTGATGTCAGGCTAGCAAGCAGGAGACTTGTGAGTATCATTTCATGAAGCTGCATCTTTCTGTTGCCACAAAAAAATTAAAAAATACACGTTTGATGGCACAAAGGATTTATTGTTTTGATATATAATTTGCCAGATATTGTTAAATTCCTTATTAGCATAGCTACAAACCTGAGGTCATCTCCTCTAACGCTCTACATTTTTCTAAACTAACCCTTGCTAGTGTTTTACTCCACTGTGTTTTGGGTGTTGTGTTTGTGTGCTTGTCCTTTGTTTGATGATGTTTTATATTACATGGTTTGTTTGGCTTCTGCAAAGACCATCTGGATTTTGACAATGCTGTTGCCCTGGCAATGCACGTCCATCAATTTGGGGGGTGGGGAATCTGAAGGATCACTGAAGGGAGGGGTGTATTTGTTTTGCTGTTGATGAAATATCAAATGTCTTTCTCCAGAGTGGTTTAATCCAACTTTAAAGCAAACAGGATGCACTTTACTACTATTGAGAGAGCCACTTCAAAGGCTCTGAATAGTTTTGAAAATTGATTTTTTTTTCTTTTAAATTTTATCCATTTGTAATTAAATCAAGAACTAATGGAAATAATGCATATAAAGGACATAACCAGTCTGTCAATCTGTGCTAATGTAGCTGATGCTACTTTGCAGTAGCTCTTAGGATAGGCATGCTTTACAGTCATCAGAGCTCTGTTCCATCCTGGTTCATTTACAGTTTAAACAACTAACAATTCTAAAGGTGTGTCTCAAATTACAAAAGAGGAAACCTGCTAATTAGATTGCATGAACGATGTTTACAAAAGCTCAGTGAGGAGTTTTAAAGGACACTTCAGGGACAGGCTGAAATATGAGAACACTTCAAGTACAGCCTGTTTAGTCGTTTGGATATAATTATTGCATTCTTATTTAAGAACATCAAGAATCACATCCAATGCATACCCACTTCATTTGTAGCGAATTCATAATTGTATTTGAGCTGCAGATGTTAAACTATGTTGCCATTTAGTCACATTATAATCCATGTATGCTACCAAGCAAATATCCACTGATATCTTAACACTCTGGAGGCACATGCTTGTAAAACCCAGTGGGAGAGTATTTTCTTATAATTCTGCAGTGCCCAGACCTCCTAAAACATTACCATTTTAATAATTTATCTTTCATCAGGCATCTCAAGTTCTGGGGGCTTGCGTGTTAAAGTGAAACTGGGTTTGTATTAAATGAATAGCAGTGTTTGCAGAGGAACACAATATTTTGTGGATCCAGTTCCCACTGCTTTAACATTGCTTGAGCTAATGTTGGAAAGTATTGGCTATGATACTACTGTATATGTCACTAATAATACTCTAATGCCAAGAGACTGCTCAACTGTAAATGTAGGGTCTTTTGGTAAATAATATGATAGAGGTCTATAACTCCATCTTGTCAGCACGGAGGTTATTCGAGCCATTCATCAAACAGCCAAGTGACAGCAACAAAAAAAAAAAGAAGAGAAAAAAAGGTTGGACAAGGAGATGGTGAAATGAACTCCTCAGCCACTTCTCCATCTCTCTTGTTAATCTGATTATTTTTCATGGGAAAACACCAATGAAATGTCTGAGAAACCTGGAAAAAAGCCTCGTAAATGAGGGGGCAAATCCCAAGCCCTCCTCAGATAACTTATTATTCTTCATATTATTATTAAAAACATTAACACTGACGGATTTGTGAAATAACATTTGGCAACAAATGCATTTAACAGCTCTACCTAATGCAACAGGAAAATGTCAATCAGCTTTCCTCAAATACGTCAATGGAGCCAGTGGGTCCACGTTTTCCAAATGTATCAGCTTACTAGAGGGTGATTTTTATTATTACTCTGTTTATAACAAAATTAGCTGAAGTTGTATTTCTATCTGACTGACATCAGATTGCAAATGTGTAAATATTTTAATCCAGGAAAGAACTCACTACAGTAGTAGCACTGTTTTCTGTTATTCTGCAGCAGCCTTGATGAAATATCAGACCTCATGCTGCTCTAAGAGCACAGTATATTTGTTCAAATTCATCTTTGGAAGGATGACAATAGGTGTAACATTCTCCGTTTTGTGTTCTCTTTTATGATTTTTTTGTTTTGTTTTACTTTGATCTTGACATAACCCACAAGCATTCCCAATAATCATCTACAGCATAATCAGAGAATATAAATTGATGCCACAGTCAGTGTGATGCACCCTTATCTCACTCCTGTCATATATCTGTGGTTTTATTACAGGGGCTGGTATCATATAAAGTAGTCAAAGGGTGGTTTGTAGTATCAAGACTAAATTTCTGATTATAGATGATTACACTATGTGGATTTTTCATATATTTTATCTTTAATCATGATGATGTCATTTAGTTAAACACAACTTGGTGCTCCCAATCAGTCTCCAGGATTGTACACTGTTCATTTTCATTGGCAAAAGACCTCAGAAATATTAATAACAAATTACTGTGATGTGAAAAAAAAGAGGCTGCAATATCTCAGGCAAACAGGTCACATTTAGTCATGACTGCATTAAAAAAGAGATTTAATAAGTCCAGAGCAAAACATTCAGCCGGTGGTTTAGTCTAAGGTGCACAGCAGGTCATGTTGCATTATTATAGGAGGAGTAAAAACCGCAGCAACACCCATAAGGTGACTCACACTCATGTGGAGAAGGGTCATCTCAGGTAAAGTGATCACGTGGGCTCCCCTGGCACTTCAGGTCTGGCACTTCATCCTATTATTTTTGACAAAAGCTGGCCCATATGCTGCGTTCTGAAAGAAAGTCAGCCTGACACTGACACGAGGCCAGCGATGCTAGGACACAAACAAGGCATTGGACTCCCCTCAATTTACCTGTGACCTGCTTTTTAAGGACAAGTCTGTCAGGATGGGTGCCCAATGCAGCCAAGTGTTTTTCTAGATGTGTGTATGTGGGTCTTGTTTGTTTTCCTTCGGAGCACAGTGATAGGCTTAGATAGGCTGGCAGACGTGCCTTAACAAGATGTGGGGCAGGCCTTGATAACACACTCACATGATCTGTCTATTTTCGGTCATGGGACTCCATGGACCAGCTCACCCCAGCCAGTGCAAATGAAAAACAGTTGGCTGCATATTCGAATATCAAAATATAGCTGGAATCTTGTTTTGTTGCTACAGTCATAGAAACACATGCAGCATGAATAAAACTGTGGCTCCAGAACATGTACGTGTGTGTACTGCATTCATTATGTGCATGTATTTGTCTGTGCGGTGTGCTTTACATGTGTCGGCCCACATGTGATTTTTGCATGTGGCATCTAATGTTTACCTCATGTGGCCCTGCCCTGCTGTTTGTCGGGACATTACTACATCTGATCTCTGTCAGTGCTCTTGGACGCTCTCCATTTACGGGTTTCTATCCCTCCGGCTGACCCAGAAGATCTTTTGCCGATTCAGGCTGTCTGTTGGGCCATCCCCACAGCCCTGCTGCGGTTCTCTTACTCAACACAGCATGTGTTATTCATCACATGTTGTCATGAGCTGTCAAAAGCAGCCATGACAAATGCTGCTTTTCTGTTTATGAAACGATCATGTTGGCCTCACACTTCAAACCACCATTATCATCTGCAGTCGACTGCCAGTGCTGTGCAAAAAAAAAGAAGAAAAAAAGCTGCCAGCACTACAGGAACGACATGAATATAAAGAGTGGTCAGATTTGTGTATTTATCACATAACAACATACTCTTTTCCCTTATAGCAAGTGACCTCAAAGATCTTAGTGCATGAAGCAATCAAACGTTGGTCACTGCACAATACGATTACTGTATATCTCTCACAACCCCCCCGTACAACTCCCAGAGATGACAAACATGCATTGTCCATGTCCCTGGATTGAACAATCACTTGCTTTGTGGTAGAACGCTCAAAGGTCAGCCGAGGTCAAGGATCTTTAAGAACTGGAGGACTGTACAAAATGCACATATATGAGCAAAGGAAAATAGGACTCATACAAGACGGCTATTAATAAAAGCACTTGCAGCGTATTTTACTGTACAGCTTTCATCGGCAGTTCAAGTCAAACCTCCTACTTCTGCATCTCTGTTTTGTTTTTGCGTCTAGAGGCGAGACGGGCCGGCCCGCTCAGACAAAGCCGTCCCTCTGTCACAGTCAGAGCTGTGCTGGAGATATTTCGGCTGCTGCGCAGAGTCCCTCTGCAAATCTCCTTCCTTCCCTTCGCCCCCTCCTTCCTCACACAGGCTGAATCAGCACACTGGGCGTCCCCACCCCGGGTGTCGCTTTGCGTTGGTATCACCACAAATTTGCTTACATCACAAACAGAAAGCCGACTCCCCCAATGACAGAGGTTCAAGGGGAAGGGTGGGCGGGAAATGAATTTGAAACAGTCAAGATGGATCAAGAGAAAGACTCACCGACTACTAGAAGAAAAAAAAAAGTTTTGCTCAACTGAGATTTAAGGGTAAACAGGCATAATAAATCAAAAAGGGGGCTCATGGAGCTTCTCTGTAGTGTTGTTTTGGCTCTTGTTCTCATTTTAACTTTTAAAAGGCATCTGTGTTCACTTTTTGCTGTGTAAAAGACCACAAAATATTTGTCCTGATGAAATACACAACCGAAGAGCTGATTCTAACCCTGTGCGATAATTAAACATGAAGCAAAGGAAAGAGATCGGTGTAAATTGGCGCATATGTGAATGTTACTCAGTGAACTTCCATCTGACCCGTGTGATTACAAGGGAGCTCGAGCAGAGGAGTCTACACGTGCAGCAAGCAGTCGAGTCCAGCAGCTTCTGGCTCTGGGGTCTGCTCCGCTAAAAGGTGCAAATTGGTCTGGATCCAGCAAAGACTGATTGTGTACTTATAGGAAATTTGGTGCCCAATCAGTTAGCATCATTTACTGGGTCAGCGGACCTTGATTTTTATCTCTCTCCCTAAACCTTTTTTTTCTCATTTGGAGGGAAGATAATCTAATTACTAGCAGTATATTTTTTGGCCATTTGCTTCAGGATGCCTGCTGACACATGCAGGAAAAACAAACAGAGAAATCTTAAGTAAACAACAGAGTATCGAATAAAATATAATAAAAGCAATTATATTCCAACTTGTTTACCATATTTAAAGATAATTCTGGTCTATCACAACTCCAAGTGTGTTTCTATGTTCATTGTCTCAACCAATTCTGTTGCACACTGAGAAGAGGAAAAATTCAACTACTGAATTCTATGGAGCAGGAAAAACAAGGGGTGGACTGCAAACAAGCAGAGATTGAAAGTATGTTATAATCTTGAACAGTGGTTGGTTATACAATAACAGGTACACTGGTTTTTAAATGCTGTGTTTTGCCCCATTGTCCATTAAAAAATTTAAAGATGGATGCAGAAAATGATGCATATTTTAATGAATCTTTTGAAGAAAAATACAGCTGGTCATACACCATGCATTTGTAAGTGTCAATAAAACTAAAAATACAATCCAGTTTACAATTCTCTTTGACTTCCTTATTTTGTCTGAGCCACAATCTCATTTTTCCCTGCTGACGACCGAAGCTTTTTTTTTTTTTTTTTTTAAAAAGGCCCATGAATATCAACAAAACATGGTTTCCAATGATAGCTGGGTACTGTAGTTTTTACCAGATGTTGGTCTGACAGTAGGAAAGTATTTATCAAAGACTATTTTCATCTGCATATTCAGAACAGTTGTGAGCACCGATAACAGGCCGATGGTTTGTGTGGGATAGACTCAAAATAAACTGCTGTGCCCATGTTTATCATAATTAAGGAACACGTCTTTCACTGCAGCGCACTGATGTGCTTTTAATTGTTCTTGGATAACAGTGGATATCTGCAGCACAGAGGAGGTGGTAGCTGTAAGCTTCCATTCTTTGCTCCATGTCAGGAAAGTACTGAATTGAAGATAGAAGCACCAGATTTATTCATTAATGATGGTCAAAATGTCTCAAAAGGTTGAGAAAGGAAAAGCAAAAAAAAAAGAATGTTCTTAAGGAGGTGTGTGGTGACCGTCAGACAGGGTCCATGGGTGCTGACAAAAACCATGCTGCTCTGCAAGGTTTAAAAAGTTTCCTTCGCGCAATCATGGACGTGAATGACATTTCCTCACAGGGGAATAATCAGATTGGAGAGCACGTTTGTGATTATTATTCATTTTCTTTACCACTACCTATATATTCCAGATTTTTTATGTCAATCCACACACTATGAGAGGAGACAGCTTTGACCACTCATTCCGGTTGAGATCGGCCTGAGATTGTACAATTAAACAGAGTATTTACATATGTTTGATGTTTAAGTGCTTTGTGCTATATGCTAAAACACAGCTGGGTGCTATAATGCATTTTGACTTGGAGAAGTGAGCACAACGTCTATCTTTGATCAAACTCTTTCTGAATCTTAATAGGGGTACTGTTACTGTACAGCGATACGCCTTGTGGGACTGGGAGCCCGGGGTGTCTGAGCCAAACACTGTTTCAATCACATGGCGAGCTGGAATTGGAGGAGATGTGTTCCCCCGAATCCAGAAAGCCGTGTGCAATTGACTCTTGATTGCACACGGCTTTCTACACACACACACATGTACACTCTTACACACGCACATACATACGGGCCCACTGTGTTGTCTATAGTCAGGAAGTGCTAATGAAGTTATTAATGATATTCATGTGTGCAATGGCGTGCAAGCGGGGACCAGGCCTCCCTCAGCCAGCTGGTCGATCTGTCTCAACTTCACTTCATGGTGATTAATAAAGTGGGGGAGAAAAGAGAGAAAGAGACTTTGCACTCTCAGCTCTGCCAAGTTAAACTGAGCAGAGAAATGCAGCAGACAGACAAAGACACCAGCAAAGAATGAATTAAAATCTCCTCCTGCACAATAAGAGAAGTACTGGTCATTTTCCTTCTAAATGTCCAGTGTGTTGGGTCAGTCTGTTATCCCGGCGCTATAGTTTGGAGCCGTGCACTTCTGCAAAGCAATTAAGATGGCGGAGGGACTGGGGGCGGTGGGGGGGCGCAGTCAGACCTCAGCTACATGCAGGCCGGATCCATTGGCTCCACACTACTGGGGCTGCCTGAAGTAAGGACCTCCTTCCTACTGCTGCCTCAATGCTTGTCCAACAACTCCCTCTGCTGGGTGTATGCAGAGATCAGAGGCTTCAGCTCGATCAAGATAACTGGGAGGTTTTATACAAAGAGACTGCAAGTTCATAATCAGCACGAGCAATCGCGCTTTTTAGTGTTTTCATGTGTCTTTTACGAGTCATCTAAAAGGTAAACAATAACTTAAAAATCAATCAAAAAGTGAATCAAACGTCCAAATTCATTCCTTTACGTGGCATGATTTCCTTTCAGTAAACTGAGGGAGAATACAGACTGAGTTCAAAATTATACAAGTTCATTAAGATGGGTTTTGTGTGGCATACTCTGTCTCCATCTACTGGAAGGACTCAGCTGTCACCTCTCCAACTTTATCCCAGTGTCTTTTAATGTGTTCATGAACACATCAAGCTGTGGAAAATACAAATTTGGGGTGCTTCTTTTTTCCTGATAGTGTTCAGTGATTTTCAGGAAAATTTCATTTTGCAACCATTTTTTTTGTGAGAGCAGAAAAGTACATCTATACAGGCCCCCTTTGGAGGGAGTTGTGCACAGATCACAATGCAAAGAGCACGGTTTTGAGAAAATGTTTCAGGCACATCACTTATAGATTATACTATACTGACCTGATTCTTTGACATATTGCTCTAATTTATCATACCACACACAGATGGACTGTGATTCCCAAAGACATCATCATTCGAATGGGTTCCTGATGACAGCGGTCAAGTCTGAATTTCAGACAGGAGTGCCAGGATCCAACCGCCCATTAACCACCAATATATCCCTCAATATATTTAATCGCTTGGTTATGAATGATTTATCTGTCCGACAGCATGCGGCGCCAGCACTGTGCACGTCCGGGAGCCATTATTCTGTTCAAGCTAAATAAAGATAAAGGAAAGACAAATTTATTGCCCTTGTTTACCTTTGGTCAAAAAAAGTGGAATTGCATTGTCCACTTTTACTATCGGCCACTTTCGGTGGACTTTTTGTTCGTCTGCTCCTCTGCCAGCAGAGCCTTTGCTACAAATTCCTCCAGATTCCAGTAAGTGGTGTCAGACAGCTTTCCTGGGCTTAACGGGAAATCTGTCTTTGGGGTGCAAGATTATAACCTCTGCAAACCGCTGGTCAATGGAAAAGTCCTAATCCACTCATAGACCAACCACTCCCGGGTGTAATATTGGCTCCAGGAGATACGGAGGTGGCTGATTTGACCAAAAACAAATAATGTCTATGAAGAATAAAATAAATACTCTGAAGAAAAGCGTGTGGGGAACGGAAGAACATTTTGGTCTCTGTTTTCTTACAGTCATTTCTGGTTATGTTAGGACTGACTTCGAAGACGAGAAAACGTGGCTCTGACAACGTGGGCCTCTGAAACTCAGTGCACCAGATCTGAAGCACTCATATTTCTTCATTAACTAATTAGAAACAACAGTGTCATCTGGGAATCTGGGGGTCACGACCATATAAACAGATTTTATACAACCATTACACTGGTATTCCACACTCACAGCGGCCTCCCATCAGAAGCCAATGATGACTTTTACTCTTGCACCCGGCCTAATTCTTCTAAGACTGTCCAAACAAAGGAGACGTTCTTTTAATTCTCCGAGGGAATGCGTGTAGTAAAAAAAGTGTGGCACCGCAGCAAAAATAAAACCAAATGGGAAGCCTTTCATGTCTCTGCAGCTTTAGTTTATAACGGGTTTTTACGCTATGACTGAAAAGATCATTGTCCTGCTGGTGGCGACTGAGGTAATGGCTCAGTGTGGAGGACGGCTCCCCTCCTGTGTGTCCGCCAGCCGCTGCTGTCGTCTTCTCCAAAAAAACCCTGACACCAGACACAAGGAGGAACCGAGGAGGACACGAGGAGGACACAGGAAGAGGAAGAAGAAGAAGAAAAGAGGAACCCCTCCATACACACATGATCCCCGGAGCGGCCACTGTCCAAGTCCAATGGAACCCTGAGGCGCCCTTTGACCTCTGCTGTCAAACAACCCAGAATGCCCTCTGTTTGCAGTTCTAGTAGAGTCGAGTCTGCTGGTAGGGAGCTCGGGCTTTTGGCAACGCTGCTTGTCAATCTTCTGTCTCAGCGGAAATGTCTTCTTCCTGCTTAAGGGCAGACACCCAGACCGTCAGACAGACAAACCGCAGGCAGCCCAGCGCTCCCGAGTTGAAATAGCAGTCACTTCTCACAGGAAGTCCTTGCTCACTGGGATGCTTCACTGCTCAGACACAACAAAGTGGCCTTTAACAGACACAAACGCACAGGCAGAAGAGTGTGTGGCTAGGAGCTGGACCAGAGTTGAAATACTGTACTGCAGGAGCATGTGTGTGTGTGTGTGTTGACTACGCTTGCAAATTGTGTGGTATTCATTTCTTTGGAACAGCTGGAAAGAGATGAAGCTGAAATAAACAGTCCTAATAGAAAAATGGCCTCAGATAATATATTCATACGGAATTCATTTCAAATTTTGGGGGGAAAAAAAGATATTCTCTGTGGTCTGGTTGCCCTTTGTAACACATGTGTTGGTATGCAAACTGATAGTCGGTAAACTGTCACCGATGTTACCCGGACGACGTCTTGCGTGTTTATTGTTCTCGACAGTTTAAGTGATTCTCACTGTGACCCTCCTGACCCAGAATAATTTAACTGTCTCGCATGTCTGGCATTTATTCTTCTTCTTCTTCTTTTTCTGGCGGCGTCCTTATCCACTGTCCGGCCTCTAGAAGAACTACGGGAACCTCCCTGACCCAATTTAGATGTCAGATTACTGTTGTGGAGTCAAACAGGCAAACAAGCAGTGTGTGTGGCTGTGTAACGGATCCATCCAAACATTCCTTTGTGTATGTGAGGCCCCTGCGAGGTTCAGTGTGCGGCTGACACAACAAAGAGGACCTGTGTTTGACAAGCAGCCCGATGCCAGGCCCGGTGGCGAGGCTGCCAGAGAAGCCCGGGACACTGTGAACCCACCTGAGGGAAGACGTCCAACTCACAGACGTAGAGTAGGGATTCATCTCATTTCATATTCCGATCTCGTGACATATTCTCTGGTGTTTCTCAGCTGGGACAAATAAATTAACAGGCCGTTTGTTTTACAATACACCGGGTAAGATATTCACAAATCATGAAAATATGAAATATGTAAAGATAAGAAAAGTGGTGTTTGCTGGGAGCGATAAAAAATAAGTGGGCTAATAACTTTTGTAGCAAAAAACAAAACTGTATAAATTTGGAGTTTTATCTACAGAGCTCTAATCTTTATACGCCTTGCTGAGATCTGGTGTTTTACCACTCAGCCCTGGAACTGGAGGATATCTCAGTCTGAAAGATCATAAAAACAGAAGAAGACTTTTTAAACAAAGTCAAAGCTGGCTAAGATCCAGAGTTCTGAGAGATGATGAAAAAAGGCCTTCACCGCGATAAAAACGGGCCCTCGTAGAAAAAGCATCTTGTTTCTGTCTTCATTTACTGTGTGCAACATGTGCGTACCATGTGGCTCACACACACATCACTTACTTAGCTTTTCCCAGAGCTTTCAACTGCATCTTTCTCAGCGGATGGACAGGTGCATGTGATTCCAGGGATTACGATCTCTCTCGCACGTCATCCGTTACCACATGACAGGAGGTCCGTGCTACCGTACGATCACACAAAGACCATCAAAAGATCTTGTCTGGCCGCCATTCCCCTTTACCTCCGACGTCTCGCTCTTGTCCTCATCCAATCGCATCCTGTCACGCTCGCCTTTCGCCAATCACGTGTAAGCTGTCAAACTGTCTCTCTGCTGTCATCCAACTGTCAGGAAATCTGTGACCCACCTCAACCCCTTCACCATCTCACCCGCAGACGCCTGAATCAAACCATGTGCTCAGAAGTCTCATGAAGACATCCTCGTCCTCAGGCTCTACTCCTCATCACCGTCACTGCTCCTGAGGAAAAGGCTCTCACTCCTCTGGGCCACATGCCACACCGCTCCACCTCTTGTACTGGAAATGCCAAATCAAATACATTATTTCTCAAACTCTTTTGTCTCTCTTGATAAATGTAATAATGTAGTTTCTGCTTCCTGGTTCATGCTCTTGATTTGGTCATTATTATTCCATCCAATCCATTGATAAATCAAAATGTAAAGAGATCTTAAATTGTATTGTGTAATCGGTCAACATTACAACACAATAACAAAATGTACCAGCTGTTTAAAGTGCTTTAAGCCCCGGAGAGAGAAATATAACCATTGCATAACACAAAGTCTTGGCATGAGCCAAGATGCGATTTGAAGGATGATTGGTCGAGCTAATTGCTCCCTTATATCAACAGCAAATCTAGCTTGAATATCACTTCACATCAGCCTTCCTGAAAAAGGCAGCACTGCGAGGAAATACTTTTGCGCCATTTCTTCATACCGCAGTCTATCAGGCCGGTATTATTAGGCCTCACTATACGGCTGCCAAGCCATCAGCGAGCAGGAGTTGAACGCCACAGATGGCCTTTACATATTACATATCCAGTGTTTGATGTCAGGATGGTATATGAAAAGACACTCTGACAGTGCCAAAACAGGAAAACCGCATTCCTATATCCAGACATATCAGGCCATTGGTATAGAAACCTCAATCTGCCAAACGCAATGCTGAAGATAAACAGCATGGATGGATTGAGGGGAATGGCATATGCAGAGGCAGAGCAGATTGAGAATGGCCAAACACTTTAAAAAGCTGTCACTAACTCCAGCGACTTTCACAGCAGAAATAATGAAATTCTGAGAAAATTAAAAACAAGCGGACTTGATTCCAATATGTTTTTATTCTAAATGTAATGTATAATTTAAGGCAATTGCTCTTTAAAACTAAACAATCTGGAGTTAATTTCTTATCTATATTTTTATTAACCCTTATCGTTGGGCGAAAATGAGGGCAACCAGCTTCCTTTGGCTTTTTGAACTCAGTGTACCAGCTCCCTCCTGACAGGTTTGTCTTCGTGACTGCCATTGTGAAGGAAACGCAATGGCGCATGACTAATATCTTGGTGACCCTGATTGGAATGCTGGAACATTATCAATTGCCATGAAACGCAATGTATCAGGTGCATTTCTGAAATTCTCCTTGATTTCTCAATGAACTTGGCCCTTGTTTTCCGAATGCGACCCGAGGCCAAGCCTTCCTGTTTTTTTTGTGTGCGTCTTCACAAAAGCGAGCCTCATAGTGTGCTTGAGTGGCAAGGGGACGGAAATACAGGCTGTTTGAGCTGGGCGCAGTGCAAACACAGACAGTGCACAGATCATTGTGTGAGACGGAGTAGAGAACCAACGACCTGCTCGCACTGCAAACACTCCCAGCTGTTCAAGTGTGAAGTTAGCGTGTGTGTGTGCGTGCGTGTGCATGTGCCCATGCACTTGTGCCCGTGATAGCTGCGGTCAGATACAAATATGGGGCCACACCTTAAGTCAATGTTCTCTGTTTAGCTTTCACAGGTATGTAAACTCCAACACCAAAGCATGCATTTGATGTACCTGCAAAGTTTACCCAAAAGGGGAGGAAAGTTAATACCTAATTCAGTTTTGCAAAGTCATCTCATCCATAAACCTGGCTATTGAGTCAAAACATGTTCATAGCATTCACTAATACCTCCGCGCCAATAAGACCAGTGTGCGCTGGAATCAACAGTACAAGATGCAAGTAGTAGAGGCCCTGCTGAAGATACTAAGAACACCCGACATGTCAGAGAGGAACCTCAAACTCACTGTTTTATGCAATTTATGCTTTATTAATGCCTTTTTTTGTTTTACTCCAGCTGCTTTTTTGAAAATAAAACAGCAATTATGCAGTTGAATTGTTGCTTCTGGACATGGGGAACGTATCATGATATTAATATTTCAAATGAAACCCTCGTCCAAAGTGCCAAAGTGATGTGGACTCTGTCTGTTCTCAGGCCTTTTCTCATATCCTCAGGCTTATTAGAGGGCATTGGAGAGTATTGCTTGTATTTGCTCCACTGCACACAAGGTCTGGGGCCTTTGCTACAGACACAAGCCATATGTCTGTCAGATTTTATTGTGAATGTAAATGCTTTGGGTTTCATTCTCTGACCAAGGAGACTGAATGTGGTTAATGTATTATTTTTTTGGAACACTGGTCTTTTTTGTTGTTGTTTTTTTGTTTTTTACTGATGGAAATAATTTTCTCTGCATTCGATGATCCCTGTCATCAGCTTATTGTTTCTCATCTTTTATTAAGTCAAACTGGACCGTGTCCATGAGAATTAAAAATCTTGCAGCAACATGCCCCTCCTGCAACGCACCATTAACTCCATGTCCCTAAAACACATACGCCCCTTAATGGCCGCCCCGTTTTCATTCCAACTTCAAGCCCCATTCGCAAACTGTGTCACAATGTCCGGTCCATCTGATTTCAATTCAGGCATCTACATAGAAATCATTTATTCAAGCCAGTCCAGTGGTTTTATGGGGAAAAACCCAACATGCACTACATGGCTGTATACATTATGGT
The DNA here is from genome assembly GCA_030347415.2 of Decapterus maruadsi. Classification (NCBI taxonomy): domain Eukaryota; kingdom Metazoa; phylum Chordata; class Actinopteri; order Carangiformes; family Carangidae; genus Decapterus; species Decapterus maruadsi. Next base: position 5,948,116 of record CM064893.1, read on the forward strand.
ACATTTGCTTGTGTTCTACATATTAAATCTGGATGTGTGTCCAGCCATATTAGGGTTAGCCATAATGTTGTGATCACTAACATAATACAGCTTTGTTCAATTCTGCTCACACAACATCTTGTGGGGAGGTAGAAACTGTTTAAAATCACAAAATCAATAACTGATTACAGATAATTAATGAGCTGGTGAACTGAAGTATACAGATTCATACTTTAAGACTGAGCTGTTCATCCCACGCCTGACTCCCAGCCTGTCAATCACATGTGGCGACATAAAACCATAAAAACAAACCATCAGTTGTCAATATGCTGATGGTAGCACTCCAGTCGCCTCAAGCCGAATTTATTCTTGCTGAACTGTCATATAGAGTAATTATTAAGTGTTTATTATAGTAAGTTTGTGAAAACATACGCACCCAGCTACGGTCACACACACAAATATCCATAAACCAGATCTAGACACATGGCACAGTAGCAACAAATCCTAATCTCAGTCATTCTCAGGCCTCTCCAACTTGAAACTGGACTCTTTCCTTCCCTCTAAGCCATTTCATTCATTTTACTGAGTGTGCTCTTGAACAGAGGCTAAAGCTCTGGCGTGGTGTCCCAGACTGTCAGATTTGGGTAAACTGATCCTGCCTCCCTGTTCTGTCTCGGAGCCCCAGCCTGATCAGGAAAACACCCATGACAGTTTGGCTAGCGGCCTTGCTAAGAAGTGAACCCTATTTAAAATAGCAACATTGCAAATTAGCGTTTGAAGGTTTTAACATGAGAAAAGACACTGCTCTCCCTTTGAGCTGCAGTTCAAACTTTACACAAGCTCCCAGACTGGTATCGGACACTAGCAAGAGGGGCCAAACCTTTAGAAAAACCTGCTTTCCATCGAGAGGGCACGGCGCAGCATTTCAGCCCCGGCTAATCAGCCAGTAGGAAGCAGAGCTGGGATACACGCAGGCCCAGCCCGGCAGATCTGCTTGCATGCGTGCGCACATGCACATCCACATCCAGATCCACATAAATGAGGCACGGAAGGACCTGATACATCTGAGAGCATGGTGAGGAATTAATCAGACCACACTGTGTTTCCTTGTCCACAGCTGTGACCAGAACGAGAGAGAGGAAAAGGTCAAACCCATTGGTCAGGAAGGGAGGATTGGAAGGGTTGGTTTAACCTTTGACCCGTCGGTTAGATGTACGAGGAGACATCTGACATCCAGGTCCAAAAGGTCACTTTCTCTCAGCGCGGCACGGTGAATCCTCTTCCCCTGGGGTGGCTCCCTTTTTTTTTTACTTCTTAATGCTCTCAGAGTAAATCCAACTTCAGTTAACTAAGGGAAGTGTTAAGGTCGAAGGGAAGCGAAGAGCTAGCGGGAGATGGCTGATGGAGATGAGAGGGGGGACGTTTGCAAGTCCATCACAGCCTTTTCCCCCCTCTTGCCTGGGGCCCAGTGTAGATGCGGTGGACCCAGCCCCAGACGCCACTCCATGGTTTGGCACGCTCTGCATTTCAGCCCTCTCACTGTTTCCAGCTGAACCAGCTCCCATGCAAACACATGGGCAACCGGTGGGTTTTCTTATTTAGTTGTCGGTCAAGAGTACTTAATAATATTCAAAAAGACAGTGCGACATATCATCCCGTGCTAGCCAAAATATGATCCCCATCTTTTTTTTTTTCTTTTTTTCCCCCCGTCTTCCCAGCATTTTCCCCTCCACAGTTCGGGAATAGAGCATGCAGATGAAAAGGAACAGATACACAATGGTGCAATCTTGAAAAAAAGTTTGGCTTACAGTTATTAAAGTAATGGAGCAAGCTAAGAAGAGGGCAAGTACGGAGCAAGGAGGACAGGACTGGCTTCCAGGAGACTGGAAGAGGAAATATTTCAAATACAATGGCCTGTAATGCAGCATAAAGCACAGGCAGTGATGTGGCGTATGACTTACTCAGATTGATATGTCCTTGTTAACCCAAATGCTCTCATCCCTGCCTCAGCTTTTTGAAGTTAAATAAATAGTGTGTCACAAGATCCTCCACATACCACCCAAGTGCAGTGTGTGTGAGAGCCTCTGTGTGTGTCCGCGCCGCGTGCGTGTCTACGGCTTGATTTGTGAGTCTCCACGCATGCTTACTGTATGTGTGGACACTGAGGGACAGATCATGTGTGCCGGCGTGGACAAGAATGTGTGCGAGCGTGCAACGGGGGAGCGTGGATGTGTGTGACATGTCTGTAACGACAATGGCGGGTGACAAATAACGCTGACGCACTCTGTCCCTGTTCTTTAATAAAAAAAGCTTCAGCGCTTTGAACATTTTAATTAAACTAAACAGGACCATCCCCACCCAGGCCTCGGCGATGAGCTATGTACATTTGAAGACAAACAAGACCATCTTTTACAGGGTAGACATCAAATACATGTCTTTTTTATGTCATCCTGGGTCCGCGTGTTGACTTTCATTATTTCTAAAATCCATCTGGAATTTTGATGGGCATGTTTTGAAGGAAAAGGCCTTGAAACCACAATGCAGGGATGTCTTGAAACAAAGGTCTCTGTGGTTTTGTCTGTTTCTCGTGGTCAACAACAGCCTGGCAGCTGCTGTGCTCAGATAGCTCATGTCTGTAATTTTAGTTTATGCCATCATTATTACAACACGTTACCCATTTTTCATGCAGTTTGTTGGAAAATATACAGAACTCATGGTTCATGTGTGCTTTAATGTGACTGCACAAAAGTCTATAACATTAAGAGAGGAGAGCAAACCTGGTTGAGCAGTGTTCACCTCAGGAATATAATTTTTTTGGGTGACGTGTAAGTTGCCTCATTAAAACAGCGGTAAAGCTAAAATGACCAGAGTTGCCTTGTGAAAATAACATCACAGTACTCGACTTCTTTGCACAATATCAATTGTCCGCCTCATTATTTTTGCAACTTTAGTGGAATTTTAAAGTAAGTTAAGAAAAAAAGTGATAGGTTGATGGTCTTGAGTGAGCTGGTAGCCACAATTGTGATTTAAAAAAAGCCCTATGACTGTTTGTCATCCTTCTCTAACACATATGCTCTTTTGATTTAAAAAGAAAGTTGAGTAAAAAAAATTAAATATTAAACTTCCCCGAAAAATGTCACATTTTTTTCACACTCTTCCCCTTTAAAGAAGTGGGTTCCAGAATTCAAACAGAAGTAGAAATAAGTTGCAGATGACATTTAGTTTAACTGTAGAATATTAGGAGGGTGATTTAAATTCAAAGTAACAGGTTGAAAACTAGGTCTCATCTTGGTCTGAAGCTATTAGTTTTATTCATACTCGCTTTTAAAACTCAAAAGTCAGATTCATATCTACAGTCTTTTTATTGAATGAACTGTCCTGAGGGAGTTCCATTATAGTGAGGAGGCTCGGTCTGTGTGCTCTGCAGTTCACCAGTGTCTAGTTGCCACCAGAGGGAGTCATCTTAGTAAACAGCTCCCAAAGGATTTGACTGTGTAGTCTGAACATCTGCTCAAAATCCAGCTCACCCACACTCAGGCTGCAGTAATGGGAATATTGATGCTTTGTTTGTATTGTTTTGCTCTTATGTCGCACTGTTAATCAAAGTGACTGACAAAGCCTCCCTGACACGTCGTTATCATGACGCCAGTTCCTTATTATCGGTCATCATTAGTCATGCTAAAGTCATTTTTATTCACACACATGGAAAAGCCGCTCCTCGTCTGTTTGACTTTATGGGGCTTACTGTTGTGGCTGGGCCCATCCGGGGAGCACACACGCTGGTGGGGCAATACCCAATGTTGCAAGCAACAAGCACCAGCCGAGCCTACAGGCCTATAAAAGGCCATTTCACTTGGTTCCTTTTAGTTTTCTGTACAACAACTACACGTGTTGAGCGCAGCCTGGAAGCCCGTCCCATTCCCTGCATATCCATGCTGGAGGAGGAGGAGGAGGAGGAGGCGTGTAATCCCTTTTGTTACCTGTATTAGAATACCTGGCTGGTGTAAGTCAGTAACATGGACTGAGCTGAAGGTGTCTTCCATGAGCAGAGGTTTCTAAACAACGCGGAGTGCACAGGGATGGGAGGGCACTGCAGTGAGAGTAACTAGTTTTTTTTTTTTTTTTTACTACCTGCAGGAAATGGGAATTGTTAATTAGACTCTACCCTGAAAGTAAGGACGAATAGGAGGCACTTCCTCCAAGAACCCATTCACCTTTCAGGTCCGACCCTCTCTCAAGTTTCATTTTGGAGCTGTTCGCCACCTTTCAGGTCGACATCAGCATCTCACCTGTGCCCGCGGGACCATGGATTTCACACGGTCGAAGCTTCCTGAGGCGCTTCAGGTTGATGTCGCGGAAAACAGGCGGTGTACGTGCATTTGGAAAGGTTAGGGAAGCTGCAAATGTGAAAGGGAACGGTGCGACCACTTCATGTTACAGTGCATGGCCTCGGGACAAAGTGGGAACGATCATGCACAAACCCCTCCGAAAGTGGAGTCTCTACGTGTTCCTGTGTTTTGGCATCATATACCTCAGACTTGGGTGAGTTTTTTTTTTATGACCTGTGACTCATGCGTAGACTTTGCAGCTCACATGCGCAAACCTGAGTATCAAAGACGTTGCGACACTCTGACAAATAAAGTCTTTTACAGGGAGGCATCGAGTGCCCTCTGACCTCAGATTTAAGAAGCATGTGAAAGAACAGTTTCTCAGCAGGTGTATTTAGAAAAAAAAGAAGAAACTATTTTAATCACTGCGCTTTAAACGCCTGCACCTTAAATGTGTTGTGCGTAAAAAAGCTGCGGATCAAGTCTCATGCCCACAGACAATATGATCGATTCGTATTCGCTGTCAGAGGGATATTAAGTTCACCTCAGGAGACTCATGCTCCTTTGTCGCACAAGATAATTTGAGCCGCTGTCTCTGCTCCAGATCCAGCTCACCCCTGCATACCTTCATTAATAGCGGCAGACTGAGTTGTATTTCCACATTCCATTGCCCAGACGGAGTTTTTACCTGTTTTGCAATACTTCACCTTGATGTATAAACACTGAAGAACTTTCTATTCCTTTCCTTCAGCAGCAACTCTCAAATCTAGACCGATTAGGAGCCCCACACTAGAAAACATTATATTTCTGTCTCATCGAGTTTTATATTTGAGAATAATGTGCGTGTTTAGTTACGTTTAGTTATGAAGTAGTTATGCTGAATAGTAAAATTGAAACATTTCTTCTAGGGGTGAAATTTACATCAGCTTAAAACTATATATTACTTTAAGTTATACTATAAGCCTCAGGGGCCTGATGTAGGAGGCTTCATGTCATGCAACAGTGCATAGTTGGCAAATGATGATGCAGTCACCAAATCAGTGCAACTCACAGCTTTTCTATCACTTATTGATTAATCATCACTAATAGTTTTTGAAGCGCCTCGCGCATTTTGCTTTAGAGGATATCTGTAACATATTGCGCATGGAACAATGATATTATTAACTGAAGTATAAAGCTACAGGTGATACTACCAATTTTCCTTGCTAAGGAGAAAAAAAGATCAAGTCCACACAACAATCAGGCTCTTGTACTGATTCCATTCCATTTTCCTGCATCGGCCGTGAATCAAATAGAGAGGTGTCAGCCCTCCCTGCGAGAATCTCAAGTGGACTGGAGCGTGTTAACAGACTTGGAGTTCCGCAGATGTTCATATCACATGACAGTAGCTCCAATATGTGGGTGTAGGGGAAAGTCACCTATCTCCGTGTTTACTAAGCCGGAGCATTTAGCTCATTCCTTCCATCCTTTCCCTCCCTCCCTCTCTCCCCCACCTCCACCCATGGCTAAATCTTTCATGGTACCCTCTTCATTTACAATGGCTGGAGCCTGCAGGTGTTGAGTGAGAGTCACGATGCTGAGACGATAAAAGCCCTCCACTCACTCAGCTCTGCGACAAAATCTCCCCAAGTATTTTATTTCTCTGCACAGATCCAGGCTCGGCCAACAATGGTGCTATTTTTATACCTTTACCTTCACATAGTTTTTTCCCCCCCAACAAGCCTGCAATTTAAGGGAATCACTGTACAACTTTACAGCAGGGTCACGAAATTAGTGTTTGAGTGATGCAGGGTGGTCAGAGCGCAGCAGACAGCAGGGACAATGTGCGTTAGATGATCTAACATCAACATATTTTATGTCTCTAAGGAAATTTAATAGCAGCACGTGCTATCAGAGGATATAATACTATTGTAACAATATTATAAGGAGGAGATAAGAGATATTATTTCCATACTCTCACGGAATTATTTCTATTATATTATGAAGACTGTTGTGTGTTAATATGACACCAGGTCGCTGATACTGTCTCATCCTGCCAAAGAAATGTGCTGATTTTTTTTTTCTTTTTCATTCTTCCTCTTTTTTTTCTCTTTTTTTTTTGCACATGGAGCTGTGATGATGGTGTGAGGCTCAAACAGCCAGCGTCTATGTTTGTTTATTTTTGGCTGGATGGTGGGGTGGTGGTGGAAGAGGGAGGGAGGGAGGAAGGGAGGGTGGAGGGACGGTGGGTGGGGTGGTGGTGGTGGTGGTGGGGGGGTGATGATGAATGAAACCTCCTGCACGTCCAACGAGGATCGGATCAGTGTCACCCTATTGTCCCGTTGTGGCAAAGTGGGCGGATAGCAGTGTCTCTCCCTGCCCAATGGCAGGCACGACTCTCATGAGAGTGGAGAGAGGCACTTTTCTGCCATGCAAAATCCCTAAAACCATCATCATTCCGGCTCGGGAACCCACAGTACTGTGTAACAGCCTCCGCCGCTGAGAGATGACAGAGCCAATCTCAGCGCACACACGGCCCTGGGAGCTTGGAGCTGCGTAGAGCCGCCGCGCCAAAGACACGGAGACGCACAGCACCTCTGCTTTGATTTTGTGCGAAAAGGGACTTAAAGCCGTGAATTAAGGGACTTTTCTTTTTTCTTTTTTCATCCTACCCGCGCCTTCTAAATCAGTCCGAACGTGGCCATTTGTTCAATGTCATCATGATCATCTTCTCTTCGCGCAGTGTACTGCTGTCAGTCTACTACCCACAGATCTTCCTGATCCTGACGAGTGGCAGCTACCTGTAAGTTTCAGCCAATTAACGGCTCCTTAATTAACTTCAAAGAGTGGCGCGCTCATCCTCAGCAACACAAAGACGCACGGGTTTGCCTTTGCAGCCTTCTTTTACCGGACTGTCTTTCCCTTACCCCTTTAGCCATTAAACGCCGGTTCTGAGATGGATTTCTTTAGATTTCCGCGTCCACAGATTGGAGATTGAGCTCAAGTTGTTTACAGTGTCATCCGACTGACTGCACAGGGAGCAGGCGGAACAGACGTGCAACTTACTCACTGAATCGAATTTAATCCTACATTATGTTTAACACACTTTCTGGTGTTAATACGAGTGTAAAATGTACAGTACACTCACATCAGTGGGAGCGATCGCCGGGGAAAACGATCCACGTGGGAATAAAGTAATTAGGTGAAAACCTGAACGCACTAATGTGCGGTGTGTGCGGGCGGAGCAGCGTTTTCTTGAGAGCAAGCAGTGATGGGTTGTGTTAAGCTGTCGCGCTGCAAAACATTTTGCAGGATCAGAAAAACAAAACGTCTGGGTAACTGCTACACGGATTCACTTTGGCCACAGAGTGGCAGAGATGTTCAAGACAATTGGATGCTGAGATTCAGTCGTGTATCCTCCGTGAGGGGAAGTGAACATATTATATGGGCAGTTTTTTCCCCCCTTCTTCTTTTACGCAAGCGAGCACCGTTAACCTGTCAGAGCGCGTGAGAGACGGTCTGTGTGCATTACCTCATCTCTGGTCAACTCTCAGGATTTTTCGACGTTATCCTTTGAAGCTGCATCTTATCTCTCCGTAACACGCACGTGATTGACACCACAGTGAGTGCGCTGCGGCTTTGAATTAAATGAGAGTTCCTCTTGCAGCCAGGAGAACACTGGCTTCCTCAAAGCTTCCAAAATAATTACTCACCCATGCTCCCTCACTCCTTCCTCTGCTGCCCGGTGACCCCAAACCTGATGCTGAAATAGATGTGGTTTCTGGTTTTAAGTTAGAAGTGGGCTCCACTACTAAGTATAGTGATGGCTTGCACATTAAAGCTGCACACTATTGTTTGTTTGGATTTTTTAACTACGTTTTTCCCTGTTGAGCATGAGCCACAAGACTGAGGAAAACAATTGATATGAATAGGAAATAATACAAAGCTCCGTCCTTTAAAGCTGCAGTGTTTTTGACATATTGAGTTGTAAAATGTGTGGAGCAGTGGGTGGCCACCTCAAACTGCAGTATCAAGGAATTTCACACTCAATGTTCCAGTGGTAGTAATCTGACCAGTTTCATTTTGATATCGCTCTAGCCTAAACCAGTGTGTATCTGTGGCTGTAGTAGTTTGAAACAGATGTAAATAGGATTGTGTTATGAATTAAGCAGCTTCAGTGCACTGCTCGTCTTAAGCTGTTGTGTTTGTAAATTAGCAGCAAGCAAAAGGAGGGAAAAATCACATTCAGCACTGAAATAACAGTCCATTTCCTACTGTTGGGAGAAAAAAAAGAAAGCACGGGAGCATTTATTCACTTGACTTAGTTAAGTTGTGTCTCAGGCATTTTTGTGAGTGCATTCCTCGGTAGAAGATGCATGCCTGGGAGCTTAATAGTGTGTCAGTTAGGTTCAAAGTGTTCCATGTGATGGAGTAGGTGGCTGTGAGCGCACTGTATGCCATGACATGGACTATAGTTTCTCTTTAGGCTGTGCTACCCTGCCATTAAAAGAAATCTGTGAGCTGCCTCGCCACTGACACTGGTTCAGATTGAAGTTTTTCCAAAGAAATTAACTTGTTGTCAAGTCACACTGCAGAGGGCCTGTGTCGGTCGGAGATTTAATGCTGCATTTTATTGTGGAAATTGATAGAATACTCTAACACTAAAAGAATGAACTAACTAATGTATGAATACAAATTTAAATGTATAGATGTGTATGTTAACACTCTTATTTAGTGATGATTAATTGATTTAAAAATATGATATTTTAAATGTAGAGGAGTCTATCTTAAGTTTTAGATTAATACTTTACAGTGTGTGTTTGTGTGTGTTTAAGGCTAAAATGTAGCAAAAAAAAGAAAGAAAAGAAATCACGCCACCTGTTGCTTAGTAATTTGCACACAAACACAGCTCATCTCTCTCAGCTCTCCCGTGTGTCAGTCACCTAACATACACTTGTACTGTTGTACACCGCAGCGTCCGAGCCGGCTGACGCTGTGACATTAGTGGGAGCGGCTGGAGTTTCTGTTGATGCTCTATCTGATGGGAGATCTGTGTGACCGTGGGCGAGCTCGTCCCCAAGCCGCTGGCGTACACACAGAGTGTACGCTAAGCAAACAGAATCGCATTTGTGCACATTGATGATGCAGGGATTTAAAAGCTTAGCTCTGGAATTCTCTGTTTGGTGTTGTCTGATGGTTTGGGTTGCCCATGGTAGACTCTGTGAATTAGCAGGTGAACGACATGAGAAAGAGCCAAGAGGGAGGGGTCGTAATGAATGTGTGTTTGTCAGAGTTAAAATTATCAGTCTGCACCTGTGTTAGGTTTCTTTTTTTTTTTTTTTTTACACAGGGCTCTAAAACATCTGTGATATAAATGCCTCACATGCATTTTACTGCCTTTGGATTCATTGAAACAAACGTCTTCTATTCAGACTTAATGCTCATTATGCAAGAAAGTGAATTTCTCCAATTTGTCTTAATGAGCCTGACCTTTCGCTTTGTACAGACTGGATGTCACCGTTGCCATGAACAACCACATATACAGCAGAGGGTCACAGAGGGTCAGAGGAGTTCATGCCTGTTTAACAGCAGAACGAGCAGAGAGGCTCTGAAAGCAGCCACAGGCTCAAGTGTTTACTGTGGACACTGACTATACCTGATGAGCTCCCTCTTTCCTCCAAGACGTTGTCATATGTAGTGCTTTTATATTTCACAAACTAATATTGCAGCGCAACATGAATTATGCTCATTTGTGCCATTAATATGTTACCTATGGATATTCTCCCCTCCAAAATAGTATAGCTTTTAAAACAGGGTTTACAAAGTGAGACAGAGTGTGTGTGCAGTTCCGAGTTTGTAACGGATACTGTCTCGCTGCAGTTATTTGAACTTATGTGTTTGAAATTGAGATTCATGTTTGTCTGTGTGTGGACCAGCGGGAAGGGAACACGGTCGTCCAGGAAAGACTTCTAATCACGATCTCATCTTTGTTCTTAGTCGGGGGGGTTGTCCTCCCATCCAACACCACTGTGAGCTAGAATCCGCAGAGATCAGGGTCTCTGTGTTTCTCTCCCTCCCTCTCGCCCATTCGTCCTTTTCACCCACTCTTACGCCGCTGTCGCTTATTTCGCTGACACACAGCTCGCCTGCGTCGGTTTGCCCCCTTTGTGGTGAAGCTTTTGGAGGTCGACGTCATACTTCAAAGCCGGCGTATGCTTCTGCGCTCATTTATGGCTCCCTGTCACTGACATGTTTGAAAAGTATGTATCTACATGGTTTCAAGGGTTATAAACAGAGCTGTGGAGAAAGTCAGCGCTTTGTTTAGCTGTAATCTGTTTTGGCTTTCTCGGCGGTCGCAAAACCATCTCTAACATGTGTTTTGATATTATCACATGGGGTGATCAGATGTGATGAACTCTCCCTGAGGAGGGCAGAGAGGGAGCCGTGCAATCTGCTATACAGCACATTAATACCGGAGCAGCGTTGAAAACCTTACATATTTTCCATACAAGCCAGTCCTAGGATGTGGCTAAGATGAGGCGAGTCTTCTCATGAAATTTATAGGCAGCACTTTACACCCCGAAAAAGGTTGCAAATGCATAGTTACACAAATCAGAAGGAATAATATTTAGTGTGACATTCGGTTAAAAAAGAGAACCCTGCATCTGCATCACAGGACGCTGAGCAAGTGTATAAACTGTATTTGCGTAAAAAGTCAAGCCTGGCAGTTCTACATGCCACTATGTTACCTAACAATTAACCCGAAAACCCAAACTCATTACTCAAAGTCCCACCATCCAAACCAATGTGGAATGGCGTTGTCAGTAGTCAAATAAGCATCTTGTTTTCTCTCTCTCTGGGTTGTTTTTGCAAGTTTCCCTGTGTGTGTCTTTTATACTTTATGTTGGATTTGAGTTTTCAGGTTTTTCATTCACCTCTAATCCATTAAACGGTAATACTTGCATGCAGCGCAGCTTTCACTTTAGTACGGAACGTGCATCAATCACGGGTTGACTTGAATCCTGTTCTGGAGAGTCTCACATAAGTGAGTCAGTCTGACCATCCTCTGAGAGCGCTAACCAAGTCTGTGTTGTATGTGTATGTGTGTGTGCAACTATGCATGCGTGCTACATGTGCTGATATATGCACATTGTTGTCCGATGGTCGTGTACGAATGACTGCTCACGTGCACGTGTGGCGATGTGTTTCTCTTACTGTTTTGCAGGGCCCTGTCCTCAGTGGTGGCTCTGGGTGCCAACATCATCTGCAACAAGATTCCCGGGCTGGCACCTCGCCAGCGGGCCATCTGCCAGAGCCGCCCGGACGCCATCATTGTTGTGGGTGAGGGCGCCCAGATGGGCATCAATGAGTGTCAATACCAGTTCCGATACGGACGCTGGAACTGTTCGGCGCTGGGAGAAAGGACAGTCTTCGGTCAGGAGCTGCGAGTAGGTCAGTCTGGGTTCTATAACAGAAGGGAGAGGTCACAGGGTGAATGTGCAAATTTATCCATGTGTCCTCCTGTATGTATAGCTGTTTGTGATTTCACTTCTTCTGCCTCTTCTCACTTTTTTCAATGAGCAAGTTCATTTGAGTTTAATTAAGACTGAATATTCTAAAGTTATTTTTGATTGAATGTTTTGTAGGGGCTAATGTCTCCTACTCTGGATGGATAGATCATAACAAATATGCTTTGTAGCAGTGCTTTGTGTAAACATACAGTATACCCGGCTTAACCTATTCCAATATTTCCACATGTCAATTTGGTAGTTGAAATGATGTAAAATAGTTCAATCTGATCATAAAACCAGACTTTGACACAAAACGGGTCCACAGAAAAATAAATAATAATACGGGCCTCTGCTTGATTGATATTATGCTTTAGTGGTGCAAATTCTCTAACAAATTTGCAATCAATCAAAATACCGAATACCAATCGACGTGCAGTGAACCCAGAGTTTTGGGCTCTCTGACTCTGGGGGTCTGGGCCAGTCTCCCACTTTTCGCGGTTGATCTGCTCTTCAGATGATATTTTATAGGGAAATGAAAATCCCAAAACTCCCCCAAAAACAGAACATGTCACGCTGAACTGAAGGTACATGATGTGCAAGCTGCCTATAAAAATGGCATCTTAGGTCTGAATAAGTCCTTAGTTAGATCCATTTACAGCAGGAATAAACCAACAAGGGTATATACTGTACATCATATATAGGGATAATTTAAAGGTAATGTCACGATTCATGAGGACCAGCGGTAGAAGTGTTGTGTAAATGATGTGACCATTGCATGAGAAAAACAAATTATATCAGCGATCTTCTAAAGTTTGTGTTTGTGCACCAACAAAGGGATTACAGCTCTGGTGTCGTGCATCCCGTGATCACTGCCAGTTATTTTGGTGATGATGATGACATGGAGAATGATAATACCAGTGACTTTCCAGTTGAGAAGGAAAAGGGAGTTACATAATGCACGTTCGGAGCCATCCTATTGTCTTCGCTTGCAGAAAACAGTACAAGCAGAGTATCAAAAAATGTGGTACCAGCCCCCGACCCTCTGAACCCCATGAAATATGGCTCTTCACAAGCCAAACCCAAACTGCACACATCACACAGTCAAAACTCAAACCAGCAACACACAGTTTCTTTGACTCTCCATTGTATAACCATTTGCGTTGGCATTGCTCAAGAGGACTTCATATACTGCTGATTCCAGAACCATCTTAGTTGTCCTCATTTCAATTGACAATGTTGTATTTCTCCAGCGCGCTCTGGTTTCTGTTGATGTAGGTTGTGCAGCGAGCCTGTTGGTTAGCAGCATGCCGACCGTCGATGGCTATGCCAAAGTTATGGAAAAGCTACCGAAAGGCACTGGAGCCCTGATGGGGAAAACGTATGGTTGAAAAATGATATCGCAAATGAGGAGACAACTAATGGTGTTATTGCTGAGAACGCTTGTCGAACTAAAATAGCTGGACACATCTGTTGTTAATCGGGCCAAATTGGTTGTGTCCTCGCCTGGCTGGTTCATGAGAGAGTGCACATACATGCAGAAAAAGACCTAAAGCAGACAAACATTTACATTTACGATGCTTTTGTTTGAGAAACTTGGCGTTCCGCAAAACCTCTCTTGCATCGCTTTTGTTTTACAGGGACTTTTATATATTTCCTTTCATTTAGAAGATACTTTGTTGCCATTACGTTGTGGTTGGCCTGTGCATTTAATCCAGTGGCTCTGTTAACAATCACTCCTCCTAAGGAGTAGCTGAATTAGCTCCAGCTCCCTCTCCAAAAGCATTTTTACTTTGTTCTGAATGTGGCGCTGTCTTTTTTGTAATGGAGCTCATGTTGTTTTCCTCAACACTCAATATCCCCTTTTCTCCTCCTTCTCGCTCTGTTCTCTCGTGCCCGTTTTAAAGGGCGTAGAGATTGAGGAATGATATTAACACTGGCTCATTGGAAGCATGTGTGTATACTCTGCATTTTTTAGGGATTGATGTTTGTATTTTTCTTTACATATTGCACAGCCTACCCCCCCCCCCCCCCCCCCCCCCCCAAAAAAAAAAAAAAATCTAAATTTAGTCTTTCCTCTTTTCATATTCTGTTGTGTGTCTTTGATAGTAGGCTATTGTTGCTTCTCTCTGTGGATTTGATGTGCACTTAAAGTCACATGTGCTGTATGAGCTCCGTCATGTTCAGACTATTCAACACTACGGGGGCTTTTCCACTTTTTTTTTTTTTTTTTTGGTGCATGAAGCGACATCTACAGTCCACTCAATAACGGCATCATTTGGATTTTGTATTCGGCTTTCGCTGTCCTTGTTTGGTTTCCATAGTAGATCAGAGCAATTAAATGCCATGTGCGCCCGCGCTGAGCACATCACTGTTGATGTCCAGTTCTGGTCAGAGAGCGATGACTACTGGGCCGGCCATGATTGTCCAATAATGATGGGACTTGGTGGCCTTCTCAATAAAACATCCACTGACGTCTTCTCATAGACCAATGTGGAACTTGATTTTACTCAGGGTTCCCATGGCAGATTTACAAAGGCTTTATTTTATTTCCTTTTTTTCGTATTTTCGTCGTAAATGATAATCCCTAAAGATCTCAGATTTCATGTCATGCACGTGCAGGTAATATATAATGAAAATAAAGGTCCACTGCAGTAAAAAAAAATTGAAGTTTTTATGTTCGTACAATAAATCCAAAGAGTTTTGGACTACAAGTTGTAACATTTGTGTGTCAGAGACCATGTAATCGCTCTCTGCATTTCTTGTTTTGGTGGCAAAGACTGTAAGAAATTGTGCCTCTTCTTGAATGAGCAAATGTCCTGTACTGAGCTTTGTGCTCTGTGACAGGGATGCAGTGCCTTAAAGTGAATAGATTTATTCCTCCTCTCCACAGGGGCAGAAAGGAGATTAATGTTGTGTTGTGCCTCTTGACACTGTTGGCATATTTGGTGGAACCCATGGCTGCACTGAGGCGCACACAGCAACTCTTTGTCCCTTTGGGTCGGTAAACTGTCCAAGCCGAGGCTTGTGCGCTGGTTTTTTGTGATCGCGGTCTTAGAAGGTTACAACTACAGCTAAAGAGGGTAGTTTTTTTTTGCAGCAACATAACAAAAAGAGCTGGGTTGCTGAACGCATCAGCAACAGCTCTTAATGAGTTCTGTCTGTCAATAAATCCACTGGCAAGTGACACATCGAAACAAGAACACTCATCCATTCACACACAAATGTAATTGTGTAATAAATGTGTTATTGATAAACTGTGATAAAGATCAAGCCAAACGTTGAGAGATGAGACAATAAATTCATTCACTGTCTGGGACATCAGTTGCGCAGAAAATCAAGTCGTATTGAACTGAGTAGCGCTGGGTATTGCCTCATTCTCAACACATGAAACGAGACAAATCTCTTCTGGGACCGTGTCAGCTCGCACATGTCTGTCAGTGTTACCTCATGACTCAGATATGGTTTTGTTTGTCATCACAAAGCTCTTGGTGATGGGTGATAATGTGATCATTTTGGGGATGGCACAAAGGTCTCAGTGTTTTGATGTTTCGATGATTCTTCCTGGAGAGAATATTTAATTGTCAGGAGTACATGATTTGGAAAAGGAGACGGTAAATATTTTCAGTGTACACTTCAAAGTAATCTGACTTCTTGCTTTCAGATAACTGGTTTCGATAATCTGGATAAATTGAAGACTTGTTCCAAACCCGTGGTATGTTGTGATCATGACTCACCGACATGTCTCAGCAGTATCGAAAAAAAAAAATCATGACTAATTATTTTTTCCAAATACTGTTTTAAGAAAACTTGTGATTATGAAACTGTATCACTGAGCTCATAGTGGCTGATGTGTCCAGATGTTCTGACAGCTGCTTCCTCAGCTTTCTCCTCTGGGTTTGTGCTCAGCGCTTATATGAGACCGGAGAATCCGATTGACGCTGATCAACAAGGAGCTACAGTCCGAGTACTGTCGATAAGCAGTGTGGTCATAATGGGGAGGGGCGGTGCAGGTGTCCAGCTACGCACACAGCATGCAATAGCAGGTTTTTTTTTGTCTGTTGGCGTCATAGCAGGGTGTCTAGTGATTCAGTTTAACAGTGAATCGCGTGTGAAGTCAAACAATGGTTATGTGTTGTATCATAGTTTCGATGTGTGCCTTCATACTTACTGATGCACACAGGAAAAGAGTTGCTGGGAGGAATCAGAACCAAAGTCGACTTATTTGAACTGCTTGTGGATGAGAACTGCAACATCACCCTGTGACAACCAACTGATTTTCTGTGCACAGTCCCTTTAAATGTGATTGTATTTGTTTTAGGAAGTTCCACTCATTCACTGTCTCATTACTTTAAGTTTAAAGAGACCCTGAGAAGTTTGCTTTTGGTTAGAAAAGAATATTAGAGATATAGAGATAGAATATTAAGAATATTAATGGATGAATCTACATTCTCCACACTTGTAAATATAAATATATCGTTTTGTCTTTATAGTTATTTTGATATTATTAATTAGTGGTCGACTCGCCCAGCATTTTCTAGTTTTCGCTGCATCATGGGGTCATGGGAATAACGCCGCCGGATCGCTAGTTGACATCGTTTATGGTTGGAACTACGACGGTATCGTCTTCGAACC
The DNA here is from genome assembly GCA_030347415.2 of Decapterus maruadsi. Classification (NCBI taxonomy): domain Eukaryota; kingdom Metazoa; phylum Chordata; class Actinopteri; order Carangiformes; family Carangidae; genus Decapterus; species Decapterus maruadsi. The sequence goes on from CM064893.1 coordinate 5,964,545, forward strand.
TCCGACTTTCGTTCTTGATTAATGAAAACATTCTTGGCAAATTATTTAGCTTTCGTCCGTCTTGTGCCGCCCCAAGAATTTCACCATGTGCGCTGAGGCTCATGGGAAATGTGTGAAAACACTTCTCCGAAACTCCTCATAGTCCCTTTAAGTGAGCACAGAGCGACAGAACAAAGTAAAACATTTTGTCAGTTCTTGTGAAACTTCAAATAAATGATCAGATTAGCTGCTGGTACAGTACGTGATTGGCTGTTGTATCTCGAGGCAGGGAGATCAAGCGGTGGAAAGTGCATTAGCTGAAATGTGACAGTGCTGTTTCAGTGTCCCATCAGGTCTCTGTGGAAGACCACAGGCAGCGCAGCTACTGCAGCTTTCACCTGCCACTTTGACACTGTGGAAAAGTGGGAGATTTGTTTTCTCTGACAACCGGCACCGTCGAGCTGTCATCATCCTCTATGCGACAGTTTTCCAGTGTTTGTTTCTTACGGTACAAGATGTATCCATGTCTTCTGACCATGTCTTTATGTATTATGGAATTCTTTAGCATGGCATATGAAATCATGGAATACACCCCTTCAACAAAATGTTCCAATCCCTTCTCCGAATCTGCAGATTCCCACATCATCATAATCAAGTACAGGGGAAAAGCTATTCCCGTTCTGCTCCCATTTAAGTTTTTGATTCAAATCCCCCAAATTATGAACACTAAACCTTTCCCCCTGCTCTGTGATCCAGTCTTAGTTTTGTACTGGAGGGAGGAGATGTCTGCATTTTTTTTCAAGAGCTAAAGATCAGCCGACCGCAAGTCTAATGCATTCTCTCTGTGCTGCCTGCTCTTGGAGGCAGTCTTTCTGTTCTGGAGCTGCTCCATGGTATTACATTTGCTTTCCAAGAGAACACACATTAATAGTTGGGTTATTGAGCATTACAGGGCCCAAGATATCTTCATTCAGCAGAGGTGATTCGGTTTCAAAGGCAGGTCATTTGATATTTATTTCGCTCTTCCACTGTAAACAGAAGTGCGTATATTCACGTCAGTAGATAGCTACCGCTGCTACTGCTGCTGCTACTGGTACCCCCTCTGCTGCACACAAGCCTTGAGGTTAGATGGTTAGATGGATTGATGGAAAAACAAAAGCATCCTTATTCTTGCTGCAGTCCTACATGTACCCCTCGACAGTTTTCTCTGTTCTGCAAAGAGCATTGGCTTTGCCATGGAGCTCCAACTGACAAATTGGAGAACAACACCATAAAGTCACAGTGAGATTTGAAACGTGCAATTTAAGTGCATCTCTGTTTCCTCTGCAGAAGCAGATTTAGCAGCATTCCCCTGCCTGCCCTGCTCTGGTGCTGGCATGAGTTGGTACCTTGAGTCTGTAAAAATGTGGAACGAATTATCCTGTGCTAACAGAAATGGGTGTTATTGAGTGGCTTGTTGCAGTCTATTAAGAAGTAATAATAAAATTAGAGACAGATCCATCAGTGACTCAGGAGGGAAAGGGGAGGGTGAGGGGGGTGGGGGGGGGTTGCGTTCAGGATAAGAATGGCAAACGTGGTCAATCCTCCAATCATAATCCTTGGCCTGGTTTCCGGATGAATCACTGTATTTGAAATATTTCTGTCAAGTTGATCCCCTGGCTGTAATTTGTTGATGCACTTTTAATATGCATATTTGAGTGTGCTCACCCACGCGTGAAGTGTATTGAAAGCCCCCATGTGGTTTCTGTTACACATCTCACATAATAAGTTGATGTGTTTTAGATCCAGCCAGTGATCTTTGCCCCATGGCTCAACTTTAACACACATATTATATGAACACTTATTTTCCGGTCGCATGTATTCTGCCTCACAACCGCGGTAGATTCAGATTCACAACATTTTTTTTTTTTGCCCTCATATTTTGACTAATATGACGTACCATGTGGCCTTCCTCTGGCTAACCACCTGTAACAGAAATGCCCCCTCACTTGAGAGATCTTCTTATGAACACCTTAGAGCTCTTTTCAAATTGCAGTGCACTTGATGTCAGCGATTAGGGCTTGAAAATGGACACCTTTCAACGGCTACACTCAGCATCAAAGGCCAACACTGGCCCCCTTGTCATATGAACGGCCTGCTCTGGTTACTCTGTTTGGCTTTCCAGCCAGTTTGTCACTGTCCCGATTCATGCTTCTCATCTGAAAGAGGCTTCTTGTTGTGCCGGCGGTGAAATATTACAAAAAGTTCAATCATGCTGCCTCTGGCTCATTGCACAACAATGGATGCAGCACTTTCAAGCAGGTGAGCCGTTTACTGCAGAGGGAATAGTGCAATGCCTTTATTAATCATAGTAGTGTCAACTTTTAGTTGTATTTGAATTTATCTGCTGCGTAAAGGAGGCTTTGGCAGTGTTGCAGGCAAGACTTTATTTATTAATGTTGCTTTGAAACCAAAGGGCTTTTAAGAAAAGATGCAAGGTCTGTTTCTCCCTGTGACCTACATCATACCCCTCTCCCTTTTGCTTTCTCTCCAGTTTCATCTCTTGGCTGTCTCTCACTCTCATTTACTCCACATAGGCACTGAGTTCTTGCCCGAAGCCGTGCTACATAACTAGAAACTCTTAGGGATGAGAACAAGCAAGCGGGATAGGAAATGTGGTAAAATGCATGGGCCAATGCTGAAAGGACAAGGTTAGAGAATAGAGGGTGTTTTACTGTCGGTCTTTTCCCATCCTCCTTTATAGTATGTCTCCGTCACCCCTCTCTCTCCTCCCCACAAGCTCAGGCAGCGGAGGCGATCCACCTGCCAGGACTGCAGGGCTGCAGGGGCCAAACCAGCGTCTAGTCAGATAAAGGATATTTAAGTCAGCAGGTTCACTGAAAAACCACTTGTGTGGAAAGAACTCCCAGACAGGCACATACTTGATCGGGGAAGCTGGGGAAGCAGGGCTCCGTCGAGCAGAGCTGCTTCTCAGAGGAGGGCAAAGGTCACTACGTGCAGAGAGAGTCGGACATAACTCAGCGCTGAGGTCGGGCTTTGTATTCCCAGTTTGAACAGTGGAGGAGGAACCTAAGTGCAAAGAGGATGTGGTTGATAGAGGTGTTTAACATGCCCTGCCCTTTTTTTTTTAATCATATCTGACTTGATTGAAGACTGAAAGTTTTTGGAGTGTGTTTCAGGTCGGTCGCAGCATGTGCAGGCAGCAGATGAAGTGAATTTTCATTTTCGTGTCTCAACAGTGTACAGTAAATCCAATTTATGGCTTTGCATCATCAAGTGGTGCCAATCAAGTTTCCCTGAGACTCTTGTTTGCCTTCTCTTCCAGGGAGAATAGGTGCCTTCCCAGCAGTCAGTGGTATTAAAGCATTATAGACTGCAATGAATAATAATTTAAAAAATCACTACGTAAAATCAGGTGGAATTAAATGACAGAATTAACTATTGTTCATCGTTGATTGCTCTAGTCTATGTAGCCACGTTTCAAGCAGCTCTCCTCTCATGCTCTGCTCTACGAGCTCCTAGTCTGAGGACAACAGAACACTTACAGATCATGAATGCACTGGCGGAGCTCCTTCCTCTTCTCGGAATCAGTTGATGGTCATTTGTGGTGAAATCATATCCCCGCAGAATGCAAGTACAACATCACAGTCCAACCTAAAACTAATAATAAACGGACAAGAAAATCTGTTCAAATGACCGTGTGGTTCCATTCAAGCTTTGTTTCCTTGTTTTTGACAGAGTACGAGGAAATGCAAGTTGAAATATTAATTTTGAGCAGCTGAACATTTTCATCGAACCCCTTTTAAATCATGTAGCGATGCGGTCTTATAAATAGACATTAAAGTGAATGTCAGATACAGGATAAACATTCTTTCCTTGAAGGCGAATAAATCAGGCGTATAATGTAACTATTGCTACCTAAACTGTTTATCTGATTAGTCCAACTTTCAAAAAGAGAAAAAGCAGATTTCTATGCCTCTTAAATTTTAAACACGAGGCAACGGAACATCGCATTTAACTTCTAACTCACCCCGTTTGACATTTGAGCTTAGTCAGTATTATACCCTAGACTATCTTAATAAAGACAGTGAAAAACTCATTCTTCAAAACTGGGGGTTTCTCTTAAAGGCGCACAAGTGGATACTTTGACACTGGTGAACTCTCCCGAAATACCATCCATCATCTCCCTGCCGCCTCAGTTTTTCCCTCAGGGGAATTTGTTTCTCATTTGGTTGTGCACCCTCCAGGCAAAAAAAAAAAAAAAGAGAGCGAGAGAAAAAAAGTTGTGGTTATCATCTCATTCACCCACTACTGTTATCCAATAAAGAAAAAAAACAAACATTTCGTCCTTATCACTTAAGGACGTTAAATTGTGGCTGGTATCGCGAGTAGATAAAATATCTCCGATGCATCACGGTGCCAAACCACCACCACCACCAGCGAAACTGCAGATTCACTCCCACTGCAGCCAAGTACTTGATACCATGCGGATAACAGTGTGGAAATGACGCGTGCATTGTGTTATGGTGGAACGGTGGTGGATAAAAGGCCTATTTTTCAGCCCATCATCATGTGGGTTGCCGTAATCCTCTCTGCCCTCCTCCATGTGAGTCCAGAGAAAACAGAGCAGTCGTATATCTGTGTGTGTGTGAGTGTGTTTGTGCATGTGCGTGTCGGCGAGTAGGATCTTTCCCCTAACTTTATCAGATTGGGGCAGTGTGATGCTTTGTTGTTCGGCAGTGTGTGGGCTGTGGTCATCATGGCTCAGTAAAGGTCATCTCTTACTCTTCTTCTTCCAATATTTCGCCTCACATCCCCTGCCCACAACATGTGTATATATCTAGGGTGGGGCTTCTTCGTCCTACGCAACAAAACATCATCATGGCCAGGCCTCTTTTCCTTGTTCATTCATCAGCTCTGCCTCTGTCTCAGATTGTGTGGGTGTGTCGGGAGCTGGGGTCCCTCACACTCTCTGTCTCTCCCTCCTGGCCCACCCACTGTCTGTCTGCTGACGTGGCCCGGGGTCGTTTTGGGCCCTGACCCTCAGGCCCCTGTGTGTGTATGTCTATGTGTCTATGTGTGTGTTTGTGTGTGTGTCATTTGCCCCTCCCCTCCCCGCAGTGATGTATTATCGGTGGGATCTGCGTCTGTCTGTGTCTGCCAGTGCTGCTAGACGCAGGAGGAAACAGGATGCGAGAGGATCAACTGTAATCTCACAGCGCGCTTTGTTCCACACAATCCCAGGCCAATCACTGTATTCTCTACACGCAGGGCCGCCACTGGACATTTACATGTGCCAACAATCACACAGCTACTGGCCCACGTAGGTGAGAGCGCGGAGAGACGGAGAGTTTAGTGGCTTTGAGTCAAAGAGACGCTGGTAGGAGTGGGAGGACATTAAGAGACCTGGAGCTTCATTTGAGGGTTTGATGAGTATCAGTGAATATGGAAATGTGAGGTCTGGAGGTTTCTTTTGTAACGAGAAAGAAAACATGTCATCAGTGGCATATTTGACTCGCTGATTATAGTGATGATGATAATGATATCTTCGATGAGATGATTGGGATTGATATATATCTCAGTAAATATGTTTCCATTGAAGATGAAACAAAGTCAAATGGGATTGAAATTGAGGAAAATCCTCGACACTGTCCTCACATGAACTTGATGATTACCACGTACGGCACATACAGGCCCACGTCTCCAGATCTGAGCAGGTGAGGTCCTGATTCGGTCTCATTATTAGGATGAAAGGGTGGGAAGAAGGATTTGTGCTTGTTTTAGCAAGCCTCGGTATTCAGTCAAAACCTTTATCTCCACCTCGGGGAGATCAGGGAAGAAAAAGGATGCTTTTGAGATGTTTTCTGCCAGCCCAATTTTCTATGCCTGGGAGGCAGCTTAGACTCTCAGCATTTAATACCGGCAACGTTAAATACCCTCATAATTGTTTTAGCTTTACTGCTCAAAGCCCTCCTTATTATATGAATCAAACTCGAGACCCTACAGTGAGCCGCTATGCCAAAGCGTGTCACTTCCCCAGCTCCATGATGTGAGTACACTGAGAATGTGGAGCCTAGTTCTGGTAAAACAATATTATTTTATTGTACAGGAACACGGCTGTGCTAATTCCTCGAGCTGCAAACCTCACGGACCACAACTTTGTCTATAATTTGCTGGGAGCATATGTTCATAGCAACGGTACATAAAGCGGAACGGAAAACAGTAGTAGAGAGCACATTAGTCAGTTCAGTGATTGGTATACAAAGCTAGGGATTTTCCTCCAGCTTTCTTCCCCTTCCATGGGGCCCTGGAGACACAGTTCCAGCGCCGAGTCGGTTTTGGTTAGAGCTTGTTTTCAGTATCTTTGGTGTCATAATTTTATTGTATATGGACAGTGTGGAAAAATATCTCTTTTAATGGAAGTTGCATAGACGTATCCTCGTAAATAGTGCTGAAAATGTATATGTCTAGGTTTCTGTTTGGTTGACTGCTTTGCAGAGGTTTGTCTTGCAACGTTTTGGTCATGTTTTGAATTTATCCTACAGTGTAAAGTTGTGTTTTTTCCTTTTTTTTAAAAAAAGGAAAAGGAAAAGTTGTAGTATGTGCAGAGGAGCACGACTGACAGAACAGAGAGGAAAAGTAGAAAAACATCCAAAAGGATTTAGTTTCTTCAAACAGTTGCAACTACTTTACTTTTTTGTAAAAATCTAGTCAGGTAATTGTGTCAAAGGGGCAGGTGAGTTTTGGGAAATGTTAAATTCAATGTGCTCAGGATGAGGGAAAAAAAAAAAAAAATCTGTCTTGGCCCGGTTTGTAATCTACTGGCAGTCGACATCACCACAAGTGCACAGACTCCTGGCCACCAGCAGGTGACACTTTTCCCTTTGTTCACTGTGGTACCATTTGTCCGTGACAGGATGTCCTTGTGCTTAATGGATACGAAGCTCTAAAACTCCAGTGTATCGTTGTGTTGTTGAAATGTAATTTCTTATGCAATCCAATCCTCCTGTGTCCCTGGGGTGTGAGTGCATGTCCGGGATGAGGGGGCCTTTAAAAAGCTTTCCCCTTCACTGCTCCACCAACAGGCCTGGCTTGTGTGGAGAGGGCCATTCAAGCTGCACTGCTGGGCTCTGCCGGTCCGTGTGTGTGTTGTTCTGCATGTGTGTGTGTGTGTGTGTATGTGTGTGTTCCTGTTGCTTGGCAAGACCCTGACCAGTATTCCAGCCTGAACTACTTCTCTCCAGCCCTTTTCACGCACTGAATGGCTTCGCCTTCTCTCATGCTTTATCCAGTCCTCCTCACCTTTGCAGTGCTGCAGCTGTGTGTGTGTGTGTGTGTGTGTGTACGCTGCAGCCCCGTGTGTCTGCATGCTTCACTGCAGACCTTGTTATGTGCTTGTGCAACCTCAGAGTCAAAATCATGTTCTGTGGGCAAGTATGCTGACGTAAATAAGACATTTGACTGGTTGTCAGTAGCTTTCTTTGTGCCAGGAACCGAACATTAACACACAGCTAACAAGAGTTGAAGAAAGGAAGCTAAACAAGCTCAATATAGACTTTAATAAGTCTGCTCTTTTATCATTCTGTGTAAAAGAGCGGCAGACTTATTAAAGTGAATGCAAGCGTATTCATAAAGTAAGGTAAAATCTACAAGGAAATAGGATAAAAAGTTTAGTTTAAAATTGAAATGTTGACCCTTTATCTACACACGACACAGCTAACCTTGGGTTGCTTTTTCAGACAGAACAGTTTGTCTCTTGTCCAAGTCTCCTCAGTATATCTTTTTGCCTTTCCCCTCTTGTCAGCAACAAAGCCTAACCATCGGGCTGTGAGCGGTGAAGGAAACGAGGCCCGTTGAGGTCAGCGGTAGTGTTACTACATCGGCTAGCTTATACCGTAGCAGCCTCTGCCCGTGCAGTGTCGTCAGTTGTAAATCTCCTGCGCTGTGTCATGTGAAATTTGTCTAGCGGTGTGCCCTTCCTCCGGCCCTAAACACAGATTGCCATTTTAGCGGCGAGCCACTACAGACACAGTCTTCTTTTTGTGTCCCGGCTTTGGCAGATGGTCAGAAGACACGACGGGCATCGCAGCGGGGGCAAGTGTCCAAAGTGGTGTGGTCAACTAATGTGAAGGCCAAGGCGCACTGAGTCAGTGGCCTTCACTACATCTCCGGTTTTAGTCCCTGACGCAGAGATATGACAGGATGTTTTATGCTTGTTTATGAACTACGGTACCTGTTCAGGGCGAAGCCACGCTGATCTTCTACTTCCCTGCTTTCTTGGATAGTGTTGCAGACACTTGCCACTAAACTCCATTAGACATCTGGTTTAATATTCCCTCATTCTTCTCTCCTGGATGTTTCCAAGTTCATTGAGGTTTTTCTGGTCACTCCAATTTTCCACTGGCAGCTTGCGAGGCTATCCCAGGGTGGTTCCTCCTGGAGGGCTGTCAGGACTCTGGGGCCAGCTTCTTCAGGGCTTTCTGCTGCTGTTAAGGGTGCTTTTTCTCCTCCGCATTTCAGCGACCACACGTCTGTTCGGCAAAGCAGGGCTTACCTTTTCTGAGGGCACAGCAGGAGCGTGATGATTATGCATGTTCAGCATCCAGGAAACAACAGCATTGTTGCAGCAAAAGGGAGTTTCCTGATTGTGGTCATATTAGTATTTGTTGTGTTTAGTATGTGATGAGAACCTTTGGATCTCTGATTTATGATGCTTTTACTTCAACTATAACCTGACTTTTTATGTAAGTTCATCATTTTTTTATGCTTTTGATTGAAGAATCAAACATTAATTCAGTTTTATTTGGACTGAATGCTCCTCATGGATGTTTATACCCACCGATCAATGTATTGTAAGCACTAAAAATCTGATTTCCGATGTCTTCTTCGGTTCATTGCGCATATAAAAAGAGGGTCTTGATCACCACAGTCCCATAGCTTGTGTAATTGGCTTTCATTATGGCCAGGCAGAGCCTTGGCAGTGCCAGACCCACCAGGGGGTGACATCCAGTGCAAGCTCCATCATCATCATTTTCCCCATGAGCAGCACAACTCAATGGGCCCAGAAATGGGCATGCATCTATGGCTCAGGGAACCACCCTTTCTCTGGAAACTGCCTTTATCCTGTTTTAAACATTACAGTGACGCTCTGTTTGAGTGTCTGTGTGCAAATGTGTTTTTATTTTACAGTGTATGTGTGTGAGGGCGGAGGGTAGTGTGTGAGTGTGTTGTGTATTTTTATTATGTGGCCGGTCACTGAGTATTTCGCGTGCACGTGTTATGCGTATGAATGCGCACACGTTACAAGTTGTGTGTTGATGTGTGTTTGAGGTGGGGGCAGCAGAGTGTTACCACAAGCTGGTGGGGCACAGCTCTGCTGCTTAACCAGAGAAGCAAGTGGTTGTGAGTCAGTCCCCACCGGGCAAACCTGTGGCCATGGTATTAGCTCTGCAGCGGCAGTGCCAGGATAGGAAATTAACAGTGGCTTTGGGTGAAAACGTCTTTGAGAGTTCAGAAAATGCCCCTGGGACTAGAATAAGAGGTGCAAAAGTCCCACTGAAAAAAGAAAAGGAAATGAAATGGAAAACAGCTGCAAATGACTACGTATAAACAGTATATTTAGAAACACTTAATGCAAATGACTTCTTATACCCTGAAAAAAGTACAGCCCAATAGATTACGTTGCATTTTACTGTTGTGCTTTTTGCAAAGCAGTGATAGCTAGGTGCGGCCGAGCTCCAGCTAACACTAGCAAGCCTTGGCCGTAGCGGACTGCACAGTCTGCTTCCATGAAATAAGGTAAAAATAAGCAAAGATTTTACGCGTAGTAACTTTCAGAATGGTTAAGAGTTTATTTGGTCAGGCAGAATGACACAGACCATACTGTATTTTCCTCTCGTATCTGAGGCATTCTTTGTGCTTTGTTTCCATATAATTTTCACTTTATTGTCGTACTTTGCTGCATCCAGATGTAAACGTCTCCTCCCTGTTTGGTCATTTCAGGATATCGTGTTTTTTGTGGATATGACTGTGGCCATGGCTGCAACATCTCACAGTGACATTTATTCTAGATACTGGATGTAACTCTGTTCCTATGAAAACATATTGTAAACCTGTCATGTCGAATGTGTTTGAGCATATTTCAAGCAAAATATAGCGCAATGCGATGTATGATTTAATGATTTAATTGGTTAATATTCACCAGATGTCATCGAAAATTATAATAATTACACTCAATCGTGTACTTGAAATCAGTCTGAGGAATTTCTGACAACGGATGATTTGAAATCTCTTTTGCTCATCGCACCCAATTCTGCTGCCATGTGCAGTTGCTGTTTGGTTTTTTCTGCTGTTTACTGAGCTGTGAAGTTTGTTGCAAAACTGACCTTACAAGCGTCGTAGCTGTGGCTCTGAAAGTCGTCGGAGAAATGATGCATCAGCAAGGAGCCTTCCTCTGAAATACAGAAAAAAATGATCTAGAGAGATTCCAATAATTGCATCTGAGTACATTACACAACATACATCAAAAGACTTGGGAAACATTCCTGTCCTAATGCTGAAAGGCCCCCTGAAACACTCTGCGGTTAGCCTTGTTTCAGCTACTCGGCCCCTTCCAGATTACTGCCAGTTGAAGGGAGACTGGGGTTGTAATAACCCACAGTCTGTTTTAGACCAGGAGAGGCCTTTTAAGCCAGACCCCTCTGTGGCCATTAGGAGAGTAGTAGAGAACTCTGAGATATTGAGGAAGAAAGTGGTACGCTATCATTACTGTCATCGACCTTTTGGCTGAGTGTGTACCATGTTCCTTTTCATCTGAAATCCATCACGAGAACGTTTATGTGATAATGTGACAGCATGATAAAGATGTGATTTGTCAGGATATGATTTATCAAGCAAAAATGTCAAACATAATCCAGTTTCATCTCATTTAGTGTGAGGATTTGCAAAGAGAATGTGTGAATTAATTGAACAAAACATGCTAATTCCCTAAACAAGACACTTAATTGAAAATATTCTTATTCAATTGTGTAGTGCAAATTTGTTAACCTAAAACTTTTGTATTTAATAGTAACTGTCATATATTGTTTCCATAGTGATAGCTTGTGTTGTAACAATTTTGCTTGATGATAGAGTTTTTTGCATTTTAGCAGGAACCCAAAAATAAGAGAATAATGCAGTCCCTGAATTTGTGATAAGTTGGGTGACATTCTTAAACAGCAGTAACATGAATCTGGATTTCACTTTGACATATAAGGATTCACACACAACAGATAATACGCTGCAGGTAAAATAGCTGCTGTCTAGGTTCAGCTGATCCGGCACAGCCTCTGGCTCTGGCTCCTCAGAGCGCGTCCTCAGCGTGAGTGAGGCAGTGAGACCTGCAGACCCCAGCTGTTTGCAGTGTGGGCAGCAGTACAAGGTGCTTCTGTAGAGGAATTCAGCACTTTGGACAGCACCTAGACCAGCTCTCCTCACGCTGGAATTCCAACACTGCAGTCTCGCAGACTGGCTCCAAGGACTTTGCGGTCAGAAATGTGACCACATTTCCACCAAGGTGCAGCAGAGGAGCTGCTCAGGAGACTGGAGGAAAAAAGTTTGGTGGCTTATCAAGATGATTGAGCGGCCTTTGAGTTTATGTACTGTTCATCGAGTTCACATCCTGTGATTGGAATATTAAGGTTTAAGTTCACAAAGTCAAAATAGGGTAGATGGCTGTCTGCTCTGTGTGTGTGTGTGTTGTCTTTGGATGAAGAGACCGATCAGCCTTTATTATGACAGAAAGAGGTCAATAACAAAATTCTCTGGTTCACTGTGATAATGTGCTATGCAAATGGCATGACACAGTATATTGGTGTACTTCACAGTAAATCTAAGATAACTGCTGAACAAATCAACATAGTTTAACAACAATGCGGTTTCTTATCTCTGCAGTGGAGAATAGCAAAATGGGTTAAAACAGGAGACTGCACTATAATGGGGCCCCCATTCAGAACCCCTCAAATGTTCCACATATTGACTCTGGAGGCTAATATGTCAGGTTGTAACTATCAATTCAGATTTTGAGTAATTATAACTACATATTACTGCTGTATATTTTACACTGTCACACATATTACTATTGTATAAATCAGCCTGTTACACTGAAACCACGGTTTACATTGGTCTTAATGCCAGGTGGTGCTACTCATTTGTTTGAGGTCTAAATGAATGGGTTTCGTATTTAGTTTTGTTGGCCACTAAGAGTTACCCAGTTTTCCTGAAAAAAGATCTCTTTTCCCTTTTCCAGGCAGTCGGGAAGCGGCGTTCACCTATGCCATCACAGCGGCAGGGGTGGCCCACGCCATCACGGCGGCGTGCAGCCAGGGCAACCTGAGCCAGTGCGGCTGCGACCGGGAGAAGCAGGGCTATTACAATCAGGAGGAAGGCTGGAAGTGGGGGGGCTGCTCGGCCGACATCAAGTATGGCATCGAGTTCTCCCGCCGCTTTGTGGACGCCCGCGAGATTAAAAAGACCCCACGCCGCCTGATGAACTTGCATAACAATGAGGCGGGGAGAAAGGTAAAAAAGTTTATTATAATAAAAAATAGTCATATTCACCTTATTGGAAGAACTATTCTGATTTATTTCAAGTCAGGTTTTGGGCAACGCTCCTATCTGGAATAATAACATTTTTCTCACCCCGTGAACGTGGTGACATTACTTTCAACTCCAGATACACTGGTTTGATAATCTGGCTGAGCTGTTAAACTTTATTTACAACTTGGCGGATTGTTTTACCACCCATGCTTCTTGTCCACTTTGCTTCAGATCTCAGCTATTACATTATCAGTATCATTATTTTTATCAGAAGTGATAAAACTGATGGCCAGTAAAAGGAACACAGACCCAAGTTGCAATAAAACGGAAAAGAGGGTTGAAAATAGATTACATGAAATAAACGTCCTCTAAAGACAAATAACATTTTATGGCTCAGTACTAAACAAATGTGTGTGCGTGTTGATATGTAGATGCAAAGATGTGTGTGTTAATGTTTCCCAGTGCTGCACTGCAAACAGTCCCAGATCAAGTGATAAACGTCATACAGTCATGTGTCAGACAACTGTGATTGATCAAGCTGTTGATTGATTGATTACCGAGTTAGTCTTTCAGCAGTGTGTTTATCTTCAGCCAATTACTAAGAGCGGGGCTTTTATTTCTGAGAGTCTGTGTTGGCACGGCTCATTATGGACATGTTTGTTTGCTATTAGTCATCAGAGAGCAGTTGTGGAGGAAAGAGAAAGAGAGTGTGAGAGGTAAATAAAAGAGATGATGTTATGTTGACAAATGGATCTAATTAATAACTTGGACTTTGTCAGGTCTACTGGGGAAATAGAGCCTGGCCAATGGTTGCCATATGGCCCTGCTTTCCAGCTCCTTTCAGAGAATCATGAAATGTAGAGGACAGCATATTATTTCAATTCATGTCACTGTGTCTACTCAGGGTGTGAAACCAGACCCACGCTGTGCTGTGATGGGGTCTGCACTGATTTCTGAGGCAGAGAGATCTGAGCCTTCTCTGGGTTTACACAAAGTTGGTTTGGCCCTGTTAGCACTTAATCACATGGGTGGATTAGACAGCGATCAGATATCAAAATAACTATGTATTAATGCATTCAGGAAGAATACAAAACGGATTAAAATATGGTTGATGAAACCATTCTTTAGTCCATTTATAGTCCATAAAAGCAACTGCTATCCATCTATTATGCTGGTTTACTGGTCTGCACTTTAAGTTTCAGTTCTACAGGTGCATCACGTCAACTCTTCAGATTGGACTGTAGGCCCAGATTTACATAACACAGAAAAACTAAGATGGAATGCCGTAAGATTCCTGACCTGGAAGGATTAATGTGGATTTTATCTGGATACAACACACTAAGGTGACAGCTGTATCAGAATCTGAATAAGCAGCTGTGTGGGAAAACAGATTTATCTCTCTGTCCCTAGCAAGATTTTTTTAATTGTGGAAATAAATAACCTGCAAATTAGAGAGTTCATTCCATTTTTGTAGTAGCATGCTGGACTAAAAAAAGTCTCTGCAGCAGTAAATTCAAGACAAATGAGCTGATAAAAAATTATCCTGATGCTGATTAGGGAGGAAGTGGAGCCTCAGATAGGATCCAGCTGAGCTTTTCTAATCACTGATAAGAAGCATCATTGAAACAAAAGCAAAGTTAAAATAGGTTCCATGACCTAATTGGAGGTAAACGAACACCCAGTGAAGCACCCTGAGATCCCTTTCATCTTGCATTGTGTGTGTGTGTGTGTGTTTGACAAGTGATCTGTAGATGGAAGTCTGGTCATATTGGACTAATTAGAAACAGATCAGGGGCTTTGATGGACACAGTTTAAGTAAATGTTTCCATGCATCTGTCAGGCTCCTTATGCCAGGCATTCCTTGTGGTTCTTTTTTCTTTCCCTTTTTGCAATATACATTTTTGGAAATCCTCGCTCTAAATCAACATCCGAGGCGAGACTGACGGCTGACCCCGGCCTGCGCCATGTCAGGGCAGCTCGTGTGTTTTTCTATCAAATGTCCTCACACTGGAAAACTGTGAACACATAACACAACAGAGGGAACAACTCGCGTGTACGATTCATCAGTGTCTGATACAAATGATGAGCTGTGCTGCTGGTGAAGTGAGCCGCCAGGAAAAAAAAAAGAAAAAAAAAAGCCGTACTGGAAAAATGCCCTGCCAACCGACCTCAGATGTTACACAACAAAGACGCATCACATCGTTCAAGCAAGTCGGGGGTTCCTAATTGTGTTAACAGAGTCATGTCAGGACTGTTACAAACAAGTTGATATGAACTTTTCCAACTCCACCTCCACATCTTTCCTCTGTTCTTTCACCTTTAAAGAACATTTCGGGAAGAGAATGAAGAGGGTACAGTTTTTAGTTTTGAAAACCCACAGGGCAAAGATTGACACTTGAATAATAATGACAACACAAAATATTTCCCAACTGCCCCAGGATCAGGCAGCAAAGAGAGAAAAAAAATCCTAGCCTGTGTACCATATGTTTGAGATGACCTCAAAGAGAAGTTAAAACCAAGTCTAAGCATTGGGATAAGCACAAAAAAAAAAAAAAAAAATCAAAAACATGTTATTGCATTTAAAATGCCCCAAAACATCTTAATGTATATGTGGTATTTAAATGATATTCAAATCTGCTTACATACTTGTGGTAACATTCTGTTCTTCTATTTATCACAATGTTGTTCAAGCACTCAAATAAACCCAGAGTCTCTTGTCCAGCTGTAAATAATTAATTGAGTTTGTCTTTGTTTGGAGCTGCATGTGCAACACATTTGATAACACAATAATCTGGCTTCAAATTACCCAAGATGATTGATAGTCGTATGAGATCCATGTTTGTTTTCCTGTCATTGATGTGGTTTAGGGAAGGTAGACTAAATTACAGGATGGGATATTACCAGTAAGTACAATTTTCCCTCCTTCGGGACATGAAACAACACGTCAACCATGACTCAAATTTTCAGATATGCTTGGATTTCTCACAAAGGTCTGCTACTCTACTCTCAAGTCAGATTGGCATCGCCCGAATGTCAGACTTAAGTGTCTGTGGCATAAACGCACAGGATTTACTAGCTGAAATGCCTTATTGCCATCACAGTTTTTACACAAAAATTCAAATAAATATCATGATTTTTAGTTGATCTGACATATTTCACATTTGTTTCCACTTAGAAAACAACACAACACAAAGCTAGCATTCAGCCAGCATTCTGGGTAGAACTTGGTGGTTCATTGATAAATCACACAAACCATTTATTTGTCAATGTATGCACGGGATTCAGAACTATACGATCTATGTCTAATTCCAAACAGTTGCTACAGTACGCTATTTCAAGGTAACATACACTAATGTTTGCTTCTATTTCATCTTGGGCAAATGGTAGTGTCTTGGTGAGAGTAAAGTGCTTGTGCCATTTTACTGGTATGTTGTTTTTGCATTTGCAGTAATAAGATACAGTACACACAGCGTGAAACAAGATGTTGAGTGGCAGATTGAACTGCAGTTGGGTCGGTTCACTTCAATTGCAAAAAGACATTTTCTTGCTTATTTCAAGTGGTATCTAGCTGTGCAGATACTAGGTTTGTTTGATTTGACAGTGTTTCAGACTAGCTCTGCTCAAAACTGCTGATTGCACAGTTAGAAACATAACTGTTGGTTTGTTTTTTGGTTACAGTTTTTCACTTTACCTTTATATTGATTTAATTTAGTTGATTCAAGGCATGAAATTGATTTGTGGGATGGACATTTCAAATCATGCACAAGTAAGACCATAACTTTTTACTGTATATATAAAAGAAGATAAAGTTTCTGTGCACAGCAATTAAGTGCTTCTTCTAGGTGCCAGCTGGTGCAGGATAAATCACAGTAAAAATTCAAAAAAACAGATTTATTATCAAAAGTAATAACGGAAAGGGCTAACCCTAACCCCTTTCTGGTTTTACTTTTGATAATAAATCTTGCCTATTCTTTGCTTTAGTGTGCGCTGGAAGTTATATAAAGATGTTTAGATGTTATATTTTCTGTCAGTCCACTGACTGTTGTTGTTAGTTTGTGGTCCAGAGTTAAATTTCCTGCCTATTTCTTTATTTCTGACAGTTGCTGTGTTTTGTCTATCACTCCTCAGGTTCTAGAAGAAAGGATGAAGCTGGAGTGCAAGTGCCACGGCGTCTCAGGCTCCTGCACCACCAAGACCTGTTGGACTACACTTCCCAAGTTCCGCGAAATTGGCTACGTACTCAAGGACAAGTACAACGAAGCCGTGCACGTGGAGGTAGTTCGGGCTAGCCGGCTGCGCCAGCCCACCCACCTCAAGGTGAAGCAGACTCAGGGCTACCGCAAGCCCATGGAGACGGACCTCGTCTACATCGAGAGGTCGCCCAACTACTGCGAGGAGGACGCGGCCACGGGGAGCGTTGGCACCCAGGGACGCCTTTGCAACCGCACTTCGCCGCACACAGACGGCTGCGACCTCATGTGCTGCGGCCGTGGCTACAACACACACCAGTACACCAAAGTGTGGCAGTGCAATTGTAAGTTCCAATGGTGCTGCTTCGTCAAGTGCAACACATGCAGTGAGAGGACGGAGGTGTTTACCTGCAAATAAGGACGTGAGGAACTCAGTGCCAGGAATTGAGGCGCCAAGGACTAGCTGAAAGAGAAAGACCCGAGAGAGCGAGATAAAGGTGTGACTTGGATCAGTGAGAGGTTTTGAAATAAAGGAATGGAATTTACACTATCAGCTCTTCATGGCATCGTTTTGCACAGCAGAATCTATCTAATTGCTTTTCAGAAAGTAAATGCTAAAATATCAGTAGGTAATACCCCAGAACTTTACTGTCACATAGAGGTTATGCTCATGTACTGATGTATCCACAGTGAAGTCGGGACTACAGGTAATGAGGCCCTCGTTGGGAACTGTGCTTTGCACTCTGGGATCTGTAACTGTTAAATTCACAAGAGACTCGTGCATGGAGAAGAAACACAGTGACCTGGGAGTTGATCAAAATGACAGCAGCTGATGAGGGGTGACTGAGAGAGATTTGTCAAGTCTTCATTGAAAACCTTTAAGGGTTTTTTGTTGTATTTTCACTAAAGGGGAGAAAAAGTGAATCTTGACATGAATAACCCCCCAAATTGACTGGGGCTTATGTTGGAGGTTTGCAGAAATGAAGAACATTTTGTAAGTATGGTGCGTTGGGGTGCGCCAAAATCTGAGTGGAGAACTCTGTTAAACCCTCTGCTGCCAACTGGAATATGGTGGAGTATGTTAGTTTTCCAGTCACACTGGAACTGTCTGTTCTGAACACTGAAAATAAATTGTTTATTTATGTTATAGTATCTTAAAACGAAGCACTAACGGGTAGAGATGTCTTTTTTTTTGTACTAAGTGTAAAGAAAATACTTTTTAGAAACTCTGACTGAAGATGTGTGTCTATTAGAAACTGACCCCCCGATCCCTACAACACCTCACCTTTTCGTAAAAAAAAATGAGAAGAAAAAAAGAGTTTCATTGCTACTGGTGTGTTTGACAACAAAAGACATCGTTACAGTGTGTTTCACATTCAGACACCTTGGTTCTATTTTACTGTAGCATAGATTGTTTGCAGTCCTTTTTTTCTCCAAGCAGTAACATCTATTTGGATTCTTTTGCTATTTCAGTTACGATACAGTAGCAAGAAAACTCATTTAACTACAGAGATCCTTCCTGAATTCATTAAACATGAAAATGATATGTTGCTGGATGTGTTGTCGAGTGCTGCACTGATATTTTCTATTCAGATACGACTCATGAGAATTAAATAAACTCCCATTTGACTCGATTTGGCAGTTCATTGCTAAAATATCAACTGAAGTTGAACCTGCAGTCTGCCTTAATTATTTTTCAAAATATCTGTAGAGCTGTGGTCAGTAAAGTGACTAATTCAACTGTACACCCATGCATATAATACCAGTGATAACCAAACCTATAGAGGTGATCATTATTGTATTATTTAGCCTGTTGTGCTGTGAGACAAGCTTTTATTTTTATTTTTTTAAACTTAACACAGGAAACAACTTAGGTCATTTTTACACTCACTATTCAGGTTATAGAGGAATTATGCTCCTGATGAGATCAGCTCCACTCTGCCACAACAATAAAGATGAATTCAATTCATTTCAATTTATTTTAGAAGATTAGGATATTATGTTTTATCGGTTTTTACATTATTGTACTCACTAAGGTAAATGACAGCTGGGAACACAGTGATACAGCTAAATTGGAACAGGTACAGTAAAGACAAGTCTTTACCAGTACAGGCTGGTCAGACATGAATCAATCTGTCAACTGTGACAATGCACAGTCTGGACAATAATTTTACTGTTTACTTTTGTGTTTCTTCTTCTAATTACATTTAGCTAACCTCCCTCTTAGAGATGTCTCAGCATCAACAGACCATTTATATTAAACTGGTAAGTATTCAATCAGAATTGACAGGAAGAGTAACCAGAGCTAATAAAATAAATTCGGTGTGTAATTATTTCACAAATACCACTGTAGTGACAAGACTCCAGGAACTCAGAGTTTCTCCAAGTTGTTTTCCAAGAGGATTGTTAAATTTTTACATGTCTGTGTATGAACTGGACAAAAGTGATTGTGGTTAGTATTGGTAAACTTTAGAGGTGAGATTCAAGCTAGCTGTTTCACACAGCTTCCAGTCTGTATGCTAAGCTAACTGCCTACTGCCTATTAGTAGTTATAAATGCAATGCACAAATATAAGAGGTTTCAATCTTCTTGACCAAGTGTTGGCAGGAAATTGAATAGAAGGGCATTTTGCAAAATGTTCAATAATTCCTTTAAACCACGCAGTGTGAAAGAGAGTATAGGTTAACACCTCACAACGGGGAGTGTGCACTTTCAGTTCTAACCACTTTTTTCCTCATTATTTACATTGTTGCCATCTAATCAGTTTCAAACTACCATACAAATGAAAAGCTCATGTACAAAGACTGATGTGTCTTTAATGTATTGATGAAATGTATTATGAAACATACAAGAAAGCTTATCCTTCAAGGAATCCACATTCTTCATTTTATTGCTCAATGCCTGTTGGTACAAGACTGTTCCCGCTCAGTGTTCAGTTGTACATATTGACTGTTCCAACAAATATCCAAAGCTATTATTTTCATTAATTCTCCCCCTTCGAAGAAAAACACACTCATTAAATTTGGTCATTGTGTGTGTCCAGGTTTGAAGCCAAACTTTATGTAGAAGTCTGTTATTCAAACATTCCAGCCACGCTTAATATAGTAACTGGCAAACGCGTTAGGAAGCATAAATCGTTAAAAATCAAAAATAAATAAATCAAGCAGTGTGCTGACTTTGACATTATTTTGTACACAGCACATGTTCATAATATGCTGTGGTCTCGCGTCTTGATTGTGGCACGCACGGAACAGAAGTCAATTATCTCTCCGAGCATGGAAAGGAGCTTCTTCTCCATGTCTGTGTCAAGCTGAGATGTGATCAGGAACACAGAGAGAAGGGAAGGAAAAAACACAACAGCTAACGAGGATTATGGAAAAGTTATTTTCCATTAGAATGAATAACATTGTCCGCCCCTTCCTTGTGAAATAAATCCCTTGTTACCCTGCAAAATGTGATTATTCATCAAGTGGAAGTGAATTTGAGGACACAAATAATTATTTTTCGCAAATTAAAGGAGAACTCTGGTCATTTTCTAAGTAACGCTCTACAGCTCTAGGTCCCGAGTGCGACCATAGGAAAAGACCCAAGAAAAATATGTGCAGCCAGAACCTAGCTCTCATCCTGCTAGCTGCGCTACACTGCAAGTTAAACAGCAAAGTAATGGGGGCAGTTTTAACCGCGATTTTGGCCTCTATATAATGCTCAAAATATCACTACAAATGCTTTGCAACATCCACCAGTGCCTTACCACACAACACTGACTGTGCATAAATATGAGAGAGCAGTGTTAACATGTGTTTTTAACACTCTATTAACTCTAGCTTTCTGGGTAGACCTTACTAGCCGACAGTCGAGCTCGGGACTGTTTCCATATCAACAAAGACAAAAACATGGATTTAAAGCAGAAGTAAGCGATCCGGTCGTTTTCGCTAATGCTGCGTTCCAGGCAGGCTTTTGAAATCGTAAATTACAGCTTCAAGTCACAACTTACGACTTTGTAGCGTTCCAGGCAACCCACTCGTGTTTCTCCGACCTGTTTTAAAAGTCACTATAACAGCCACTGTAAACCGGTGAACTCGTACCAGATCGAACTTACCACTTCACGGTCGGAAAAATACGAGTTTCCTTGAAAGTCCTCGTCCCTACGTACATTCACGGCGTTCCTTGGCTGCACACACAGCCCTGCATGATGTTCTTCTCCTCATTGGATAAAAACTGTAGGATACGATAAATGTTTTCTCCTCGGCTCAGAGCAGAGCAGAGTGACTGACAGACCCGTGTTTTGGTCCAAACACTCTATGTAAGTGATTGCTGTCGGAAGATATAACTATTTAAGACTTATATTAACACAAATATATCACTTACTTCTGCTTTAAGAGGAAAAAAAATATTTTGGATGGGGAAAAAACTGTTATATTCATATTGATGCTTTTTTTGTCATCACAAGTCATTTTTTTCCTCCTAAAAAGCATTTGCAGTGATATTTTGAACATTAAAGGCCAAAGTCGCAGTTAAAAAAACTACCCGCATTACTTTGCTGTTTAACTGCAGTGTAGCACAGCTAGCAGGAGGAGAGCTAGGTCTGGTCTGCACACATTTTTCTCGGATTTTCTCGGACCTAGAGCTGTAGAGCGTTACTTAGAAAATGCCAAAAATCCTCCTTTAACTGGGACTGTCTGACTTGGGTAGTCACAGCACCTGTAACACACAGTGATGAGTACCTCCCTCATCAATTCAAAGGTTCATCATCTGTGCTGGTCTGAACAGCAGCTCATATCAATATGATGTGGTACAATGACACTCATGACAGACTCAGGACTTAAAAGGCAGTATGACTGGATAACTGGCTCAACACTCCCTCCAGCCTCTCTCGCTTTCTGTGCTGGCAGAGCCGCTAAATGGGGAGAGGAGCCTCCATGCAAATGACCCGACGGATGAATAGGAAGTGGCTCAGTGTGCCTCTTGTTTCTGGACACACAAACAAGAGTGTAGTTCTTTTGTGAGGGTGTTTTTGAGATGGATGGGATGGCTTGATGAAACAAGGAGGTGCATGTGTAGCCGGAAACTGCAAGTGAAAAGAGTGGTTATTTAGAAGAGGAGCTAATTGAGAGTGGTTTTGGAGAAAGAGTGGGTACACCATATAAGTAGGAGCAGCTGTCGGAGCAGGTTTGGGACTGTGTGCAGAGCGTGGTAAAAGAGTTTTCAGCTTACCAATCATTTGATGACTATTAATTCATCATTTCTCAATCTCTCAGGCCTTCATAACAGTGGTCTCCAATTAGCATCTGATTTCTATTGTTAATGATGCATTGCACATCACAGAAAAATGGAAAAAACAAAAAACATTGGAGTTGATAGATCTGTATTTTTCTGAGGCAGTGATTTTGCAATCCTTCACTAAAACAAAAACTATTCACATAATTCCTAAATGACCATTTTGTACACTATCACTGTCAGTGGCTCCATCCTGCTCTTTCTATGAAGTGGCTCTGTGAAAGAGAGTCATGCTACTTCATTCATTTGCTGGACGCTCCCTCTTGTCCTCCTGTATGTGAAAAGCATTGTAGGTGGGCAGCAGAGCAGAAGTAAGATGTGTTTTGTTAGTCGTCTGAAGCCCTGGGGACCGGAACCACATAAGCTCCCCATACTATGCCCTGGATTGAGAAAAATAAATCCATTTGTTTCTGACAAACATTTTGTCATTAAAAATATGAGATAGAAAAACATAGTCTGCAGTGTGTGCCTTCTTCTAAAGCAGCTATTGTTTGAGTGTCAGGATCATTAGTTCATTGGGATATGTTCTGCAAGCTAATGCTTCTGGTCTAATTCACACTGGGAGCTATCTGTCCACTTTTCTAATTCTGGACCCAGTTAGGAGGGAAGACAGTACCAAAATAACACGACCACTGAAAAAAGACGCAGTTTACATCTGCCAAGGCCATGCATCAACTTTATGCAAATTTCAGAGTTCACTGGCAAAACATATCAGGGTTGTCAGTACTTTGGGAGACCAGGTTAGCTTTAATTGACCCCAAAGAGGATGTGAAATAGTCATGAGGCTGACAGTTCTCGTTTTTACAGATTGAAGAGCACGGGAGAGACAGAAAACTGTTAAGTTTGCATACGCAAGTGGTGGTCGCTGACCTCCTCCTTCTGAGAGCTTAGAATGATTTGAACCAGTGAAGTAGATTAGAGCAGGCCAATCCTCCAGAGGGAGTCTGTATATTGTCTCTTTTCAAAACAGCTTTTTGTTTTGAATTATTTGAGGCTGTCAAAACTGTATACCAAAACGACCTACAGTTTAGAATTTAATACAGGTTTTTTTCCCCCCTGTAATTGTATTCCCCTTTTTGTGAAGTGACAAAAGCCCTCCTAAATTCCTTTGCATCAGCTCCATCGCCCTGCCTCCTTTTGTAATTTGTAACTTTGGCAAAGTGAGACAGAGTAAGGAATGTCCAGATCAGAAGCTTGGCCTCTCAGAGATAAGACAAGACTGCAAGAGCGGTGGTGGGAGAGAATCAGGGGTGGCAAAAAAAAGAAAAAACAAAAACAAATGAAAGGATGAAATAAAAAATCCAGGAGTCAGAGGTCTTCTGAGCTGATGCCTGAGCTAAGCCAGACACCGAATGAGGAAAAAAAAAGAAAAAGGATTGTTGTCTTCCAGACACTGCACTTCAATTACAGACTGCTCCTCAGTTGAGGAAAGGGATGTTTAACAGTCCCATGGAAGACGGATTATGGTGGGGCAATCCTTTAAGTCCTGTTTGTTATTCCAGGATGTGAAGGCTTTGGTTAAGGTGACAAAAAAACATGAAAGTACTACTGTGCTGAAAACACCTCTTAGCAGCCATCGTGGACACAAACGCAATCAGTCTTTGTGCCATGAAAGTGCTGGTCCCAAACATTACATTCTCAACAAAGCAGAGGGAGCGCACAATGCAGTGCAACGCTGGCCGCACCACAGCCTGCAGCAATTAAGAACGTATAGTCTTTTTATTCATGTGATCGCTCCGAGTGGTGTTTTTCTGTGTTCCTTTAACTTTGTTTTGACTGCTTGTCTTAGTGAAAGACCATCATTTGGAGGTTTCTCATCATCTGTTTGATATTAGTGGTGAGGAACACATGGCCATTCAAAGGCAGAGCCCTGTGTGACATCATAGACCACAAGGCAAAGTGGGGATCGTCAAGACCCCAGACTGAGGACTCTGTGCACTACCTGACTGCCTCCATCCATCTGCAATGCTATTGTCCAAATAATGTGCCAGCGTGGGCCTGTGCTGCTGCTGAGTGTCTCTCCTGCGCAGACAGTAGAAGCCTTTTACAGTGTCATTTCAAAATATGATGTGGAGGACAATAAAGTAAACTAAAGTCCAATCAGGACGTATTGTTTATAATGATTCAATTAATATGTATATTTAAAAAAGAGGCACAGTGAGTTTCATTCAATCTGAGTCTCTGCTCCAGGCAAAAACAGCCTCTGTCCTACATTTGGTTCTGACTCAACAGGTTCAAAAATGTGCGCTGCAGAAACTGTAAATAACTTCAGATTCACAGATAGCAAAGTGAAAGTTCCATCTATATATACGTACATAAGCAGACAAGACATTAGCCTGGGGAGTAATGACGCCCAATTTGGCGTGCACACCTGTTTATGTTGGCCTGGGGTAGTGAGCGGTACTTGTAAAATATGAGCGAGGTTAATACTTATGTGGTGACGCCCTCAGGCCTCACAGCTACAGTAAGGACAGCATCAGCAGTCTCAGACGATGGGATGGGTTCTAACCCCAGGCGCTGTTGTGTTTGTGTCTGTGTTCATGTGTGTGCAAAAGATCCCCGCAGATTCCAAGAAGCACACCGAGCATTCGTCCGTATGCTCACCTCGCCTCGTGTTTTCATCCGCATGTCACTTCTATGTGTATGTGTGTGTTTGTGTCCGCGCGTTTGAGAAAGACACATTCCTAATAGGAAGTGGGTTTCTACGTGGAGACATTTGGCGGACGGAGTTCGAGGACAGCCCACACGCGCTTTTGTGCTGCTCAGTGTCCAGTGGTTGGCTAGGCCACGGCTTCTCCTTGAGGTTATTTTTCCTCCTCACGTTTTGTTTTCATGAAGTGAGGTTGGGGTTCTAAAAGCAGACTCCACCTAGGGAAAAACTACAAGACCCTTAAGGGCCCTTTTCTTAGCACTTCACCCCTCACCCTCTGTGAGACAATGAAACTTCTGGAAGAAGCAAAATTACAATTTTCATGAAGTATTCTCACAGAAATGAATATTTATATCGTGGGAATATTTTTTTGCTTCTAATGGCTCAGCAATTCATTTCTCTAAACCATGATTCATCTTTTTTTCAACAAATTCAATTTGCCAGTTCAGTTTAATGCTGCAAATAATAAACTGAACCTAAAATTACAAAGAATTAACTCGGTCCAAACCGTAGAGACTCCAAAAGGCTCCGACTGCTGCGCTCTAAATGATCTGCTCTGATAAAACAACATAAATACGCTACACAGCTGAGACCACAGAACTTGACACTCCACAGCTGCAATTTGGAAAATCTTGGCATTTCTAATGTTTTTGTTAACTTACATGGCACATAAATGTTGTCAACAACGTCAAAAAAAAAAAAACCTGTCTAGATCACCTCAAGAAACTCCATTTCACTTCCTAAAGTCTTTTGATTGAGCAGTCTCTGTCTGTTTCCTACTATAAATCAACGCGTATCACTGGAGTCAGTTACTTCTTTGCTACTTCAGAGTTAGTTCCAGAGGCTAGTCTAGGAATAGCCAACCCCAGTACACAGCCAGTGCCAGTGAGATTCAGTGCCAGTGTATCATCCTTCTCTGTCTAGCCTGTGGAAAGAGCAGTGGTGGAGGTGAAAAGGTTCCATGATGTGGGTCATGTACATGGAAAGTTGTACTGAATCCTTTGCTTTTCCATGGGGATGGAAGGTCACCGGAACAACACACAAACAGCTCCAGCTCCACGTGAGGCTGCAAGAAACACTGGGCCCTGTTGTTCAAAGAAATAATCGGACTCAAATTAATGTTTGTGCTGCGTCAAACCCGACGACTACTCCGGATCCTAAGAGCTTCTGGCAGGTAATGATGAGCAGCATGGTGACAAAGTTTGCTTAACGCAAGTGAACTTGTCCATCTCCTGCTCAGAGAGTTGATGGCTAACTCGGTCTGTCAGCAGAGCGCACCGCACGGAAAGCAACATCAGAGAAATTGGTTGCCCAGCGCTTGTATATTTCTGTCTCCATCTGTGTCACCGGCTGGAAGTCGGCTAGTGTACATGCCTTTGAATATGTAGGGCATTGGACACCAGCTCCATGTGGTTTGGGAGAAGTTAAAGGCTGGTTGGGGCTTTAATCCGCCAACCCTCCTCCCAGTTTTTCCCCTCTTTTTCTTGTCTCTGCGGGTCCCGTTTCCCCCTACCAGTTCCCCATTTACCACACAGGCCCGTCAGCACCCCGGCTCCTAAAGACCCTCAGCTCCCCACCACCCCCCAATCCCTACTGCCTCCACACCAACTGGGCCTTGCATTGCCGCAGTCCTGACATCCTAATGGCTGATGGATGCACCAAGGTCACACTGATGATCTAGCGAAGTCCTTTGGTCCATCATTGCGCCTTTGATCAACATACTTAACCCTTTCTTCCTAAGAACCCCCTCAGTGGATGAGAATGCGGGGAGATTGAGTTACGCAGTGCTGGGTAGTGGGCAGGCTGACATCCCTTTGGTAACACATGTCTTTGTTTAAGGCAAAGCTCTGGCACTGACAGTCCTCTTCCAAGCTCCTCTGCTTCTTTAATACCCCACCAGAGTTACCGGGAAGAAGTTGCAGAGAAGAGATCAGGCTTTGAGAGAAAACCTGCAGTTTTTTTTTTTAACCAAACTACCCGTGCAGTGACTCAGTTAACCATTCTGTTAAAACCAACAGAAGCACTTTCTTTGTAAAAGATCGATACTACTGTCATATCTGTAAGTTTAAGAAAACAGACTGATAACCAGCTAGCTTATCTATGGTGTCTCTTGTGTCATTGGTAACAAAGTACCATCACCCAGACCTCTAAACCTCAATGAATAAATTATATCTGGTTTGTTTAATCTGTAATGTAATAAATGTGCATGTGGTGTTAGTACTGGACCATTTTCCTATACCCTTCATTTTTATATATTAAACAAAGAAGACTTAATTGATTAGTGAACTTTAAAAAGTGCTCATTGGTAGGTTTTGTTATCTTTACAGTCTTTGTGCTAAGCTAAACTAACAAGCTGCTGGCCACATGCTTATTATACCCTAGAGTGATTTTGGAGTCTGAACTGATTTTAAAGTGAACAATGAAGCAAGTAACAATACTGGATTTCCCAAAATGTAAAACTGTGAGCACAAAGAGAGGTTTGCACACTAAGCAGCCTGTCTCAATCCTTCCTGATGGGAACTCACTGTTGCCTCCAATCTGCCCTGAAGATGTAGCATTGTTCAGGAGGTGAATCATAACTTCTTATAATAAAAGCAACTGTGGCTGTAATATTTGTGAAGTGACAACCCCCACCACCCGCTTCTCCCAACAAACCAAGTTCAGCGGCAGAGAAAATATACAAATATCCTCTTTAAAGCGTTCACAGATGTTAATTGCATGGATTCCAGTAATCCATAAAGAGACACATTTCAAACGTACGCCGTCAGTTTTTATCAGAAATGTGAGTAATCATTTCTTTTGCATTGCAGGTGTCGGCTTGTTGAGCATGAGCCACACCGGCACCAAACAACTTAGTCTTTTTTGGATGTAGAAAGCTGTGTGCTGCCACAAAGTAATTGAGTTCAATTTCACTTCTAAGAGGCAGGATATAGTTTTTTCTGGAAGCCAGTTCACTTGTGTCTATAATTATTTATGGTTCATCTGAATGATATTTTCAAGCCATCCTGTGAATAACTCTTTGTTTTTTTTAACCAATTAACTTCTGTGGGTTGGGGATTATGATATAACTATGAAGTGCCATGTGTGCTGTAAATCTCATAGGAGGATAAAACAGCAATTATATGGTGTCATTATATGGTGTTAATCAGAGTTATATAAACACAACAAATCAAATTTATGTTCTTCTTCAAAACAGAATCTTTGGTTAATGCTGCGAGAATAATGTCTTTACCTTGAATTTGCTCAGTGATGACTTTCATCACCCATTCACAACATGTGGTTTGAGAAATAGTTGCTCAGTATGTTCATTTTAGGATCACCTTACCAGAATTCGGATATGTTCTATCAATTAGCGGGCTTGGGCAGAAAGCAGAGGAAAAATTAATATGTTTCTAATTTTGAGTATCATGGTTTCTACATATGGACGTGTATATCATCCTTCCAAAGAAAACTTCTACCCTTACATTTCTCTGTTTTATTGAGCTGAATTGCAGTAAAATGTAATCCACAAATACATAAACGCATTAGACCTCATTGGGAAGTGCTATTAGGTCTGTCCTGCAGCAGCCGTAAAATCCATTTTTAACTCGTGCCAGCTTGCTGGCCTCCAACCTGCAGTTACACCTCTCATCACTCGGCCCATTAAAGAATACGGCCTGCTCCACGTATAGTTGTGATGGGGCGCGCAGACACTCAGACCATTCCTGTCTTGTCATGTCCCAACTGTCTGCTTGGCTTTCACTGGACTTTTCCCATGCGTGCAGGTTGGTGAGGCAACAGCAGCTGTCAGACAGTGGTTGTTGGCAGGGCGTGGTGCCTGACCAGTGGGTCTGACCAGACACTTGTGCTCCTGTGCTGAGCCACGGGCAGAAATTTGACCCCAGATCCCGCCTCAGACTACTGGTTGACGTGCTGCGGTTGCCGGGGTCAATGACAGCATGGATGACACTCGGTGGTGTGAATGACCTGGACTTCCTGGGTGTGCTTGGGGCGCATCTGGATTGGCTAATTCTGACAGAGGATGTCTGGGCTGCTTTTACATGTCTATTCATCTTTCTTTGATTAAGCTTCTATAAGCTGGCTAAGTGACTTCACAGCTAAACAAACTGTGATTTGTGACCCACAGTAATCCCGTTCTTGGGTCATATCCCTTCTTTTCTCTTTCCTAAAATATGCCACTTGAAGTTGACTCAGTGAGATCTTTAGATCTGGCTGAAGAATAAATAGTGAACACAGCTTGAAGCAGAGCTGGTTTGAGAGGAGCATGAGTGATGACTGTCACTATGGAAACAAACCTCATGTTTTCAGTTTGAAGCTGACATCTTAATAGGTCCTGTTGTGTGCTGATATGTGGGGATAGTAAATGTTATAAATGTATGAGGTGAGTTATTAGGAAGTCTGTTAATTACAGGGGTGGGACAAGGTATAAATCTTGCAGATTAGAGGCTGGATATATAAGCAAGACAATCTGCAAGCTCAACATTTGGTGCTTTAGAGGCCCTGTGATGGCAGTGCTGGATAGCCACAATGTCAAGATGTGGCATGGAAGACTTGGTTATCAGTCCAGCTGAGTCTGCATGAAACTGAAGCTGATGAATGTAGATTCATAAAATAGGTAAGGGGTGGTCATATGCAGTGAAGACTAGTGCAGGTCATGGTTTTCCATTATAGCCTATATTGTAATCTTGCCACATGCTGTGCGACCAGAAGAGAAAAAGTTTGCATTCAAATTAATCCAAAGTGTGAATGTAATGACAAAGGAGTGTTGGGCTTGATACTATTTCAGAATGTCAACCCTCTAATGGCCAGGGCAATATGTAGCTTATTAAGCTGCAGAAACCACTGCAGTCACTCATTCATACAGTAGTCTGTACCAGCCCTAACCCTACCTTAAAGGATGACTGAGGTTAATTACAACTTAGCTCTTATAGTTTTATAGTCTTGGCCACCATTGCTGTTATGATAACACTGTACTCACTCTGCACTGCAAATTCTTGAATGGAAAATCCAAGAATTGAGCCTCTCTATAAAAGCTCTCTGAAAGTCTGGTTTTGAGTAGAAGAAATGGTTAGTTTTATTTGAGTATTGCAATAAAATATTTAATAATTTAATATTGAAAGAAGAAAAAAAGTGAGCCTATAGTGGGGTTTAGGGTCCTGCAGTCACAGGCCCCTCAGAATCATCATCTTCTCTTACTTCTTTTGTAATAAAGCAACACAAGGACACCAGGATGTGTTTACAGGTCTGAGGTCTGTGAAGTGTCGAACGGGTCACAACAGAGGTGATTTACAATGAAAGAGGAACACAAACAAACACAAACATTCCTAGTGGGTGAGAGCAGGCAGGCCTGGGTAATGAGAGCAGGTCAGGAGGGAGGCTGATGGCTGGAGCTGGAGAGACAGGTCTAGAGGTTGGAGCATTCATGCACAATGGGCCATGAGAGGCTCCTTTCTCCCCTGTGGCAGGCCCTTTCACAGGTTCCTCCTCCCAAGCCCTGAAAAAGACCCCACATGCGTCCCCACTGCCCAGTCAGTCCACTTTCCTTTCCCATCGTTCGCCTACAGCTGTTTCTGGGTGGCGTTGTGTCATTATTTGGACTCATTTACGGCCCCCTGCCTGTGAGGAGCTTGGTTTTGTTAGGGTTGTTGTGGTAGCTTGCTCACATTTGGTTTCAAATATGTTGCATGTAAGTTATTTGATGGTTTGGCCGTTGACAAGTGCTGGTTAAACTAATTTCGGTGCGCATAGAAAAAAAACAAGCCTCCAATGAGAATGAACACTTGCAGTACATTTTTCAAAAGTGACGTATTTTTTTCAGCGCTGCCGTTTGGACATTGCAGGAATGGTTTCCTTTAACCATAATATAATGTTGCTGGCACAAAACGAATGAAAGAGATATTTCCTAATTATGACTGGGGAACATAATCTGTGATCAGATATCAAATGAAACCAACGTGGCATGTTTTCGTGTGGAGAGCAAAACTCCGCTCTGCAATTTTGGCCAAGCAGGAGAAGTCTCAGACGCTCACTGACACTCGCCCTGACTCGAGAAGACAAGGCATCATCTACCACAGTAGCTGTGACGTTTTCTGGGCTTTGGATAAACAGGTGCACCACCGCGACCTTCATGGAAAGAGTCTCGTGTCTGGAACTAACCACCGCTATCTCTCGCAATCCACGCAAAGCCCCTCTGGATTGTGCAGGAGGACAGCGGCGGATGAATCACGTGAAAAAGTGATACGGCTCGCTGTTATGGTTCCGTGCCAGGGGAGCTATAGGAGAGACCCGCGTGGTCAGAGTGGTGAGGGGAGGCCTCAACCATTCAGCTGTGCTGCACCAGATGCCGCTCCCACTGTCATTAGTCTGAAGCACTTGCACATTTAAATGTCTACCTGGTTCCATTTTCTGCAGAGTGCAGTAAGCTCTCAGCTCAAAGTCTAAATCGGGATGGTTATTACATTGCAAATTAACTTTAATTGGCTCTAAATGTATAATAATAATCATTAAAATATCAGAAGTCATAACAATTATGTGTGAGGCTATGAAGGAAACTTATTAGTCAACACAGACCTTCTGAACAGGCTAAATCAGTATTACAAACGTCACAGCTTAACTATTCATTTGAAGATTGTCCAGTCCTCATGCATTTTATATTTGGACACTGCTTGTGGCTTATGGAATGCTTTTAGTGGTCAATATAATTAGCTGCTGCATAAACACGTGGAATTTGTTACAAGGGTTTGAGTTATCAAAGCTGTACGTCCCCCCCCAATCCCCCATATTTTGCATATTTTCATTGCTTTGTTGTTGACTTTCAGCTCTGTTTTGTGAATGAGGGTTCTGCTATGGCCTCCAGTGTGATCCGTAATCTTAATATTTTGTGATTTACAAATGTTTTTCATCACAGTGGGAAATGAGCTGTAACATTATAGAGGGGGAAAAAGCTTGGAAGTTGTGCGTATTTTGTGTGAAAATACGACTGTTTTGGAACACACTGAGCATACAGACGGAGAAGCGGATTATGTTGCAGAAGTGATGTGAGACTTCTTTTTTTCACAGTGAAAAGTGGTCAGTATTATTTCCACTGGAGCTGACACGAACTCAAACTTGCTAACCGCAGAAAAAAAAGAGCAAAAGGGATAAAGGATGTGTATATCACTGATTTGTTAACAACGGAGGAGAAAGTAGCGCGGAGTTACAAGTAGGAATGCAACGATCCAATCCAATTACATGTATCGGTGACAATGCAGGCCTTATTAAGTGGATTGGATATCAGCCACATGTCACAAATCCACATTAAATACAGTTCAAATGTCTAGTGTTTCTGCTATCAATTACATTAATTCAATCACAGGAGACCTCCCATAAGTGTCTTAACAAAGTCTGGCCTTATGTGCACCTTGAGGTTGAAGCTATAGGCTATACATATTCAACATTTGTGGAAAAAGAAGGTTTTGAGGTAGGTCCCAGTTAGTGGGAATGGAGAAATTCGATGGCTACGTAGTCACAAAGTTCATGAGCCATTGTGTCATGATTAAAGCAGACTTACTGATTATAGAGCTCCACATCACACCAGAACCCAACAGATCATTACCATGGAGATAACTTACTTATTCAGTAGCAGCTGACAACTCAAACAAAATACCTCCTAAGCTTCTTTTCCATCATTGTAATAAGAAGGTCATGACTAATGGTGCAATCCGGGCCAGAGGACTTCCCTGCCTGTGTAGGGAAGTGGCCACGCCAGTCATGAGGCCTAGGTCACAACAGCCATTCTAGTCAGTGCGGTCACCATGGTCCAGTTGGTAATGATTGAGTGTGTTCCTTGTGCTGACACTAAGTGGTGAGTCAGGTCAAACGGCCATTGAGAGGAATTCCATCTCTGACATTCCACTGCTGCGGTTCCCTCAGGTTCACATCACGGCGGCCGCTGGGGAAAAAAGGTCGAACAATGTGATCTGGAATCTGGGAGGGAGTTCGCCGCCACTTGTTCACAGCTCCTGAGATATGAGTTAAACATGCGGAATGTTAATCTGTCAATGTGTGGTCATGGTGCGTTTTTGTAAGCGGTTGTGATTTGAATCACGAGGCCCTGCCGTACTGCCCAGGCCCTCTCCGCCTATCAGGCGTGATTAGAGGTAACCGGTTCTGACACCCTGATGGCCATGAGAGACATCCCTCGCCCGCCAACAAAGCTACATGTCACACACGGCCATCTTGTTTTCTCCCAGCAGGCCTCTGGAATGTAGTTCATCCCCTTGGCCTCCTCAATAAGGCCATTCTACAAATTCAGGGTGAGAGACTACTGAATCGACTCTTCAGGGGGATGCAAAATAGCCCCTCAGCATGTGAAACTATGTAGAACGAATGCATTTTAGCACCCTTTATCTGCCCCTCAATAGACTGTCTTCATTGACATGGGCATTCTGAAGCCTGTCTTGGTAAACTTGTCTCCAAAATGAAACGGTGAAACAGTGAGTAAGACATATGTGATCATCAACTCAAGCTCTTGCCCTTCTACCGGTACTCTCATATAATATAATCTCTTTTTAAATGCTCGCAAAAAGCCAAACTTGTTGGTAATTGTTTGCAAGAATAGCATCTGAGACCCCAAACTCTGAACGTACCACTCATAACCTTCTTTGGTTTCTTGTTCGAAGGAAGTGAAAAATGCATTTTTTAATCTCAGTATGCAGGGATAGATCCATGCCATGTTGGAAAAACATTTGCACCACAGCTCTGGTTTGTGGCTGGCTATTGTACAGGGAGTGGTATTTCACTTATGAAGTGATTCCGTTACAGCTGTCCCCTCAACCATCCCCCCTCTGCACGCACTCACTTACTCCCATTCAACCACACACACACACACACACACACACACACACACACACACACACACACACACAGGCAGAACCATTTAAACACAGTTCTCCATAAACACGTACAAATCAGTTCCAACGGGTGCTCCAGCAAAACTCAGACATGGACCCAGACCCACAGCACTCAAAAACAGGTTATTTTAGAAATGACATGATATGCCAAGTTGCACATCTGCAGTTAGATCCTGCCAAGCTGCCATGTGAAATATGATCTAATGTTGGTCTGCTTGATTCCAATGAATGACATCCTTACGCTCCTATCTTTTGAATAATGCATTTCACTTAAATCTCCATACAGGGGGGCTCTCTGGCTAGTCCGGGGGGAAACAAATCTTGAAAGGATTATTATATTTACTTTCTTTGGCAAAGGTCTGAATTGGTATGGGAGGTAGTTGTGGTTTTTGTGGTCATGTGTTTATTGTTTATGCTTTGTATTTATCCTTAATTAATGCCGCGCTGATGAGCGCTGTCACAGACACCAGCGAGCAACGGCCGGGTCTCACGCAATGTGCGGATGATTTCCTCCCCACATTCAAGGCCTTGGAGAGGAGCAAAACACTTCCTCCGGCTTGTCTCTTTGAGCCGAAGCAGGAAGACAGATGCTCTAGAAAAACACACACCAAACCAAAGACTGTCAATCTGTGTTCCCGCTACTCCTCAAATGCACATATTTTTTGGAAGCCCTTCTTCTTGTTTTCAGCATGCACTCTGGAGCAAGAGGAAGTTCAGAGATGTGTTTTCCAGCATCACAATAGTTACACACGTTTTCCCCAGATGAAGCGCTTGGGATCCACATGCAGATCAGTCATGAGGGTCACTGCAAGGTCTCTCTGACCTCCCTGTATGTGGCTACCTCCATCCAACCAATCTCTGTCATAGGATTATTGTTTGCAAATGGTCTGCCCTGTGACAAATGATGTGTGACCAATTCTAAAATAATGCAGCCTGTCTAGCCTGAGAAATGGAATCTGAGTTATACAGTTAGACGTTGAATGAACATGTTATCTGGAAAAGGTGACTGACGTTGCTTTGGATTAATGTTCCAGGTTTTATAAATTGACGTATACATCTGATGATAGTCTTCCAAATTTATAATAGCCTAATCTATATGGTGCAATAGATAAATATTGATTTTAAAATAGAGTTTGCCTTAAAGAGATACTCCATCCAAAATCAATAATTTTCTACTCACCGTCATGGCGGGGAAGCAACAACGGAAAAATCATGCTCGGCAAGAGGACAATGCTAAAACCTGCTTTTAACACAATTTTGGTCTCCATCAGATCCTGAAGACGATGGATGTTGAGTTGCAAAATACTTCACTACATTCACTACTTTTATCTTTTGTGTCATGGACCCCATTAGCTGATGTCTGACAACCAGCTAGTCCATAATCATAAGAATTGTTCCATAATACAGTGATGAATAAAACACATAAATCCTAATAACAGGCTAGATGACAACGACGAAAGAGGTACAGAAGTGGATCACCTGAGCTTTTCCAAATTACAATGCCTGCAATTTTCAATGGACCAATAACAACAAGCAACTCTCTTCACATCAGTCACTCTTCAGTCAAATATTGATCAGAGCAGCTTTACAAAAACTAATGTCAGTAAGTGAGACTCAATCCTTGCAAAATAGTGTTTATTTGAACACACTATTACACTTTACACACTTAAGACGACATGTTGAACCTCATATATGGTAAATAATCCTAAATTAAATACGGCACTATAGCTCTTTGAGCTATTTTATGTAATTCACATTTGAGTGAGTCTTGTTTCTTTTTGGATTTTCCGGAATTAGATCTCTTCTATATAGTTCACAATAAAGACGTTAAAGACCCTTGTGGTTTGCTAACTCAAGCATGGGGGACTGTTTTGTGGAGATGTTGACTCACCCTAAATATACTCTTCTCTATTTTGGTTGAAGCGCTTAACATGTCACGGCTGCTCGCCCTTATAGAGGAAAACACCGCTGTGCTTCATTTTTGCCTGGGGTCACGATCTCCCCAAGGGAGAGAGTGGACGGCTTTCTCAACCCACCCGTATCAGCAGGACCATCCCGACATGTATAATCTTTAATGCACAGCTGCCTTTTTACTACACACTACCACTGAGGCCCGACTGTGCCAGAGCCTGTGGTGGTATGGGCGGTGCAGGCCTCAGAAGTTTGTTTTTGTCTCGTGGGCTCCAAAATCATATCTCACCACCTGAGGACAGGAGCGCTTGGCTCCGTGATTCACTGGAGTGCGGTGGGAGAGTTGAGGAAAGAGGGTGGATCACCTCACGTTGGATTATAGGGACCACACCGATTTTCTTCAGCTTTAAGCCTCTGTGAGAGGAAATATGATGGAGTGAAAGTCAACTGTGCTGCGCTGCAATAAAATCTGATCTAATATTTTACTATTGTCCAGCTAACTGCATGTGCTCCACAGTCAGAGCCAGGGCAGGGCTGTCAGATATACCTCACAAGAGCTGAAAGAAACCAAGAAAGCAAACAGATCTTAATGTTACAGGACACAAGAGAACACACACAAAGAACAAATATTCAAACACAGTTCAGGACTCGCAGCACTTGCAAAATCACAATATTGAGACTCAATTATGTAATCTGTCATCTATTTCTAATCTGTCGAGACGTTTGACCGTCACACAAAAACACTGTATATTTGTGGGTTTATTTGCTCATGTGAAGTGAACTTTAAGATGGGACTGGACCTCTGCTGGGCCATGCTGACAGACTGATCTGTTATTGACACGTGGTGAGACACGGAGCCTGGAAACAAACCAGGTCCACTCAGACCGAGCCAGGCCACACCAGGCCAAAGTAGACCAGGTTTGACTCGATCTAAGATGAAGAGAAAACAAACAGTTCAAACTGTTGGCCCAAATTCTAAGCTTGAAAAGATGTATGGTACTTAGAATTAAATCTCCTTCCTGTGCAAATCAAATTATGTCATCAACATGAGCGTAGCTTTCTTTAGGAAACGATCGTAATCATAGGATCCGATGGAGCCATATAGCTCCAGCATGTTGATGAGACAATAAACCGGTTTTTATTTGCATGAGGAGGAAAGTGCATCTTTCATCACTTCTTCCACAGTGCCCGAGGCTGCTTCCTTCTCCGCTGTGTGGCCAGCACCCATTCAGCCACACAGGAAGCATCTTCCACTGCTCCCCTCGTCCTCCACCTCTCCCTCCTCTTTCTCTCAGTCTCCTCCTCACTCGCCCATGGTGGAAACTATTAACAGGGCAGGGTTCCATGGAGCAGTGTGGCGAGGTTATCGTTCACACAGCTTTCCCTCTCCCTTTCCTTCTGTGTGTGTGTCTCCCTCTCTCTCCCTCTCTCAGTACAGTAATCCTCAACACACAGCCCAATATAGCGGGGGAGACTCGCTGCCCTCTGTTTTTAAACCTCCACAGCCGCAGGGTAACGATTTTTCCTGATACACGCGTGGTGAAAATGCGTAAGACTTGACCTTTTTTTCATGGGCCTCGGTGTGTCACAGGCAGGGGTGACATGGGAAGGAAAATGTGATGGCCGGCTGACTGTGAAAAAGTTTTTCAAACTGTCAACACAAAATCAATGTAAAGACCCGAAGATGAAACAGGGGGAGGGGGGGTTTGGGGGGGGGGTCTGGAGGAATGGTAACCTTTTGGGATGTTCACTTATTAGTTTTCTTTCCAAGAGAAACATCAGTATCAGCAGGCACATTTCCACCACTTGATGTGTATTTTTAATTTGGACAATTTGGGCAATGTAACACAAACATCAAATTGTGCCAGATACAAAGCTGTGGTTGGGGTGTGTTTAGCCTAGCTTAGCTCACAGACTGGAGGGAGAGGAAACAGCTGGCTTTGCCCACCAACAACCCAGAAGCTGTCTTATTTACAGGTTGTCTTACTTCTACAGTATAAAGGACCAATTTGTAAGTTTTGCTATTGCTACATGTACACTGCCAACGTTAACAGCTGTTTACTTGTGCGTCTAGAGGAAACACTGCAAGGTCAACTCTTTTCAGATTACATGTAAACAAAAATAAAACAAGAATTGAAACAAGAAAGGATGCTTTTCTGTGATGAATACTGTGGGTTTATCTATTATCAGTAATTTGTCCTGTCCAGATACGACTGTATACAGGTTGGTTGCTAGATATACTGTAGTATGGTTGGTGTAGCCTACATCAGGGGTGCCCAGATTTTTTGATTTGCGAGCTACTTTAAAGCAGTACTTAAGAACTTTCAATTTTGGTTGAGTTTGGCAGCGCCAGTGACCCAAAGCGGTAGTGTTTTGCCTGAAGGAAGACTTCCATTTCCCATGAGCACCAGCCCGTAGCGCCGTAAACATCCTGATGGAAATTAACAGAAGACGTCCAAACCAAGTTTCTGTTACCAGCGGACCATTTCACAGTAAACACACATACACAATCCGACGGAAAGGTGCCACATTGCCTGCTCCCTCCTTGTCGTGACTCGCGAAAATGAAAGTGAAACTTAAGTGAGAGCCACCATGCATGCGTTCTGCACGCACTACCTTTGCGATCTACTGGTTGATCAAGATTGATGTACAGTTGGGGCGGTGTGTGGCGCAGTGGCTAAAGCGACCGCCCCATGTAGAGGCTACAGTCCTCAACGCAGGCGTCCCCAGTTCGAATCCCACGTCGGGCAGACCTTTCTTGCATGTCATTCCTCCTCTCTCTACCTCCCCCTTTCCTGTCTGACTGTGCTATCAAATAAAAAGGCAAAAAGGCAAGAACAACAAAAAAGCACACAGTACACAGGTGTTGGTTGGTACCAAACCAGCCAGCTGTTTGTAGCCAAAACAGAGCCCCACCATTCAACAATCCCTGAAACCACAAACTGTTGTTGTCGTCACTGAATGTATGTCATGTTTATGTAAATACATGTAGTTTGTACATAGAGGTGTGTGCATGTGTGTCCTTTCCACACAACTGAAAATACATCCTCTGTGTCTGAAATGTACCTGGTCACACAGTGTGTACTGTAGTGCAGTCTGTCCTCTCACTTCTAATCTCTCAGCCAGCCTCATCATTCTCCCTTCCTCCTCCTCCTTCTCCCCAGTCTGCTGAAAAGCTGTCATTGATGAGAACACTGTGAGGGGGTGAGAGGTGCTCGGGCCCCATGGGCTCGTGTAGCAGCTCCACTGAAAGACTCCCATTTAAACACACACACCTGTTAACAAACAGCAACAATGGGCTGCATGGCTGCCAGTTCAGTGAGCTCCGTACTTTGACCCCACTCCCACCCCTCGTCTCCCTGGCGGATATTAAAGAGCTTCTATTTACCCATACTGGCACACAGCTCACAGGCCCCACAGAGGCTGGCCTGCCCAGGGTGTCCTCAATCCTCTATTGTCTGCTGATGGAGAACTAGGCGGACGGATGGCAAGGAATGCTGAGGTAAAAATGAGTGCTGGATGGGTGTTCTCTTTTCGGTCGGTCTGAAATGTTGCAGAAGGTGCACAAAACATCAAACTGGGCCAAAGGTTGCCTTGATCATCCTCAAAGAGACCTATTATGGGATAATGAGCTTAGGTTGGCGTCACTGTTACTGCCTGGTTGTCATATCTGGTCTGAATATGCTGATGTTTTGTAAGATGTCTTAAGGTTTTGTTAAGTGTACCCCTCTGACTTTTTGGGTTATAAACAAAGAATTTCAGAAAAGTACTGTAACCACAGGCATAACCAACTGGTGGTGGCCAAGAGTTGGAACGTCACTTTTTTTTTAATGTTGGCATTTCCTATCATTGTTTGGAGGAATTCAATAACTGACTTGTTTACCCACTAATATGAGAATAATAACAGGAGCTAAGAAAGAATATTCAGGATATTCATGACTTATATTGCACCCACTCACATGAAGCTCTATAGCTGAGCATGTTTTCCCATGTTCTCCTTGCGCTATTTTCAATTGGTCCCCAATTAATGAGAGTAAATCATTAGTGTTTGCTTTCCAGTCTGTCAGAATGTCTTCATGTGCCTGTAAGTTCCAAAATGTTTGGCTGGTTTCAGGGCATTAAAGCGCTTTGATTATGTTCAGGGGACTACAGTGGCTTTGGTTAGAAACTGACGCAGACAGAAAGTCTCCCAAGTCAAAGTCATGGGCCCAACTATTTCCTCTGACCACCTGGTGCTTTTATACAGTATCTTTAACAATGGGCACAGTCACAGCAGGTACAGTAAACTGTTCATTTTAGGTATGTAGTCTAGTTTGTAGTTTTTTCTTTGGTTTTGTTTTACAGTCTATTTTGAACATAACTTGTTGATTGCCTTGCTCAGCATAATGTAGAATTCTGCTTGGGCTGCAACAAATTTTCCACTTTCAATTAACTATTATGGCTTCAAAATAAAACAATATTACATAAGCCAATGGCCCCTTTTCACAAATTATTGCCTTTTTCCTCATATATTATGTGGTGTGAAGGATTTTTAAGGCAGTGAAAATGGAAATGCTCTTTAAAAAAAGAGCAGAATTTGCACAAAGTTAGGAAGAGATATGTTTTTGATCCTTTCCTATTACATTTATTGTTTTTTTTATCATTTGCCTTCACCTTGGGCCAGACCTACAGATTAAGAAATTGGGAACATTTACATTGGCAATGTATTGTCCTACTGTCTAAATGTTACAATCATTTCAAACAGATAAGAGTTTGATAACTGACCTAAGAGATTAATTAACTGCATCTTCCAGAACAGTGACCAAGTCTGTTAAACACAATCACAAAAAGTTACAAGGACATATTAGAGTTTTTGAGGATTAAGAAATATGTAATTAAGTGCAAAAGTTTTTGCAAGGTGAACATCCCAAGACACAAAGCCAGCAGGGACCAGCCACTGCTGATGGCCACCATTCTTCAGATGGGGCCGCTCTCCAGTTCAGCTCTGACCACTCCTTTTGTGTTCGCTGAGGGGGGCCGACCATTCAAACCTATGGGACGGATAATAGCCTCGCTGGCCTGCTCCCCCTTCACTCCACTCCCCTCCACTGCTCCAGCCTCCCATAAAATTCCCCACTTTAATTGCGTTCCCTGGAAGCCAGTAGGAGAAGAGGAGGAAAAACGTCGAGGGAGGAGGGAAAAGAAAGAACTCTATAGTGGGGAGCCTGTATTCATCCCAGGCCTTGCATTGCAAACAACAAACTGCGAACCACAGTCTCGGAAGAAAGAGGCAGAACGGTCAAAAGCAGTGGAGGACTGGCCCACCAGTCTCCAATTCAGTGGGCCCTGGCTTCTTTAATAACTGATCGAGTTCACAATTAAACCCCGCTCACTGGTAATACAAGTCTCCTTAGAGGCTCAATTGCCATTGGTGGGAGACAGGGGCACTGTTGTGTCCCGGGGATTAAAGCAGGCAGGGGGAATCAAAAGCCATTTTACAATACAGTAATCAGCATGTTTTCCCTCTGAAAGGCCCTCTGCTCCCCCATTTAGAAAACACAGAGCATTACCTCCTTTCTGCTCCCTACAAAACCCATTCAACCACCCGCTTTATTATATGGATTAATCCTATGTGTTGTTGGGAGCCCTGGGGCTCTGCGAAGCGGGAGGGGGGGCGGGCGGAGGTGGAGAAGTGTCCACTCCAGACAGGTTGGTGAGGATGGAGAAACCCACAACCTGGCCAAGGACACATTCCCCCGCTGAACTCCTTTTAGCAACTTGATGTTACCCTCCTGAGAGCAGATAGACCTCAGCATGGAAAGTTGTAGAGACTCTTTCAAGTGGATGGAAGATGTAAATTAGTTACGAAAGCAACTGTATTTGATGATAGAAGATATAGTAATGATTAAGATATTCAGATATTTGGGTTTCTCGATTAAAACATTAAAACACATTACCTTAAATATTAAGTTAAAATATTTTCTGTAAAGACTGACTGCAATGAAGCAAACTGACAAATACTTCCATTGATTAAATCACATTTTCCACAATTTTCCCTGCAACTTATATGGAAAATATTTTGGATAGAAGAGTTGTCTTTGACCTTGATTGCAGCATTCAAGTGTATCTGTTGTGTCAGTGTTGTTCATTAAGCTGTGTGAAGTGTACAACTGAGCCTCAGTTACTCACTGGGAAATAATCCTTTTCTTTTTGTTTTCTCCATCATAAAGGGTTAGGGTTGGGTTAGCAACAATATCCATGCACTACCAACAACCAAACTCACTGGCTCACATTACACTGCCAACCTTAATGAACTGTAATGCAATATTTAAAAAGAAGAACTGGAAGAGTGTTTCATCTTTAACATTGATATAGAAATGAAATGTGTGTGTTAGGAACATAGTGACTGAAATATTACACCCAACTGGACCAGACTGCAGCAAAATAAAATAAAAAAG
This sequence comes from Decapterus maruadsi, assembly GCA_030347415.2. Classification (NCBI taxonomy): domain Eukaryota; kingdom Metazoa; phylum Chordata; class Actinopteri; order Carangiformes; family Carangidae; genus Decapterus; species Decapterus maruadsi. The sequence goes on from CM064893.1 coordinate 6,006,456, forward strand.
GTGGAGACAAACTCCAAATACGGATGTCAAAATTAACACTACTGCTGAATGACAAATTAGGATTCTTATTCCAGTGAAAGATATTTACAAGCCTCGGTCAGGACAATTGGTATGAAGTAATGTGAAACTCATTGTCAGGAACTGAATGATGTCAGACCAAAGACTCAAGATCAAAAAGTCATTTTTATGGTCAAAAATGTTGACTGATGTAGGAACTCCATGAAGCCCTAAAACAAGAAACATCTGGCGGAGAAGGGAAGGAGACAGATGTGTTGCAGCACTGAAACAACAATGCCATTTTTTCCTAATAATGCTATCAAAGAATCTATTATATGGGCTGTTTTTCCATTGTGTCTGGGCATAATGTATCATGAAAGGCGAGATCCATGTATTACAATGGAGTGAGGAAGTATTCGATGTCGTTCTCCTTCAGCTTCCTGATCAAAACCACATACATCTGATTCAGTTTATCCTGCGTCATCTGCAGCCATTCACTTCATTGATCTCCACCAGAAAAAAAAAACTGCCGCATGTCAAGGACTTCACATTCTTCGCTGCAATGCAAATCGAGAAACACAAGCTTCGATTGTTAGGCGCGGGGTGTTTGCAAGTGCACACCGAGGATGGAATAATCTCGCAGTGACAAACAAGCTAACATCTGTCATCTGAAACACTGCTGCTCTCAGGCACTAATGGAGAGTTACAGCACTGAACTTTTGTTAGCATTAGCGTTGTCAGTTAGTTACATCATGTCCAAAGCTTCAAATAAGTGACTGTTGAAACTGAAAAATCGCTCCTGGCTTGCAGTGAGATACCTCGTGGCTGCAGCAAACTGTGAAAAGGAACTGTTGAGGAGGAAAGGGGCAGGATGGAAGAAGACAGCAGTGTGACAACACAAGGTCAGAGTCAGTCAGAGTTTTAGACATTTGTGGATAAAACCTACCAGAAAGAATAAAAGACAAAAAACAAAAAAAACTATCATAAGAATCTACTCTAGTAAAGCCCTGGGCCTGAGCTGCTCAACTGAATTTAATAGTCCACATCTGCAAAGTCCCTGGCAGCTTCCATGTACAGTGTGAATGAAGGCCAGGAGATGTGCAAACACATGTTTTCAACAATACATTCACATTAAGTGCTGTTGTGATACACCAGAACTGATGACAACCATGACATATATATATAATGAAATACTGACATCATGATTATATTTTAGATCTTTGTTTAACAGTTCATCCTATTGCACTGACGTTAATCTCTAGACTTGTTTTAAACTATGTGAAAATATTTATCAATTATCAATGTTTTAAACATTATTTAACAATACAAAAAGTGACAAAAACACATTGCTATTTATCAATTATCAAGTACTATTAAGTCCTGTTGACTATCATGTCCTAAAAAACAGACATATGGGCATGTTAACGGGGTTAAAAGCATCATCTGAGGTGGTCTAATTGTTCCTTTTATAAACTTTTGTACAGTTATGATAATGGACTCTCTCCATTGTTCATTTGCTAAAAAACACCAGTCACATTGAGACATTTTACTAACTGCTGTGCTTGATGATCAATGGTGAGGGTTTTTTGGTTAAGCTTCCGAGAAGATTTTGTTCATTAAAAGGCACCAGCAGTGTCCTAAAACAACAAACTGAAAAAAACATCACTGGAAAATCGTCATGTCCACCTCAATACCAGATGATTTTGGATGATTCAGACAGTTTATTTCTTAAATTAAATCACTGTTTTGTTCTTGCCCTCTACAGTACCTGCTTGTAGCAACTACAATATGGTAACGATTCCAGATTATGACAAATCAATGGAACTCAATGGTATGTCTCTGGTTGGATAACTAAATACCTCAAGATAGGAAAGATTGTGCATATAGTTAATATAAAGCAGAGTGGTGATTGCATGTCTCTGACTGGGCATGTTGCAAGTTTGGTCTCTCGCACGGTCGGCCACCACTAAAGGTCAAGCTCTCCAGCCACAACTATGGTGCTGATTCACAGAGTATGCCAGCTTTTCTCTCTGCATCACCGGCTTCTTTCATGTTTCCATGATTCACACAGAAAATGAACGGAGGCAAAAGATCCTGTGCAATTGCCTGGTCAACATCTGCTACCTACATGTTGTGTTAACCTTCCTCTAGTGTTAGGGTCGGCGCCGACCCGTTTTTAGGTTTTTAATGCAAAACATAAATGTCATGCCACATAAATGTGTTTATTGTCTCAGGAACCTCTATTTAAACAAAATAAAACAAAATTTTTCCCCCCACAAAATTCTCAAATGCTCTGGTTAAAATTATGACATTTTTGTTGTTTCAACCCGGTTATAATGATAAGAGCAATAATTGGAGTAAAACTCAAATCATAAGTGCAAAACAAACCTTTTAATGGATAAAGAGGAAGCCTAACAACATAACCAAGTGATGAGAAACAAATGAGATGAAGAATAATAGGAAAGCTACTATGCACTGATACTAATCCTCATACAAATATAATATAACACATATGCACACCAATTGAGGCCATTAACAGTACGCAATTGTGTTGAAACAGCCCATTAAAGGTACCGCGATGACATCAGTCTCACCCACCCAGCATGTCTCTTTACTGTATGTTATCTCCTGCATCTTAAAACATCACTTCGCAGAACAGAGAATGTAGCACAGCAGAGCACAAATCCATCTGACGCGTGGGCAGAATGGCCGAAGACAAACTTTTATCAATTTGACGTCGCTCCCCCACATTCCTGACCAGCCGCCCTATTGCTCTCTGCGAAGGCCTGTTGCAATAACCTTAGTCACGACCTCCATGTTTAAATCTGAAATGAAAAATTCGAAGGAATAAAATGGAGGTGTTCTTTAAGTGCTTTTAGGCAACGGAGAAGATGATAGAAGATGTGTCTCCAGGCCTGTTCTGTGTGTGGCGCGATGTGCATCATGACGAATTGTTACTTCACCGACATCTCGTGTCTTTATTTTCTCCATGTTGGGTTAAGAAAGGTAGAGGGGTGGGGGTTTAAGAGCATAAGCTGTTAGAGAGGGGGGTGGGGGGTAGGGGGTGGTGGAAAGAGATGGTCAGAGGGTAAGGGAAAAGGGACTAAAAAGTGGGAGAGATGGAGGGAATAAGGAGAAGAAGAATAGAGAGACCTTCAGAGAGTTTGGCAGCGTTCCACAGAAACCATTAAACAAGATGTGCATGGTCATGTTTGTGTGTGCATGTGTGTGTCTGTGGGTGCAGGTGGATGTGCTTGTGTGCTGTGCTCGCCTCTCTCCCAGGTAACCACTCAGTCCGCCTGGCTGAAGGTGCAACACACCAGAAGGAGGGAGTCTCATGAGTCTCTCACCCTCAGGGAAAGTTTGCTCAGTACTGTACATCTGGAGACGTCAGTGATGACATCCATATCGGCTTTTAACAGCTATACAGCCTTGGTGCTAATGCAACACACATAAACCCGTAAGTGTTTTTATGTAACAGTAATCCTGATGGAAAAGTTGTTGAAATCCTAATATGATAAGAAAGAAGATGTTTAACTTTATGAAAGGTGACAGGATTGATGCCCCTGCTGGAGGATGTCTTAACTGCAGTTAAAGGGATAGTTCAATTTGGCAAATTGACCAATTGCCATCATCCCTATAGCCTTAGGTTCATTAGTTTTCATTGTCGGTGCAAGCTATTTGTAGAACGGCGGAGCAGAGCAGTGAGCTGCTCAGAGTTACGATATTCTTGCACCGGTAATTAAAGGTAACAAATCTACTCCTAAGACTATAGGGATTCTGGCAATGGGCCAATTTGCCAAAATGTTGAACTATTCCTTTAAGATCCAATTAAGAGATACTCATCAACACTCACAGTTGTAATACAGAAAAGTGTGAAAATAAGATCCAGGTTGACAAACGAATTTTCCTTTTTGGATAAAAGTCCCACCAGCTGGGATTTTTAGGATAGTGTGCGTCAGCTCTGAAACATACAAGCAGCTAATGAAATGAGTTAAAGTAGCAGGTTGTGGGTTGCTGTTCAAGTGTGGACATGTCATGAATGCTGATACTCCCCTCAGCCAGAAACACTGGTGAGACTAAGGACTCTGTGATTAATATTCCGCCGTAGCACTTGTTAGCATGCATCATCTGGTCCTTACCTACTCTCATACAAATACACACACACACACACACACACACACACAGACACTCATGCCCAGGACAACACGCATTACCTTAACCCCTCCTCCCTCCAGCCCTCCCCACTCTGCTGCTTGGCCTCAAGTGCTGAAGGGAGATTAGATACTGGTGCTGGCAGTGCTCCCCATTACTCTCCTATTCGGTGGCCCAAAGGTGAAATGAAAAATAGCCCTGTGGTCCTAATCCTGAAGACACTCAACGCACTCATATTGTCCTCCTAGTGTGCACTTCTTTTGGCCTCCAGTGCTGCCATGGCGACCAGCAGCTATAAAACCATTAGTGGATTTGTTGTGAAAGCAGCATGGACGCACGCATCAGAAATACAGAACACACAATTTATGTAACCGCAACTAGACAAACATGTGGTCCCCTCTTGAACTCTTCTTATGTTTTACCATGATTACAATAATCACTCTTCTTTTAACATGTGCTGTCAAGATGAAAACATATGAGTGTACGGCAAGAAAAACACTGTGAGGTGAAGTGAAAATCCCCTCGATATGGGATCCCAATGATGAGTGGTGCTAGAAACCAGGCTCATTGCCAAGAAACCATTACTAATCCCTCAGGGCTGTTAGAGTAAGGAGTGTGTGTGCATGCTATACGCCAGTGCACGTATCATCCAGCGTGTATGTGGCTATGTCAGTGTGTGTGTGTGTTTCCCAGCTCATGAATTTGCGCCCTCCCGTGACCACCCTCACAACTAAGAGTCACAGTTGTTAGTTAAACATTACAAGAGCTCTGAGGTCGCTTCAAACACCTGGCAGGAGCCGAGCGAAGTCCTGTGTGTTCTTTAAAATGGACACACATATCTACGTGTGCTAAGTTGGACCCGAGTCGGGGGTTTTGAAACCATCTTGATTTAAAGCAACAATCCGAGTAAAAAATCCAAATAGTCCATTTAAAACATGAGTAACTAATCAAAATTGTTTATACACAGTTAATATCATTTATGAGTTCCTTTACAACCGCTGGCACATTTATAGCCAGTGCAAAATATGCCGTGACAGCTAATGTGCGAATAAATACATATCTTTCCATCCTTTTACTCGCGGCCTTGGTGACAGCCATAAAATGTGTTTTTGAAAATATAATTGTGTTTACCAATTAAAGGTTGGCTGCAGGTCCATGAACTCTATCCTGCAGCTTAGCAAACCCAAATAAAACAACAGCCTGACGCCCCGTTGCCATGAACAAATGCAAACCTTTCCCATGCGTGTCTGCATGACAGCCTTCCATATCCTCGCAGGAAACACAAGAAGATGAATGAACGCTCACCAGAGGACACGCACATACACATGTACACACATGGATACACGCCACAGCGACGGCACAGGAGGAAAACAGAAAAGGGGGGAGTGCCAACATCAAGCTGGTGGGTACAGTCAAGTTCAAAGGTCAGTATTGGACTGGGTTGTGGTTCGATTTGGCATTCGGGCACTAATTCACAACATGTTTAGTTGTTACAGTTGAAAGGCTTCACTGGGTTCTTAAGAAGTGCATAAGTCCATTTTAAGTTCTAGTTCTTAACCAAATACAGATTGCACATTAAGATCATCTGTCCCCGATTAGCTAACCATGTTTTGATCATATTCCAGTGAAATTAAGAGCAGGTGGTTAGGTTGTCCTTTGTCTTTTTATTTCCTGAAATTCAGCTTTACCATATATTTTTTTCCTTGAATAAATCTGAAATAAATCTCTCAGAAAGCTAAATATTGCTTTTTTGTTTGCCAAGAGCATTACATTTGCTTATTTGCAAATCATATGTTCAAAACAAAATACAGAGCGCATGTGGAGCTCACAGGCTCGACCGCAGGCATGACAAAGACATGAATTCACCCAACATCATAAAATGCACCTCACAAGAAGCCAAGGCAAAAGGCAAACACAAATAAAATGGCGTGCAAATCTTTTACCCCTTTTTCTGGAGGGGAAGCACAACCCGATGCTCTGTGAATGAACCCGCTGTAAAAACATCCTCATAGGGTCTGCCAGTGGAAACATTAAAGAATTACAAAAACAGAATTACAAGGACACCTCGAGCATCTGTTCAACAGAGTTCAACAACATTTAGCTGCGTTGACTGAACCAGATGGACTGAAACACTGTGCTGGCATCGCCTCGCTTTGCAGCCTTGTGTCTCCTAATTGATTACCAGTTATTATGGGACCAAATACACACACACACACTTCTCTCTGTCAACCGCTTCCAAAGCTATGATACATATCTCATTGACCATGCCACCAAGTGTTCTCCTATAACCGTCCAAAACCTTTTAGATCGGCCTATTTGTCTCATTGTCCTAATGTTCCGGTCTCTGTGCCCAGTTATTAATCAGAGTCACTCTGTGGTCAAGTATTCTAATATCTGACTTACAACTGACCATATAATTAATCGTTGATTTATACACAACCTCTATCTGCAAATAAACAATGTTGATGCTCCACCCAAACTGGAGAAAATTTGAAACCAAAGCATTTTGTTTTTCACTACACGGTAAGCTACTTCCCAAGAAACTGTTCCAATACAGTTGAGGAATGGCCAACAAAAAGATATAATAATAACAACTGTATGACTTATCAAAGCAAATCAGTGGTCATAGAAGCAAAGTCAAAGCAATAATGACATGTTCCCCCAACTGCTTGAAAATGATGACCTTTCATTTCGATTACCATTTATCATTAGCTGAAAGGAAAACTGGAGGGGCACTTGGAGAATGTAGACCTCTGACAGTATTTGGTAACGTCCAGCAGAAAGCGGCCTCATCATTACAGTGTGATTCTGCTCATAAATGTATGATTTACAGTTTGGAGTTGACAATAAAATAGAATCAATAAAAAATCTCCAAAAAAGTATTTCTGATGCTAAATGGTGATCAAAAACAAATGCTACAGTGGCTCTTTCTTGAGCTACTGTAGCATTTTTTTTATTTATTTCAGTATTAGTGGCCAATTTTCCTCATGGATAAATACAATCTATATTTATTTGGTTTTTCATAGACTGAGGTGTATCTTTTCATGTAAAACTCACAAGAGCAGAACACCAATACAGAATCAAATTTATTGAAAAGCATGTGCATAGATAAACATACTCGCACAAGCATAATCGGAGTGTGGAAGAAGAGCGTGTTTGTCTTTGTGAATGGCTCTCAGTGGACGTGATGAGAGAGAAATATGGCGCGACTGCAGGTGTGCCTCTTCCTCGTCCAGTGAGAGTGGATGCGCCTGACTGGCATCCATTCCAACAACACTCGGGCCCGGGACACCCACACTGCACCTCCAATCAGTCACTGACACCACCTGTTGACGGACTGCTACTATATAGTTTACAACCCAAGCCTACAACTGGGTGACTTATACTGTCAGTGGCAGCAGAGTGTAACCAGTGTAGATGCATGTGGTGAGTATTTTTGTTTTTCATGGTGAAAAAATGAGTCATTTTTAGTTTTGTGTGGCTTTAATTTAACTCTATCTGGCACTATGTGTCATTCCAATGTCTCAGCATGTTGATCTAATCTCATATGATCTGTCATGTACGTTGGCTCTTTACGTCACTCACAAAAATCTGTCCTGACATCTGTACCACTTCAGAAGTTCTGATAAAAATAAGACAGTGAGGGTTCAGTGACTGAGTGTGCTGCCCTCTGGATAAATCATACACAACTAGGAACATGACAACATCACACATAGTATGTTGTCACACTGGTAAACTGTATGTGTTCATTCATTGTATTAGGCACCGCAAAATGATTTTGAGTCACACTTGCATTGTACTGGACTTCTCATTCAGAGAGACTGCAGCCTCATTATAGCGAGCTCCTTCCACAGCAGTAACGGGTGGTCTACTATTTGCATAAGCCAACTGGCCTCAGAAGGAATTACAAACTGGAGCCAGCAGTCCTTTATTGCCGGATTCATGTCAATACCTCCGTCTTGTCAGCTTAGCTTCAGACATGCAGACCATTTAAGTGGAAGAGTGAGCCAGCATTAAGGAAGGATTATAGAATCTCAGAGGTTAAACATTGCCTGACCCACTCCTTTTTCTGCCAGCAGGTGGACGGGTTGAATGTTTTTTCTTCATATGTGGTGGGATGGTTATTCTTAGTGACACTGTGTTTTATGATTTCAGTGATTAGAATAATCATATTACTTTACTTTTACTTAAAAGTAATCTAAAATGTAATCAACAATGTCTGAACATTACAAACTGCTTTGCTCTATCAAACTGTATTTCAATCATTTTTGTATGATATTATCGAGAGAATTATCAGGGGTTAAAACCTGGTGAGAAATCACTCTTGGTGTCTTCACCTTCAGAAAAATTGAAATCTGATTTGAAAGTAATTCTGGCTAGCTGAATTCCTTCTCCTTCAGATCTCAAGAACAATCACTGGACTTTATCTCACCCTTAATTCCACCTCTTCTCTTCAACCACATGCCTCCTTCATCCCTCTCTGTGTCAATCAGTCTGTCAGGCAGTCAGTCACAGAGGCAGGCCTGTGCACTGTCTCCCAGCACGCATGGAGCCAAGGACTGGGCCAAGTGGGGGTGAGTCATGCTGCAGGAGCATGCTACTGGATGTAAAACAGAACAGTTGTTTCCTGCTGAGTCAAACCCGCAGCTCTTATTAAGTCATTATGCGGTAATTAGCCTGCGTGTTAGCGGATAGGTAGTGTAGCAAGAAAGAAGTAGTAGTAGTCTACTGATGGAGTATCAGTCTGTATAACCCATATCAGGCAGATGTAAACTCAGGTCTCTCGACAATAGCCCATTGGCTGTTGGCTGTAATTTGATCAGGTTATTGATCCAATCTGTTCTGACTTTGACATGCAGCATACATGCCGGCCAAATCTTGTGTTTTCTTAGAGCGGCAGGTTAGGGTTACGGTTACAGCAGGTCATTCTGTGCTCGCATTAGTGTTTGGCTCCAAGTCCAGACCAAGATCTGGCAGCGGCATCTCGTCCACTCAGTGTGATGAAGACCCACTGTGAGCGTCCGTATCCTAGCAACAGACAAGCCCATAAATCAGGCGAGGCGAGGAAAGGGAACACAGGCCAAGCAAGAGACAGACAGAGACGGTCTTTTCAATGTATGAGCGTTCATCAAATAAAACACTGCCCCCTCTCCTCCTGTATCCCTCCTCTCCTCTTTTTTCCTCTGCACAGCTCAAACTACTGGCCATGCAGTTCCCACACAAGCAAGGCAAGTTTATTTGGAGAGCAAACTCAACAAGGTGATTCAAAGTGCTTCACATAAAACATAAAAGGCATCAAGACAAAATATACCTACTGTACAAGAAACACACACAAAAGTGTGAAATGAAAAGTCACAAACCAAAGTTACAAGAGTAAAGGTTACGTACAGTATGCCGTTATTGGTATTTAAATAGAAACACTACCCTCCAAAAAATAAAAAATTTAAATAAAAAAAAAAGGTCTGGTCAAATGAGTGAGGAACGGTGCCCTTCTACTTTTTTTTAATTCAAGAAAATATATTTTGTTTAGCATTAAGTGCTTGAAGATCTGATCAAAAAAGTATATAAAAAACAACATTTAAATGAGTGGAAACATTCCACCTGAAGTCACCAGCAGCCTCTGAGCTGCACATTGAGATAAATTGTCAATATGCGTAATGGAGAAAACAGGAAAATCTAATCAATCACAACACTCAGTCTGTTACACACTGGCAACCTGCTGCTTCCACAGAAAACTAGCTTGGTACATACATAGCCTGTTACCTTCACCTGCCTGCACTGCAACTTTTCCACTCATTACCTCAACATAAATTTAAAAAAAAAAAATGTATGCACAGTTCCATAACCTTATAGTAGTACACCTCGGCATGTGAGACACTAAAGATGATAATAAGTCGTTCTATTTTGAATTCAAAAATAAGACAGAGAGGAGCTGGACAAAAGCAAAGAAAGAAGAAACTACAGTATCGCTGTTCATAAACACTGTGTAATGCACTGCAATTTCAAATACTTACATTATGTAAATGGTAAATGGACTTGCACTTATATAGCGCTTTTCTAGTCACTTGAACCACTCAAAGCGCTTTATAAAGTAATGGTCGCATTCACCCTTTCACACACATTCATACAGCGCTGTTCGCAGACAGGCTTTTTTGGAAACTAACCATTCACACACATATTCATACATTAATTCATAATTAATGCCGTCATTAATGTCATCGGATGTCGTACATCGGATGATACATCATACATCGTGGGTTCAGTGTCCAAGGACACTTCGACATGCAGACTGGGGGAGCCAGGAATCGAACCACCGACCTTCCAGTTAATGGTCGACCCGCTGAGCCTGAGCCACAGCCGCCCGTGTGTGTGTATGAGATGCATGTCTAAACTGTTAGTCATGTTGAATAAAAAGTTCAATGATATACAAACTTGGGGGTTTATTGTTAATGTAAATAATAAAAATGTGCAATATAATGTAAAAATTACAGTATGTAAATATTTTCTAATACAGCACCAGGTTAGAGGAACAATTAACAACATTAGTTCTGAGAATTGTACTTAATAACTGAATGAATACTGAATTGATACCTTGTGAATCAGGAAATCAGTGACAACACTGATTTCATCCCTAAATATCCCTGGTTACATCCCGAAATATTAACAATTTGTGTTTAATTTTGCCATAATTTCTGTGGGAGGTCTTGATTAATGCCTGACAAGTGTTTTGTGAGGTCACTGTGATCTTGACCTTTGACCAGGAGTTTTCTCAAAGCATAACATGCCCATGAGTGGGACAGACAGACGAAAACAACATGCTTCGCGTTTGTGGGTTTTGCCCGCATGGAGCCGTAATAAAAGGCAGTAACAAACAGAAACTTCAGCCTTGATGGAGAGGAACTGAGATCTTGGAGCAGACGTGAAATTTTCAGCACAACATACAACAAGAAACCAAACAGGGCCCATGAGGCGCACTGAGAAGGCAAGTGAATGACATTCGAAATATGAGTGAAAGTCGGAGAATCTAACCGCCTCATTCACATTAAGTAAACAGTAAGTAAGTGGTTTATTTATAAATGCCTTATTTAAATACCTCTGTGGAGGAGATGTCACAATAAAGGCGAAAAACAGATATAAAATTCAGACACTTGATTTACACAATTCAGCCTGGACTTGTTTGTCTTGGTTCTTGAGTTCCTTTTAAAGTGTCCACATTATTTTAAGATCAAGCGAGTTAGTTCTCACTTATGCAAATTCATGTGGCATGGCTAACACAGCCTAAACCACAACTATGTTTTCCTGAGAGAAAAGGGTCACGATATCACAAAAGGTTTCACATTAGGCTCTGATAAGTTTAAATGATAAGTATGTATTATTATTACTGTCTTATAGAAACTGACTTGGCAAGTAGATCATAATATTTATGAGGAATGTGACTTATTTGTCAAAGATGAAAAACCTAATTCTGACCCATGCAGACTGATGAAGAGACCAGGATTCAAGGAGCCATCAGGATTCAGCATTCAATCCATGTTCCATGAGGTTTTACAACTTCTGGCTTTTCTAGGAGTCCTTTCTTTCTATGTTTTCATCTTCTACAATGGTTTACTGGCTGACAACTGACAGCCCAACAGAAGTTCTACTCAACATTTAAGACTCCATGTAGCAGTGGCAGATGTACAGTAATTTTCTTTGAAAGACTTGATAAAAAATATAATTATTTTTTCCCCCTCTATTATATGTATTTGAACAGAAACTTCAGTTGAATACTCATTGATACTCCACCCAGTAATCAAGTCTGTGTATTGACCTAATGACCTCACCTCTCTACCTGGGAAATCCCTAATTGCGCCACCAGCAGTATCCAACACTCTGCCTCCATTTGTGGTTAATAAGACTGGCAATCATCAAAGCCCTGACTGGAACGAGATGTTCTGAGCTGTCATGTGCTGCTGTGGGGTGTTGTGATGTGGTGTTCTGATTTGCCATGACCTCGGGGGTCATTTGTCACCAACCTTAATGTGGTAGCTCTGAGTGAGTGTTGATGGTAAAAAGCTTCAAGGCCTGGAACTGAACCAGCAATGGGCCAGCCAAGGCAGCAGCTGCACGCAGCACATGAGGAGCTGATGGCAGGTAGAGCAGGTGCTTTCATCCAGACAGGGGGCTTTTATCAAGCCTTAATGACACAAAGATTATGATTGGCTGGTAAATATGACTTTATATTCACTAATATTTCCACAGAAACTTTAATCCTGATGTGGAAAGTAGTGCCAAGGGGAAAGGTGACGAAAGCGAGAGGAGGAGAGAGCCAAGAAAAACTGATGATTAACTAAATATGACAGAGATCTTGTGAGATCAAAGGTGAGACTTTTAAGAAAGGGGCTTTACCATGCCAGGGATATTTATGAACAGCTTAATTTTATTTTGTATGACTCTGTAATTACTAGTCTGTGTAGTTCAAAAGTTGATGCACCATTTCCTTTCAATTAAATAATAGATGATAGTCAAAATACATGTCATTTCTACAATGATCAGTTTCCATGTATGAAAACAAACCAAAAAGGATTATCAGGTCTTTAAGCTTCAATTACACACTACTTTATCATTATAATATCTTAAATGTCAAGACTGTCTTTTCTATTAAAGGTGAGGTGTGAAGTGCATATCCTACACATGTGAATGACCACAAGCAACCTTTACAGAAGAGTACAAAAATATGCGCAACAATGCAGCCGGCCTCCACACAATCACAGTAATACTCACACACATCACAGAACAACCACAGATTATAGGCCACTTCTTCAGTAATTACTACTGGCCAGGCCTAAGGCATAATCTTGCAATTTCCTCTATGACGCGCAAAGCATGCAACTCCATATAGGCACCCAGCTTCACATAAATCCCCACGTTCTTTTTAAACTTTGAAGGCATACTTGTGATTCCCCAGATAAGAGATTGCCCTTCACCTTCCGGCTGTGTTTTTAAAACAAGCACTGTTTATGTGGCTGCATTTCCTTGTGGGAATGACCACCAAGCTTCCGCCTTCCTCCTCCTTGGAAGTCATACACCTTGCCGCATCACCGTGGTATACCAGCTCAGCCACATGACCTCACAGTGACAGTGACACCAGCCAGCAGGTCACTGTATCCCTCGTGCAAACATGTACATGTGTATTACAAGTGTTGTCAGCGTTGCCAGTGTTGTCAGGATTTCATGCATTTATATTTCCTCAATTCTTTTGCTGCATTCACCTGGAATCAGGCAGTCAGAAGACAGGAGAAAGAAGATGGACTAACAGCCAAGGGACGGAACGTTAAAGACAAACAAGCGGTCCGACAGAGTGGTACAAAAACAATTCATACGTGACAATATGTTGCTATGCTAATTCTTGTATATTGTATTATTGTGTATGATTCAATGCTATTATCATATAGCTATACATATGGCGATAAAATTCTCATTTTTCTTGATATTGCATTGAAAACTGAAACTTTATGTCAAATCCCTTCCAAAACGTAGTATCTGGTTGTGAATTCCGTGGCAGTGGATGTTAAAAGGTTAAAATATTTTAACTTTGGACAGCATTGTTATTTACCATGGCGTCTTGCCAGCCTCGCCTAAGTTTACCATCCTTCTCTCCTCCATTAAAATGAAATTCGGTTTGCCGTCTGCTGGATTCCATGTGAATGCAGCATTTCCCTTATTTTCTTTACTCGCTGCTAGACAGGAACTACTATCTTGACATTAGTAACCTGTGTCAGTGACGGCTGATTAGGGAGACACAACATATCCCTTTGATGGCCAATAAAGACAAAGTCCTGGCATCTTCACCCAACACCTGCACTTCCAGGCCCAGGCCAGTTGAGCATGGACACAGGTCTTGTCATTTGACTAAAGGATGTCAAAACAACAGTAGTATGATCAAGCCTATCTTTCTCCCTTTTTATTTATTCCAGCCAAGGCAATTTCACAATTTGACAGTATCATAGCAAATCACAACATTTTCTCATTCCTTGGTTGGAAATGAGCAGGGAGAAGATATATTTTATATTGCCGGCCCCTCACTCAATATCTAATTATTATAGTAATCTGTCACTGAGCAACAGCCTCCAAAGCACCACAAAGTTCCATGAGAAACAATCTAAAGCAGCAAGGAAAGCAACGCAGTCTGGATGAAGTCATGCCATCATCCAAATTTCTGGAGAAATCTGGATGAAAGGTGCTACTTGTGAATGCTGTGAGGTGGCTCTCTAATGCCTTGAGGCTGGTTTGGTTTGTTGAACCAGGAACACCGATCTTCTTCCTTGTTCCAGTAACAATACTTTGCTCTCCAGAATGAACTTATCTGCATAATCATCACAAGCAGAGCTACCAGCAGTTATTGAGCCTAAAATAACTGTGCAGTCCTTCCAAAGATTAAAAAAAAAGATTAAAGGGAGAAAAAAAGAAATGTGAAGACAGAAAAGGGAGAGAGAGATTGCTATAATGAAATTGAGTGAAAGAAGAAGAGATCTAAGAAGAAAAGGCAGTAGGGGTGGTCAGATGTGAAGGGTCATACATTTTTCTCCCTGACTTCTGCAGGATGCTGTCGACCCACAGATCATCATTAAGTTACTGACATTCTGCAGACCCGTCTTCCTCTGCTTTCTGTCCTGAAATGAGGGTGTAATGCGGGTGAGTTGCCCTCAACACCCTCATCAGCACAGTGAGGTCATCCCTGAGAGGTTCAGAGAGAGGCTGAGGTGCTAGTTCTGTCCGTTCAATGAAACGCTGTGTTAATTGGGCTGTTTAAAAATAGCACATTCAACAGGTCGTGCACTGCCCTGCTTAATGATTTACTTCTTTTAACAGTACAATACCAAATAGGCCATGATATGTGGTTCTATTTTATGGACTCTGAAAGGAATGTGAACCAGTTGTATTAATCTATAAATGAGTTTTAATAGAGGAATTTTGTTTTAAAGATGTGTTTGACTTTTTATGGGGTGTTTCATAAAACTTGAGAGAGAAATGAGTACAAGCTTAATTTATGAATTAATCTGCAAACACCAAACTTCAAACACTTTATTACCAAACACACATATAACCCTTTATTGTGTGTTCTTTGTTGTATGAGGGACTTTCAATATGGTGGATTGAATAGTCATAACAGTGCCATGTCATCACCCTATTTTTCCCCTAACAAGATCTGCAAAAGTGAAATTTGAAACTGAGCATCTATAACTATTATCCTGTCTCTGTCATTTAATGAGTCGTTCAGTGAGAGAATTTCAAAGTCAGTAAAAAGGGGAGGATGGAAAGTCTGCTGCCGGCACCATGAGAGCTAGACACGACACTGACACCTAGTGTTGGAGCGGGTAACCTGGAGAGTGCCTCGCAGGCTCACGGCTTATTAATGATGCATCACAGTAACACAAGACGGCACCTGTGAGTGAACACAAGAAGAATTATGTAGGTATGAAAAACACAAACAGTAGAGGTAGCAGCTCACTGTATGTTTGTGTTTCCCACACTCAATAGTCAAAACAAACAAAAGAGAAGCTTGAACCAAAATATGAATTACAGCACCACAGAGGTGAGTGATACTGATACAATTGAATGTGACATTATTCCCAAAACCACACAGACGCAAAACACACGCCGTAATGTGTCTCACACACACAAATATGCACACACACGCATACTGTACACACACACACAAAGTACAGTGAGCCTCTTAAAGCCATGGAGCAGAGAGTGATAATTATGCGTGTAAATTCCAGGACCCCTCTCAGCAGCTCTGCTGGCTGGTGTTGAGAGCTGTGTCCTACTGGCCCTGCTGCTAATGGTAACCCACACACAGCCAGCTGTCACTGCTTCAAGGCCCCCATTGCACACTTTCACTGCATCATTGAAGTGTTGGCATTATTCTGTATACAGATGTCAACATATGTGCATTTAGTGGTGTGAGCACCTGTAAACATGGCTGCACACTGGTGAGGAAGCACGCAGGCACACTACTCATGTAGCGGTTTTAAGTTACTCCCATGCATTATAACTATTTTTATAGATAATAAACACAAAGCTTGTTCATTACGTCTATATATATATGTATATATATATATATATATATATATATATAAATCTTTATTTCAGACCCAAGGGGATCCATATCACCATAAGAGCCTAATAAGCCCCACTCAAAAGGTTCAGTTAATTTTTCTGGAACTTTCAACCATGCACTTTCATTTTGTTTGAATGGAAAGAATTTCAACTATTCTTATATTAGCCAGTCTTCATCATGGTGGGAGATCAGTCAGACCTCCTCAATTTACTGAGGAAGACTGAAATGATGAAAACCTTTTAGTACTAATTCCAAGGACTAATGAGCTTTGATTTTAAACATGTTCATTCATTTTCTATCCTGCTTAGCCTGCACTAGGGTCATGGGTGAACTTGAGCCATCTCAGCTAACTTTGGTCACCAGTCTATCAAAGGGCTAACATGTATAGACAGATAACCATTCACACCTACGGGAAATTTATTGTCGCCCATTAAGCCTGGGTTATGCTTCTGTGTCGTGGCGATGGCGTTCCTACGGCAAACACCCAACGCCGTCATTGAGCATTCGAAGTTCTGCGTCGAGGGAACGTGTTGCTTCAGGTCATAGTAAACAATGGCAACTGAAAAACAAACGCTTTTTTTTTAAAGTATATTTTTCTGGCTTTTTATGCCTTTATTTGACAGGACACTTGAGAGTATGACAGGAAACGGGAGGCAGAGAGGGGGGGCGAGGACTGTAGCCTCAACACATGGGGCGGATGCTCTACCAACTGAGCTAAACACCGCCCCAAAACAAACGCTTTTATTGCAAATGTTGAAGCACATGCGACGAAGAAGATGTGCAGAGGTGGTCTGACCAACCAGTCGAGGCTGAAGGGTGAATTTACAGTACCACACTGACGTTCTGAGCGGACCAATCACAGTCCTTGTGGTTCGTGACACGACGTGTAGGGGTCCGCGTCAAAGGCGTAGCTACTCTGTCGCCGCGATGCAGAAGCATAAACCAGGCTTTTAACCTAACCTGCATGTCTTTGGTCTGTGGGAGGAAGCCGAAGTACACCGGAGTGAACCCACACAAGCACAGGGAGAAAAGCATGCAGAAGGAACCTCAGCCCGCCAGCGGGTTACAATCCAGAACCCTAATCTTGCTGTGAGGTGACAGTGCTAACCACTGCACCACCGTGCCACCAACATTTAATGTGTTGATGATAAAAGTACCAACACAGAAATTTGATATACTGTATGTCTTTTTAAGAGCACATTTTGTGGAAGGGTGTTACAAATTAATAAGAAGAGGAAGATAATCACGCTGAAACTCAAACTCTTCATGAAATCATGAAGAAGTTTCCACTTTTCAAATCTTTGCCCATGGTACAGTGACAGATTTGCTGTATTTCACATGCTTCTTTTTTTTTTCAAGTGTGAACAACATCAACAGGAGAGTCTCTCTGATCCTGTTGTTACAAATGTTACATTCTGAAAAATAAAACGTCTCCATGTGCTGTAAGAGCAGCTCAGTCTATGTTAAATACCTCCTTAAAAATTCAACGGATAAGTTAGGCTGCATAGTGGGTAGTAAGAAGGCAATGAACACCCGTCCGTGAATTCATTTAAATCAATATACACCCACGCTGATGAGGTGCCGTAAAATGCCCGAGCTGACCTCTTCCTTCAATGATGGTCGCATGAAGTCCTCCATGAGGTCAGCGCGACCACCACAACCACAGAAAAGAGGCTTCTACTCCTTCAGTTTCTCCCATGGGAATTACAGCAGCATGTTTTCCCTTTCTGCTGAATGTTTATTCTGGTAGGCATGGTGGTGGTGGTGGTGTGATATCTGAAGAGCAATGAGCCAAGACTGCCATGAACGCATTCCTCTCTTTACCTGACTGATGAATGTTAATAGGTGTGTTCGTGAACCACATCAAAGCCCCACCTCTGGGCCACACCTCTGTGCACCTCACACAGCTGTAGGGAAAAACGCTGTGTGACAAACATCGGGCCGGATACACATCTGCGTCTTAAGGCAGGGTGTCTGGGATGCTGAAAAGACGAACACAATTTATTGAACACAGCTCATGTCTGGCTGGGCAGATGGCAATCACATAATGCAACTATTTTAGCATCAGAGTGGCCAGCAGGAATCAGCTGGTTTAGTCTGGGAGGTGACTAAGAGGCACAGAAGAGAGGGAATAAGGAGCTCTGTGGAGACTGGCCTGGTCTAACCTGGCCTGTACCAACTGTCAGCATAGAGGCAGATGAAAAATGCAGCAGAGGGGAGAAGAGGAGGGTGGGTGGTGGTCTGATCCCTGTTACATCATCTGTAGCTGACAGACTGTGTGGCAGACTTATCTGTCTGTGGTCTCGGGTGGCATTTGTCTGGACTAGCAGTGAGTCACACTTTCTGTTTACCTCAACGTGAACCCATCCCTGAAGCTCTTCATTCGCTATCCAACAGCCTCCATTCACCGGCCGCATGAGGGCCGGTAGCAGGGTGGCTTCCACCCGCGGGTTGGCATGCAATGCCAGGAATGTGCTGTGCCCACACCTTGCTAAACCATGACACCTTTCCTGTGGTGTAGGAGCTGGTTCCTTTCAAAAAGCTCTCAGCTGGAACCAGGGGAGTAATTATAGCCCTTCTACTGTAGCCGCTCTTCCTCTGGAGCAGACGTAGGTCAAACAGTGTTGAAAATACTGTTCTCCTGTTTGTTTTTGCCTGCTGAGGTGCCAGATTTGTAGGATTTGCAACATAAGACAATAAATGAATCCAAGGCTGTTTAGACAAGCACAGGAAAAGTGCTTGGAAGAAAGTTTATTACACTTCTCACTGACAACTTAACAGACTATCAGTTCTGACCTGATGTGGCAAACCCCAGCCACCTGGTTCCCTGTGACTGTTCAAATAAACAATGTCTTTGCTAATATCAAGTGTGCTATGTAGAGGAGATTTACACAAAGTCTTCCCGGCTTGGCACCGAGACCTGTAATAGAGGAAGGACGCTTCCACACATTTACCAGTGTGTTAAAACATTACCGGACATCAATACTGAACATTGTCTATCCGTGGCTTAAGAAAAGAATGCTGTTCTTAGACTCAGACTATTAATCTATTAAATATACAATGGAAAGTAAATACTCGGAGTTAGTGTATACGTACAGCAAACTCACAATAATAGCTAAAAAATAAAGAGGAATTTATGAAACTGCCAAAAATGAAATACCTGCTGCATATTACACTGTGTTATTGTTGGCTGCATATCATGGAAACAAGAAGCAATTAGACACAAGTCTAATTCATCTTCACAAGACATTCTGTTCAGCTGCTGGGAAATCCCAACACTTATGCTGAATGAGAAAGTTAGCCAATACCATTTCAGAGGCGATTCAGAGTCATACAGTGTTAACTGTTAGCTATATACAGTAACAGCATTTACCTGTTATCAAAACATGGTTAGTAAACCTGACAATGACCAAGTTTTTTTTTACATAAATAGATGCAAAAATTATAGTATTGACAGTTGTATGAATTCATATACTGTATATTTACAGAAATTAGAGTTTTGACGCAATATATCTAAAATGAGCCAAGTCCTGACTCCTAAATAAAGATCCAATGGTCAGTGACCAATGGATCTGGTCAGTTTCTGATTATCAACTGTCCAGTGCCTTTGTAAACCCGCATACTGTCATTCTAGAAAACCTTCCCACACTCCTCAGGCAGTCATTCTTGCTTTTGTGCTAGGTTACACTAACTGGCCCATAGCTCCAGTTACATTATTTTCATTATGAGCATCTACAATGCAAAATAATCTATTTTGCCAAAAATGTTTTCAACTATGAGGACAAAATAAAATGAAAATATTACAAAGGACAGATTCAACTTAAAGCAACTAGATGAACATAACGCAGTGTCTTAGCCACACACCTCAGTTCATTGCATCACTTGTGTATTACCAGTCTCCCCTCCTCTCCCAGCAGCGGCTGCTTGGCAGTGGCTCCTGTGACCCCCCCATGAGCTTGTTCAACATTAACCAATGATGACAACGTCCTCAAATGGTCAGGAAGCCCCATCAGTGGGACACAAACTCAGATTAGTGGCTCATCCCCAGTGAAAAGACTCCCTGGCACTGTGCCCTGGCTTCCAAATCTAAACCAGCAGTGCTCTCGTGAGAATGACAGGGCTTGGACTGCCGCTGTGGTAGCCCCCCTCCTCCTAAACCTCTGCCAAGCAATGGCCTCACCCACATCCTCTTTTGTATCTCTTTGTCCCTCAGACTGTGTCTTTTGCATTGTTTTTAAACATCTAAATCTCATTTTATTCAATGACATAGAAGATGTCATGAAAAATAAGGATTTAATGAACAGTATCAAATTTGATTTATCAGAACCGGTGTTTGGAAGATTTCCAACAACATCCAGCTCAGGCCAAGGCCAACTGGAAGCTTGTATTTTGTAACTAAAATCTGTGAAACCGTATCCCCCAATCTATCTCGGGCTATCTGCTCATCCATCTACCTCAGCTTGCAGTGGAAGAATAGTAGCTTCTGAATCTCTGTTTACTGGTCTAAACTGGGGAAACCACAGTGCAGCTAATGAGACAATGATGGAGCCAATCAAGAAAGCAAGGCTTTGCATTTATTATAAGAAGCCAAACAAAAGGTGCTGGACTCATGCCGTGGGGATGAGGCCACACTTCCAGTAGAGCAAGACTAATCGTGAATGCAAATAAGCACAATGAAAGCAATGAGAGCGAGAGAGGTGCTGCGACGTCCTTTGCTAAACCTCTGGGAAACAGCACTTGGCACGTCTCAGAGGTACTACTTATCACTCAAAGAGGCTGAAACACACTAGCTGCTGAGACAATGATGTATTCCCACCAAGCAGACAGAGAAGGAGAGGGTAAATGAAACTGAGAGAACAAGAGATTAGCAGATAAAGTTTGCAAAAAGGCAGTGTAATCATCTCCGCCAATGTGTTCGTTGCAGTTAGGGGGGAACCAGATACACTCATTAGTGAAGGAATAAACCTACAAGCGGAGCGTGCTGTATAGCAATATACATCATGAGAAGGGGTGTCACCGATCTTTGACAAAATGCTTTGGAGAGATGAGCAGAGTCTTAGGATGATATCTCTATGCACTATGTGACAGCTTTATTGGGATTGATCATGTTTGAGTTGTGTGGTGAAACCTCCAGAGGGGTATCACTAACTCGAGTCTGGCAGCGCAACTGATATTGCTTCATCTCATGCAAAGCTCTGAGCTCCGAGCCTGGCATTCCTCATTATTACTGGAGATTGTTGTATATGCAATAATATGCAATGGGATATATTGATAATAAAAGCCAGTCAATTGCACAAACCTCCCACGGACACAACTAACCATGTAGACACAACAGGTAGTGTACACAGACGGAGGAGGTGGGTTATCCAGATATAAAACAGAGCTCTCGCACAAATGTTGACTACAATGTAGGCTATAATATGCATGTTTATAAACAGCATAATGTGTGTATCAAGTATAGTATGCTTGATTGTGATTTAGAAACAAAGAGATCAGGTTTAAGGTTTAAGTGGCTGTACCCTCCGTAGTTGAAACTGTAAATCAATAGTTGGAGATTTAGAGAAGTACACAATGGCTCCTGGCACGGAGCTGAACCATTCAGAGCGGAGGCTATCTGGAACGCGGAAGAGTGTGCCAGTTCACACTGAAACATAAGCAAATGCTCAATGAATGAGGCGGCTTCCAGGAAAAGCCAGAGCCCAGTGGAGATAGCTGCTAATCTGAGCATGAAGCAGAAACCCAAACAGAGGGCGACCGCAGGGCAGGCCACCCGAGCACGACGGCCAAATGCATCAGACACCTTTGGGTGATACCAAACCGCAGGACGCGCAAGAAGCCTGGGAGCCACGGCAAAAGCAGAGCAGCTGTAACCCACCGTTGAAATAACTGACCACACAGAGAACTTCAGTGAAGAATAACCATCCAGCCGCCGACTGTAGAGTGTAAGAAACTTTATACTTTTCACTTTAAAAACGTGCAGTAGAGGATGTACAGAGGATTCACCAACTACCACTGCTGAGCAATTTACAACTGCTTGACATACAGGCAGTTCTTCAGTGTAAAAGAATTTTGAATGGTATTAAAATAGTCCAGGGAAAAACAGACATTATTGAAGGTTTTTTTGCCAAATGAGACAGAGCATTCAGTAAGGGAACCGCATCGTATTGTGTAAGACTCTGTGGTGCTACAGTACATCATTAACATTTTGTCACTGGGTAAAAAATATAGTATTGTGGTCTGCTGTTTAATGCCGATTTGAGCCTGAAAATGTCCCTGAAATGTGCAGAGCTATGCCTTAAGACAGGCAAGTTCACTGATTTAGGATCTTTGAGTTGCTGATCAGAGAGTAGGCTTGCCTCTTATTAATTCAAAATGCCAATACACACACGTTCATGTGCTATAATAACCCCCAATTCCCCTCACAAATTATGCTGATTTACAAATAGTGTTAGAGAGGAGTGTCAGGGAGAGAGGATGACATGCAGCAATGGGTCATAGTTTGGACTCAAACCCAGACCACAGTGGTTAGAACTAAGCCTTAATAACAGGCACTCTACCAGGTGAACTACCAAGGTGTTGAACTGTGTTTTCTTGCAACACAAAGAGCTCATCTGTGTATGCTCATTGATGCGTGATCTATTCCTCTTGAAGGCTTGGATAATTCTTCCAAACTTTTGTGCTCCTTGTCAGTCCTGCACTAATTACTATTCCACACAAACAAGCGATAATCTTACTGCCGATAGAAAATTATCTAAGGTCCACTTGTGTCTCAGGGCTTCCCTCCACTGTATCCGTTTCTACTTTCTCACATCTCAAAAAGTCCTTATTTTAGTTTAACACCTCAATGTTTATGTCAAGAAATTGTTAGCCATCCACAAGTGCATTACTCATGGACACCACTGAACACTTAAAAGCAGTCTCTGAACAAGTATGCCATTATTTAAGTACATAAAGACTGACAGTTTAGGAGAGAGGGTGAATCCACATTTTTCTTCCATGAGAAGAAGATGCCATATTGGATGAAAATCCTGTTGTATCTCGTGCCAATTTCATAACACTGTCAAGATCAAATTATACAAAAAATTTAACATCGCCACTGTCCAACACGAAGGACTAACGGCAGTACTTAGTTGTCCTGTTGCTTGCTGACTTTGCGAACAAGGGAAAAGCAAATGTACTTTTATTTTTTTATTTTTTTATATATACTGTAATGTTTTTTCAGATACAGATGGTGTAGACACCTGTCACCTGCCCCACCTGCCATGCTGCTGGACAAACACTGTGGCTATACACTGCATATTTGGATAAAAGTGAGCTGCAGCCCTTTAATGCATTCTAAAAACATACACTCACAAATCAAAGTGTCTCACACAGCAGCTCAGTGGCTACAGCTCACTCCTCCTCTCCCGTGTCTGTGGGTGAGCTCCCTGGTCAAATGACATCACTTTGAAGGAAAAGGCAAACACCTTTGACAGCGTAAAAGGCGTCAACTTTTTACTTGCCGTTTAAAAAACAGGCATTTTTAGCCATTAATTTTGGTATGTAAAGGTATTAGAAGCTGAAAAATCTCTAAAGCATTGTCATCTTCGACTGACATGCCTCTGCGAGAATGTTTCTGTTTGATACCACAGAGCCTAATTAACCAGACTAACACATGGTAATGAAGGTAACTAATATCTGAACAGGAATACATGCCTTTGTCCTGTGACATAGCGTGAAACTGTTGACCATTTCATCGCAACACCTTTGTACGATAATGTTGCATACAACAAAACTGCTCTACAAGGAAGAAGCTAAAACTGCAAAAACATGCTCTTCTCTGGAAACCAAAATGATTGTTAGTCATTGAAGGAACTACCGGAGCAAAGTTCAACAACGTCTGGGGATTCCTTTCACAGGGAAATGGACTAACATAGAGGAAGCCAAAAAAGTCCTCTCACACTACTGTAATTCATATTGACAGGAAAACAATAACAGTGTGGTTGCTTCACAAACAACTGGAAAACACGAATGTGGGCTTTCCCCATATTTTTGTTTGTGGAAAAGCCTGTTTGTCCTCAATATGTCACATTCTTCACCATCAGTGGCACAACACAGCACATGGCCTTGACCTAATGTTGTGGGTTTCCTCATAGGGGCGGCCAAGAATTTTTTGCAAACGCACATTTGCGCCGATTTGTATCTGTGAGCAGTTTTCATGCAATATTATTGTAATAAACAGTATTGATTCCTAAGAGTGATGTTTTAAAGTTGCACACACTCTCACACATGCACACAGAAATGCATCCAAAGATACTACTGCCCACCCACAGGGACGTAATCGCCACATAAGAAAATAATACAGTAAACAGGAAACATGGGCGTAAGAATGCCAAATGCGTTCTGCAGCTTCAGCTCCAGTCTGTCCTCAGCTCAGCAGCATCTATTTCTGGGAAAGACTGTGAAAACAGCCAGCAGCCTATCACTGCTGAAAAGAAAGCAATCTAGTCTCCGGGTTTTGAAGGAAAATAAAACTGTATTATATAGTCACATAAATGACAAGTCTAATGAGTGACAGTAGGTACGGAAATGTGATGTTTGTGAGCTCCGTAAAGACCATAAAGGAGCCTGGTTTTCCACTTTATTGTCTGCAGCTGTCTGGTCGAGTCACTGGCACTGGAGATTGGCAAGTGGGGAGCGTTTTCAGCAGACCTGGCACTTCGCCAGCTTTTGGTTCCTGTCATTATCTGTTCTTTGTGTCTCAGTGATGGCCACATGCACATAATGAATAGGCAACTCTTTTCCATTAAAATAATACCCTCATCAAGTGGGCTCCTGTCAGCAAAGTTGCATCTGTGCCTGACCGAGCTCTGAGCTTCAAGACAGCTCACAGAGTGCGGGCCAAAGCCTGGAATTTTAATTGTTTCACGGGAATCAACTAGTTAGTCATTCAAACAGGCTGGCGCGGGACAGCTTTCCATGAGAGATGATGAGCAGATAGAAAGGAGGGATTTAGGAAATGTTGCCATAAATTAATCCCGGACAAGCCACGGCTTTGAAAAGTTTTTCCTTGTTGAGATGAACTACAAAGGGTCATCTACAAAGGGGAGTGGACTTGAAAGAAGAGGTTAGAGGGAGAATAAGGAGGGGTGGGGACAAGTTTGCCAAAGGAAAGATGCATCCTTTTGAGTCTCAGGGAGATTAGACATTTCTTCAAGTGACAAAACGCCTTATTAACCTCCGCCTGACCTCTAAGGATTGACCTTTGACTTGTGACCCTGTCACCACTGCGCTTTACTGCTGTTGGGAGTCACCAGCTTTTTCATGAGTCCTTTCATTATAACGGTTGTGCCAAAATGCCAAAAAGAAAGAGAGAATGTGAGGATTGTCTGGGTGTATGTGTAACGGAAGATGAAGGGTTAGGAGTAAGGGGGAACGCAACAGAGTGAAGATTTTAATTAGAGACACAGCACCTCTGGTAATCCACTCCCCTATTCATAAAAAGAACAAGGGTGGGAGGGAGGGATGGGCAGGCAGAGGATGAGACGTTTTTAACAAGAGGTCAGAGAAACTTTGGCTTAGAACATCGGCCTTTATCAAATCCACTAGCAAATCCACAGATTAGTCCATTCCATTGTTTTCAGGAAGTCCGCTCCCACCGACCCAGAATGCAGAAGGCGGATTTAGGAACTTTGCAAGAGCTCCAAGCCACTGAGCTGGATGGCAGAGCGTGCACATGTGTGTTCACGTGTAATTGTGTGTGAGTGTGCGCACACATGCGTCTGTGTCAATGTGTGTGCATGGGGGGGACGACACGGTGTGGAAGGGGGTTGTCAGGAAGGCTTGGGCTCAAACACGAAGCTCTGACCAAAAAATTCCAACGATTGCACATGACTTTCTGGCCACCAAAAGCAATGCAGACGGATGGCGGGCTGCTCTCCCACTGTGACCTCTCCATAGATAATATGTACTTTGGAAACTGTCATTCCTCATGGTTTCATTAAACCTTTTTGATATTTACATGGCCTGCTGGGCTGTTCTATACAGAGTCAATTTGGTCAAAATGTGAAATTCTCCTCCTTGAACAAACACTATGCTTTCTGCTCTGCAGAGTCACTTTACCACAGTCAAAGTCACTGGCATTCAATATGGAGCTATGGTCAAAACACTTGTGGATAGCAATAAAAGTCAGGAGAAGATTATGAATCAAAAATATTCAATTACTACTTTTAAGCCTATTCTTTCCCTCTACAGTCCCTCTGCTTTACCTGCTACTTGTCATGTTGTATCTCCAGCACTATCCTTCCTGTTCTATTCAGTCTGGGGAAATGGGGCAGTGGAGTGATGACAAGGACAAGGAATCACTTGCAAGGACTGAATCAGTCTTAGCGCACTCCTGCACCTATTTAAAGTAGGCGTCTTTCAACTCTAAAACCAGGATGGAAGAGAGAAAACACATTAGCAAAATAGGCAGAAAGCCTAGACACAAAAGGCAAATGATTTATTATAGCTTTCAGCAGAAATACCTGTGCAGGAGTGCAGGCCCTCAGGTGCATTTCTGGCAGAGTATAGAGAAGTAAAAGAGAGTCGGTGCTGAGAGATGTGCTGGAATGAGGAGCCTGGGAGTCCTTGCCAGTAGGTGGGGAGAGAAGATGCAGTAGTGCACCTCACAGGTAGGGATTTTGATTAGAGCTGAGGAATGGGTGCTGCAACCACTGGGGGGTTGGGTGTTGCTGCTGGAAAACTGTTTTTTTTCCAGGGGGATCTGCTTTCTCAAACTTGAAACTTCACATGACCCCAAGACTCATGACTTCTGCTACAGTAAGTGTCGGTTTTTCCAGTTATTACTTACTTGAGAAAATGGGAAACCCTTGAAATCTATGGCAAAGAGCATGTTAAAAATAAGGGAGATGGGGTCTTATGGAAAGATAGATGAAATGTATTTACTAACAAAGAACACATTGATAAGATAAAACTACCGTAATGAATATCACAGGTTATTTTTGAACTGATGTCTAGTGATCATACTGATTGTGTATATCATATCATATTTGTTAATCTGTCCATTACCCATTTTATGAATGAAAGTTTCCTATTAAGTGAGATGAGACTAAAGGAAAGACAGGAACTTGATGTGACATGACTGATCATTACACTCTCCTATATTACTCCTAATAGAAGGATCATACTTCATGTTGATGCATGAGATACATGGAAACATGATTAGCAAGTAGAAAGTTGCAACAATATTGTGGGCACAAGCTATTACTATTTATAGCCTAACATTTATACCCCCTGAATATAGAGGATGCATTTGTTTTGGGATACTTCACCCAAAATCAATTTTCTACATGCCAAGGAAGGGTTTAGAGAACTTTCAGAGTAGGGCTGTCCCGAATATCATATTTTGATAATCGAAGCTTCGCGGACATAAAATCAATTTAATTCGAAGCTTCGACGGCGCGATCGTAACGTCTGATGGTGGGGGGGGGGGGGCGTTTTTATCTTTGTTGTAGTAGTAGCTTCCAGTGGCTGTGAGAGATGTGCAAGATTTTCTGTGAGATCATTCTTCCGTGTTAACATATATCATATATAACAACGAACGAACATCTTGCATGCGCACAAACATCAAAAGAGCCACTGGGAGCTACTACTAATAATTATACTTGGGTCAGTACGGACGGGCAGTATGAGGTTGGATGTTTCATAGAGTGTGTTTTGTGTTTCTGCCACTATACTGTATGAAAATCTGTTGCCAGCCGGACCCTCCCTGGAACTCCAAAAGCGTTTTGATAACTCAGAAAGTTCTCCAAACTCTTCCTTGGCATGACGGTGAGTAGAAAATTTGTGAATTGTCGATTTTGGGTGAAGTATTCCTTTAAGAAGGTAAAAGCGGCTGTAATGCAAAATGTTCTACTGTCAATAGTATTTTTGTGTGTCAACTTCTGATAATATATAAGATATAACGAGGGATGATATAAGAATCTCAGTATTGTAAACTGTCCTATTTTAAATCAAGCTTGGCGAAAGCAGTAAAGTACAGTCGTCTAGCACTTCATTAGCAACATCACACTAACACTGGGTGGAGCCTCACATCCTCATGACATGGAATCCACAAGATGTTGGAAACATTCCTTTGAGATTCTGGTTCATGTTGACATGACTGCACCACATAATTCTGCAGATTTGTCAGCAACACATCCAGGCTGCCAGTCTCCCATTCTACCACATCCCTAAGCTTCTGTTGGATTCTGATCAGGTGACCTTGAAAGCCCATGCAAGTATACTACTTATATATTGTCATGTTCGTGAAACCAGGTGGAGACTCCTGCTTTGTGACGAGGTGCATATCATACTGAAATGATGACTGATTGGAAAGGTTTTCCAAATTATACCAAGATGGCTTTAAGCCTAGCACTCTCTAGGAGGTAGTAGCTTTACCCATTATTAAGACCTACACCAAACTGCAATTTGGAGTCTGGGAGACTGCTGGACATGCTCCCAGAGAGTTTACACTATTCCAGTGGAGATAATTCGGTATTGCACAAAAAGACTAACTGCCCGTCACAGTGGACACGCATGCCAGGATGTGAGAGGAAGCAAAAGCAAGGCAAGCAAGCAGGCATAAACCTGAAGTACAAAACATCTTTCTAGCCAACACTCAAACCGGCCGGACAACTTGAGACTGTGGCTGACCACCCACTGCATGGATAGCTGAGGTATGGTGATAACTGAGCCCTCGCCAACTTATCTGACTCGGCTAGGACAAGGAGGAGTGTGTGCACACAGACACCATAGTTAGTTAGAAACACTGCTGCACAGACATGTTTTTTTTTATGCCAAATTTTTGTTTTTAATCACAGTGTCAACCCCTGAGTTAATTCCTAAGTTAGCAATCAGCAAACTACGTGATGCCATCAAAACAAATAACGCAGAGTAGGCTATAACCGACTCTGTTAAGACTTAAGATGCAGAGCAAGTTGGATGTTGATGTCAAATTCTGTCTTCACCTTCTGCATGCCTCAGCAGAAATCCAGATTCAGACCAGGCTACGTTTTTCCAGTCTTTAGCTGTCCAGTGTTGGTGAGCCTGTGCCCACTGCAGCTTCAGATTTCTGTTCTTGGCTGACAGGAGTGGAACCCAATGTGGTCTACTGCTGTTGTAGCCCATCCACCTCAACATTCAACATGTGCTTTCATAGATGCTTTTCTACTCATCAAAAGTAGTAAAGAGTGGTTATTCAAGTTATCATAGACTGGCAAAAATCTCAGCAGATCAATGGTTTCAGAAATACTCAAATCAGCCTGTCTGACACCAACAATTGGATGAAAGTCACTGTGACATGTTTTCCCCATTTTGATGTTTGATTTGAATTAAATAAAACACTTGGGGCCCAGACTGCAACCAAAACAGCCACATTACATAACCATTTTCTGTGAATGCAAGTTAAAATCACATGGTCGTATACTGTATGCTAGTTCAAGATGCATCTAGTCTGCAGAATCTTTGCTGTGTGAGCAGAGTAGTGAGATGAAAGAGATGACTTAAAGATTTCTAAAATTGACATTAACTAACCTCATATGTAGTAGTAAAAATGTGTGATTGTAAAAAGTAAAAAAGGCAAAACTTCATCAACATACCAGTTCAACTTGCATGAACATGAAAACAGCAGTAGGCTATTTTAATCTGCCATCCATCAACACTCCTAAGCACAGCACTCAAGCTAAGCAGCTACAGTAATAGCTAATTGTTGTAAACAAGATAAAATTAAGCTGTCTGTATGTTTGCCATGAAACTAAAATCTGCTGCTGAGTGAGACAAGCAGCCCCACATCCTCCAGGCAGCATTAGGTGCAGGCAGGTTCCAAAAGAGGAAGGATCGGAAACTGAAGCATGTTCTTCATTCTTTCTCAACTACTGTACACTCAATGTTTCAATGCGAGGGATATGATTCAATTTTATTAACCTTTAAATATTATTGGGTTTATTTAGAAACAGCTGGAAACACTCTCAGAATTACCCATGCAATGTCCGGATCATAACAATAACGCACAGCTGGCTACAACTTTCACCAAGCTGGACAATGTATGCACTGGTGGAAAACACTGTATGTGGGCAATGCTACTGTACAGTATGTTGTGTGTATAAGAAATTGGTTTGTCCAGTGCAGACAACTCTAAACTTGTTGCCAAGTCAACCCAGTTTAAGCTTTAACTGCTGCAATTTAAGCACAAAACCTTTAGGGACTGATGCATCACCTGACAGACACAAGTGCAACCAGTGAAAGTCCAGAGATCTGTACTTTCAGTAAGTACTGATGAAGTTTCAAAGGGGTAGCTTATAACAAGAGGTGGGGACAAGAGACCACAGACCAGAACTGCTAGCTTATTCAGCTGTACACTTGGATCAAAACATACAGGCAGAGGTGAAACATTGAAGTAAAATCCAATTAAAAAAAAGGAAAGAAAACTTTTCATCCAGTGTAAGAGTTCCCTCAGAAACATTCCTATTCGAGGGTATAGTTCTAACTTTTCATTAATTTTCTTAAGCAAGCTTATAATTCCCACAACCCACTCTCATTACCATTTCAGCACAAAAATGAGAGAAAAAAAAATCCAAAATGAGTCCTACCTTGACTCAGGTGAATGTCCTTGTCTTGATGAAGTCAGTATTCCACATGCCAGTCCAGTGTGACGTCCCCTATGGGTGGCTTGTCATCTGCCTTCATCAGCTGTGGGTGTGCAAACGCCAAGCCGTCCTCACAACGAAGATCTGGTCGGTTGTAAAACAGATCATAACAAAATTAGGCATTTTCAGGGTAAGTTGCAACAACAATTTGGAAAATAAGCCACAAATTTGAGGCATTTTGCATTTACAATATCTGTTTTTTGTAATGGTTTCTTTTGTTCTTTTTGTGGTTGCATCTTAAATCTTATTTTAATACTGCTCAGCACATACTGAATTAGGCCTACCTCTGTGCATGATAATATGCTATATAAATGTAGCACCTTGCCTTTTCAGTTGTTGATGATGTCAAACACCCTAAACAGAAAATTGTGTAGGTTATATTGCGGTATCAGGTTGCAAACCTTAGCTACAAGGAGGTCTAGCAGCAACTCGAATACACACACAGGAGACACAGGAGAACCATTACGGTTCAGGAGACACACCTGAACCGTAATGGAGGAACTCTGGACCATTATGAGTACATAAATGCAGCACAAGTAGCTTTCTGGTTGACTGATACCGACGCAACTGCTTTTCAGTTAATTTTACACAAAACACACAACATTAGGCCTAAATGTTACCTGTTTTAACTTCCGGACAACCTCCGCCATGGTCTGCCCACTACTGCGCGCGCGCGCACATACGCCATACTATCTCCGTTCAATCTACGTCGTTGACGCAAATAAACCCCCTTTTCCCCACTTAGCCCCATTTTTTATTAGATGTGACCGCGTGTCTTACCTGCATTCGAAATTCGAAGGCATTGCTGTCTGTGATGTGCTGATGTGGACCGACAGAGACCGTCCCGTTGTTGCCATGCTGCGTTTCTGGGCCTGTATACCCCAAATTATGGCTCTGGTTGCCTAGCAGCCATCACAGCTGCAACTCATGAAACTAATTACATCAGAAAATGATCTAAACATTGTTAAAAATGAAACGTTCTTGAAATTATTTAAATTTAAGTTAAATTATTCATAGTGTACAGTTGCATTCAATGAAAAAAAATCCTGTTTTTCTGAGAATTTTTTCTGTTTTTCTTAATTTTTAAGAAAATATAAATTTAAAAATATAGATAACAGCTAGAGTTTTTAACTGAGTAACGCCTTCTGTTTTTTAAAATTTTTTGGGTTAAAAAGGTTTTTGACAATTTTTTGACTCAGTTTTTCTGAGCCTTTTTTTTGACAGCCTTTGGATAAAAACTTTCTTTTTTCTGAAGTTTTTGTTTTGCGATCAATGTTTTTCTGAGTAACCTTTTTCCAGATTTCAAGATCTGGAACAGTTTTTCTGAGATTTTTCCTATTTTTCTGAGTAATTTTTTTTGGACAGCCCTTGTGTAACCTTTTTTTCCTGATTTTCTGATACACAGGGGCTTCAATTAAAGAGGCCAAGTCAGTTTTTCTGATCTGCCATTTATTTTACAATGAATAAAACACTAAAATACCAGTCAATGAAGGAAAAGAAGACAGACAGACATATTACGGCTGGGGCACTTTTTCGCCGGAATAGGGGTAATTTTTTTTGGCCATTTTTTTGAGTAATTTTTTTCCCCACTTCACTGATCACCAGGCCGCTTTATGCCGGTTTTTTTGAATAATTTTTTTCCTGTTTCCCACCCACATCAAATGAAATAAACCAGAGAAACGTAGAAGAATCTTTCATTTTAAATCAATGCCACTCTGCCTGTAGAGCAGCCCAGTTTTTAGTCCCAATTCAAGTCTCGTCCGGTCATATGGTGCCTAAACTGTTAGTGAATGACAAACTGAAATCATGTGTATCAGCCCTGTGTGTAACTTGCCTCCCTCCACCAGTCCACAGGAGCTGGTCTCTGTCTTAATAAAATGTAATGCAGATTTATCAGTCAGAAAACATTTATTTATTGATTAAATGTGGTGTTATTAGAACATGTTGTACAGATCCCAGTGGCTGCGCTGCTCTCATGTGAAACACGGTTCTGTTCATTCAAACAAACTTTATGGACAGAATTTCCACAGAGGGACAGCCAAGGGCCGGAGGGGTAAAACTCTTCAAGGAAACAGCCACATCCATTTCATCTCTGCTTTTTCTGGATGATGCTGTCTTGCTGGCTCCCGGCAACCAGGACCTGCAGCGTGCACAGGGCAGAGTCCTGGCAGCCGAGAGCTGAAGCAGCTGGGATGAGAATCAGCACCTCTAAATCCGAGGCCATGGTTCTCGACCTGGAAACGGTGACATGCCCCTTCAGGTCGGGGGTAGCTTTCAGATCCTCCCGCTGTGGGTGGAGGAGTTCCGGTGCTGCAGGGTCCTGTTCACTGTGTGAGGGAAGGGCTGGAGCCGAGATCAACAGGTTAGAGCCGAGCAGCGGCTGCAGTTGACAGCAGCGGTCATTGCATATTTCCCTCACTCCGTTGTGGTGAAGAGATAAGAGCTGGACTCAGACTCAAGCTCAGGCGTAGCTCAAACCCGTGGAGTAGAGTTCCTAAGACCCTCACCTAGGGTCATGAAATCTGCAGGAGTGACCGCAAGTGAGAGCAGGGTCGCGAGAAAAATTACTCAAAAAAACAGGGAAAAAAGCTTACTCAGCAAAACAAGGGGAAAAATGGCTCAGGGAAAAAAATTACTCCTGATCCAGAAATTAGGGTGAAAAACAGGAAAAAAATTACTCAGAAAAACAAGGGAAAAAATTACTCAGAAAAACAGAAAAAAATTACTCCTCCACAAAAATCGAGAAAAACAGGAAAAAATTACTCAAAAAAACTGAGGTGGCTCAGAAAAACTGTAAAAATTACCCAGAAAAACTGGCCGCCTCCCAGAAAAAGGTGTTCTCAGCAAAACTGTCCCACCAGGAAAAGGCATCCCCCAAAAAACCTCAGAAAAACAGGATCTGGATTTTTTTTTGAATGAATGCAATAAGTTGCTCGATAACAGCTGGCCTAGGAAATAACGCTCGGGGTTTAAAAGGGTTAAAAGCTGGAGGAATGACTCAGGGAGAGGGAAGCCTGTGGATCCCTGCTTTAAGTTTCTCTGCCCCCGCAATGCCGGCCACCTGGAAGATTGGAAGATCTGGAACATGGATGGATTGGATCCTATAAATATGACAGCCCTTGTGTAACCCAGATGTGCTGATACACAGGACTTCAATTAAAGAGGCCAAGACAGTGAGTGTGGGTCAATCTGCCCCATTTAACAATGAATAAAACACTCCAAAATGGCCAGTCAATGAAGAAAAGAAGACAGACAGACTGGGCTGGGGAGCCAACCACTCATTGCCTAAGACACTGGGAGTAAAGTAAATATCAGAAATATCAAAAATAAATGAAAACACCAGACTAAATCAAAGTACCACCACAAACCATATCACCAACTAAAGTGAACTGAACTCCCAGCGCCTCAACCACACGGTGAATGGAGGACACCACCAGCCGCAACACTATAAAACAGGAGAAGACAGAATGTTAAAACTAAATTTCCACTGGGCTACTGCAGCGATCTTATCTGGGTCAGTGGCGACCCCATCCTCAGACACTACATGACCAAGATACTTAGCTTGTTTTTGGAAGAAACAACACTTGCTCAGTTTGACCTTTAAGTTCTCTTTTTGCAGACGCTGTAACACCAGCTCCAATCGTTGCAGATGTTGTTCTACAGAGGTTGAAAAAACTACTACATCATCCAAATACAGGAGCAGAGACTGCAGGCTTTGATCTCCAAATATCCTTTCCATTCATCTTTGGAAAGTACTAGGTGCATTACACAAACCAAAAGCCATTAGATTGAATTCAAACAGGCTGAATGGTGTGCAAAAAGCTGTTTTATGCTTATCTGCTTCAGCTACGGGGACCTGATTGTATCCACTGGCAAGGTCTAGTGTAGAGAACCATTTAGCACCAGTTAAAGCGTCCAATGATTCTTCGATTCTGGGCAATGGATATGCATCCCTTCGTGTTTTTGCATTGAGTTGCCTGTAGTCTACACACATCCTCAAAGAACCGTCCTTTTTCTGAACTAAAACCAAGGGTGCAGCATAGGGACTGCAAATCTCTCTTATGGCTTGGGTTTGTAGTAGCTGTTTAATATGAGCTTTGACTATTTCAAATTGAGATGGAGGGATACGGCGGTACCGTTGTCTAGTTGGAATGTCATCTGTAAGTGGGATATTGTGTTCAATGAGTGTTGTACAGCCCAGGTCACCATCCCCTGTTGAAAATACATTCCTGTATTTTCCAAGCAAATCTTTTGCTTTCAGTTGCTCTTGGTGGCTCAATTTTGACAAATCAACTGACTGTAGATCTAAACCCTGAGAAGGGCTAGCAGAGGCTTGAGAGCACATTACAGTTACTTTGCCTTGAGCATCAGTCTCTTCATTAAACACAACTGTGGGACTATTAGCTTCCACTACATGGACTGAATGCAGCAAACCTAATGAGGTTCGTGGCTGAAGGTAGGCTACCTCGCTGTTAATGTTTGTAACTGGAACATAGGCCAGCCCGTCTTTTAATGTTGCTAGAGCTGTGGACACCAGTAGGCCTGCGGAAAGGTGGGTTACACTGTTGTCGGGTTCCAAAAGGAATGTGAGTGAGTTGTACTGGTTATACCTTTTGGACCCGTGGCTGGAATCATCACTGTGGTACCTGCAGGGATCTGGACAGGGTTCTCAGCATGCACTCGTAGTTTACCGAGTCCTTCTTCACTGTGCTCAGTCTCTCCATCAAATGGCACATTTGTAGTGCTTCCCTCCAACCAGGTGCGGCCTGTGTAACCTGAGGGATAGAGAACATGGCAGAACCATATTCCTCATAGAGGTCAGTATACAGTTTACTTATGATGTTCATTACCAACAGCCCAGGTACTTTCTCCTTCTGTTTCTGTAATGATGTGAAACTGGGGGGATCTTCAACAATTAGAACACCACAATCATGAAGCACTCGACCTAAGACAGTGACCTCCACCTCTATGTACCCCAAATATGGGATGGCAAGCCCATTGGCAGCAGAGAGGTTTAGCCACTTACAGTTGTTAATTTTAGGCTGGTCTGGATGGAAATGTGACATGAAACAACTTTTTGTCAGTGTGGTAACATTTGAACCAGTGTCCAATAGTGAGGGTACATTGATTCCATTCATGGTCAGCGGTACTACAGTGCATGGACCCACCAACTGTTTCAAAAGTTCTGGAGAGACTGGGTTAGGGTCTGACTCAGTTAGATCCGTTACCTGGTGAGAGACAAAAGTTGGCTCCGTCACTGGGTGCTCCACTTGCACCGTCTGGACACTCGGGTTAGGATTCGTTCTCGAGGTGGTGGGCATGGGCTGGCGACAATATCGAGCAATATGACCTTGTTTATTGCAACGTAGGCACCTCCCTTCTCCTTTAAATTTGGCTGTGGTCTGCTCAAACATTGACTGCAGAGACTGAAACTGTTGTGTTAAAGAGGAGATTTGAGTCTGTTGATTCTTTATTAGTTCGGTGATGGCCAGAAATTCTGGAGACTGCTTTGACTCTTGCACTGGGGTGGCAGTTATGTTGGCTCGTGTAGCATTGCACTGGGAGGAATGGGAATTGCGCCCTCTATCAAAATCCTCACCCCATCTAATGGCTTCTTCTCTGATATCAATCAGTGACATTCTGGGTTTACCTCTCACCACTTCCCTCAGGTGGTGCCGTAGAGTTCCATCCCGGACACGTTCCACAAACTGGTCTCTCAGGGCTACCTCTGAGTTTGGGACTGCATCTGGATCATTGTTAAGAACAGTATCCATTAGTGACATTAATGCATGAGAAAACTGTCTCAGTGACTCCCCCTCCTGCTGTCTACGTTCATAGAATCGTTGCTGCAGTACAACCAAGGGCTTTTTACCACCATACAATAATTTTAAAATGTCAATGATCTTTTGAGGATCCCCTCTTTCTCTACGTGGCCTGTGCTTGATCTCACTCCGTGGTTCACCTCCGAGATGGTCAAAGAGGAAAATGGCTTTTTCTCTGTTAGAGAATTGGCGCCCTTCCAGACAGGCTTCAGCTTCCTCCAGCCAATCCTCCAGCCAATCCTCCAAACCAATGCTATCAGGTGAGTCTTGATCGCCATAAAACTTTGGGCACCTCCTTTCACGTGGAATATAAACAGTTCTGTCAATTCTGGGGGCAGAAGCAGAGGCATTAGAGGCTTGGGAGTTACTGGCCGCTTGTTTCAAAAGTTCATTTTCAGCCTGGAGTGCTCTGAACTGCTCACGCAGGGCTGCTAATTGTTCCTCAGATGCACTGAAACCACTCTTTACAACCCAGGGAGGAAGTGGGGTTACAGCATCTTGCACCTTGGGATAATGAACCAGCCTTGATGATCCCTTCAGTCTTCTGCACTGACTGCCGTTTAGTATTTTATCATAAAACAAAACGCTAAACTATGACATATACCACACACTGACCGTCTTTCATATCCTGCCAACAACGCCAAATGTAACCTTAAGGATGTGCTGATACACAGGGGCTTCAATTAAAGAGGCCAAGACAGTCAGTGTGGGTCAATCTGCCATTTATTTTACAATGAATAAAACTCTAAAATACCAGTCAAACAAGTCATCTTTTTGACTTAGGCGTTTTTGCCACTATACCGTTAGCCTCATAGAATAATTGCCCTACGTTATTTTTTGGCCAAATTGAGATATCAGAGTAACTTTCCTCTCCTACCACTGCTGCATCACCTTGCCTTATTGGCTCTCAACCAATCAGAAAACTTTTTAGAGTCCAAAATCACTATCTGCCTAAGTCATCTTTTTGACTTAGGCATTTTTGCCACTATATACAAAGATGGCTGATTGCAAATGTAAAGATATTTGTTTTGACTAGAAATAAAATAAATATTCTTGGTAATATGGAATCAAATCATGATGATTAAGTTTTTTTTGATGATGATTAGACTTTATAACACCTTACTGTAGATAAGGTTAGACCTGGTTATGTTATCATTATATACTGTAAGCGGAAAAAATGCCTAAGTCATGACATATTCTGCCTAAGTCACTTTTCTTTGTTATGGAGTTGATGTTGTGTCTGATTTATTTTTCAAACTTTTTCACAGGTCTGGTTAAACCTGCTGTTACATTATCCAAAAAAAAAAATACCAATGTGCTTGCTGGAAATTGTGTTTTTTTCTATTTTCCCGAAAATGTTCAAATATGACTTAGGCAATTATGCTATGAGGCTGATCATATTACGGCTGGGGAGCCACCCACTCACTGGCTAGGACACTGGGAGTAAAGTAAATATCAGAAATATCAAAAATAAGTAAAATTGACACACACCAAATGAAAACACCAGACCAAATCAAAGTACCACCACACACCATATCACCAACTAAAGTGAACTCCCAGCGCCTCAACCACATGGTGAATGGAGGACACCGCCAGCCGCAACACTATAAAACAGGAGAAGACAGAATGT
This sequence comes from Decapterus maruadsi, assembly GCA_030347415.2. NCBI lineage: Eukaryota > Metazoa > Chordata > Actinopteri > Carangiformes > Carangidae > Decapterus > Decapterus maruadsi. The sequence continues at coordinate 6,044,829 of CM064893.1, forward strand.
TAAAACTAAATTAACTAAAATTTAAAATAATAAAAGACAATAAAACCAATACAACTAAAACATAAAATACTAAACTAAAATTATAGCTTGCTTTTGCGCAGCAATGGGTCGTGTCCGGGCAAATTTTGCACAAGAAACAGGAAGACAGGTTAATTGACCTTGGAATGTTCATTTCTGCACCAGCTAGGGATTGAACCCGTAACCTCTGGAATCAAAGACCGTTGTCTAACGCACTGAGCTAATTGTCAAGTGGCAGTGTCACAGTGGCTTCACAAATTGAGTAAACCATTCACTGTTGTGCAGGCAACGTTTCTGAGGTAAAATTCTGATATGGCCATTAGATTGAATTCAAACAGGCCGAATTTGTGTCAAACATCATCTGCTATGAATCTAAGATTTTGTTCAAAGACTATCTGGTATATTGATGTAATATTCTTATCACCCGCATTGGGGATCGAACCTACATTGTCTGGCACTACTAACCAACACTTAACTCACTGAGCTAATTATCTGGAAGTGAGACATGGTGTGTGTATTCTCAAACAGACTCATAGAGTCAGCATCCAGGCAGCTGTTGTCAGGCAGATTTCAGAAATGGTCAAAATGTCAGAAATTCTAATATCTAAACAAAAAATCTGATAAATCCATTCGGGTTGTGGTGAGCTTTAGACCATTGTCCGATCTGTTTGCTTTTTTAATTTAGAGACTGCTGTGATGTTACCATGAGGACATCTGGCATTTTTATGTGTCATTGTCATCATCACCTATGCCAGGTCTTGAACCCACAAACCTTCACACCACAAACCAGTGCTTAACTCCACCGGGAGGAGGCCCCGAGGAAGACCCAGGACACGCTGGAGTGACTACGTTGCTCGGCTGGCCTGGGAACGGCTCGGGGTGCCCCCGGAAGAGCTGGAGGAAGTGTCAGCGGAGAGGGAAGTTTGGGGATCCCTGCTCCGACTGCTGCCCCCGCGACCCGGCCCCGGAAGAAGCGGAAGATAATGGATGGATGGATGGATGGAAGTTACGGTAGGCATATGACGGTCTGGAAGCCAGACGCTACAATATGACTATTGCACGCCACTGACGGTGAGTGTGTAAATCTATGCCCCATAACCACCCAACCTCCATGGCCCCCCCACCTCTAATATGAATCCGGCGCCGCTGGGCTGGGGAGCCAACCACTCATTGCCTAGGACACTGGGAGTAAAGTAAATATCAGAAATATCAAAAATAAGTATAAACTTGACACACATCAAATGAAAACACCAGACTAAATCAAAGTACCACCACACATATCACCAACTAAAGTGAACTCCCAGCGCCTCAACCACACGGTGAATGGAGGACACCGCCAGCCGCAACACTATAAAACAGGAGAAGACAGAATGTTAAAACTAAATTTCCACTGGGCTACTGCAGCGATCTTATCTGGGTCAGTGGCGACCCCATCCTCAGACACTACATGACCAAGATACTTAGCTTGTTTTTGGAAGAAACAACACTTGCTCAGTTTGACCTTTAAGTTCTCTTTTTGCAGACGCTGTAACACCAGCTCCAATCGTTGCAGATGTTGTTCTACAGAGGTTGAAAAAACTACTACATCATCCAAATACAGGAGCAGAGACTGCAGGCTTTGATCTCCAAATATCCTTTCCATTAATCTTTGGAAAGTACTAGGTGCATTACACAAACCAAAAGCCATTAGATTGAATTCAAACAGGCCGAATGGTGTGCAAAAAGCTGTTTTATGCTTATCTGCTTCAGCTACGGGGACCTGATTGTATCCACTGGCAAGGTCTAGTGTAGAGAACCATTTAGCACCAGTTAAAGCGTCCAATGATTCTTCGATTCTGGGCAATGGATATGCATCCCTTCGTGTTTTTGCATTGAGTTGCCTGTAGTCTACACACATCCTCAAAGAACCGTCCTTTTTCTGAACTAAAACCAAGGGTGCAGCATAGGGACTGCAACTCTCTCTTATGACTTGGGTTTGTAGTAGCTGTTTAATATGAGCTTTGACTATTTCAAATTGAGATGGAGGGATACGGCGGTACCGTTGTCTAGTTGGAATGTCATCTGTAAGTGGGATATTGTGTTCAATGAGTGTTGTACAGCCCAGGTCACCATCCCCTGTTGAAAATACATTCCTGTATTTTCCAAGCAAATCTTTTGCTTTCAGTTGCTCTTGGTGGCTCAATTTTGACAAATCAACTGACTGTAGATCTAAACCCTGAGAAGGGCTAGCAGAGGCTTGAGAGCACATTACAGTTACTTTGCCTTGAGCATCAGTCTCTTCATTAAACACAACTGTGGGACTATTAGCTTCCACTACATGGACTGAATGCAGCAAACCTAATGAGGTTCGTGGCTGAAGGTAGGCTACCTCGCTGTTAATGTTTGTAACTGGAACATAGGCCAGCCCGTCTTTTAATGTTGCTAGAGCTGTGGACACCAGTAGGCCTGCGGAAAGGTGGGTTACACTGTTGTCGGGTTCCAAAAGGAATGTGAGTGAGTTGTACTGGCTACCTTTTGGACCCGTGGCTGGAATCATCACTGTGGTACCTGCAGGGATCTGGACAGGGTTCTCAGCATGCACTCGTAGTTTACCGAGTCCTTCTTCACTGTCCTCAGTCTCCATCAAATGGCACATTTGTAGTGCTTCCCTCCAACCAGGTGCGGCCTGTGTAACCTGAGGGATAGAGAACATGGCAGAACCATATTCCTCATAGAGGTCAGTATACAGTTTACTTATGATGTTCATTACCAACAGCCCAGGTACTTTCTCCTTCTGTTTCTGTAATGATGTGAAACTGGGGGGATCTTCAACAATTAGAACACCACAATCATGAAGCACTCGACCTAAGACAGTGACCTCCACCTCTATGTACCCCAAATATGGGATGGCAAGCCCATTGGCAGCAGAGAGGTTTAGCCACTTACAGTTGTTAATTTTAGGCTGGTCTGGATGGAAATGTGACATGAAACAACTTTTTGTCAGTGTGGTAACATTTGAACCAGTGTCCAATAGTGAGGGTACATTGATTCCATTCATGGTCAGCGGTACTACAGTGCATGGACCCACCAACTGTTTCAAAAGTTCTGGAGAGACTGGGTTAGGGTCTGACTCAGTTAGATCCGTTACCTGGTGAGAGACAAAAGTTGGCTCCGTCACTGGGTGCTCCACTTGCACCGTCTGGACACTCGGGTTAGGATTCGTTCTCGAGGTGGTGGGCATGGGCTGGCGACAATATCGAGCAATATGACCTTGTTTATTGCAACGTAGGCACCTCCCTTCTCCTTTAAATTTGGCTGTGGTCTGCTCAAACATTGACTGCAGAGACTGAAACTGTTGTGTTAAAGAGGAGATTTGAGTCTGTTGATTCTTTATTAGTTCGGTGATGGCCAGAAATTCTGGAGACTGCTTTGACTCTTGCACTGGGGTGGCAGTTATGTTGGCTCGTGTAGCATTGCACTGGGAGGAATGGGAATTGCGCCCTCTATCAAAATCCTCACCCCATCTAATGGCTTCTTCTCTGATATCAATCAGTGACATTCTGGGTTTACCTCTCACCACTTCCCTCAGGTGGTGCCGTAGAGTTCCATCCCGGACACGTTCCACAAACTGGTCTCTCAGGGCTACCTCTGAGTTTGGGACTGCATCTGGATCATTGTTAAGAACAGCATCCATTAGTGACATTAATGCATGAGAAAACTGTCTCAGTGACTCCCCCTCCTGCTTTTTGATGATGATTAGACTTTATAACACCTTACTGTAGATAAGGTTAGACCTGGTTATGTTATCATTATATATTATATACTGTAAGCGGAAAAAATGCCTAAGTCATGACATATTCTGCCTAAGTCACTTTTCTTTGTTATGGAGTTGATGTTGTGTCTGATTTATTTTTCAAACTTTTTCACAGGTCTGGTTAAACCTGCTGTTACATTATCCAAAAAAAAAATACCAATGTGCTTGCTGGAAATTGTGTTTTTTTCTATTTTCCCGAAAATGTTCAAATATGACTTAGGCAATTATGCTATGAGGCTGATCATATTACGGCTGGGGAGCCACCCACTCACTGGCTAGGACACTGGGAGTAAAGTAAATATCAGAAATATCAAAAATAAGTAAAATTGACACACACCAAATGAAAACACCAGACCAAATCAAAGTACCACCACACACCATATCACCAACTAAAGTGAACTCCCAGCGCCTCAACCACACGGTGAATGGAGGACACCGCCAGCCGCAACACTATAAAACAGGAGAAGACAGAATGTTAAAACTAAATTAACTAAAATTTAAAATAATAAAAGACAATAAAACCAATACAACTAAAACATAAAATACTAAACTAAAATTATAGCTGCTGCGCAGCAATGGGTCGTGTCCGGGCAAATTTTGCACAAGAAACAGGAAGACAGGTTAATTGACCTTGGAATGTTCATTTCTGCACCAGCTAGGGATTGAACCCGTAACCTCTGGAATCAAAGACCGTTGTCTAACGCACTGAGCTAATTGTCAAGTGGCAGTGTCACAGTGGCTTCACAAATTGAGTAAACCATTCACTGTTGTGCAGGCAACGTTTCTGAGGTAAAATTCTGATATGTTTGTGTCAAACATCATCTGCTATGAATCTAAGATTTTGTTCAAAGACTATCTGGTATATTGATGTAATATTCTTATCACCCGCATTGGGGATCGAACCTACATTGTCTGGCACTACTAACCAACACTTAACTCACTGAGCTAATTATCTGGAAGTGAGACATGGTGTGTGTATTCTCAAACAGACTCATAGAGTCAGCATCCAGGCAGCTGTTGTCAGGCAGATTTCAGAAATGGTCAAAATGTCAGAAATTCTACACTGCAAAAAAAGAAAAGTTGGGTCAACTCAAAATTTCAAGGCAACAAACTTCGATAAAATTTTAAGTTGGGCAACTGAACTAAATATTTTAAGTTTTGCTTTTGAGTTTGCTCAACTCTGAATTTTGATTTTTGTCAACTCAACTGTAAGTTGTACTAACTTATAATTTTACATTGGAATAACTTTGAATCCTTGCTTCTGCTAACTCTCCCGCAAGTTGTACTAACTTATAATTTTACATTGGAATAACTTTTATTCCTTAGTTCTGCTAAATCTCCTGTAAAATGTAGGCCTAAACAATTTAAAATTTACATAAATTTGTTAGACAGATTAACAGAAGTTAGTATAGCAGAATAATTTAAGAGGAATTTAAAATTGCAACCTGCAATAGTTTATTAACAATACAACTTTAAAATTAAGAACCAATGACTTATAATCGCATATATAAATAATTACAGATGCAACATATAAATTAAAAACATTTGTTTTATTTAAACTGTACCAGCATCAAAACACCAATGATTCTTAAAGTGCAACAGCAGTGGATGCAGGGCCAAGTTGAACCTCTGTGATGCAGTCAATAATGCAGAACAGCTTCAGTACCGTGGGTGAACTTATATCTGAAAAAGAAAGATGACAGTTTGTTGGGGATTAGTAAAGCAGTCATCAGAAATTTTAAACATTTTAGCAATATAGTAGACTGGACACTATAGTTGAGAAGACTGACAATATAATATTCTGTCACATATATACATTTACAATTAACATACAGTAATTGAGGTAACTACTCAACAAACCACCACCTACAACCACAACAGTCTAAAGAGACAGAGAACAGAGCCAACAGAGTTAGCATACCCTAAATGCTACTCTTGTAGCTGTAACAAGTTAGCAAATATGAATTAATACAATACCAACCAGAAGATAACATTATCCATCCTTGTTGAATGGAATTTGCCCTGAAAGGCTAGTGGCTAACTGGCACAGCACTGCTAGCATCAGTTAGCCACTAGCTACTGAAAAGCTGTTTGTGTTTAGTCTAAATGTTGAAAATGTGTAGGCTGTCTTTTCCATTAATCTACAACATGCACAACATTCCTCAAACCCATATCATTTTCACTTAATTTATTTCAAGGTTGGTTAAAACTCACCTTTGTGGACTCCAGCTTGAGGCAGCACAGCTACAATGAGGCTTCCGAGTGAAAAAATGCATGCCAACTGAGAAAGTTTTTCAAAGACTATCTGGTAACTGATAAATAAGAGTTAGCAGAACTGTTGTCCCTTGTATTGAACCCCAACTTAAAGATATAAGTAAGTTCAACTCAACAAATTGTTTTGGAGATAACAACTTCCTTACTTTGTTGTGCTGACTCATATTATTGCCCAAAATGTCATTAATTCATATTTTTAAGTTTAACCAACTTAAATTAGTGTTTTAGGCCAAAAAATACAAGTTGGCTTTTTTGCAGTGTAATATCTAAACAAAAAATCTGATAAATCCATTCGGGTTGTGGTGAGCTTTAGACCATGGTCCGATCTGTTTGCTTTTTTAATTTAGAGACTGCTGTGATGTTACCATGAGGACATCTGGCATTTTTATGTGTCATTGTCATCATCACCTATGCCAGGTCTTGAACCCACAAACCTTCCTTCACACCACAAACCAGTGCTTAACTCAGTGAGCTAATTATCTGGAAGTGAGACATGGTGTGTGTCTTCTCAAATACACTCAAGGCTTCAGCGTCCAGGCAGCTGTTGTTGAGGCAGATTTAAAAAATAGTCAAAATGGCAGAAATTCTTATATCTAAACAAAAATCTGTTAATACATAAATTGCATCTACACAGCATGGGAATGTTGGTGATTTGTTTGTAATTTTAAGTGTTTTGCTTCTCAAGAGAAAATGTGATGTTTAAAAACATCATCTTTACATTGGCTGCAGTTGATCCCATGAGAGCAGAATTCAAAATGTTCTAGAAAATTCAGTTTTTGAGATAAAATTCTGATATTTTCCAAACTTCATCAACCATGAGTCTTTAATATTCTCTTTTTTTTCAGAAAGATAGAAAATGTATTTAGCAGGAATTTGATGGTATATGTTTACAGTAGTGTTTACAGTCAAACGTTTTCATGCACTGTAGACTCAATTTTTGCTTAATCAAAAATCCGAGATACAAGTTTTGTGGAGGACAGTCTGGAGATGCTCTGGAACAAGTTTGGTGACAAATGAGCAAAAATTGTAGGAGGAGATACATTTGAAAAGTTTTACACTTATTGAAAAAAACAGAGTGATGGACTTCATAATTTGTAATAAGTTTAAGTTGACAAAAGTTTCAGCAGTATCTAGGCTACATTGTTGTGAGTTTCACAGCTGTAGCATCTACCGTTGGCTTGGTAGGGATTTTTAAAGTTTTCAATTTTAAACGCTTATTGTGCCCCCCCTGGGAGGGGGGGGGGGGCACATGTCCTTGGAGTTGAGTGAATCTGGCATGGGACTGGACCTTTGTGCAAAGTTTGGTGAGTTTTTGCCCATGGGAAGTATGACTTCCTTGGAAGAAGAAGAATTGCTACAAATACAATAGTGTCGGACACTAAAGAAGAAGAATTGCTGCAAATACAATAGTGTCCTTGGCAGCTGTAGCTGCCCGGACACTAATAAACGGCAGTCAGTGCTATGCCTAAAAGTAAAAGAAAGCACTGTTAAAATTGGGTTTGTAGGACGTGTTGTGAGGTTTAAAATCATCTTTTACATACCTCTATATTTTAAAACAGTGAAAGTTTCAGTCCTACAAACAGAGAGACCCACAATTAAAATCATTAAAATACAGATACCTCAGGGTGCATATACATGCACCCCTACGCTACCCTAACAATAAAACTACTAGACATAAAATAAAACAATGCTAAAAACCCCAAAAGTTCCTTACCACGGGGCAGAGAGACAAGAACCACAGCCAACTCAAAGGATAGAGAGAGAGTGACTCCCTGCGTCACACCTGCTGTTAATCAGAGTTCCTGTGTTCCTCTGATTGGTCTCTCTGCTGACCTACTGCTACACTTGCATTCTGCGTACTACATACAGCCACTGCTTGTACTGTATGATTTGTAAGGCACCTGATGGCACAAGATTGGCTGATTGGGTAATTTGATGAATAAGCAGGTAGGCCTACACAGGTGTTTCTAAGAGCAGTAGTGTAGATCCAGGGGGTGTCAATGTTCTAACAATAAGTTTACTATTGGTTGGCTGGTTAGAAATAGCAACATTAGCTTACTAATATACTAACCTCTGGACAAACTGTGGTTTTAAAACAGTTTTGGCAGCCATCTGTCTCAGCACTCAGCTGTCAGACATTGGGTTTGTGCACTGTGCTGTGGAACAGATCAGGGAATTCTGAGCAAACTGGATTACATCAAACAGTTTTTAAGAGCTCCTGCAATACAAACATGTGTCACATCTGTAAACCAACCAGCAGTCCAGTGATGGTGGTGAAGACAGTTTTATTTTATTTTATTTTGGGGGGGAGGGAGGGGGACTGGCCGAAATATAGAGGAAACTTTTTCTTAAGCGTCAGACAGTATTACACATTGTTCAATGCAGCCTGTAAATTTACCCACTGGTGAGAATGAGCTTCCCAGTTCCTGCCTTGCATAGCTGCTTTTTCTCACTGGCCGTCTAACGAGATGGTGGGTGCAAATCTGATCAAAATCATTTCACACTTTAAGAAGTTTAATTGAATATTTTTTTGTCCAACTTCAAGGCAAAGTGTCAGATAAAAGCCATTTTGGGACCAAAAAGGACAAACAAAAAAGAGGTAATCTCAAACAGCTGGTAGTAGAACACACAAGATCAAGAAAGAGCTTTCACATTCAATTAATAGAGCTGTTCTGACAAGGTATTACATAAAGCTGACAACCAGACCATGGAGGCCTTTGCTCCACTATTTTTTTTTTTTTTTAACTTGAGTCAAAATATTAACCCTCCTTCATACTCTCTATATCTAAAGTAAAGCCTGTTTCCTTGGCTGTTCCCTATTGTTGCTAATCATCCTTTTTGCCCTTGCCATATGTCATTCACCAAAATGTGGCCTTCTCCCTCCATTTCCTCACCTATTGTACCAAAAGCTGCTTTGATGTGCCATCAAAGTTTTATTTGTGATACTTTTTTTGGCTCAGGTGAGACTTATGTGTGGTTTGTTGATTGTCTGTGGCTTTCATTAGTCTTCATGTCCTGTTCCCAGGCCCTAGACCTAGTGGCTCTTGAGTTCCGGTCAGTGAAAATAGGTAAAAAAAAATCGCTATGAATGATTTCCTACAATGCTAGCTCCTTACAGGGCTGGAAGACGACATCAGCCTTTGTTTTGCAGTCAAACCCATGCAGCTAAACACAGTTGCCCACAGTACAAGGTTTTGGTCAGGGTGACTAAACAAACCAAGGGTTTTGTTTGGGTTCTGCCATGTTGTCACCGATGCCAAGTTACTCATTTGTGATGTCTGCAGCTGTGTCTGTGTATTTGTTTAAATCCTAGATGAGAAATTAATCACCAACATAAATCATGACGTCTAATGCTTTTTCTTGTCCTGTAGTGAATAATTCTCAGGAGCTACCGTCCTTTTGTCTAAATGCTTTTTGCTTATTCATAGAATCACATATTAATGTCCACTCTCAGTATTTAGTTTCACACCCATCTCACCGGTGTCGAGTCCTGCTCTACGTCTGTAAACGTCACTGGCAAATTGAAGGAAAAGTAAATATTTAACTAAAACTTAAAAATAATTTTCCACCTCACTAAAAGGACCACACACACATACACACTCACACCGACACATATGCATGCATGCGTGCTGAGTGCAAAACTCTCCTCTCATCCTCACACCCTCTCACTTCCTCTCTTTTTCTCACACAAACACATGTAGACTACATTTCTACCTTGCCAAAAGCTCCCATTCATCATTGTGAAAAAGAAAAAAGAAAAAGCAAAGTGCAAGAAATGTATTAATAGTTTTTATTGATGTGATAAAAGAACTACAAATCTGCCTGCAGTAACATTGTCTGGCCAACACACAAAAGTTGATAACATTAAAATGTTATTTTTTAACATCGCCAGAAAGACATTCTGACAAGTGTAACTATGCAGCGTTGCACTGAAGTATGTTATTAGTTGCTAACAATATTGTAAAATGTATAGCTGTTTTGTAGAACCTCAAACATCTTTAAACAATTTGCAAAGTCATGTTTCAGTCAAGACTCATCGTGTGCTTTCCTGGCCTATAACCCACAGAAGCCCTTTTCACACTGAAATTAGCGGGTCGACGCGGGTTTTTTAAACGCGGGTCGACCCGCTAACAATCGGCATTTGGCCCCTTTCACATTGACCAAAATAAGCCGAGTCTGACCCCCCGCGGGGGAATCAGACAGAGCAGCCATGTTGTTGCCCCGCTCTCATCCGCGGTGCGAGAAGCACTGTCATGCCCGAGGCGTCTGGCCGGCCTACAGAGCACCTGGACCGCGGAGGAGAGCGTGTCCGCCACGGCCATATGATGGCTCGTCCGCGGCACAACACGTCAGTTAAACCCTTCTATATCTATGAGTTAAAGTTTCTTTTCTTTTGTTTCAATTGTTTTCGGTCAGTGTTGTTTGATCTTTTAATCCCAGTCTCGGATGCGAGCAGAGCTTTGTTTTGGTACGTGCTATGAGACGAGACCGGCGTGATGACGTGGCGTCACGTAACACTCAACGACTAAATTAGCGGGTTGACCCGGGTCTGGCTTTCCCACTGCAAGCCGAGCCGAGCCGAGGCGATTAAAGGCGATTTTAACCTGCTTGCCTACCCGCGTAACCCACTGCCATGGCGATTGTTAGCGGGTTTAAACGGGTTTTTTGGCCAGTGTGAAAGGAGTATGATTCTCTGTCTGCAGGGTGTGTGGCTGGACAGCACAGCAGGATACTATTGAAAAGAGGCAGGGCCTTGCACCACTGGCATCCTATGTTATCAGCTTCTATCTGAATTATTTTCTTCACTTTACTACTAGTTGCAACTGTCTAACATCCCGAGTAGTTATTTAAAAAACTACTTGATTCTCAAGCTCTGCAGAACAACCAAAGAAATGAATATTCTAGGAAATACGGGTTAAATAGGGAAGTGAGTCTGGAAGTGTTTTTGGGATTTGAGGAAATGAGTTCAACGCAATGAATTCTCAAGTTCAGTCCCCTGAGAGAAGCTTTCAGTGTAAAGGTGGGGACAAGTTGCCAGCGGTGCAGTTTCTACTCTGAAATCTGCCCAGTGTCAGTATATCTGGTGCCTTAAAGCCAGTCCCAGTGAGTTGGGAGATCCAGAGAACTACAGTACAGTACAGGCAGAAGGTTATGTCATGGAAAGAAAAGAGAGGCTAATATTTTTTTGCCACTGAAAAAGTATTAGTGAAAAAGCTCTGTATGTATATATAAATATATAACGATGTGTAATTTTACTATATATAGCTTGAGCCTGCGCTGGCCCTGCACTGAACATCCAAAATGGTTTTGGCTCTCTGGTCCACTATTGGTAAGTATGTAACAACTGAGAGGTCCACTGTTAGAAGCACATACCCACACACACACACACACACACACACACACACACACACACACACACACACACACACACACACACACACACACACACACACACACACACACACACACACACACACACACAGTTCTGCTTTCCTTCAAAGCCACATCCTGAATCTCCGCCCTCAGGGGAGACGATTTACACTGTGGTTGTCCTTCAGGTACACCATAAGAGCTCTGCACTAAAGCCTCTACTCTTGCCCCTGATCTCCAACTTGGCTCACAGTAAAATGGATGCAGTGGGAAGAATGGAAAAGTGGAAAATCTGCATTTAGGTATGAAATTATATTAATAACTTTGCAGAGATTTCAAATTAGTTACAGTTCAGTCAATCATTCCTTTCAGACACCAAAAACCATACTGTAATAAACACATGGAGGAAAAAAAAAACAAGAGAGACAGCAGCAGGACAGCCTATATGGTGTTCTTATGTGTTCTATTTTCTTTGGCTGTGGCATTTAGTAGGTATTTAGTAGAGGTTAACTGGGGCTTAAAGAGTGCAGCCAGGGCCAGGGCACTGGGTGGAGCAGTAAGGGTTAATCTGAGCACCCAATACGACTAAGGTCAACTATCCTCACTTGGCCTGGGGGATAGTGGCTGTGCAAAACACATGAAGTAAAAAACTTTGGTGCGCTATAGTTCAATACGCAGTTTTATAGTGGCTGAATTTAACTTGACATTTGCAAGAATGTGGACAGTAATTTCACTTCATTTCAGAAAGGACCAGAGGAGACATTTGCAGCGTACACATGTGGCAAACTGCAGTGTGGAGCATTCAAGTGTCACTGAATTTACCCATAATTTCAAAAACAGCAAGGGGTGTTGTTTCAATATGAACCATGGTCACTGGTCACATTGCTGCAAAGTAAGAAAAAATATGTTGCATCAACATAAGTCAAAGCAGCTGAGCTTCACAAGGCATAACAATGGAGGTAAAATGCATCCAAAAGAATCCACAAAGAATACTGCCAAAGATTCATTTGACATTTTGAATTTTAGCAATTTGAAAGCAGACAATGTGTGAAATTTCAAATTCCCCAGTGGTATGGCTCGAGGCCGGATTACAATCAGTTGAACCTGGCATCTCTCCATAACATCCTATTTTTTGTGACACAATATTAACAAGGTAGAATTACCATTGAATTTAGTTAACAAAAGGAACATAGACTGAAACTAAGCATGATTCTGAATTCTTCTGTGACATAAAACATAACATTTTTGATTCAGAGGGCAGCTATCTGCATGAGGTACAGTGCATATTTGCAATTCCATACTGGTCATTATATTCAATTCATGCTGACACAGAAACCGTTTTACCAATCATTCTGCGACAGCCTATGTAGACGATTGGCCGGCAGTAAACACCACCCACCTATCACAGGGGCCACCAATCTACAATAAATGATGCTTTAGCTTTCTGCGGCAGGCATAGTGTCAGCTTACACATCATCAGCATTCCTGAAGTCTTGCCCAGTGCAAAGGTCTATTTACACTGCCATAATAACACAATTGTTCAAATGGGCTGTATGAAATATGAAATGAAATGGGAGAGGAATGGAATCCAGTCTGATATGCTTGGTTTCAGAGAGGAAGGAATCGCCTGTCTCGCCTTGTTTACCATACGCCGGCAAAATAAATCATAATGCTGACAAATGTACATTTCTTTCCAATCTGTGAGCACATAATGCCTTTGTGTGGTTTCTTGTCACAGGACACTGTCAGATTCAATTATGCACAGCAAACTTTCCTCTTAAAAATAAACAGTTCACAATAGAGGTAGCAATACACTCTGAGTCAAATTGTTGCCCGTTGGGCTGCGTTTAAAATGTTGTTTACGTTGAAATGTAGTGAATGTGTGTACACTATTGTACAATAATACGTCTGAGATTTGGCAGATTCACTGACCTTGGGACATAACACAAGGTTTGACCAGCCAGATGCCAGCAGGTCTGTGTTTCATATTGAAATTCAGAAGCTGTGAATGGATTGCATACAGTTAGAGACACAGAGAATTCCTCTGCAGAGCATTTCAGTCTTGATTTCACAACTTCCCATGGTGGTAACTTGCAGGTCTGTCATGGACTCTTCACTGTAGATTCTTTAATACAGGTCCTAATAAAACATGACAAGATTAGACTTGCCTGTGGTCTTAAAACATAAACAATCACTATAAAAGCAGTTAGACACCGAGGCTTCCAGATGTCCTTTTTCTACAAAGCAGTTTTCCAAGGTACTCGATCCAAAAGCACAAGGCTGAACAAGGCAGAGAGAAAAAAAAAGTTTTAGTCTGTGGCACTTCTGTCAAACAAGAGATAAAATCAGAACATTGTCTAATGGAGAGGTATGCATGGCGTTCTTGGAAGAGAATAACGGATAGCCAAAACAGTTGCAAAAATACAAACCTGATGCTCACACACGACCGTCACTATGAACAAAAAGAGCAAGATCATTTTGTAGTCATGAAAATCATTATTCTGAAGAACTGGCTATCTTGTCATGGTGATCCCATTGACTTATGGGAGATGGATGCCTTGCTTGGTTTTGAGGCTTGATTTCTGCCATGGCATATAAAAGATGTAACAATCACATTATTATGAAATGTTTCACTTAAACCTGTTCCATCACTGGCAGGTGATGGCAGTATTACAGCGCTGCTACTATGTTATGTGGTACACTGTGGGACCGTCAGGACTAGCTGTGGTTTACATTTAAGCTCCACGTGTTTTTTTGCAATATCCTTCCATTGTATTGCCCTGAAAAACTTGTATAACTGTCATTCTAATCCTGCCCGCCATTACTCAACATCCCCCCATGAGGTTGAATGATTATGGATAGTTTTACAATAGGTAGTACTAAGCCAAGCAATATGTCACATAATATACAAAACACCAATGCGCGCCAAGCAGAAACCATATTATTGTTCATCTGTGGTCAGAGCATTGGCTTCCCATGAAACAAGGCTCCAGGGGCCAAATGTTGTTGGATTTGCGGCCAGGGCCACACTGCATTTTGGCCATTGCATGTGTCATAGATCCGCCTGGTCCCCTGATGGTGGAACAGTGTGTCCAGAGCTGGACCGAAAGGGAACGCTTCCTGAGGTCAGGGTAGTATGATACACTAGCTGGCTCTCAAATAAAACTGGTTTGTTTTTCTTAAAAGGAGGTTGAGGTTTCTGGGTTTCAGTCCATCACCCCCACAGCACACCGCACCACCTCCACTCCTCTCCATTTGTTACAATGGAGGCCTTATGGTGTGTGCATTTTGACCTTTCTTGATTTTAACACAAGGTGGTGATTGGCAGAAAGTGTGTTTCATTGTGACTGGAGTGCTGGTTTGGCACACCTAAATGTCAGCTGTGTATAAATTTGGTAAAAGGGACTGTGAACATAGTGCCATTGTTGGAAATTCTTCTGACTTGACACAGAATAAACAACAGAATACATTTGAAATTGTATTTGCAAGGACAGCCAATTTATGAATGGCTATTGCAAAAGCGTGTACAGTATCCCTCCATCTTTTTTTCTGCATCGTATTTGTACAAGGTTGTAGGGGAGGGGGCATTTCATGTTTGAAAAAATATAATTTCACAAAAATGGGCATTTAACTATGAATGGCTAAACGCACACTGAAACAAAATGACACACAGGCCATTTTCAGTCTTCATACATTGAAGTATGGTTGAAAAAAACTGAGTCATCTTATTTTATAAGGTCATACATGAGACTTTTTCTTATTTCTAAGCTATATTAAAGTTAGTGGCTGGAAAAGGAAGAAGTCATGGAGAAGAAGTTGTGAGTTGCTCTCATGTCCCATCAAGAGATTACGCTCAAGTGTGAATGTAACTTGGAGAGAGTGCAGATCCAAAATAGTTAAAGCTCACGGGGTGTAATGGTCAGCAATGGTCAGTAATGGCCAGTGGTTTGGCAAGAACTGCTCATCGTTACACAGCTCTTCCTGTCCACACACATACTGTATAATAAAGACTTCCTCAATAGATTGGAAAATACTCTACTCTCACCAGCACTCATGAGTTCCCTTTTCTTTCTCTACCACCTCTCTCGTTCTTACTTTCTTTCACCCTTTCTTTTTCTCTTTGTCTATCTCACTCTTTCCTTCTACATACTGACCTTCCCAGGCTGGCCTGGGTCTTTATATTTCAGGCTTTGAGGCTACATCTGAAACAAAAGCAAAATTATGGGTCTGGTTTGGCTTGAGGAGAGCGCAGTGACCCCGGCATGTGGTTTTCTTAGGCCAGACCAGAGAGAGGTGAGGTGGGGAGAAGAATTTGTGTGAATCTAGCTGTGTATTTGAAGAAAACCCTAACCACAGCAAATTTGAATGTGTCATTAGCAGGAGGGGGTGATCTAAACTTGGGCTGACCAGTGATGGAGTAAAATCCACATACTACCGGAGACACCACGTGCTACTCCTTTTTTGTTGAGTGATTTTTGGGGGGAACCTAGGGGCCACAGCCTCGAGAGTAAGCGCACCACTTATCACCTCATAAATCGTCTCACCTCCTCATCACTTGTCCAATTTATGAAGCTATTGTTGCTTGGAACTTCTAACTGGTGTCACTTGTTTCTCAAAGCAATAACCCTCAATGAATTAGGATTATTGCAGGCTGCAAAAAGAGGTGTAGACACCTGGGTCACCCGAGTACATAGTCCTGAGTCCCTTCTTGATTGTTGGTACACATAAAAAAAAAAAAGATGAACCAGTGACAGATAAAAAGGGAATGATGTATTTCAAGAGCTTACGCAGATGGGTCACCCTAAAGTAAAACAATCGGTGAATAAAGCTCACAGTTTCTTCCTGTGTCTCCTGTGAGAGTTTCCTACAGTGGGCCTGCATCGTACTGTGTGGTCTTGAACCCTATTTAGACCTCGTGGGTGACCACTGTACAATTAGGTATGCCATGTTTCACAGCAGCAGCAGAAAGTGGAATTCCTGTCAATGGAGCAGACCTTCTCATGTTTACTGTTCACATATTCTTCCCTCCATTCATGGCAGTGCACCCGGCTGGGCTTATGGTTGATTGTATCATGCAATATGAATAACACAATTATAAAACCCCACAAGACACCCCATGTTTATGTAACTGCTGATCCTCTAAGGGAAGGACTTACTACATGCAAGAATGAAAGTTGATGCCCCAGATGGCAATTTCAGAGCTAACATACATTATGTTTCTTGGCTTTAATATGTTTGACACAGCTAATTATAGGATGATATAGTTTGATGTCAGTGGGAGAAATAGGTCATCCTCTTGTAAATTTTCCTGATATAAAAATTAATCTTATATTGTAAAGTTTATACAGTAAATTTACAGGAAAATAACCACAACATGCAATCCTGACCACATCATTTACATCAAAATCAATTGTAATCTTCAACATTATCATCTGTCTAGATGTCAAGAAACAACAGCATTAAAGTCTGTGATGAGCTGGACCATCCAGTCAGGATTTCATCAGGCCTTTGAGAAGACAGTGTCAGCGCCATAACACAGAAAGTATTCTGGTTTGCACTTTTGCGGAGACGTGAATTGCCAAGTATTCAGCATGTTTATAGATTTCAGTCAGTGGCTGCTGATAGATGACAGCTGAGGACATCCCTAAAGACAAACCTAACTATCTTGTTTTCAAGGGTTGGGCATGCAATTTGGGGAAAAAAAGGACTACAATGGAGCAAAATCACATTATGGTTTTAATCCCTTGAGCCAAATGGTACCATGCTTCATTCATAATGGTGGAAAGGAGACTTGAAGCATCAAAGTTTAGGGGGAGGTTTTACACCCATGACTGTTTTGAGAAAAACCAGCAAAAAGCCACAGCCCTGGAATCATATGTTAAAATCATTACAGGGTAAGACCCTTTACCACTGCAAAACGCCCTAACGAGAAATCTATCCGTGCTGCTGCTCATTGAGTGGTATTGTTGGGCGGTTCAGTGACAGACCCTCGTGTGAACTACCATTGCTTCATCACTCTGTAGCCCAATTGCACATCCTTGAGATTAGGCTGGAGAAGCCGCCATGGCCACTTAGCAAAGGCCGACCAAATGCGACGGCTTCGCTGAATCCACAATGCATTCAAATTGGGCCTTCACAATCTCTTCTACAATTACCATATACCACACGCACACAGTCGATTTCAAAACACAGCCGCTGTGTCCATATATTACTCTAACCATCGACTGATTGGCAGTGACTGAGCTCTTTTTTTTCAAATATAGAGCCTTCTTTCCACCAACTTTTGCGCAAGGGGTCAAACAGAAGTGGAAACCTTGACACACTGATGAGATCACAATATGGTATTATAGCTTACCCTTCTCTTGAGACACACACACTCCTGGTTCTTCGACCAAATATCAGGAATCAGTCACAAAACAAATGTATTCTCATGAGTTTAAACGTATTCTCAGCCTTTTGCTCTTAACAAGTGGATGACTTCCTGGCAGGTCCAACTGTCGGACGGTGCTGATCCAAAGGGTGACCGGTGGTCAGTGTTGGTACCACCCTCTTCCCACACTTGGTGGCTCGGCGAGTGGGCACTGGCCAGAACGTGCTCTGGGCAAAGGGCTGTGTGTGGTCCCCGGAGCTCCCACGATAGTCCAGTGCTGTCCAAATGAAGACCAATGCCAAATCCACAATGTACGTAAAAATGTAATAACATTTCCTTGAATTCTGGAAATCATTCTTTGAAGAATATACAAAAGGACATCTACCCCCAGAGAATTTACCATGAATATTTTCATTGGTTTGTATGTGTCAGTGTCCTTGTCAAAGTATTGTTGCTCTAGCTGTATGAAGCCATGCATGCATGGGAACACATTTGGTATTGTTAAGTCTAATGCAATCCTACTCAAATGTAACAAAGAGAGAAGAAAAACTACATATTTATGACCATTAATCACTAGCTGGGCTGATAAGACAGAACAATAGAGAGGATTATAATGATGACACATTCTGGAGTGAAATGCTTTGTCCCTAAAGTCATGTCTCATGGTAAAGTCTGCTTCTTCATCTTGTGCGTTCCCCAGCACACAGCGGGTCTGCTCTTAATTGTGGCAGGGGGAACATCGGCAAGAGTCAGTCTATTCTTCATTTCATCCCACAGACACACCAGAAAACAGCTACAGTAGTTTCTGCAAGCTACATTTTCCACGGGAAACAGCCACAAGCCCAAAAGAGCAAAGCGCAATGTCATCACCCAGGAATCCAAGAAATACCAGAAAGTCTGAGTTTTATTACAAAAAATCATCTGTGAGCACAAACAAATGTGGAGCACAAACATGCCTTTTAATTGAGAAGGCAGATGGTCCGATGGCAGGCGGGACAACGGCGAGCAGGGACTGTGGAAAACAAAGCATCCGCGGTGACCACGACCCTCCATTTTCTGTCGCTCCAATTGGGAGACAGGGTCTGGGGTTGGAACCCACAAGACTCAAACAGAAATCACCATTGTTGCCTCAGTGAGACACACAGACAGACCATTTCACAGGAGCACGTTGTATTGGGTTTCTGGGGGGGGGGAATATTGTTTATCCACTTCATCATCATTGTTGTGTTTGTCTTCTGCTGTTTCTTTGATAGCTTTGGGAATGGATCCACTTCCACCCTAGCCAGAAATCCCAAATGCAAAGAGATATCAGTAGAACGGTAACATTTACACTGAAATAAATACAGAGATGGGGTCTGGAAGGCATCTTTGGAGTAATCATCATGTAAAAGCTAATTTCTCGGTCGTCATTTGAAGAATTCCACTGGGTGAAATGTTATAAGCAATTCGAATGACATGTATGAAACTGTATTACGTTGGCTGGTATTATACTGAAACACTCTGAGGAGCTGAATCTGAATCTTCCCTAAAGATGCCTTCTCTCCCAGACTGGTCATAGTAATTGGATCCTCTGTTTAATAGTTTGCTGTAGCAGGGGGACTGACTGAGTGGTTTCCATTCCGTTGGGCTGTAACCGATTGTCCCAGTGACCACAACAAAGGATAAAAAAGGAAGGAGGGTGAGGGTACAGAGAATAACCCCCGGCTCAGTATGGACCGAAGAACTCTGAGATCAATGACTCAATGGCTTCCAGAATCTCTCCCAGCTTAACTCCATTTTAACCCTAACCTTATCTGTGGCATCTGCTTTATCCTTACCACACAACAAGTCAAGACTGTGTGATATATAGTTTGTATAACATCATCATACATGCAGGATATGGTGTCTAACAAGCCGTCTGGCTTCTCTGAACTTTAAAAAAGCCGGAATCAAGGAGGCTTGATCTATTTAATTCATCCAGACATGAGAGGAAACAGAGAGAGGCATCATCACAGCGGCCTACCAACAATGTGCGCCATATGTCCATTAAGTAGGCATGTTGCTCAGTTGTGTGTGTGTGTATGTTCTGCTTTGTGAAGGGTGACTAAGTCAACAGACATATGGTGTACACAGTCCGTGTTGTTGATTAAGTGACATTACCCTAACAGACTTGCACTTCAGGTGTCCATACTGTAGCGGGTAACCATTAACCAAACCTACTTTGTGTGTATGACCTAGAACCAATACAAGGAACATTTTGATGGATTTCCCCAATGCTCTGAAGTTACAAAGGCAGAAAACACCCTGTTGAAAAACAAAATGTGACATATTAATTATCATTGGCAATGGTACGCTGCATTCAGTCACACAGAAAAACCTCTCAAGAGTGGTGCCAGATTCAAAGGCCTTCCACTCATTAATATCACAGATGACCTTTGTCTCATTGCGGTTGCTGGAAACCAAAATCACAACATAGTTATGCATGGAGTAAAAAGGAGGCAATGAACAGGCAGAGGCTCAATGATCTTAATGGGAAAACAGGCAAAAGCATTGTGGCTGTCACCAAATTAAAAATGTGTCTTTTGACGCCTAAAGCCCTTTTCCCCATGATGATGCCTCTGAACAATTGGGTAATTAATTCTCCGAATCTCTGTTCTCGAAATTTTAGTGTATGCAGAGACAGCGGTTTGGAGAACAATGACATACAGATGTGCTGTGGGAGATCAAGCTTTGCCGTTAACAACCCATAAATAGTATTTCTATCAGAGATTTCTTTTTTTCTTATTGTGCTCAGGCTAAAACAATTATCGATTTTACTATGCCTCATGATTTATGCCTGACTTACCTTGTCAGACTAGTTCACACTGAAATGCCAGCACGCTCTTTGTGTCGTATACTGTATAAATCTACTTACATTTATGATTTGTGTTATGATTGTGATGCTTTCAAGGCCAAAAGTTATGAAGCCCTGAGCTCTTAGATTTTCAACCTGAACCATTACGCACTGTATCTTTGCTAAGATGAACTCAGCAGGAATAGCTTATACACACTGTTGAGTGATTGAGTGATCATTTACTGGGTGTGATTTTGACCACTGTAAGTGATGATTACAGATGTCAAACTGAAGGGCAAGCGCAAAGTAAGTTCCCGATGATTACATACTTGACACCTCATATCAAAACAGACGATACGTAATCGTTTCCCTTGTAACAATACGCCAAAATCCACTGACAACTCCCCTTGTTTACATTGTAAATCTCTTCTGGTCACCGTCTGGTCACCGCTTGGAGACCTGGAGACATCTGAGATGGTGCGAGGTGTCCACCGAGGGGCGACGGTTGGGTGTGTGTACTCAGCCACAGACAAAACAACGCTTTGGCAGACACAGCAAAGCCCCAGCTCGTTTTCATGTAGTACAATGAAAGCTCAAAACGTTTTGAGGTCTGAAGGCCTCTCATGTCAGTGAAACCTTCTGGAGACAAGGCATGAGATCATGGTCATCGTCAGAGTGTGTATCTACAGTCCTCAAGGGCTGAGCCTCACCACTGGACACGGCTTTTAAAAGTGCAGACAGCTACTTTATGACGTAGCTGTAATATGTGACCAGAATCCCCTTCATCTTATGCTATAATTGATGGGCAAAACTGAAAAATGTCATACAAGTATATGAGTTGCATGAAAGTATATGAGGTTTACTTCTCAGAAAATATAAAGCTCTCACATTTTAAGAAAACCTTTTATGTTTGTACTGTATTTATTTCCTATCATTTGGATTTTTAGATCAAAATATATTATATCATGGGGCAGAGGCAGTTTCCTCAGTAAACGGTGCACTTTCCATGCTCATAAAGAATACATTTGCTTTAAATGTCACTACAAGCAATAAAAGATGACCGAATTAAAATCACCCATTTGATCCCATAAGAAAAGATGACTTTACAGCCAAAGGTCAGTGACCATTTTAGACAGCCATCACACCACAGATATATGCGGGTGGATTTGTTTCCCTTCCCTATGCATCTGCTTAAGCACTGTGGACGTCACAGTGCGTTCAGAGCTGCCTGTAACAACGGAGAGGCTGCACGCTGAATTTTCATGAGTACACCCACCGGTCCGTATTCCCAAATGTGATTGATCCACTGTGTACTCTGGCAACAGGATGAGTTCAGTAGTGGTTGTAAATGGTTGCTTAAAATCTCTAAGTTATGGAGGGGCACACTTGTATGCTTTGTGTTACTCTCTGGGTCAAGGTGGAGCCCCTGTATAATTGGTGGACTGTCTATCACCCTAAACCTCAATAGACTTAATTGATTTAAGGGGGTGCAATAATAGGAGTCCCATATCACAGACTGTATAGAGCTTGCCATGAACTATAGTGTTATGCAGCCAGTCATTTATGACCCTATTTTGGGTCCCAGTAGACTTTTCCGTAACATTTACATCAGACTCCCACATTGTTTTTTATGCAATCCAACACTTTGTTAGGCTTAAGTCAGAATCTTATAAGAGTTTTATGTTGTACTATTTAGATCTCAGTGGAATAATTTTTTTTTGTTGTTTAAATGATCGGCATAAATTTCAGCAAGTTCAGATTTTATTGCAAAGTCTTTCCTACCGGACACAAAGCTAAGATTCAAAAAAGGGTTTCTCACTGAAAGTAAAAAAACATTGGTCTTTGGTTGGCTGTTTCTCCCATTGTAATATAAGGTGGTGACAGTTGTTCAGGGGAGTACAATGGTAAAACTCTCTGCCTCTGCAGCGTTGTGTTGTATGTGTCTGCCATCTATTGGACTTATAAGAAACACCACTCTGCAGATTCCTTTAAATGCAGAGTAACAGAACACTTTTTGACACAGGTGAAATATTTCCAAGAAAGAGTCTCATCATTGGAGACAGTTCATAGTGATTCTTTTTGCCCTATATTCAGATTCACAGTAGGCTACCACAGTACATGAACCAAGTTTGCGAATGATGGGCATCTTGACAAAAACTCATCACATTCTCACATTTAACAGATTTAAATCAACACGTTTATCTTTGTGAACAAAAGATGCAAAGGTGAGGATCCCAGGGAGACGGGAGCAAAACCACAGCAAGTTGGTAGTGCCCATTCAAAAAGAAACATTTTTGTGTTTATGGTAATGAGGACCAGTGGTTTGTAAAATAGAGGAAAAAAATAAATACCCCCAAATTTATTAAAAGAACTCACTTATATCCTATAACATGTGTTGCGGTGGGAGCTGGGGTATGATGCCAGGAAAAAGAGGGAGTGGGTGAGTGCAGGAGTCGGCTGAGCACGTGCCTCCTGAGGTCCTCTGGTCTCTGTCTGGGATCAGCCCGCCTTCACCAACCCCTGGGCTAGACTCCCATCAGCCCCATACCCTGTCTACTCCGGGCCAGACACCACCATGACCACTTGTACTGAGAGGCCTGACCACCATTGTGCCACAGTAGAGTACACAAACAAACAGTGCAGACACACACAGGTCTGCTCCCCTGCCATTACGTCGACTCATCAAGCCCACTCGGTTTAGTCATACCAGAGGCTTCCAGTGCAAGCAGCTCCCTTTTGGCTTTGGATGGAGAATCTGGCAGAAGATATTTGCTCATTTGTCCCCACACATGTATGTGGTTTGGTAACACTGCTAGGGACTGCTGCCCCAGCCTTTCTTACAGTCCAGATTCAAAGCCAGCCAGGCCGTTCCTGGGTAATGTCCTCCCACACAGTCTGACTGTATGGCTTTTTGTTGCTCATATTCAGCTGTTTACGTCCTTTTCAATGTGTTTTCTGTGGGTTTTGGTATGTGGGCATTGTTTCATCTTGCAAACTAATCAGAGTGGATTTTAAAGTGTTTCTCCAAGTGTGTCTCAGAAATAAACAACATACAAGTTAACAGTGAAGGTGATTTTTATTGTCTCTTATCGTGTTCAGTGAAACCGCCCTATACGCAACCCTTTAAAACTGAACACTTCTGATGGTATAACAATTGACAGATATGGGGCACAGTTATTTTTTTTTTGTCTTTTTTTTTTTTTTTTAATTTCCATCTAGAATCGGAAAAAGTTTCAGCTATTTTTACAAACTCTCCAGACAAGACCATTTGGAATATGACATAAGTTAGAATAATGTATGAATAAATGTATGCATTGGATATTTATTTTTATGTATATTTTTCAGCTCTGGAGTTAACATAGCCACACAAACACACACACTCACACACATACTACATTTCTTCTCTCTTTTCATGTCGACCACAGGGCTGACCTGCTGGCCTCTATTTCCTCTGAAGAGGATATCCCCCTTCAGTAGAGCCTTAAAATCCATCACAGCAGACGACTTGAGAACCTGATGTATGCGTCTCCTCCTCTATTGTCTTTGAAGCGTTGGGAGGCTTTGGCTGGGCTGGCCACAGTGATGATTACGGTCTTGTAGTTAGGCCGTTACTGACATGTGTTCAGCTTGCTCTCTGTCTGATGTCTCCTCGCGTTTGATGGAGAGAGGAGTTCTGGTTCACTGATAAACGTAATTAGGAATGCGGTTGTTGGTTGTTGGCTCATAGTCTTTAACTACTGCTGCCACCTTGTACCCCAAGAGATTTCCTGAAAATCCTACCTCCCCCACCGGCTTCCAAACTGACGTAAAGGCCGTGCAGAAAACCCACAGTCACTGTGTTTATATGCACGCTCCAGTATCTTACTGAGGGCATTCGGAGGACAAGCTGTTAACATACATCTTTACTGCTTCTTGACAGATATGATTGAGTGAAGAATAAACAGAATGTTCCAAATGTCGCTATGGAAACAGACGTTCCTGCGACCACTATGAACAAAAGTAAACCGGCAAAGATAGCTCTGTTTGCACATTTCTGTTTGCCAGCTAATATTGACATGTCCGAATGATCATAATCAGGTTTCCTGTCACGGGTATACGGGTATTGCACATGATGTTTTTATAACTAAGGTAAATCAGCTAAAATAATACTAAATTGCACACATAACACCTTCATTCTTGAAAGGTGGTCAGACAAAAAAACTCTTAAAAACCCTTTAATTTTCCTTCTATAACATCCACTGTTGTACTCTGGGAATTTATGAGGGCAATACAAGAAGGCATAATTATCTTTTGGTAGGCTATACTTGACTAAAGTGAAAATAATTCTTCAGCACCTTCTAAGTTTGCTGGTATCATGCTGAGAGCAGCGGGGGAGATTGTTGCTTGCCAAGCTCTTCAGTCTTTACAATTTAATAACTCAAGAGTTTCAGTCGCGTGGCACATGCAAACACCCCAGAGGGCAAAAACAGTGGATCCAACATGGCGGTTCGTACTGGACTCTTCATAGCAGGGAAGCACAAGACTGTGGATTTTACATCTGTTTCAAGCCACAAATATTTAGATCTTCTCTCAACAGAAGACAAACAAAGATACAGGAACAAACTAAAGGTTTTGGGTTCTTGTAATCCAAGTCACTCTCTGAAAACAGCAAAGTCTCTGCAAACCAATGTTTACCGATTGTTTGCCAGCTATCTGACGTTGATTCATGTGTCACCAGTCTCCGAGTCACTGCAGTCAGGGTTGTAGGGCAGAAGTGAAAAGGAAGTATTATTTTATTAACATTAACACAGCAGAACATGAATCAAATTATTATTAGATATTAGATTAATAGAATTAAGAAACATCAACTCACTGGGAGCACAAAAGAACACACAGGCAAAAACACAAAGACCACAGAGAAAGCACTGAGGTAAAATACAGGAGGGAGAAACGAGACACAGCTGGAGCAATCACACACAGGTGAGACACATGAGGTAATCAGAGGAGAGCGAGTGCAGGAAGAGAAGACTTCTTCAAACTTCAAAATAAAACATGACAGGACACAACAGGAACAAGAGAGGCCGTGACATCCAGGGGTTGCTCCTGTAAGGACGGGACGTCACATGAATTGTTACTGTTTATTATTGTTGTTGCAAATTACCAGGATGTGATGAACCTACCTGCACTCAGCAAGGCTAGGTGGTTAGCATGCTAACTCTAAAGCAAGACTCGCCATCAATGTTGCTGTCAACTGCTGCATGGGCACAGCTTTTAGTAAGCAGAGGAACATCCATGTTGAACTCACAATATGCTAATACATTTAGTAGCAACGACATGACTTCAAATTGGTATTGTGATCGTGACAAAAAAGGTTTTTTTTTATCCTGTAGGCCTAACAATATTGATGAACTAAATTATTGATAACACATTGACAATTATGAAGGTCCACTGTCCACTGCCATGATGTTGCAAGGTATGGAGTCTGTATCCCTGAAATCAAACATCATCAATTTGTTATTCTGAAGAAAAACAATAAACAAATACTGTAACTAAAATAGTGTTTATTCCATTGAAAAAATACCTACTCCAACGCATACAGTAATAAAGGAAAAGTGAATGTTACAAAAACAAGGCTTATAGTGTTATTTCATGTTAAGAATATTGTTGAATGTCATCGTCATATATTTAACAACCTCTCTATATGCATGCACTTTCAATTTAAACAGTTCTGATTGTCTCTTTTCTTACAAGAACATTGAGTTTCTCCATATTTCAGCTCCATTTAGCCAGATGTGACACACCAGTGCACTCCAGGCTGAGCTTGTCATCAAAACAAAGTGTGGTGCTCTCACCAGAAGCAGATAGTAGCCTTTCATCTCAGAAACTGTCACAGGTAATCAAACATAACATTACAACCTTGACACTGATCTTTGCATTGACGTGACAAAGCCAATGTGTACAGTGTTAACAATG
Source organism: Decapterus maruadsi (assembly GCA_030347415.2). NCBI lineage: Eukaryota > Metazoa > Chordata > Actinopteri > Carangiformes > Carangidae > Decapterus > Decapterus maruadsi. Next base: position 6,071,418 of record CM064893.1, read on the forward strand.
GACGTCTTAATACATGTGGTACAATCTGGCAGCCGCCTTCTCAGAACCAGAACTCGGAGACGAAGACGTGAACATTGATGATGTTCTGGCCGGAGTCGCCTTGAGTTGTCAAGTTGCGCATGGACAGTTTCAAGACCGTAGTCAACGGGCCAATCACAGGCTTCACCTGGCGAACAACACCTGAAGGAGACAAAGGAGAACAACAGTGTCCTTAACAGCAAACACTACACATTAAAGAGACAGAATAACTGCCCTGGTATACTGTCTGTTATAACATACTGTACTGTATGTGCTACGGCGTGTATATTAGTTTTACAGAGATTAGATTATGGATTATGGCGCGTGTTTGTCTCGTGGTGCCACTGAGACAAGATCTGGGATACCTGGTCGGAGGCGCTGATCTTACAAAGTTGGCTTTCAGTGAAGAGATGCTAGGTGGAAGGCAGAGAGCCTCCGTTCTCCCTCGTAACAATTAATTTAACCATCACAATTAAGACAAAGCTATTTAAATGGTTAAAATCATGCACACTTCCCTGTATGCACTTGCAAAGATACTGGTGTATGTGCTTATTTTCTCTGTTGGCCCTTTCAATATAGTAAGATGTTTTGCTGTCTGCATCATCTTTGGCAGGGTGCCCATTCACTCTTGCTACTTTTGGTGTGAATGCACATGGAAAACAGCCATCTCTCTAATCTGAGATGGTACGTTGCAGATAGAGATTATTTGTCTGTTACATTTCAGTCACTTAATTGTTAGTTATTATATGCTATCCGTTCCAGGGAATTAAGCGCAAAGAAACAACAGCAACATGACTACAACACCAGGAAAATATGGGGATATTAATCTTTAGCAACAGCCTGTCTTTGTTTGGATCCACTGACAACAATACCAATTTGTCGGTTTTGTGATTTCTTCCGGAATGCTTTGGTGGATTAACTAAAGAAACTATCATTAACTGGTATTAAAACTAATGAACAGGACGGAGCTTGTTCATTTTGACTTGATTTTCAGTGTTTTTATTTCTGTGTTGCTATTGGATTTAATGGATCACACAAAGCATGTTTTTTACCCTTACCCCATGGTTTCTACCCATGCCCACAGTTTTGGTTTTGAGGGATGACGGATTGAGAGAAATTTTTGCCTCCATCTGAAAAACAGTGGAGGCCAGTGGAATTTTGTTTGTGGTGCTGAGCTTGTTGTCATCCAACACATGATGCATAAACAATGTCCTGATGGCAGGCTGTCTAAACCAATCCTCTTCTTCAGTTGTCCATCTAATGCCTGACAGTTCTGTCAATTGCATATTGGGTGTACTGCAGTTTTATTCAATATAGCTGTCTAGGGTTTCTAAAGTAAAAAAAAAAATACATAGTTTGTCTTACACATATTTCTCTAGGGCATAAAAGCAGGGATGTCTATTTCACTTGGCGACACTTAGGTTTATAACAAACCTCTCTTTCATCAGGTGAGTCACGCATCAACTGGCACATTTTTATTCAAATGAGGTGTCATGTTGACGAGCTTAACAAAGGTGATGTCGGGACTGTCTGTGACAATGTGAATTTTATTTCTCCCTCCCACCGTCCACCCTCTCTGTGGACAAAAGACACCCTCTATCAGGGTAAAACAGATGGGAGAATAAACATGCTGAAAACAGAGCATTACAGAATACCCGTGGAATTCACTGGGTGCTCCTTTTTAAGTGAACATGCGATTACAGGGGGAAAAATGCCAGTGTTTATACAGGCTGTCAGCGGGCCTTTTCTCTGGTGACATTTCAGCTCTGGCCCTGTTTGAACAGTCATCACCACAGTGCAGTCAGGCAGCACAATCACCACACTGTCCTCCCGTCACACCTTCAACCATCCTCTTTCTTTTTCCTCATTTTCTCCCCTCCTGTTGCTCTTATTCATCACTAAGTAAAACGTTCCAGTGTTTAGTCAGAGGACTTGAGTTTTTAATTGAGCGTAGATCAGAATCATGATACGTCACAGCCTGGATCAGTCTGAATTACAGTACGAGACTCCTCTGTGTGGTACTTTTGGATAAAATAGAACTGTAAAGCTTGTTTGGTCATCGTTCATTGCAGGGCAAATGATGACGATCCATTATTCGACCTTTGGGACACTGGTGTTGTAATAATGGCTGATTCCCCCACCCACTCATTCTAATCCTTCTCTTCCTCCCCTTCTCTTCCCTTCCTGAGGGGGCCTGGTGTTTGTGGCACCATCACTGTGGCCCACAAGGGTAAATGAGTCCCATGTGTTTGATGGAGGGGAGCAGTCACAGTCACGCGATACAGCCATGGAGGCATTCCTCCAGGAATCCATCTTTAACTCTGGGAGGGGCAAGCTATAGGAGCTTGAAATGTGCTCCCCCCCCTCTCTCTGTCACTTTATTTTGCTCTCTCGTCCCTCTCTGAGTCGAATCTGTGGGCACACAACAGATTCCAGAAGATTTCGGCGATAAGCACTTGGACGAGTGTGGAGAGGGGCCCACTTCTACCAGGGTTGCCCCCTTGTTTTGGTGTTTTGGGACTCTGTTGCATAGTGACACCAGACAGAGGGGAGCGGGACTGAGATTTTATTGTTTCCAAAGCGTCAGCGGCATCAGAGAGAGCTAACCTTTGCTTAAACCTAACAACAGCCGCAACATTAAGAAAATAACTGACATGGAAAAAGAGATTGAATTTTGAGTCTGAAAATTATTTTCAGACACAAGCCAGCTGAGATGGCACGCAACTCGGAGTTGACCAATGCAAACTCAAATTGAGTTCAGAAGGTTCATGATTTGAGCATGTCCTTAAATCAAATAAAATCAGTTCAAAAGCTTCTGTGTAGGGCTGAGCAAGCACACAATGGAGATGAGTAAGATATCATTATGAGCACAATATGGACCACCGCAAAGACAGGCCGGTTTCAGTTCACATTAAGGCTTTTTTTTAATTACAGTGTACAGTAAGTGTGGCCTAAATCTAATGAGGACTAAACACTCTATAATCAGGGTCAACCAGGGGTAAGTTTTCCACTGAAAATCCTAAAGATTGTTCCTATGAAAGAACGCTAAACAATCTCACCACATAAAAAAATAACTAGCAAAAACACAGACACACATCGCATCTAAACTGAAAATTTATTAAGGACATCTAAATAGTGCAATATGTGGAATGTGTCTGAGGCTCGTTAGTGTTTTGTAAATTTGTTTGTGGTCTAATTAGCACATATGGACGGCACAACTGTGTTCTTAAAAATTCTGTTATGGTGTCCTCCTCCAAATCCCCAAATTCCCCTGAGCTCACTGCTGATGATTTAAAACTTAACTCAAAACACAGATTCAGTTTTCCCCAACTCCGATTTTTAAATCTGCCGTGGTGTGTGATTGGGTGAGAACCAGTGTGTCAACCTGTAATCCGTACCACGATTTCTGTAGTGATTTGTGGCTTGGTAAGAAACACCTAATTTGTCAGAACATGTTATACTCAACTTCTTTGTTTAACTTCTCTATTTCCACAGCCTTGAAAGCAAGAAAAGAGTAATTAAGTTATTACAATGAAGGCTAGGGGTGCCCAGTTCTGCACAGAGCAGTCTGATACTAAAGTCATGTGTATGTGACCTCTTGGAAGCCTCTGTGAAATCCTAACATGATGACTCTGTGTTTCCGTAAGCTTCCCATCAAAAGCACAGCGGTATCCTCAATGAGGGGAAAGCATCAGCTAACAGCTGGGCCTCAACGTACTCGCAGTGAACCTGAGGTGAAACCACAACCGCATACTCATCTTTAACATTTCATCCGGGCTGCACGGCAAAAAGCCAGCGGCCACATAACAGGTTGACTTTGATTGGCTACCCTACCACCTGAGATTCGTATAAATAAACACAGGGAGTTTTTTCGTAATCCTACGGCGGACTATTTACCCTGCGACTGAGCTGCAAGGTCATGTCGTCTGAGGCCCCGAAGAACTCGAGCAGGAGATGTAGTTGTAGTGCTAGAAAAAGGACTGTGGCATCTTTCCATCTCTCTGAGGTATCTGCCACAGGGTGCAAAGGTGACTGAGCTGACTTAAACAGCCACCATCAAACAAACAGCTGTACAATCTGTCCCTTCTCCAAAAACATTCCGCCACACCATAAAGTAGCCCCTTAAAGAAGCAGAAAGTAGAAAATAGCCTTAAATAAATGCACACTAGTAGCAGGGACACTGCCACAAAACAAAGTGAAGCAAATGCCAGCAGGCATTTGTCATCCTTCATGGCTACGAGGGCTGCAATATTGAAGGGTTACATGTAAACAGTGCAATTTCTGGGTTTTCTGGTTTCTACAACTCAGCGAGGAAGTGTATGACAAAATCCAAAATGAACGGTTTTAACACCAGAGACAAATGAAAAGTATGCATTGGCCTCACCACAGTATTGTATAATGACACGCTGGTTGTGGCGCTATGCATGCTCACTGCAGTGAAACCACTGGAGAGTGTCCAGGTGGTGTACGAAGTTCCAGTATGCAAAGAGGGTACTGAAGGGCATTCTTCGGCATCATTATGGCTGCAACTGTACTGTACCATGTTTTGTATCTAACCATACTGCTGATGTTCAGCTGAGCACAGCACAGCAAAGAGAGGGTTCTTGTTCAGTGTTTCTTTCTTTTTCCTTTTTTTTTTTAGTGCCGGAAATTTCCTCTCCAAAAAAATCCATAAAAGCCAGGAGACGCGCCAAAGAAATTGCTAACTAGCTCCCTTGTTACCCCATTAGCAAAGCAACCAATTTCAGTTTTGATAACCTGTCAACATGGCTGAAATACAGTATAATCCCTTCAAAGTGCCAACATAACCCACTGTATGAGGAGTGTACAGTGACCTTAATGGAAGTGGACCTAGTGATTATGGCCAGGTCACTGGTCACTGGGACGTTGATGGCCGGTCAGGTCACGTGGGCCAAACACAACTCTGACCACTCCAATGAGGGGGTGGGCTCCGAAAAAGGCCAGCGTATGTGGCTTGGTCTTTAAAGGTCAATTAACAGTGAGTCATAGTTAGAGATCTCTCAAATGGCCCGTGGGTCATTGTTGGAAAGTTGTCACTCACTGGGTACTGACATCATTGAAAAGTAGCCGCGGGGAATTGGTTGATTCTTTTCTTGGACTTCTTGGTTTTAGCAGTTGTGCGCCAGAGCAGCTGAGATGACATAACATGTGCCATTATCTTTACCACAATATTTGCACAATATTACATGTGACATTTCAAAGCTAAGAACCATAACGGAGGAGGAGAAAAAAGACTTGACTTTTTATCTATTTTGGCGTGTCCCTATGTAGAGAATGACATTAATTTTGTAAATTGAGTGATTACCTAAATAAAATTACATTTTTATTAATATCACAGTGCCAGAAAACTGAGAGTAATGATGAGTATCATACACTATAATGGATCAGTGGAATCTAATGAATTATCGTGACAGTTTTATTGCAAAAAAATACTATATGTGTAAATACCAGTGTCTATTTTGACTGCACGCATAGTACATAGTCTGCATCACCATCTCTTCATCATCTCTCTGTGTGTGAGTGTTTGCCTGTGGCGTTGTTGGGCGGGGAAGACCCTGTTTTGATCAACTGTACTAATCCCCACTGGGACAGACAAGAATTCCTTGTGGGCCTGGCACACTCTGGTGGTCCTGCTGCTTCCATGTCGTGCTTCATCCCAATGACAAGCGCTCAAAACTTGAGGAACTTGTTGTCTGCTTATCTGGCTGTCCTCATCTCCTCACCAACACAGCCACAAGCCAGAGCCGCAAGCTCGGCTGGCTCTGAAGCAGTCATGTCTCACACAGAGGACTCACATTCCACCAGCCACTGTGGACGGCAGCGCTGACGACCACAGCTACAGTACCTGCATGGAGACAAACTGTTCGCTTCCTACTCTATTCATCTTGCTGTCTGCCTCGCTGCCTGCCAGTCCTGTGCCAATTCCAGCTCAAAAGCTATTTATTCTCTGCACAGGATATAAACCACAACGGTATATTTGCACCTGCATTAAAAAAATGAATGGAATGTAGCCGCAGCATCTTAGACTTTGAGTGTCTCCAGATGATGGAGTTGTGGAGAGAAGAGTCTGAGTCATCTGCTGCTGCCCAGTAAGACATAAGATAAGAATTTTAACAATACAAAACTGTTTTCTAGCAAGCAAAGAATTAGACAACTGTGATTAATGGTACAGACTAATCCCTCCATATGACGAATAATTAGTCATGAAGAGGAGTCACTTGGACAGATTCATGGGTGGATGACTAAACATGTCCTGACTGTGATTCCACAGCTGGCTTCTTGCTGTATCGTACAGTACATTCCATTTATGCACATTCATGTTGGTCAGCCAGCTGGCTAAGTTAAGTAAAAACATAACTCTCATAATCGTGTGATCTGGATAACTTTTGTTTGTTAGGAGTAGGCTCTGTTGGCCCTGTCCCTCCTGCTGGTTCTCTCTTGTATTCCCTTCCCTCTTGTGTTTGTTTGTCCTCAGTCCATACTCTGGGTTTGTGCATGTGTGTGTCAGTACAGCTGAGCTTCCTGTTACCATCAACACCAAACTGCTGCTGCAGTATAAAGAGACCTGGCAACTCAACATTCTTCGCCAGATCATTTTGTCACCCACAGTGGTTTTATACTACAGCCTTCCCTGGTTTTTGGATATCAGTTTCTGGCAGTTTTTTCTCCATGTGCTACACAATCAGTTTCTATCCATGTCCAGTTTTGCTTTGCTTGTCTGCTTGTCCACTCCTGATCTCACTACATTCTCACTACAACATCGTCCTCTTCCCCTCTCTGTCCATTGACCATTGGTAAGAACATAGCCTGGTGTGATGTCTGTTGAGGCACACTACAGGGTCAGGATCAGCATTTTTGAATTTGTGGATTCAAGGGTGTGGGGAATGTTTTCTTGGCACACTTTGGCTCCTTAAGTTAATATGAATCAATCATTGAAAAGTCTCAGCCTATCCGCTGCCAACAGTGCATCCCTCCATGGCCACTATTTATCTTCTAATGGCTACTTCCATCCATCTATCCATTATCTTCCACTTATCCGGGGTTGGGTCGTGATGGCAGCAGCCTGAGCAGGAGTTCCAGACATCCCTCTCCTTGGCAATGCTTTCCAGCGCCTCTTGGGGGATCCCAAGGCGTTCCCAGGCCCAATAGGATATATAATCCCTCCAGTGAGCTCTGGGTCCTCCCCAGGGTCTCTTTCTAAGACATGGACATGCCCTGAAGATCTGATAATGGAGGAACCCTGGGGGGAATCCTTATTGGATTTCTGAACCGCCTGAAACTGTCGTGACGTGAGGGAGCAGCAGCTCTACCGTGATGGCAACTTCAAGCATGATAATACACTGTGTTACACAGGGATGGACTCTGGCCATACAGCAATATGGGCAAATGCCACCATGGCAAGGTGGCCGCGTGACGACGTGAACGAGGTGGCTGCATGAATAAAAAAGCCAGCTTATTTATGGCCGGCCAACTCTAAAAGACTGACCACAAAGTAATAAATGGGGATAAGGGTAGCATAGCTTACCTGGTAGGGAAGCTTGGCCTATGATCAAGTGCTATAGTCCATTCTGGGTTCACATTCTTCTACACAGTATATAGTTATATATAGTGTTTGTGTAGTGGTATCTGTGTGGTATCTCTCTGTTAATGCCAGGGCCTCTTTTTGGTGCCAGTCCGTCACTGGTGTTACAGAATGAGTTCAGTGAACTTCAGTGGCATGAATGTGCTGCTGACAAATCGGAGTTGATGCGATGCAATCAAGTCAGCATGTAGCAGACTCTCAAAGGAACGCTTCCAGCATCTTGTGGACTCACACAAAGAACAGAGGTCCCACCCAGTATTAATGTGATCAGTAAGTGTATGTCATCCGTGTTGCAAGAAGTCCCAACAGTCTGTGCCCATACTTCCAACGGAGACATCTGTCCAGAGCCTGAATTGTTTTCAAAAATGGTGCATATGTCATAAATGTTGTCAGCTCTTTTCCATAGATTAAAATAGTTCATGTCTTAAAGACTCTACAGCAAACATCACAGTTCAGAACTCAGCCCTGTTAGAACGTACCTATCCCTTTAAATGAAAATTAACCATTGCTTGCCCCTCCCCTTCTACTGGTACCATGGTACTGTAGGGGTGGTATGATGCAAATTCAAAAACTACATTACATCACTGGAAGACATCTGAGGGAATGGCTCGTAAAACCACATGGATTTCAATCTAGGGAGCCTGAAAATTACAGATTTATTTGTCAATTCTCACATTTTGGGGTCCGGAAGGCAAGACAAACACCCAAATGTATGTTAAAGAGCCCTCAAAAAGTGATATTTCCATAATATGTCATCTTTAAAGGGTCATATGCATCACTCAGATACGGTAGATCTGCTGTGTATCTACATACAGTATACCTGATGGGATTTTTTTGTGGTCACCGCTGTGCTACTGTGGTTGTCATGGGAAGTTGTAAGTGTTTGATTGTTTCTGATCATTTCTTTTCCAAGTGCTGAGGGTTGGTTGTGTTTGCACAGATGCACAAGGCTGTCAGGGTTGTCATCCAAATGTGACAGTTCTAGGAAAAAGCCAGTGATGGATGACCGAGAACTAGGAAACAGTGGTGCGGCCCCGATTTTGGTGTGCCGGCGGCCAATGTGCTCGCGCGCGCCGTGTGCGTATGTCTATGCGTACGCCACATGCCTGGGTGTGTAGCCGACTGGTTTTCAAATAGTGAGTTTAAGTGAGCAGAACGGAAAAGAGCATCAGCCAATCAAACCCTTTAACAATCACTTTCTCAAGTTAGCAGCGGATTCTGAGGATTCCTAATTGCCTCTTTTGTCCCTTTGAAAAACACAAAAAGTGGCCAAAAATAATGGCCAACGTTAGCTTGAGTTCACGCTCTTGTTCATTAGTGGAGCCTCAATGTCTGCTCTTCACATCCCACCAAGCTGTAATACCACTGTTGGAGACCCTGGAGATACTGGAAACTAAGCTTCCTTAAGTGACACGTCAGCGAGCCTCATACAATGGTTACGCAACAGCAGCATCTGTGGGCCAAAGCACCAGCAGCACAACCCACTAAATAAAACCAAGAGGACCTTCATAGCACCGTGGACGCCACACTTCACAGCAAGCAGTCGGTGACCAAAAGGCTCCAGTGCACATGGGCCTCCGTTTGGATACGTGATGGGCAACTGGTGCTAACATGCAAGAGCTGCATCCAATAAGCATCCAATGGGTTTGGGAGAGAAGTGGCTCCTCACAAACAGACCTTTCATGTGGTCGTCAGTTTAAGTGCTCTAATGCTCGGCGAGACACTGAGGCCTAGCGTGGGGAAATGGAACAATACATTTAACCACATGAAGCAAAGCACCCAGGATTACTTCTGCACATATTTTCTCTCTCCCTCTCTCTCGCTCTTTCCTCTTCCATTGAATCACAGTGTCTCACTTTGTCTTTCTCTTTCTGCATTTTTATCCTCTCTCCCTGCTTTGCACATACACATACAGTACATACTTGCCCCTGCAAATGAACACCGCTATAAACAGGGTATTTCTCCTAAATCCTTGCAGACACACACACACACACAGTAGACAATATGTATAAAATAAGGCTTATCACTTGTGCAAAATTACACCATTGCACATTCCAACAAAAACATACCATTATGGAAAGGTGCAGTATAATTATAACTCCTTTTCCAGTGAATTACGTGAATTATTGCTGGTAATAAACATTTCTCTGCCGTGTCTTTGTGTGAATTTGGGTGCGTCTGATGAGCACACATCTGTTTCTGCACAAGTGTATAAAAGAGGAACACTTGCGTGCACCCACAATCCAGTCTGAACCAGTGACAGTCACACACACTCTCCTCCTCCTCCTCCTCCCTTTTTCATTCTGTAAAGACAGATGTGCACACTGACAGGCCATCCCTTCATCCATCAGCAAGACAAGGGGGGGAAAGAAGCAAAGGCTGTCCTTCCACTACCACCCTGCCTGCATCTCAGCACACAACCAAAACAAAAACACCTAGACGGGCCCAACAATGTGTCATCCTTCGGCTCACAACACCCTCATTCTCCCAGGGCCAAGGCTCAATTCATCTCTCCCACAGGCGCGCAGCAGCCTTGGGTCACCACCAGACTAAAGGATGGGAATGGCTTCTACCCAAACATGTGCTGTTGTTACACACCACTGGAGATGGTATCTGTTGCTCCTACTTGAACTAGCGCGGGGCTCTTCTTGCATGCTGGCGGTCGCTGAACAGGTAGTTATGATGAACTGCTTGTCAGCTGCAATCACTCACGCACATGTGCATGTAAGTACACAAGTATATAGTTTACACACGCTATTCCTTTGCATTCAGACCGCTATAACTCATTGTGGAAAGTAATGATCTGCTTGGGATAAGCCTAGCCGTGGATAAGTGAATTAAATGGTACTTTGTTTAACCACAAGACTGTGAAAATTGATGCCAAATATTTGGTGAGACAGAAACAGGCCTTCGTCTGTCTCGGAGAGCCACTGAGAGGACAACGCTGCGAAGACACAGACACCCCGAGCCCCCGTGAAGATGATGACAGCTACATGATGCCACCACACTGCAGAAGACCAGAACGGGCAGTGTCACATGCACTTATGTCAGAGGTTTCAGAAGATCCCATTGGAACATTTTTTTTCTGCCTTTTTGTCCCTTCTTGGTGTCCACATGTGAGTTTGATTTGTAAAAAAAAAAAAGAAAGAAAGAAAAATTACACATATATGTTTCAAAATGAGAAATGAGGTCAGAAAAACCACCAACTTTGTCAAAAAAGAAAAGCAATCTCCAGTCAAGAGAGGCTGCTGGGTGGCGCAGGCTGCAAGATTCCACTGTCAAATGTGTGAAGCAGGTTGGTTAAAGTAAAATCTGTGCACTCACCCACATAAAGTCCATTCTCTACTCGCTTGATGATGTCGAAGGCGTTCTCCACGTTGCCTTCCAGGATGTCAAACTTGACGTCGTAACTGCCTAAGTGATAGGATCCGAAAGCCGGCACCGTGGTTCTCAGGAAAACAATCTCTGTTGGAAGATAACAATTAGACACAAAAAAAAGCTTTTGGAGCCTAAACCCTCATAATCACACAAGGATTGCACCGCCAAACATGTGCCAACTCTTACATTCCATTTTTTTTTCTTTCCAAGAGAAAGACAATAAAATGGGAGACGGAAAGGTCTGTGTTTATTGTATACTGAGAGGGTCAGAGGAAGGTTGAGGCTTTTCAATACCATTGTTGGGCTGAAGGACCTCCAGTCCTTTACACCCTGACTCGGCGCTTATGAGAAATGACAAGAGCTTAACTCTCCGTGACGTTGAGCATGAGTGTGTCTGAAATATGCTCTGCACGCTGGCCAATAGATGCTTGTCAGCTGTCAGTGTCTGCGAGTGATTACTGTGGTTACTCATATCCAAGCAGCGTGGCACTTAGTCTCTAGTGTGGGCCAGCCAAGCTCAGACTGCATGAAGAACATCATGGAATTGCTAATTTGGGAGGTCAGAGGTGGTCATATGACTTCTGACAACTGCAGGAAAATGCATTTGATGGGAGTTCAGAGATTAAAGATAAAATAGAGCCAATGAAAAAAGAAAAAAAGAAAAAGACTGAGGACCACAGCGACACTAACAAAACCCACAAGTTATTGTTCTGTCTTCAAATTCATTGTTTCCAAAGATTTTAACAGTGTTCTGTCACAAAATAAAGCCACAAATATGGGCTTTTGTGGGATGTGCAGAGGAAATGTTAGGGTAGGTTAAACAATTTACTGCTTTAGTTTACTTTTACACTTTGTTGCCAGTAGTTAGATGTGAGGATTGATACTGCTGTGCTCTTATGTAGATATTAGACTAGCAGCTGCTTTCCTTAATTAAGCATAAGGACTGGAAGCAGGTGGAAACAGCTAGCATCGCTCTGTCCAAAAGTAACATCATCAGAATTTCCGCTGCTCACTAATCACAAGCGAATTGTTTTTACACTTTGATTTCAGCACATATTAGCATATTTTCTAGTTTTTTTTTTTCTTTTTAGCTTTAGTGGTGCTGTAGGTGGGTTTGGCTTCAGTTTACAGGGCCTGGCTCGCTGTTTGCCCTGATTCCAGTATTTGCAAAATATGTGAAGCTGAGCTAACTGGCTTCTGAATTCATAATTATCCTACGTTAATGTGAACAGTGTCCAACTTTTGGGGAGAAAAAAGGGTTGATGAAACATGAAACATGAAACATGCTGCATGCCTGCCCCACTGGATTATTCCAATATCACAATCTTTTTTTTTTCTTTTTCTTTTTTAAAGGAGCTGTGCCTACCTTCTGGCTTTGTGAACTCTCTGAAGGTGGGCAAGGAGATGAAGGTGTGTGACACTGAGTGTGTGGGGTCCAGCACACAGGCGACATCACTGGGCTGACAGGACTTCATGCAGCGAATGGTGTCAGAGCGCTCAAGCCTCGCCGCTCTAAAGGAGAGAGGAAACATACACACCCAAAACAAAAAGAAAACACAAATACACACATGGCCTCTGACCTTTAGGTAATGCCTATATAAAGACTTCAGAGCCAACCGCATTTGGTTTCCAAGGCTCACAATAACAGGGCATCCTTGGGAGCAGCCCACTGCGTAATCAAGAACTCAGTGGGACAACTCCAATGGCCGCTGGGCAAACAACATCCCAACACGATAGAATGGATACTGGATATAGCAGTCAACATCAAAAACAATCAAACTCTGTGTGGTTTGGAAGAATAATAAACCAACAATAGCCAGAAAGCTCATGCAGAAGCCAAACTTTGTAGCTTGTGGAGACTCGCGCTGCCATTGATGCTTTTCTGATGCACTATTTCAAGCTGTGTGGGAAATGAATTACTGCACTCACAGAGAATGATCCACAACCTGCTCAGGAAAATATTTGGATTTGCTGAGCATCCCCGGCTTCACATCAGATAATCTCTTGAGGAGGATTTATGGGGCAAGGGAGTGTTCTAAAAGACTCCTAAATTGTGAGCAACATGACTAGACAACTCCCCAGCCTCTCCCCAGGGCAGCTCTCATCCTATTATTTAGGGCTTTGTTTATTCCACAGACTAATCAGTGACAGGTCGGCGGGAGTGGAGGGCCTCTGCTGGCTCCTAAAGCTAACGCCACCTGAAGTATCACTATTCACTACCTGTCTGCTGCATAAGGCTTTGAGAGAGGCTTGTAAGGCATTAACAACCTCATAAATCACAAGTCCTGTCTTTATAATGATGAGGAACTCGTGCACATGAGACAACCTTTGAAACAAAATAAAAGCTCTGACTTTGACGTCGGAGATGTTAAATTCAGACTTTGTCTTTACAAAGGAGACAAGGCAGTGCGTGGTTATATTGGGTTATAAAAACAGCCAGGTTGCCATGTATAAGTCCAGTTAATGTGCATGGCAGCCATATAGCCACACTGTGAGTCATGGGCCGTGGATCTCTGGCGCTCCTCAGGGGACCTATAGGCTGCAGCTCAAAGCCCAGGCCCGGCTTGGGTTGCAGGCCTCCTTTCATGGAGAGCGAGGAGAGAAGCCCCTGACAAAAAGTCAAGCCACCACTGGGTAGGGGCTTGTAATTAGCAATTAGCGGGTGGGTCCAAGTTTTGCTTTGGCCCAGGCCAAACCCACAAAATGTTCTCCTAGTTTATAATACCACGGCCTGAGCTGCAGAGAGACCCGAGCGGGGCTCTGGAGGACGAGGTGAAAGCTCTGTTGGGGTAGAGAGCAAATTTACGAGAAGATAATGACCCAGGGTGAACTGCCCCTTCACACACAGATGGGCACTTCAAAGCAGGGGCAGCAAGTGGAGATAATTACAAGTCCATGTGTGTCTTAATCCATATATCTATCCGCATCTAGAATGCTTTAAGAGCGTGTTTATGTTCATTTGGCATAGTGTCTTTGTGTATTCAAAAACATACTTGTGTACACGCATGTGTGTGTGTGTGTGTGTGTGTGTGTGTGCAAGCACATATGCACGTCTTCTTCATCTCCCCATGCCTCACGTGGCCCAGCCCAGGAGAAAAACCCCAATACTTTCAGACCAGAAAGAAAAACACACTTTTTGGATGAAAGTCCTCTGGTCAAGCGTAGGGCCTTTTATTTTTTTGGTAATTATTATTTATAGTCGGCACATTGATAACGCCCCAACATAAACACTGCAGGGCATCATTCATTCTGTGCGCGGTGATGTTGCTGTACCACAAATTGTTCAGACCACCGGCCAGAGCCCAGAGCCCCATAACTCAATGTCAAAGGGGAGGAAAAAACCTCCTGCGCGCCACTATGTTCTTATTTTAAGGATATCCCCACTAGGGACCAAGTGCATCCTTACTGGCCTGACAGCTCAGGACAGGAGGAACCTAGGACATCTGAATTTACAGTTATTATAAGCCACAGCCCTCGGGCAGCAGCCTCACAGCATGTCAGACTATTTATACTCTCTCCTGCTGGTGCACATTTCGCTCTCCTTTGCCACTGCATCCCATCGCGTGTCACTTACTCAGCCTTCATTTGGATTATCTGTCTGCTTTGAGGTTTACACCCGCAGTATGCAGTGGAAATCTGTGCATTTTACATTAAGTCCTAAATGAACTAAAAATGTGCATATAAAAGATTAAGACAGATGTATTTGTGGTGCAAGGTAACTGATGTAGTGGCATCAGTGTATTAAAAGGTCCAATCTGGCTTTGGACAGGAATTTGGAAGTGTGGAACTACGATGTGGTCTTAAAAATGGTGAAATTTGAAGTATATTCCACAAATGCAAAATCTGACTCATAAGAAATTTGACTTTTGTTTCTTAGCCAATTTAAAATACAAGCCTGGTTTGCCATTGCTGATGCATGAGCTCATCAGGGAAGATTAATGAAATCAATATTAAGGGATAATAACTTGGTATTATTGGTACATTTAGTTGTTTTCTAGCATTAATAGATCTTATGTACAGATTTTTGTTCTCAGGTGACTCTTACAATTTAAATATTTGCATAACTGGCATTTATCATTGGGTTTCCTCTTGCCCAAAGCTACTGGAATAATAGTAATTTGAAACTATGTGAGGAAATCTTCATGCTTCCATCTGTGATGTGGACTCACATTCCAGCTCCTCTCTTTGCTGTATATGATTAAGCCCCACAATGTACCATTATCAAGAACTGGATGTGACTTGAACATGTGTTATTTCTATTCCAATTTTAATAGAAAACAGTTCATCCAACACATAAACCATAAAATACTGCAAATCATCAGACTTTATCATGCAACCATCATCAAATTACACTTAGTTGTAGGCAGACTTGGGTCGTTACCATTTAGAAAAGTTACCCTGACATAGAGCGCCACCTAGCGGCTATTGCGATGCCCTACCTTGAAGAACATTCACTTGGATTGAAAATACACTGCTGGATAATGATCCTTAATTCTAGTGTTACAAAGTCGATTACGCAAAATACTACACTGCTGCAAACAGGCTTGTGTTTATGTAATGTTTTCATATGCACTAAAAAAACGTGTCAAATTTAACGTATGTGGGATGAAAAGAGTCATATTTGTTTTAAGGAGAGGTTTTTTTCTTTAAATGATGCCAGGAAACTAGGATGAGAACACTGAGTTATTCAGTATTAGTTGTTTCTAGAAATTTGAAGAATCAAAAATGATTTTGAAAGAAGTCATTGTGCCCAGACAAGAAACAGTACCATATATTACCTGCCAGTTAGCAGCTGTTTTTACACTAGTTTTTGGACTGATGAAACAAAGAAAATGCAACATATACATCAGTGAGCTTTAGATGAGCTGGTAAGTGGATCATGTTCCTTTGGACCTTCAAACTGGTCCAGTCTGGATGCAACTGTATGTTAACACTGCACTAAAAACCCTTTTTAGGTTCTTGCAAGAATCTAGATTATATCTGGAGATTTTTACATGACATCTAACAAATGTGTGATGAGAGCTGTCACAGTCCAGCCTGCATCATACATGGAGTCATAGTTTGTACAGTGTAAGTTAGGCAGATACTGGTGGTAGCCCTCTCTTTTTTATTTCGTATTCTTTGATAGAAAATTCAATTATAAATTTAATTGAAATTGGCTTTTTGACAGTCAAAGTCAAGTTTTACATATGGTTAGATAAATTTGTACATTTGAAGATAAGATGATGTGCTTATAAAGACTACAGGGCCTAGTGGAAGCCCAAAGCAACACAAATTATAAATCAGAATACTGATCACTGATTGGAATGGAAGTGTAAACTTAACTGCATATGCTTCTATGAAGTATGTTTTGCGATGATTTATGTGTTACAGCACAGCCTGGACTGCTTCACTGTGCTATGTTGTGAATATCCTGTAGGCCTAGTTCCACGTTGGGACACAGAAGACATGATTTGAAATGACACATCCTTTTTAAGAGTGAAGTAAGTTATGTAACCCTACGTAACACTCTGGTTTATTCTAGTTCGGGGTTGTAAGGTACTCTGGGCTCATCCTGAGTCACAAACACCAGCACTTTAGCCACATATGTGCTGACGGTGCCATAGCGACGTAGCGTTAACTCCACGGACAGATCAAAGTCCTGCGGCTTGTTGATGAGCTTTGCCACCGATACCACGCCACCAGTGGGCAGCTGCTCCGTCTTGAAGAAGTCATCGTCGTTGCCAGAAGTGATAGCAATCTTGATGTCGTCGCCAGCCACGGTGTGGGACGGGCCCATGCGGAAGATGTTGGTGAAGACAGGAATGTTGGTGGGGAAGGTGAGGTAGTAGTAGGTTATTCTCAGGGGCGCGGCCAGGCACTCGACAGACTCATTGCAAAGCAAGCGTTCACATCGACTGTAAAAAGAGGAGGGTGGGATGGGGCGGGCAGGGGCAGGGGCAGGGGAAGGGGAAGGGGCAGGGGCAGGGGCAGGATAAGACAGAACAAAACAGGCACAGAGAAAAAAGAGAAACCAGATGTAAGTTTCATTGGCCGTGCATTGCATGCAGTGGGAGGAACATCAGTCTCAGCAGCCTAGTGCTCCACAGGCCAGTCATGGTGCCCTCTGTGGGATCATGCAAGAAGTTCTGTCACTGGTGCCTCCAAAACAAGAAGAGGCCATACACAGCCTGTATCGACTCTGAGCCAAAACTAAAGCTGGAAAAAAAAAATCCATATGCATCACTCATGCTACAGCCAATTCTGCTTTAAAGTCATTCCAGCATACTGGACATGCAGAGCCTTGGTCGGTTTAAAGGTTCATATTGCTTAAACGTTGTAACTTTACTTAGAGTTATGTCTATGATGACTGTTAAGATTTGAGTGTGGAGAAGACAGACTTTCACCTGGGAGTGTTTGTGTGTGAGGTTTGTTGTTGATGTTCATTATTTTTATAATTTCTAATCCTCATACATCATACATTCATTCTCAGCGCTGACAGTGTGTAGTGTGTGCAAGAGGGACACAGTCCTGATACTCACGTTTGTCCTACGCGGCGATAGTTGTTTGGACACTCGAAGGACAAGCATCTGAATCCTCCCTGTATATTAAAGCAGCTCTGATCCTCCGTGCATGTGTGCGTTCCCGTCAAACATTCATCAACATCTAAAAGGACAAAAATGAAAGGCGTGCTTTTGAAACACTCACAAAAATCATTAAAATGTACTGCAGACAACATGTCAGACGTTACAGCCAGGACAGCTCACCCTGGCAGCTGCGCCCATTGTTTGCCAAGGTGTAGCCAGTGACAGGACAGGAACAGTGGAAGCTGCCAGGTGTGTTGTGACAGCGATAGGAGCAGATATGACCTCCAGTCGGCAGAGCACACTCATCTATATCTGAGGTCACAGAAGCAAAGGAAAACAAATCAAACCAGTGTAAAAAATGTAGAAATACATAGCCTACATACCAATATTAAAAAAGACAAATACATCTTTAAAGCTGTACAGGAAAAAAAAACTGAATTTGAGCCCACTGTGGGTCTTAACATTAGTGTAGTAACTCATCTATCAGACGATGTAGGCCAAACATTGTGCAAAATTCTATTTTTGAGTAAATCCGAGATGAAAGTGTGGTATTTTGTTTTTGCATTGGATAATGCAGGCACATGATTATACAGTACATCAGCCTGCCCATGATTCATCAGCCACTGATATTGGATCTGTCATCCAATCAAACGTCTGCTCGATAACGACCAATCAAATTTGTTTTCCTTACTCTGGTAAACTCGTGCGGCAACTTGTGGAAACTCACGGCCATTTCTGAACATCTTTAAGATCTTAGACTTTTTACCACAAAAAAGCTTTTTAGCGTTTTAGAAGGTCTTTTATCCCTCTGTCAGTTATTTTTTTTTAATTATTTGTCTGCCAGCTAGCACTTATTTTATTTCAAAATAAAAAAGGGGAATGTAAATGAGAAAAAATCTGTTTATTACAACCACCACATAACTCTTTATACAGACTTGATGAGTTTGTTGATTATGGCCTGCCGTATTTAGAACGGCTCCTCTTCAATGATGGTGGTGGTGGCAGATGTGCCTCAGGAGTTTACATACAGTATGTGTGAGACAAAAATGTTGCATGTAAATTTATATCTCCTTTAACATAACAATATCCTGTATCCCATGCTTATATGTTACTACAGTGTCCATTATAGGACTGGTTCAGTAGGCTACCTAGAGATAATCCCATGTGAATCTGTTTTGTTTTTTTAGAATGCTTCAGTTTTACCTTCACAGCTCATGCCATCGATGTCACTGAGCTGGTATCCACGGCGACAGTAACACTGGTAGGAGCCATACACGTTGGCACACTCTTGACTGCACGGGTTACTCTCACATTCATTCTGATCTACAGAGAAAATGAATATTGCAAAACATTATGAGCACCATCCTGCAAACAGGAAAAGAATAAGTCAGGTAACAGACAACCTTACATGTTGTCTCTCCTGTCCATGGTTAAAAATAAACATACAACTTGATGCATAATTAAAATAGCCTATTACAGATAGGTGAGTGAGATGCAATGTTTTGGGAAATAATTGTTGTCTGATGCTAACTACATCTCATATTTCTTATTATTTCATTTTGTGGTGGTGAATAGTCACTTGACAAGAACTATTGTTGTGTTCAAAAGATTTGAAGAGCTGTCTAAGCAGTGCTTGTCCCCCACCCACCAGTGACGGCTATGTAGCACTAGCATAAACTTGGCCACCTGGGCAACAGCAGCATCATTTACTGCATCTGTTGAACACTGTATCCACTAACTCATCTAAAGAAGTCAGACAATGAATGATGAAGATAATCTCAGGTTAAGTAATGAAACTTAATAAAACAGACAGACAGACGTGTCAACTCTTCTTGAGGTCAAAATGTCTACAGTAAAGGTTTCTTTAACTTCAGTCCATAAGAGAATATGTACAAATGACAGTATACACACATATGATAATATTAAGTAAAAAAAAAAAGCATTCTCTTAGTCTGTATCTGACTTACCATCACAGTTCCTGCCATCGCCGGCGAGCTTGAACCCTGTGGTGCAGCTACACTTGTAGGATCCCAGAGTGTTCTCACACTTATGAGCACACAGGCGGCCAGGGTAGTGCCTGCATTCATTTATATCTAAAATACAAGTAAAAAACACAAGAGTGAGATAATGAAATCATTTTTCATACATTTTGACCAGAAATATAATATTACTTGAGTTTTATATGTTGAAAACATACTTGGATTTAGCTACTCATGCTTTTTATTGTAGGGACATTAAAGGTGCATTGTGTAGGTATTACTCCCATCTAGCATTGCAGTTTTATATCGCAAGCAACTATTCTTCATGCTGCATTCACGTGAAATTGGGCAGACAGCAGATGGACGACAGCCACTACATGTAACGGCATAAACAAGCCTCTATGTACTGTAAACAAGTGGTCCGTCAGCACGAGGCAAAACAATACACGTGACAAGCTTTCTCTGGACTTCTGTGACTAAAATGACATGTGGTTTGTTACCGACAGCTGTCTGCCTGACTGCACGTGAATGCAGCATCAGTGTAACGCTCCATTCTTCCTCACTGCGTTACCGCGGTGACTTTTCACAGACGCCACCTCGACCTGAGCCGACATCTACGGTGTCTCTGGTGAGTTTCCATGGTTTCCTACCGTCATGGCAGCCAGCATCAAGCTTACCCACTCGATGTATATAAATGATATGCTTACCGGAACACCTCAGTTTGTTACTGATTAATGAAAAACATACTTTTGAACAAAATAATCGAATTTTCACGAATAGATAACAGGAGAAGTTACACAATGTCCTTTAAGGGGGAATTTCTACCCCTCTCTTACCTTCACAAAGTCGAGTGATGCTGTTGAAGATGTAGCCCGTCTCGCACTCGCAGCGGTAGGAGCCCACCAGGTTGATACAGCCGTGACCTTCACAGACCTTTTCTGCGCCCTTGCACTCATCAATATCTGTGGACAGCAAAGAACCGTTAGTAACAGCCACCTAAGGCACACAGTATGACACTTTGTATCAACGGTGAGATGTGCAGCCGCACCAACACAACGTGTGCCCTCTTCATTCAGGTGGTATCCTCGACCACAGTTAACAGAGTTCCTCTGACAGGTGTAGGAGCCGACTGTGTTGACACAGAGCTGCCCTCTGGGGCATGGACCCGACTGGGTAAGACATTCATTGATATCTAAAAACACAAACAGTCAGCATTAGTCTGATTCATCTTATTGTTACACCAATTAAATATTTACCATCTGAGAAGAAGAATCTGAATCTGAATTCTTGCAACGTGCAGCAACATGTACTGACTGTGAAAATCTAAAAGTCCAATCATGCGTCAAAGATTGCAGGAATAACCAGAGAAGCATGCACTTCATTTGCTTAGAGCTGGTGGTGGTGATGGGGTGTAAAAAAAAAACAAATTCATTCAAAAGTTTCAGAACTGGTGTGTAGGCCAGTAGCTGAGATCTTGTCCTTGTGGTGCAGGTGCTTACCGATGCATTTGCCCAGGGCGTCCTGGATATAACCAGTCCCACACTTGACCTTGGGAACACAACGGAATGACCCCTGGGTGTTTTGGCACTCAAACTCTGGGCCACAGTTATGGATACCAGTTTCACACTCATCAATATCTGGATGAAGAGAAGAATTACCATTGAACACACTGTGAGATCACGATTCATTCACATTTATAGAGTCGCTCCAGAAATGGGTTCCACAATTGTAACTGACCCTTGCAATTGTTGCTGTCGGTGAGTTCGTAGCCAGTGCCGCAGCTGACCTCTCTCTGGCAACGGAATGAGCCCACTGTGTTGATGCAGCGCTCTCCGCCCCGACAGTTGCTGGCTCCCAGTAAGCACTCGTTGATATCTGAGAGAAGTGAAGAGGAGAGAAGAGGAGAGGAGCTTCAGCATGGCCCAGCATCAAATTCTGCCAAATCTATTCATCAATCGCTATCTTTAATTCCTAATCACACTTTTTTACTTGAGTAGTGTTGATATAACAATATTAATCAATCAATCAAAACCATAAGATGGAGAAGAGTCAGAAGGCCACTTACCCTCACAGTTCTTTCCATCTGGTTTGAGTTTGAAGCCTTTGTCACAGGCACAAGTGTCATTGCCAACACACCTTTGAGCACATTTCCCTGAAAAAGCAACATAAACATAAGTCAATAAATCATCAGCATGGTCGAGGGTGACTCAGTCAGGACTAGAATCTGATCTGGTGGCTTGTTATACTGCACCTTTGCACTGGTCAGTTAATAGTGAATTATCCCCATTTTCATTGGTTTCATCCATGTTGGGTTCTGTGTGAGACACATACACATGTTTATCTTTTAACACACTTGTTTTTAAATTGAGATTGAGGTTGAGCAGAGCCAGCAGGACAGTCTAAAAAGCTCCAGCTATGCTGATGTGCCTATGAGCAACACGCTGAATCTGTTCTATCACTGAACCTGAGCTGCTTGTACTTTGGTACAGAAAAAAATGACTGTTATAACTGTTGACCTCCAGTGGAAACTGAGGGCAATGACCAAATGCGTCCACTAGGTGGCAGCGTGAGCTCATGTTGTACACTGACTTGTCCATCATATTCTTTTTGTGTTCATCTTCATCGAAAATTGATGGTATTGAACATATCTTTTTCTCATTTCTTTTTATTTATTATTTTAAATTTCATTAGCTTAATTTTCTGTTTTGTGTTGCTCATGACTGTGCTGCTCTGTGTGTGCCTCTGCAAATTGCCACTCTAGAACTAATCCAAAGTGTAACAAATATAATAATTGCTTAGTGCATGACTTTTTGTTTTTTCCACCTACGCTCAGTTTGTTCCGTGCCTGCTGCTGTCTGTTTATCTGAGGAGCTATCGCAGCAGGCTCGGGACACCACGGTGCACTGGTAGCCAACGGCCAGGTTGTGATCACAGGGCAGACCTTGCTCCTGGGCTGCTTTTCCCAGTAGACAGCAGTCACAGCACATCTACAAACACCAGAATAAAGCTTCTGAATACTTCAGAAAGAAACAATGTACAAAGAACAGAGTCAAAAGACACCCTTTAAAAGGAATTCATGTGCCAGGAGAAGTGAAACTGAAAATGTACAGCGGGAAAAGAGGAGTTTGCAATGGCATGGTAGAACTTTTTTTTGAGCTTTTAGCCTGACAAATGATGATGAGGTAACTCAGACATACACATTGACAGAAACCCAAGCTCCCAGTTAACCAGGCAGAAAAGGAGGCTGACTGATGAGGCCAAACGACACGTCTCAGACAGACAGACAGACGGGACAAGAAAGGCAATAAGTCAGTGAGAAAGATGGACAGGCAGACAGTAATGAGATGCTCATCACCCCCTCTGGCTGAAGCATGTTCAATCAATCATTGTAGCAGCTGCTGTCATGGGGGATGAAAGGTACAGAGTGTGGGGGATGGGTGTCTTTGTGTCTCGGTTTGGGCAACGATGCTATAACCTGAAATTTGACGGTCTGCGGTGTAATGACTGCAAGCCTGAATATATGTCATAAGATTTGCAGAGATTGCAGCTCTGACCCGAGGTAACTGCTACTGTACTCTGTCTGGGTGTGTTTATCTGTGAGCACTTGCTTGTGTGACCTTGACACTAACCTACAAAACTTTCAGGTTTTCAGGAAATGTCTGGAGAGGGAAACTTTTGAGAGGAGTGCAGTTGCAACCACTAATTGTTTTAAAGCATCACCATCTCAGAAAGCAAAGTTAATTAGATTGGGGTAAGTCAGATGATGAGATTAATGGATGACATTAAAAAAACAAATTAAAAGTACCACAAATCACATTGATCTGCTATGTGTAATTGCTTTTAAGGACCACACCAGAATGAATGGTGACTCCTCAGCTTCATTGTTTCAGTTCACTCTCATTGCTCTGCTACAACAGGTAACAGGAAGCTGTTTCAGTGTGAAAGCTCCAAATATTGCTGAAAACTTCCTGTTCATTGCCAAGCTGCAAATAGCCTAATAAAGTTAGCAACCAGCTTGTAAACTCTGGCACACAAAACTCCCACAGGACTAAGTGGAAACAACAAAAGATATCGGACTGACAGTTTTTTGACTTGATCATTTGACCCCATCAAATATTAATGTTGCTCTGTATCAGCAGGACAGAAATGTTTGCTACCAAGTCAGCCGTATCAAGATAAAAGGTGACACGAGTGGTTACACCTCATTTTCACTGCCCTCGGGGCAAAAATTCTAATTTGGCAAATAAAACTTACACAACAACCCAACTTCGTTGTGAAAGAATGGTTTGACGATGCATGAGTGCAATGAAATTTCGTTGTACTAACATACAATGACAATAAATGTATCTAGCCTATCTATCTATCTTTGTGAAAATTTTCATGTTCACATTCTTGAGATTTGGAGATCAACCCCACTCAGGTGTGTGTTTTACGTATCAGGCTGGAGCCGAATTGCTTACCTTAGCATTTAAGGGGACATATTATGGAAATATCCCTTTTTGAAGACCCTTTAACACATATTTAGGTGTTTGGTTTGCCTTTCAGCCCCCAAAATGTGAGAATTGACAAAAAAAATCTGTAATGTACAGGCTCCCTAGGTTGAAATCTGTGTGGTTTTAAGAGTTGTTCCCTCAGTTGTCTTCCAGTGATGTAACTAGGTATTGAATTTGCATAATACCACCCCTACCTGGTACTGTACCAGTAGAAGGGGCAGGCGGGGCAAGCAGTGGTTCATTTTCATTTAAAGGGACAGGTACTGAAACTAGCTGTTCTGAACAGGGCAGTTCTGAGAGTATGAAAAAAGCTGTGGTTTTTGATCCTTGGGGTATTTGACCAAAGCATGTCACAGACATGTCTTTAAGAGAATGGGGAACTATTTTAATTCATGGAAAGGAGACATCATAAGTCTCCTTTAAGATTCAGAATGACTGACACCAAGCTTCATCTTAGTGGTTAACATGCTATAGCTTGTTTGTTTACACTGTCTCCTCATTCACCAGCATAAACAGCCCAAGGAAAACCACAAACCGTTGTTTTTGCATTTCAGCATGCAAGCTTGCTAACGGTATAGTAGGAGGGTTTTTCCAGCCAGCTGTTTTCATATGCAGCAAGTAATGCTAAGCTAAAGGGAAAAGCGGTCTGAAGTCTTGTGTGAACTTCCCCTGGTTACTGGGTGGGGCCGAGGGTGGAACCTGGTTCCCAATCTTTTGATACTGCAATTGTAATGACGCAATGTAACAAAGTAACAGGCTCCCTGTGAGAGATATAAATCTCTTGTCTCATTCGCCTTACCTGGCCCATTAAGTATGAGCCACTACCTGCAGTTTATAGGTGATCAAGTAAAGACAAGCAAGTCCCACATTTCATCCTGCTGAGAAAACGCAACAACCTGCATCAGCTCCTTTTTCCACTGCCAAGCATTCATCTTAGAGATGTGTTGACGTGCAGTGTGTTGTGAAAATAAAGGGGCGCACTGAAGGTTGGGTCGAGGGAATCAAAAGCATACAGGGGCTCAAATGTGCTTGGACCAGAGCCTGAGGAAGATTCTAGAGTCAGAATTTATAATCTATCTGACAGCAACAAGCTCCATTCCTCCCTGGAGTGACATGCCTCATCCTGCTCCTGCGGCACACACACACACACACACACACACACACACACACACACACACACACACACACACACACACAGACACATATCATCTCTCTCACCAATCATTTGCCTCCAATCTGGCAGTCCAGCAGAGTGACATACTGTACAATGATTGAGCAGAGGGAGATTTTTTGATGCACACAAGTGATTATATTCTTACTCATCTGTCTCTGTTTTACAGTAAAACCTCCTAGTAAAAACACACACACACACACACAGACATTTCCATATGCATGTGTACATCCAGGTGCAAACAGACCTTTGTAGTCTTCGTCTCACAGGTATTGGTGAATAAAGAATCACAGGCTCCTTGCTCTTTGGCCACGTTGATGCCAGTGGAGCACATGTTATCCTCCAGCACCGTTACACAGCACTGTTCCTGCACTACCCTGTCAGCAAGGAGGAGAAGGACAAGAAAAACAAAAAGTAAAACACAGGTGGTGCATTTATTCTCAGCTCTATCAATAACCCCCTCCGCCCCCCAAACACACACACAGTGCAAAAACAACCCTGCCTTAAAACGTAGAGCCCATTAAAATCAGCCTGAGGCAAGCCTGATGGGGATCTCAGAGTTGTCACACTAAAAATGCACGGATGAGTGGGATGAGCAAACCCCGTGTGGTTTCACGGGAAGTTTATTGTGTTTTCGCAACGCTGACATCACTGGGTTTAAACTGGGTTGAGCAGCATTCCCCACGGCCCTCCTTCTGTTGTCTTAGACCTGAGTTTGAACCAACGTTCGACTCCCAAGATTAACATTAGCCCATCATGTCCTTACTCATGGTGGGAAAGTGGCTTTTTTTTTTTGAAGGCATTGCTCCTATAATGATATCACTGAGACAAACCACTCCCTTGAGACAAGCCTGTTGTGTCCTGTGGGAATGTTGGCTATAATGACTCAGCTTCATGTACATGTAGCCAGGGTGAAATCAGCGATCACACGTTATAGACAGGATTTAAAACATCTAGTATAGCGACTACTGTAACCTTGACACCTGAAGTCACTGCAAAGGAGAACCATAAAATGTATAGGAATCGATAGAGCACTGGAGGTTCAGTGTCAACGCCAGTGTGTGGAGGAGGCACACCCCTCACACTAGTGTTATTATCAAAAAAACATTGGTTTCCCAATGTTTCTGTTAGATCGTGTTTCATTGTATTGTCTAGCGCTTTGCTGGCAGTTTGTGTCCAATCAGTTAAGAGCGGGTGACTGTTTCTGTCTGGCTAGGATCTCTGCCTCTCTTGCTGCAATTTTACAAGACAGAGAGCATAAAAAAACGGCCACCACCCCCTCACGTCTCCTCTCTCATTTCCAACAAACCTCTTTATCAACTCTTACCAGAAATCTCTTTCCACATAAACCACTGTGGATCTCAAATTCACGTCAAGGCGCACACCTCCTCTGCAGAACCTTTTAAGGGCACAGCCACGCTCCTGTTTTTCTTTTTCTCTTCCCTTCTCCTCTCTTTTCTTCTGTACTTTTTTTTCTCCCCCACCCTCCACCCCCCCCTCCTCACCCTTTTGGTGTCTGAAGTAATCGTTCAGATTTCCTGTTATTGCCTCTCTCCATCCTCCCTCTATGTCGCATTTCACCTCTAAGGTATTTCCTGGGTTTTGAAACAGCCCCCTCTTCTGACCCCCCTCGTCCTTTTCCACCCCCCAAATACACCGTGCTCCCCCACAAACCTCTGCCCTTTTCCTCTCTACCCCTCACACTATAATTTAGACAAATTTGGGATCACTTAGGGTGGCCATGGCAAATGTGTTTGCCATCAGTGTTCACAGCAGCAGATCTCCCCAGCTTATGGGCCCTGAACCTGTGGCAGCACACCTTCTAGGGTTACCAGCAGGCCCGTTATTATCCCATCACTATTAGTGTTTCCCGCTCTCACGTGAAGTGAATAATGTGCCTGGAGATTTATGGGAGTAAGGTAAAGCAATCTCATATTAAGGACCCGCAGACATTTCCCCCCCTCTCCATACATGGTACAGGCCAAATCCCTCTGGTCCAATACTGCAGGAGCTTCTGTGGTGCAGATGAAGAAAATGCATGATTGTGATAAAAGGGTGCAGCAGCTAATGACTTGTAAACAAGAGGATGCCCTGGGCAAGAGAGCCCTCTGCGCCGTATGGCACGTACTGTATAGATCAGTGATTAGTATGGGCAGAGCAGCACATATAATACTACAGCGCTACCTGCTTACCTGCATGTGGTTGACTCCGATATGAGAGGGAGGGAGGAACAGTCCTCGTTATCGTTGCCGCGCTTCTGTCCATCCTTACAGCAGTCCTCTATCGAGATCGGCTCTGTTCCTGCCGACATTAGAAACATCAGTAAGTAAGTATTTGCATGTGTGACCAGGAGCTTCTCTGGCATCATCTGACATTAGCACCATTAGTCAGGATTCCCCACTGGCAACACACCTGCATGCATACACAGGAGGAGGATTGCACACACTCCATAGTCAGGCATTCTACATCTTATCATATTAAATGTTACTGACACACAGTCTTTTGCTAATTAAGTGAATGATAATGACCAAATCTGCATATCTAACCCAAACAAAAGACAGTCTCGCAGTGTCTTCGAAGCCAAGTAGCTTCCAAATGAAAAAAAACAACAACATAAAATCTAAATCTGTTTGGCAATTCGAACTGGCTGCAGGATCTGTTTTGTGCCAAAGACAATGAATGATGAATATGTTGTTGCAGACACAAGAGGGGCTTTTTTTTTTAAACTGGAGGACAACCAACTCTGTGGTAATCTGGCTGTTTATTCGTGTGGATTAGAGAGCGTGGAATGCCCCGACTCTGTAAACAATCAGGCGACGCAATCATATCAAATACATTCATCCGCCTGTGGTTTATGTGATCTGCCAAACGTGAAATAGCTTTGGCAGATCAACCCTTTGGACTTTTTTTTTTGCCTTCGGCTGAAAACAGCGTCATTGCGCCAAACTGTTATTAACAAAAAAAGTCCCCCGAGAGAAAAAAGGAGAGAAAACAAACTCACCGAGAAATAAATTTTATTGATCCACGGTAATAGAATAGGAGTTGTTACTGGTTAGTGAGTGGGTGTTTTGAATTATTGGGATAGTGATTGTGAAATGCAATGAAGAAATCCATCTGTATGAGACACAGCAAGTCTGGCAGGAGCGCACGGCTTCAGATAGTGAGTAAGATTAGGTAGGGAGGACAAGTGTCTGGAATAGCAGTCCTCAATTTTACAGACTCACTGCTTTCTCCCAAAGGGCCAAGAGGAATTTTATTATAACCCTTAAATCAAAAGATGGGGAACAAGCGGGAATAGACATCGTCAACAGTCTCCTGCATTGATAAACCTCATAACAACACTATGAGGACTTAAAATGAAACTTCTCAGAATAGTTTGCAGGTTTCTTCAAACCCCAGCTCGGCAGTTCAGACGAAAAAATATGAGCAGGGTGACCGGAGAGAGAGGGAGAGAAAGACTGCAGCAGGAAATCAAAGCACAGGATTCAAACATTGTGACTATTGCTACTACACGAGGGATGATTAACCTGGCAGCATGTAAGGAATATGGACAGAGGATTTATTACTCGGCAGCCACATTAGCTGACTCACTACTGACTTCTGGAAGTCTGGCACATCCCAGAACCCTCTGGCCAATAAACCTTGTAGCAGCTGGATGAAATGGGATGGCATTTTAAAAGCTTTTCACATGGGCCTACCAAGTAGGTCCTCCTGGAGTCTCTCTCTCCCTCTGTGTCTGTGAATGTTGAAGACTTCTATCTGCACGACCACTCCACGATGACTCACTCCAATGAAGCTGGAGCAAAAATATTTTTCTCGCAAAAAAAAGTGATAATATGAATTTGCACTGCATGCCATTAATGCCTCATATAAAGGTGTTAATGAGCAAGTGTCAAATACCCAGCAGTTCTTCCAACTCTGCACAAGTTGTCCAAGTATTTTTTTTTTTTTTTGACCATTACCAGTAATTGACCTCCTCGTGCCAAAACACCCTGCTCGCTTTGAAAGTGGAACTGTATCCAAGGAGCACCTCACCAGATTCCACAAAATGATTAATCCCCTTAATCTGTTTCTCCTGGGGCATGGTTAAGTATATTTTAAATGACAGGAATAGTTGGTCACATTCTCTGGAGATTTCTCCCCACAGTAGCTCTCAGCTGATAACTAACTCAAACCCACTAAGCATCACAGAGCCATTCCAACGCCACCACTGTCTGCCGCTTTGCAAACCTAAATTGAAAGACCAGAAGTGCCTAAAAAAAAAAGGAAAAAAAAGTGTGGTGCTGTTTTATCAAAAGAGGCAAAAACCAGGCCCAGCCGGTCCTCCAGTCTAGATGCAGCTTGCCACAGCTCTGTGTCTCTGTGATGCATTGTCTGTCTGCAGAGGGCTGATTTCCATCTTGGATAGCTGTGCTGGTTGTGAGGGCCATTCTGTCTTGGCAGAGCAGCACATGGCTTGCCTGCGTCTAGACGCCTCGTGTAAACAAGGCTTAATGAGCCCAGTGGTGGAGCTCCGCCCAAACAGGGTGGCTGGCCAGCGTCACAACAGAAGTGTGCATCTCTCATGTGCTGCACTCAAGACTTTTATATGGAGATTTATGTCACTATAAGTCATAAAAAAATGCTGTTGCACAAAAGATCGATTTCTGTCGCTATTAGTCATAAAAACTGCTGTTGCACAAAATATCTATCTATCTATCTATCTATCTATCTATCTATCTATCTATCTATCTATCTATCTATCTATCTATCTATCTATCTATCTATCTATCCCTTCTTTGATCAGGTAACACACAATGGTAACTGCTTGAGCTGATAGCTCAGGCTGACCTGTGACACCACCCCCTGCTGACTGTGAAAATTGCCCCATGTGTGACCAGGGGACCATGAGCATTTGGATTATGCCTCATCCAACGCCTTGATGACCCTGCTGTGGGCGCTAAAGTATAAATCACACCCGTCTGTCTAGACCATCATGCCCTGGTGGGACGCTGGTCATTCTGACACAGCACCTAGCATACCAAGACACTTGGCCTTTGGCCTGCGGGGCAGGAAGTACAGAAACCAGGGCAGTGAGGAAGGCTTTCTATTGTGAAACTGCATTTTTAACACACTTGAGTGTTAATGTGACGCTTTTTCTAAGCAAAAGTTGAGTCAATACTTTTGCATAACCTCAGTGTAATGAATGAAAAACAGAGTTACACAGTTTACACTTGAATACAACATTTTCATGATACATAAAAATGTATGTGGATTTGTGCATAGAGTTACACTCTTTATATCATTATCTGCTATGGAAGTTGTGAGGGAAAACAGTGGAAGAAGACAAACAAATAGCATCTGGATCCATCTAAATCAGTGGCAGTGACTTTAAATGTAGATATTATTCCACACTATGTCATTTCAGACCTGAAACACTTTGAAGCACCAAACTTTGTAAGCTGAGCTTGCATCACAAGTCCCAACTAGTCCTATGACAAAGTCATCCCGTCTCCAGTCTCTTTGTCTGCTATCACTTTGATCCTTTACTGTAAATCAATGTCAGGGGATATCTTCTAATATATCATCAGTATCACGGATCAGTTTGCATTCCTTCGGCCTGTCCTCATTAAAAGTCGTCACGCAGCAGTGATCCACGCAGTTCCTCAGAGAGGTAACTTACCTTGGCCAAGGAGAACTCCGAACAGGGAGCACAGCAGCACTGCACGCGGACCCATTGAATGAGGACAGATTGAACCCAAACGCTGATTTAAAAGTAGGTGTCCGAGCGCTTTCAGCTTCCCGGTGCAGTTGTCTTTATTCCCCCTGTAGCCTGTGAGAATAAAAAAAACAGCAGTGCTCCTTAAGAAAAGAGAAGACTGAGTCCGAGAGGTGGATGTGATGGAGCTGGGAGTCGCAGTTGCAGCGTGACTGGAGGAATGAGCGTCTAATTATGGCACAGTGAGGGGCGGGCTGGGGCCACAGACACCGACTTATTACTAATCAAACCGGCCTTTTTCCTGTATAAGGTCCCAAATGAAAGCTATCATTCTGTATCCAATTGGTTTTACTTTCACTTTACAAATAAAAATATACCAATATATTGGTTTGGTATTTGTCATTTACTTCTATATTATGACAGGGATGCTTCCACAAAAAGTTCTTCTAATATGTTTTATTTGACTGACATTGATTAGAAAATACAAGACGTGAAATCCAGATGGAGCTGCCATATACCAGTGCACAGCCAACAGTAGGAGCTGCAAGTGTCTCTGGGCTACTGTGCCGCAGAGTCTGCATGCACTTGGAAATTGTCTTCCCATCAATAGCAAAGTCGACTTTTCTGTCTGTGACTAATGGTTGTACTGATTACTCAACATCTGGAGCTGGTTTGGAGGTATTTTAAAAATCTGTTGTGGCTATGTCCAGACTGTAAGCCTCAAAAACTTTTTGGATATCGACCCTGTCTGCGCATAACTGCACTCATTCACTGCTAGGTTTGGGTTTGTTGCACCTCGAGGGGGATGACAGATACAATTGGAACCTGGTTCTGTCCTGTTGAATCCACCTCCAGCGTTTGAATCCACACTAATATCTGCACAGTGGAGTTACTGGTCCCTGCAGACCCACTACTGAAGGTATTCTCTCCTCTTTAGCTGCGGAACTTTACAGCTGTGCAAAAGAAAATGAGGCATTTACCCTTAAAGTGAATAAATTAAAGCTTCTGTAACTCTGCCACAGATGTGGGCTCACTGTCAGCCAAAGTGATCATGAACTGTGAGAAGGAGCTGGGTATAAACAAGCCACACACTCACACACACTCACACACGTGCACACACACACAAGTCTACCAGAATTGGCAAGAAAAGGAGAAATAATTGCTAGACTGCATTATAAACATTTTGTACCAACTAAGGCTCTCTGTGAATTCAATCAGTCTACTGACTCTGGGCATGGTGACAGAGAGAGGTTAAATGATCTTCTAATCAGAGCCATATGTCTCCACCACCAGTCTAGCCAGTCTAGAAACATCACCGAGGACTTGATATTGGGACACCGCAGGCATACAGGGAAGCCCGCAAAGTCTATGGCTGTTATAAATGGGTAACTGCACAGTAAAAGTGTAGTGTGTGACGAGTTGTGTCTCAATCTCCGTGCTCCTCAGTGCACCGCAGCCTTCCTATAAGAGAAGTCTGGCAAGAGGACGAAAAATATTTCAAACAACTAACGTCTAGTGTTTTGCATGTTTTGCCAAAAAAATAACATTTACCACAAACACTAAATTACACATTGATGAATGGTGTTTGTAAGACTTCCAGACAGCCACTTGTCTCATTATTTCTCAATGCAATGCAGTATCACTATTGGAGAGCTGCTTGAGGGTAAACGGGAGTGGGGAGTTTGAATTCTGTTATTTATCTACCTCATTGAGAAAATACAACGGCCTTCTTCAATACTTGATTCAATTTCCTCTAATAAATTCACTTGAAATACATAAATGTGTGTGAAATTGAGCTTGCAGAGATCTTATCCAGATAATCTGTTACAGTCTGGTTTTGTTTTTTTGTCTGTCACTCTTCTGCGGTCTGGTAAAAGCAGAACTGCACACTGTGTAAGAAAGTGGGATGAGAACCTTTATCAAACAGAAGAGACATACTGTACATGACTACCTTTTTATCTATAAGTCTTTGTTACCCTGGGTCAGTTCAAAAACATGGTCATAAATATGCACACTTCTGAATGTAACCGCTTCAAAAAACAATCCTAAATCGTTGATAACGCGGGATTGTGCTTTATGTGACTGGTGTTTTGACTTGATGTGCTCTGGACATCAGTGGAAATGAGGGTTTACCCTCAATGGCCCTCGAGATCTAAATATAGGTTAAAGAAAGAAAAGAAAAGAAAAATTAGATATCCACTTCCATTTCTACTATAACCTTGAGATCACCAGAAGACATACTGTTTATTGTAATGGATTAGATAATTTAGAAATTTTATATTAACACCTTTACAGTACAAAATGAATGGAAATCAGAGAAGTTAAGAATAGATTGTTACTATAGCAGCATAGATAAGTTTCTTAGGATGTGGCAATGGCAACCCCCCTCTCTAACAGAACAACAGAGTACCCTCTTTACTGCAGACCTGTCCTGTATCTTATCTTTGCCTTAGTGTAATGCAGCAAAGAGATACAGGTTTCCTTGAAGCCATATAAGGGAGGAGGAATGCCCCAAATGAAATCCAGACTTAGTGCCAGGCTTTAACCTGGCCTGGCTGGTTAGAGCACAACTTACCCAGCCTGCTAAACATTTCTAAAAACCACCGACCCTCACCGTCACCCCCTCCAATCTGCATTTAAGCTTTAACAAGAAACAGCAGCATGAGCTGACCTCCCAGCTCATACGTGGAGGAAATTAGACGGGCCGAGGTCGCATTCAAACAGTGTTAATCTTGTTGTGGGGGGGTGGGAGTGCGTGGTACCGTCCCTTTGAAGCTCGGCAAAGCTTGTCTTGCCACGTCCGTGTCAATCAGCAGAGAGCCACTAACACACCCAAGCAGACCGAGGGGCCCAAAGGCCTTATTCACAGCTCCTCAGTTCAGCTATTGTTAAAGAGAAAGTAGCCCTGCTTAATTGTAAAGTTTTAATGAGGCTAATAATACTTCCCTGTTTCTGGATATTAAAAGACTCTGGAGTTAAAGGGTTACGGATGTTTAACCTTAATCTTTACCCAGAGTTAAACCGTTGCGTTTTTATTGTATGATGTAAACACCTGCAAGTTGATTTGTATGCAGGTACTGTATGTTCATGGCTAAATGTTCTAGCAGTTGTATATTGTAAAGAAACAGTTCACAATGTGTTTGAGTGTACTGTATGGGAGCATGGTTATCTGAATAAAACCTCAGGAAAAAGTCTCACACATTGAAACACATAGGTGTTTAGTCCTTCACAATAATACAGATGTTGAATCTGATAAATAGAAAATAAAATTAAATACATAAAAATAAATAATATGTAAATAAATGTCACGTAACCTCTATCTTTACAGCGTTAAAATCTCTAAAAACAAAGAAGCAAACACAAACCAGACAAATTAGAGCTGGGGATATTCTATGTGACACTAACAACATCTTAGACTGTCTGTGGTTTTATCAGACTGCTTTGATTCTTGACTTGAGATAAACCGCAGACATCAAAGCCCATAGTTATCATCCTTCCTCTGATCGCTGCTGTATTTATACATGCAGAGCCAAAGAGGAAGAGCATAGCAGACCTGATGAGTCTGCTCCAGTGCTCCAATGACACTTATGACGGGGAAAGAACCAATGAACAGACTTCATGTCTTCGTGTCGATGCCTAAATGTGCTGCATGTTTTGTTTACACTGTTTTGTTGATGTGTCAATTCAACAATCCAACCTATTATATACAGTCTATGGCTTGAACACAGTTTTATCCAGAACATATAAAATGTGTGCCATTAGTCAGTTTGTCATAAAACATATAAAACATTTCAGTGACCTGAATTTGTGTCCTCGTTGTTCTAATAAAGTTTTACACTCCACAGATTAGCTGGTGATTGCCATGTTGTCAAATATCTGATCCACTAACGAGCCATGTGCCTTCACGCCGCTCCCTCTCCTCCACTGGGACATCTCGGTGCATCCTGGGAGTCTGAACGTGTGCGCTGGCGCTTCGCAGGCTGGGGGATATTGTCGAGAGACGAGAGCCGAGAGTAGGGCGGGGCGGCAGGCGAAGTCTCCGTTTTGATTTCTGGGAAGGTTTGGTCCGAGAAGACGTTCCTCAGGTGGTCCTCAAACAGCACCATGAGCTTCCTGCTCGCCATGATGATATCTGTGGCAGTCTGACATACAAGGAGAGGAAAGGTTTACAGCCAGGTGTCTAAAGCTAGGTAATAGTGGATAATAGGGTTTTTATTTGAGTTTTTTACCTCACTACTGAGGACTGCACAGTTCCCAAAGATGAGCCTGACATCTGATACAAACTCAGCGGTGCTCTGGTAGTACAAACTCTGCTTAGCCTCCAGTCGCTTTCTCACAGCTGAAAGATTCACCGGCCCCTTTGTAGTCGACCTGCTATTAGCACATCCCTTCAGTATTTAGAAAGGGGGAGATAATAGAAGAATGAACGTTCATGGGCGGATGTTAACACAAAATCATAATTAATATCTTATATTAAAAAGACTGCATGTCAGTGTATCGCACAAGAAGTTATGGATTTATACCCAGTTTTGTCATGTGAATGTTTATGATAAACAGAGGGACTGCAAACCAAAAATGGGCACTGTGGTTATGTGCTGCACACAAATATACTGCAATACACAGTTTATAGACTAGAGTTGTTCAGTTTGACCCAGTATGCGCAGTACCAGAAAAAAGGGTCTCTATATATTTACAGCACCTGGTTAAAGACACACTTTTACTGACAAACACTGCATATTACACATCATTAACATTACAGTTACGGTAACTTCATGTGACATTAATCCTGTGAACTTTTCCAAGTCACACATGCTTCCAGACTCACCACGGGGGACGGAGGCTCTCGAAAGTTTGAACTGAGGTCACAGCAAAACAAGTGCAGCAACAGCCTCTCACACTTCTGCAGTGGAAGAAAAACACATTTGATTTGATGTCAGCTGATGACTGAGAACACCAAACACAGTTCTCCAATCTACAGTCTGCATCATCATCTGAATTTGAAGTGAACACCATGTTAGTATTTGTCTGGCAGTGGCCTGCTTCATGTCAGGCCTTACACCAGTCTTTAGCTGTTGAATCACTGCTACTGTACAAAACATCAGGCTACATGCTGCTTTTTATATACACTGTTTATTTTAGAAAAAGGAAAACTTGCACTGTTTTAGATGCTATTGCTGTTAACTTGTAATTCTTCTACTTTGTGTTGTATGGGAAATACAAAAAAAAAATCTAAAATATGAGTATCACACTGCACTCATTCCTTTTAGATGTTGCATGCTAGCTGTGTGTTTTTGTGCTGGGTGTGTTCATGTTTAAATTTGTAAAATAAAACAAGGAAAGGGTGAGGCCAACCAAAGGGTGAGGTTAGATTCAGTGAGGCAGTGGCTTCATAAACACTTATACAGTATGCACCAAATGACAAACTCCATAAGGACAGAGACAGAATTTAAACTCTTATATGGAAAATATGACTATCTGCATCAAATTACAAACTTATCTACATATCTAAAACTTTTTTCCACTTTAAAGGGATACTTCACCCCAAATACATAATTCACCAATCATCTACTCACCGTCATACCAAGTGGTTCTGAGAACTTTCGAGTTATCAAAACGCTTTTGGAGTTCCACGGGGGGTCCAGCTGGCAACAGATTCTCATATGGCGACGGATAGAGTTCACTTTTGAAGCTTTGTTGTAGTAGTAGCTCACAGTGGCTGCACGAGATGCGCGAGATTTGCTGTGTTGTTCCGTGTTTACATCATACATCCAATGGTTTACAACGACGAACCAACATCTTGCAGCAAATCTCGCGCAGACAGAGATCAAATACATTTTTTCCGAACAACTGTTTCACATCGCGGCTTCAGGGCACTTGGGTCAGGAAGGACGAGCAGTATGGGGGTATTTGGATGTTTCATAGTGTGTGTTTTGGACGATTCAAGAGCGAGCTCTTTCCGCCGCCATTATATGAAAATCCGTTGCCAGCCGGACCCCCCCTGGAACTCCAAAAGCTTTTTGATAAGTCCGAAAGTTCTCCAAACCCTTCTTTGGCATGATAGTGAATAGACAATTGATGAATTATCAATTTTGGATGAAGTATCCCTTTAATAATGACAATACTTTCACCATCACTATGATTATTCTAAGTGTTGATATTCTGTTGTGCAAACCTTAAATAGGAAGAATAAAATGAACCAAGAGGTCTGTAAAATCAAAGCTGAAACAGTCTATGAAATACTTTCTGATGCTTTCATTTTAACTTTGTGGCATTAAAACCATTTCCTAGTTCCACAGTTGTTATTGTAACAAAAAAAAAAACCACTGACTCGTTTGTCCACAGAAGTAAATCCTCCCTCAGAGTCGGGCTCCTTCTTCACTGTCTTGGCCTCAGTTTTGCTGTCACAGTCATACTCCATCTCAGGCAGGAACAGGTCACGGCACAAAGAGCAAAACCACTCCCGGCTGAAAACAGACAGTACAGAGACTGAATGCAAAAGTCAAATAAAAGGACCAAAAATACTGATGTTGGATGAACAACCTCATTTTGCAAAAAAGTTAAAAAAAAAAAAAACTTGTCAAATCCAGCTTTAGAAGATGAGGGGTCTGACTTCATTACACAGACAAACACATTTCATTGATTCTCAAATAAACACGAGGATGAAAAAAGACACAAGTGATGGGAGTTTCATGTGAGAACAGTAACAAGATGAATTCAATGTGGCTAAAACTTGCCTGGGAGAGTTGAGGAGAGATGGAACATGGCACGTAAGGTGATAAACTTTGAGACACTTGTCGCAGCACAGCAGCTCTCCTCCGCTGTGACACACAGCACACAGGACTTCATCAGAGTCTCTCAGCCGCACCGGGTTTTGGTCTGACCGCTCTTCCCCTTCCTGCGTGTGGATCTTAGTCTGATCCCATGGTCTGCTCGGAGGCTTCGAAGGGCTGCTGGGTTTGTAGTCCGTGCCTTCGCCGTGGGCGTTGATCTGTGGGTGTTCACCTGTGCTGTCAGGGAGGCTGGCTCTCTGGTTGCTTTGTACCTGAAATCCAACAAACACATCTGAAAATACTGCAACCAAACTGAGTCATTTACAACACATTGCACTGAGCTGAATCCTTATAATACACAGTGCTCTCATGTGGCTAATTTGCTATAAAGGTCAACAGAACAGTCCCTTTCGGAAATTTAAAAGAAAATATTTGGTTTAGTTTTAGTAGTTTGGACCAGCATTCCTGATGGTAAGAATAGCTCTGCACTAACCAAGTTGATTGTAAAGATCTGGGGATGTGGTAACACTACTAAAAAGAAAACAGATGGGGCAAGAAACATCAGCACTTGGGAGACCAAATGGGTTTAAAACAATCTTAAAGTTGCCAACCCCTATTTGGAAAAGAAAAAAAAGAAGGCTGAGAGTAAAATTATGATGAAAACTGTCTGTTTTAATGATAGTTTACAGACTGCACACTTGGTTTGACGATTATCTACACTCATTTTCATAATTGCGCCAGCAGCACATAGCTTTTCTGTAACGCAAGTCGTTACTGGCATTTCAGGTGATCTCACTTTTATTGTTAGCTCCAAAGAGAGAGGTTTAGGTAATCTGGCAAAGCTGCTGGCTTGTTTACAGTCCGTCTAACCGCTTGGGTTTCTTGCCTCGTCTAACTTCACTGCAGCAATAATTTCTTTTCCCAAATCTCCCTAATTACTCTCTGATAAGAGACTGTGTAATGGCTGAAAATACTTCCAAGATGCAATACACTGCAGGACATACTGTTACTCTAGTGAGTTTCATACATTCCATTAGCCTCTGTAGCATAGCTCTGAGCAACTTGCGGCTCTGTTCTGCCACTCTAAAAATAGCTTGCACTGATAATTAAAGGTAACTAACCTACTCCTAAAACTATAATGATTATAGCAATAGGCCAATTTGCCAAAATGTTGAACTATCCTTTTAAAAACTTTGGATAAAATACCTACCAGATATATAAAATGGTATATCCTAATAACTAAGAGTAATTGTTTTGTCTCCTTACATAGCTACTGTCGTCTTCTGGCTCATCCTTGATGACAATGACGGGCCCCGGTGATGACCTTCGTCTTCTCCTCACAGCTGAGCCCACCGCTCCGCTGGTTTGTTGTGTTTCTGGAGGTTTCCAGGAAACCGTCCTTGGGAATAAAGTGAGAGCCAATTACAACAGTGAAATTCACTAGAGACACCAGTGGCACCAAACGACTAATACAGCAGCAGTCTAGTCCTCAGAGAATCTGTCTATGTGTGTATGTGCATGTCTGTTCTTCTTACCCTGGTTTCTCCACTTGAGACACAGCAGTATACCCTGGTGAAATCTGCTGTCCCTGCACTAGAGAAGAATGACAATCTGTTTGTGTATTCATTTGTTAACACAACACATATAGTCCGCACACCACTTATATACATGTACACACGTATGTACAAAATGATCCAGACATACCACTTCTGTGTGACATAGGAGGTGGCAGACTCTGGGGATAGTTTGGTTTCAGCACATATACTGGACCAGCTGCATCATTCCTCCTGCTCAGATACGTGGGCTCAATCTAAACACAGCAGTGTTGAATGTCATTCACAGCACAGCAGGGGTAATGCAATAACAATGTTCAGGTACATCAATAGAGGGAGTCACCTACTGTCTGCCGTGATAGGGATGAACTCACACCACCATTTATGGGCAGTGGTGAAATATTAGTGTACAGAGGTGATGAGGAAAATATGTCCATAGGTTTGGCTTGGTAGTTGGGGCTGTTTTCCATTCCCCGCAGAGACTACAGATGAACGTGGGAGACACAGAAAGGTGGAGAAAAAAGCTTCAATTGCTGCCAGGTTACATTCCTATCATTAACTAAAAACATGAACTGATGGAGGTGGAGATGAAAAAGGTCAATTTTTAGTACCTTAAAGGTCCAGTGTGTAAAATGGGGGTAAAACCGTGATATCTAGCGATCAGATTCTACTGTACATTGCAGTGCTCACTTGCTCGCACTCATCCCTCCTGTTGCCAAAGTGACGGTGGCGTCCGAGGACAAATAACGTGTTTACCATGATTGGGAGAACTGGGAGTATTTCAGGAGCATGGACCATGAGGTGAAGATCGACACCATTTTACAATATGTCTGCTGTTTCCTATTCCTTATTCCTTCTTCTTTGTTGGTTTATTTATGAATGCGAAACTCAGAAAACGCGCTCTCTGGTTGGCTGGATTTTCCATTGGGGCTGTCGTACAAACATGGTGACGCAAGATGGCGACACTCTCTAATGCAAGACCCTTGCTATATATATATAAAAGAATAATTATAAGGCTACAGAAACCAAACAAATTTTATTTTATAGTGATTATACACTTACACTAATATATTCACGGGTAGTATTCAGTTTGCCAGTAAACGTTGCCTTATTACACACTGAACCTTTAACCTCTACAGTACCTACAGTAATAACAAAAAGTTTAGCCAAATCTGATTTAAGATTTTTTTTTTTTTTTTAATCCACTGTAGCTTTAACCTTGTCTTCCAATAGAATACACGGACCCAAATCATGTAGGAACAATACTAACAACAGTTCTTACACGGGAACAATCACACGATTTCAAAGTTATTTTCTCAATCAGCCGGTTACAATGACCAATGCTGTCCAATGTACATGTGACATACATATACATTACATAGTTTTTTTCATTTGTTATTATGATTTTATCTTCTTTAATTAAATCTGATCAATCCACACCCACAAATTAAGTTTTGTTCTTGAACTCTAACTTTGTGTTGCGTAGTGTTGTGTCCTGACTCATAGATATTTCATTTGAACCTGGGAGTGTCCTGCTACACACTTACTCTTTCTAAAAGCACTTGTCAGTTTTAGCAGACTTTCCAGGGAACCATAACTTTTAATTTATTTCACAACCGTGTGGAAATGAATGTGCCTCATCATGTCAGCTTTCCTTTTCATTAAGATTACACGAGCACTATGAGGTCATTTTTCAAATTAATCTGCACTTACAGCTGCACTATGACATCATAAAATGACAAAAATAAAAGCAGACATGTTGTTCGTTTACAATCATAGACTTGCCAGTTTCGTCTTAACTTTTTTAAAGCTAATTGTACCATACTGTATTACAAAGAAAAGCATTTTAAAACGACAGCAAGCAAAAAATATATACAAATGCTGCTGGTACATTTTCTATATCATGAGGGGCATTTCAGAGTTCACAATGAAGCTGTAACAGCCTGTTTTCATCAGTACAACACAACTTATACACGGCACTTCACATGCCAGTATTGTCCTGCAAATGAGCCTATACTTCAGTGCTGGAACCAAAACACCCTGTGAACTAGACTAAACAACTGGAATGACGAGATATTATCACCCCTTTCTTGTGGAAACATGGCTTTGTCCTCTGTCGCACGTTGGCTGCTGTTTTCCTGCAGATTTA
Organism: Decapterus maruadsi; assembly: GCA_030347415.2. Classification (NCBI taxonomy): domain Eukaryota; kingdom Metazoa; phylum Chordata; class Actinopteri; order Carangiformes; family Carangidae; genus Decapterus; species Decapterus maruadsi. The sequence continues at coordinate 6,112,796 of CM064893.1, forward strand.
GCTGTTATATTTTATGGTTTTGACTCATAAGCTTGTCCAAGACTAAAATCCATCTTGACAAGGAAAGACATAAATTGCCCAGGATGTGAAGGCTGTCAGCTCTATTTAGGACAATGCCATCTGCTGTCTGTGCTTGTTAAGAGAGCTTGTCAGTCAAACAGACGCAACCTCCCCACACACACACACACACTAACCTGGGGTGTAAACCCAGGGCTGGGTAATGTGCTGGTCGGGCTGATGTGATTGGAGGGAGGCACCATGAATCTTCGGCCCGGTTGTGGGGGCATACTCTGGGAGGGAGAGCCACCCTGCGGTGGCCCCGGGACGGTTCGCTGCAGCCGGACACTCTGGTACCACGTCCAGGGTGGAGGTGGAGGCTGAGGCTGCCAGTGAGCCTGCGGGTTCAGCTTGTCCACCTGCATCTGGAGCTGAGCTAGAGTGTTATGAGGAGCTCCCATGGCAAAGCTGTGGGGTGAGCCTGAGGGTCCTTGCCCAGGGTGGGGCAGCTGATGAGGGATACCCTGAAAACCAACCAGCTGGTGGCCTGGTACACTCTCCACCACCAAAGAGCCTGAGGACACACACACACAACCGCACATACACAGATGAGCATAACAAGTAGGGATGAAAAAAGCACAGTATAAACAAAACTCCTCCAGAGAACTCTGGGAAAGAGAAGTTTTGAGCAATAATACAAAAAAAAAGTTATGGAAAGTATTAAGGGAGGAATAACATGTCAAGTAGAGCTCCAACTAATCATATTTTTTATCCATTATTACGTGTGTTCAGTGTGATGTGTTGACACACACAAATAAAGATATTAAACTTAACAATGATTTAAATCCAAGATTAGAAAGCAACTCATCACAATTGATTGGCCTACAGAGCAATCACTCGCACACAACTGTCAGGTTTAAATGAGGTGTTGGCACTCGGCGCCCTCAGCCTCCGAGGCATGGAATAAAAAACTAACTGAAAAACAAAAAAATTGTCCTGGCTCAAACGTCTTTTATATCTAATAATGAATGGATGACATCATCATATGGGCCACTGTTTCTAAGGTCAGTCGGTCAGAGCTCAAACTCCAACATCTGGTATCTCTGAATGCATTGAAGTCTATGAATAATCCAATTATATCCTGGCTTCATGAGTGCAAATGTTTTATTTTTAACTGATTTTGTAAATCCAACTGTTATTTGTATCTTTTATGTCTATGTTTGTGTGTTGAAACTATTTGTTTTTATGTGCTGCCTTTCTTGGCCAGGTCTCTGTTCCAAAACAGATCTTTGATCTCAAGGAGACAAATCTGGTTAAATAAAGGTTATAAATACATTTTATGCCTTACCCAGATCGATGTTTGAGGCCCAGTATGAGGATCGACACTGGAAGCGTACAGTGCTCTGTGGTATAAATGAGGTACTGCATTTTGCCCGCAGGAGGTTTCCAATCTGAAAGAGAATCTGCAACAGAAGGGATGTTATTAATAATTCCGAGACGAGGACACTTGTGTGTTACAAAAGGCATATGTTCCCACTTCATCAAGCTCAACACAGACCAGGCTCTTAACAGGCCGTAAGAGCGGAGCTGAGCTTCAAGCTGGGAAAACAAAGACCCATGACGAGATACTGTTGAGTGGATAAATGATCAGGCGGGCCTCACCAGACGTTTACAGTACAAGAGGGCTGTGCCCCCGTTCTTGGCAGTGGCCCATTTGGTGAAGTTGATGACATGATCCAGGTGTCTGGACAGATAGCCGATGTCCTCCTGTTGCTTTCGCAAGATGCTCTCATGATCCTTTGTTACAGCCTGGAAAACATGAATAAGTGAATATCTGCAGTGTTAAACAGCTGGAGGGGATGTGCTCTGGGCCTCAGGGTGAGACAGTCGAGCAGCGAGCGAGAAGGCAATGTTCTTCTGGAAACAACACCAGTCAAAGTTACAGCTTGACATCATGTGGTAAAACTGATAAAAATAAATACAATAATTTTTGTTAGATTTTTGAGATACTGGAAGATATTTTTCATACCTCAAGCTGATTAACCAGCATTTTGCCCTTCTTGTTTATCTCCAGAATCAAACTGCATATAGACTTCTTTATTTCATTGTGAACAGACGTGCGGTTCTGATCAACCTGAAAAAGTCTACAAAACATACAACTGTCAATAAATACTAAATAATAAATATTACATGCATTATCAAACACATTTTGGACACATTTCACCCAGAGGTGAATAGTTCACGAGTTCTTTCACATACCATACTAAAGGACCAACATGTCTCTTTCAAGCACTTCTATACAGTAAACTCTGTCTCCAGCTTTCGTTTATACTCAGCGTTTTCTGACATGTATAATCTTGTGGAATGTGGGGATACGTACCCGTTGTTTATGGAGTTTGACACCTCTTCAATCTGTTTCTTTTTCTCCTGCAGCTGAAGGGTCATACTCTCCATGTGTTGTTTGTGGTTCTTATAAGCATCTTCAAGGAACTGGTAGCTACAACAAGAACATTAAGTCACTGGGCAGAGTCAGTAAATGATGTAATACATACATATAATGTTACATAATATTAGTATTCTGCAGTGCTAATGTGAATCAAATCAATATCAGGATAATATGACATTGATCCTTGGTATCAGAACCTCTGAATCTCTGAATATTTATCGGAAGTTATATATATATATAAATCACACTGTATAACCTGTATAAGAATATTTGGTGGAATGTCAAAACAAAACTCAAACTGACACATATGGGTGTAAAAACCTGTGTGAACATTACAACATTATATTATATTATAGATCATGACTGTACTTGTGGTCCTTGTGCTTTACAAGCTGGCAGTCCCGACAGGTTAACTGGTCACAGGTCTCACAGAACAGCTTCAGTGGCTCCTGCTTGTGGACGTCACAGAACATCGGCCTCAGAGCCGACACACCATGGGCCTCTGGAAAACAGCAGACACCTCATCACCTGGTCCTGTTAGTCCACTGCCTGGGTATGTATGTAGGTATTTTAATTCTAATAGATAAAAATAATGTCTGTCTGTTATTTACTAAATGCAGCATGGTAAGGAAGATATGCACAAGTGAATGAGCAGTATAGACAATTATGAAAATCTTGCAGGCCACATGGGTCAATAATATTTGAACAAAGGAAAGGAGAGGGTATGTCCACACACTTGCCGGTAGCACAAACGATTTCTTTATAATTATGCACAACGTTTCGACCAACTGGTCTTCTTCAGGTGCTATCATTACAGTAGAAACAATAGGATACACATCTATAGTACATGAACCACAAATAGGCTTGCAGGTGTATTGATGTGGTCCAGTTAGACAATTGGCAACAGGCACATAATTGCCTCTTTTGCACATGTAAAAAAAAAACACTGTTTTTTATTAATAATAGCTGAAACCATTATCATTGGTATTTCTTTTGAAACTTCGCATCTCCTGTGAATGTTGTAATTCAGTAGGAACTGTTCCTGGTTTAATGAGCAATTCCAACTGTGCCCCCATCACATGAAAGAGTGTTCAGGTGTGAAATTAGCTCAGGTTGCCAACAAAACTAAAACTGGTTAAGATGGAAGATTTCTATGATTTATTCACAAATAGTAATTAAATTCAAATAATATTAATAGCAGAAAGTGTAAGACGTTAATCATCATTCTGAATTCTTGACATTATGTCACATGAAGAGCAATGGCAGTGGAAGAGAAATCAGGTTTTGTTTCTTTTGTCTTCACTTCTAAACTCTGTCCCACAAATCTACAATAAACCCAGAGCAAACTTAAGTTCTCAACCTTGATCCAATAATACAGTAGCTTGTCTTTGTCATGGAAACAAAGTGTTTCACAGGCAAAAAAAAAAGAGAGATGGTAGAATACCTTGTGATACTTCTGTCTTCTGTCTGATAGTATGATCTTTGGTGAACTTGACTCTTTGATGCGCCTCCACACATGTGACACAGAGGTACTCGACACAGTCAACGCAAAACCCAGAAGCTTCCGTGTTGTCATCACAGGTCATACAGAGCTGGAGACAGATGAGATGGGACAAGCATCAGAGGCACGCAACAGGAGATAAAACAATGGGTACTTTGTTTGACTAAGAGAATTAGTTGATCCCTTCTGCAAGATTGTCAAATATCAAAGGGTCAGCACCTCAAGTGTGTATGTAATATGCAGACAGGAGGAGGGCTGTGCTGTGGAGAGATCCTCAGTTCAAAAACAGTGCATAAGCTGACATGAAGGAACATCATAAAAACCAGCAACAAGGCTGCCCCCATATGGCAGTGCCTTTTGTCACTAACCTGGACTGTCCTCTCCACTGTGCTGCTGGGAGCCTCCGCTGAGTCCTTTACAAAGACATTCTCCACTACATCCACCTCCATACACTCCTGCCTGCACACCGGACAGCGGATCACATTCACTGGAATCACACAGGAGCACACATACGTTGGTTTTACATAATGGTTAAAGGAGAAATAACTGTCACAATATATTTATAGACAAAAACACACACACAATGTTGAGTGATATGTGCTCATAAACACAGCAGGAGTGCCACTTCCCTGTCTACATTCACACTGACTCCCTTTTATCATCCATATGTTTGTAAACAAAGTGACTCACGTGGTTTGGTCGCGCTGTCAACCAGGGAGTTTGGCGCCTCTGTCAGGGCCAGATTCCTGGAGGGTGAGGGTAAACATTTCTTGCAAAAGGAGTGCAGACACGGCAGAAGTTTGGGTTCACGACTGTGAAAGTTGAGGTGGCAAAAGGGGCAAGAGTCCAGGTAATTGTGTCCAGCAGCGGCGGACTTTTCCTCTTGGACCGGCATGCTCTCTGCTTCGTTCTCAACGATGATGACAGGAGCGTCGGCGGACTGCTGCTTCTCTGTCCGTCCGTCCATTTCCACTCAATGCTCAAAGGCTAAATCTCTTTGTGTGTAAACAACAAGATACACCCGTACAGGTAAGCAGCCTCGCGCCCCCAACCCCTCTCCTCCCTCCTTCCTTATACCCTTGGTGAAGACAGCATCTTCTCGCACCTGCCCCCCCACCCTCTCCTCTCTGAGTCACTTCAGCGCTGTGCTGTGGATGTTGTTGATGAACCCTAATTATATCGACTGTTAGCTGCTAACCTGTGGCAAAAAAAGAAAGGAAATACGATACCTCCGCGCGAGGGGTGTCGTGCCGCAGATGTTGACTCAAATTGCACCGCACGCGCTTGTTGCGGCACGAGAGGGGTGGGGTCACAACAGCGCGCGCTCTGATAGGAGAGGCAGGGAGGCAGCGGCTGGCTGGGGGGTGATGGAGGATGAACCTGCCATCACCGCTTCACGGTTCTTTGGTACTCTGAAAGTTAATGCGTTTTTGACCAATTAATTACGTATAATTACTGTTCTTAATTAGCCAAACTGTATTGTCTTAAGTAGTTGCTTTTCGTGTGGTTGCTACCCCACTTTAGGAAACGTCTATGGTGTGACAGAAATGAGGCATTTTCTAGAAAAGGATGTTATTATTGAACGGTTGAACGATACCAGCCCACCTACAATGGTTAAATCAACTTAAAACCTATTTAATATAAATTTGACATAATGTCACCACCACACATCACCACAGCACGGTTCAATTATGTTAAAACATGAAATCGCAAATAAATGGAATCTTGAATCTTTACAACCCCATAGCTGACAAGATGTGACTTCATTAAGTGTTACATTATCATTATGAACAGAACTGTGAGAAACAATGAATTTATTACTCTTTGTCTTTAGAAACAACCTAAATAACTTAAATAATACAGCTTTCAATTATGTATTTGAGCTGCTCTAATAACAGTAGGAGTAACAAGAACAAGCTAATACCAATAATGACAGTCTGCCTATGTGGTTGTGATTTTTTCCCCACGTTTTTTCATTGAGCATTTATAATACACATACATTCATTATACAGTACATGCATTTGTGTTTACATCAAATAAAAAAAATGAGTACAAACGCTGTGTTTTACAAAAGGATAAGGATATTGTACAAGGAAGCAGAACAATTATGTCAAAGCAAAAATATAAATAAAAGAACAAAATGAAGTAATGGAAAAGGGATGCAACAGGTTGACTGGGAAAACCCTATCCCTAATAGACTGACTTCCCTCACCCATCCATCCTCAGTCCCCCATTTGTAGTAGTGCTTTAAAAGCATGCTGAAGTGCTGTGTAATAAATATTTACACAAGATTGTGCAACAGTATGGACCAAAATGTTACTGTTGAGATAAACTTTTGACTCTACCCCATTTTCTTGACTGAGAAAGACACAGCAGTGTGCGCCACAGTTGTAAAATGTCAAGATTCACCGAGTTCATCTTTATTGCTGTGTCTGTTCGAGTTTGTGTGTGAACAATCTAAGGGAGAAGCCACCAACAGAAGTGTTTGTAACTTTGCGTATCAAAGTTCAGTGTTCAAGGTCACGCGCTGCATTATCTGCTCGGCCCGGCCGCAGAGCAGTTCAGTTTGTTCACATTTAGTGCACACATGAATCTGACTGCAGAGAGCCACAGTATTCCTCTCAGTGATGGAAACCGTATTCCACTCCTGGGACTGGGCACCTATGGGGACCCTCGAACGGTGAGGAGACTGCTTGTTTTTCCACATTTCCACATGAACTTGGATTGTTAACGACAGGTGCACTCACCATAACACAGGAGTGTCACTGTTTATTGCTTACTGTGATAACTGGGGTGGGTAAACACAACATAAGATAACACGTTTTAAATGTTGCTTTAAAAACGTGAATATATGATTTAAACAGGTATGCATGTTTGCACAAACTACAGCACGAATCAATCAATTCTTTCAATTTTTTTCTGGTTTTCCTATAGACACCCAGAGGCACAGCACTTGACTGTGTAAAGCTGGCCATAGATGTGGGTTACAGGCACTTCGATGGAGCGCTGGTGTATTTCAATGAGCACGAAGTGGGTCAAGCTATTAGAGAGAAGATTGCTGACGGAACGGTCAGAAGAGAGGACATCTTTTACTGTGGAAAGGTAATACGCTCTGAAGAAGTCATAATGTTGTTTCTGAATGTAATTCTCACTGGTAAGCGTTTTCCCAAATTCACTTTGGGTTCTGTATTTATCTCCCTCAGCTCTGGAATACCTTCCATCCACCAGAGTTGGTGAGACCTACTTTGGAGAGGACACTGAAAGCCCTGAAACTAGACTATGTGGACCTCTATATCGTCGAGCTCCCGATGGCCTTCAAGGTGTGGATGCAGTGCACATAGATAGATGTATATATGTAGATGGCTGTTAACTTATCTGCTGAGTCTGAACATTGCCCTTGCACATGCACTATGGTGGTAGTGTTAGTTTAGATAATACATTACCTTGTTAAACAGGATAGAATAAGGAGGTACCTCTGAAATTAAAAGGAGAATAGAATTAAAAGGATGTCAAGCCAGACCTACAGTAATGACACACCTCAATGAGCTTATGCTTTTATTATACAGTCATATCTACAGTATGCATGATAACTGTGTAGCAAGTGTAGGTAAAAGCACATGCTCTTATGTCTTTAGAATAGCAGAATGAATTCAAATATTTTAACTGTGCTTGAAATTTTAGCCTGGAAATGAGTTCTATCCAAAAGACCAGGATGGAAAATACATCTACCACCACACAGACCTCTGTGCAACCTGGGAGGTGAGTTCAGTTTAGGTGACAATGCGAGATCCTGTTGTTTGATGACTTTGCTGAGCTCCCCCTGTTGTCTGTGATATCTGGATAGGATATTTGTAAGACACCTTTACACAACATGATAATCAGAAATACACAATACATATGTAATACAATGTCAAGTCAGTGCAATTGATTGATTGATTTTGAGACTTATCTTGTGTTTCATAAACATCTTAGCTGAGCCACATGGAATATTAAAAACTGGTTATTTATTTCCACCTATGAGTGAGTATAACACTATCCAGGTTTGTGATCATGAGTTTTGATTTCCCACAATCTCAGCTGCCATGCGATGGTTGACAAAACCAGATAAGGTGTTTAAATGTCACAGTAGCCATGGTTTCTATTCTCCTCTGAGTTGCACATCCTGTACATTTATTTGCTGGCCCTTCTTCTTATTCTTTCTGTACATTTTATCAGAGCTTATAATGCACTATATGTTGTTAAAATACACAAATATTAAAAACAAAAATGAATAATGTGAGACCACTTTGCAATTGGCATGTGATATCCCCTCATACTTGGTTGTTGACGCCAGAACATTTTGTGCTGTAGTATCAGAAACTGTCGAGGAGAGCGTCGTAAACAGCCAAGCTGTGTTCTGTTTTTTCCTCTCCCCTGTTTTATGCTTTGTTTTTCTCCACTGTCTCAGTAAGTCTGTAAAGATAATCACTATCAGTCTTTGAGGGGATATAAATCATTTATTCTCGACAGGCTTTAGAGGCTTGCAAAGACGCAGGACTTGTTAAGTCTCTGGGAGTCTCCAACTTCAACCGCAGGCAGCTGGAGCTGCTGCTGAATAAACCTGGCCTCAAACACAAGCCTGTGTCCAACCAGGTGACCCCCCCACCTTTTCTCTTTAGCCCTCATGCTGACATCATCGTATTGTAGATTATACTGTTGCATATTACAGGATACAGTAGTTTTATAGCCTGTTAAATAGATTGCAATGCTTAGCTTTTCATACCTTAGGGCCTCTGAGAATTCTCTGTTTTCCATTCAGCAAATGTTTAAAGAAAATCAAGTGACAGCTCGCCAGTAAATCTGAGAGAAAATTCAAGTTGTTTGATGAAAGGATTCAATGTTATAGTGAGATGATTGAAAGCTTTTACTGTCCTCACTTGGTCCAGTTATACTGTACAAACATACACATGTACACTGCAGCAAGATTTATGTCACAGTGTAGTTGTGTATCCTTTGCTTCCTCTAATATAATGTCTATTTGTGATAGTATTCCCCTGTCAGACAACAGTAAGACTCTCTCAAAAGAAATATTTATTTTACTGAAGTTATTTAAGTTCATGGATTTTTCAATTTCCTTTCAATTTGTCTTGGCAAGAAAGAGCGCAGGTCAGTAATGTGGTGTCAGACCACTTTTCTTTTAGATGATGTATTTTCTGCTCACTCAACTGCAGGTTGAGTGTCATCCTTACTTCACACAGCCAAAGCTTCTGGACTACTGCCGTCAGAACGACATTGTGATCGTTGGCTACTGCCCAATTGGCTCCTCTAGAGATGCATCCTGGTGAGTAGGTTCTACACACTTCTCAAGATATACGTGATTATACATGAACTGCTGACAGCTAATATTTTTGCAATGTTTTGATTCTTCTGTATTCCATTGATGGGAGGATGAAAACAAAATCTGAGCAGTATGACAAGTCATCAGGAAAGGGAGGCACAAATGATTTATTAGGCTTAAAGATGGGAGAAAGTGCAAACAAGCTGCATTATATTTGAACTGGTGATCAGAATTTGACAATGTTCAGGTCCATGGTTGTTATTATGATTTCAATACAAGACAAGTGATAAACGTCTCTGTTCTGTATTCTCTTCTGTGTGTGGTTCAGGGTGAATGTGAAATGTCCTCCCCTGCTGGAGGATGAGCTGCTGGTGTCCATCGGGAAAAAGTACAACAAGAGCAGTGCTCAGGTGGCTCTGCGCTTCAATGCCCAGAGAGGAGTCGTGGTGATTCCAAAGAGCTTCAGTCCTGAGAGGATCAAACACAACTTCCAGGTGGGTTTATTACAGTATACACAGCTTTTTGATGCCAGATTGATTACAGACATAAAAATCTATGTTAAACCGATGTCAACCCCAAATTCAGTATTGTATTCCAAAATAGAATGATGTTATAAAACCATATCCTACTTTGATACAGATATTTGATTTCTCGCTCACTGAGGAAGAAATGAAAGCCATTGAATCACTGAACAAAAACATTCGTTTTGTGGAGCTGCTGATGTGAGTACGAGTTGAACTGACCCTGATCTTAATGCTATTCATCAGCTATACTATACTTCAAATACGATTGTGTTGCATTATCTTTTATCAACATTGTGCAATGCAAAGGAAAAGTTCTCATGCCATGCTGAGAAATAACAACACTTTTTGTTTTGCCACAGGTGGAGCGACCATCCAGAGTACCCATTTCATGATGAATATTAAACTTGTTCTTTTTTTTTTCTTTTTTTTTTACTCGTATTCAAAACATGGACTTTACTGTACATCTGCTGTAGCCCTCTTGGTTTATACTGGTACATTTTCACACTAAACACTAGAGGGCTCCAGCTCACAGAGAATGGAAAAGATGAAAGCAAGCGTTAGATCAACAAAAAGAAGAAGGTATTCAAGGATAATACACATCTCTGATCTGTAATAAACTACATTTGTCTCATATTAGTCTTAATTTGCATGCAGTATTGAAGGGAGTTTGTTTCAAATGATTTGAGATGGAATTTAGCAACTGCTGCTATGAATAAAGTTTTACTGTAATTGAAAAATAAGTCAAATTCAATTTATGTTTTCAATTTTATGTAGCTTCTCAGGTTGAAACAGTTACATCAACTACTATTGGCCATTTTACACAAGCCATACAGCGCCTCGTCATGTATGAATTACATTCAAGACTCCACCAAAGTCCTGTCCTGTAAGTCCATGTCCAAGCAAATCAGCTGGGTTAGAGCAAACAGTACAGACACAGATAGCCTATAGCACAAGCAGGCAAGTCCTAATGCCAGCAATATTCAATTATGTGGGGACATACAGGTTTGAGTGGTGAAGGCTCGAGAATAGATGTAACTAATCGAGATGAATGTACAGTACATATGTGGTAAGGTGAGGTTAAGTGTTTCTGACAGCTGTAGCAGGAAAATAGCATTGAGAAAAGCTGGTAATTATTATGGATTATCCTGAATTCCAAAGCTAAATGTAAAAACATTTGACACAGTAAGGCATGGATGGATGGATGGAAATATACTGTCCTCATGTGAAGAAATGCACTGATCAGAATGGATGAATTACCAGCTGCCACATCTGTATATTTCAGCAATGGGAATGAAATATGTCCAATCCAGATATATATTTATTCTTTTTGTTCTAGAAAAATTCAACCACAACACTCTCATGTGTGTTGAAGCAGTCTCTTTCTAAAACCTCCATTGACCTTCTGTCCAAACATTTCAGCTCCAGAGGAATTATGGGCATATAGTATTGTGCTGAAATACACAAAACTTTGTGTTGACATACAGTAACAGAGGGGTGGTTGTATAACATATACTGTATATATATACTGTATGTATTACATAATTCCTCTCAGAACACTGATGAACTCACAACCCGATAGAGCAGAGGTCTTCAACAGGGGGTCCGTGACCCCTAGGGGTTCTGCAGAGGTGCTGCAGGGGGGTCGTGAAATTTCTGGTTGCTTATAATGTTTTATATCTTTACATACTGTAAGTTTCCACATTGACAGTATGTTTACGTAAAATACAGTAGCTTGCCTGCATGATTGTCATGCAGACATTGTTGATATTGGCATAGGTATCAGTTACGTAACAAGGTCTGGTTACTGTAAAAATGACAGTGGCATGGCTGCCCTACTCACTGTAAATCAAATCAAAATAAAAACATGAATATAATAGATAGATAGATAGATAGACAGACAGACAGACAGACAGACAGACAGACAGACAGACAGACAGACAGACAGACAGACAGACAGATAGATAGATAGATAGATAGATAGATAGATAGATAGATAGATAGATGGACAGACGTTTTAAATTTCATGAGCAGAACAGCTGAAAACAGTCTGTCAGACTTTGCTGTGAGTTGGTTCACTCTGCGTCCTGTTTGGTCAGAGAGGGTACATGAGTTTGGTTAAGATCAAATCTATCATCACAATGTTGACATACTGTGTAATCTCTGTGTACACACCTATTACCTACTTTAACCATCATGGCCAGTTTTCTCCATGGCTGTCTGGGAAAGGCAGACATTTTTCCACCACAAAATGAAAGTATGGAGCTGTCAGTAGTGTTTCGCCTGTGTGGGGAATTTTATTATGAGTGATTGGTCTGTTTATGTCTGCATGAACTAGCCAATTTTTTTTTTCAATTTTTTACTTCTCCTGTTAAGAAATCCATCACTCAAGGCGACCTCTTTTAAGAGGGGTTTAGGTGAATATTTGTATATGCCACAGCTGATCATTTCATCTCACAGAAACCTTAAAACTGAGAAAAGAGTGAAGCATTAATCTGGTCAACACATCCTTTGAGACGTCTCAAATGCTGCATAACATAAAGTTTGATCTTCCAAGCTTGTCGTCCAGTTCAAACACATGGCCGGTCGTCCTTCCACTGACGTCAGGTTAGCCAGTGTAACCTCGAGTGCAATCTCTTGGATAGACCTGACCTGATATTAATCATTAACAAGGGTGATTCTCTGTTATATTCTAATCTTCTCTTTACAAGAGCCGTAAACCAGATGCTTTTACACATCTGAATGAATCAGTGTGTTTGAGTCTGATCTGAAGAGACAGGTTGGGACCTTCCCAGTAAACAGACTTCAATCTGAGCAGTGACCTGTGGCCGTACAGTTAGAGAGCAGCAGGACACTGCAGAGAGAGTGAGGAAATACAGTTCATTAGTGAGCTCCCCTCTGTTGTTTTGTTCTCTTTTGTCTTCTTCTGTCCCATGCATATTTGCGAGCATGACTATGACGGATGAGAGAGTAACAAATGACTTAGAAGAAGGAAATAGTTGAACAGTTACACTTCTATCACAAATAACCACTGAATAATAGCAGCTAACAGTTTTTCACGCATCCTCCACAACAGGTTCTTGTTTAAGTTTTCGCTGTGGGGATATTATATGTCCCTTACTCATCTTAAAGGAATACTTTGGCAAAAGAGACATTTTCACTGACTTGCCAACAACTAGGATGAGAAGATTGCTATGTCGTTTTTCTATTGTCAGTTAGGCTATTGACCTTCTAGCTTAGCATAGCACAAAGACAATGAGAAAAAGCTAATATTTTACACTTTGCTTTATTTGGTGCTCCAATATTCATAAGAAAATGTGTTTGTATTTTCAAGAAGCAGAAAACTAATCTCAGTCGAGGTTTGCCTGAGAGCTCTGAGTGCTTTGTTGTGACATCACAAAGTTACAGAGGTACAAACGACTTATTTCAAGGCTCAGTTTGCTACTCTCACCACAGTATAACTGAGAACTGAACTAAAACGAGGTCATGGAAATGTATCTATATAAATCAAACAGCATGTGAAAACAATATGGTATGGTTTTAAGGGCCATAGTTTCTGTTTTTCTTGTAAATACAGCTCTCTCTTTGATACTGCATTCTCTTTGATTAGCTCTTTGATTCTGCTGTTGTGATAGGTCACAACATCACAGCCGTGGCTAGAACCTACACCAATGCTGAAAAATGCAAAGGAATTACTTTTTTAAAAAAAGAGCGAGAGTACTCGTGACTCATTTTAAACAGGTTGATCAGTCAAAACTGCTCCAAAACTAAAGTCAACTGCAGGGAGCTTAATTTCTACAGAAAACTAATGTGTCCGTGTCTTGAATTGTAATTTGATTTGGTGGTGGTGGGAGGAGTGAGGAAGGAAAGCAGAAACACATTATTCCCCCCATGACCACCTCCAAAAAAGACCCTCTGGATTGTGACCTTGTAACAAATGCCTTGAACTGGGCCACTCTAGACCCCTGTGGTGGGAAAATGTTCTGAATGGGCTACTGGGTCTGTGAGGAAGGAATCTGGTTGAGGGAATAAAGGCTGTTTTCCGGGGGGCTGAATTAAGGATGTTCGTTGGAGCAAGGAGTGATGTTTTAATTACCATCAGTCAGAAAAAAACACATATATCACAGACTCCTATTGTGAATCTCATGCACAAATGACTTAAAGTTTACAGCTTTTGGATGATGCATGTTTGTGTCTTTAAATATCTGTCAAACCAACCTCAGTAAACCTCAAATTGACATCATTGCATTACATGCATCCATGTGCACATGCTGTGATACATAATCTACACCTAAAATACAAATGCGATCGGCCTCTACCCCCAGTACTTTCTGTTTGTTCTCTGGACAGAAAGGCCCTGGGAGAATGAGTGTGTCAAAAGGTTACGCAATCAGCCCACCACGCTGAGACAGCACAGACCTCTAGTGTGCTGTGGTGAGTGAGTGTGTGTGTTTGTGTGTGTGGGGGTGTCTGAATGGAGTGGGATGGGGGGTAGGGGGGGTAAGGGGGGTCTTCACAGAGGGGCAAAGCTGAGGGAAAATCTCCACTCCAGTCTCTCCACTGTGGAGAGTTTTCAGTTCCTCAGATCTCCGCCCCTCCATGCATGTTATATAGTGAAACCTGAACCTGCAACAGGCCTGTATTTGATGCCCCACTCTCTTCTGGAACCTGTTATTGTGCAACATTATGAAGGGTGAGTGAGTGTCTTTAATTATTGATCCGCTGATTTATTTTTGTCAATGTCAGATGGATTGTAAAAAAAAAAAAAAAAAGACTGCTGCATAGCACAATTGTGGCCATCAGGAAATGTTATTTTTATTTAATGTCTACAGAGGTCAGTGCAAACTTTCTATTGAAGTTTTCTGAGAAGTCTCTGTCATGCAAATCAGCTGTGCATAGGTCTTCATTTTAGCCAGCTAATAAACGGTCTAACAAGATCACATGCAAAGACTATGCATGTTGAAATTGAAATCTTGGTGTAAAAAGATGTATTCAGTATTTTTATGCAGCACATTGCATGTCACACTGATTATCCATGCTGTAATAGCCTAACTTATACTACTCACTTACTACTACTATAAATTTTCAGAACTAACAAACATTTTAAAATAAGATTTGTTGACAACTTATGCCATTTCCTTGTCTAATTTCTTTTTTCATCTAAAATTATAATTGTTGCTAGTTATTTAGCTGTAAATCCTTGCTGTGTAGCTACAGTACAGGTAGAAGTCTGACATGGTTTGTCCTCGCCTTACATAACTGATCCAGTTATGTATTAGGTTGCAATTATCCAACTGTGGGAGATTCGGGGCACAGGACATGATGAGGATGTAACTCTGAGCTGCACGTGTTTAGGACAAGTGCCAAGATCACTGCCTTTGTCTATGAGATGCCATGAAGGCTCACGGACAAGGAGACAATTAATTCCCATTCTCAGGCATTGCTGTCATATTGGCATCATGACATTAGCATAAATCTTGGCCTTCTGACTTATATCCATAGGCTACTGATTTGGATCATTCTTGCCATTTCAGGAGATGACAAATAAAAAGCGAAGCACAGATCAGCACACAGTGTTTTGACAGTTAGCCAATTCTAGCAATTAGCTGCTGAGTACAATGGAGGATTTAGCAGCTAGAAAATGATTTCCTTTAAGAAGGGTTGAACCCAAAACAGAGCCACTCATCACGTACCCATTAATAAAAGTGAGTGATCCTTACACCATGAACCAGATTGGGAAATGTCTGTTAACCTTCTGGAACCAGCAGCAGCTTTGTTAGTTTAGCCTAGAAATAGACTGGAAACTGTAATGTTCAAACATAACGGTTAGCCTACCAGAACCTCCAACACTTACAAATTAAAATATCTTAAAAACTTACATGTACTGTAGCAATGTCCCACTCCCAAGCCATCATAATGGACTTTAGGCCAGGAAACCTTTAATGCATTTAATAGCATTAGTAATGTCCGTAGTTATGAACCTAACTACAGACAGTATCCATATCTCTGGTGTGACAGTTTTGTGCATTTTGCACACCTGCCACCCACACCATACAAGCCTGTATCAGACAAGAGAACTGATTGCATGTGATTGTTTCTTAAAATTGAAAACTTAAAGGGATAGTTCAACATTTTGGCAAATTGGCAGATCGCCACAATCCCTATAGTGTTAGTAGGCTCGTCACCTTTAATTGTTGGTGCAAGCTATTTTTAGTACGGCAGAGCAGAGCCGCAAACTGCTCAGAGCTAATGGGATTTCTTGGTTTCCCTCATCAAACACATCAAATACACAATCCAACAACTCCAAAACACTGTGATGGACAAGTTGTGACCTGCACATTCACCACACTATGAGATAATAACAGAATCTCAACATTACGAGTTGTTTTCAAAGTAAATTCATGCAAAACTGCTGATGCGCGTTCCTGTCAAGGGTAATTTTTCTGCAAGCAGTCTCTGCATTTGCCTTGAAAACAACTCCTTCTACAGGAGCTTGGACCGGCAATTAAAGGTAGCGAATATACTCCTAAAACTATAGGGATTATGGCAATGGGCCAATTTGCCAAAACGTTGACCTTCAAGATCCATGCATTTATTTGGACGATCATGAGCAGTAGGCTACAATAAGTCCTTACTCATTCAGTAGGTCAGGCTGTCAGTCATCCAGTCACTCAGTCTGTCAGTGGCCCGGGCAGTTCACAGCTTTTCAGAGGGCTGAAGCTGGTGTTTTCATGTGATAATGCTCCAGTGTGCCTCAATGAGGTCATTCTTAGCCATTTTCTCACAGTGTGCTTCTATTCTGATGCTCTATCAGTGCATATGTGTGAAAACTATTTCAGGCTTTGCTTCTATAAATGTTTGGTCTCACCTATAAAAAGCATGTGTTTGAAGTGAGCTATTTGGCTTGTGTGCAGAGCTCCACAGAGAAACCATGAAAAATGAGGTAAACTGTGATCTGGCTGTAAGGCGACTGAGGAGTCTCTTTTGCAGAGGAGAGGAACTCCTCTGCTTTTGTTGCACTAAGCCTTCATTCCCACCAAGTTCCTTTTAGAAAACAAGCGACTCTATTTTTACCCCAGGCTGCAATTCAGCTCCAGAGCTGGAGGTTTTGGCCCCTACGACCAACCTCCAGATTCAACCTCCAACCCCACTCACCCAACGTGGCGTCAAACCTGACCTCTGACCTTTGCCAGTAGGAGTACATTCCAAAAGGTGGCTTCACACAGAGCTGCCGGCTAAATGGGATTTCCAAACCATGTTGCTTGCAGAACATGAAACAGACGTAAAATACAGCTTCACTGGTCCATGTCAATCATGTGTGTTTGTTGGTGAGGACACATGAAAGACAGGGGAAAAGGAGGGAGGTTTGGTGTCAGTGTGTATTCTCCTGTGTCGTCCTGCAGACCGATGACGACCTTGTTTGGATGTAGACAGTTTCAGAGGGAGATAAAAGGGGACAGAGAAGCTGGTGAGAGGCCTGATAATGCAACCTGACAGCAGTGAGCACAGTCAGTGAGCTGTCTGTTTCCTCCACAGAGAGAAATTCTTTCAGCAGCGCTGGTCCACAAACAGGGTCTGGCTGAGGGCTCGACTAATATCTAACATGCTCGTAGGAGCAATTTTAATTACTCCTTGTGGTGGTTGGTCCAGATTTAAGATTGACACATGCAGTTGGTTGAAAGATGATGATGAAAGAAGATGATTAGGAGAAAGGGTTCCGGTTGGTCCCTTTTGACCATTTATTTTAAATACAGAGTGGTTTAGATATAATAAAACTGGGATTAGGCAGGATTGCAGCCTCAGCACGGTCAAAACTTGTTTCCTTTCCCAAAACCATGCCTGGTTGCCGTGCTGCCTGGATTTAAGGCCTCTCTGCTCCTCTGGCTCCACCCTCCTCAGGTGCCCACCAGATGGGGCTAGACACACCCAGTCACACACACAAATGACAAAACACCACAAGTTAAAGAAGAAGTAAGTGGTCCGGTCGTTTTCGCTAATGCTGCGTTCCAGGCAGGCTTTTGAAATCGTAAATTACAGCTTCAAGTCACAACTTACGACTTTGTAGCGTTCCAGGTAACCCACTCGTGTTTTTCCGACCTGTTTTACCGGTGAAAGTCACTATAACAGCCACTCGTAACTTCCGACCGGTGAACTCGTACCAGATCGAACTGGTACCACTTCACGGTCGGAAAAATACGAGTTTCCTTGAACGCACCATAACAGTCCTCGTCCCTACGTCGCCACATTCACGGCGTTCCTTGGCTGCACACACAGCCCTGCATGCCGTTCTCTCTCCTCATTGGATAAAAACTGTAGGATACGATAAATGTTTTCTCCTCGGCTCAGAGCAGAGCAGAGTGACTGACAGATCCGTGTTTTGGTCCAAACACTCTATGTAAGTGATTGCTGTCGGAAGATATAACTATTTAAGACTTATATTAACACAAATATATCACTTACTTCTGCTTTAATTAACAAAAACTCATATTGGCTCCTACAATGCTCGCATAACACTGAGCCGTCACTGACCTCACCTTCCACCGCAGAACTATTTATATAAAATAGTGTTATGATTAAATCTCATGTTAAAAGGGATACTCTACAGTTCGTATTTGGTACATCACATGCATAGTGGGAATTCTCTTTGAGAACTAGCCAAGGTCCTGAAACTCTCTTTTCTCCCTCATGCTCTTAAATCCCTCAAATCCCCCAAAACAGACCTCCTGTAGGTTTGGCAGAATTTTTTATGTAGTGTAATTGGACAAATAAAATTAATGAGCTTTGCACTAAAAAGTTTTGGATGTGTACTAGATCATACTCAGGTATGTCAGGATGAGTTGTAACGACGGAGTAAAACTTGAAGTTAGTCTGTTTTCACAGTAATAGCAGGCTGAGTGATTCAAATGCTACACTAATATGTTTGTTGAGTGTGGACTCTTATTGGACACAGTTTCAGACTAATTCTGTAAAAAGCAGGCCAAACGATTGGATATATTCCTGTATTGACTGTCTACTGAAGTATAATTATTTCATAATGTAAAATATAATACATAACTGAAACACAATCTTTTTATTTTTCCATAGGGCACACAGGTGAAATGGAGAACACATCCAAGGTGGAACCCTCCAATGGACACAGCAGACCCCTGGACATTGTGCCCAGTACAGAGGAGAAAATGACAGAGAGGGGTCAGTGGGGCAACAAACTGGAGTTTGTTCTGTCAGTGGCCGGAGAAATCATTGGCCTGGGGAATGTCTGGCGTTTCCCCTACCTTTGTTATAAGAATGGAGGAGGTGAGTAGTGGGATTAATCATCTCTGTTTTTTTTATTGTTTGTCGTTTCCTTTCTTGATAAAATGACCTGAGTACCAGAGTCAGGGTTTTGTCACAGGATTACAGAGATAGTGATTGGGTTAATGTGTGATCTATGCTGTCAGTTTTTACAATGTAGGTCATGGATCACAAAAAAAATCAAGAAAAAGAAAAAAAAATCATACAGCCAGTAAATGTCTGACATAGGAGAAAAATTTGATTAATCAATAAATAATATTGCATTTGCAGGGGCACTACAGCTATAGGGATAAGATTAGGGTTGGATGGATGATGTCAAATTTCTTTTACATTGCTTGTTGTTTATCAAGGAAGGAAGGAATCAATTTGCACCATTGTTTTCCATGCAAACATTTCCTTGCAGTGTCATTGTCTTTGAGTTTGAAGATTCCCTTCAGTGTTTGTCACCACCACTAGACATGCTGCCAGATCTCAGACCACGACAAAGAAGAGAGAAACTAAGATTATGACACGTACAGAGATGTGAACTCATTCTCTGTATAGGATACAGTCGCTCCACAATATATTTCAGTTTGATGTGAAATTATTATTGATTGTCTGTGTTTCAAGCATGTGACTGAAGCCCCCTGAACGGAGTATTCCTTCTATCTGTGTGCTTATACCAGGTGCCTTCTTCATCCCATACCTCATCTTCTTGTTTGCCTGTGGTATCCCCGTCTTCTTCCTGGAGACGGCCCTGGGTCAGTTCACTAGCGAGGGTGGTATCACCTGCTGGAGGAAGATCTGCCCTTTGTTTGAAGGTAATTGTCTGGGACCATAAAGGCTCAAGAACACAGAGTCTGTAAAGAAAAATGCTACTTTATTCACAAATTAAATTCAAACAAAATTAACACATTTTTTCAACATACAAATAACTTCCAACTAGGGCCCTATAAGGTGAACTAAAGAAACAGCAGCTTAACTCAACTTAACAGACTACTATACTAAAAAGGACACTGACTAGCTGACAGGGAGACAAAACTGGGGAGAATAAACAAATAAAATATAATGAACAAAGATTTACGGAGGCTTACCATACACAATCAAAATACGTGTTAAACCATGTGTGGCAGGACGAAGGAGGGCCCGGGCAGGGTTTGAATCCCAGTCTCCTGGGTAAGAGTCGTGCGTGCTGACCATTCAGCCAAAGGGATATCACTGTAGCCAAGTAGCCAGGGCACATGATCAATTGGAGGCATAGTGACAGGATCGTCAATTGTCACACATGCAGAAAACTTAGAGTTCTACATTAATTCAAAATAATAAAATTTCAAAGAAAATGCAACCTTCACTTCTGGTGCATTCAAGTTGGCTCCCTCCACTTCCTGCCGTGCCACTATAAGACACCGTGACCCTGCTTCCTCTTCAGGAACTAGAAAGAGTTTACCAGAACCATGAGCTGTAATTCAAACAAAGACAAAAGAAAACTGTCTGTTGATTAAAATGCTTGAACTCAAATTAATCAACAAACTGTCAATAAAATGTGCCACATGAAAACAAAAGACTACATGTTAATGTCATTATTTGTGATACTTCGAAAAGAAAAATACTAGACCTAAGTGGTGCCATGTGGTGTGACCACCACAGTAAATAAATGTTATTTAATTCATGTTTAACATCTAAAAATGGTCACTGCAAAAACAGAGGATCATTCAGTACAACAATTATAGTGCCACGCATTCCCAAGATCAGCTAATCTGATTTGCTCTAATGACCACACTACGATGTTTCCTATGCTTTGTCAAAGTTTCAGTGTCGGGGGTGCACCTATCTTCATGATGTTGTCAACATAAATATGTCATGATGTAATGACCACAGTATGTGAATTATTCTGAAACAAAGAGTTGCTTGTGCACCACATGATGCATACAAAGATTTACGAGTACAAAACCCCAACAACATATGTCTGTGCAGCAGTGTGGGATGAAAGGAATCTCAGTCTGTTTGTGTCCATTAATCATCTTCGCTGTCCTATGTTCACGGGACGTTTGCGTATACAGAAGTGTGTGTAACTGCTTGTGTGTGTTAAGTGCGTGCCATAGGCTGATGCATGTCATTCAGATGGATGGAAAGCAAACCAACATCTCCAGTGCTTGTAGCACTCAGCTGCCCTTAAATAAGCCTGTAATCAGCCTGCACTCCTGACAGCTGGAGGAGAGCGGAGTCAGCCGTGCAATCATGTGTTGGCACAAGATTTTAACCCAACATTTAATAATTCAGCCTGCATGTAATTTTCTCTGATGCAGTCATTTGACAGGGCAGAAGCGGTGAGCTGAGGATGGCTTTAATCAAACGAAGATGTGCTTTTTCCAAGGTTAAATTACGCCTCTTGTCGGAGGGGAGCTCTTGTCACTGAATCAGAATCATTTCTGAGTCACTTGAGATAAACTGCAGTCATTACTTACATGTCGAATCTACAAGTGCACCGAAAATTAAATCCGATTTGAAATGCTGTCGACCGTACCACTGCAGCTATAAACCACTCACTTGCTTCATCTCCCAGGTGTGCTTGTTCAACAGCACGGTTCCTGAGTGACAGCGTGGGCAGAACATGCCTGCGGGAAAAATATTTTCATCTCAATGTCATATTAAAACTCACAGCTCTAGAGGTGAATCAAAAGAATAGTGATGAGTTCCAGGTGACTGTAGGGAGCAGAGAGGAAGATTGTGTAAAAACGCATTCCTCTTAAGTCCATGCCTGTTTTTCTGCAACTAAGAGTATTAATAATGTTTTTAATTAATATGTGTTTTTTTTCCTAGGAGTGGGTTATGCCACCCAGGTGATTGTTGCTCTGCTCAACATCTACTACATCATTGTGTTAGCCTGGGCCATCTTCTTCCTGTCCAACTCCTTCACATGGGACCTGCCCTGGGCCTCCTGCGACAACTACTGGAACACAGGTAATACACAGGTAGTTGATGTTTAGGATACTATGGGGAAGTCTTTTTTTGTTTTGTTTATATAGTTGTAGTTATATGCAGGGCTGTTACATAAGGGAGGAAGATGATGATAATTCTAGGGGCCCAGCGTCCAGTAGGGCCAAAACAATACTGACTGAATTATTATTAAGACCTTATAATAGGCTACTCGTGGTAATGCTGCATTAGCATCAAAACAAAGTAGGCTAATTAAAAATGTGGTACATACGTAGTCTAATAAGAAAAAAAAAAAGGAAAAGTCAGGGGGAAGGGGCCCACTTTAGTGTTCTTTCAGGGGGCCCAGAATTCCTAGTAACAGCCCTGGTTATATGGGCTGTTATCTTTTTTTATGTCCCCCTTCAACATTTTATGAAGTTGTGCATATATACATACATTCATGTAGAGAGTGAGTGTTCCTGCACCATTTCACCTCTCCGTCTCAGTGGTGGCATTGTTTCACTTGCCTGTGTGTAACTTGGAAACCTCAGAGAAAGCTTGGATTTCTTCACAGAGTTGAATGTCTTTTTGTCTTTCCTTCATTCAAGATTCCTGTATGGCATTTCAGAGGGGGAATAGCTCCATCAATCACCATGAGAACACCACCTCGCCTGTCATTGAGTTCTGGGAGTAAGTGCCTTTTTGTGTGACTGTGTCCTCAAATGGCCTCATGTGCCAGCAAATTCACAAAATTTTCATCTTAACTGGGCTAATCTAAAATTGGGTGGTTGTTACACTAGATGCAATAGAGGAAAGGTTTGTTTTTTTTTCAGTTTAGCTGCATGTGCTTTTGAATTAAAGACGTTTTAGCTTCTGCAAGGATGAACTAGCTGGAAAAGTTGTGATCATGAATGCGCTGAATTCTAAAACTAAATAAAAAAATAAATAAATGTTTGTTCGTTGTGTGTATGTTCCCTCCAGGCGCAGAGTCCTGAGAATTTCCTCAGGTATTCATCACATCGGCTCTCTGAACTGGGACCTGGTTATCTGTTTGGCCGTTGCCTGGGTCATCTGCTACTTCTGCATCTGGAAGGGAGTGAAGTCAACTGGCAAGGTAAAACCTGTTCTCCATTCATAGGAAAGAGTAACTCACACTGTGTCGATGGTTTCTGGTGACCCCTGGTGGTTGTTTAAACTTCAACAAACGCTCCATTTATTTATTTATTTTTACCAGCGTTATTCTGAATAATTTCATCAAGGTTCATGACTGCTGATGCTGGAAATTGTATTGTTTTTACTGGAACATTTATATGCTACTGTATTATTGGGGATTATTATCATATTCTGTTACATTATTATTTTATTTTGGGGGGGGGCTTTTTGCCTTTAATTGACAGGATAGTTGAGAGAGACAGGAAATGGGGAGAAGGACATGCAGCAAGGGGCCACTGGGTTCGGGGGGCCAGCTGCAGAGAGGACTATAGCTTCTGCACATTGGGCACACTGGGCTATACAGCGCCCCATTCTTAAGTTGTCTCACTGTGTGACCAGTCCAAGAACCAGCCAGTAGCTAGTCAGCTAAATCTGTGTTAGTCACAGTAGCTTCATGAACGAAGACTGGCAAATACATTTCCTTTATACTGTATATCTATAGGCTATCTGTTTGAGTGGAACTGTTTTTTTGGTGGGCCTGAATAAAGTACTCAAATATAACTCAAGCAGAGCTCTGTGCCTGATGACAAAGCGCTGCTGTTTCTCTGCAGGTGGTTTACTTCACAGCCACCTTCCCGTACGCTATGTTGCTGATTCTACTCATCAGAGGGGTCACCCTGCCAGGAGCCTCCAGGGGAATCCACTTCTACCTCTACCCCGACCTGGGACGCCTCTCTGACCCACAGGTACAGTAGGCTAGAGATATACCTGCGCTCACATGCTCAGATGGTCACACAACACTCCCCTACCTGCTGTCTCTGCTGTTTCATTTAACAAATATATGAATACAGTCCATCAATTTACTTATATGACTTTCTGTGGCAATAAAGTCACAATGCTTACTGTATTTGTGCTGATATAATTACAGAAAAAAAATATTCTGCCACCAATTTTTCTCAAGGGAACAGGGTCATTGCAAGTCATGTCAAGGAGAATGTTGAGTGCTTGTAACAGAGTGGATTTAGGACAGTTGTAGGAACATGGACTTTAAAACGTATTCTTTTCTTGCTGTAACATCGTACCCAGTGTGAAAATCCAAACGAGTGGCCCTGTTCAGTCCCTCTCAGGACTCCAGGGATGAATACAAACCCTGTGTGCGGGCCAAGACAAGCCAGGCTGGTGGAGTTGGTACCTTCTGGAATACCTGCTTTTGTGTTGCATTGTTGGTTGGACCCCCCCTCCAGTCAATCAGATCTTCAGTCTTGGCTGCCAGCTGTCTTAAACATGCCCCAGTGCTCTGAAGGCACTTTACCAGAACTGCAAGAATAAAGAGGAACCTCATTTAAATTTTGAAGTGCGAGTGAATGCTCAAAGAGAGGGTGGAAAAGTGCTGCACTCTATGTCTCAGAATGATTGAGATGGATAATGGGCTCTGCTGGTTGGCTGATGTCATGACGGTGGAGTTGAGAGGGTGAAGTTTTGGAGTAAGGAGTTTCAGGACTTGATAGCTGCACTGGGGCTGAGATTGAGAGGTTGTGTGAAAGTCAAGCTCACAATTGACAAAAAGGCTTCACAGCCACTTTTTTGTGAGTCTGAGGCTGAAGTGAGGTAGAACAGTCTCCAACATCCGATGCAGGAAGAATTTGGTGTTTTGTCACCTGTCACTTTGATGTTCATAAGAAAATACATCTTAAAGGAGACATATGATGACTTTCCACAAATTAAAATTGTTTCCATTTGTGACATGCTTTGGTCAAAATACTCCAAGGACCAAACATCACAGCTATAGTCTCAAAACAGCCCTGTTCAGAATGGCTGGTTTCAGAGCCTGTCCCTTTAAATACAAATAAACCACTGCTTGCCCCACCCCACTCCTATAGGGGTCCTATGTAGGATTGGTATTATGCAAATTCAAATCCTCGTTACATCACTGGAAGACAACTTAGGGAACACCTCATAAAACCACGTGGATCTAAGGAGCTTGGGCATTACAGATTCCTTTGTCAATTATCACATTTTGGGGCAAGACAAACACCCAAATATGTTAAAGAGCCTTCAAAAAGTGATATTTCCATAATATGTCCCATAAGTTATGAAATGTCAGTGTTGTTACAAAGACTACACAGACACCAGAGTGAGCTGATCCCACTTTGTTTATGATGTTGTCTGTGTGAGCTCAGACACCTCAGTTATGCAGGAGGCTTTGTTGGGATCAGAGGAGCTTTGGCTTTTGTGGCTGTGGCTGTGGGTTGAATCCCGATTGTATAATGTAATGTAAATGTGCAGTGTTTCTCACAAAGATACATTTTTAAATAAATAAATAATAATAAATAATGTTTTCCATGTAATTGTTATCGTTTTCTCCCTTCAAATTTCTCTATTTGCTCCTGTTCTGTCCTAAGGTATGGATGGATGCTGGAACTCAGATCTTCTTCTCATATGCCATCTGTCTGGGCTGCCTCACTGCACTGGGGAGCTACAACAAATATAACAACAACTGCTACAGGTGTGGACTGAAATAAAACTGCAGATGGTCATGAACACAGCACCAGTCTCTGTGTTCTGTTGTACATGTCAATAATAACCTGCTATTATTGTGTCTTACATTACCAGTCATTGATTCAATTGTATTAATAGATGGTCTCCCTCTCTGTGTTGTCTCCAGGGACTGCCTTTCCCTCTGTTTCCTAAACAGTGGGACCAGTTTTGTGGCTGGCTTCGCCATCTTCTCCATCCTAGGCTTTATGTCTTACGAACAGAACGTACCCATCTCAGAGGTGGCTGAATCTGGTGGGTGGTTCTTTCTTTATTTACTTCATGAAAATGTCACTGCAACTATCTTGTTTACTTTTTATATATCATTTATATCATATCATTGTTATGTAAGCTGCTGGACAATCTGAATTTCTCTCCTAGGGATTAATAAAGTATTTTCTATTTGATTCTATAGTTATCATTATACAGCTCTGGAAAAAATTAAGGGGCCGCTTTGAAATGACCAATTTCTCTGGTTTTACTGTATGTAGGCATATGTTGAAGTATAATTTTCTTTTATTCTATAAACTACTGATAACTTTTTACCAAAATTTGTCATCAAAATATTGTCATTTAGAGCATTTATTTGCAGACAATGGCCTTGAATAATACAGAGAAAACGGCTTTATTAATTTTCAAACAACACAACACATTGAAATCAACATTGGTGGAATAAACCCTATTTTGTAATCTCAGCAGTGGTTTTTATACTTTTCCTCGTTAAATATGATTTGGTTCAGGTGAGCACCTAATCACCTGTAAGTATGACTGATTATGACTGGTGCTTCTGATGCTGATTTAAGAAAATTTGGAGTGGCTACAATTTTTTCCAGAGCTGTATTGCTGCTGAAGACGAGAATCTCACCAATATGCAGTCAGCTCTGAGTTGAAGTGCACTGAGAAAAGGCCATGTGTGAGGGAAGCTGAGGACCCAATAACAAGTGCCAATGCTCAAATGCTTTTCTTCAGCTTCTCACAGGCATCTGTGTTATTTTTAGGGCACTGATGATATCTTACTGTAATTAGAAAATCTTAAAAAGCACATGTGAACTCTGTCTTACCCACTAGGTCCAGGTTTGGCCTTCATAGCCTACCCTCGAGCTGTGTCCATGATGCCTTTCTCCCCTCTGTGGGCCTGCTTCTTCTTCATTATGATTGTCTTCCTGGGACTGGACAGTCAGGTGAGACCAACAGAAATATGGCTAAACAATCTGAGATAAAGATGATTTGGGCAGTACATTACCTAATACGGCCAAACAATACAGTCCATTTATTCCAATGAGAAAATGCTTGTGTAGTATTTGAATAGGTCAGAAATAAAGAAATCACATACATTACAGTAACATTCATACTTGTACTTTCTGTAATGTTTCCCTCCTGATCAGTTTGTGTGTGTGGAGAGCCTGGTGACAGCCATGGTGGACATGTATCCTTCTACTTTCCGCCGCAAAAACCGCAGGGAGCTCTTCATCCTGGCTGTGGCCGTGGTGTCTTTCCTCATGGGGCTCATCATGCTGACAGAGGTTAGACTCCAGTTTTACAGTAACACAACCTAGCTTTACTGTACTGTAACAATGACTTACATTAGAAGTATCTGTCATAATGAAAGTGTGAGAAGGGGTAATAAAGGGGACTCTGCCATGAATTAAATGAAAAGTAGTCTGCCAAACTCAATTTACATGTAAAGAGAAACTGTGCATTTGAATTTTAGCCATCCATCTGAAATACTAGACTGAGACTTGACTTTAGATAGGTGACTTGTGCCACAACACTGGTCTCAAAGTTGCACTTTGCAGAACTGTCTGCCACAACAAAAATGGATCACTGACTTTCATAACATTCCATGTTTCCCTCCTTTTGACTGCATGTCATCTATAAGAAACCATGTGTGTCCCCACAGGGAGGAATGTATATCTTCCAGCTCTTTGACTACTATGCAGCCAGTGGGATGTGTCTACTCTTCGTGGCTGTTTTTGAGACTGTTTGCATTGCTTGGATTTATGGTGAGTGTGTTACTTACAGCAATTCAACATTTTTAAATAGAAAAAGTTTAAAAGACAAAGTCTTTAGAGTCTCTGGGCATTACATAGTCACTCTCATCTACTGCTCTCCAGGACTCTCTATTGTTTGATGCATAGCTGATCAAGAGAGCGTTAATTCTATCTGACGGTTTATTTTCCAATAAAGTGAATTCTACGGAATAATTTGTTGAAGCCAAACATCATAATAAAGTGACCTAATTTAGGCTCAGAGCAGTAATTAGATGCAGAGCATTAATGTTCTCTTTCTGCTCTAAAACATCACAGGCTATTACATAGTGATGGAAGTCTCTACTGTGTTTCCCCTCATCTCTCCCAGGTGCTGATCGTTTCTATGACAACATAGAGGATATGATTGGCTATCGCCCCAGCCCTGTCATCAAGTACTGCTGGCTGTTCTTCACCCCTGCAACGTGCTTTGTGGGTTCCACACATTCTCACAATTCTCTTGCGCATGAACTGTCTGCTACAACACTGTCCTCTTTTACTGAAAAAGCAAACTAAAAACATACCTTTTTTTTCCCCGCAAGCTTTTAGTTATTAGTGTGTGTTTTATTCTGTCTTTCTCCTTCGCTGTAAGAATTATTATTATTATCTTGTCTTCTCTTGTCATATGAAATGTGCTATAAATTTGACTTGACTTCACATGTTTTTTCAGCAACTCCCTGAGAGAAGAGCAGCCTCTGGTGGCCAGTGTTCAAAATGACCCAATACCCTTATTTTCTGTATTTAAGCAACATCTGGATAAGACTGGTGTTTAAATTGGATAATAATCAGTTGTTCATTCAATCAGCATCACTGAAGTGCTGTCTCTGTTATCAGGGTACCTTCGCCTTCGCCTTGATCAAGTACTCACCTCTGAAGTATAACAATGAATATGTCTACCCATGGTGGGGCAATGGGATAGGCTGGATCCTGGCTCTGTCCTCCATGCTGTGTATCCCTGTCTGGGTGGCAGTCAAACTCTACTACACCCCTGGCACACTGAGAGAGGTACGTATCGCCTACACTGTCCTTTTCAGGGGCAAAGTCTTGATTCCAAAAACGTCTTTCCAATAATTATTTCTCGCTGCTGCATGGTTTAGTTCAATGATCCCTGATTGGCTTTGTTTCCACTCGGCATCTC
Organism: Decapterus maruadsi; assembly: GCA_030347415.2. Taxonomy (NCBI): domain Eukaryota; kingdom Metazoa; phylum Chordata; class Actinopteri; order Carangiformes; family Carangidae; genus Decapterus; species Decapterus maruadsi. The sequence goes on from CM064893.1 coordinate 6,141,616, forward strand.
TGACAAATCCAGTGTATTCAGTGTAAAATGACAGATTATTTGCAGAACACAGTGGAATAATTACACCTACAGAGCCAGCCCTCAGTGGGTGGTTGGTACCAAACCAGAGATGAAAGACATGTGAATATTTGACTTTTTTTTATCATCTGATGTGCAACATGACTTCAAATCTCCATACTGCACCACACCATCAGATTGGGGACCTTTGCAGCATGTCTCTTTTTCCCTATGTCTCTGCTACCTCTACTTTAAATGCCAGTTCTCACATCTTTTAGCCTACTTGGAAATGAATAGCCTTCAATCTGCTCATATATTGTGTTCACAGCGCCTTGCTTTCTTGACCACTCCTTCCACCGAGTTACCAAAAACCAAGCAGGAGCAAGAGAAGCTTCTCGCCATCTTCGCAGCCGACGGCGACAGCCTCCCTCAGACGGCCCCTCCCACAAAGGATGGTTACTTCCCCGTTGATGAAAAAGAGTCGCACTGTTAGAGACCCGAGGGTTAGAAATCAGAGCCTCGCGGGGGATCAAAAGTCACTCCTCAACTGTGACACTCTGTCTGGCCAACACTCTCTTTGCAATACCTCACCAGACAAAGTGATGAATCAAATCGCACAGACGCAGAGTTAAAAAGTCACCCGAGCTGTAACTGCTGATCTGCTGCTGGAGGTTTTCCTCCATGCTGCCTTAAACACACAGTATGACGGCATCTACTTTCCTTTCTTAAAAATTTCCATCCTTTTTTAGGAGAGCTGGTTATCATCTCATTTTGCCAGTGGCAGAGTCACATGTACATTTGAGAAAAAAAAAAGGCCATTGTTGTTACGCAGTGGCTAAGAATTTACATATGATCATGTCTGCTTTCTAAGGAAGCATTTTTTTTTCTGTTATGGACATCTCTAATGTTCAGTTAGTCTGACATGACATTCCAGTTTTCACCGACAGTTGTCTGCTGCAGTCGGAGCAAGAGGGCTCATAGGATTATAATGGATCATAAACATTCACTTCTGTATTGTGTATTCAATTCTGTCACACCAACAGCACTGTTTTTATTGTGCAGTAATGAGCTCTCATCTCACCATGTGAAATCTTCTACTAAAACATCTTGGAAAACATTTACTAATAACCAATTCTTGGGAATATAAGAATTTGATATTAAATTCACATATAGCTAAACTGATGACAACTCATCTCATTAGGCGTTGCTGTTGGTATTTCATATTAATGTTCTGTCTTCATTCATTCACTGTTTCTTTTTCTTTCTTTTTTTTTATCAATTTCGTCTTCTGCATGAATATTTTACATGCTGCCTCTTGTTAGAATTCTGATTATTGACATTTTTAATTCATTTGGTTTTGCCTCATCTCATGCATTAAATCATGTAAAATTAAAATATAAAGTGCCTGAAAGAGACAGCTGTGCCACTGAGATAAGATAAACGGAGAGGGCTGTAATGAGTGAAGGGATTTCTTCCAAAATGAACGTCTCTCTCTCTTTTTTTTTCTTTCTGCTGTGAAATAATGAACTTTGGCCGGTGTTTCTTTAGTTAGAATGCTGGAATGAACATGTGATAATCGATTACTGTTAGGGAACACGTTTACATATTTGTAACTTTTGTATGCTAAAATGATTTTTTATGACAGAATAAATGCCTTCATTTGAAATGTAAATTTCTACGGAAATGTGAGTCATACAATTCATTTTCTGGGTTTATTAATGACTAAGGATTTACCATACCATAACTGATCATTTCAACTTCATTAACGTCAAAAACTTCTCAACAGTTTTGAGTCAAGCGTCAGCTGCTAAATGACTACACATCAGGTGTGGATATGGATTGGACAGATTCTGTCCAGTCCAGGCTCGTCACTGAGCTGAGATGACAACACATAGAAACCAGGTAAGACTTTTTCCCCCAGCACTGTGTCTTGGCCAACCCATGTGTCCCTATCAATTCAGATTTTATTAAAAGATTCAAAATATGTCAGTTTGTTGAATTGAGTTGAGAACTGTATATCTGTAAACACATTGGCATAAAGGCCTCTGTAGACATCCTGGACCTGCTCGTTCAAAAAGAGAAGAAAGCTGAAGAGGAGATAGGAGGAGAAGCAGGCCAGGTGTGGGGCACTGGAGGTGAGTCTACAGGAACTGATTCAGAGAGAAGACCGGAAAAACTGCATCAGCCAAGACAGCAGGGCTCAGAAGGAAAAGGAAGTGTCAAAATATAAAAACAAGGAAGAGACCAAGAGTAGGGAGGAAAAAGGAGGGGAGAGATGAAAAAAGAGACCTGCTGTTAGGAAGGAGAAAAGAGGAAAATTATGAAAAATGAGGAGCAAAACAAGAATACATTCAACAGGCAGAAAAGAACATGACAGTGAGAAGGTGAAGGCGAAGAGAGAGAAGACTTGTGGTTAACAAATTAATAGGAAAAAAGAGAACACGCCAAAAAGGGGGGGGAAATAAAAATAACTGGTGTTAGCTATACCACAGCATCTTACACCCACTCCCCCTTGCATGCCCTCCCTTTACCACAACCAACCAGTAGCTCAAAGCTAGCTCTAAACTCTGAGTGACATAAAGTCATTTTGAGGCAACCCCTCTCTGTGCCAAATGCCTACAAAAGTCTATAACGATATTGGACACAGCAAACACAGACCTATCAGTGTTGGGGATGTTACTTTTAAAAAGTAGTTATAGTTAGTTACTTTAAAGGGACAACGAGGAGTTTTGGACACACCGCAAACACAGACCTCATTAAAGTCAGAGGTTCAAAGTTCAGTTACCGGGATGTTTATTCTTTTGCGTCCGCGAAAAAGTAGTTATAGATAGAGACAAAACGATAGATTGGAGCCATTAACAAGAAATTATCCAGGAGACTGTTTTATAACCGAATAGAAACTCCTCGTTGGCCCTTTAACTAAGAAATTACCAGGAGAAGTAACTATTGCAATACTTTTTTAAATAAAATGCTCAAAAAGTCAAATTACTTGGACTCACCTCTCTAACCCCAAACCAAAACCCTAATCTCCTGTTTTTTAGACTATCTGAAACTAACTCAAATCACTCACTTCCTCCACATAGGCTATGGCTTAATTGTGTTCCTACCCGATCATGAAAGTTACAGAGTGCAGTTGCAGCTGGTGCAAACCCGCTCAGGCTGCTGCAGCGGACCGGTTCATCCTGTTAACTGTTTTTCTACCACTTCAATGACTTTTTGAAACATTGTTTTAAGGTTGAAAAATACATAGTGTTGCTTTAAATAGGCTACCAGTGCATAAACACCTGGTAGACTGGAAACATGCTTGAATAGTTTCATCCTATCACCATGCAACGTGATTTTACCTTTTCCCCTTTAAAATGTAATTAGGCTATTTTACTTTTATCTGAGTAAACAGATTACATAGTAAAAAAGGAGTTACCTCCCCCTATCGATTCTTACTTGCCTAAAAGAATTGTCCAGTAGCTAATGCCTACAACAAAATCACACAATTGTGCGTAATTGAGAAAAACTAATTCCTCCTTTGTATCAGGATTTTATACAAAGAAATAGCCTACTAAGCAGCTTCACCAGCCTGCAACTCCTTACCCTGCCTGTGGGCGGTGCATGTGGACAAATGACGGTGCAAGTGAGCATAAACGTGGCCTGTCGTTATCTGTCTGTGCGAGGCTCCTCCAGCAGGGGTCACTGCAGTCACTGGTCTGAATCAGCCACTGTTTACGGAAGTCCTTGTGACGTGTCACTGTCCACCAAAGCATTGTGGGAAAAAAAGTGGAGCTGACGGCCGCTGATGGGAGACTGCTCAATTTGGCAAATATCTTCGATTAGTGGGCAGTTTTTAAAAAGCTTCCATTGACGGGAACGATGCTGCTTCGTGGATGCGCCGTCCTCTCGCTCTGAGGAAGGCGAACATATGCCGGTGTCATCGCTGCTCTCCTGCGCCCCAGCGCCCGAAGCAGAGAAGTGGGATACTGTGTCAATGGACCGCGGCGTTTTTATTTTCCTTTCCAAGGGAGGCGAGTAAAGTAGTGACGGATTATATCCCCGCTGTGGATGGGTGGGGGGCGACCGCGCTCCCGCATTCCTTTATCGTTTGAAGTTTCTTGAGATTTCTGTCGAAAGGCGACGTCAAAAAAAATGTCGACCAGCAGTCCCGAGGCGGTGAAGAAATTGCTGGAGAACATGCAGACGGACCTGCGGTCTCTGTCCATGGAGTGCAAGAAGAAATTCCCCCCAGTCAAAGAGGTTAGCCCGGCTAGTTAGCTTCACTGAGCTGTTACAGCCACCGGTCTCATTTGTGAATCTGTTGTCCGGGGCCGTGATAATGTCAATTTCACGTATTAGTTTGTGTGAACCTGACTCTCCACCAACCACCGGGCCTGTGCTCTGCTGTGGGAGGTGGGCACTGACTTGTCTCCATACTGTACGGGTAAATTAAAAGTTGTGGCATCTGCCGGGCCTGTCTACCTATCAGTCGTTGAAATTCAATAACACACAGGTGTTTTTAATTACCTGTATAGCAGCCTGTAGGTAATATTAGCAGCCATTGTGGAGGGAACCCCAGCTAACCTCGGCTGACTCACTTTTTCTTTACATAGGCTACTAGCTTGATTATTTATGTAGGCATTCTTTTTTCTTTTTTATCAGTGGTGATGTCTAAGTGAGTAAATGTTTATTTTCTAATCTGAGTGAACCCTTAAGCTGCACACTTTTGTATGTGTGTAGTTCAATGTCACATTAATTATTAGCCACCACTGACAGTGGTTCTGTGTTCAGTGTTACTGTTGTTGACAAAGGTATGAAATACATCCTTATTATGCAAAGCCACTAATGAACATGTTGCTGTTTTCCTCTAAGGCTTTGGGCACCTCCAACAAATTTCCAGATGCAGAAATTAGAGATCTCTCAGAATCTGCACAGTTAAATCCATAACTGTAATGGTTTATCAGATGCCTCTAATCAGAGGACACATATTGGGATTTGCCTCTTATTCATTAATAATATGGCAGTATTGCATTTTTTTAAAGACGAAGTTGAGCTCAATCTTTATTTCTTTATCTTTGCCGTAAAAGACCTCTGTGTAGTCTACACTGGTCTGTGCACGTATCACATTGCAAGCTGATATCACAACGAGCGAGTTTGTATTGACACAGCTGAGAGCCATTTCATACAAGTGTTTTTTTTTTAATTCCTTCAAGTGACTTACTGTTTGTGGTAGCTGACTGTCTCTGTTGTGCAGCAGTGATGGTGACATTTCTAATGACATCATGGCTCAGTTAGCTTAGAGAATAGAAGAGTAATGCACAGGGATGTGATGCGATGCCAGGGCCTCTCACAGTGTGTGTATGTGTGTTTGTCTGTGAGTCACACGTAGAACTAGAAGACAACAGTCGACCCAGCTTTTATGACTCCACTTTTGCCCCTGTGATGACACACCTCTTGTTTATGTGCTCTGCTTTCAGCCGGTCCTCAGGGCAGGGCCACAGTTCATTTACATCTGGAATGTCACTTCTTTTCATTTGATTCTTATTATAAACGCTCAAAGATAATATTGTTTTGAGGCAGGTTGATGACACATGACGTTTGGGTCGACACATACTCCTCTTGCTCTGTTGGTTGTTCGACTTAAATGCATTTCCTCATCGTGCGGATGCTATTTCATCATTTCATGACACTGTAGTACACACAGGGTGTAGGTAGCTTTTGCCAAACTAATCTAATTCAACTGACACCATCACAGCCACAGCCTCATTACCTTAATTCCCTGTAATTCCCAGGTATAGTCGGCTCACTGCTTGCCTATATAACAGTGGTGACACAGGTCATTAGATGAAATGCTCTACTGTATGTGGGGCTTTTGTGGCCATGGAAATATGCACCGAAGCAGCTGAATGGGGAAATACATATCAGGCTACACCAGCTTAGGCTGTTTTCCCTCAGGTCTCACCTTGGATAAAGACAACCTTTAAATGGGAGAGAAATGATTCTGTTCTTTTATATGTCTCTCACTGCAGACAGATTTGATACCTTGACTTGAATGCTGCTTCAAAATGAGGTGTGTGTGTGGCAGTGACATACAGCTGGTCTGGCTGCTCGCTGGCCTTTGCCGAGGGGCCTTAGGAAGCATCTCCTTCAAATATTGATTTATCATCACCCAGGTTTCCTGGTCCTGACCAGCATTCTTCCCCTCAGGGACCACAGGAGTGCACCGAGCCGCTTTGATGTTCCCCACCACACTACCTGAGCTGAGCTCACTCGCTCTTGTTGATGGTGCTCTCTGATTGGAACAACATTTTCCAATTTAGCCTGCCATGATTATATTTGCTATGATGTTTTTGTGCAACAAACAAGCTGAGTGCCAGAAATCGTTGTTTGAATTCAAATGATCTGAGTGACTCTCGCAGCACACCAACATGGTCATCATTTCATTCCTAAAATATGATATGTAGGGCTGCTTCTTTCAGCCTTTGCTGGTTAAGCTGCTCAGGCATTTTTAAGTGAATCATGCTTGATAGTAAATTATCAAATCTTAATACAAAAGCATTATGCCCCTATTGTGAAAGAAGATTAAGAAAGCCCTGTCCTCATTTCCCAGCCAATCTTCATTCCAGTTCCTCCCCCATTTCCCATGCATCTCCCACAGTGACATTGCACCACAGCCAGTGTTTCTCTGGGTTAAGAAGGGCCAAGAAGAGTCTCAATGTTTTTTCTTTTCTTTTCTTTTTTTGTATCATAGCTTCACTCTCAGAATCTGTTTTTCATTGAGTATCATTCAGTGAAACCACCAGGGCTTTACTGTCTGTTGTGCTCTGATTGCTTTTAGGTGAAAAAAGAACATCAGACATCCAGGCTTCCTCTGTCTCTGTAGATAAGTCGGGAGCTGTAACCTGTATGCGTCTTGTAGTGAAATGTGACTGCTTGTCGTCTTGGGAAAACATGCAGGATTAATGAAAGCATTATGGGCAACCTTTGTATGGCTCACTTAACATAACTCATTTTCTAGACAGGTCATGTTCGCTAAATAACACACAGCATACAGTGAGGATTTGGTGAAGTGAGACTCTTGCGCTGATGCTCCAAATGAATATGTCTTTTCCATAATATGCTAAGTCAGTTCCATAAAACTGCTGAGTTCTCACAGTGTTTCTAAGGAAGTCAATCTGTGATGAGCTTCACTAATGTTGCTTTGCAAAGAAATGAGCTGGCACTCACACTTGGGTCAGTTCCGCTTTGAGGATCTCCACACACACAAAAAAAGGCCCTTGAGAAGAACTGAAACTAATGAGCTCCTCCTGATACAGCCTGACAGGGGTTGAAACTCGATATTTACAGTAATGTTGCTATTGTCCAGTGTTATATTATGTTGACAGTCATTCCTGGGTGTTTTCACTGGCTGTGGCTGCTTGCATTTGTTAAATTATAACATATTAGTATGGAAAATCCTCCCGTGATGAACATACTGTACATCAGTAGGGTGGCATAGGCGGCGGGTGAGCCTGACGTTTGGGAAGGCTATTTGTGGTGGTGGTGGGGGGGGTCTCCCTAACCTGCAGTCTTTTCTTTAGGCTAGTTTGACCACTAAAATATATTTGTATAATATATATATATAATATATTGTGACATCGCATAACGTTATCCACTGCTCGATTGAGTTTTCGTTGTCTTCATTGTAAACAAATGCACATGGCCAGGCGGAGGGTTAAAAAACAGAGAAAAAGCTGTTGACGCGTTCTCACTCCCAACTCATCAACATAGCAGTTGCAGTGACATCCTCACACACATTAGATGTGTGTGCATTATTATTATTAGGGCTGACCCCAAAAAATTGAATCTTCATTCGTTGCCATGGTAATCGATCATGAAGACCGTGATCGATTGTTCTTTTTTCTTCCTTTTTGACATGGTTCTCATCGGCAATTGTTACATTAAAATGAGTAGGCTACTTGGCACCTGCCTGATTTTGGAGATATGCAGTGTTTTTTTGCCATTACTTTCATTATTTCCGCTACGACCGCACTTACCTACTCATTTATCCTAAGGTATGTGCATGTCACTCTCTATTATCCACTGTGCAAAGTCAGAATCTAGATCAAGAAATATCAGACATCAGACCTTAAGTGAACAGAGAAGCTGAACAAGCTTGCTCTGCCAACATTTAGCACCTCATGTTATGCATACATATGGTTGATTAAAACCTCTTGAGATTTAATGCCAAGCAGTGACAAGTGCGTCCCAATAGACTTTAAAGATAGGATTTAGCTTGGTTAAAGCATTACTCTGTTAAAATTCTGCTCCAACAACAACATCCATTGGAGGCCTCAGCTAATGGTTAACATCCCAGCAGATGAACATTGTTGGTAATGTGCCAGTTAAATGCAAACAAAATTTGCCAATCAGTTTTATTAAAAATGACAATATTTTCCTCTAAAGCACTGTAGCCAATCGAGCTCTGCCCTCTCAATGACATCATTAGGCCAGTGGTCAGAGGTGACTTCACAATGCTGACACAGAGAAGTAAGGTCTAGACTTACGTACTGCAACAGAAAGCAAAAACAGCACTTTCTATAAGGAAGTGGTGGGGAAAATGTGTTGTTGTGCAAAAAGAGAAATTTCACTGTTTGTGGTCATGTTTTGGACTCCATCATCCTGCAGACCAAGGTGACGTTTTATTGCGTAGATTGATGGGGTTTCGTGCACAGAACCTGCAGAGAGTTGTTGTGATTGTCGAGCAGGGAGCATGTGGCTCTACATCAGGCCGAGAGGAAAGGAAATCCAAACACTCTGCTTCTAATTAGAGCCATTCATCGGTTTCCGGGTTCTCCTTGTGTTGGACTGACTCACAGTTTCTCTGAGGACTCAGCAAGTCAAATGACCTCTCCCTCCTTACCTCATTTAACAGCATCTCCTCTGTTTCAGTACAGTTTTATTGTCTATGTGGTCACTGGACATAAACATGCATGGCTAGAAGCTAAGTTAGCTACATTGGCAAAGCCAGGGTTTGAGTACAAAGAAGGCTCTTGTCAGACTTGAAACACTATTAATAACATGGTGATTGGAGGAAACATGCTCATCATTCTCACTTACCTCGAGAGACAGGCTGCACAACCTCTGGGTGACTCACTTACGTCTGACCAGACTGACAGACAGACTGTCTTTGCTGATAGGTGAAGTTGTGGTTTATGTTGATGGAACATCACAGGTTTGCATGGTCTGAAAATACCAGCAGATCTCTGAGCTGAGAGTGATTTCTCTTCTCTTTCTTATACAAAGAATCATTTCCTGGCAGTTCAAAACCCAAAGACATTCATTTAACAATCATTAAACTAACAAAGCAGCAACTTTAAAGTAACATTGCAGAGTTTTTCGGCCTTAAAATAATGTTTCCAGACTCAATGCAATGGTAGAAACCCACTGTCTCCTTGCAAACATGTGGGAAATACTGTCGTTTATTAATGAGAATAAACACTGTATGCGCTGGATAATAAGTTTTGTTTTCGTTAAGTTTCATTTTTCCCCCCAGAGGATAGCGCTTCTCAACCAGATGGTGGAAGCACTGAGCTGAAACGCCACAATGTTGCTTTAAAGGGAAAGTTCAACATTTTAGGAAATTGGCCCATTGCCATAATCCCTATAGTCGTAGGAGGAGGTTTGTTACCTTTAATTGTCGGTGCAAGGCAAGCTATTTTTAGAACGGCGGAGCAGAGCCGCAAAAATGTTGAACTATCCCTTTAAGAATCGCTGACCATTTATTTTTAATCATTTAGTTGATTTATTGTGGTAGGTCTAAATGGACCCATACAAAGCCAGAGGAAGTATTTCCTGAGATTTAAAACTGAAAGTATTGTTTCAGTTGTTTATTTCTTTAAAAACCTCACCCAGATTCTCCCAGACATTGCAGTTTTTTGGCACTTAGCTTTAACAGTTATTCTTAATAAAAGCCACAGTATATTATTGTCTCTGCCTCTGGGAGTATTGAAAGTAGCCACGGGAGGGTTTGTAGTTATTTGAGACTGAAAAGATGTCTGTGTTGCCCTCACTGCCCTGTAATGAACTCTGGCTCTGTGCGAGGAACAAAGGAGAAGAGGGAGCCTAGCATTTTTTGAAGATTAACTTTATAAGGAGCTGCATGGTAATAGGCCAGTTCACAGTTTGTATTAACAGACCAGCCCACTAACCAAGCGGTTGCTTGGTAACGATTGACGATTCAGCAGGTTATGAATTGTTGACTTGGACACGGTTGCTCGACCTTGTGGCTCTTCATATGATGCGTCAAAGGGACATAGTCGGCCAAACACTGTACCTCAGCCACTCTGATGTAAACAGCATTTGCAGCATTTCTCCCTGTGAAGTCTGTTGACGTGACTCACTTATAATTTCGAAGACTTTCATCATGAGAATGCAGAGAAGCGGAGGCTGTGTTTTCACCATCTCGAGCTGTAAATGGTCACTTTGTGGTCTTTAGATAAAAAGGCTTATTATCTGAAATGATTTGGTTCACGCTCGATCTCTGTGACCGCAGACATTTAATATGATGATGGCTGCTTTGAGAATACGGTTTTGATATTCCGCTGGTAATATAGCATACGTACGCTTGGAAGTTGGAATGTAGTCAGAACGTGCAGCGGCTGTATGGAAAATGCATCAAGGTAACAGAGGCCCATTCACTGAGGATGTTGCAGCTCCTCCAGATGCCAGTCATACAGTATACCTGTTGTTTCGATTAGGAGCAGCAATGCTTTATATATTTATTGTTTTACCAGAATAAAATGATAAATGGATTACATTTTATCAAGGAAATCTTATCTGCAATGATAAGTGCATTTGAAAAAAAACAAAACAGAATAGTTCAAGCAGTGTTTCCCCCGGCAGCGGTGTGTTTGAGGACACTGTACCCATGTGAGTCAGAAGAGCTTCGACTAAAATGACCTTAGAATAATTAAAGATATTATCCTTAATGCTTGTCTTGACTTTTATGTATGATTTAACGACCTTTGACATTTATCAGTGGAAAACAGTATTAAAAAAATGAAATGTCTATTTACCAGCCTAAACGAGTTTGTCTGTACTAAACTAATTTAGGCAACATCCAACCATTAATTGTATTCAAACTGACACACCGCGGCCCATACTGTACAGTTACTGCCATATTGAAGACTAATTACTAACCTTCTGCATAGATTCCAGCGTAGATACACTGCTGAGAGAATAAAAAGAGAAACACTGCTAATTCTGTGGCAGGGAACAAGTGAATTCTGACATTGGTCACTGCTTTTTTTCACCATATTCTTTATTCAGTCTGATGCCAGAAAAAAAATGCTCATCATGAAGATATTGAATATTGAGGTTTGTCTGTTTTCAGCTGTGCAGTTATTGAAAGTGAAAGAGGTTGATTATTTAGTTTAGTTTTCTTATGGCATTACAAAAAGTGAATATTATTTAAAGTACACTACTTGGGCTGGACTGTATTGAGGCATTAAATAGTAGCCTATATTATCATCCAAATGTAGAAGACAGGATCAGAAGGAGGAGTGATGGGGAGGAAGGACTGGGAGGGAGGGTCAAGAGGTTATAGGAGACACTTTCAGGAACAGTTCTGTCCTTCCTGTATTTGTATTGTTCTTTTTGTACGGCAAGCCAAGTTTGCCATCTGGGATAGTAAAAAAAAAAGTGAGCTGAATTGAGGTTGGAAGGATCTCGACTGGCTTGCAGTGACTTGCATATCGTATACAGAGAGATGATAAGAGCGGCTTCTGTTTTGACTGGTAAATGCTCAGTCTCTGTGTTTCTCTCACTTGTCTCCATGTCATCCCCTCCTCCCACCCTTCCCTTTCTTTGACATCTCCTCTTCCCGCTTTCTAATTCTTCGCATCTCATCCCCCACCAGACACCTCACAGGGGAAATCACATTCTAGTAGCACGTTCCTCTCAAGTTGAAGTCTTTGCAGATTTATCAGCCCCAATTCTGTCCTTTCTGTTTCTCTCCTGTGGTCGTTTATTTACGGGAAGCTGTGCCTACTATCAGTATCTTTGCGGTGGTGCACTGTCTCGACCTTTTGATACACATTATATCGAGTTTTAACCTGAATGTCTTCTCTCTTTTTTTCCCCGCTGCCAGGCCGCAGAGTCTGGCATTGTGAAGATTAAGACCATTGCAGCCAGGAACACAGACATACTGGCAGGTAAGTGAGAAAGTGAGAAGAGTGGTGGTAAACCACAACTGAGACATCTGGTCGCCACTTTTTCAGGTGCACTTCACTCACATATTGAGTATATTTGGGTTATTTGAATTGAGTTTGATTGTGTTAGTTAGATTATTCATGATAGTATTTCTAGTTGGCTTTACAACACATGCTACTTTGCTCTCTCATACAAACATTACTCTCATATAAATGTACAATAAAATGAAGGCGACCTACACATGAATACACATAAACGCTTATCCCTAATATTTGGATGCAAATTGTCTTCATTAATTAGATTGAAATCACCACCCTGCAATTTCAAATGGGACCAGCACTTCATCACTTGAACAGCAAACTGTGCCAACACTGTCTTGGCTCTTTTTTGTGACATTTGCAGAGTTGACACATAGTCGACATTTTCTGAGTTCCACTGCTGGCTGTCCAGCTGCCTCCCTGTCGCTGCAGTCTGTACAGTTTTGTTGGAGTAGATTTGTTGTTGTAACAACAGTGCAGTGACATGATACAAAAAGATCAGTGAAAGTTGTTGTGCAGGTGTAAAATCACAGAGAAACTAAATCCATGTGACAGTGAAACAGATAGTGGGATGTAATGTGCTGGTTCGCTATGTTCTGATTAGAGAGAACAAACGCACTAAGATCACACTTTCATTTTACACGTTATTGTGTGACTGTTTAAAATTACAACATTTAAACTCAGTACAAACCTGCCACACACTTCAAGGTAATTGGATACAGTTCCTTGTTCTTATTTTATTAGGCAGTTCTGACCATTTCAACTTAGTTAGGTCAGGTTTAGTCCTTTGCTGCTACTTTCCTGCAGCAGTGTCTAATTGTAATTCTGCTTAAAAAAAAGCTAAAAAGAAAGGTTTTAACACTTTATCTGATCTTAACAATGACATTGTGGTTTCTGTACGACTCCTTTCTTATGTATTCATTTTATCTGTGTTTCTCCCTAAAATCCCAAAATGAGCTTGACATGTACTTTGATTCCCAAAATGTATTTATGCAGATATATAAAAAAAAGAATAAAAACTCACATTGAGCCTTATCTGTGTCCTTTCCCTGCAGCTCTGAAGGAGAACAGCTCAGAGGTCGTGCAGCCCTTCCTGATGGGCTGTGGCACCAAAGAGCCAAAGATCACCCAGCTGTGTCTGGCTGCCATCCAAAGACTCATGTCCCACGAGGTGGTGTCTGAGGTGAGGACAACCAGTGTGCCTGGTGTTTGAAATGCTGAGATACAGTATGTGCATGCAAGGAAAATAGAGATCAGTGTATACAGTAAGCAGAATTTAAAAAGAATGTGTGTTGAGATCTATCAGTTTGTATAATTTGGCACAGATCCAGATCACAAGAAAATGCTGAATCTGTATTACTTCACTAACAATGCACAAGGCAGCTGCAGCATTTAACAAAATGTCTTTGTGAATTAGAGATAACATTGTACAACAACGGCAAAGAACTACAATTGCAACATAGCAATGAGACAGTTCATTTCCGACAGCAGGCACTAAAATAATACAGCTGTCTTGCGCAAAGATAAAGACAATAAATAAATAAATAAAAGTATGCTAGAGAACAAAGATCATGTGAAGAATTGTTTGGCCTTTCAGGAGGTATTTGCTCTTCATTTTAACTCTTAAAGGGATAGTTCAACATTTTGGCAAATTGGCCCATTGCCATAATCCCTATAGTTTTAGGAGTAGTTTTGTTACCTTTAATTGTCAGTGCAAGCTATTTTTAGAACAGCGTAGCAGGGATGCGAGCTGCTCAGAGCTACGCTATGGAGGCTCATGGAATTTCTTGGAGGTAATTTCATGTAAAACCGCTGATGCAGCTCTGTACTGAGAGACCTGAATGTAACACTAACCCTAACACTTGAGCTACGCAAATATAAGGTCACACATCAGCCAAAGCACATCCCTCTCTGTTACGGGTAATTCATTCAGATCAATAGAGGGGTCAGTGCAACTCATCAATATCCAATCAGAAAGGAAAGGTAAATATTAGAATAGTTAATTGAGTTTACTCCTGGTACTGCTGGCCACATCTGAAAGACGTCAATCTCTCCTTTCCTCTTCCACTACTCATTTGGTGACTACAGTTGTATCCCACATTTGTAGTCATTCCACATTTTCTATGAGCCAGCGTTTGGCCCAGAAATGCTATGACTGGGATGCTCCTGTGGTTTCACATGATCAATGTGTGCAATAGCAGTAAAACAGCCCATAGGGAGAAGGCGTAGCAATCTCATTTCCTGAGATTGATACCCTTGTTTAACATAAATGAAGTTTAATACGAGCTCATGTGAGGAGTGAAGAGCTTTCGAACCATTTAAAGAACCCAGCAGGAGTCAGACCTGAGATCAGAGCTTGTTTGAAAGCCGGTACCCTGGAGCTGCAGCCCTGCTTTCTGCATTTTTACGTGGGGCGCTTATTTAATTAGCCTAACACAGGTTTCAAAGCGTATGTTACTGGTGGTGACTAACTGCTCAACACTCCCAGAGTAAATCCTCTCACAAGACAAGTGTGACATGAAAAACTACTTGGTGTCATTTTGATCTCTTAAACCATTTTCTGCTCTTTTTAGACTCATTATTCACACTTGGGATGATTGTAATTATAACAAATTTGTCTATTTGTTTCTGTAACAAATCAATAAACGGAAAGAAAACCGCTCATCTCAATGTGACATATTCAGGTTGCTTGCTTTGTCCAAAACCTGAAAATCAATTAGAAATATCAAAGCCCAAAATCCTCACACTTTGATACTTGGAGGATACACACAATGAAGTGTGTGAGACAGATTTTGTGAGTGAGTCAGAAGTTTGGGGGAAGTCTTCTTGGTCTTTGAAATAGCATTTTTTTTTTGAGTCTTCTCTAATATCCTCTGCCAGAGTTCTTTATACTCGTCTCTGAGTGGTTGTTATTTCGCTGGTGCTCCCAACAAACATTCAGCAAATCTAGGACATCAAGGACACACACTTCATATATTCTACAACACACATTTTCTGATCCATTGAACATTGTAAATCCTCTCTCCTTCTCCTGCCAGCAGCACTTTATCTCATCAGCTGCTCTCAGCTGCGGGCTTTCAAAGCGACCCGAAGGCCTCACAAGTCGGAGTGAGACTACCTGTATTTTCAAGGTGTCACTGGAGTGAGGCATTTCAGAAACTTTGTCACAGGGAGAGAATTTGGTGATGGTTAATGTCACTTTTCCTCAGGGATGGAGAGAAGTCTGTTCAAATGCCTTGAAAGAAGATGTTGTTGAAAAAAAAAAAACAATAAAAAAAACAGACCAGACATCTGATGGCTGTGAGGGCATCTGCTGAAAATGCCAGGAACTGGGCTATATCAACAACCAAGCAATTCTTCCAGTGTCTTCATATGAAGAGTTTCTTTGTTTTTCCATCTTTTGAAATTCATAATATTTTGGTTTGGTGGAGTCACTGATTGGTTTGTTAATGTTCAACGTTCTGGCAGACTCATCTGTAATGAAAATAATGATTAGTCCCAGTCTTGGAGTGTTTCAATAAGTATACATCTGTTTGAGTCAGGATCCCTCCTGTGACTCCAGCTCTGAGGCCATTCGTGATGAGTCGTTATATTTTGGACAGCTTGACCCAAGAAAGGACGTGCAGTGTCACATACAGTCAGCATCAAGTGACATAACATTAACTGGCAGCTAGATGTGGTGTTATTGAACTCAGTGGTGTTGTGACCCCTCAGCATGCAGCACCAGCTGCTCCCCCAAGTGTCTGTCTATGTGTATTTTTGTGCATGTCTGTAATTTTTTAGGGCTATGCAACCTCAGGTTTTAGTCTGTTACAAACTTGTGATGCTTTTACCGCCCCCTTGAAGTTGCAGTTCCCTTGAAGTATGTGTGTATTGTAATCAATGGTGTTTGTGCGTGTGTTACAGGCAGCAGCAGGGAACATCATCAACATGTTGTGGCAGCTGATGGAGAACGGTTTGGAGGAGCTGAAACTTTTACAGACGGTCCTGGTCCTGCTGACCACCAACACGGTTGTACATGATGAAGTACTTTCCAAGGTACACAGCCAGCACACTCCTGCATGACACACTGAGCCTGACTACAAAGATCCCAAATAAAGAGCACTGAACTGCGTGTTCATGGAAACATTTTGTGTATTTCTTTGGTGTAAGGCTTGCGGGTGATCGCTATTAAAGTTATGGTTTGTATTCATGTTCAGAAACACGTTTAGTTAAACTGGGTGAAATGGTGCCTTCTATCCGGAGAGTAATCAATATGTATTCAGAGAAAGGATAAATAATCAGACCTCTGTGGCAGCTGCAGGACTGACAAAACTCAGACCAACCCATGCTTAAGGAAAGAAGGATTTTGAGATAAGATAAACCTTTATTGTCCATTTGCACTGAAATTTGTGTTGCACAACAAGCTTCACAATCATCACATTTCCACATTATGCAAAACTTTGCTTGACATAACATGCAAGGCATATTGTAATGTTGTAATCGTTTCCACGGACAGTTTGGACGGAAAGCAGAATGGCCACAAGAGTAAAATAAAATGTGAATGGAGTTGAGATATTGGTGGAAAAAGTAAATAAACATATTGTTGAGCTACAGCAGAGAGGAAATGTTACTTGTGTATATACAGCATGTTTGCCATATGCTATAATATATGCCATTTGCTAAATTAGGTCATTTACATTTTCTTTTCACACATTAGGTTGGAAATATCCCACATTGCATGGCAAAGTACTACGTACTGTAGTAAATGTACTGCACACGTTGTTTTGCACAATCCTTATTAGAATGCACTTGTTCATTTATTTGTAGGTGATATCGAGTTTTTTACACAAGCAAACCCTCAGTAAATCAGGCCCCTAGTGTTTATTTAAAGTATCTCCACCTACATATTGCACATGTGGACAGAAAACTTTTTCTTCATGAGTCATCCTCCATCTATTATTAAATTGTGGCGATAATGTTTTATTACACCCAACAGTACAGATTTGTGGCATCCTTGCCCCAGAGCGTGCACCGGGCTGAATTACGCGGTCCCACTCTGCTCAAACTGTTGTTGTTGCGCTGCCTGTATCTGCATAATGCAGCATAACACTTTAATGTTTCACCCCTGCCCAGGCCATTGTGCTGTGTTTCCGTCTGCACTTCACCAAGGACAACATCACCAACAACACGGCGGCCGCCACCGTCAGACAGGTCGTCACCGTGGTGTTTGAGAGGATGGTGGCTGAGGATGAGCGTTTCAAAGGTCAGAGCGTGTCGCTGCTGTCTCACAGTCCTTAGAGTTCAGTTTGTCATTGATAACATGCAAACTATTCAGTTCAATTTCATCTAATCTTTCACGTATTTAAGATTCATGGGACTTAAAAAATCCTGAGTTAATCTACACTGACACGTTAGGCTTCAGTGGGGGAGTTAAAAGCCACAGCGGCTTAAGTTCTTACTGCTGAGGTCTTTTCTGAGAGAATATAAAATGTAATGACAACCCGTGTTTTAATTTGAAAGCCCAAAGTCAATCCGCATGCAAGGAAACTGTTTAAAGTAGCAGTTATTTCCCTCTGTACATGAATATATGAAAGGAATGTCCTTTTTGAGTTAATACTCCTCTTTATTTACTTATTCTATTGTTGCTCTATCAGTGAGTTGTTTAAATGCCTAAAAGTCATTATCTCCAACCCAGGCATCGTGGAGCAGCCTCCTCCTGTCCAGGGAAACACCAACAGGCGTTCTGTTAGCACCCTGAGGCCCAGTGCAAAAGACGCATACATGCTGTTCCAGGTAAGTCCACCAGGGGGCGACAGGCTTCCACACACTTCACCTTGGCCTAGGGTGAAACCCTCAAGGCCAAGCTGGTTTTGAGACGTGGCTCATGATGTCATCATTTGAGGACTTGAGACTAGAGATGAGAAAAGTCCCCTCAGCTGGAAATGACTGAACTACTGCCCTACTCATTAGATAGTTGATCATTTCTTTCATCTCTGCTGTTAAATCAAATGTTGTGTCATTCAGTGGGTTCTTTTCATCCCTCAGTTGTACTGGGCTCTTCTCCTCCTCCCACAGCAGACCTCAGTGACTTCACTGTTTCAACCACTGTGATCAATGTGGGACATAACGCTCCATTGTTTTGAATGCTGCTGTGTGACTCCCTGCAGGACTTGTGCCAGCTGGTGAACGCTGATGCCCCCTACTGGCTGGTGGGGATGACAGAGATGACACGGACGTTTGGCCTGGAGCTGCTGGAGTCTGTCCTTAATGATTTTCCTGGAGTATTCCTACAGGTGAATGAATTATTATACAATATAATGTATGGGCTCCTATTGGATGGAACACATACACAGAAAGCACTGAGGCGGAAAACTTAACCGAAGGAACTATAAGCAGTCATCCGTCTTCAGATTTAATTTTCTCTTTACACCAGGGATTTTGCAGTGAAACAAGTTGTTTCTTTGTAACTGAACTTTTGACCTGATCCCAGCCTCTGTCCCTCTTCCTCTTCCCCCATCCAGCACCAAGAGTTCAGTTTCCTGCTGAAGGAGCGGGTGTGTCCACTCGTCATCAAGCTCTTCTCCCCCAACATCAAGTTCCGTCAGGGCAGCAGCAGCTCCGCCTCGCCAGCACCTGTGGAGAAGCCCTACTTCCCCATCTGCATGAGGCTGCTGCGCGTGGTGTCAGTCCTTATCAAACACTTCTACAGCTTACTGGTGAGGAACTGATCTGCCGGCGATGGTCGACTGGTCAGAGCCGTTTCCTGATGGATGTTTTATGAGTGAGGGATTTTCCTGAGCTCAGAACTGATACCCCTAATTGATTCGGTCTGATTAGCATTGGATTAGCGTCGGCATACTATTGTCTTAGTTCTGCTCCAGGTGCTTCCATGAGCTTAGCTACGTCTGAGTAATTCAGCGTTGCAGCTGTTTGTATTTGCTCGGATTCTATCAATCCTTGAGATGGAAATTTGTCTTTTTGCCTACGTCCAGTGAGACGTTCAGTGAGTCACTGAACAGCTTCATCAAAGTGTCTGATACATGTGCGTCTGTCTTGCAGGTGACTGAGTGTGAGATCTTCTTGTCTCTGCTGGTGAAGTTCCTGGATGGGGAGAAGCCACAGTGGTTGAGAGCAGTGGCTGTAGAATCAGTGCATAGGCTTTGTGTGCAGCCACATTTGTTACGGTAAGCGTTAATGTCCAGAAACACTCAGTAACTACAGTAAATACATTCTGGTAAATGTGTCACAAAAAATATTTTTTTCCCCATCTTAGTTAAATATGAACTCATATTCTAAAACCCCGGCTCTCATGCCTCTTATTTAGTGGCTTCTCACTCAGCAGCCAAACTGTGTCATGTATCTGGTCATAATAGCTAAATGTTCCAGTGGCTCTGTAAGAAAACAAACCCACACTCTCTGCACAAATAACGCAAGCAACCTTTGTGTTAGGAGTATCTTCTATCTGTGCTGTCAACGGGCTGTAAAACAGTTCAATGCCACCTGCATGGTTCAAGGAAAACCCAAGAGAAACACATTATAGATAAATTGCTAGATGAACAGCTAGCTTGTACAGCAGAGGCTTAAAAGCTGTATCTGAGCCTGATCCCTGACGGTCCAGATTAGCTTGATGGAAGTTAAACAAGGTCTGACAACAGAGTGAGATGTTTGTTATTAAAAATTATGTGGTCTGTTCGTTTATTTGGTTTTTAGTTCATGTTGTCTTTTGTAACATCACATTTTCTTTTAAGCTGGAAAAAAGAAAAAGAAATGATGTCCTGAAATTGTGTTGTTCACAGTCCAGTTCTCACCTGCTCCAGCCCCCATGTGGCCAGTCTCTGACATGTCTTCACAATGTTCTGTGTCATTTTCTTTCTTTTTTTTCAGTTCCTTCTGCCAGTCATATGACATGAAGCAGCACTCCACTAAGGTGTTCAGAGACATTGTCAATGCCCTGGGGTCCTTCATCCAGTCCCTCTTCATCGTCCCCAATGCAGGCAATGCTGCTGCCGTCAGTGCCCCTGCTGGTTAGTTCACACGTCTCTCTTTTAAAATATATTCATTATTTTGTTGTCTTGACACGATCTTTACCCAAAAGAAGCAATAACTCCAGAACAAACAAATAAACCCGAGCACATTTATCATAACAGCAGCCAATGCCAAAGACAAGCCAAATGCAGAAATGAAGTGCAAATAACATAACTGAATTATATGTACAAAGAATACACAACATGATGCATTTTATCAGATTCAACACATTCAATCTTGAAAGCTTGAAAGCATTTTCACTATTTCACTGTTTTACTACAGCCATTTCTCCTCACCACAAATCATATGTGGGGGTACAGAGTCCAGTTTTCATATTTCTTATTTGTTTGTTCTGCAAATCTCAAGGAAATGATAAGAAATGAATTTAGATGTATTAAAAAATACAACAGTTGATGCATATTTTGATTCAAAATGAAGCTACTGAAGATGAAGTTGATAGATGTCATTTACTGCAACAAACAATCATGGGGATTTGGTTGCAAAATATGTTTATGGTTTGTATGTTTTTTTTAATCATATTGTGCTCGATTCCAGCTTCCTGACTGATATCACTTGCTTTTTTATTTCCCTCCATACACCTCTCTAACTTAATGTCCAGGCGGCTCAGGTTCAGGGGCCCAAGGCACAGCACAGGGCGGCCCCGGGACAGGAGGGGTCAGCGGCAGTCTGACCACCCAGGCTGCATTTGAATACCGTGGTACCTGGATCCCCCTCATGACTGTCAGTGTCCAGGGCAGTGCCAAAGCCACATAGTAAGTCCTGTTGCAACTTGCCACATTTTATTCCATGCGTATATGTAAAGTAATATCAACCTGTAACCTGACCCTGCCCAAGGCCATGGGCTGGTCTTCAGGTCAGATAGAAGCTGGTGTGGGGATTTGGGAGTAGAAGATATTGAATGATAATCAACCAACTGCAATCAGTTCATTCTAAGGTTACAACAAAGTCATGGTTTATAAATTGCAACACATTGTGGAGAGTATGACTCCTTCTATTGCACTCATCTAAGCCCATTTCTGCCATTTAGACAATTCAGAATTTAACATTAAAACTTGACTTAAATGGCTAGTTTATGAAAAAAATAACTGTTGGGTTTACATCAAGCTCTGGGTCATAAATACAGTTAATGGGACTGGAAGGGGTGGGTTCAAAGAGACTGCACACAGGCCCGGGTTGGGCAGATCATAATAAGACAGATCAAGTGTTAAATCCTTCTCAAGGAGTGAAAATGCTTTTGTAATTAGTGCTTATATAATTCAGAGGTGAAGATCTGAAACACAGAATTACATTTTCAGCCTGAGGCAGTGGTGTAAAAAGCTGAGGTGTTGTCTAAATTGTCTTCTCTGACAGCGATGGAATCTGCTGGCTGTAATTAAAACTATTGTTGGTTAGTTTTGGAGGCTGCATGAAGCCTTAAAAAACACAAGTAAACAGAGAAAAACATAGCGGGATACTGTTATCCTGGAAGGCTTTGGAGCGTGAAAGGTTTTAGTCAGTCAACAGTCATGCTAAAGGACCTAAGGAGCTGTACCAGCTCTGAATCAGAACCAGCAGATGTACCACTATACACTACTTAGGGATATTCGGCTCTCGGATGAGATTTCGGAATGCATTGAAAGTGCATTAAAACCTTTACAGGTGAACTAAATTTGACCATTTCTAAACTTTTGAATGCACATGTCCAACTGTTGAATGTTTCAGTTCTTATAACATAACATGCTGTTCTCTAACAAGGTGGGTAACATCGTCATCAAGCATCACAACAACAAGTGTCTGTTCCAAGAATTTACACTAAATGTTCTGGTTCAATGACAGTTTGTATTGAAACAGTCTCTTCATCCTGCTGTTCACACTCTGTTCACACATTCTTTGTTGTTGTATACCCACCGCTGTTACTGTAGCTTTTGTTTCAATACATTGTTTGAGATGAAGAAATTATCCTCCCATACTTCTACTTGAAGCCCTTCTTTCATGATATAATATCACTGTAGCATGAACTTTTTATATTTTCTATAAATTTCAACTTTTTGTGAGTAGTGTGAACCATTTTTCTGGCGATGACAGAACTATTAAACTAGTCAAGCCTGCTGGATATAAAGCCATGCATCATTTTTTCTGTCACCTAGAGAGACAAATGGTCACCCTTAGGAAATATTTTTAAGGTGATGGAAGCACCAGCATTTCTTCTGGAAGGAAGAGTGAGATGTTGCAAAGCTGTAATGGACATGTTTCGTATCTCAGCACGACTGACACAAATTATTGAATATTTATGGTGCAGTTCAGTCCTAAATCAGGATGCTAAGACAACCGACACCATAATATGTTCTCATTTTGATTAAACAAACCAAACTGAATTCATTCCGGCACATGGCATTCCTCTCACCGCCACCTCATTTCGCTCTGTCTCTCTTCGTCCCCCAATAGTCTGGAGATGCTGGACAAGGTGGAGCCCCCGTCCATCCCAGAGGGCTACGCCATGTCTGTGGCCTTCAGTGCCCTGCTGGACCTGGTCAGAGGCATCACCACCATGATAGAGAGAGAACTGGCTGTGGAGGAGGAGGCGGCTGCTGAATTCAGGGAGGCTCACCCCGACCAGCAGTGGCAGCCACAACCCGGTAAGAGTGGACAAGAGGAACAGTGTGAAGTGGTAGATAGGCAAGGTAGTGTACTAGTGGTAGTGAATGTGAAGCATAAACACTGACATGTGTGCTAAATAAATACAATGTGTGAATCATCTAGGGATGATGTTCTCAAAAGCAACCTCTCACAGAGAGATTATACAAAACTGTGCTTTCTTGCAGTGTAGCCAAACCCGATAAGATTCTGGGTTGTAAGCTCTTTAATGACCCCCTGTGGCCTTTATAGTGCCTGTTAGACTTTACAATCTGTAACCTAACCGTAACCCTTTTTTTTAAATGATATGTTGAATGAGACTTGTTCTTTATTTCTGTGATATCATCTAAGGTCAAGTGAAATAATTCCTGAATAAAATGAATAACAGTTTGTGTTTGTGTGACAGGAGCCCATCTGGTGTGGGAGGAGATGGTCAGTGCCTGTTGGTGTGGTCTACTGGCTGCTCTGTCGCTGCTGCTGGATGCAAGGTAAACCTGTTTTCTGTCTTCCAACAAACTGCTGCTCTGTACTGTAGTTAGACTGCCCTACAATAAGTATCACAAAATAGAGTTTTTTAACCATACAGAATGTGCAAACAGAAAAAACACATTTTAAAGGAAATCAGACACGGTACATCATCTTGTTTTCAAACTAATAATCCTATTTTGCTCTATTGATGGAAAAATAATCAGCTTTGATGGCAACCAAGATTAGGACATCATCACTAAAGTAAAAGTGCACTGATCTCCTCTCTTTTCATCTTGTCTCTTCAGCACCGATGAGACGGCGACTGAGAATATCCTGAAGGCCGAGTTGACCATGGCCTCACTGTGCGGTCGTCTGGGCCTGGTGACGCCCCGAGACGCCTTCATCACAGCCATCTGCAAGGCCTCTCTGCCTCCACACTACGCTCTGACTGTACTCAGCAGCAACGCCGCCAACCTCTCCAGCAAAGGTACATCTTGGCAACTACAAGCGGCATCTTTAAAGGCATAGTTCAACATTTTAGCAAATTGGCTCATTGCCATAATCCCTATAGCCTTTAGGAGTAGGTTCGTTACCTTTCAGTGTCGGTGCAAGCTATTTTTAGAACGGCAGAGCAGAGCTGCGAGCTGCTCAGAGCTACGCTACAGAGGCTAATGGAATTTCTTGGTTTCCCTCATCTCTCTCATCAAATACACAATCCAACAACTCCAAAAAGCTCTCGTGGACAAGTTGTGACCTGCACATTCACAATATAAGATAATAACAACGTTACAAGTTGTTTTAGAGGTAAATTCATGCAAAACTGCTGATGTGCATTCCCGTCTGGGGGAGTTTTTCAGCAAGCAGTCTCTGCATTTGCCACAAAAACAACTCTGTCTCATACCATTACGTTATTATCTCATAGGGTGGTGAATGTGCAGGTCACAACTTGTCCACGAGAGTGTTTTGGAGTTATTGGATTGTGTATTTGATGAGTTTAAAACCAAGAAATTCCATGAGCCTCCGTATCTGAGCTCTGAGCAACTCATGGCTCTGCTCCGCCGTTCTAAAAATTGCTTGCACTGACAGTTAAAGGCAACAAACCTACTGCTATGCCGATAAGGATTATGGCAATGGGCTAATTTCCCAAAATGTTGAAGTATCCCTAAACCTCCTAGAAAATGTACCACATGCAGTGCTGTTTACACATACAGATAGCCCCGAAATACCTTTTCAGGCCTTTTCTAGCTTTTTCTTTGAGCCATTTGGGACTGAGTTTGGTATGCATGTCTGTACTCCTGCTTTAATGTTTGCATCATGTAATCCCAAACACAGACCATAATGCACCCATTTTAAAGTCCTCCTTTCCAACCCAGAGGGTGCCCTCTGGTCATGTGTGTTTATGTTAAATTAATGAGCACTTCTCCTCTCCCATTTGATTCCAAGTGCATTCTGTTAAACTGAGCTTAACATGTAAACTGCTGGCGTTCTGCCAGTCCCTACTGCCCTGCTCTTATTGTGTTAATCCATAACTTTTCACTGTGGCCTCTAATTAGGAACACCAAGGAGAACGTGTCAGGGGAACACGCACACACACACAACTGCTCTCCAAACCAACCACTTAGAGGTTCACCATTTGCATATTAGCTTGTAGAGATAAAGCCGGCAAATTGGGTCTCAACTCGCGATGGATGTTTGCCTTGGAGTTAATTAACAAAGCTTTTCTTGCATGTCGTAAGCTTGTTACGAAACCCGTCTGTGTGTATTACTGACTCCCATCCAAAGACTTGACTTGAGTGTGTGTATGTGTGTGTTTGCACACATGTCTGTGTTTGAATGTGTGTTCTCCGCAGCCTACTCTATCCAGGGCCAGAGTGTGCAAATTATCAGCCCCTCCAGTGAATCTCATCAGCAGGTGGTGGCTGTCGGGCAGCCGCTCACTGCCCAGCCCCAGGGCACTGTGGTGGTAAGGACACACAATTACGAAGAGGCAGCAGTTACACTTGACATTTAATAATTTCATTTATGTGGCAGTTCTCCAGAAAACAAAGCAGACATCTTATAATCAAGACAAATTACACATGAAATCATTTTTTCAGAAAAAAAGGCAGCAGCTGCAAAACAACTAGAAACTGTTGCTCCTGAGGAAGATTAACACCCTTGTTTTTAAGGCCATACATGGTCTTGTACCTCAGTATGTTATCTCTCCAACCTACTCATGAGCTATGAACCAGCGTGACCCTTCAGGTCGGCTGGGACTGGCTCCCTGGTGTTCTGAAGTGGCTCAGAGCTGCCACCCATATGGGGGAGGCCGCATGAAGCTATTTAACTCACATTCACCAAAATATTCACTAACAATTTGGTGTGTGAGTAAAGATATCAGTCACGTCGCATATGTATGTACGGATGAATCAGGGTGGGCTGCGATGCATGTCGGATGGGGCAAGAAACCAAACCAAGAGAGAGAGAAGCCCCACCCAAATAGACAGGTAGAATAAAATCCCCTCCCAGCCCCTTCTATCATTTAACCAAGTAGCACAACAACGCCAGCTGGCAGGCAGAGCAGTATTTGTTTAATGTGTCTTATTATTTTATTGGTCTGAATGTTTATATCATATTTCATTCCTAATTTTTAACAGTTTTAATTTAGATATCTTAACATTATTGTCTGGTTGGTCTATTATTTTGTTTACTTAATAGTTTTCAAATCCACACCAGTCATTTATGTGTTTTACTTTTATTTATATCTAATCTTTTATCATTACACTATCCACATAAGTTTTTGTGGTTGCAACTTCCATGATAGTTCAGGCTTTGTGCAGTACATTGCACTGCCACATGGGATAAAGTGTCTGCGATAAGAACTGAGAAATCCCTCTGTCGTGCATATAACACACAGAAATACTCACAGACAGAATAAAAGGCAAAACGAAACTGCATTTACCAGTTTGTTTGTAACACTAATATGCATAGTATGCAAAACACCTCCTTTATAATACGCCCACATTAAAACGGGTACACTCAAGTCACCATTTGTGTAAGGAGCAATGGTTATGAACATACTAGGCAGGAATGTCTATGCATATTAATTTCCCTCGAGAGCAAAAATGTTTCAAGATATTTAGGAGGTGACCATGCTCCTGACCTGAAATATATCGTTATGCTGTAATTACAATTCCTTCACTATCATGGTAATTTAGCTCTAATACTATATGCATGTGGTCACATGCTTCGACTGATGCTGAACTTCATCTTATAGTTTTTCTAAAAGAGAAAGTTTCTGCTTATTTTACTCACTGCGGTTTTCTCTGGCGAAGTGTCTCGGCTAAGTCCCTGATGACTTGTGTGTGTTAAAATGTACTGTGTGTCCCCCTGTCAGCTCACGGCAAAGAACATCCAGTGTATGCGAACCCTGCTGAACCTGGCCCACTGCCACGGGGCCGTGCTGGGCACCTCCTGGCAGCTGGTGCTGGCAACCCTGCAGGTACTACTATCACCACACACATGAATGCACACATCTCTATCTACTTATACATAGACACCCCATATTCCCTCATGATCCTCATCCCTTATGAGAGGAGGATGTGTAGGACCAAGTGACATTTCTTTTTGAACTGTCTGTCAGGAATGAAATGACCTTTAGCAGATCTAGATTATCTTCTCATTTAGGTTGAATGATTTGCATTGTCTACCAGTATTGAGAATATATTTCATGGTCTTGTCAGTTGATATAGATGTAGTTTCTCCACTTTGCAACTTCCTCTTCTCACTTTTGTCTCCCAGCATTTAGTCTGGATCCTGGGACTGAAACCAGGGGTGGGTGGTGCTCTGAAGCCAGGCCGAGCTGTGGAGGGGCCCAGTACAGTGAGTACCGTCATTATTATTATTACTGGATATTTTAGAAAATCAGTGCTTAGAAGTAGAGCCACGACAATTAACCAATTAATCAAACAATATTTGATTATTAAATTAATCGTCAACTATTTTGATAATCAAATAATCGATTTGAGTAGTTTTTTTTAAAGAAAAATGATGATTTCAGCTTCTTAAATGTGAGTATTTCTGGTTTCTTTGTTACTTTCTGACAATAAGCTGAGTATCTCTTTGGTTTGTGGACAAAACCAGATATTTGAGGACGTCATCTTGTGGTTTGGGGAACACTGATTGACATTTTTCAACATTTTATTGCACAAACAACTAATTGGTTAATCGTTTACATAATCAACAGATTAATCGATAATAAAAAATAATCGTTAGTAGCAGCCCTACTGAGAAGAATGCATTGCCGAGTTTGACCAAGTGCCTCTCACTTCCCTGTTGGCGATGAGCTGACAGACTGTATATGTGTCTTGAACCTGAACAGGTGCTGACCACAGCAGTGATGACTGACCTGCCCGTCATCTCCAACATCCTGTCCAGACTGTTTGAGAGCTCCCAGTAAGCACCAGTGTTGTATCAGTGAAAACTAAGATTTAGAATATTATTAGGGTATTAATTTTGAATACTGTATACCAGATGGTAAAGCTCACATCTGGACAAAAAGCATGAGTGTTCTTCACGCTCAGTAAACCTTGTTGTTTGTGTAGGAGTTTATAAGAAAAGAAAGATAAAATCTCACCTTGAAACTTTGTACACTGGGTTGGAAAATAATTTTTCATCCTCATAAATAATCATGGCACTGACCTGAAGAAGAGCTGCTGCGCTCCTGGAGAGAATAGTGGCTCTTGTACACAATCTGAATTATTCAATATTCAGTGAGTATGCTGTGTGATGTAGGTACCTGGATGATGTCTCCCTCCATCACCTGATCAACGCTCTCTGCTCCCTCTCCCTGGAGGCCATGGAAATGGCTTATGGAAACAATAAGGTAAATACTGTCTGTAATTCAGGTGAAACATGAATTTATACTTTACTCTTGACAAACTTAAACAATAACTGTATTTATTAAGTAGTTAAATAGCATTCATAAATTAGCCTTGGTAATATATCAGTATGTTTGCACACATACAGAGGTTTACTTCTGTGTTCAGTCAGAAAGGTAAAATGAAATGTATCCAGCAGTGTTAACCTACAGTTTGCATTTTCTTGTCTTGGCTTCAGGAGCCGTCCTTGTTTGCCGTGGCCAAGCTGTTGGAGACTGGCTTAGTCAACATGGATCGTATAGAGATTCTGTGGAGGCCTCTGACAGGCCACTTACTCGAGGTAAAATGTCAGATCAAATTCTCTTTTATATATGACCCGAGTGGCTTTTCAAATGTTTGACAGTATCTCCTCAGAACTGTAGCCCATAGAAAGAGCTCTGTTACACAACACTCACGTATCACTAACACTTCACTTTATTCAAACTGACAGGTCATAAATGTCAAACAAGGTCAACATATCTTTGGTAACACTTGATAAGAGCAATTTATTTTTCTGGTTACTCTCATTCTGACTAAAGTACAAGGTGAAATAGAAAATAACTTAATATAACCTCATACAGTGAAGACATTTTTTACCTTGAATAGACAGGCAGGATACATTTATTTGAATAGAATCCTGTCTTCTGCAACATTAATTGTTACCTTTTTTTAACGCCAGTTGGTTTGGTTTAAAATCTCCAATGATTGCACTGGAGACTTTCATTAGAACATTTGAAACCAATCTCTGTAAAAAAAAAAATGAATGAAAGAAGTTCAAATAATGCCAAAACATTGTTCTTTCTCCTCTGCTAGAGCCTTTTGGTTACTTTACTCAACATCACAGCTCTAATAATAATAATGACACTTTTTCCAAGGAATCTGGAGCACATGAGCCCCTAAAGTAAAAATTTGAAATTATAGCTGCAAGCAGCATCACAGAGACTCAGGCTGGAGTCTAGCAGTTCAGTCATGCAGGAAACGAACAGTTGAACGAACTATAGAAAAACTGAAAGTTTTTAATTAGTCTCCCAGTTTTTGATTAAAATCAGGGTGATGAATATAACAACTTCTCCTTGGTTTCACTGGATAAAAGATTTAGTTGTGTATTTAGAGCTATAATATGTACAGAGCCCTGGCACTTAGAGTAGTTAGCAGCGTTTGAGGGTTTTTGTATTTGTTGGAAACCATATCCTTCTCATGCAAGAGGATTCTCCTTTTTATGTGTGTGTAAAAGTGTGTTTGGAGGTTGTCTTCACATTTTCTTTGTCTCCCCTCTCTCTCTCTCTCTCTCTCTCTCTCTCTCTCTCTCTCTCTCTTTCTCCTTCTTTGTGCAATCCTGTCTGTTTTGCAGAAGGTAAGTTCAGATTCCCTCCTCCAAAATCACTGGCTTTCTCGTCTCCTTCTTTACTCCAATCTGTTCTCTCAGTCTGGCAACGACATGTTGGGAGTCGAGAGGTCGCTGTGTCAGAATTTGTCCCCACTGCGTTTGCTCCGCTACCAGTCTTTGATTTTGTTTCCTCTTGTGCACAGTTTGCAATGTGAAGCTCGCAGAGTCCGAATCTAAATCTGCATCTGTGTTTTATGTTGCGCTGCTTATTTTTCATTGCAGGCTTGTTCAAATTCAAATGTATGTGATTTTTTTATATACAGTATATATATTTTAAAGGCAAAGTGACAATAACATCCCCTTTATTTTGTTTCAATTTACAGATCTAGATAATGACAAAGAATTACCCTACAACACACGATATTAATCACAATGCAAGGCAATCAATGACTAGGAGCTCAATAGATACACATGGATCATTTTGCTTCTGAAGGAGCATAGCTGCAGAATGTACGCTTTCATTACAGTCTCTTTCTGACTGTGTGCAATGGAGAGATTTTCCATAGATAGTCTGACTGAGTTTGACAAACATCCCTATAGACCATAAATGATTAATTATGACTGCAGATGAGCTGTACCATTTCATTTTTCCTGTGATTTTTCAAGGAGAGTGAGGAAGGTTTTGTACGTCTGCTGAGCCAGGCCTCTCCATGTGTATCTATACTAGCTCTCATGATTACACTGTCTGTCTCCGTATCCTGTTATCACAGGGGGATCCCAGTCTTTACCACTCAGTCTGTGGTTTATTTCAACCACTTGTTTCACACCCACCCACTGTGGCCACTGCAGGGAAACACTGTTCCAAACAGCCTCTGCATCAGATCTGTTGTTCCTGGCTTGTGTATGCATTTGTGTGTATATGTGATATGTCCTGCAGGTCTGCCAGCACCCAAACTCCAGGATGAGAGAGTGGGGGGCGGAGGCATTGACGGCACTCATCAAAGCCGGCCTGGCTTACAAACACGACCCTCCGCTGGCCCAGAATCAGGTAGGCAACGCAACAGTCGTGTGTGATTGACATTCGGAGAAAAAAAAAAATCTGCTTAAGGGGGTTGTATCCTCTGGGTTTCACCCCTTAATATTGCTCGTGTGAAATGCTGACATTTGAGAAATCGCTGCGTGAGTCATGACAGATAAGAAAAGCCAAATTTCTTTAAACATGAAAAAACAGAGATGGCACAGTCACTTTCTCTTGTCGCTCACAAACACAGAGTCTGTGACCTTCACCTCGGTGAGACAGATAAAGGGACTGGTGCAGAGCTTATCTAAAGGAGGACAGAGCAACTGTGTGGAGACTAATAGAACAGCACAGAGCCATAAAAAGGATGAGTGTCCTGTAGAAAATACACAAAGTATGAAAACAGCAGTGGAAAAAAAGAAATGACAGTTATCCTACCTGGTTCATTTAGATTAATTTTACAACTCTCAGTCCTTAGATACATTAATTCATGCATACTTACTTTTTTATTTCTTTTTTTTTAAAACAGTGATCCTCTTAAGCATCTGTGTTTCTCATGTTTTGTACATTTTCTCTTAAATCTATAAATGTCTCCATCTCAAACATGCTCTTAGAGAACTGTGGGGTTGTGCAAGTAACCTTCCTTTGTTTCAACAACACGCTGAGAAATATTATGAAGACTTATTTGCAACAACTATAACAACAGATGGAAGTAAACTGATTTTACACCTGCCCACACAAGACACTGTATATCTCCCCCAAACCTGATGTAATACATGAGCTTAATAAAGATGACTTGTAGGTGCTTTCACCACCCTGCACTATTCAACATTTGTTCTAAATCGGTCCACCGCAGTGTTGTGATGGCATGATTTACGAAGGAAGGAAAGGAAGGTTGATTTTTTTTTTTACAGATAATTGACTCTCAGTTAACAGATCATTCTCTTTCTTTTCATCCCCAAGCGGCTGCAGCTTCTGTTGCTGAACCCCCTGAAGGAGCTGTCCAATGTGCTACACGCAGACATCCGCCAGAAACAGTTGGAGAGTGTCCTGCAGATCCTGCAGAGCCAGGGTGACAGCCTGGGTCCCGGCTGGCCCCTCGTCTTGGGTGTCATAGGAGCCATCCGCAATGATCAGGGGTAAGAGTACGCAGGAGTAAAAGGCAAATTAGACAATGTCTTTGTTACTTAAATGCTTAATTACACTGAGCGTAAATCAAGAAACTAAACTCATCTCAAGGCGCGCCAAAAAAGGCATTCCCCATGATAGTGTAGCTACTGAACCAGACTACAAGAGCATTTAAAGGCTCAGGAAGCCTTTGCAGTAGTTTTTTTAGTTAATGAGCTGATTAAAGTGTGACACCATAATGTTACAATAGAGAACTTTCTCACAATGTTCTAATTGTTTGATATACTGAATTGGGTTTTCATTAAATACAAGCCATAATCATTCCAATTAAAAGAAATGAAGACATGAAATATTTCAGTCTGTGTGTAATGAACTTATATAATATGTTTCACTATATAAATGAACTTTTCCATGATATTCTAATTCATTGAGATGCGTCTGTGTGTGATTTTCCATCAGCGAGTCACTGATCCGAACAGCCTTCCAGTGCCTGCAGTTGGTGGTGACAGACTTCCTTCCCACCATGCCTTGCACGTGCCTCCAGATCGTAGTGGATGTAGCAGGCAGCTTCGGCCTGCAGAACCAGGAGCTCAACATCAGCCTCACCTCCATCGGCCTGTTGGTGAGATAACACACATCTTTATTTTGAAAGCTTATTATGCTCACACACACACACAGGCAGGTGACCTGACAGTTAATTTTCTAGCCACATAAAACACACTGCAAGCTTACTGGACCCGTCAGTAGCCGTTAGTTGAACATGTGTGAATGTGTTTAAATGTGAAGGCGAAGCGTGTTTTTGCTTTTATGCCCCAGGTAACACAATTGAAAAGGAATTTATTTATATGGGACTTTAAAGTTCTGACAGTTTTCTTTTCAGAGAGATGTAAAGATGAAATATGTTTTGTTTAAAATAATGAAACAATTACAATATCACATGATTCTTTGTTTTGCATTATTGCATCTAACTTAACAGCACTCAACCGCTGCTCTGACGTTTTCTAGATGCGCTGTACAGTATTCAGGACACGCAAAACCTGGTATTGATCTGTGGTTTGCAGGATTATTTCTCCTGGAGTGTGGCAGCTCCTGTGAGATTACTTTATGGTAATATGATAGCTAAACCACCAGAAGCATTTCACCAACCATCCTCTCCAATTTATGCCTTCCACTTTCCCCCTCCACTTCCCTTTTTTCACCCACAGTGGAATATTTCAGACTACTTCTTCCAACGGGGCGAAGCCATCACACAGGAGCTGGAGCGGGAGGAGGAGGCTCTGCAGAAGCAGGCCCAGGAGAGAGGAGAGACCCTGAACAGGCCATTCCACCCGGCCCCTCCCTTCGACTGCCTGTGGCTGTGCCTGTACGCCAAGCTGGGCGAGCTGTGTGTTGACCCACGGCCTGCTGTGCGCAAAAGTGCTGGGCAGACATTGTTCTCCACCATCGCTGCCCATGGGACCTTGCTGCAACAGCCAACATGGCATATTGTGGTCTGGAAGGTAACACACAAGAACGTGTCATTCTTAATTTTGATGTAATTTTGTTCTGTTCAAGGCGGCTGTCATCTCTGTTGTTGTTTGTCCAAAAACTTCAAATCGGACATTTATTCAGGGAGAAGGTTCAGTTTTCTGGAATACATGACGAGATTAAACACATTCTTTTATTATACGGCAACATAAGATCTTTCCCCTTTGTCATTGATATCATATTTGAAGTGATTCTAAAAATAGCTCTAGATGTGCTGTCTTTCAAGATCATCTGCTACTCGGAAATGCTGCTGGCTGGTTAAACTCTTCCTGTGAACACCCCTAGGTGCTGTTCCACCTGCTGGACTGCGTGAGGACCTCGTCGACCACGGCCGACAAGGAGAAGATCGAGTCTGGCGGCGGCAACATTCTCATCCACCACTCACGTGACACGGCAGAAAAACAGTGGGCAGAGACATGGGTGCTGACTCTAGCCGGGGTGGCACGCATATTCAACACCAGACGGTATCTCCTCCAGCAGCTAGGTGAGCCTCATGATCTACGGCTCTGATGCTGGTTTACATACTATAAGATACACTATGACACATTGCTACAGTTTACCTCATAGTAGTGAACATAACATATTAATTGTGCAGGTGTATTACCACCTATTAAGTCCTATTAATCCCCATGTGGATAGTGTGGATATCATATATATATATATATATATACACATATAAAAATTAATTAATAACATGAGCTCCTTATTTATTGCTCTAATTTCCCTGAATGATATTTTACCCAGTGCCAAGTTCCAACAGTTGACTCATTTCTAACACACTTCAGCCTACTACACAGAAAACCACCCGGAGGAATAGAGGAAATCTGTCCTACGTAGAATAATCAAATAGCTGGCAGTCTAATATCAGTGTGTTAGTACTCATACTCCTATTAATAAAATGTGATAACAGGAAACCAGACACACCTGTTTTTGCCTTTTACGTGCAGGTGATTTCTTCGAGGCCTGGGAGGTGCTGCTCAACCACATTCAGTCAGCTGCTCTGAGCAAAAACAACGAAGTCTCCCTAGCTGCGCTCAAGAGCTTTCAAGAGATCCTACAGATCGTCACACCTGTGAAAGACTCAGACAAAGCAGGCGACGCGCTCGCCGCTATGGGCGTCCCCCCCGTGCTCATCGACCCTCTATCTGCGTCTGGCCCCGGCAGACCCCTGGTGCGCTCAGATTCGCTAGTTGAACGGCTGACGCGTTATAACGGTGCCGAGCTGCAGGCCCCTCCCCCTGGGGAGGAGTCGGCCTTAGAGGACTCTGCGTTGTGGTGGTCGGCATGGAACACGTGGTATCGAACAGGAACGGACAGCACGAGGCCGCCCAGCGGCCCGACAGAGAAGCTCTCCTTTATCCCCAGCCAGCCCTTCCTCACAGCATTGATACAGATTTTCCCAGCACTCTACCAGCACATCAAAGCCAATTTTAGTATGGAGGACCTGAAGAAGCTAGGGGTCATCCTCCATGGGGCTGTGTCTGTGCCTATCAGCAGTGATGCCTCACCTTTCATTCTCCCCTCCTACACTGAGGCAGTGCTCACCAGCTTGCAGGAAGCTGTGCTCACCGCTCTGGATGTTCTGCAGAAGGTAATTTGTCATCAGTAAACAAAACAACCGGTACCAAAAATACTTTTAAAGGTCCTGCATTGTATAAAGTATTATTTTAATGTCCTGTTTCAATAATACAGGAGGTATAGCTTCTACTTTCATACTGCGAAAGTGTAGAAGCCTCAGTCCACAGAGAGCTACATACAGTACAGCCTTTATTCAGAAGCCTAAAACGAGCTGGCAGGACCTCTGTAACTTTGTGATGTCACAACAAAACAATTAGTGCTCCAAGCCCCGCCCCACTGGACCCACCACCAGCTATATTTTTATCACTTATAACACAAGCCTGTAGTTGTTAGAGCTCCAGACAGAAGCTGAATTGCATAATCTGCAGTGTTTTAGTAAAGCTAAAATATTTATATGTAGTATTTTAGAGCTTTTCTGCTTTTCATTGATCAGATGGCGCTTTTCCACTGGTACGGTACGGCATGACACGGCTCGGCTCAGCTCGGTTTGGTTGTGTTTCCATTACAGCTGAGTTCTCTGGTACCTCCTCAGCGGGGGCGGGGTCGGCACGGGGGTGTTCGTGGGGCAGCATCGTCCGTCTCTCTTTTTTCGACCCGCTCGTCAACTCCAAACTCACTCGTCTGCACCTCGTTAACAGACACAGTGTGGATTTACACACAGCAACATTTAACTCAGGTGAAGGAATAACAACAGTCTTGATACAGATCAGCTGGCGCTGTTGCCGCTCTGTTTTTGAAATTTCCGGGTTTGATTCTCATGTCCGACGTCGCGCTCGCGCTGACGCTCTGCCAAATCAGCAGGCAGTCGGCTGACGTCACGTTACAGTATCGCTTCGAACCATGGCCGAGGAGGTACTAAAAATGGTACCTGGTACAGGTACTAGGGCTAGTGGAAACACGCAAATAGCGCGCCGTGCCGCGCCGTGCCGTACTGTACCGTGCCAGTGGAAAAGCGCCAAGATAGCCAGAGAGGGGGAATGACATGCAGCAAAGGGCCACCAGGGGATTCTAACCAGGGCAGCGAAGACTATAGGCTCTGTATATGGGGTGCCTGCTCAAGCCAGTGAGCTACCCCCCCCACTTCAACATCTTTGACATATATTATAAGATTCTAGATACCTCACTGCAACATATAATGAGTGGTTGGTGGAGATAAACAACACAAGGTGTGAATTCTAGTTCTTTGTAAAAAAAATAAAAACTTATCAGATTTGCTGAACAAAACAAGGACAAAACATTTCCTTGCACCTTTAATTGGCACCAAGAAGTGATACAATGACACCAGTCTTCTCTGTCATTCATACAGTGTCTTTAAGAGAATACAGCCTCTTACAATACCTGCCCTCCAAAACTTATTTCTTCCCATTTTGTGTCAGCTCAGCCCAGGAAACAGTGTGTTAGTCTGTTAAATTATGCAATGTGCAGTCCCGCAGTGGATGTCAGCAGTGTTTGTTCCTCCCTTTCCCCCCTGCTGCAGGCCATCTGTGTGGGCCCGGAGAACCTGCAGGTCATGTACCCGGCCATCTTTGAACAGCTGCTACTCTTCGTGGAGTTCTCCTGCAAGCCTCCTCAGTACGGCAGGATGGAAACCAAACACGTGGCCAATGCCAAATACAACCAGGTAGGGGGACATGGACTTGGCTGTTTGACCGCTTGGTTTTCATTTGCCGGGTTCTTTTTCACAGTTTCTTTCATTTAAAATGTCGGAGCGTGTACACTGTTATTCATCGCTCCTCTCTCTTCAGCCATCCTCAACAAGATCATCCGCCTTCTTTGATGTTCATGAAACACACACACACACACAACCACTCCCTCCCTCCCCAGACGGTCTCGTCCTTATGAAACCCCTTTCGTGGCCCTTCATGAGACTGACAGGTTATTCTGGATTCCTATTAGCACCCCCAAGCCAAATCGTCCTCATATTTCCTCTGCCGTGCTTCATGGTGCTGGAAACACGCCAGTGAAATGTTTCACTACTTTTCACTTCAAACAGTTTAAATTCATTTAACGAAGAGGTTACCTTCAAGGAACCCAGTGATCTTGAGCAAAATTGCTTCATTTATAAAAACCACCCACTTGTTTCTTCTCGAGTACCGAGGAGTCTTTTCAAAACATTGTCAGTCTCTCGCTCACTCCTGTTCTGGAAAACTACTACAATCCAGCAGGTTCTGCGCCCTCAGGGAAATGCTGCAGGTTGTCTCGATGCGACTGGCAGGCTGAGAAATGTTAGCCCTACACATGACACGCCTGAAATCTGGACAATCAGCCTGTTACTCC
Source organism: Decapterus maruadsi (assembly GCA_030347415.2). Classification (NCBI taxonomy): domain Eukaryota; kingdom Metazoa; phylum Chordata; class Actinopteri; order Carangiformes; family Carangidae; genus Decapterus; species Decapterus maruadsi. The sequence goes on from CM064893.1 coordinate 6,178,690, forward strand.
TGCATGTGGGGCCCAGACTCAGACCCTGTATCGGACACTTTTGTTGATCTGAATCTGCCTAAACTGTTTAAGAAACGGGGTCAAACAAATTTCCCAATCAGCCAAACAGACGTTGTGGGTGGTCTCGACTGCCTTTTTGGCTGTCGACCAATGCCATCAGATATCCTTGGTGCTAGGAGTGAGTGTCTTTGCCCTAAATTTGTCCTTGATTATTGAATCTACTTTAGCCAACATGCCACTGCAAATTTGAAATCACCAGTTTAATCGCAATCTTCTCTCGTTCTGTTTCTTGGGACTATTCACTGGATCACCATTTTAGATCCAGCTGTTTGCACCGGTGAGTTCCATCATCTCCTTCAGCCCCCCCCTGTAATAGTTGTACTAAGCTGTGCTGAATGGTGATGACCTACCCTCTGCGGTAGGTGAGAGATCACGCCGCATGGTAGGCTCTCACGTCTCATCTGCATCTCTCACTCACTCCATGCTCCCCCTCTCTGCCTGCCACTAACTGGTGGTCGTTGCCTCTGTGTGCACAGTTCCCTGTGCAGTTCCATTTTCAGTTGACTTTGTGTTTTCGGTGATGTTCATATACATGTGTGGTTCTTTTTTAATTCTATTTCTTAAAGACACACTTTGTGGCATCATGTCTTTTTTTTTTGTTTTTTGGCTATAACATGTCAGCTGTTATGTGTCGTATGAGCATACCAAAAGTGTAAACACACTAATAGTCACTATGGCTTCAAAATAAGTGTGTGTCACTTATACAAAGTGTCTCTTTAAAAACTGCTTTCAGTGTGCCTCTGCCAATAAGTATGGAGAGAATGGTTTTCAGGTTTGTTTGACTAACGTGTCTCTCTCCTTGTGAAACCTTGTCGCCCCGCAGGCCGAATGGGTTGCCTTAAACTATGTGCCCTTTGCTGAGCGCTCTCTGGAGGTGGTGGTGGACCTGTACCACAAAACTGCGTGCCACAAAGCTGTCATCAACGAGAAGGTCCTGCAGAACATCATCAAGGTATTTTTCCACCGGGAAGGGGTGCTCAGTTTCCATGGTTACGTAACTCCTAGTTCAGTCTTGGAATTGATAGACTTGTTAAAAGAAGATTGCTGAATCCTGTGCAGTGATAAAAAATGTGAAATAAAAACATTCTGTGATGGTAAGAGGGAACTCAAAGAACTGCTAATGCATGAAGGCAAGTCAGGCTTCTGTTGTATGCCATCAATCAATAGAATAGATCAATATTTTGTAATTAACAATGGATCAGATGACTACATGTATCTGAAAGGAGTTGCACACAGAATTATCACCCAGCTCTGCATATATCCTCAGCTCCTCCAAACCTTTTCAACTCATTGTTATTGTTAAAGGGATAGTTCAACATTTTGGCAAATTGGTCCATTGCCAGAATCCCTAGTCTTAGTAGTAGGTTTGTCAGTGCAAGTTATTTTTAGAACGGTGGAGCAGAGCCGCTAGCTGCTCAGAGCTACGCTATGGAGGCTAATGGGAAGTTTCCCTCATCAAACTCATTAAATATACAATCCAGCAACTTCGAAATGCTCTTGTGGACAAGTTGTGACCTGCACATTCACCACGCTATGAGATAAAAATGGAACTTATGGCAATGGGCCAGTTTGCCAAAGTATAGCTTTATTTCAGACACAGGTCCATATCATACATCATACATCCAAATGTTGAACTATCTCTTTAAACTTTTGTTAAGATACAGCTTTGTTTGTGATTTGTATCTGTTTACTATGCATCATATCAACCTCAAGTTAATGTAATTGCTGTTTATAGCTTGTTGGGTTCTGATGGTTTAAACACACAGTTGAGAAGAACTGTAGAAATAATGTCAGTGAGTAATGTTCAGTTCAGTTCTGTCTTGAAGGGGGGGCTGGGACTAAGTAACCATGACTGAGTGAGAGAAAGGCCAAAATTAATATTGTGAGTGAGTTACCCTCTGAAAGCAAGGGAAGCTGTGGATATAACACATGTGGCATACGTTGAAATCACTTGTTAATTCTGTTTATCTTGGGAATGTGTCGGTGTCAGTCAGCCTCTGGGAAACTATTGTGGAGCAGACGAGTAGTTGATGGCCAACACAGTGAGAATTCTAAACCTTTTTTAAAGCATACTGTCAAAAACCAAAATATATTGTTAGTCTTACTCAGTTTCTGACACCTGCGTTTAACTGCTCTTTTCCCATAGTGTGTTCATAGGAAACCCTAAACAGAGGAGAGTTCATCTGCCAGGGAACTATTATGAAGGTTCCCTGCAGACAGCCAAATCTTGCTCCCACCCCTTTTTTGTCTCCAAAACAAGAAAGCAATACTTGTAAAACCTCAGCCGTGGGGAACCCAGCTGTTCTCTGTAAAAGAGGACTTGGTCAAAAAGATGGCCTATTACATTTTCTGTTTTGTAGAATGAAACTTGAAGAGGACGTCACCTCTGCCTGGTATAGAAACATCTTCAAATACTTTGATCTCTGAATTTGAGTCTCTACATTTCAGTATAAACGACAAGAGGGTGAAAGGTTAGCCTCGTAAACCAGCCTCCCCCGGAAATGCATTCAATTCATTTCTCAGGGAGAGTCTGGCCTCATACCCGTTGAAACCGTTTCGCCAGAAATCGGCCGTCTACCGAGCCAATCAGCGTCGCCGCTGTGGATTGACACAGCACGTTGGCCAATCAGGGCCTCAAAACATCACTACATGGACTGGACTCACCTACAGCAAACATGGCAGAGCGTCAAACAGCGGCGTAAGAACACCAGTAAGGGAAGTTCTAAATGAAATAGAGCAAGAGTCGGCGCTTGTTGAGTTTCTTGGAGGAAAAGACGTTATCGCTGTTATTCTTCGGTCCGTGATTGGCCAACGTGCTGTGTCAATCACAGCACGTTGGCCAATCAGGGACTGATTGGCTCGGTAGGCGGAGTGTTTCGGCGAAACGGTTACAACGGAGATGAGGCCAGACTCTTCCTGAGAAATGAATTGAATGCATTTCGGGGGGAGGCTGGTTTACGAGGCTAGTGAAAGGTTACTCCAGGTAGATCTTCTGTGTTTCAGTCTCACAATCAGTTTCTATTGCTGTCTCTTCCTTTATTCATCCTCCTCCAGACTTTAAGGATGCCCTTGGGTTTGAAATATGCTTGTCCATCGGAGAGCACCTGGAAGCTCGCCGTTTCATCTCTGCTTAAGGTGCTGTCCATCGGACTGCCAGTTGCACGGCAGCACGCCTCATCCGGGAAGTTTGAAACCATGTGGCCAGAGCTGGCCAACGCCTTTGAAGACTTTCTCTTTACCAAAAGGTGCAGAATATAAAAGCCACATCATCACCGGTACATATCTACATATGAATGTCTTGAAATCTGATTTGACAGCTCATTGCCTTGGGTGTTTTCTTTCTGTAGCACACCACCAGATAACCTGTCCATTCAGGAGTTTCAGAAGAATGAAGCTGTTGATGTAGAGGTAAATACCCGTTCCTTACATTAATTCTGTCAACAAGGTTCTCTGAGTTCTCCCTCTTCACTGTTGTGTCCTCTTCATTTTAGGTGGTCCAGCTGATCAGCACAGAGATTTTACCGTTTGCCAATTTCATCCCCAAAGACTTTGTTGGCCAGATCATGGCTATGCTCAATAAAGGCTCTATTCACTCACAGTCCCCATCATTCACAGGTAAGATGTGACTTTGGCAGCTGTTTGTAAAGCTAACTTGCATTACTGCCATTAATGTGACAGCATGGTGGCCAAGAGCTGCTTAAAATTGTCGGAGGAATCTCACTGTAGTCAGGCATTGTTGCAAAAGCGCTCCCTGTGGTTCACCAGCAACAATGGCTCCTGTCAAACCCTTCATGTGTTGAGCAAGACAGTAAAACCCCTTCTGTACACTCATTGTGCAGTAAATCACTCAAGAGAGTGACATCTGCTAAATGCTGGAAAATGTAAAATGGATGTCTTTCAACAGAGGCCGAGATCGATGTGCGGATGAGGGAGGAGTTTTCCAAAGTGTGTTTCGAGACGCTGCTGCAGTTTTCCTTCAGCAACAAGGTGTCCACTCCACAGGAGGGATACATCTCTCGTATGGCACTTTCAGTTCTCCTCAAGAGGTCACAGGACGTTCTCCGGCGCTACGTAGAGGATGAGAGGTTGAGTGGACGCTGCCCCCTGCCCAGGTACAATGGTCCACTCACTTATGAATACAGTGCAACATGACGCACCTGCAAAAACACTTGTTCGTTTGTTTTAAAATTGTTTTTGTTTCCATGTCTTTGGACACATGTCTCCATCAGGAATTCAGTCCCAAACTAAACTCTGTTGACAGCCCCATGATTTAACCACTGAGATATTGCAATGGAAAACCCAGACCACCCCAGCTCCATCCATCATTGTTCCATTTCTCTTTTGTAAACAATACAAAACCACTGTACTTATCCAGTTTCACACACTGTGCTTTAGTGTTGGGTGTAACTCCTCTTTCTGCAGCATTTTTTTTTTTTCTAAACAGGATGGAAGTTAAATGGTGTCCATAGGGAAATTTAACCATTACTACAGAAAATGGGACAGTGAGGAAGTTGAGAAGTTTTGCATAATCAGAGAACACTCAAAAACATCAAATGGAAAATTAGCTTGAATACAATCAACATTTTTAACCTTTGTGATGGGTGGGAAGGATTACCAGAGCATGTAAAGAAAACTTAACTGACTGAAGAGCAGAATGAATGCAAAAAGCAAATATCAAGTGAGATTTTTTTAAATAGAAATTGGAAACATACACAAGGATATGTGTTACTCTACTGAATTCACATCAATCTAATGACCCACCAGTTAGATCTTAATACTGTATGGACGGAAGAGTCCATTTTGTATTTTGAGCTATGTGTTTATCAAAAACGTCCTTTGTTACCATGGACATAGTGCAATATTTTGCTAACAATATGTTGTATCGGTAAGAAGAAATGTTTGGTTGTTTGCTATATATGAATAGGAAGTCCTTCAGACCTTCAGTCACCATTTTCACAGCTCTGTGAACTGGCCTGCTTGATTAAAGGACATATTTCTCGGTTTTGCTATTGCTACGTATAGATAGCATTAGTATCACCAGCTGTTTTCATAACAATCTTGAAGAAACAGCATCATTCCACCAACAGCTGTCTCCATGGTGACAGCAATGTCAATTTTGAACTGTTGGCTGTGTAACACCTCTTCTCTTCTCCTGAGGAGTGTTAGCATGCTAACCAGGTAGCTGTAGCTGCTCTCGTCATGTTCCAGCAGTGAATGTAAAGTAGTCTCCATTTTGACCTGTAGTCATAGCACTGCTCAAGGGGCATATTATAGTCCATTGTACAAGAAAGACAGTGATGGGCTGAGCTCCTCTAAAGGGACTGACACAACCACTCATTCCTGGCAAGAAAACCTCCTTTACTGTTAATTTATGCTGTCATGGACTAGGTAATCATTTCATATTTCACAGGGTTTGTTCCTTATTTTCTTGTCCCACGATTGTAGCATCTACATGTTTTCTGTTCTGTATCTCATAATACCTATTGAAGCTCTTTTGTCTTTTTCATTTTAGGCAACAAGTGACAGAGATTATCTTTGTCTTGAAAGCTATCAGCACTTTGATGGACTCGCTTAAAAAGACGCAGCCAGAAAACGGTGAGTATCAAACTGTGTCAAGGATTAAATAGATCTTGGAAAGAGGAGGCATAATGGGGAAAAAATACAATATTGCCACACCATTCACTATTTCAGATAAATGTGTCAGAGTACAGTTGGGACCATTTTTCACATGAGTTTCATCTCTAATCTCTATAGAACTGTTTTGTTTCCAGCAAGGTCAATTAAAAGGAGTGATTTATTTTTTGTACTGCAATGGATTGAAGTGAAACAAGTGAAATTACGTTTTTGAAGTGCCCTTCACAATGTTTGCATTACAGTGCCCTTTATTCAGAACAAAACTAATTTCCATATGCCTGTGGGAATTTTATGGTGGAAATTATTTCTGTGATTGCCCTCTGTTACAGTTTATATTCTCTTTCTTCCTCTCCCTCCCATCCTCAATCATCCTTTCTGTTTTTTTTTTTCTTCCTCCTCTTCTTCTGCAATTCTTTTGTTTACCGCCTGCAGTGGATGGCAACACATGGGCTCAGGTGATTGCCCTATACCCCACACTGGTAGAGTGCATTACTTGCTCTTCGTCTGAAGTGAGCTCAGCCCTGAAAGAGGCCCTCGGGCCCTTCAAAGACTTTATGCAGCCACCCGTCTCCAGAGTCCAGAACGGAGAGTCCTGACCAGGTTCGCTCTGAGCTCAATGGTTTTTTTTATTATTATTATGAAGAAGTCTTGAATGTGTCTTCTTGACCCATGTGCTCCACAAGCACACGGACATGAACTCCATGTGAGACCCATCTACGGTGACATGAAGCAACCCACGGTGAACAGAGATTCAAGGCCCGCTCGGAGCCCATCTATGACCCTGACCTTCATACGCATCATCGTATGCTTCTCATGTGAGCTGATACCGCCTCTGCCCCTCTCCATTCTCATACAGACTGGCTGCACTCTTGTGTTAACTACAGAGATCTAAAAAAAAAATTGCAGTGTTGCCTCTGGGTGTGTGGTGATAGTGTTGATGATATTAAAAAATAAAAAATATATAAAAAGAGGCAGAAACTGGGGCTTTAATGATCTTAAAAATTAACATTTAGACTTTTGCAACATTTTCAACAGTGAGGATTTTATGCAAGAAAACAAATCTTACTGTAACATTCCATGTCATCTTTAGCCAGCCATCTGAGAAGGGATGTACTTGTCTGTATAAAATAAATGGGACAATTCTACAATCAGCTCTGTGCTGTGAGTGTGTTCAGTTTTCTTACAATAACCACTTACAATCTTTTTAAAAAATCTATTTATGAATCATTTTTTTATTGACTACAATGTCCCTGCATTATTCCCTGTTTATTTAAAGCCCCAGTATGTGAGATTTACCCCCATCTAGCGGTGCAGTTGCATGTCGGCACGTATTCTTGCTGTTGCGTTTACGTAAACTCGGGCAGAAGTCAGAAAAACAACAGACGCTGCATGTAACAGGATAAACAAGCCTCTATGTAAGGAAATGGTCCGCCAGCACGAGGCAAAACAATACCGGCGTGACAATATGTTGTCATGGTAACGTCGTATTGTTTACCTGACCCACGTTTTACCGTCTTTCTCTCGTCGAGTAAATTAACATCCAGTTGGTTTGCCGACGGCGTCACTCACGGCGTCATTCAGGTGTCTGACTGCACCTGAAGGCAACACCAGCGCCTCGTCCTTCCTCATACTCGCTGACACGGTGGTGACAGTTTTAACAGGCGCCATCTGGAAAACTTTCTCCCGAAAGGTCCGGTTGTGGTTAACTACAGTCACGATGACACTGAACGTAAAAACATGGCGATTCAACATGGCAGAGAAGGTTCGGTCGCCCCCCCTGTACGTTTGTAACGACTTTTAACAACTCAATTGTAAGGTACTAAAAGCGCTTGCGGGCGCGATTCCACTTCACTGAAACACGTATTAATGAAAGCGAAATTTCATTTTTGTCAATAAAAAGCCAATAAAGTCCCATACTGTCCCTTTAAAGATATATGACCTTTAAGTCTGAACCTTGTTTAAAGGTCATCACCACTATAGACATAACGCTATCTACTAACTGGTTCAGATTTATTTAGATTCATTTTAATGTTTTTCTTTTTTTGATGCAGTCTTTGTCCAGGATGCCCAGGTCCCTCAGAGTAGACTGACCCACTGGCTCCTGTTGCTCGATTAAAATTGAAACTCATGTTTCAAACCTCAAAACAAAGTCTACTGATCACAACTGCTGCTGTTTCTACAAGAGAATTTCAAGAATATAAAAAACGTCTGAACTTTCCTGTGAGCGGTGCCTATACAGCCGGTTCTGACAGAGTAAATGGAGGTGTACGTAGTTCCATCTGATTAGATTTCTGCAGCTCATAAATTGTTGTAAAATACCTTTTTTTTTGTAAGTATCTGTGACATTACACACCACAGCCACTTAGAATAAGCAGAGTGCAAGTGAAACAATGAGAAAATTATATGTAATAGAGATGAGTCTTTAATATTCTCTCTCTGATTCACTGTGTACTATCTTGTGAGTGCTCTCTAGATGAATTGAGGCCGATTTCCACACAATTGCACTAACAGGAAATAGAGAGGTACTCTGTTGATGGGCTCCACTCTCTTGTCCTGTGGGTTACTGTTGCAGGAGTGGACCTGGTCCAGTAACTGAACAGCTCCCCTTGTGAAGAATGTGCAGCCCTTTACATTAGTGAGACTGACTGAGAAATAAGCCAGTTCTACTAATGTCAGGCTGAAGCACCTACTCATCTTTGAGACTACCTAAAAAAAATCCAGTGTTTGATGAATATTTGAGTTATTTTTCAAACAAAACATGAAGAAAAAGTATAGGTCTGACAAAACAGATCCATGTTATGAGGACATTTTAAACACTACACTCGTCTCAGAGTCCCATCTCCTTTAGCCTACTGTAAACTCCAGAAACAGAAAGCACCATGTGCTCTCTGCTTATACATCAATTACATCGTCAGCCTTCGGGGACCCACGGGCTTCCTCTTAATGTCCCCGGGAGGCCCCCGAGCCCTAGTTTAGGACCATTCAGTAGGCAGTGATGGTAATATCGGCGTTATAAAATTAGCGGCGTTTTCGAGTAGCTTTGCCTAATCAAAAAAAATTATTCTGTTATAATGCCGTACCGTTACTAACAATAAAATGTCAGTCCATCAACTAGTTGGAAGAAAGCTGTTTATCTGAAACTAACTAACGCGCATCGTGGAGCCAGACTGTGCGGAGGAATAGTTCCAGATAAACCACTCACCCCCCGTGAGTCCAAGCAATTTGACATATTTGAGGATTTTATTAAACCCAATAGTTGCTTTTCCTGGTAATAGTTGCTTTTATAATTGAGTAACGGACTCAGTTACATTTGGGGGAAAGTAACTTGTAACTATAACAATTACTTTTTAAAAGTAACGTGCCCAGCCCTGTCAGTAGGTCATATGAGGGGAAGGGACCGTTTTGGGGTTTGCACTGTAGAAGAGGGAGGAGGCGGAGGAGGAGGAGGAGGAGGAGAGCGGAGGGAGCAGGTCTGCTTGGGCGGGGTTTCCCTCTTATTTCAAGTCTGCACAGAGGAGCAGCGACACGGGAGAGAGAGGACGGTCCATCTCCGGCTGCATGGGAATGTCGCTGTGGTCGAGACGGTGCTGCTTCTTCTTTTCTTTTTTCGAGCTCCATGAGAAACACGCATTTTTCCTACTTTTTTATTTTCAAGATTAATATCCCGTTCGCCTTTCTCTCGCATTTGACCACGTACTGGCTGAGGTAGTAGTTTGTGCTGTTGGTTGGGTTGTGACACTGCCCGCTATGGAGATGACTGCGCAAGCTACTGCCTTGCTAGTGCTGGTGCCTTCACTTCAGCCCCGCGAGGACGGAGAGAAAAAAAAGCCCCCGCTCTCAACGCTGTTAAACTGTTTTTCCAGGTAATACACGCCGCCAGTGTTGCATTTAGCCATCGTTTTGCATATTTTTTTAAATCTAAAAAAAAAACCCCAAAACGTATGTACTGCTTTTTAAACGGACAATAGCTTGTGGTCGCATTGTTGCATTTTGGAGCTGAGACCGTCTCAGAACTGTATCATGTATCATCTAATAAAATAGTGAATGACTGTGCGGGAAAAGGCACTTCTGTTGTATGCAGTTTTGATTTCACACAGACCTAATGAGATTCGGGTTCATTAACGTGCATTTAATTGTAACTGGTAGCCTACCACGATGCCTTTTTTTTTTTTTTTTTTTCTTCGCAGGAGGAAGGAGATCTTGCATGTGGTAGACGGTTCCTTTTTAATATGCAAGTTTTTAATAATTTGGTGTGCACATCTTTTAAAAAATACACGAGCAAGTCGTATGGATTTGCATAGTTTTCCAGCCCCCCAGGCGGAGTGGGCTGTATAGAAAGCATGTAGGTCAAGTACTGTTGCTATGAGGAGAGGAGTGACGTGGCTCCCGCTGCCCACAGAGGTATCCTACAATACATCTGCTCTGATGCACTCAATCTGGCTTTATGGCTTTCCCTTCTTTGTTAATAAAGCCGCATACCATCAGACACTGGGGCAGATAGTGTATGTGTGTGTGCGCTCCTGCATCCAAACACCTCTCTCTTCTATGCAGGGCAGAGCTCAGACATAAATCTGTGCAGCGCTGTTGGCACTATTCACCAAATAATCTGATTATTATGCTAAATCTGGGTGGTGTGTGCTTCAGTATTTGAACTCTGTGCTGCACACAGACACAGCACATGACTTAACCCCCAGGTCTGGGAGCACAGCGCTGATGTGGGTCATGCGTTGTGAGTTAACCTTTTGAAATCCTCCCTCTGGTGCCCAGCAGCATCTGGCTGCTCTGTATCACATTAGTATGGTCAGTCAATGGTCTCGTGATGGGGGGTGGGGACCGGAATGGATAATGAGCTCGGATTGGCTGTAGGGGCCAAGGCAGCACTGGGTCGATGAAACCGTGCAGGGGCTGCAGTCTTGAGTCCAGACCCCCCCACCCCACCCCCCAACCCCCACCATAGCCTCAGAGGAGAGCAAGCCGCTCATTCACTGACTGACTGAAGATTGAATCCTGCGTTTGACCTTCCAAGGATACTCCCATGAAATATTTATGAGTTCACACATGATGGTGTGTCAGGCAGACTTCTGTTCATACTGGACTACAGTTCCTCCCACTAGCATCTGCCCTGACATTACACAATACATTCTACTCCAGCTACTCATCGTGGAGAAAACGCAAAGGTTAAAACGAGTATCTTTGCAGAGCAATTCGACTCATAAACAACCCACAGAGGGAACCTGTAGGTGTGTGTCAAGCCTGTTGAGCAGCAGTCTACAGGTCTGCCTTAAATATATTCAAATATGTGTAAGAAATGCACGTAATCCAGTCTCCAGGGTACAACCAAACATCATCTATCACATAGTGACGGTACAGAGAGGCAGCCTATGGACCAGTGAGCAGTGCAGAGGCAGCCCACGTCCTCCTCATCCATCTTGTGTCAGAGCTCTCATTTGAGCTGGGCCGCAGATAAATCATACTTGAGGCAGCCGGAGCCCTAAAGCAGTAAATTAAAGCCCCCTGTGGAAAATCTGCCCGCTCATGTGAGGTATGGCAGCTGCACTGCCGAAGCAGCCGCACCTTTGTCCTGACAGGACGGTCCACTCTTGTCTGTGTGTAGGCTACTCTGTTTACTAAATACCTTAACACGCTGCTTCTGTAATGCAGCAAGTGAAGGACTGGTGATGAAATGATTACTGGAGTTGATTGTGAAAACATCTGATCTGATGTATCTGATGAATGTTAATTAATCTGTCTGTTATTTTCACAGTTGATTAAATGTTAGCTGTATAAAGAATACAAACAATCAAAATGTTTGGCATAAAGTGATATCATTAAAAGATGGACAACACCCAGAAATACAGAAGAAGAAATTATCTAAACTATTAATCAGTTTTCAATTATGAATTAATTTCAAATAGTTGATTGATTGCCTATTATTGCAGCCCTAATTTCAAAACTGACAAATCAACCATTAGTCTAACATGTTCATATTCTTTTCTCAGATGTGAGTATTTTTATGTTTTATTGACAAAGTGATTGGCAGAAAAACTGAGTCACAGCCCTATTTGGAAAACTGGAAGAAACACATAGTCATAAAAACAATATGAAAGATCAGCATCTCTTCACTTAATCCTCCTCTGGCAGGAGGCTTTAGGGCTGTGGCCTCAGATATCCCATGTTGCACTGCAGTGAGAAACAGCGTCACCTCTCCGGCACAGGAGATGAGTATCCGCTGCAAGCCCACTCAGCATCTCCCCCAGATCTATCCACGGGTGGGGTGGGAGTGCTGTGACCTTGGAAAAACAAGCCACCCACAGGATCGACTGTGTCATCATTGCCGTCATCCAATCTGGACCACACACACACACGTGTGGAGAGTAGGAGTGGAGTGCCAGATCAGTGCTTGCCTGAGTGGAGGAGGATGCGGCGCTGGCCTGTGGGGACCAGATGGCCCTCCAGCTCCTGCAGAGGACCCATCCTACTACACATCTCCATTCTCAGAGTGTGTAAAGATACACTGTAGATTAGTGTGTAGGTTTTACATGCTTGTAGCCTTATCTCCACCTGTTGATTGGTTGTCTTTAATTATTGTTGACATGGTTCGTCTTTATATGCTTTTCATTTCCACTGTATGTGTTTGGTTCACTTAACAATTTGTTTTTTGTATTATTTTACCTTAAAAAAGTTTACACTTAACTAAAATAAGGAAGAAGCTGGAAAATATGATATATAAGACTCAACAAAGACTTAAAAAGGTAGAAATAGGTAAACAAGCGACACATAAAGCAGCTGGTCACACTGGTAAGTTCACCGACACCTGTGTGTGGACGAGAACCTCCCCAGCCTCCAACAGTAAGTCTGTCAGCTCATGAATGCCTCCTGACCCCAGTTCTATTTGCCTTAATGAATATAGAATAAAACAGACAAAAACAAATCAACAACAGGATCTCCCTTCACAGCATGTTTTAACACATCACAGTGGGAAACCCACAGGTGTAAATAATAAAGTGAACCATGGCTGCATCACTGTTTCCCAGGACACTGAAACGGCACCTGAACAACACCTGTTTTTCTCATTCTGACATTCGCTGTGGCAAAGGCCTGTTTTAACCTGCTGCTGCCACAGCTCCAGTTGACACCAGCTAATGTATAAAATAAATATATACAGTATGATATACAGGATGTGGGAGTTCCACTTGATAATGTTTGACACATAACCGTCAACACCTGTTGATACAGTGATGGTAATGTGATTTAGACAGTTTAGATTTAAGGTGTGGCAGTGAAACCTGCTTCTCTCTATGACTAATGTCCAACATTTAGTCTTCATTCTGTTAAAGGTGTTCCCGCCTATTAACAATGGTAAAAAGAAAAGAAATATAGCAGTAGCCTACTAGCAGTAGATAGTAAATAGCAGTAGCCTACTCCATCAATATGTCTTCAAAGGGGGAAAAAAATATCTCAAAGAGGACAAATAGTTGTCAGGTGTAAAACACCCACAGGTTTCTCTTTACCTCTCACAGCAGGAGACAATGGAAGGCATGTTTTTCATACTGTATCTCTGCCCTATCATGGATTATGAAAGCGTAACCCTGGGTTTGATTTCCGTCTTTGTTCCCAGGTATTTCAGGTATTTGATCTCACATCACTCCAGTAGGAGTGACATACACGTGGCAGAATCTGCACCTAAAAGTAAAATAAAAACGATTCCTCTTCTTTTACTCCACACCCGTTCTCGCTTATCGAAAGTAAGCGACAAGACAGATCTGAAATAAGGAGGAACATCTCTTCCACTTTTTCGCTCTTTGTTATCAAGCTGTCTTCCATCACTTCTGGGTGTTAGTGCTTCAGTGTCGAGTTACGGCCCCTCGCAGCAGCCTCCACCATGAAATCTTCTATCAGGCTACTCTGAGAACTGATACCCTTCATCCTTCATCCACATATTGCTTTGGGACTCAGTTGACACAGTTTGTCTGACTTGTGATGGCCATTCTGCAGAGTTACTGGAGTGGAGGGGAGTTTGTCCCCATTCAAGTTCCTCCAGAGTTTGCAATGAAAAATCTGGACTTTTTTTATACAGCTAAAACTAAATCCTCTTGCTCAGATGACCATTATGTCTGTTTACTCTCACAAACCTGTCACTCATAGCTACATAGTCAGCGCACCGACTTTATACCAGTTACACAGCAGAGTAACATGGAAAACAATGTGAAAAGATCAGGAACTGTCATTTTTAATAGAGCAGGAAAATGAGAATTTTTTTTTTCACACTGTTTCTAAAACGGTACAAATGACTTGAGTTTGTTTAGGTAAGTTGTACATCACTTACAGTTACAGAAAGGAGAGAAGTATCCACTGAAAAAGATATTTACATTTTTACATTTAAATTAAGTTATTCTGTTCCATGTTTCACCAGCTTTGTCCACTTGTACGGTATAAGATACGATTTCTGTGCACGGTTACTAGAAGCTGGAAAGTACAAAACAAAATGAGCTACAGTGTGAAAAACCACTGAATCAGGGAACGGTAGGCTATTGGTTGTAGAGACACATTAAGTTAGTGTTGACAATATAATTCTCACTGTTTGAGGCACCTGCTTAAGGATGAGTTAAATCTTAGGGACGTATATCAAATGTAAAATACGTATGTTCTCAAAACTACAAATCTTGCAGACGTGGAGGCAAATGTGAGAAATCTAACTAAACAGTGGGGCAGCAGCTGAGAGTGACGCCAATGTGCAAACAGCCACTTTAAAGAGGACAACGACAGGAGAAGAAAATGATGAGGTAGATGGCTGATGGTGAATAAGTGCAACAAAAAGACTTTTTTTTCCATCTTACAGCTGAAATAATGTAAATCTTGGCTGTTTTTTAAAAGTGTATTGGGATGTTGAAAAGCAGGTGAACAGGACTCTTCCTGTTTGCGTAAGGTTCATACATATGGTATTTCCTGACTAGTGAGAACATTATTGCAAAGGACAAAAGTAAAATACAGATCAGCCTGCAGCATTTGGAGAATCAGATGACGTTCTATCTACAGAAGGAGTTTTTTTTTCTTTCTACAACAGACTAATAATTGCAGATGACTGAACAGGCTCCATTGAAAGCCTACATGGAACAGAGGAGGAATGATTCATATATATATACATGACATCAGTCTTCAGGATAGATTTTTTTTTTTTTTTACACACTGTACAGGAGTTGAACCAAACACACTTACCAAATGTGTTATACCTGGGAATATTTACATTTTCACATTTATATATATTGTGCATTGGTCACTAACAGCAATCTTGAGATGCATATTACCATCTCATCCATGAGAGCAAAATCCTCTCAACCTTTTGCATTGCTTCAAAGTTTGTGATGGCTTCCTCAGTAAAACACATGGAAGAATGTAAGGGAAGAAAAATCAGTAGTTTCACTT
This sequence comes from Decapterus maruadsi, assembly GCA_030347415.2. Taxonomy (NCBI): domain Eukaryota; kingdom Metazoa; phylum Chordata; class Actinopteri; order Carangiformes; family Carangidae; genus Decapterus; species Decapterus maruadsi. The sequence goes on from CM064893.1 coordinate 6,193,807, forward strand.
TTTAAGATTCAGGTTCTGCAGTAGTTTCCTTTCTATATATAAAAAAAGACCAGACAAAAAGAAGGGAGGACATCGTCCTCAGATGAGCAAAGAGAGGGGAACAACCTGGTCAGAAATCCCACCTCTGACCAGAAACATCATGGATCCCTCAGCTATGGAGGAAGTCCACACTAAAGCACTTGAACAACAGAGCACAAGGGATATAGGAAACTGCAGAGGTGAAGTTGGGAGTTCAAGGCCGGGTTATACTTCGGTGGTGACGGCTGCAGTTGTGTCGCTTTACGGCTAATTCTGCTTGTTGCCGTACATGAGGGGGATGATGTAGACTGAGATGTCGTCTCCGGAGCCCAACCTGTCGTTGGATATCCTCCAGCCGCGGTCCTTCAGCACCCCCCGCGCTCTCATAATGAGGTCCTGAGCTGCCATTGTGTACCTGACATAACAGAGGTTATAAATGATTAAGGCGTAGTCTCAGTGTGGTGATAAACAATTAGATAAACGGTTGAATCTGATAATATGCTCAGTATTGGACTAGCACATCTGCCTGCAGCTACATGAAATAATAATAAAAAATCAGTAATGTTAAGATGAACTTGTGAAACTAAGCTCACAGGAGAGGAAGAGTCAGAGCGCCTCATTAATAGTCTTACGAGCTTTTCCTTGACATCAGAGAAATGGCTTATCTAAATGTTTGAAAATTTGCATAATTACAACAAGATAACACCGTTCATCCTCTCCAAATAAGACGGGGTGAGAGGAAGTTCAGCCTTGGCTGATGGCGGCAGCTGTGCGATGAGGGAACGTGCCTGTGCTGATCGTCGGGGTCGCAGTTTGCCAGGAAACAGGTGACTGCTTCGGCTACTTCCTGGTTGGAGAGAACGTCCCACAGACCGTCGGTTCCCAGCACCAGAACGTCATCGGCTCCGTGTTCGCACTGCGACAGCGGGTAAACTCTGACCTGAAGGTGAGGGGGCGGACAGGCAGCAAGACTGAGACATGTTTCTAAGAATCACTGCAATCTGTGTGGAGTTCCTATGTGTGTGTGTGTGTGTGTGTGCCTTCGTACAGTTATTGTACATGTGAGGACCAGTTTGAGTTTTAAACCATCAGAGTGAGGACATTTTGAGAAAGTGAGGACATTTTGGAGGCCGGTCCTCACTTTCTCAGACCTCTTCCAAGGGCTGTTGAATGGTTAACGTTAGGGTAATTGGGGCTAGGGAAAACATTATCCTCACAAAGATAGCCATACAAATGTGTGTGTGTGTGTGTGTGTGTGTGCTTGTGCGTTAACTTCATAAAGGTAATTTTTTACCCTAAAATTAGTTCAGCCGAATAAAAGAGCATATTTTACTTACTTGAGGAATTATTTGGTCATTTATTTGTCTGCAGCTATTCTCCCTCCATCCAAATGCAATGGAATTTCAGTTAGAGTGATGAACAAACAGCTTATTCCGGGAACTACATACTAATTAAAAACAGGTGGTGAGTCTACATGTTGTGTGTTTAAATTTGGAAACTGACAAATTTAATGCACAAATCAAAGAACACAAACACTAAATCCAATGCATTTTTTTCAGAACACAATCAATTTTCCAACAATGCAATGCACTGGAAATGGAGCTGATCAGAGCTGGGAAAAAATCAGGGTGTGAATTCTGAAGGAGGATAATTTGCATACGTCATAAGTAGCTATAGGACCTGTGTGTGTGTTAACTGCTAAAGTATATGCTGAGCATAAAGGATGATGTAGCCTAGCACCAGTGCTGCAGGAATTAGCTTAGCATTTTAGCACTAGCAGTTTTTTTGAGTGGGTTAAGTGGTAAAGTTCAAAACATTTTCATGTTCCATTATACACCATAAATTACTTAAGTAAATATCCTGGTCCTAATTTCTTTTACTTGTAGCCATTGTGCGGTGAAAATCAGTCTATAGTAGCCTATGTTACATGTTGCACCAAACAAAAACCAATCAACCTACAGTAACAGTTTAGTCAAACTACAAGTTGTCAGTTTGTGGTGATGTTGAAGTCATGTGACTGGTCTGTGGTCTGTTTGTAGCCTACCTGGTGATTTTCTTTAGGCTTCAAACAACATGAAGAGGTGTTGAGGCATGATTTTACTGCTGAACAAAATGTGTAAATATCAGAAACCTTTGTTTTTCACAGATCGTGTATTTCTGCAGAAATCAAAAAGCCCATGTAAAACCCCATTGGCTTTTAGTAGATGGAACCAGGCTGATGCTGATCTAAACGATTAAAAAATCCCCGCAGTGCTCTGTTGTAGAGAATTAGTACAAGGGAGGAATTCAGACTCTGTGTTGATGCTAGGAAAGCACTACAATTCCAGTTAGACTAGAGCATGATGTATAATCGAGTCACAACAACTTCCTGTTGTGAAATCCACTGCACTGCTCCTGATGCACCGCTGCAGCCCTGCTTTGAAATTTAGCATTGGAGAGGTCTTGTGATTGTTCTGTCCAAATTTGTAGTTGATCTTATCAAAAGTCTAGGAGGCGTTATAGAACCGACCATGTCTGAACCCAATCACTATTGAACATTATTTTTGGTGACGTGCGTTTTTAAGACAATCGTGATAAATAATCCAGTAAAAAATAACCTCAGCTAAAACAATCGGTTCCTTGCACCTTTGGTCGATTTCATTAGAGGTGAGTGAGAAAACAATTTGTCTTAACCTAAGTGATTTGAGCATTTTAGTCCAATTTTCTTATGACCTCTTCCCCGCATATCTTTGCTTTCTGAAAGCAAGTGATGTGAAAAGATTGTGGCAACCCAAACACTTAAACTACTATGGTTAAATAAAAGCTTCTTCTGAAATACTGTCTCTGCAAAAACATGTAAATTAAATAACACAAAATGTAGCTAGCTTTAGCTTCATGGAAGAGCTGCCTGTTCACGGCAGACACACCAACATACTGCCAAGAAAACACAGTGTAAAGGAATGAGAATGACCTCTGCACGGCTCGTGAGCCTCCATGTAGTTGTAAAACCTTTTGATTGAAGTTGAGATTTGCCAGAAAGAAAAGGCGCAAGGTTATCAGCCCATGAAAGAGGCAGTAGTTCCCTGAATCAATTTCAAAACACACAACAGAAACAAAAGCTCTCTGGATGATGGGTCATGGCCGCAACATTAGATTTCTTTTTCATTCAACATCCATGTTTGATCTTGTGAGTATGATCGGATGACTTCAGATGTCAAGGTCAGCTATTTTCTGAGCCTTTTTTTTTTTTCTCTGTACCCTGCGAGCATTCAGTATTTCCAAGCTGAGATCCTAACAGAAATGTCTTCACAAACCCAGCATGGCTTCTCTGCTACCTTCCCTACATACATGATTTCTTTACCTGGATGCTCAGGTTTGACATGTTGTGCACATAGCCGATAACGTGTTTATGATCCGTCTGCTACAATAGAGAGTTCAGAGAACTCACAGTGGAAACTGGAAAAGAAATCCAAGATCAAAAAGCCGAAGTTGAACTATGACTGAACTCGTAGGACGATGAATTAAAGATCAAGAGAATCCATGGGCTTCATTACTACTGCAATCATGTGCAGTAGACACGGGGAAGGAAAGGAGACATAGGAGAGGGACGGCTGGTGGAGAATGTTAATGTGCACGTTGACCATGAAGTTCACAGAGTGGACGGTGAACAGCCATAAGGCTTTGTAGCTTTTGTTACCTACTGTACACTTTGTGACTATGTGACTTCATCAGGACGTCAGGAGGTAAATAAAACACATTGATGCTCTCAGTTACATTTCCTTTTTTTCACCTTGTATACAGTATATAAGGTGAAAAGAGAAAATGTAACTGATAGCATCAATATATACAATATGGTTGAAGGTGGAGCTTACCTCTGGGCAGCAGGACAGGAAAGGCTTGATGTAGATATTGGAGTCATGCACTTTGAGGTTGTGGTCGCCGAGACCTCTCGTCACCCCTATGGTTGCCAACACACGAGCCTGCACAAGATCAGAGGTGTGTGATACACTGTGTAACTCAGTGGAGGTCTTAATGGATACTTTGTCTGTATGAAACATTTTTGTCGTTCATCAACCTTTTTGTAGCTTTTTCCTTCATTTCAGATGGTGAGAGGAAGACTCAGAGTTCTCAAAGTAATTTCTGAGACTCTTGAACATGGCCTGGTTGTTGCAGCAATCTCACAGGGAGCAAGAAACATGAGGAATCAAATGGCAAAGCTAACGTTATCATTAACCCCTTTTATTTAGAGGTGAGCTCCAAACACTAAAAACTTGTGCACACCTCCAGAGGCAAACAGGTGCGTAGGAGAGGACCCAAACTGACAACGAAGTACAGCAGAGGAAAACTCCAGCAGACTGTCTTCATTTATATATGGTTTTAATAAGGGTTTTGAGGTTAAGGTCACAGGGACGTTCATCAGGTAATGTCCAGGTTGTGTTCCTCTGTTGTTACTTAGAGGTGAGCTGTACGTGTGCACATAAAAAACTGTGATGTAGGGTTGAAAAGTGGAGTTGTTGATCAAAAACCAATGACTGATAAGAAATCAAAGAGTAGATAGATACAGTACCAGTCAAAGGTTTGGACACACCTTCTCATTTAATGGTCTTTCTTTATTCTTATGACAAAAATGTTATCGTCATCTGGCCTAAACCCGATTGAGATGGTTTTGGATGAGTTAGAGTGCAGACAGAGTGAAGAGCTTGCTTTTCTTTTTCTTTTTCCTGTCTTCTTTTTTGCATTTTACTCCAACAATATTGTGTTGTACATGCACAATGACAAATAATAAATCTTAGCACCTCTGGGAACTCCTTCTAGACTGTTGTAAAACCGTTCCAGGTGACGGCCTCATGAAGCCGATGAGAGAAGGTCAAGAGTGTGCAAAGCTGAATTTATAAAATATAAAACACATTCTGCTTTGTTCAACACTTTTGTGTTCACTACATAACTCCACATGTGTTTCTTCATAGTTTTGATGTCTTCTACAATGTAGCAGGTCATAAAAATAAAGAAAAAACATCGGTGCGTCCAAACTTTTGACTGGTTGTGTATGTCCTGTTTTCTGAGCATGTAAATTTGACCCAGTACTGTTCTACTGGACATAAAGCAGATTCTTGATATATAATAAATACGCTTGACTGTGAAGAGCACGTATGTAATCTCTGTGAGTCCTTTTTGGATGAAGTCATTAAAAACACAATGTGACTTTCATCCCTGATAACTGTAAAGAATAATCTGCATTACACGTCCCTGGTGACATTTGACTGAAGAATGCAGACTGTTCCCAGTGGGGCCCTTCATCAGGATGGATGCACAGCATTTAGGCAAATAAATACAAGCTCATCGTCAGCATCTTCCAGTTTTGTGAGCGCCTAATGATCGTTCCCCGAGTCCCGGAAGCCATCAGACTCATTTGTAAGCTGTACGAAACTCCTTTTGATTCCCTCTGTCTGCACAGATTGCCACCGCAGCCTCTAAAAATGGCTGCTGGCACCAGACCGGGGAACTGGGCTAATTGAATCTTACTGTACGGTGCACGAAAAAGGGCGGCACACAAAAGGACAGGGAGAGGAGTACGAGGGCAAGAGAGGCCTGGTAGGTATGAACTGGGATCAGTATGCGGCGCGGGGAGGGAGAGAGAGAGGAGACAGAGGAGGGAGAGCGTTTCAAAGTGGCGGTGAAGCTCCTCCGGCAGAGAAGGGGAAACATCCTGGGATTAATTGTTGAGAGCTGGGGCCCAGCAGGCTGCGCGCCGGGGCTTTGAAGTGCTCTGGCGTTACTCTCCCTCGCACAAAGCCCCCCTCGCTCTATCTAGCCATCCATCTCCACGACTCACTTCAAAGGGAAGAGGATGCGACGTGGGCACGGCCGACTGCGCGGGGGTAAACCCGAACACGGTTGCAGGCAGAGAATACTGTAAGGTGACATCCGCCCCAGTCATCGGTCAAACATGGAGGAACTGTCTGCTGCTAGATTTTAAGGGATAGTTCAACATTTTGGCAAATTGGCCCAATCCCTCTTTATTTCGGACTCTGGGTCCATAGTAAGACATAACACAACAGCAGACACACAACACAGACAATAAAAGAGAATAGAGCTAAAACAGGAGTAGGTCTGTTACCTTTAATTGTCGGTGCAAGCTATTTTTAGAACGGCGGAGAAGAGCCACAAGCTCAGAGCTACACTATGGAGACTAATGGAATCTCTTGGTTTCCCACATCAAACTCATCAAAGACACAATCCAACATAGTGTAGTAAATGTGCAGGTCACAACTTGTCCACAAGAGTGTTTTGGAGTTGTTGGATTGTGTGTTTGATGAGTTTGATGAGGGAAACCAAGAAATTCCATTAGCCTCCGTAGCATAGCTTTGAGCAGCTAATGGCTCTGCTCTGCCGTTGTAGAAATAGCTTGCACTGACAAATAAAAGTAACGAACCTACTCCTAAAACTATAGGGATTATGGCAATGGGCCAATTTGCCAAAATGTTGAACTCTCCCTTCAAACTCAAAAATGTGGAGGGGCCACGGAGAGAACTCGTTCACGTCTCTCATACCTCCATCCTGACCTTTTTAAATGCATCAAGGACAAGATGGTGAACACCAGCACATGTACGGCATCGCTGAGGAAGAGGGAAATGTCATGAACACTGGGCTGTGCTCTCTTGACCTTTTCTTTTATGTTTTCTGTCAAAACACTCTAAGGATCCTCCTGCTCAGTCTGTGTTTTATCAAAGTCATATTCCAATTAAGTTTATGTCACTTTTTTGGACACTTGCCATGCGCATTTTCATTTTTCAGCCAGCTCCACCACCACCACCACCACCGCCACCGACCCCCTGATCTGTGTTAGTGCTGCGGGTTTTTAATCTCCCACGGGACATAAAAGCATCGGAGTCCATCAGAGAGGAGAGATAGGTTGGTGCAGGATGTGAATCCGTGTGGAAAAAGAGGCCAGGAATGCTTTCCACTGGCAGGCAGGCTCCTCCACTCGGTGATGGTGGGGGGCGGGGGGGGGAGGTGGGGGTGCTGACTAATGGTGCCCTGGCGAGCTTTGATTACAGGCGAGGCGCAAGGCCGTGGGAGTGCGTTTGTCAGCGAGCGGCTTGCCGAGGCCACTTCTTACCTTCTTGCCTTCGCCGTAGATCAGGGGAAACTTGAGGTCATCATCCTCGATGGTTTTATACGCCCTGCACAGAGAGGAGAGGACACTTTAATGGGGTTTTGGTTTATGGCAGGCTGAGCACGCGTGGCCCGGAGATACATCGCCTCCACACTCATACGCCCCCCCACCCACCCACAGGCCCTGCTATTGAGGCGACTGGCACAGAGACAGAGTACACTAGAAGGAAAAATATTCACCCGACATCACACACACAGCCTTTGCATAATTCCCTCCTTTTTTTTCTTCTTCCTAACTGATCCTGTAAAAGTCTCCTGCTGTGGAAGAGTGAGACATCCACGGATGGAGGAGACGCTCTTGGTTTAATGTTGGTTTTCTGTGACCGTCTCCTGCTGTCTGTGTGCACATGTGTGTGCACTTGCAGGCATTTATCTGTAGGTCTGAATGTAAAATGGCTGAATGATGCAAGAGTATCCATGTTCACATCCCCCTGCTCTCAGAACAGTGTTTAAACTTCTCCAACTAATGAATAATTTACCATCTTCAGACTTGGACCAGACAGAGCTGCAGCACCAGGAAACACGCTGAACGGTATATTCGCGCCAGCTCTGAGAGATACACTTTTCACCTTTACAGCTCAGACAGTTGCTGTGAAGACCCCGCACACTCTCGCTAATAAGTGAGTTGACTCCTCTCCCAGCAGTCTTCACTTCAAAGGAACAGCTGTTTCACTATACAGCACCAGAAACATTACAAATTTCAGCCAATTTCCATTAGAGCTGCCAGCACAAAGTTTTCCATTCACAACTCACACCAGGTGCTATGAATATAAAAATCGGGGCTTGTTATGAAGTCAGAGTCTTGACCTGGATCAAATAACATTCATAAATGCAAATTTAGACTGCAGGAAATATAGAGAAAGGCTTCTCAGCTGTAGAAAGTAGGGTTTAGTTTAGTTTAAACAGCTGTTCAGGCCCGAAAAGTTGCATCAAACCGAGCTATTCTGCAAATATCATGTGACTCGGGTCTTGCCCCACGCACCTTATCCGACGCATTTAAGCTGCTGCGAAGCAGATTAGCAGAGACCGGGATGGTTTTTACATTACTGCTGGTTCCACTCAGAGAGGCCATATGTTTCCACCTTAGGCGAGCGCTCTGCTGCTGCACTCAGCACTTTTTTAACAGTGTGCAGAACGAGGGCTATCGCAGCGAACGCAGCCCACAAACACAGAAATACAGTCTGGAAGTAAAGAGGCTGAAGAAGCGTTTCCTCACTAATGTTTTCAAATGCTCACGGTGTGGAAAAAAAGAAATAAAAACCCTCTGAAGCAGCTTTTTTCATGACGGGAAACTTAAACTGAGCATTTAAAGAGACATTGTGAATGAAACTGGGCCAGGTCTTAGCCTCTCCATTTACAAGAAAGGGAAACACCATTTCACTCCAGACTTTCATCAATTCTCAAAAAATGAAAACCACTACAACACAGACACACACACACACACACACACTCTGTCGTTATTTCAAAGATGTCTTGGATGAACTCCCTGGAGCCTGCTGTCGGGGACACTCTCCCTCTCGAGATGTGTGTTTACAGCGGATGCAGCCTGTCAGACTTGCGATAACAAGTGTGTGACAGAATGAGAAAGATACACATTAATCCTGTTATGATACCTGCTCTGTGCTCTGGGACACCCAGTCCAAAAAAAAAAAGAAAAAAGAAAAAAGAAACAGCGAGGAGGAGGAGGAGGAGAGTTGCTTAAGGGGCTGTAGCCTCCTGTTTTCACCACAACACTGAGCGCTTTCACGTTCAAGGGGCTGTTTGGTCGGCCAGTACATTGCGGTGTGCAACTGGCAGAGAGAGGGAGAGATAAGAGGAGGGAGGGGAAAGGAAGAGAGGGATGCAGGGGAAGGAGGTGGAGGTGGAGGAGTTGTATCGCCCTCCCTGCGGGTGATGAAAGGCAGGCAGGGTAGGAGAGGAGTGATGTCATCTCCGCTCGGTGCTAAGAGGGGTGACAGTGAACTATTAGCAGTGTGCGCTCGCTGCTCAGCATCCCCAATCTACACACACACAGACACACACACACCTGTCGACAGAGTTGGAGGTGACATTGTGGCGGGGCCTGTGTCAGCAGCGGATGAGTCAGACATATTGGTGCAACTGACAGCTGGGTGCCAATAAAGCTTGGGCCGCAGCCTTGATGGGTTGGATCTCCTAGATCACGGAGGGAGGAGGAGGAGGAGGAGGAGGAGGAGGAGACGGGGTGATGAAGGTGTGGTCAGTCTCCATCCTCTCTTATTTACTGTCCATAGGATGCGGGGGAGGACGGAGGGTGTGGACATCACAGAGAGACAGCTTGAGAGCTGTTTATTGTCATTTATCACAGCCCCTCTCTGTGGCCCACACAACATCTTTCTCTCTTTTTCTCCCATGCTCGGCTTTTTCCCTCTCCTCCTTTATCTCTATTTCTATCCTTGAAGCTCACCTCAATCTTCTCCCATTTCTCTCTGCCTTTGAAGCTATTTCCTTCGCGTCTATTCTTTTTTTTTCCTTCCCTCGACCCCCCCCTCTCCTTTCTCTTCTCTCAGTCAGTCCTCTCCAACCAGCCACCCTCTTCTTCCCCCCTCTCGTCTTCTCCTGCTGCCCTGGCTGCTGCTTGTGTTGCTATGGCGTTCGGATCACGTTGAACACGGCTGACTGCTCAACATCTATCACACCGGGATGTCTCGCAAGCAAAAAGAGAGAGAGAGAGAAAAAAAAGAAGCCCTCCCCTCCAATCCGCCTGGACAAGAACAACCATTACCGTTTGCGACGCCGAACGCCAGCTCACGCTCTGGGCCAAAAACCGGCCGAGGGAGAGGAAGAGGAGAGAAGAGAAGAGGAGGGGAGGTAAAGAAAGCGAAGGGAGGAGAGACAGACAGAGGTGGGCCGCGGGCCTGTATGCCTTCATTAGAGCGCGGCCTTGATCACGGATGCCCGAGTACACCCACGCACACACACGCAGCATGTGGGCACATTCAGACAGGAGAGTGTGTGCACATGCACAGACAAGAGAGCTGCAGAGGCATGAAAAAAAAAAAAAGAAAAAGATCCCCTGCACCTATAGAGCATCTGAACTGCACCTATACATGATGACACAGTTAAGTCACACCCACACACATCAGAGCAATCAGCCACGCTGGATGACAGGGTACTAATTTAAGACCGAGACTTAGCCTGGGTGAAACTGCAGCAGAACTGGGTTATGGGTAGAACCTGATTAAAAATACATCACAGGCCGTCTGCGCTGCTGAGACAGTAAGCAGGAAGATGACAGGCTGAGAGTTCTGGGCCCAATAAGGCACACCGCCGCTGACTGACCTACATCTGCTGAACCGAGCGGCGCCGCAAAACACACCCACAGGGGGGTGGTGTCAGAAAACATACTGTTCTCCCTCTCTCTCTCTCTCTCTGCCTCTCTCTCGCTCTTCTCGCTTCCGACCTGCTTTGTCCTCACACTGCTCTCCCTTTCTCACGTCTATATGCACAAGCCACACACATGCTGTAAGCATAACACATGTTCAACAAGAGGAAGACATAATTAAAACACAAAAAGCACATCAATTTTTAAATACCTTAATAATCAGCACTGTAAAAAAAAAACTGTTAGTGAGATTAACATTTAATCAAGTGCAGCACTTATGTAGGCTACAGGTTTGAGTCACTTGTAGTTAGTCATATCTCATGTGTTCCTGCATTTATCTGTCAGCTTTAGTCAACACCACTGGACAGAGAGACACCATATATAACATATGATCCCCTATAAAATAGAATGTAATAATGATTAATTATTTTGACTCATATGGTCTTTACCTTAAACATAAACATGTTGCTGTCAATACCCAATAATCACAGGCCAGTATAATCACATGAAATCAACGGAGCCATTCTGTCTGCATCAGGCTGTTTTACTTTTAGTATCTTAAGCACATTTTGCTGTTAATAGTAATAATTCTCTGTAGGTGTTGCAGCTGTGGTCAGAAGGCCTGCCTCACTGGTTTCACTTCAGTTTGTTTTCTTGTTGATCAAGCTTGAGCATATATGAGCATTAATTGTAACAGTTCAGTGTTGGACTGTAGACAGTCAGGTTGAAGATATTTCCTCCTGCATCACTACACTGTCCTCAATCTTTATCAGAAATCATCATCATTCACACATCTATAATGTTTGCTGTTCTGAAACTGTTAGTTTCGACACAGTTTCGACACAGTGTCAACCTTTTTTTTTTAAACCACAGCCTGTCTTGTATTATTGGACAAACTGATTAATCCAGGTGTGTCTGAGGAGTCACAATGGTCAGACACACCTGGATTAATCAGTCCAATAGGAAACAAAGGAGCAGCATTAAAGTAGTGGAGCTGTGCATACACCCCATTGAACTAAGTTACTAATGTTTATCTAATGATACTATTAATTGCCTTGGCATATGCTGAATTTATTCAAAAACATAAATGACTCTTGCTATTATGTTAAGAGCATTAAGGCCAACAGCAGTGATTTTTTTTCTGAAAAAATTCAGAATTTCTGGGGAAAAAAGTCAGAGATTCTGAGAAAAAAACTCTTCCATATAGCTACATCATTAATTTATTTGCTTTAATCCCCCAGTAAGTAACCCCCCCCCCCTCTTCCTGAAAAAAACTAATGCTTTGGCAGGAAGCATCAATCAGTGGACTGTTGAGTTATTATCGTTCCACAAATGTATTGTCTTGTCTGTCAGATAAATATAGTCGGAAAAAATTTCAACATAAACAAACAGAAGTTGTGTACAGCTCAGTCCTGTGTGTAGCTGCTCTCAGTTGGCATCTTGTGAATATATGTTATAATGGCTAGGCTACGTGTTTCTTTTATTCTGTCTTAATTGCATTGTAACATTGTAAATAAGTTGCAGGTCAAATAACTGAAAGCATCTCAGTATAGCCTAATGGAACACAGATCACACAGTTGAGTCAACATCATTGTAAATGTATCTGAATAAAAGCTGAATATCAAAACCTTCACAGAAGAGGCCTTATATGATAAACTGATGCCTGAGTCACTGGATTAAATCCTTTTTAATTTCTTCATCAGTGTCTGGCCTGTGTGTCATCATCATAAACCATCTTTTTTTCTTTTCTTTTGACACATTCAAAAAAAAGTCATCGTTTCTCTACAGTTCAACAGAGTTTTGGCACAGATTGTGTAGCCTACAGTTACTGGCTTGTAAATGTTCATTAATGTTAAGATTGTCAGACCTGTCTGATTAGAGTGCTGGTTAATGTGATCGCTCTGTGTAACGATGACTGTGTTACTTAAAGGTAGAGTCTGGAGGTCTTTGCTCAAAGACAATACAAATGAAATTCATCTTAATCATCACCAATGGGCTTCTGGTCCTGAGTAGTGGTGACTGTGTCTGCAGAGTCCCCTCCCCCTGCTGTATTTTGGTCTTTTGCGTTGTTTGGTTGTGCACGGAGATGCTTCTGGGTGGAGAGTTGTATTTTCTCTCCAGTCAGTGACAGAGCTTATAGCCTATAGGGGAAGTATCGTGCAGCACAAATAGGAGGGCTGCTGCCCCACTAGCTGTCCTGGATGCTAGTGAGTGCACCCTAGTGCTGCCGCTAACCGATGCTCAACGCTAACTTCCGCTAGCGGTAGTGGCTAGCATCCTTCGTTAGCACCCGCTTCCCAGCTCACCACAGTGGCCCTCTTACTCGCTGCAGCATAACTCTCGTATTGGACTGTTCCTTCTCTTTGCAGTCCTGAGTCACCCTGACTGCTGCTGCTGCTGCTGTCAGGGGCAGGAGACTGCACAGTTGAGCCTGAGAGGAGGGGCCCAGTTTGAATGTTTTGTTTACAAACTACAATGAACAGATGTCCAGACTCCACCTTTAAGTGTTAAAACCTTTATAATCCTTCACCTGTCATTCTAGGCGCACATTTTCCATTTTCACATTTCCAACAGTCTTTATGTATTCTCCCTTTTCTTCGCCCCCTCACGCCGTCTTCCTTTAGGCTCTTTGACCTTTATTATCTCTCATTCCACAATAAGATAAAGAGCCGGGTCCTTGCTGTGCTCACACACTCCTTCTTGTGCTCTCCTCACAGTCTGAGGCAGAAATGTCATGGCCTCCTCCTGACAGCACAGCTTTCAATGATATTTTTTTTCCTTTCTCATTTTGCTACACACTGAGTGGAAATTTCTTTCATGGAGCATTTTCATATTGTATGCATAATAGGAAATCACTCAAATGTAGATAATGTCTCAAACTAATTCCTCTCTGAGGGCACATAAAGGAATCTGACTGTATGGCAGCTCAGTTAGAGGATATAAAGAAGACTAAGGAGGATTTTAAATGTACTTAGTGTTAAATAATGTAACAAAGAGGCAGATGGGACACTTCACAGGTGAATAGATAAAAATTTAACTAAAAGATTTTACCGTGAAACTTTCTCCAGCTTATTACTTAGCCTACATTAAGACTATTATTTTGGTATAACTTGACTGGTCTACACATTACTGTATAATTACTGGTTCCTGAAGCTGCAAGTTTTTTTAAAGTATGCAAATGAGGTACTGTCCAATTAAATATGCACTTATTTGCATACATTTTCAGAGCAGGAATATGAACACTGGATCAACTCGATTTGAATGTCTTATTATCATTATTTTTTATGACATTATTTCTGTAATAAATTATCACCTTCCACACATTTTAAGAGAAAGTGAGAGAGTGCAGTAAAAAAACACCTAAATGTGTATTTTGGACATTTTCTCTCCACAAAGAAAATTCTATCTATCACAGCAAGGTTAACCTTTGTATGAAAAAGTATCTGTCTGGCTGGCTGTGTCCTGCCTCACTGACACACACATAACTGAAGCAGCAAAAATTAAACAGTGACATTCTAACAGCTGCCTGTGCATCTTAGACGAACTCTAAATCAATCTATAAATCAATAAATCAATCAACCCACCATCCCGACATGGTGAAGTCACGGTACAGCATCCTCTTCCCGACCTCTTTCCTTTGCACTCTTCTCGGGAATTCCAGATGTGTAAACTCGTTCCCTAATAAGTGGGGCTGCATGTAGGCCTTCCATTAAAAAAAAAAAAAAAGAAAACAGAGAAAGAATAAGATTGACAAGCCCAGGGGATAGGAAAAACAATTCCATAGTCTATTAAGCTGGCAAAGAGAGCAGGCGGTGTAAAAGAGACAGAGCTAAGCATAGCCAGTGTCTCAACGGGAGGGGAGGTCAGCTCTGCTAATATCTGACAGCTGTGATCTTAAAAAAAAGGAGATTTTTTTCTTTTTTTTTCTTTTTTTTTTTACCAGGAACTGCAGTCGCTGTCTCTCTGACTCTGGTGTGAACTCTGCTGACATGGGGATGACTTCCTTGGCCCGGATAATGATGGCTCTGCAGACAAAACAGTTCTCTGTTACTTTAAGCTAGGACACTGTTGCTCCTGCTGGCTGCAGGGCAGGAGAAGACACAGAAGAAGAAACTAAAACGTCACATGGTCTGTTTGTTCTGTAGGTTTTACCTGTGTGTGCGTGTGTGTGTGCGTGTACACCTCACCTGCTGTCCCCAGCATTCCCAACGTAGAGGTTCCCATCCAAACAGACGACCACCAGAGCCGTGCAGCCGCCTGAGACGTTGTAGACCGCCTTCTCCTTCTCTATCTGGACATCCTGAACACACAACAAACACACACACATTAATCCTTTGATGAGGCACACAATGCGCACACACCCTCTGCAAATCTTCATGTTTTTAATCATCGCAGCCTTCAAAAAGTTTTTCCTATCACGCAGCGGCACATAGCATTAAAGCCTGAGCCTGACGCCGAGTTCAAATATTTCCCTGATACTTAAAAGCTGCCATGATGCATGATTATTAATTATAGCCACATAATGGATTAATTTATCAAGAGCGCCATAAGTCAAAAAGCAATAAAACAAAATGGAAACCAAAAAAGGACATCAGAGAAAGTTTGGAGGGACTGCTGGTTATTACACCAGCTAATTAGCCCAGATTAATTTGGTGCTAATTAAACTAAAAGAACGATTTGAAAAAAAACTCCACGCCATTAGTTCATTAATTAGATGAATAATTAACCTGTCAGTGAATTAATCAAAAATGCTAACATAAATTTGAACCACGCTGCTCAATCTTGGTTTAACCCTTCTTCTTCTTCTTCTCTCTCTCAAACATTAACTGTTCCTCTCATGGCAGAAGTGAGACCTGGAGAACAGGATGCCCTCACATCCCTCCATCACATCACTCTATCACATCTCTCCATCATATCTCTCCATCACTATCAACAGACTGAGTGTGATGCAAAATGTTGGGTGAACACATCTGCAGCAAGTCCATCCTTGACACTTTTTTCCCAGGATGGATGTTTGCTGCTGTTAAAGCCCATCACCTTCTGCTTCACTGCTGACGACCTCCATCTGATTGCAACTCTGCAAAATGTGTGTGCGTTTGTGTTTACAGCAAGTGTGCATACTTGTTTATATGGATCAGTGAACTGTAGTATGTGTGCGCATTGTGTTCACCATTGTGTGAATCTGATAGCAAGAGTGTATACGCTGCTCTGTGCTGTGTGTGCTTGTTGTGTAGTTTTTTTTTAAATATAAGACAGAAAGTCTGTGTGTACATGCATTTGTGTTTTTCCGTACCCTTCCACTCCAGTGCACACACAGATGCACTATATGCGCACACATTCCAGTGTTGCTGCCTGAAGAAGCAATACATTTCTCAGGAATGAAGAGGGCATGAAGGTGTGTAGAGGACAGATACACGCAAATGTGTGTAGGTGTGTGTGTGTCTGTGTGTGTGTGTGTGTGGGAGGGAGGTGAACAAATGTGTCCTTCACACTGGATGAATTATGAATCCATAGCGAGCCATACATATTTATCCTCACTGTATCCAATACCTCTGGCTCCAGGCAAAGTCTTTAATAATGAAAACGCCTGCATAAACATCTACACCTCTCTCCTCTCCACTTCCACCAGGAAGAATCCAACAACTGAGCTAAATAACCAGCAGGCAGAGAGACAGAGACATACAGCACTCCGACATACACACATCTTATTCTACTCAGCTGCCATAACTGCAGACAGGACTTCTGCAATGCTTCATATCAAGCTCTTCGCTGTGTCCTTCAAAGAGGAAAAACATACTACAACTGGTCTAATACATCAGGAATGTCCAAATTTGACACCAGTCCCAAAACATATCACCACAGCCTTTATGAAAAGGAAAAAAAACACACAAATAAAGTAAATAAATCAAAATCCACTGCTGATGCAACAAGGAAGAAGCAGAGTTCATTATAATCCACTTTTATCCAAATCCATGTAAACAAACTCAGGGGAAAGAAAATAGTCAGGGACACGTATAACAATCCAGCACAGACACACACAACAACTTTCATTCAGCAGCACATCTCACTCAACCAAACTGCATTTAATGCATTTCTATGCAGTGAAAGATCCATTTGAACGCAGCCTCCAGGAAACACAAAAGGAACCAAATAAATAACAAATCCAGATTCTTCCTTAAGGACATGTCATGTATAGGAAAACTCAAAACTCAGGCCATTCCTGCTTTTAAAATGAACTGTTTATTTCACATGGTTTTGTCATGAGGGCCTTGTGTTCTGTGGTGAGCTGCCCAAAAAAAAAAAAAAAACACTTCTCCGTGTCTGTAGTGTTAGCAGTTTGCAGGATGAATGGGGGAGCCCAAAGCTACTGGACCTAAAAACAGGGAAGAAAAATGAGATTTGAAAAGAGCGATACCTGAACGAGAGGTCTGCAAAGGATGAAAAGCTGTGATGAAGGACAGAGAGACGGGTAATTAACAGGAATTAATCATTTTTTAACTAATTAGCTAAGGCAATGGCATATAAGTTGTTTATGAGGGAGAGATGAACCTTTGGGCAAAATCTTTTCAAAAACTAGTAATTTGTAACAACCTCTGCCAACACACTGTCACATACTTTGCCTCTGTGAGTGTAAATATTCATATATTATTATCAATTTTAAATAAATGTTCAGACGTCCCTGTAGCCAAAGAGAAAACGTTGATAATGAATGGGTTGTTTGAATAATTAACTAGAATTGCACTCAGTAAGACAAGCAATCTTACACTTATTGTATCTGATTATTATTATTACTACTATCATTATTATTATAATAATAATGATTATCTGGATAATTTGCCAGTTTATTATGTGGATCTGCATAACATTTTATAAAGTCACAGATGCCAATGCCACTATGATTATGGATAGTATTTTACTCGATCCGAGCATTGTTTTCGAAGAAATTCACAGTGTTGAAAATGCCCAATGATGTTGAGACAACTGATAAAAAGTTCCTAGATCCGCCTCTTTAACCAGAGCGCTGTAAAATCTAAACTGGTTTTTCTGTCAAACTGATCTCCAATCAGGTTTGGGAGAAACTGATTCATTACTTTCTGCTGAAAAACAAACCAGTTGACATGAGACACTGATGAAACCAAGACCTGCTTGGATGACAAGACGATGACAACTCCTCAACAAAAAACACATTAATTGTGTAACATGTTGAAAAGATGCTTTTATTTCCTGACGGTTGACATAAGAAACACAGGATTAGTAACAATGTCCTTTAAAGGGAGTGGTGTTATTTGAGAATATGTAACTTTTGTTTCCTGTCAGATAAAAGACTGACAGTTCCGCCCTGCATGGCCGAAGTCATGAGGTGATTCTTATCTTATGAGGAAACAGCCGACCTGACTGTTGACAAGCAATAATATAATAAAACTATAAACAGACAGAGACTCATTCTGGTGTTGTCCACAAAGATCGTCCTCAAAGGTTCACTGATACATTCTGTTTCAATTGTTTAATCCAATGCAACAACTGAAGTGTAAAGACATCCCATTGTAGTTTTAACAATGTGCCAGACCATTTCTTGGCCTGGACCCCCCACCCCCACCCCCCACCCTTACCTCCTGTAGCTCCTGTGCTCTGTTTACTGTCCAACCACAGTGATGAGGTTTCTGTTGTAGATGAATAAAGGATAATAACATGGCAGATATTGAGCTTTATGGGCCGATCAGGTGAGCTCACTGTGCTAAAACACTAACAAGGCGCTAAAATGTGTATCCAATTCAACCTGATCACACGGACACACAGGCACAGTAGCAGGTCCAGCGGCCTAAATGTCTTTGAACACAGAGGGTCATATGAGGCCAGAGATCCAACACCCCCCCCCCCCCACTTCGCTGAGTGTTTATCAGGCCTGAGCAGCCACTCAACACAAACCGGTCACTTTCACAGGAATGCAGTGAGTCATGTCAGAGGAGAATTAAAAGGCGGATCACCACTGATAAGATACAGCGGCTCTGTGAACTTCTGAGACCGAGCTTTGGAGCGACAAACCTTCCCCATGATTCTCTGACATTTCCCATTTCCTTAAAGAATGAGCTTCATTAAAAAAATAAGACGAGAGGCTTTTAGGGGCGAGATCCTGCCAAGATCGGCCTGTGGGTAGTCACTCAGCAGAAAGTGGAAGTGACTTTTTTTTTGTTCCACGCTAAAATGTTTATCATTTTAAACAGAGTGCGTCTAATTTCACTGTAACAATGAGTCAAATTAAAATAAATGACAGCTGCAGAGTAAGGTACAGTAGGTGCTGTAATTATAGGCAATAGGTGAGGGAAAAAAATAGCTGTAACCACCTGGAAAAACAAATTACCGTAGCAAAACACTGAACAATCAATCTGAAAATACTATAAAATATGACTTTGTGAATATCAACTGTAAACCACCATTGTACGGCTTTGCAGATGGAAGGTCAGAGGTATGTTAGTGAATGCCGCTGTGACCTCGCCTGCTTCAAATGGTGGATTTCAGTAGAATTAGCTTTAAAGAAAGAAAGCAGACTCAGATTCAGAGCTGCAGATTTAACATGAGAGGAGAGAGAGGAGGCAGAGAGAGACATCGATGTTTGACGACTGAAAGGTGTCGTGGGCAGATATGTCTTTGACAGGACAAAGATGAAAAGAGGAGGAAAAGGACAGGAAAATTAAAAAAAACACAACAAAAACCGACAATTGCGCTGTAAAAAATCTGCAGGGAAACATGTGGTGCACAGTTTTAACATCCTGTGATCTGGATTCTGCTCAAAAACTGGATTTGATCACTGATTACTGCTGTTTCACAAATCCTATAAAAATCTGTCCAACAGCCGTTCTGTTACTGTAATAAGAAGAGTTAACAACACGGTCCTCAAAACTCTGTGGAACAAATCATCTTTTCATGCAGATGGGGTAAACATAGTTAATTTCACACTGCCATCTTGTGGTTGCAATGTGGAAGCACAAGGATTAATGGTGTTTTCTAATAGGATTGATCTGCACTGTCCTCTATCAAGATCAAATTTCAGCTGTCTGATTGGAGACACAAAACAAATGCTGCGGTTTTTAGCAAAATATCAATCATGTGTTGATGTTGGTCACTGCTGGAAAATAATTCAGAGTGGTTGTTTTAATGCCTTTGCAGGGGCAGACGGGTGGAGCCTCTGGATCTTTTACTTTGCATTCATGTACTGGTGATTCACATGCGTCCTGAGCTCAAACTATGAGTGAAGTGACAGAAACTAAATCTGCAGCTATTTTCATTAGAGCGACTAACAGGCAACGACTCAGCTGAGGACAAACTGCTAATGGAAACCCTGATGTTGAAACTGAGCCTGGTGACCTTTGACCCGTCCGCCTTCGAAGCCCGTCAAGCAGACCTGCGCTGTTTTGATTGGCTCTGGTCTTGATGTCTTGGCCTCTGTGTGAGTTAAGTCTGCACAATCCACTCACAGCAGAGCCAGCTGGCAAGTGTGTGTGACCCGCAACAGCTGGAGGGGAAGAGTGCATCATTTAAGCTGGCTCTGAGACTGACTGACTGACTGACTGACTGACTGACTGACTGACTGACTGACTGACTGACTGACTGACTGACTGACTGACTGACTGACCATACAGTTCACAGTGTGAGATCACACCTTAACGTCACCCTCACCCATCTGTAACGCACCCACTAGGCTACACACAGATGGAGTGGGTTGGTGTAGTACTCTGAGGAGCTTCACTGGACGGTTCTAGGTTTGTATTATAACCTTGAATGAATTGTAAATAACAAAAGCCCCTTATAACCATCCTCAAGCCAACAAAGAGAACAAATGATCCACCCAAAACAGACAAAAAAGGGTTATTTTAAACGTAATACCATTTTAATTTCACGCTTGAGTGCTTATCTTTGTTTACCAATAGCAGGATGCTTGTGTTTGTTTTGACCTTCCAAATTAGAGTGAATCAATATTAATTGACTTAGAGAGCAATCAGTTTGTCTAATGGATGTGAAGTCAGCTTGAATCAATAAAGTAATTCTGATTCCGATTCTGATGGATGGTCTGTGTTCAGCTCCTGAGAAATGCGTAAATGAACAAGGATGTAAATCCTGTGAAGAAATTGTGATAAAAGTTTGTTCCTGTCGTGCAAGGTGCTTTTTTTTCTTTTCCTTCTTTCATTTTCAACAACAATCTTGTTTAATAAAGGACCATAAATGATCTGGCAGTATGGACAATAGGTAACTGTAGCAACAGAACAACACTGCGGGTAAAAAGGCTGCCAGACCACAGAATATATTGAACGTCAGCTTAAAGCAGAGCTTTACAGACCTATTTGGGCTTGTAACCTATTAGTATGTACGAATATCTACTCATGACCCCTCATCACAGTTAATGGGCTCTGTGCGGGTATGAGCTATGAACCTTTCACCAAGAACGATTCAGTTTTAGAGACCTATAAAGGTTTAAGTATTCAATATCCCTCAAGGGAGACACAAACATGACCGAATCTGTAAAATTCACTTCTCATGAAACATTAAGGTTAAGCTGAGTCAGCCCCAGACTTGGGAACAACAGAATCATGGACACTGTCTTTATAATCGTCAATGGACATTTTCATTTTTTGTGCATGAGAATTAGCAACAAATGAATGTGTTTTTATCTTGGGTAATTAATGTTGTAAGTTTGAGGCCTTTGATTTCAGCAAATTATATAAAAGAAACAAAACTTTCATATCTCTGTCATGCACGTGCATCTTACCATATCTTTGAAGGCGTTCTCTATGGCTCCGATCACCAGGCTCTCGTGTGAAACTTTCTTCTCGGTGAAGAAGCGTGTGGGCGGGGTGCTGGGTGAACCTGGCGCCCCCGCGGCGCCCCGGAGGGAGGCTGCCCTGGTGAGAGCACGTTGGGATGTCGGGGTGAGGTGGTGATTGATGGGCTCCTCGCCCAAGCATGTGGGGGGCAGCAGGTTGGGAGTGCAGAGGATCTCCAACACCTCCTGAAGGTGCAGGGCGATGTGGTGATGGAGGAGGCGGGAGGCCATCACAGCCGCCCCGGAGCCAGCGTGGCCATCGAACAACGCCCAGTAGTGGAAGGTTAGGTCCTCAGAGCCTTCCTGGATTCAGGTAAGAGCCAGACACGTCTTCATTAGTCAGTTGTGTCAACATTTTCAACCTGCTGTTTATTGTTTATTATTTATTGGATCCCCATTAGTCCTCATAAATATGAAGACTATTCTTCCTGGGGTCCACACCGCTGTGACTAGATGCAAGCCAGATGTTCTATCTGACCCTATATTCACACTGTAACAAGCATAAGTTACTTAATATCTGACAGACAGGTCAGTGAGTGGATGGTCTGATAATTCCCTGATTCCTTGGTTCCACTGTGAATTGTTTTCTTTAAAGGGATAGTTCAACATTTTGGCAAATTAGGGGTAGGTTCATTACCTTTAATTATGGGTGCATGTTGTTTTGAGATCTGCGGGGTGGAGATGCAAGCTGCTTAGGGAATGCAACGGAGATGAATGGTACAGGTCCCCTGTCCCTCATCCAACTCATCAAATACACAATCCAGCAACTCCAAAACACTTTTGTGGAGAAATTGTAACCTGCACATCATCACGATATGAAATAATATATATTATATGTAACGCTACGAGACAGAGTTGTTTTAGAGGCAAACGCATGGCCGGAACTACATTCCAGATGTGGCTGCTGGGCAGAGTGATTCCAAAATCGCATGTAGTTCCAAGTATTTGCTTAATGTGTCGTAATGTTGCATAATACATTATTATTTCATAGCATGGTGAATGTGCAGGTCACAACTTTTCCATGACAGCATTTTGAAGTTGGAAGTTAGATTGTGTATTTGATGAGTTTGATGAGGGACAGATGATCTGTACCATTCACCTCCATTGTGTTCACTGAGCAGCTACCTACTCTGCCCTGCGGATCACAAAACAGCATGCACCTATAATTAAAGGTAATAAACCTACTCCTATGACTGTAGGGATTGTGGCAATAGGTGAATTTTCCAAAATGTTGATCTATCCCTTTAACATTTTGTCTCCAGCTTTTTTGTATATTTTTCGGGCTTTTGCCTTTAATCAATAGTGTAGTAGAGAGACAGGAAAAGGGGAGGCAGAGAGAGGGGGGATGACATGCAGAAAAGTCAAGTCGGGGTTTGATACAGGGCCGGCTGTGGCAGGGACTGTAGCCTCTGCACACGGGGCGCCTGCTCTATCACCCGAGCTAAACAACGCCCCTGAATATGATTTTTAAATGAATACCTGGAAAACAGCCTCATCCATCACTAGGGTTTGATAACTTCTGGGAATTCAGAGTTTCTATGATCACTTTCAATCACAGGATATTGATCCAAAATAATAGAAGTGAATGTAGAACAGCCTTTCAAGCAGTGCTAGGATGTTGCAGCCTGGAGGCTTAGGCCCACCAAAGGGTGCAAAGACACAAAGTCTTGGAAGTAGCGGATACTTTCACCTCCTCAGGCCTCTGGAGTCTGAATGGAACCATCTGAGAGGGGGACATCACTGTCTGAACTGATTACAAATTACATATATTTGCAAGCACCCTGGTAACTGCTAAGACTGCAAAAGTCCTTACTGCAGAGGCCCAGGCTCTTTTACACTCCCCTAACTTTCCGTTCTATCTCCACAGTGGCTATAAAATAAAGTAAGAATGTCAAATAGAGAAAAAGGAATGATTTATACACTAGCTTGCAGTCTGTGGCAGGAGGTCATATAAAAGGCCACAGACCAGAAAGGTTGGTGACTACTGATGTTTACTGTCAGTGACCAGAAGATACATAACAATCCAGTTCAACAGCACACGGGGCCAAGTCCAGCTGCCACAAATCATGGCAGAGACTCAGACAGGAAGTGGAGCTGTGCAGACTTCAGTGCTTCACATTAATGTCTCATTAATGGGTGAAAGCTCCCTTCTATTAAAACTGCATTCAAATGTATCTCATAGATGAGTGAGAAAGCTTTCAGCGGCCGGTTCAATGACATCCTCTGATCTGAACATGCACTTCCTCTACAGCCGGCAAGGTGTCCGTCCATGAATGGATGACCTTGTTCCACTATGATGGTAATGCCCCTCACCCTAACAGGTCCAGCATGAAGCGCTGTATGATTCAGGGCTGGACACAGCTCTGTGCACCCATCTACAAAGTGCGCCCTCCTCCTCTCACATGTTGTTTATACCAAGTCTCCTGTGATCTGGTTCATTCATCACACACCTTTTGAGCTGACCACTTTCAAAAAGTGCAGCCACTCTCTGATCTTCTGCCATCCTGGAACCAATCATGACGGTTTTCTGAGGTCTGTTTGATACTATTTCAACTCGTCATATACAATATATGCATGAAGCTGCTCAGAGTTGCATCCACCTAGGCCATGACATGCATTTGTGATTGCAAAAAGATGGGGTTGATTTCAACATTCTTCTGGTCCCTGAGTGTAGATAAGTGCTTGGACATATTTCTGCACATGCTCAAATTCTGGTTTTCTAAATATAGTGCATGGTGGTTCTACAACATGGACCAAGGAAGGAAGCTAAGAGCACTAGAAAAGGCTCTACACTACTCTCATTGGTCTGATAACACTGCAGTACTGAGTCATGAGGTACTTGCATGAGTTTCCTGTAGGCTCTGGATGGACCAGAGTGAAGCACTGGTGGGCTGAGAGGACAATTTAAAACAGCAGAGTTACTTTATATAGATATATGTTACCAGTGGGAATTAATGGCAGAATGCTTTAAGAACAAACTGCGCAATCAGGAAACAGCTCAGTCAGATAAAGTGAAACAGAAAAAGATGGATATCAGTGGAATAGCCTTTTTTTTCAGCCTCGCCACTGCTGTCAGTGAGTGGATTAAGTGTGTCAGTGTGCTTCATGAATGTAGCACACTGTCCTATAAAAGGCAAACAGTAGTGCCTATACATTTCCTAATGATGTAGTTGTCCCTAATACATGTCACACTGCTCTTGCAGGAGCACACGAGGCTCACTTCAAAATCCTCTCTGTGTGTTTCTATCGGTGAATGCACTCACATTTGCCTTCCAGTGTTACGGGCTGTCAAGAGCTGCTGAAGGCCACTGTGCTGCCGAGAGGACGCTGTGTGTCCCAATAAACTGCTGATGGGACGGGAAGAGAGGACAGTGGGTCCCGACAACAGCCCCCCCGGGGATATTCACTACTACTAGAGTGTGTTAACATTTTACCAAGAAGATGGCTGGCTCAGACACTCGCTCCATTTTATTTTCAGCTCTTGACTTGCAGCATAAAATCCAACTCTTATCTTGCACGTAAATATTTAAAGGGATAGTTCAACATTTTGGCAAATTGGCCCATTGCCATAATCGCTATAGTCATAGCAGTAGGTTCGTTACCTTTATTTGTCGGTGCAAGTTATTTTTAGAACGGCGGAGCAGAGCCGCGAGCTGCTCAGAGCTAAACTACAGAGGCTGATGGGATTTCTTGGTTTCCCTCTTCAAACTCATAAACAATCCAAAACTCCAAAATGCTCTGGTGGACAAGTTGTGATCTGCACATTCACCACGCTATGAGATAATAATGGAAGGTTACAAAATGGAGCCGTTTGAGTCTGCTTGCTGAAAAACTGTCCCTGAAGGCAACGCGCATCAGAGGTTTTGCATGAATTTACCTCTAAAACAACTCTGTCTCATAATGTTCCGTTATTATCTCATAGCTTAGTGAATGTGCAGGTCACAACTTGTCCACGACAGTGTTTTGGAGTTGTTGGATTGTGTATTTGATGAGTTTGATGCGGGAAACCAAGAAATTCCATGAGCCACCGTAGCGTAGCTCTGAGCAGCTCATCACTCCGCTCCGCCGTTCTAAAAATAGCTTGCACCTACAAATAAAGGTAACGAACCTACTGCTATGACTATAGCGATTATGGCAATGGGCCAATTTGCTAAAATATTGAACTATCCCTTTAAATGTTTGCTCAAACACTAGAAGTGTTACTTTGTGTTTTAACTTGGTGGAGATGCTGATTTTTTTTACTCATTAGTTTGACGCACCAGGTTCTCCCGGAAGCCCAGGCCCTCTCCGTTGGGCAGGGAGGACCTCCTGCGGGTCAGCTCGGTCCGGTTGGGTGTGCAGCTTCCTGCAGGTCTCCTCTTGACCACCAGTATTTCACAGCAGGCCTGGTCTTCATTTAAAGTGCTTTTTCCTGCATTGATCACTCTGCACAGAGAAAACAGGACACAAGACAGGAGATTTCAGTCATGTTTCATCTTCTTAACACGACATCAAAGACAGTTCAACCATCTGAATGAATAATGAAAAGATGAAATGACACAAAATCTTGATGACAATACCCTAAGTAACTTAGGTAAGCATGGTGTGTGTATTATTTATGACATAAATTGTGTGATTCATGTACATTACATGAAAGTGCAACAGAAAAAATGTATGTGCTGTACCTGTATACTGTAGGTTGTTTTGCATACTTTATATACAGTATACTATAACAAAAGACAAAATAATAACATTTGATTTCTTTTAATATATTTTTTAAAAAAAATCCTAGCAAAGCCTGAGGGATGAACTATTTCCAGGACATGACTTGTCACCTTCGCTCGCATCAAGCACGCCCCTCTATCCGAAAAACAAAAGTGTGTGGTAACAGCTGCGTCTCTGATTTAACTTCGCTGCCTCTTTGAATTTATCATGGCTGAGATCCTAATCTCCTGAGCGTCAGGGGATGATGCACTGATGCCGATAATCTAAGGAGCCCTGCTCGATGCATCCACCGGACACACGTCTGTTGATTCGGAAGATACGTGACAGAGAGGATGACCTTTCGCCCTTGTGACATTCTTGGGACTATAAACTCTGTTTTGCTGCAATGACGACAGTTCTCTGCAATAAACAGTTAGATAAAGTGAATTACAGTTGGGTGATATACCGATGTTTAAGCACACATTTCAATTTGAGTCCCATGCATGTAGGGCAGAGGACAGAAAAACATAATAAATACTGCATTATACAACACCTGGCAGATGGTGTGCTGCTGCGAGCGGCTGTAGTCATGGACAAGCACTCGCTGCTTAACAATACTCCAGGCATTCTTAATTTAGCCACACCGTAGGAAATGTTGCCTTTACAATGGCCCCTGTTAAAACAGTGCATATTCTGCTGTAGCTCATGAAATTAGAGAACACAAGGTCAAATTATCAGGGGCCTGCAGGAATAAAATGAGAAATCTAAATATCTATTTCTATCAAATTTTGTAATACATTAACATGTAAATCGATTCAAGCTATTCTGTGATGTGAGGGGGTATGATTGCTTCCCTATGGAGGATCCTAGATAAATAATCCTAATTGGTCACGGGGATGAACATGCAGAGCAGAGACCCTCTGTCTCCAGCTGAGAAAACACTGTGGGTCGTAAAACTGAAAGGAAACTCACTGGGCAGCCCTTCACTCACTGAGATTGATTTTAATTGCTGTCCTACACAATGTGCCATTCACCACTTCCTCATCCTGAAAACTAATAAAAGCGCACTCCCTATAGTGTGTCAATAAGCCATGTTTCATTTGCCCTCAGGGCATGAGGAGTGGCAAGAGGTTTGCTTTGTATAGAGAAGTGCTGATTAAATGAGATGATCTTTTTTTTTCTTCTAAATTTCATTTCTAACTGAAGTCATCAATCAGATCAAATGTCAGCGCCTGCCTCTCAAATGCAAAGACTTCTTGCTTTTATGTGTTCTAGTTCATTGTAAGTGACACAAAAACCGAATCTCGATGTCAAGAAATCAGGCTTTCACAACACAACCATCTACAGCAAATGTGAGAAAAAAAAGTAGTAATACATCTTTAACTTTGCCTGTTGTGTGTTTTATCCTCCAAAGCTGACACCAGAGTGCTTAAAAGTGCAGCTCTTCAACTGGCTCCAGTAGCGTCAGTACTCCTGCGTTTAAATGGACACTTTACAATGGAAATAAACATGTTTACAGCCTGGCAAAGAGTGCTTTTGGTCTCCATGGCAAAATCTCTTTTCCTTATTCATGCTTTTACAGTAGGTCAGTGTTTCCCAAGCTACAGGAGAAGAACAAACACAGTGAGGAAACTGCAGCAGACATTTTGACCTGTCAAACACAGGTGCTGCTAAGAACAGGAGTTAACTGCTGCACTGCAGTGGCTGCTGGAGGGAACCTGCCCTTCGTTAGCATCATTAGTTTCACCTGTGCTTCAACATTCAGGTCAACACTCGGAGCAGCAGCACAATGTAGTGGTCTCCTTTTACTGTAGGTGTTTTCAGACAGACAGACATTGGTTCTGGTTCCTTTCTTGCTTCCTGTTGAACCAGCAGAGTTCAAAGCAGTTTAAGTGGGCGTACGTTACTCTGCATTACTCAGGAGGAAATAAACACAACAGTGGCAATGTATTATATTTTTGCTTTTTTTGTTGTCTCTGTAATCCGTATTTTTAGTTTATCAATTATTTGGTCTGGTGTTGGAGTGAACCCAGTCTTGGCCATCTTTCCCCCAAGTTCAAAGATGAGAATTACATGACTTTATCAAGCCCTGAAGGGAAATTCATACAACTTGTCCTCTGTTGTGCTGCTTTCTTGAAATTCTGTTGATGCCCAAATCGCCACCAAACATTTTGTTTCCTCAGCAGATTAACTGCTAATTAACTGAGTACCACATATCACAAGGAGAAAAGAAATGATCTTACCAACATGATTATACAACACTCGTAAAACATAACATGGGTTAAATAACAGAAATTTCCATTACATTCCACCCACAGGTCCATTTAAAAAGGAACAAACAGCACAAATAGTTTGTCATTTCACAAAAGAAATTGTACTCGTAATCAGAAATCGTTTTTTGAGAAAAGAAAATCTGGATTTCATTTTTGGGCAAAATCGAACAGCCCTACGACACACCCACTGATCATGTCACAATTCGCAGGGAAGAACAAAGTATTTTTTCCGAACGTTTGGGTTTGGGAACTAGCACGGAAAGGCATCCCGGACAGGTCACCAGTCTAATGCAGGACCACATACATTATCACACACCCACTCACATTCACACACTACAGGAAATTTACAGTAGAGTCTCCAATCAACTTCTTGTGTGTGTCTTTGGACTGTGGGAGGAAGCAGGAGAACCCAGAGAGAACTCATGCACAACAGAGGCACAAGCTAACATGCAAACTCCACGTAGACAGGCCCCAGACCCAGGAAATCGAAACCCGGATATAATAATTATATAACAATAATATTTGATAACGTTGATTTTTGGTTTTGCATCCTGTATGTAGTTTAAGGCTGATGGACTTTCAGAATAAGCATCATGTTCACAGGCTTTGTTCCCACAAAGTCAAACAACAAGTGACCACAGACTGTCACCATAAAATGTTACATTACTGCAGCTCTCACGTATATTTGCGTTTGCACGCAAGCTTTTAAATCAGTCTCTTCCTTCCTGCACTCATGAAATGACGACACACTGCCATCGATATAAACTTTACAGCGATGTGTGAGGTCTTGTTAATGGTTAAATCATCTCCCTGACTTCATATGATGAGGCCACAAACTTCACGGACCGGCATGCGTGTCCGTGACCAAAGCACTGCAGGGACTGACGTTCATTTGACCCTGGAAGATCACAAGATTAACAACAGTGGAGCTCTCAGGCCTTTCATCTCTGATATGAGAGGAAAAGCCGTCCACACCCTGCGGCATGAGCAGTATCCGAGAGCAGGGCTGTCACATTCTGTTACCTCATCTCATTTCTTCTCATTTGAGACAATGGCCTGGCCTTAATTACCCTGTCAGAGTTGTAATCTACAGCCCTGCTTCCTTGGAGTTGGAACTTCTCCTTCTCACACACTAACACACTTACTGCTCTGCACACATCATCAAGAACATCCAGGTAGGCCTACATTATGTACCTATTTCCATAATACTCCATTAGTTAATTTTTCACTTCTTTGGTTATTTTTTTTATAAACCCTTGAAGGTATAATATGTAGGAATTACCCCCATCTAGCGGTGTGGTTGCATATCAGAACTTACTGTTGATGTTGCATTCATGTGAAATTGGGCAGATGTCAGACAGACAACAGACGCTGCATGTAACAGGATAAACAAGCGTCTATGTAAACAAAGCAAAACTATTAGACGTGACAATATGTTGTCATGGTGATATTGGCGTATTATTTACCTGACCCACGTTTTACCGTTTGAGTAAAATGACATGCGGTTGGTTTGCCGACAGCGTCATTCAGGTGTCTGACTGCACCTGAATGCAACATCAGTGCCTCCGTCCTTCCTCACACTACACAGTGGTGACAGTTTAACAGGCGCTACCTCGAAAACTTTCTCCCCGAGCTGACAGCTCTGGTTAGTTTCTGTGGTTACCTATGGTCACGCCACCACTGAACGTAAAAAATGGCGATGCAACATGGCAGCCTCAGTTCGGTGCGTCTCCCCCTTGTAACGACTAACCACTTCTAAAGTACGAGAAAGCTTTCATTTGTATGCAGGTGTGATTCGACTTCAGTGAAATACGTATTTAAGCAATATTTGATTTTTGCTGACAAAAAGCCAAATAAGATACATACTCGGACTTTAAAAAAAAAACCCTAACCCTGTATACAGTAATACCTGAATAATAATACAGGCTGTCATAATTGAACCTTCTCTCTGATCTGGATCTGGATTAGTCTTTGTTGCCATCTTACAGCTACACATCAACATATCGATGCCAAGTTGAGGAAGAACTGACCTAGAGGCTTTGACAACTACAGACACACTGTTCACAAAACCCATAATTACAGCTCGTTAGGTTAGCTATTGAATCACTACAGTGCTCGTAATTGGGTTTCCAACTTCATGTCGCCCTCAGCGTTTATTCTCTCTTTCATGTGTTCAATCAAATCCAGTTCAAAGCGCCATGCTGCCAATCCTGTTTCCAGATGAGCACTTGAGCAAATTTGAAGTTCAGTTACACGCCTACATAGGTTAAATGTTTCTTTATGTGCAACACATGGAACATATTGGCACTTGAACGTGGCCATATTTGTTACACATACACAATGAATATTTACTCTTTTAAAATATCTGTAATTGGATCCTCCTTCTTACACACGTACTGTAATATTTACACTGTATCTGTAATTGTATGTTTTAATGGCTCTGTGTTCTTCCTCCTGTGCTCATCTCAGATTCAACAGATCTTTTCAGACAGTGAAAATACTAGAAAAATGATTATAGAGATGCATGACGCACTTTGTTCAATGACAGCTCATATTCTAGCCACACAGAGAGGAAGGCTGGCGATGAACAGAAACAGCATCACAGTATTTCTGCCTCGGAGCTATGTGCCGTGTTGATGTAGCAGAAACAACACAAGGACATGTGCTGTGTCATGTGACTGAGCACTGGGAGGCTTTGTATGTATGAAGTGCTGCTCATGTGCTTCCACTCCAGAGCTGAGTGTAGCATTTATTTCACTGGCGGTGGAAAAGAATTTGACGTGCAGAGGAAAATACTGGAGAAAAACCTTAAAACATAAAAGAAACATCCATGTGTTCACATTTATGGAGTTTACAACTCATATCAACTCCTTTTTTATCTCCAAGATCTGCTGAGTGTGCGTGCCCTGAGCTGACTTCACAATGTTTACCCTGGAGCTGCCACCTCCTTTGTCTCTGTTCTCTTACCAAAGATCTTTATGCTGAACGGGCCAAACGTCTCACTCCCTGCACTGACATGCCCTACTGTACATACATCTGCTGACCTACAACCAAAACATACAGTGTGCAATAGCGTTGCTGGCGTTTGTCTGACAGACACGCGTATTGATTAAGTATCGACCAGACTGCTGCTGAGGTTGCAGCAGGGGTTTTCAGGTGATACTGGGTCAGTGGGAAAGCTTTGTCACGACTTATCCTTTGCTTTCTCAGTATACCACTACTACTACACTACTGGCAGCATGTGAGGTGGAGGGGTTGAAAAGAAGGAAAACAGAAAAGGAGGTGTGAAAGTCCATTTGAACCACAATTTTACTACTCCATCATCAAAACTGGATCACTTATGTTGATGGGGAGTTCTTAAAGGAGACATATTATGCCCCACTTCCACAAATTAAAATAGAGACATGTCT
This sequence comes from Decapterus maruadsi, assembly GCA_030347415.2. NCBI lineage: Eukaryota > Metazoa > Chordata > Actinopteri > Carangiformes > Carangidae > Decapterus > Decapterus maruadsi. The sequence goes on from CM064893.1 coordinate 6,225,505, forward strand.
GTGACATGCTGTGGCCAAAATACCCCAAAGATCAAACATCACTGCTCTTGTTTCATCCACTCAAAACAGCCCTGTTCAGAATGGCTGGTTTCAGAGCCTGTCCCTTTAAATGCAAATGAACCACTGCTTGCACCGCCCCGCCCCACCCCGCCCCCTTTACATTCCCAGGTAGGGGTGGTATTATGCAAATTTGGAAGCTAGTTACATCATTGACGAAACAGCTCATAAAACCTCTTGGAAAGGGAGCCTGCAAATTACTTCTTTTTTTGTCAATTCTCACATTTTGGGGGCTGGAAGGCAAGACAAACACCCAAATAAAGAGCCTTCAAAAAGTGATATTTCCACAATATGTCCCCTTTAATGCCCCTACTTTTAGGGCCAATTTAGAAACAAACTGGTTTTGGTGTAATCATCCCACCTCTGTGTGTGGCCCGCTTTGGTTTCTTCTTATGAGCACAGTGTGTATCCAAACTGAAGCTATTAGGTGGAGCCCACGTCCTTTTTTGTTTTGACTTCACTGTACAACCTTTAAATATGTCCTAACAAATAACAAGGTCAATCTCGACATGAACTGAACGTGTCAAAAAGGTTGAATGTATCAAACAATATCATAAAATTGTATACATGGTCAAAACAAAGTGAAAGCCCTCCAGAGAAGAGACTACCAGGAGTTGGTTCATGCCATTGAGGTTTTCACTGGAAGCAACATCCCATTTTCTCCTCCACACCAAGCATCAAGCAACATGACAGCAGTGCACTCAAAGCGGTCAGCAGTAAATGCAGGCTGTCTGCAGAATCGAGGCCTGTGCGTGTGCACAGCCCAAGTAAGAAAGGATGACACCACTGAGAGTGAGCAATACTCACTGATCCATTCAAATGGTCATGCTCACTGGACCTAACAGAGCACCCACTCAGAGAAACAGTGCAGCAGAACCCTCCTCATGAAGCAGAACTGCTCTTCCGGCCTCCAGTGAGAGCAACACAATAACCCTAATGACACTGAAAGGCTCAGAGACAACACATGACTATGCAGTTCACCCTGTGATTAAATAATCTGGATGTTGAAAAGTTGCCAAAAGTAAAAGATGCAAATAAAGGCATTGTGTATTACTGTTAGCTAGTCATAAATCTACAGTAAGCAGAGTCTTTATCCATGGCAGTGACTGTGTGATAGAGCTAGATGCTAATATCAGCATGCTGACATTCTCATGGTGATGACAGTATCATGTTTAGGAATCCACACCCTAATAACACAATTTTTTATTTTTTTTGAATGTGCGGTATAGGAAAGGTCACCACAGCCAGTGTGGGGTGCATCATGTCGGCACGAGGACGGTCTGTATGAATGTTAAGGATGAGTTTCACTTCCCTAAAACCATGATCCCTGGAGCCACAGTGTTGATTATAGGAGAATTCCGGTCAATTCTCTACAGCACTAGGTCCCCAAGTGCAACCAGAGGAAAACAAAGAGGAGAAAGATATGTGCAGACCGGACCTCGCTCTAGGAGGACAGAAATGACTTTGGATGGGAAAACAGCATCAATATGAATATAACTGCTTTCTTTCCAAGATTTTTTTTCCTCCTAAATCCATGTTTTCCTTGCATTTTTGTCTTTGTTGACATGAAAACGGTCCCAAGCTCGGACCTAGAGCTGTAGAGCGTTATTTAGAAAATGATCAGAATTCTCCTTTAAAAAATAAAAGGTGTGATTTACCAAACCTTGAAAGATACATGTAGCTAGAAAAAGACGAAACTTTTCAAGCAAGTCAAAGCATCTATTATTTTATGTGAACACAGTGATGTAAACACAGCGATGTAAACACGGCAGTTGTGCAAGTGGAGATTTTAAAAATCCATATCTTTAGTGGCATGCAGGCATAAAGAGCCCTTCACAGTGCCAGCTGATCAGCTGTGCAGATGAACTACTGGTATCCGACCCTGTTAACGATCCTTAGCGAGTGTGTGTGGATCACATCATCTCCCGTGGGCTCAGGTTTTCACGGCTGGCAGTGAGATTTCACAACAGCAAAGCCTGCTGGTCAACCAGCTGTTGACAAATCCCCAGTATGGCTGAGTCCTGGCTGATGCTGCGCCAAGCTGGCACATACACACACACACGTGCGCGTACACACAGTCATCTATTCATGAACTAGGGCTGTACAACTGATCCTTCAGAATTATGCATTCTTCTTAATTATATTGTTTCTGAGAAAATAAAAACTCTTCAAAAAATATAATGACAATAAATGTGATCGATGCACACAACATCTTAAAGAAACTGGGTTACTGAGTAAAACGATGTAACCCACTTTAGAACATGTGAGTGGGTGATGGTTGCTCAACATAGAAGCGAATTATCTTCCTTTCTTTACATCTTCAGATTAAAAACTCCACAGCAGATTAGCATAAGAAAGCTCAGAGGAGGGTGTGTATGGAAACCCATCAAATCAAAAGGATTTTTCTAGTTTGTAAAAAGCAGAGAACATAATGATCCTGAAACAGCAAAAATAATCAATAAGTTGATTTTTTTTAAAAAACTGATCACATTGAACTCTGGGAAGTTGCGCTGATCATTCCATGATATGTTATGAATAAAACAATTAAGGCTGCAGCTCACGATTATTTTCATTATCTGTCGAATATGTAAACGATTAATTGATTAGTTATTTGCTCAAAAAAATGTTGACAAATATCAATCGGTATACCAAACCACAAGATGACGTCCTCAAATGTCTTGTTTTGTCCACAAACCAAAGAGATGCTCAGTTTGATCATAGTCATAAATGATCAAAGAAAACAGAAATATTCACATTTAAGAAGCTGGAATCAGAGAATTTGGACTATTTTTCTTTAAAGTAAACTCCTCAAACCGATTATTCCATTATCAAAATAGTTGATGATTATTTTTAATCTGTTATTGTTCAATTAATCGATTAATTGTTGACAATAACATAATATTAACTGCTATTCTCTGACTCTAACCTCTGTGGTGTAACAGCGTTACTCTGTCCTGTTTACTTCTTGAAAAACAACGATCAACTGCCTGAGGGAGTAAGACTGGTCAGCTGCCATGTTTGCAGACACCTCCAGCTGACTTGAGATGATAAATGTTTGCACTTGTAAATACAGTTGACGGCAGAGCGGCTCGAGTTCAAAAATGTAAGATGCAAGGAGATAAGGAGGGCAGTGTGCGCACAGTGTTCTTAATAAACATCCCGCAGCATCAGTACAACAGTTAAGCTGGAGGAAGTAGGCGCTGTCATAACAGTCTAACAGCGGCATGAAGATGAGACTTGATGTCAAGAGGGCAGAGAACAAACTAACCCTTATTTGCAAATTTATGAATTCGGGGCATTGCTGTGTCACACACACAAACACACAAACACACTCACACTTCTGCCTCCAGGACTGAACTGTGACCTCTCTAGCTTTGAGGCTCACTAACCACCTAGATAGTTTTTTGTGAGTCTGCATGAGTAGAAGTCATTGTGACTGTGTGGTCTCAGGGTAGACACAAGGAGAGAACAAGACTTTGTTGTGTACAGTCAAAGGCTGTGTAAACTATGATGGAAGGTAAACTACTTTGTTTAGATTGTGCGTGCTGCTCTCACCTGCATGCAAATACACTGACCTCTCCTGTTTGTTGCTGCAGGAAATAGTCAGACCATCTCAGCAAGTCTGCACTTTCTCATGTTCTGCCATTATCATATATTTTTATATCAACTTTGCTCCGAGTCATCTGCTTTAACTGTATCCTGTTTGTAATATGTCCAATTAAATTACTACACACACACATGCAGCTGGCAGGAGGACGGGCAGGGAGCCAAATGGATTGATGTGATGTGATATCAATAATACAACAGATGATCTGATATCCGGTTTGCGATTCTGGCCTTGGGGTACAGGTTACGGAGCAGGAGGAGTCTGACAAGGTAAACACTGACTGAGCAAATACTGTAGGCTACAGCTGCTTTTAAACCTGTCTTTTAAACATCAGGTTTTACTGGCTTTACAGAGACAAAGCATGATCAATCACTCATGTAGCCAGACAGGTACTAAGGGACAATCTAGCTCCTGCCTGGCCTTTATGGATAAATCCCAATAAAGCATGTTAGAGCTATTCAAAAGATAACCTCATGTGAGAGAGCAGCTAAAAATCATTATGATCTCAAGAGCCCACTTTGCATCTAGCCTACTGTGCAATCACACTCATAATCTCCGTCTTCCTATATGGCAACAAAGACTACATGATGACCTCATCAGCTGGGGTCTGGCTATCCCATAGAAAACTGTGACGTTTTTATTGCACAGGTAGCAAGTCATATGTGGAGTATGAGAAAAGGTCAGCTGCGACGCCGCATCATCACCGTTATAGAGGCTACACAATCATCCAGCTGTAACAGTATCAGATAAAGAGACAGCGGCTGGTGTTTGTGTTTACGCCCTGCTCGCTGATCTCAGTGGTCCACACTTCTTGAAGGATGCTGCGCGAGGCTGTGTGTGTGAGAGAGAAAGATGGACGCGCACAGGTTACTCACTCTGCGTAGCCGGTGGACCACGGCAGCCGCTTGGTCTCCTTCAGGATGAGGATCGGTCTGGCGATGTGATCCGCCGAGCACTCGATCTCGTCCGGCGAGAGTCCCAGGAACTCCGGTCTGCTGTACGGGAATTTCAGCGGCAGATCCGAGCCGCCCGGATGGTCTCCGTTGGAGCCGCCAGCCATCATACCTCCCATGAAATTGGCCACCGCCGATTTCACCCGCGTGAGCATGGTGGTGGTGGTGGTCCCTCCGCTGCTGCAGCGTGGGTCCAGCAGGCGATGCGATTGCTACAGATCGTCCTCCCCGCACGGCGACGCAGTTTCGCGGCGTGAAAGGTGAACGCACGGCGGCCTCGGAAACTCATTCAGCGGCTCAGCTCAGCGCAGCGCTCCCTCGGTGAACACGGAAATAAGAGCCTCATAGGGAGGGAGAAAGAGGGAGAGGGACAGAGAGAGAGAGAGAGAGAGAGAGAGAGAGAGAGAGAGAGAGAGAGAGAGAGCGCTGCACGCTAGTCATGTGACAAACCGGTTGCTGCTGGTGGATTTGGTCGCGCTGGCGTCTGAGTGAGCAGCATACTGTTGTGTGCTTGAGGTCAAAGGTGCGTAATGCCGGAGTGACGACGAGCTCCTGGACAAGGTGTAGCTAGCCTGCACTGGGTGGTGATGACCCCATGATTGATTGATTGATACTTTATTGATCCCATTGCTGGGAAATTACAGTTTGAAAGAAATACAGAATAACATGAGGAAAAGCAAACCTCAGACTATGCTCCAATGGGAAGTACAGTGTGGGAACAGAAAAAAACACCTCAGCAACAAATAGACCTTTTATTTTCTCTCAAACACACACACACGCGCACAAACACACGCACACACATTAGTCATATTTGCATTTTCTGACCGACCTCTGAATAACATGGACAACAACGTCCAGCAGTCTGTGAATTTGAATTTATCTTGAATTTATCTTTTCTTAAAACCAATTAATATTCATGTACTAATCCTTCCCTTCAATTTGGGCCATAAAGGACGTTTGTTATGACAAGGCCTTTTTTTAAAAAACTATTATTAAACAAACATACAGAAGACAAAAACACACAACAACAACAACAAGAAGCTGGGAAACCCAAACAGAAAGATCAGTTCCGGTTCCAGTTGCAGGTAGGCTACATTATGCGATAAGGCCTATTTGTAGAAGGTGGCAGGATGCAAACCATGAAGCATTTCCATTGCACCAAATAAGGAAATGTTTCATGTTTCATACATGAACATATTCATTTTGTCACACATGCAGAAATCAGCAGTGTTATTTGTGTTTGGGGTCGATTTGAACTCAGAGATGTGCAGCCTACTTTCAAAACCAGAAGATAATTATTTGTGTGGCATATTGTGTAAAAAGTATAGTAGGCTAGAGGCATCTAGTCACAGATGTACAACATGTTAAAATCCATTGATTTAGCTGTGGTTTACAACAGGGGTCAGAAGTAATCTGTATAATTTTCAGCTCTGTCATCACCAATTTATTCGCAGGGATTTGGGAATTGGGAATAAAGAAAGAGGAGGAGATGGTCTCTCTCTCCCCCACTCTCTCCTCCTCATACACACACACACACACACAGACACACACTCGCACCAACACAGGAAGACATGCAGTGTGAGTGCAGTCAGCTGAGATTGGCATGCTCTTTGTTACAGGAGGAGTGGATGACCAAGACCTGATAAGGGCCAAATGAAGAACGTATAATAGCATAACTTGACTAATAACAACAATACCCCATTAGTATTAGTTCATTATTGTTAAGTATGTTTGAAGAGGAGGTCTGACACCGACTGACTGATAGCTTATTTCCCCAAACCCACTTTACTGAAAACGACAGTAAAACTCTGACTTCAGCACAGAGACACAGAGCTTTTCCTATATGACACAAACAAAAATGAAACAATCATCATGAAAACTCAGTGTGAAACTGCTAATTTGACACATCTGAGCAGTTTTATGAAAAACCACATGACTCTCTGTTGTTACTTTAGTCGCTCTCTTTTTTTTTTTAATCCTTGTTTCCGTTTGTTCTGGCCTGGGTGTTGGTTAAAATCGGACTGACTGGGCGTCGAGCCAAGCCACTAGGACATGTGTCTAGACGTTATGAACTTAGAGCTGCAGTTTGGAGAAGTAAAATTCTCAAAATGACCTGTTACATGATATCACAGTGTGCAGAGTGGCCAACCCGCAGATCAAACTCTCTTAACCCTCTTACTCCCTGTGGACCTGCAGTGCAGAAAGGTGAAGTCACTTCATTAGTCTGTTAAAAAAAAAGGCACCCTGCGTGTTAACGACGGAGGGGCTGTCACATACTGGCACCGTCAGACTCAACTTGGAGATGATTCTAATCCGTTTTCTCCAAACGTTGGCTGGAAAAAAAATGTAGCCATTTGCAAAGTGTCATCTTCTATCAACAAGCCATGAATCAAGTTTAGTTTGAATTTTCTGAGAGTTGACAGATTTCTGAACAGCCCTCAAATAGTAGTGTACATTCTTATCATCACAATCACAGACTATTTTTATACCTCGTGTGGCCATATTTGTAAGTCTTCCCATGTGCTTTCATTCATAATCTCTGCTCTTTTACCATCCAGTCACATGCCTCCTCATAATTCTCCAGTTATGTAAGAATTACTTATTTGCTTTTGTCTCTAGTCAAGCGTGTCCAGAATAACCTATTGCCTCAGGGCAAAACTTTACCATTATCCTATTATCCCACTATGATCCAGGCACCAGTATGCACCAATACGACACTTTCATCTTATTAAATCCAAATTTTTCAAAGACAATGGACTGTGTGGGCACAGTATGACAAAAAAATGTCAGGTGAGAATACATTTCATACATTTGCGAACACAGCACATTGTGCAAATTGTCATTCACATTAAAATGCAAAAACATAAATGTGAAAAACATAAATCATATTTGAAATAAATGTGTGTTATTGATTCTAATATAAGCATACTGGGCAAAATAAATCACTTTCATTTTGATAAATGGGATATAAAATTTCACATTAAAAAAACATTATTATTTTTATATGATTCCTTTTGTTGTTGTTTTTCTTGTGCATTTGTGTTGCAAAAGCCCCAACAGATATTGAAAGCAGTGTTTTGTTTTTGTGGTTATGCTCAGGCATCTTGTTTGAGGACAGTGAACAGATTGTGGTGAGGATGACACAGGATATGAACCCCAACCTCAAGTCATATGCTTAGTGCTCCAGACCCAAAAACATCTGTTTTTTTCCACTGATGTTTGCTTGTTTCCTGCTTTGGAATAAGGTGTTGTTGTTTTTTTTAGTATGTGGTTTGGCAATGAGTACAAGACAGGCTCATCATACCTCATTTCAACTCACACATTATCTCCAGCCTTCATCATTCCCTGCTTACACAGCCATTACATCTGTGAGCTCACTCATTACCAGAATGTCTCCAGTGAAAATGAATGAACTCCAATGAAAGCAGAGGTGCCAAACTGGCAGACTCTAACTAATCAATAATTCATGAATTTGACTGCAAACAGCTCCACTGACCTAATTATACACAACAAGCCAGTCTGGGAGCCGGGGTGCAGGATGAGATACTGTACCTTAGGATACACAGTCAGCCGTAGTCAGTGAAACAATGAAATAAATGAAAATGGGGCAGAGGTCTATTCTACACAATAGAAATCCAGTATCCAGTGTCGTTGAGCCATGCATCCCTCCAACTCTCAGCAGTAACAATTTCCTAACTTTCTTTACCGAAAAGATTGTGAATTTTAGAACAACACACACCACAGATTACAGTGCAGTACAGAAGCACCTCCCAGACTTAGTACATACTTGGACAGCTTCTCCCCCATCGACCTGTCAGACCTAACTTAACCTAACCAGCCTGCCCTCCCTTCCCATGAACCAGTCTGCCATCCAGTACTCCCGTTAAGATGGCCTGCTCTCCCTGCCTACCAGAAGCTGCCTCCATCCGCTCTTGTTAAAGGGATAGTTCACCCTAGAATGAAGTTTCACTCATTACCTACTCACCCTCATGTCGACTAAGGGCTGGAAGAAGTTTCAGAGTCCTCCGTGGCTTCTCTGAGTTACAGGGGCTCTTGGCGTAGCAGTGCATTTAAATATAACGGTTGCAAACGGACACCAGCGGTCTTCATCAAGAAAAACACCAAAAAACATCCAAATACCTCCATGCTGTTTGTATGCAATGTCCGCCTTGTACTGAAGCCCCGAGATGCGTCCACATTTCAAGCTTGTTTGTAACATTAACTCCCAGTGTCTGTTGTGCAGCTCTTCCGCTGCCAGTCCAGCGGAAGAGCTGGCTGTTTTTTGGTGTGTTTTTTTTTTTACTAAGACTGGTTTCCGCTTGCAACCGTTACATTGAAATCCACTGCTACGCCAAGACCCCCTGTAACTCAGAGAAGCCATGGAGGACTCTGAAACTTCTTCCAGCCCTTAGTCGACATGAGGGTGAGTAGATAAAGAGTGAAATTTCATTCTAGTGTGAACTATCCCTTTCCCACATTCTCTGTTATAAACTGTTTTCTTGTCTATATACAACATCTATTGCACGTCTGTCCGTCCTGGATGAGGGATCCCTCCTCTGTTGCTTACCATGAGGTTTCTCCATTTTTTTCACTGTTAAAAGGGTTTCCCATGGAGTTTTTCCTCAGTCGATGTGAGGGTCTAAGGGCAGAGGATGTTGTTATGATGCCATGTAAAGCCCTTTGAAACAAACTGTTTGTAAAAATAGGCTATATAAATACAAAAAGGCCTTGCCTTGCCTAAACTGATGAAATTGGGTTGTCGTGTTAACAATAAAAGGATGCACCTGATTTTAACACTCACCTATCCATCCATCCATCCTGGCACTGACTAACCAAAAAACAAGACACTGCTTTCAATAATTTGTAGTTACAAAAATGCAAAATGTATCTTGGGTGGACAAACAGTCCAGAAAGAAGTGTTTTTCCTGGTTCAATGTATATAAGAGTATGTCTAGACACAGTGCTGAGCTCATCCCTGTTACACACAGTTGCCCATAATGTTGGATAATTTTGTTTTCGGACACATTCCACTTATTATTCCCATTATAAAGGTTAATCGTTGTTTAATTTTCACATGTTTGGAAGAGATTGGTCAATAAAGTTCTATCTATCAAGAATAAAATCATTCCAACTGGGCAATTGTGTATAACTTTAAAATGAATTCATAAACATGGCTGAGATATACTGAGATGTACAGAAATCCAATAACATACCAATGGTTGCTGTTGGAGCTGGTTGATGCTCATGATTTAGCCAAGCTGCATTAGATGAAAACTAAAATGGGATCATCTTGCAAGGCATCCCTGTGAAATAAAACCCAAGTCATTAATGGGTCACTTTTCCTTGGGAGGACATTTTAAGAAATACTAATTAAATAATAATATTTAACATCAAGTAACATCACTCTGAATATTTAAATGTATAAATTATGATAACATTTTGTCACGGAGTGAGGAGACACTTAATGACATGTGTTAGAGTGAACTGGACTTAATGACCTTTAGAAACATAACTGTGGGAACATGGAGAAACACCTTAAAGTCAAGTCTATAGCCTGCAGGCAGCCTCTGAAGAGGCGAGAGCATAATATAAATTTAGAAATGTTGTTGCGTAAGATCAGTGGTGTAGTAGCAGAAACCTTTTACAGTAAGGGAAGTTCCAAATCTGCCAGATCAGTCAACATGAAAAGATACAAAAGGAGGATTTTTTGATCATGTGCCATCAACCTCAATTCAGTCATGGCTTTTATTTTTGACTAGATTGCTATATCAGGAAATATTCCAGTAAGTGTGATTGAGTCTGTTTACAAGAAGTTTTCATTGTGGCCGCCATTTTGTTCTATTATCTACCATGTTATTTCACTGTGTTATAATGCAGTGTGTTGTTCAGAGCTTTTGACAGATTAGGCTACATAATTCTGCAGTGTTAATAACAGTTGACCTTTACTGCAGTTTCACTGAATCTTGCAATAGCACATGGTGTCTCTGTTTAAAAAAACCAAACATTTTTAGTCAGCTCCCTGTACTTCATCTTCCTCTTTATCTTTCCTCTCTGTCTTATTCATCACAGAATTATGATGATGATGACGACTGGGTCAGGATGTCATACCACTATGTGTGTGTGTGTGTGTTTAGTCAGCCTGCTGGACTAGCTGATGGCTGACTCACAGACAGACACAGACGGCCACCCACCCACCCACACACAAGCAACAGGGAATAATCAGTGTTTGAGTATAGATGATCACAAAAGCTGGTTTTGTGTGAGACACTAGACGATTCACTAAAACACAGTGTCAGCTCTGCCTTCATGTGTTTACCTCAGTTTTTATCTGAAATCACTGAGGGACTAACCATAGGCTATATAAACACCTGTCACACTGTTTGTGTTCAGCCAATGGGAAAACCAGGAGTGACTAAACAGCCTTCACTAACCGTAGTGCTAATACTGCTACAGCTGCTACCACTACTATCATAATAGTGCCTCTACTGGTTTCTCCAATCTACTACTTCACAGAAGTGGTTGCACAAGTGGTTTTGGTCAGTTTGCCATCCCAGTAAAATAGAAATTGAGTTCCAGTTTGTTTCTTTTCTTTTGTTGTTGTTTTTAATAATCTCCTGCAACAAACTAGCCTATACAAAACACTTCGAGAACAACTTGGCAAAGAGAAATAGAAACTTAGGTTTGTAAAAAAAAGAAAATGAAATTAAGACTGACATTTTTTTTTTAAATGAGGGATACGATTTGTTTGTAATCATGATTTTGATTGAGAATTAAATAATTATGACAATGGCATTTGAATAGCAGAGCTGAATACAAATAGGCACAGCTACGGCAGCTCAAATACTAAAACTAAAACTAAGTAATACTGTATTACTGTACTGGTAGCCTATTACTATACCAGTACTGTATCACTACCTCATTGAAGTGAGAATGAGATGTGTATGCACTCTGCTACGTGACTTAAACAACAAAGCAAAGAAGAAGTAACCAGAAACATGAAATACATAATTGTGCATACATGAAATGATCTATTTGACCAAAACCACATCATCATCATGACTTAGCCCAGTCAGATGTCTGCAAGTGGTATGAATATATAAAGTATACATAACATACAACTAGTCCATTTCCTTCATTTCAGTAGACATGGAGGAAATACTGAGGTCTTCTACTGACATTAGCCTACTATGGTTTTAGTATTTATTAATTATTAAAATTTGTATTAGATTTTATGTAGTTATAGATATAATGTAGTTCTAACATAACAATAATACACAGTAACCAAATATTCCTAAATGTATGACAATAACCCATTGTGTTGTGTGCGTGTGTGGCAATCAATGTTGATGTATTGTAATCAAATTTAGGGTTCAAGGTTTATTGGTGACTTGTTGGTGTCTGGCCAGCAGATGTCACCATTGTACTGAGAATACCACCTCCACACCTCCACACATATATACAGTAGCTCCGTCTCTTTCAGTGCAGCTCATCGAAATGTATGTTGTATTTTTCACGAAAAAAATATTGCCCTGGCAAAAGCTGGAAGGTTTCACCTTGGTTGAACTTGAAGAAACTAGTCCCAGACTGTAATGGTCACCCAACAATGGGCTCAGCTGAGCATTATGCCCTATGATCGATTTCATGAAGACAACAAGGGATCCCAGAGATGTCTTGAGGAAGCTTGGCCTGCCCTAGCCTATACCACAACTTGCTGGAAAAGCAAACAGTCAAGTAGCAGAGCAACTTTGCAAAAATGAAGAAAATTACTTATTTCTTAAACACATGACTTTGCCATCCACCCATCTCTTCCTTATGAGAAATATGATACACCACTACAGCAATGGCCAAGCAGTTTTGGGTCTGTCTATATTCAGTGCAATTACAGCTATTTAGTACAGTCTTTTTACTTGTACAGCTTTGTTGATAAAACTGTGCTAATTTTTAAGGGAATCTTGCATCCTCAGAGGCATCCACCACTACTGAACCTGTTCCAATTGACACTAAATGCACCTGTGGGTGGGTGAGTAATTATAGAAGCTGTTCTTAGCTATTTGATTTTGTATGGCAATACGTTCATTTCATAATCAAAATGTGTTCATGTTGTTGACATAATAATAATACATTTTATTTGGAGGTCACCTTACAAAAAGTGGAAAGCATAAAACAGATGATAATATTCTTTTCAAGTCTTCCGAAGGTTGTGTTCCAAGCTTCACAAACAATTAGATCTTGGCGTTTCATTTGGATTTTGCATTGTCGAACACAGTCAAGACTATGTAGTTGCAATTTTACAGCCAACCACTACGTGGCACTGCCGAAAAACCATAAGGGGTCTGACGTGCGCCCCGGGTCCACAAGTGTGGTGGTCTGACAGTGCAGGTCCCCGGGTCTGCCCACAAATACTATTGCTCTAGATATGCAGCTGTTAAACTGTACACACATGCTGCACTGACAGATGGTCGTTAGAGCAAAACACACGTGTACGAGCAGTGGGTGGGGCGGACAACAGTAAACACCATCGTGCTCTTTAGTGTACTTCCTGACGTGACATATGAGGATAGCTTAGAGTTAGTACATCGGATGGCAGCAAAGATCAACAAACATGAATCGATAGCTCACAAACCTGGGAACGCAAAATGCGATGCTATCTTCACGCATTTCTCCTGTGCGTGCTCTTCACCTTCTGCTCGCTGCTGTATGTGTTCAACCAGCTCGCCTCCACCTTGGAGGACGGTGATGAGTGGAGCCTGAGGGAACAGGGGGCACCCGACAGGAGCGGCCATGACACCGGGCACCTCCTCAGGAAAAGGCCGGGACTGGCAGGCCTCCGAGACGGTGAAACGGGGCTTTACAGGTATCTTAGCCGACTTCATCACCTCACTGTTGGCAGAAGTAGTGGTTAGGTTAAGATACGTTTGCAGTTGCTAGTAAGTTAGCGCAATAAGGATTAAAAAAGGCTAAAGTTTGCAGTGAAAGGTTTCTACCCTCCTTACGGCTAAAGTCAACGTTACCTGGTTTAGGTTAGCTACCGGGCTAATAATAAATTAAGATGGACAACTTGGGATAAATGTATCTTAGTGTTTATATGTGCTGTTTTACACTGTTAACAACGCTATGTATGCTTAATTACAAGTGCTGACTTTTTGTTGAACCTTTTTCTAACGTCACCTTCTGTTGGCTTGATAATTGACGAACCATTAACGTTATAACGTTGCTGCTAACTAACTAATACTTTGCCTCATTAGCTTCTCGGCTGGATTTGAAAGGCCGCCACCTGTTGAACAACTAACTGTAGGAAGAAGCTCAGGGCGATATAATCCCTATAAGCATCACGGTCTGATGTCCGACAGATTAATTTAACTCTTTGAGTGTGGCAAAGCTCACGTTTTCATCCTGACAGGTGTAAATCACTGTCAGTTTCTTACTGGAGTCCGTATGGGAGACTGCCTGCTGATGTTTGTGGAGTGAACTGCTTATTGGAGTCTTCTCTTAGGTATGACCGATTTTGTGCCTCTCTTTGAAAGATACCACCCTTGAATAGACTCATAGATTTTACTTTTCACTTACTTGTTCTCTTGGTTCACAGTTCAGATGAGCCGAGTGCTGCTATCTGAGTGTTCCTTGTGACTGCTCATGTAGTCCGGGAGCCAAAGCCTGATTTTTTGCTTAACCTTGTTTCGTCTGATAAAGTTTTTTTCTTTGCTGTTTCTTGTAGCTGAGTGGTACCTCTTCAAAATCCAAGAGGGTGCCCGGTGATATCCCTTGAGCATTTTTAAATATTAACCCTTTAATGCCCAAAGCGCCAAAATCCCAGCAAAAATGATGTAAGCCCCAATTTAGTGACTACAAATAGGCATGAGTGTATGATATTTGGCAAGGAGTATCATGAAACATAGGGGAAGGTAAAAAATAAGATTATGGGACGTGCTGCCATCCTATTTAAAAATATCACTGTCAATATCCCCAGAAAGACAAAAAAATGACTGCCTGTTTCACAAATTCCTGTCAAAAATGATATTTTCTACCACTTTGTCTTTAACATCACTGCTTCCCATGTATATAGAAAACTACCCAAGTTTGTATGCTTCAATTTGTGCCCAGGATGACCTTTCTATCTCAAAAATTGCACTTGCTATGGCCGAAAAACTGTCACTATACCTCAGATAAAACTAAACGGAATGTTCGGTCTGATGGTCATTCCAAGGGCTACTTTCGATGGCCCCACTGGCAACAATTGTAGCCGAAGTGTATCACTGTCATTTTCTACTCACAATTGAAAATATCAAAGGTACTAATGCAACTTTTTCCACTTATATGTAACTTAGACAAAGGTTTTGATTTATAGGCTATAGGCTTTCTAAGTGCTTCCTATCACATGACATCATCCGTTTCCTGCTCCTTCCGGCAGAAGACATGGCAGATGCAAATCCTCCTGGAAAGAGGTTATTTTCATAAATTTCTTATAATTTTCCCCCAAAACATATTAATTATTAGCCTATTTAAAGCAGATATCAGCGATACAGTCGTTTTGACTAATATTGCGTTCCAGGCAGGCTTTTGAAACTGTAAGTTACAGCTTCAAGTCACGACTACGACTTTGTAGTGTTCCAGGCAACCCATAACTCGTGTTTTTACCGTCCTGTTGCCTGTGAAAGTCACTATAACGACCTCTCCTAACTTCCAACCCGTGAACTCATACCAGATCACAGGTTCACAGGTCGGAAAAACACAAAGTACGAGTTTCCTTGAACGCACCATGAGTTAGCAGCCCCCGCCCTCGTCAGGCATCTATTGGTCCTCGTCAGGTCCTCGTCCCTACGTCACCACATCCCTTGGCTGCACACACAGCCCGTCATGCCGTTCTCTCTCCTCATTGGATAACGCTTGTATCCCACAAGGAAAGTTTTCTCCTGGGTTTACAGCAGAGCAGAGTGACAGAGAGACTCGTGTTTCGGCTGAAACACTCCATGTAAGTGATTGATGACGGAAAATGCGACTATTTAGGACTTTTATCAACAAAACCATTCCACTGATATCTGCTTTAATCATTCCAGCCTCTAGAGTAACCCTCCCACCAAAAATTGTACCTGGGATAAATATTTTTTTGCTCATGAGCTTGATTCTGTGAGTGGCAACAATAGTTGCAAGTGAGCACATAGCTTGTACCGAACTAAAGGAAAACAGTGTCTGCAGGATTGCTCATAATATACTTAATTCAAGTTGTAGAATGATGTACAATGGCTCATTTTAGTCCCCTTAGAATACTCTCTCTTCGTCTGGAAGCCAAAACACGCATTAAAGTGCCCTCTAGAAGCCAAAACGTGTGCTAAAGTGCCCTCATGGCAGCAAAAAATGTGTGCTAAAGCGCTCTCTAGGAGCCAAAATGCATGCTAAAATGCCACCATGGCAGCAAAAAATGTGTGCTAAAGTGCTCTCTAGGAGCCAAAACGCATGCTAAAGTGCCCTCTAGGAGCCAAAACGCATGTTAAAGTGCCCCCTAGAAGCCAAAACGCGTGTTAAAGTGCCCTCTAGGAGCCAAAACGCGTGCTAAAGTGCCCTCACGGCAGCAAAAAATGTGTGCTAAAGTGCTCTCTAGGAGCCAAAATGCATGCTAAAATGCCACCATGGCAGCAAAAAATGTGTGCTAAAGTGCTCTCTAGGAGCCAAAACGCATGCTAAAGTGCCCTCTAGGAGCCAAAACGCATGTTAAAGTGCCCCCTAGAAGCCAAAACGCGTGCTAAAGTGCCCTCTAGGAGCCAAAACGCGTGCTAAAGTGCCCTCATGGCAGCAAAAAATGTGTGCTAAAGTGCTCTCTAGGAGCCAAAACGCATGCTAAAGTGCCCTCTAGGAGCCAAAACGTGTGCTAAAGTGCCCTCATGGCAGCAGAAAATGTGTGCTAAAGTGCCCTCTAGGAGCCAAAACGCGCGCTAAAGTGCCCCCTAGAAGCCAAAACGCGTGCTAAAGTGCCCTCTAGGAGCCAAAACGCGTGCTAAAGTGCCCTATGGCAGCAAAAAATGTGTGCTAAAGTGCTCTCTAGGAGCCAAAACGCATGCTAAAGTGCCCTCTAGGAGCCAAAACGTGTGCTAAAGTGCCCTCATGGCAGCAGAAAATGTGTGCTAAAGTGCCCTCTAGGAGCCAAAACGCGTGCTAAAGTGCCCCCTAGAAGCCAAAACGTGTGCTTAAGTGCCCTCATGGCAGCCAAAAACATGTGCTAAAATGCCCTCTAGGAGCCAAAACGTGTGCTGCAGTGCCCCCTAGAAGCCAAAACGTGTGCTAAAGTGCCCTCATGGCAGCAAAAAATATGTGCTAAAGTGCCATCTAGGAGCCAAAACGTGTGCTAAAGTGCCCCCTTCAGTGGCAAGGATGCGCTATGTGCCCTTTTTTCCCCAATCGCCCCTGCCCTTCAAAATGTCTGTGCACGCCACTGCAAAATGGTATAGCCAGCCTATGTACGGAGGTGGAAACAGTTATCCTTGTAAAGGACAATAAAATCTAAAATCTAATCTAATAATTATAGGCTGATAATATATTATTCACTGTGTTACTTATATAAGTATCCAGTGTTACTGTCAGAGAGTAATACGTGTGGTGTGCAAAATTTATTAAATATGAAGTAAGTTTTTTTATTATAGCTATAACATGTAGGCCTAAGCAAATATAAATTTGAGTTGGTGGGACAGTTGAGTGTAGTTTAGACAACAGGTGCAAAACAAGACAGTGGATAACAAGGCAGTGTGGTCAAGTTTTGGATTTTAAAATAAGGGAAATTTTCCAGCATCCACCACGAGCCCACCCCCCAACCAAGCTCCAATATCTCTTACATTTCCAGACAGGTGTACAAGAAAGCTAGGCCTACCTGTCAACCACTTACAATCTACAATGGCTTTATGCAGAGCTCCAGTACTCCCTGAACTTCAGCTAATTCCTGTCTTTTATTATTGGACAAATTAGTGTGCCTGATCATTATTGTTGTGACTACTGAGGTCAGGCACACCTGGGCATTTTAGCCTAATATAAATGAAAACATAAAAGGGTGAGGGAATGAAATCAGTTTCAAATTTAAGAAAACGGAAATGTGGGAACATAGGGCCTAATTTAGAAAATAAATCATTGAATGTGGGAACGCAGGGCTGTGGGAACCCAAGGCCCAATGTAAAAAATGTTGATGTGATGATTGGCCAACGTGCTGTGTCAATCACAGTGGCGACGCAGCGCTGATTACCTCGTCAGGGTTTCGGCGAAACGGTTACAATGGAGATGAGGCCAGACTCCCCCTCTGAAATGAAATGAATTGCATTTCCGGGGGAGGCTGGTTTACGAGGCTAGTGATTGCCAGCACTTGAGCTTGTTGTCATCAACACCAATAACGCTCTTGAGCACCCCACATGGAAACATGAACAGAACATTGTTAATGGCAAACCATGCACTTTACAGCTGCACTTTAGTTGCATGGGTATTTGCTCTTGCAGCCACACCTGATCATCTCCAGAATGTAGTCTGGTACAAGTTTGGTGTCTTGTGGTAGATGGACTGGGAGCAGTGAAGGTTTACACTGAGGTTTAGCCACAACATTGCCTGAAAGTGAGCCCTCTTAACATTTTCAATGAACAATTGTTTTGTTGGTGGTAGAGCAGCTAAATTTGGAGCAGACAGCCCTTTCCCATTCTATTTCCCCCGGCATGTCCATGCTCTCCTTTATGCCATAACAGGCAGAGATGAAGGCAGTGGCTAGAGCAGCCCAACAAATTCAGTGGTTTCTGATGACACAGACGTACTCCTTCACCATTACCATCAGGCAGGACGCACGACTAATCATGGAATCTCCCCGCAAGAAAAGAGCAATAGTTGACACAAAGGTGACACTGTCAGTGAACCTTGGTGTAAACCTTCACTGCTCCCAGTTCATCTACTAGAAGACACCAAACTTGTACCAGACTACATTCTGGAGATGATCAGGTGTGGCTGCAAGAGCAAAAGCCCATGCAACTCCAAGTGCAGCTGTCAAGTGCATGGTTTGCCATGCACAATGTTCTGTTCATGTTTCCATGTGGGGTGCTCAAGAGCATTATTGGTGTTGATGACAACAAGCTCAAGTGCTGGCAATCACCTGAGCAGGATAAAAGGACCCAGTTAAGCTGGAGGACCCAGTTTTATGGTATGTTTGAGCCTTTCCTTTGCCTAAAAGTTGGTAATAAACATCACGGAGATGCCTGAGGAAAAGAGAGTTATTTCGATTGTCTTTGCAGAATCAAATAAAAATAAATACATGAATAATAATAATAACAACAATAATAATGATGATAATGATGATAATAAAATTAATCAGAATCAAAATAAAAACCTAATACATACCGTCAATCTCTGTTGACCTTTCAACATTCAGATTTCTCCATTAACTGTTGGAAAGTAGCCCTTGGAATGACCATCAGACCGAACATTCCGTTTAGTTTTATCTGAGGTATAGTGACAGTTTTTTGGCCATAGCAAGTGCAATTTTTGAGATAGAAAGGTCATCCTGGGCACAAATTAAAGCATACAAACTTGGGTAGTTTTCTATATACATATGAAGCAGTGATGTTAAAGATAAAGTGGTAGAAAATATCATTTTTGACAGGAATTTGTGATTTTTTTTGTCTTTCTGGGGATATTGACAGTGATATTTTTAAATAGGATGGCAGCACGTCCCAGAATCTTATTTTTTTACCTTCCCCTATGTTTCATGATACTCCTTGCCAAATATTGTACACTCATGACTATTTGTTGTCACCAAATTGGGGCTTACATCATTTTTACTGGGATTTTGGCGCTTTGGGCATTAAGGGGTTAATATTTAAAAATGCTCAAGGGATATCACCGGGCACCCTCTTGGATTTTGAAGAGGTACCACTCAGCTACAAGAAACAGCAAAGAAAAAAACTTTATCAGACGAAACAAGGTTCAGCCCCTCGGCTCCCGGACTAATGGTCAGATGTAAAGATAATCTGGTGGAAAACACATTTAACATTACTCTCTGTTATATCTGCCATCAACATTCCTACATAATCCTGCTAAAACTGCCAATAAATCCCTCATAGATTATTTATAATCCCTAATCCCACACACACAGTAGCCTAATACCAGGGCTCAGACTATTCTTTTTTTTTTAATTTTTACTAGGAGCACACTGGCCCCTAATTTAAAATGTTAAGAGTGCAAGCAGAAAACTTTATGGATCCTCACACATATTGGCCTGCCACCTGTCATGACAGATTCAAGAGTCACCCCTTCCATGTTTAATGTGTTCATGTGTTAAAACATTTTTTTTTAAAAAGGAAATTTACTGGGGTGCACATGAGCAAGTAGATGAAAATTTTACTTGCACTGTCTCAAATTTCGGGGCAAAATGCCCCTATTTAGGAGGCATTTTTGGAGCTGTAGCAATAGCTTTTCTGGATTCTGTGCAACATTGTTATCTCAGATAGCAAAGAGCATGATAATATAGGTCTTGGGGCAAATCTGTCTTGCTACCTCTTGATCTGTGCTAGGCTTCCCATATTATGATATATGATTAAAAATCGGTCCATTTAAATTTATGAGTTTCAATCTTGTAAGTACAAGTTTACAAGGAACACTTGGAGGCAGCACAGCGCATGAGTGATAGAACATCTCTTCATTACATCTAATGACAGTTTCAACCCTACAGGGCTGTCAGCTGAGCCTGCTGATGCCTTCATTACTTCTATATGTCACTGAATCCATGCTGTTGAAATAATGAGAGACGGGGTTCATTACTGAATCATTTAACTTTGTCTTGGCTCTTAGAGAGAGGCCGGGCTCAGCAGCAGTCAAGGGACACGGTGATGAGAGGAGTCACCTGGCTGTGGTGGCCTGTGGCCCCAGGCTAGAGGAGACTCTCACCATGCTGAAGTCCGCTGTTCTCTTCAGCAAAAAGCCTCTGCACTTTTACATCTTTGCTGAGGATAATCTGCATGACGGCTTCAGAAGTGCAGTAAGTGGTCTCTCATTGTCACTCCGCAAGCAATAAAAGTGAGTTTCTTAGATATATACTAACTAGAGTTGAGGCAAAATCTAACCTTCTGTCATCTTTGTGCTTATCTTTTCTTAAAGCTGGACTCCTGGCCGAGGGCAGTTCAGAACAAGTTTAACTTTACCATCTATTCCATCACCTTCCCCAAGGATAATGCGAAAGAGTGGAAGAAGCTCTTCAAACCCTGTGCTTCTCAGAGGCTCTTCCTGCCAGTAAGCGTAGCGTCATCTCCCATAGATGTATGATTTGTAATAGCTACATGTTTGCAACATATTCTTATAATATTGCCGTCTTATTTCCAGCTGATCCTGAAGGAGGTGGATTCCTTACTCTATGTGGACACAGACATCCTTTTCCTGCGGCCAGTGGAGGACATCTGGGCCTTGCTTTCTCAGTTCAACTCAAGCCACCTAGCTGCCATGGCTCCAGAGCACGAGGAGCCACGCATCGGCTGGTACAACCGTTTTGCCCGTCACCCTTACTATGGCAAGACGGGCGTCAACTCAGGCGTCATGCTCATGAACATGACACGACTCAGGGAGAAATATTTTAAGGTACTTGTAAACAGCAATGAGCAGGATGTTAACAACTGTCAGGTGGTTTACACTAAACATTAGTACATCTGACAGCCATTATTCCATGTAAACCAAAGACTTTCGATTAGGACTCACTTAAAGGAGAATTCCGGCCAATATTTGACCCCTAAATTGTTTTCCTGATGGCCACCCAGTGTTGGGGGAGCAAAAAACACGACTAAAATTTATGCAGACAAACTGGAGTTATACCATGGCTACCTGGCGCTTGGGTTAGCAACAATACTAACCTATGGGAGCAATTCTTTCAACCACAACAAACACTCAAAAAACAATCAAA
Source organism: Decapterus maruadsi (assembly GCA_030347415.2). Lineage (NCBI taxonomy): Eukaryota > Metazoa > Chordata > Actinopteri > Carangiformes > Carangidae > Decapterus > Decapterus maruadsi. The sequence goes on from CM064893.1 coordinate 6,247,022, forward strand.
TATATATGGTACATGACTCGAATCCTTACGAGACACCACTGAACTCATATAGTGAACAGTATAAACAGTATAAACGTTGTGTTTTTGCATGTAGTCGCTCACCTCAGATAGCCTAACTCTGGAACATCATGGAAAGATTACATTACAATCCGATCGCAGAGCGCCTGCTCTCCCCGCCACTTTTTCCTTGTTGTGATGATTTCCTTACAAAAATAAACGGTCCGAGATATTATGGACATTACCACTGCACTGCTCGACCGTTTATTTCACACTGGGTGACCATCAGGAAAACGAATTAGGGGTCAGAAATGACCAGAATTCTCCTTTAAGAAGGCTCAGAGTAGTATGAATTATCTAAAATGTAAGAAATCAGGAATATTGTTATTTCCATATTTGAATTTTTATCATAATTGGAAAAGAGTGTTTCTAAAGCAAGTGCAGCTCAAGGGTGATTCAAATGCAACAACACAAAATACAGACTACATCAGTGTAAGTGGGCTGTCAGTTAATTTTGTTATTTATTTTTATTGATTAATATGTTCCCTTATCTTGCTTTATTGAACATTGGCTTTTTAATATTATGTTAATTAGGAAATCCTTTGAGATGTGTTAAATTTTGAATCTTGCTGAACAAGAATAGTGAATACTGAAAGTAGGTTTCTCAGGAGAAGCTGTACCACCAAAATTGACCAGTTGAGGTCACTCTTGTAGTTCCTTTAAAAAGCCTCCCAGTGAGCGTACATGTCTGACAGATGAAACAGTTACTTTGAGTTGAAGTGTTGACAAAGAGATTCATTTCCCAGAACTGCAGGCTCATGGTTCCCTCATGTGAAATAATATGGTTAATATAATGGGCTGTGTGTTTTGTTTTTGCAGAATGACATGACAACAGTTGAACTGCGGTGGGAGGAAATTCTGATGCCTCTTCTCCAGAAGTATAAACTTAATATCACCTGGGGCGACCAGGACCTTCTGAATATCATATTTCATCATAACCCAGGTTTATGTAACAACATTTACAGAAACATTTTAAGTCTTTTGTTTCACTAAACCCAGTTATTTAGACTTCTCATCAATCCTGTGTTACAGAGAGCCTGTATATGTTTCCCTGCCAGTGGAACTACCGTCCAGACCACTGTATCTATGGCAGCAACTGTCAAGAGGCTGAACAAGAAGGTGTCTTCATTCTCCATGGTAACAGGGGAGTGTACCATGATGACAAGCAGCCAGCGTTTCGAGCCGTCTACGAGGCCATCCAAAAGGTAGAGAAAGCCTCAACTAACCAGAACCAAAAAAACACCGGTGTTTCTTGAAGGGCTCTTGTTCTGTTTTTTTTAAACAATCTTCAAGTCTTGCAAAAGAATAGAATTGAGTATATTCATTCTTCCAAACCACTCTATTGAGAGTACTTCAGACAAAGGCAAGCTGAAAACTTCAAGGGATACTTCACCCAAAATCAATAATTTAATTTTCTACTCACCGTCCTGCCAAGGAAGGGTTTGGAGAACTTTCGGAGTTATCAAAATGCTTTTGAGGTTCAGCACAAATTAATTACATTATAAATTACATTATAATATCAGGGAAAAGTCAATTTCCAGTAGTTCAACCCCAACCAAGTATTGAGTGCATAGCTTATAGCTGGACATAGTGTATTGCAATATTTCGGTTCAGATACTGCATTTCAGGTGTTCACTGAATGTCAGTCATATTATTACTGTTAGAATAAATAAAGACGTGAAGATGTGATGTTTAATTCAGTGTGTAATGGACATAATGTGTTAGTTTCACTTTGAATTGAACACATTCTACATCGCGAAGGCGACGTCTTTCCACGTTGAGGGCTTCCTTCACCTAATGCACGAGGCTGCGCGCCGCTTGGGTAACAAGCACGCATGTCGCGCGTCTACATTGGAAGTAGGCTGTTATCAGTATAATCAGAGACAACCACGAATGAGTTCGCCTCAGTTTCACGTGATTGTCACTGTCAGCCTGTTAGAAAACCATTTTACTGACCCAAACGGAGATGCTGAGACCCCCCCAAAAACAAAAAGTCTTAGGATCTGAACGATTCACACAAGTCACCTAATTGGTCATGAAAAAAGTGAGTTACGCTTTTCGGGGCACTGTTTGCATCCCTGAAGACTAAAAACAGAGATCAAATTATTTTTTCCAAACAACAATTTCATGTGGCGGCTTCAGGATACCTGGATCAGTACGGACGAGCAGTATGGAGGTATTTGGATTTTCATAGTTTGTGTTTTGGGCGATTCAAGACTGAGCTCTATCCGCCACCATTATATGAAAATCCAATGACTCTAAAAGTTCTCCAAACCTTTCCTTGGCATGACGGTGAGTAGATGATTGGTGAATTATTGATTTTGGGTGAAGTATCCCTTTAATGTAGGAGAAACTATTTTTGTAAAGCTTTGTTTATTTTATTGAGTCTTTATAGACTGTCTTTCTGGTGCCGGTGTTTCTTTAGGGGACAGTTGTGTAAATGGACCAGACTATTTGGAGAGACATTTCCTCGTCATTATGTCATCGATAGGCACTCCACACCATTGCTTTTCCTATGGGTGCCCCTGTCCACCAGTGCTTAATCAATAGACTGTTAAACATTTCCGTCATCCTGTCTCAGCTCTACCAAACCAGACAAATTATCCCCTCCCAGTTTCGACCAGTGCACAGGTTGCTTGATATGTTGTTAACTGGAAGGCTAAATATCACAAGGTTTGCTGCAGATGTGATGCAACTTATAATTCAAAGCACTTAATCTGACATTTCTTTGAGCAACTAATTGTAGTGTCACACTGGTTCAGGTCAAAAGAGGTCTGGATTCTTCTGGATCATTACTGGTAGGTCAGTGGTAAATTATTCATAAAACAGTCAGTGTCACCATTAGAATTATTTGACACAAGCAATTATATATAAAAACTGTATTTTAGGTTTACTCCATGTTTAGTAATGTAGAACTTAACTTAAATGTAAAAGTAAAGGAAATTGTAAATGTTTACTGAAAAACTGGCTGTATTCGATTTTTTTGTGTGTCAATCTAATCCTGGAAAATCAGCTGTATCAGGCCACATTTTGAAAATACACAAGTCAAAATCCTAGCCCCTTTCCTCAGACTTTTCTCTGAAGCCACGCCTTCAGTTTTCCGTGGACATAGAGAGTGAAGCTAAACCAGGTAAGTGGCCGCCTGCCTTTGCTGACTTACTGGCCAAAAAGTAAGTCTCCTAATTCCACTGGATGTTGCAGCTGGACAGGAGTGAGCTTTTCCGCCACCATTATATGAAAATCCAATGACTCTAAAAGTTCTCCAGAACTTTCCTCTCCATGACCTCGTTCATGCAGGAAAACTAGGGTGTTGTGAAAAGCTTTGTTTATTTTATTGATCTTTATAGACTGTCTTTCTGGTGCCGCTGTTTGCTTACTGGACAGTTTTCCGTGGACATAGGTGAGGGAGGAGGGAGAGAGTCAGAGAGATGACAGCTTGATTGACACATCACGATCCAATTGATTTTTATGTGACGTTGAAGATGATTGGATGCTGTTTTCACAGGATTGTCCGTCCCACAGGTGGCTGACCTTTTTCATTCTTGTGAAAAAGCATTCAATTAATTGGCTGCAATCCAAGTGTCCTTTCAATCTTTGAAAACTAAAATAACTTTTGGAAAGACATTTCCACATTTTCACAGTCGTAGCAGATCTAAATTCAGGTGTGACACCCGACAGAGCACAGCCGGTGCAAGAAAGAAAGACAGCATGACATCTGTCAGATTTACTCCTCACAATGCTTTTCAGCTTTTAGAGCTTAAAAGTCCACTACACATCCATCACCAGCGACAAAGCAAGTCAGCCGCAGAGCTCTCTTTCTCTCGCTCTCTCTCTGTCGCATTGGCGGCTCGCCTTCGATCTGCTCTTTTTGATTCCAGCACACCGGTCAACGTGCAGGCAGCGCTAGGTCGAGCGAGGAAAGCTTCATTAGCCAGTCTCCATCCATTACCGCCACAGGGCCCAGCCTGGCCACTATCAGTGCAGGCAGTGTTCTCAGCCATTAAGTAAACGAGCAGGCTTCATTACGGGGCACTCGGCCCCCACGCCTCCATCAGTCTCTCTCCGACAACACTAACACACATACAAGCACAGGACAGCACACAACGGACTTGGAATTATTTCAGGAGGTTGAAGAATGCTGCGGTTTCTCATTAGTTATCATAAAATGTGTGCTGTATTAAGTAGATGAATGTAAGATATGAGGCTTTGTTGTACAATTAGCTTATTAAAACAGAGCCTAGTCTAACCGAAGACGGTTTCATCCTTTGTTGTGCTAAGCTATGTTTTTGTTGAAGCTTTTTATCAACTTCCTGTTGCTCCAGCTCCTCTGGCCCCCTCCCACTTTGTTCCCACTCAGTCCTTTGAGGACGGCATCCTAAAGCCTGGAGCAGGCAATTCTGGAGGAAACTCTCATTTCCATCTCACCAAGAGCCTGGCTCCCATGGCAGACTCTCCCAGCCAGCAGAGGAGCTTGCAATAAAGGGCACTACCATTACCCAGCCAAGCCCACAGAAGAGTTGTAAAATTTTTAGTGCTGATGCCGGTTTGAGACATCATGATGGCTGTGTGGACAACGCACCAGCAGCATCCACATAAAAATCAATAGGAGGCTGTTAATGGTGTTTTATTGCCTGCTGCAGTATATGAATGATAATAAAGAAAGTGTGCTTGGAGTAAGCTTATGCCTGGCAAAGCTAGAGTCAAATGAGATGCTGTAGAATAGTGATCTTTCTTTTAATTTAACAAAAGCCTCCATCGTTGATATCAACTGGCTGGAGAGCAGGAAGTTTTATCTTTGCTGTTTACCTGCTGACACAAAGGGATGCACTAATGAAGGACATTAGGAATTCTGCAGCCGGAGCTTTCAACCACCGCTGTCACACCCTGCTGAACCCATTCTTTGTGTCACTGTGGTTCTAGATATGCAGATAGATAAACACGGTGAATTGACAGATATGAATCAAATGCAGAGTGTTATTGTCTTCAGCTGACAATGTCACAAGAGTGACTCTTAATATATTTGCAGGTTTTATTGTTCCGTCATGATTGACACAGGAGGAAACAGGTGTTGAAATATAGGGTATATCTGCTTAATTTGATTTTTCACTTTTTTTCCCCAAGAGCTGGAATTATTAACTGTACAATGGCAGCGCAGCTCTGTTAATAAATCTAATGTATATGGTTATTACAGGATCTCGGCAATCAGAAATATAATACCTGCATGTTTCTCTTCCTCTTTTCATCACAGTACCCGTTTGGCGAGAACATGGACGCCTTGTTGCTCCAGCCGCTAGAAGCATCACTCCAGGCCACCACACATTCCTACTGTGGAAGAGCCAGCCATCTGTTTACCAAGAGTTTAAAACAGAGCATCATGTCTGCTTATGGACTTCATACCTGATAAACAGACTTACTGTATTTCAGACAATCAGGGGATAATGTTTTGTTTTTTAGGGAGAACATACAATCATGTTTTACAATTGTCCAAGATCTTTGTGAAAAGAAACACAACAGGGTACTTAAACACACCATTCTTATGGAGACTATTTTTTATTAGAGTTGTTTTAATATAATGTTGTATACAGGTGTATTTTTGTCAATGCAGTATATCATAGAAAACAAGTTGTTATTTTCAGGTACTCATTAGGTACACACGAATGTTCATCGTTGTTATTATTACTTTGGTAGTGTTAATTAAGAACTTTTAAACTCATAGATCAGTATTTATTATTGTTTGACCTCTGTGACAGGAAGCACTTTGGATGTTTAACATGTCTTCATTTCATGTACTCTGGTATGGGAGTTCTCGTAGCCTTGTTTGCTGTACATTGTTATAGTATTTAAGTCATTTCTCTAACTTAACCAGTACACGCACATTTTCGTAGAACTGGAACAGTGTCATAGACGGCAGTTAGTTTCTAATCAAGCCAGTTAGTGTCATGAAATCTGCTCCAAGACAGGTTTCGCAAACATTTGCACTATTTGTTGGAGATTGTAACAATGTAATTGAAGATTGTAACGACGTAAAATCTGTGGGTTTAATGTTGGACTGCTAAAAAGAAAAACACTCAAATGTTTGGGAAATAAATATTTTATAAAAGTTGAATGTTCTCAGATGATTAAATGCTGTGATTCAGTATGTAGAATCTTGGGATTTTATACGCTCGTTATCATGTTGAATGGAAAATGTCAAAGCATTGTAAATGTGATCCATTTCCCAATTAAATAAATGTACACTACTTGTAGATGCAAATACACTTTATATTAAAAGAACATCTTAATACTGCATTGCTGAAGCCTGATGAAATTACAGCAATTAAGTATCAGTAAAAAAGATGGATGAATTGCAGTATAATGAAATTATTTTCATGCCTGGCTGCAGTTCCTTTCTATCTAGGAAGCTCTTTTCTTCCATTATCTCTTTTGATTTTAGCATAGTTTCTGATCCTTTTTCATCAGCCATCGTAACTGCTTTGCATAAACTGTATTTGTTGCCCACTGACTCCACACAAAGACCGATGCGTGAGCCATGTCCTAGAAGGCAGCAAGCAAACTGAAAATAAGAAATCAATGTGTGAGTGTGAAGACTTCAGAAAGTGTTGTTAGATGGCCAAAAAGGAGCTGATGTGTCTGGGTCAGTAGCCTCTGGCTCTTCATTTCACAGGCAGATTGACAGACGTGCCGGGAATAGGCAGCAGGTCTGCACGATGAATTTAAAACGGGGCTCGGTGCTAAGGAGCTGTTAGATATATCCATTTTTCTTGTCAAGGAAGCGCGGTGTGTGCAGTGAGTGTGGGAAATGCTTTCGCTATTTTTAGGAAAGAAGGAAATCTAAAGCTCCATCTCCATCTTACTAATGCAATTAATGCTTGTTTTGCAAAATATTGAGAAGTTAGTTGAAGATTTTGTTTGTTTTTTCATCTGGGAAAGGTCGTGGACAAAATGATAGATTTAGATTTAAGCTTCAGGACATTTTACTCTCAGTGTTGGATGATGTGCTGCAGATACACTTTGTTCAATCCCTCTTGCAAAGTGTGGACGTAGTAAAAAGAAAAAAAAGCAAGAGGTCAGTCCTTTTATTTTTCTTTTTTACAAGGCAATCATACATTTGCAGTGAAATGCTCACTGATATCACTGAGCACAAACCCTCAGCAAGATGTATGTTTACAACCACAATATGCAAAGCACATTCAGTCTTTTAGGTGGAAAGGCTAATGCTGCTACGGCCTGGTTTTACTCCCCCCCGAGTGTAATGGTGATTGAGCTCTCATTCTCCATCGGTCTAACAGGAACTGCCAATGGATTATTCATGTTATTGCTTGCACTTCTTGGCCTCCGTGATGTTCAATAGCGATTTAAAGTCCAGACATAAATTAGAACAGTTGGAGGCAAATGGCCCAAGACCGAGTAAAAATGGCCACGAAATAAGGATTATGCAATATTAGCATCAGCATGCTCTTTACTTGAGGAAAGTGCAGACCTTACATCAACTGCAGTTATGGGCTAGGGACATTTAGAGTTTCAGGATGACGGGATCTGTTTTTCAGAGTGTGGAATTCATTATGGAGCCAGATGGAAAAAATGATATCTGCTCACTGAAACGATGCACATGCAATTTCCCCTCTCAAATAGTAGAATTTATAAGAATTTCTAGAGAGCAAGATATTTTTAAGAGTTGTCTTTAAATGTTAGCTGGACAAAATTGGTTTTTGTGATTAACTCATGACATTGATGAATATGTAATGTTTTGTAGCTTTACAATTGAAGTCATGACATCATCCAAAAAAAAAAAACTCACAATGCCCCCTAAATGTTGACTCCATCTGAATACACAATCTGTACATAGGCCTAAATAGTCTTTCCTATTGGAAACCTAAATGACAGAAGTTAAACGGATTTCAGATCTATAGCCCACTTAAGTTGTATTGATGAACACTGTCAAGATAGTTTTAAACTACTTTTTTATCAGTCCATTTCAGTCTTCAGGCACAGAAACAAAATTGGTCAAAACTAAAATGTCGGACTCTGCATTGACTTGAGCAAAATCAATATTCATCTGAAGTTCTTCTGGCCACATTACAGAAATCCAGAGTTTAATAACCTTTTATCTCAGATCTTGCCTCTAATAGCTCCATCTGAGAAAGATGACTGGAAATGTAGTTACAGTTATGTAGATGCTTGAATGTGACCACTAAGGTTTGTAGGATAAAGCAGGTTTAATCATACTGCTGGAAACTGCTACTGGGGCTAAAACTCAATCATGCACTTCAATAGAGGAAATCAGTTTAACAATATTCAGTATTAGCAACAAAGAGAGACTTTTTGATCACACTGTGGATGTAGGAAGAGGATGGAATCTCACAACATCCTGTAGGTGGTTGTTGAAGAATGGAGAATTTGAAGAATTTGTCAGATGCGATCAAAATGTGTGAATGACTTGGACTGTCAACTTTGATGATATTCTGTGTTTTCAGCATGCAAGAAAGCACCTTCATTTTAGAGTTTAAGAGTCTTTTCATCTAAAATTAATGTGAAAAATCTTTATGAACGCGAGTTCAAAGCAGAATATGTGGAAGGCTTTTTTTCATCCGCTTGATTACTTCTGTTACCAAGCAGACAATTAAGATAAAGCAAAAGTATTAAGGCTTGGATAGATAGAGCATATTACACAGTGATAGAGTGTGACTTTTACTCCACATGGGTACTTCTAAAGAATGCCTGGTCCTCAATCTGCTCATTTTGCAAGACAGCAGTTCTCAGTGAGGATGAGACTCCAGTTAGTCAAGACATGAACCTGACAGTGAGTCATGTATCTTGTCAGTTTGATAAACCGAATGAAGTGATAAAGGAGAGAGGGGATGAGAGGAAGGTAAGAGGTTTATCACAGCTGAATGGACCAGGTAGAAAATCTGTTTTTTCCCCGTGTGCATTCATCTCTCAGTTCCCCCACCTTTCCACCTTTCTTGCTGAAGACAGATATCATTTAACCAGTGAACATTTTGATCAATAATACATTTCCCTGGCCTGCTGAGACAGGTATAATTGTGCTGATATGTCAGGGTTTAAAACAATTAATGTAATTTACCGTTGAGCATTAGCTATGCATGGATCCTTCGGTATCACACTGAGAAGTGAATTTGCCACTGTAAGCAGAATGGGATGAGAAATATGCATATGCAAATACAATGCAATATCTAGTTCAGTGCTTATAGTCAGATGTCATCTTATCAAGAAATGAAGTTCAATTCAACCAATTTATGAGAAGGTAGGTGTATACAGTCTGAATGCTGACTTAGCTTTCATTGTTCTTCATTTTGTAAAATGTCTTATGTCTGTACAATTATTGATAGACTTACCGTAGTAAACTAAAGATTATAGTCTAAATGTTGCAAGGGGATGTTCATTCAATAACTAACTTGTATACTAATGCTTTCAGTAAACATGGCTAATGACCAAAACACTAACATGTTGATATTTAACAAGTATTAGCCTTTATTATCAAGCATGTGTATGTAGAAGCTGCTAATTAGCACTCGACAGAAAGTAGCCTACTGCTAAGACTGGACTTTGCAATTTGGCCAGTGGTGACTCGGCTATTTATTTCACCCACGGGACACACTCTACTCATAAAAAGTTAGGTATATTCGGTTTCCGGATGAAATTTCTAAATGCACCTAAAATGCACTATAAACCTTTACAGCTGAACCTAATGTGCCCTTCTCTAAACTTTTGAATGCACATGTCCAACTGTTCAATGTTCAACGGTAGCCCTTACAACATAACATCCTGCTCTGATTTTCAACATACAAAAACCACAGTAAGTGTCTGATCCATGATGGTTCAATGCCAGTTTGTATAGTGCTCTTCATCAGGCCGTTCACATTCTGACATTATGAGACGACACCTAACAATCCATCAACAGTACACGGACATGTTGAGGCTTCAAATGGGATTGTCAGAGGGAAGTGTCCACTGAGCTCAGAGCATCACAGAGTGTCATCAGCAGGTTGAACAGAGACACAGAGAGACTGGAAAAGTCACAGAAAGACAGAGTAAGTGGACATCCTTTGGCCACAAGACAACTTGGCATTGATGTGTTTTGTTGTGGTATAGGCTACACCACTGTTGTTAGCTTTTGTTTCAATCAGTTGTTTGATAGTCTAGTTCTAGTAAAAAAAAAAGAAAAAAAGCTCTACTTTCATGATATAATATCATCAATATCCCTAACTTTTTTTAATGAATGTATGCCAAATTAGGACAACCAACCTAGTAAGTGTTCATTGAAAATTTCATGCTAAGGTTTTTAACCATCCATGCAATAGTTAGCCTACTATTCAATTCTAGACAAAGGTATAGCAGACTGACCACCTGGCCCACTGATATTGCCTTCCCCACACAAGCTACAGTAGCTTATCTCTGCATTTGTGCTCCTAAATGTGCATTTCAAATTCTCTTAGCCAATTCATCATACAAATTCCTAAAAGAACAGGAGGTGGATTAGATTAATGACACATCACCTACAGCTACACTGTGTGTGGATCAATGTTTCAACAAATAATCCATATCCAGGCTACCTGAGGGTGGTGGCCATAAACAACAGGATGTTGCACATTGAGCCGGGGGCTCTTGACTCCCCTACCATCACGTACATCACAGCGAGGCATGTTTTATAGATGCATCACATTCAAACACAAAAATAAGGATGTTATTACTCAGTCTCACTCTATATTGGCCTTTTACGGCCCAACTGGAACAAATGTCATGGAGAGTAAGTAATACCATCTGTACTACGACTCATAAAAGAAGATATCAATCACTTCAACTGACCTTTTTTCCCTTTGATAAAGTGTCTCATCAATGGGCTACATCCCAGTGCCTGGAGGCTTAAGGACTATTGGTTAAAATCAATGCCATGCCAAGTATTGTTAGTGAACAATATGCTCAGTGATTCAATATTCCACACTTTCTTGATTGCATTGTAGACAACACTGACAAGCAGCATTAATGTACTGAGCATTGTGATTGACTGCATGCGTGGACTATTATGGGCATCCACTTTCATGCACCAGCCTAACGGCAGCATCAGTGGCCATAAATTGTCTGTTCTGTTGGCCAGATGCCAGGAATGTTTGCATTGTCTCTATGCAAATGAATGTTGTGTCTGAGTGCATAATAATTGACTTTTAGGGGGCATACCCAAAACCTCAGGTTTTGTTAACAGAGGTTCTCCCAGAGCTCCTGTAGCCCAGAGGAGTTCTCTCACCACACTGACTTTAATTACAGTATGTGTCATTTTGTTTTGTTGGACTTAAGTTGTTTTAATTGCTTCATATTACAGGAAACTGAGAAAACTTTGTTATGTGCATGTTTTTCCATATCGCTTGTCTTTTCGCCCTGTCTTTTCAGTCCTTTGTGTCCTCAACCTCATATATTGTAGGTCATTTAATTGTCTTCCACATGCATCCCTCCTTCACTGGCATTTCCTAATGAATTTATCGTTCCTGGGCCCACACAGAGAGGTTGCCTCATTGACTATTGGAGCAGCTCGACCTGTGAGCAGAGCCTTTAATTGTTTTTCCCGGATTCTGACAGCTGATGACACATGATGGATTCGCCAGAACATGCATCTCTGACACGGAAAAGGACAATCTGTGTATACCTTGAAAAACATCCATGGTCAAACAAGAACTTCTGCCAAGTGCGGCTTAGTCAGAGCAAACAAAAAAATTTAATGGGTGGATTTCCAAGCTTGGTTTTTGACCAGAGAAGTGCTCTCATTTGGAGTTGAAAGTGCATTCAAAAGAAATCCCCCCAGGCTAAATGCGCTGTTCCACAAACTCCACAATTTACCACAAATCTCTCTCCACCTCATGAACTGTTGGCTGTGATGGAAGTGTTAAATGAGCTGGGGTTTCTGGGAGAACGTGGACATGCCCCTCATGTGAAACCTATTATAAAAACCTAATCTCAAACTAATTTAGCATTCTATTTCTTGCACTCTCAGGCATTTGTAACACTGAAATAGATTAATCAGACACATTACAGCAACAATGCAATTTAAGGTTACCTAGCTGCAAAATGCATAATGAGCTGTAAGATTCAACTAAGGAATATTGCACAAATTGCTTCAAGAAAGCCATTTTTCAGATCCCCTTATTATTTTCAAGGGCACTCTGACCACCAAAACACAGAAATGGCTCCTCATCAAAGCTCCTACAAGTCATTATCATTATTTATGCATGCTTGGAGGACTGAAGGGCCTAATTTTTCAGTGATATGACTGATAGTACTTGAGTGTGCGTTACACCAAGCTCAGACAGAATATTTCTCAAGAAAACCTTAATCTGACAGATTTCATTTTGTAATGTGAATTACACCAAATTGACAGGCTGTGGTTAGGTTAGGTCCTAAACCCCTCCACAGACATTTTTATTGGTATATATTGAGGCTTCAGCTAAAGAAGCTGCTGCTCTTTGGTCCCATGACAAATAGCATCATTTCAAATATAACCGACAAAAAAGACAGACTGAGCCATGCATTATATTCATAATATGTATTTTTTATGCTATACCCTACCCCAGGGTCTATAGGTGGGATACACCATGGACATGTCACGAGTCCATTACAGGCTGAGAAACAACCATCATCTCATTCACACTTACAGGTAAGATTCACCAGTTCACCTAAACCTGCATGTCTCTGGACTGTGATTGGAAGCCTGAAGACCTAGGTGAAACTCACAAGCTTAGGTTAAAAACCTTACTTAAAATCTATACCCAAAAGAATAATAATAAAAAGGAATTAAAAAATACAAAAATGTTGTGATAGAAAGGCTAAAAAAAAAATCCTTTTTGAAATGAGGTGTCATAAAATGGAAATATAACACTCAGTGATACTTTCCACTGCTGCCGTAATCTTAGAATTACAAGATGAAGCTACAACCATCTACAAAGACTCAGCGCCAACTTTGCCTCCCTAAAGGACTCATGGCTAGAGGCATGTAAATGTGTTAGTCCAGCATCTTGTTTTGAGCCTGTCTCTCCCAGAGCCACCATATTCTAGTGTTATAGTGTTATAGCCAAGGCAGATGAACTCAAGTGGGCTGAGTAAACTGCTGTTTGGTAATAAAATGGCTGTTTGTGCATTAAACACAATATGATTATAATATTTGGATATTTACATTAATCTCACAGAGAAGCAGACATTAGAGAGAAGTCAGAGGGCAGGCTGCGGCAGTGTCAGGGAGATTAACATGAAGAGAGGAGACACTGTCTTTATTTGAGAAGTTGTCCGTCATGACTAGAGAATAACCAGATTTCAATTAAAGAGGAAAATCTTTATTGTCATGGGACCCAGAGCGAGTCACTGTTATGTGCCTTAAGGGTCTGACTTCACTCTATTTCATTATCTCTCTCCTGCATGCATGGATTTCCTTTTACCTTTACCCTGAAGCCATTCAAAGCTCCGTTCACTCAATATTCCACCTATAGAGGTGTTCAGGAGAAATCAATTGAATGCTGTGATGTGGAGTCAATTCTAAATTGTTACACCGAGTGAAGCATGTACACTTGGTGCTCCAACTTTTTTCTTTTAAAAAGGACACTTTATTTCAGTTAACATCCTTGACATGAATCATCTGGAGTCTGCAAGTGTTGCTTGAAATTAAAATATCATCTGGGAAAGTGTTTGACTTTAAACCTGGAATGATGATTATTAAACTGTGTTTTGTACAAATCCATCATATTAAGGCTGATTAATTATGATAAATTACTCCTTTTAAGCATAAGTGATGGCATAGTATGCTCCATGAGCAAATGCGTACAGAATGCAGGTCACATTTGACATTTCTAATAAAGATCGGATTCATTTTGCAGCAGGGTTGTAACTTGATATAACATGTGAATGACTATTTAATAAGAAGATTAAATTTTAATCCTGTTTGAAGATCACTGAGGTCTACAGTGTGACATTGTTGGATAATCCAGGAGGCTTCTCCAATGATTATTTTACCAACACACAAACACTGACATGATAATCATTTGTGTCATTATTGTGGCTGAAAATATATATAATCTGTTGTTTAAATACTTACTAATAATATAGTAAGTCATAGATAAACTTATGGATGTTAAATGGATTAAGTTCCACAGCCTCACTTTGCAAACACCTAATCGTTTCCAAGGTTGAATGAGTAGGGATGTTGGTGCACCATCCTGCAACAAATAATGAATAGAAATGGGAAAAAAAATCTCCATCATTTGAAATGTTGAATCAAGAATAATTAGTGTGAATGCTGAAAGCATTCACAGTTTGACTTGACAAGTAAAATAAATCTGGGTGAGGCCAGTGAGAGAGCAGCCCTTGTCTTTCTCCCACTCCCATAAGACCAACTCCAATACATGCTGCCTGTGGAGGCTAAGCCCAGCCTCGAGCCTCCGCGGGCTGCATAGAACGGGATAACACAGTTGCGACGCGCTGACTGAATATTAAAAGACGTACGACTTCTTGTGTTCTCTAGTTTTATTACTCAAAACACCCAATGGTGCACTTACACATTGTTAAGACTCATACATCCATACAGCGAAGCGGTCTAAAACTATATGCTCTTCCGCTCTAGCAGCCTTCTCCCCCGGAAGAGCTAACCCACCTAAATACCCTTCCCCAGGTGCGCTGGGGACACCTAGTGGTCGGCCACACACACATGAGAATGGCTCATACACACCGGCCCCTATTGTAATGGCTAACAGACATACAATTACCACAACTACACATTAATGAGCCATGAACATGAACACAACAAGCACAATTTACCCAATATAACTTTCAATTCATCAGAATCCATAAACCTGTTACTCTGTGACCTCGTGCAGCAAACAAAGTTTTGTCACAGGGCGCTCAACCACACTGGACTTCGTCTGGAGACGCACTGAGCGCACCAACCCCCTCTTGTCACGAAAAGCCTCCAAGACTTTTCCCAGTGGCCATGAGCCCCGTGGGGCCGTAGCGTCCATAATGACCACGACATCCCCCGGCTTGAGATTCTTCCTTTCCTGGTTCCATTTTTGCCTCTCCTGCAGCAAAGGTAGGTACTCCCGCACCCAACGTTTCCAGAAAAGGTCGGATATGTATTGAACCTGTCTCCATCTTCTTTTCACATAGAGATCATGTGGCTCGAACATTCCAGGAGGCAAAGATGGTTTCCCTTTCAGGAGCAGAATATGATTAGGAGTGAGTGGCTCCAGGTCGTTGGGATCGTCCGAGAGTTTGGTGATGGGCCTGTCATTCAAAATGGCCTCGGCTTCGCACATCACAGTTTGGAGCCCATCGTCGTCCAATCTCTGCTGTTGAAGCACTGAACTCAAGATCCTCCTCACTATGCGGATAACCCGCTCCCAGACTCCACCATGATGTGAACCTGCTGGTACATTGAAACACCAATTCACCCCGTCTTTCCTCAGAGCTCCTTGAATTTGCTCGTGATTCAATGACGCCAGAGCCTCCCTTAGCTCTCTCTCTGCTCCAATGAAGTTGGTCCCATTGTCAGATCGAATGAGAGTAACTTGACCTCTTCTACAGATGAAACGGCGAAGGGCATTAATACATGCGTCTGTATCCAAGGAATTAGCCACTTCCAAATGGACCGCTCTGCAGGCGAGACAGGTGAAAATCACACCGTAACGTTTAGCTGTTCCTCTTCCTTTACTCACAACAATCGGTCCGAAATAATCGACCCCAACGTTGGTAAATGGTGGATGGTCTGGCAGAATCCTTTCCTTCGGCAGATCTGCCATCTTTTGCTCCATCGCTCTTCCATTGTACCTCCTGCAGAAACCACATTCAGTTATGACCTTTCTCACAGCTGCGTTGGCGCTCGTGACCCAATACTTTCTTCTCATTGTGGACAGCGTATGATTACGACCACTGTGACCAAGCTGCTTGTGGAAGTACTTTATAATGAGAGTGGCAACATGTTGATCCTTGAGGAGGATAAGTGGATGTTTTGTTTCCTCTGGCAAGGAGCCTCTCGTCAGCCGCCCTCCAACTCTCAAAACCCCATTATCCACATATGGATCCAGCCTGTAGATGACGCTCTGCCTGCTCACGGTACCTCCACCAGATGACAGTGCAGCAATCTCCTCTGCGAACACTTGTTGCTGCGAGTACTGGATGATAGCAAGCTCCGCCTCCTGGAGATCCTTTGCTGACAGAACTTGTCCTGCTGGCAGCTGAGGTCCTGATGTGGTGGAATTGGAGGCGTCTGCCTGTCTCCTCCTCTGCTTTTCCAAGAGAACGCCTTTCAGCTTGAGAAACCAGGCAACAGACACTTTGAGCTTCATCCAATCCGAAAAGTATGCCATCAGCTGTCCAGTAGCGTCGGGTGAACCTTCCACATGGATAACATTCACCATGGCTTCTCTTTTTACCTCTACGTCGTCTGGAGCGATCACGGTCTCCACAGTGCTTACTGGCCACTCTTCCTCCCGTCTACACAAGAAGCTTGGGCCCTTCATCCAACTGTTGTTCTGAATGAACTCTCCAACTCTTACCCCTCTGGACGCAACATCAGCGGGATTTTCCTTGGAGCTTACATACCGCCACTGCGCAGCTTTAGTGGCTCCTCTGATAGCCGAAATCCTATTGGCTACGAACGTATGGAAGCGTTTATCCTCATTTCTGATATATTTCAGCACCGAGGTGCTATCCGTCCAGAACGCCGACTCTTGAAGCTGGAGCCTTAACTCTGCCTTCAGCATGAGGTCAACACGAACCGCCAGAACTGCAGCAGTCAACTCCAGCCGAGGAATAGTGATGGTCTTTAAAGGTGTAACTCTTGCCTTTCCTAGGAGAAATGCAACATGGATGTCACCTCTGCTGTTCTGAATCCTGAGGTAAGTGACGGCTCCGTACCCTGCTTCACTGGCGTCCGAAAAATGATGTAGCTGAGCATACGTAGGATTTCCAAAACCCTTAGGCTTCACACACCTCTCGACCTTGAACTCAGCCAGCGCATTCAGATCTTCCATCCATCTTGTCCACTGATGCAAAATGTCCTGGGGTATG
This sequence comes from Decapterus maruadsi, assembly GCA_030347415.2. NCBI lineage: Eukaryota > Metazoa > Chordata > Actinopteri > Carangiformes > Carangidae > Decapterus > Decapterus maruadsi. The sequence goes on from CM064893.1 coordinate 6,264,140, forward strand.
GTTTCATCCCACCTGACTCTCCTCCTACAGAGTTCCTGCATCATGATTTTAGCGGGCAAAACGACTGGCGCAAGAAACCCGAGAGGATCGTACACTGAACTGGAGACGGATAACATTCCTCTTCTGGTGCAAGTCTTTTGCTGGATCTCCATCCTGAAGTTAAATGCATCCGTCTCTACGCACCACTGCAGGCCGAGGGCTCTCTCCACTGGAAGCTGATCCCTGTCCAGGTTAAGCTCGCTCAGTTCTTTAGCTCTGTGTTCCTCTGGCAGAGTTTGCAGCATGGCGCGGTTGTTACTGATCCACTTGGTGAGTGTGAAACCTCCCTTTTTACAGAGCGCCATCAGATCCTTGACCATGGTTGCAGCCTCCTCTTCAGAGCCCATGCTCTTCAGACAATCGTCAACGTAAAAGTTCTCCTTAACTGTTTGAACCACCGCAGCTGGAAAGTTGGACTGATTGTCTTCTGCTGTTTTTCTCAAAGCAAAGCTAGCACAGCTTGGAGAGGAGACTGCACCGAACAGATGAACAGTCATGCGAAACTCGGCCACCTGCTGGCTTAAATCTCCATTTGGCCACCACAAGAAACGCAGGAAATCTCTATCCTCCTCCACGACCTTGACTTGGTGGAACATTGCTTGTATGTCTCCCATAATTGCCACTGGTTCCTGTCTGAACCTTACGAGGACTCCAAGCAATGTACTTGTCAGATTGGGGCCTTGTAAGAGCTGCTTATTCAATGATGTTCCCTTGAATACAGCACCACAGTCGAAAACCACACGCAGAGCTCGCTTCCTGGGATGATGTACGCCATGGTGAGGGAGATACCAAATCCTGCCACTTTCCCGGTCAAGCTGCTGTGCGGGCACTTGTTCTGCATAACCTTTGCTGATCATTCCGTCCAGGTAGGTTTTATATTCCTCATAGAACTCCTCGTTCTTAAGAAACTTCCTCTTCAGACTCAGCAACCTTTGTTTCACCACAGAAAAATTGTTGGGCAAAGATACACTGTCCTTCTTAAAGGGCAACCTTAAGCTGTAGTGACCTCTGCTGAGCGTTGCAGAGCTCTCCGCCATCTCCATGAATTTAACGTCCTCTCTTGAGGGTCCTTTTTCCTCTGTGGCTCTCTCGTTAAAGTCATGGTTGTACTGCTCACTCAACATTTGCTCCAATCGGCTCGCCGAAATCCTGTTGACGCTTACCGAAGGGAGACTGCCTTCCGAGCTGCTGCTGCTTCCATGCACAGGACCATTGATGACCCAACCCAGCGCTGTTCTTATAGCATATGGGCCTTCCCCTTGGCTATTTACCACTTCCCAGGGCTCCAACATCCTCGGAGCGTTGCTACCAATCAACAACTCCACATTAGCCATCAAACTGGGAATTTTTACCTTTGACAGGTACGGCCACTTTGCCAGGTCTTCGTCCTTCACAATGTTGTCCAAACTCACGGGCATCCTCTTCTGAGTAAGGACTTCTGGAAGCTTATAGAAGAGGTTGTTCTCCAAACCAGATACCTCCAGGTCCGACAGTGCATAAGCTGGGACGACCCTTTCCTGTCCCATGGTTTGAAGGAGAAAACTGGTTCGTCGGCCAGCAATGTTGAGCCTTTGCATGAGGTGCTCCGAACAGAAGGTGGCCGTGGAGCCAGGATCCAAAAAAGCGTATGTGCTAATCACACGATCACCTTTGACCGACTTGACTTGGACTGGAAGGATGGAGAGAAGACAGCGATCGTCTCCGGCCCCTGTATGTCCACATGTTTGATGAGACGCTGATGTCACAGGCTCCTCAGACCTTGAATTTGCTCTGCTTTCATCCCTTTTGTCATCATGGAGCACACTGGGGTGATTCTGGCCGCAAACCCTGCAGACCGAACGCTTCTCGCACCGTCGACTGTAGTGCCCAGCACCTAAACAGCCAAAACAAAGCTCCTGTTCCTTTAGGAAGCTTATTTTTTCTTTGTGCTTCTTTCTTGTAAATTGTTGACATTTCTCCAATGAATGATTTCCAGAACAAAACATGCAGGTAGACTTCGTTAAAGAGCCATGTGACCACGTACCTCCCTTTAAATCCCTGGAGCTCTCGGCTGATTTCACAGGTACAATGGTAGTGGCAAAACTATTTCCTCTGATTTTGTTTAGTGGTTGCGATTTCATCCTACTGTCATTTTTGGAGCTAAATGATCCAGGGGTTGTATCCCGAATATCACCAAAGAGAGGGTCAGATATGATTCGCACCTGTTTTTCAATAAATGCAACCAAATCTTTAAACAGTGCTCTTTGTCCAGATGTTTCCAATACATCATGTGCAACGATCCTCCATCGCTCCCTCAGTTTGTATGGTAGCTTGGACATGACCGCTCTCATATTACTTGGGATATCCAATTCTCGAACGTATTGTAGCTTCTCCATGACGTTACAACATGAGCGCAGGAACAGAGAATAATTTTGCAATGCATTTACGTCCTCTGCCTTTAGCGTGGGCCAGGCCAAGACCTTTTCAATGTATGCAGTGGCGATCTTAAACTCATTGCCAAAGTGTTGCTGAAGTAACCGTTTTGCCTGAGCATAGCCATATTCCGGAGCCATGTGTTGGCAACTCCGAACCAGTTCCCGTGGTTGTCCTCGTGTAAATTGTTCGAGGTAATACAAACAATCACCTCTACTTACTTTCTGCTCCACACCTTGCTCAAATGCTCTCTGGAAGGAAATAAACGTCAGTGGGTCTCCGTCAAATACGGGAATGTCTCTTGCAGGCAATAACATTAAACGTTGCTGATGTACGAGGGCTGACGTAATTTCGTTCTGCTTTTCCATTATTGCACAGATGCTTCCAAATTGCCTTTCTTCCAATGGCTGAGTGTTCGACAGTGTGTGTGCCAAAGGTTGTGAGGATGCGTTTAATGGCGTTGTAGAATAGACCTCGTGCACCTTAGGATCCATCCACTCACTCTGCTTCATGGTGCATTGCTGGCTAGCCTCCCTTGCTAGCGTAGGTAATTGGTTGAATGTTGGCAATGACCAGTCCTTTGATGATTGCTCCTTCTGTTTTACAGGTCTGTATGCCTCGGCCATCGGGTTGAGCTTGGTAGCTGTTGCTTTGGTATTCTTTTCCAGGTAAGAGTTCATTGCATTTGCTGATGTCTTAGAGACGCTTTGGCAGTCAGAAGCCTGTAGAACTGCTAGCTTAGCCGTAGTTGCGGCTAGCTTGGTTTCCAGCTCGAGCTGTTCCTTTTTTCTTTTGAGCTGTTGTTCTTGTTCCTCGAGGGCATGCATTTTCTGTAGCGCTGCAGCTTGAGCAAGCAACGCAGCTCTTTCAGCCTCTGCCTTAACTCTTGTTGAAGAGGTGGTGCTTAATCTTCCACTTCTTGAGCTTTTTCTGCTTGAGTGTTTGCTTGCTACATTTGAAATACTGTCCTCTGGATGCACATCGTCTTTGTCATCATCATTGTAAAACTTTAATGTCTGTGCATCACCTGGTACTGTTTGGTCAACACCCGATAACCATTTTTTCACATTTGAAATAAATTCATCGTTGCATATCATTTTTGCTTTGAACCATATATCGTGTTTTTCTTTTTCATCATCAGGTAAAATACCCATTAAAGAACCATGAACACCTTTAACTTCATCACACAACTCAAAAAGATCATGAAGAACACTTTGTACCTTTAATTTTTCATTATCTTGTATGAGCATTTGCATATCTTCTCTTATTTTACCCGCTTTGTTTAGCTTGGCTTTTCTAATTTTTTGCAACCTTTCTAATTTTTCACCAAGAGCCTTAGCAGTTAATGTTACAACACGTTTTTCTTTGTCCTTTTGCATCCCCAAATCATCACTGTTCATGTTTAGTTCAGCTGACTGCATGATGACTTCGGTGGGGGCTTCCACAGTTTCACCCACATCCATAATGATTTCCCCGAGAACAAAGTTTAAGTTCAAGTTAATAACCCTCCCTCTTTGACCACCAATGCATTGGATTTACGCCCTTTTGTTTGCAAACAGCTGTGCACAAAAACATAAATGGCCATTCATAAATGTGTAGCGCTACTACTCACGGTGGGCGCCATGGTGATCTCGTTGTTGTTGTTGCGGCGAGTGAAACTCTCCGCTGCCGGTGTCCTCGGTGCTGCTGGCTCCAACGGTGACAGGTTGGCTGGATGCTAACAGCTTTAGCATGCGACGGCGTCCTCCGTGGTCCCCGGTGTCCTCGCGCTGGCCTGGCGTGGCCCCCAAACAAAGCAGCTGCTGGATGCTAACGGCGCTAGCGAATGACGGTGTCCTCTGGCCGATCTCCGCTGTCCTCACGCCGGCAGGCTCCAGCCTGAGCGGCCGCTGGATGCTAACGGCGCTAGCGAATGACGGTGTCTTCTGGCCGATCTCCGCTGTCCTCACGCCGGCAGGCTCCGGACTAAGCGGCCGCTGAATACTAACGGTGCTAGCGGCTAACGGCGTCCTCTGGCCAATCTCCGGTGTCCTCACGCCGGAGAAGCTCCAGCGAAAACGGACGCTGAATGCTAACGACGCTAGCGGATGCCAACATGATGTCCATCTGTACAGCGGCGTTCTCTCGCAGCCTTGGCTGACATCAGGTAAGTTCACTGGCTGCAATGTCCGGTGGCTAGCTGCATGTAGCTTCTCTTCCAGGGTAGCTGAGCACGATCAATAGCGAGTTTTAGACTTAATGTAGAGGCTAAGCCCAGCCTCGAGCCTCCGCGGGCTGCATAGAACGGGATAACACAGTTGCGACGCGCTGACTGAATATTAAAAGACGTACGACTTCTTGTGTTCTCTAGTTTTATTACTCAAAACACCCAATGGTGCACTTACACATTGTTAAGACTCATACATCCATACAGCGAAGCGGTCTAAAACTATATGCTCTTCCGCTCTAGCAGCCTTCTCCCCCGGAAGAGCTAACCCACCTAAATACCCTTCCCCAGGTGCGCTGGGGACACCTAGTGGTCAGCCACACACACATGAGAATGGCTCATACACTGCCATTCTCAAGTCTGAAGTTTGAGGTCTAAAAGTCATGAGATTACAGGTTTGAGTTTAAGAAATTAGGCCAGTGCAATAAAGACTTTTCAGTGTTTGTTGTCTCCATCTTCAGAAGACTGAAGAACATCTTAATACATCAACAGGTAACTTTATGACATCACTGTTCAGCTGAGATTTTACATACTGAATGAAGTCAGACGTTGATCACCAATTGCTTTCAGATCCGTATGAAGGTATGGAAATGAGATTTGGATTTTGATTGGACTCCTCTTGTTCACTGTGCGTTGCAACTGTGCATGGAAGGTGGTATACTGTATATGCATCTCACCAGTCTAATGCTGCTAATTTATGATCTGCGAAGACAACGTGTCAGTGTGAATCCCGATTGTGTTACCAAGTAAACTAAGAGAGACAATAAATAAAGGAAAACAATACAGAAACTGATGAAACTGGGTATTTTTTTGATGAAGAAAATCGAAGTGCTATTGCATTGTTCAAAAAATGCAGGCGTCTGGCTATAAAGAGGGCACCTGTTGACAGCAGCTTTCTCGTAGTGGTGACACTTGTGGCACCGAGGCTGCAAAACCAATTCTATCTGCAAGACCTTTCTTATGATCCCCTCTCATCCAATTATGCTCCTGAGCAGGCTGCAGAGGGGCTGAAATTGCATCATGACCTTAGTTTATATCTCCCTGATTTCATGTGGACACCTCAAACTGGCATTTCTTTTAAAAATCAAGTGAAAGCTTACACTGAACTCACATGGCAATCCATGTGCTGATAAGAGTGACAGTATTTAGCAATAAGATGCATCCTGCACAAGTGTTTTAAAGTTGTTGTTGTTTCGTACATTAGAGCATGTAGGGATGTATATTGTGTTTGGCACGGCTTTCACAGTGACACTGTTGTGTGTTTTGGTGCTACATTCAGAGTTACTGTATGAGCAAGAGCAGGGCTTGTTTGCATTGAGCTGAGGTGTAAACAACCAATCCCCCAGGTCTTTAAATACTCCAGATCTTAATTTAGCCACATGATCGTTTATAGAATAAACAAATGGATGTGATCAAGCATGAAAGAGAAAAGTACTTCTCATTTTTAAGAGAAAACCTGATGGGGCTTTTTATACATTAAACACACATATATTGAAATTTCTATCAACGATGTACACATCACATTCCAGGTGTCAGATTGGCTTATGAAGTGATGGCACACTCTCTCATTATGTATTATTATACATCAGTGTTTGGTGTAATGCTTTTTGCTGCACTCTTCCTTTCTCTGCTTTCTAATGAACAGCACTTTTGATCACCGGAGCAGAAAGTCATAAAAGCATCATTTGGCTCCATGATACCACTTTGAACATGCTTTCATGCCACTGCACTTCCCTTTAATTTCATTAGGAAATGTGTAAATGCAAGGAGATGGAAATAGAACAACTCAGCAGGACTATATACAGAACATGCTCACGCTTTTGATCAAATTAAAATCAGCATGTGCCCCCCTCAGCAACAGATACGGGTCTAAATCATCCCACATTCATCTCAAGCCATTCAGGGTTTCTATCCAAATTCCTAATTCAATTAACATTTCAGGGAGATGCCTTTTCCAAATCATAATTATATGGTCTGGCATTTATATGGCTTGTCCACAAAGAGCACTGTCCCATTTAATCTTCCACAGCACATTGTCGTGATAGTTCCCTGACTCCAAGTGATAGCTGTAATGGAGCCCCACATGAGTTAAGAGCAATCATTCAGCTGATATAATATGATTGTTCTTCCCATCAGCTGGGCTAAAGGTGTGAAATGTGGAAAACACACAGCTGAAGTGAAGCCAGCAATAGATGGGAGTTGGATGCTAATCAACAGTGGGGGTTTATTATTATGTTAAACCTTGTGTGACATATATTTCTTTCTTGCATTGCGTTTTTGATTTCTTACACCTGCATTATTCATGAAAGCCCAAATGACAGGCTCATGCACACAATCTTACACTACAGAGGATGTATAATCAGCAGCAAATGGAGTTTGATTTAAATGTTAAGGTTAGAGTTTGCTGAAAATGATGAGTGGTGGTGTCACGCTGCCTCTCTGTCCATTTACCTCCTGGAATTTTTGTTGTGGAGGAAATGAGGATCCAAAACATGTAAGACCTATATTCTACTCATTTTGCCCTGTGGGATTTCACTGGTCTTTCCACGAAAAGCTATAATCCCTTTCACTTAAAATACCATTTCTTTTTGTCTCTGTTGTGACAGGGCTGGTTTACAGGAACCACCCCTCTCCTCTCCATTGTCAGACTGTGTCATTATTATTCAGGTGTTGGTGTCCCAGGAGGAATCCTCCTATCAGATGCTGCATCCGCTGTTTTCCCACATCCTCTATTATACGGTGAATACAAATAACAAAAACTATCTCCTTCTGTTTTGTTTCCGGCCACTCATGCAGTGGGTGACAACAACCTGCATAGCTGTTGAATAGAAAACCTCCTCTATTATTGTGGGATGACAGCACCTTGGGAAGGAAAACAAGTCTTCTTCAGTGCATCATTGTGCAAGTCATCAGATGGGGAGGTGGGGCTTTCCCACCTGTGTAGAGTCACTGGCCACATTTCTATGCATATTTAACAAGATCATCATCATAGCCTGGCTAACACCAGACTGCATCTCAATGTAGATTGAGATTGGGTCTGCATTCATTTTTTTGTATTTGAGGCTTGGTCTACGAAAGCCCAGAGCTGTTTATTGGGCATTACGAATGTCTATCAAATGCGTCTGTACATAGCTTATAGCCGTATCAATCATACCCGATGACATAGAGTGACAGAAATACAATGAGGAAAGAAAGTTGCTCTTTTTTCAAAATAAACTTCTTAAAACTCTTTCTAACACTGCATCGAAAGGTAAAGCGTCTGCCGCCATGTTGGATCAACATGCTATCAACAAAGTTGCTTCTGTGTGTTGCCATCGTCTTATTGCCCCCTCCCTCGTTCTGTGATTGGCTCCCTTGTTTAAAAAATTGGGTCCATGGTTTCCAGGCGGACATGCAATTGTTCAAGGCAGCATTGGGTATGCAGGCTACATGATTCAAGCTTTATGTTGCTGATTCACCACCTCCCTCAAAGAAAATGATCATGATCATTCATGTGAATCTAATATCATAATCCCTGCATGGTATGAACCGCAGGCAGATAGATGGAGTGGCTGAAATCAAACACACTCCAAATCAAACTCCTACCAGTGGCTGGAAAAGCTTGGACTGAAAGACAGAGGCACTGATCATGGCTCCGAGCACAAGATCGATGGATGCTGGGGTCTACTACACCAGGCAGGACTGTATAAAGTCACCCCTCAGATATTCCAGCACATAACAGCAAGGTGTAAGATGATAGCAGGTACACCATAACCAAGTAGGCAAAGTGCACTGGAACATAGTGTCGAGTAAGGGTTGGAGGTCCTGAGGTCAAAGTGGGACACACCTCCGATGGTGGGCGAGAATGAATGAGCCAAGATACTGTGGGACCTCCAGGAACAGACTGACAAACTGGTGATGGTGAACCTACTGGACAAAGGAGCAGACAAGCACACCAAACACCTATAGGCTATCTGTGATGCATCTCATCTGTATTCTGCAGGCTTGGGGAGTAACGGAATAGCCTACACGTAACGGCGTTACGTAATCAGGATACAAAAAAAAGGTACTAACTGTAGTCCGTTACAGTTACAGAAAAAAAAACCTGTAATCAGATTACAGATACATTTGACAAAAACGGAGATTAGCTACTTATCTGATTACTTCACATTTTTAAATCAACCATGGGCTGTAGAGCGGCCGTAGAAGACACTCGCCATCTAGTTTTATTTCAGAGGTGATCACAGACGGAGCTCTGCCCATACGGTGTGTGTGTAGGCTACTGTAGCTGAGGCTACGCACACATGGATGTACGCACACTACGCTGCCTCATTACGTAACTCTACTGATTGTGAGCGGCACGTACGTTTACGTTGCTTTCGTGAATGTAAACACAGAGACGGCCTCTCGGTTTTAGCGTCCAGCAGTTTAATTCAACTGCAGTGATGGATAACTGTACCGGAGAACAACTTCATGAGCTTCATCTGAGGAATAAACGGCAGCTTTTACCTGACGAGACCGACGCCTGAGCCACGGTAGCACGGTCAGCTAACAGTTAGCAGCTTTTACCTACTTTCTCTCTCCCCCTCTCTTTCTTACACACGCACGCGCGCACACACACACGCTGCGCAGCATGTCTGTCACTGTTGTAAACCTTGTAATAATTGCTTGTTGAGTACAGTTAACATTACTGTTGCTTCGGTTGAGTTATCAGGATGAGTTGGGTTAAAAGCTGATCTGTGTAGGCTACTAGATGGCGTGGATTGTGATGAGAAGGTGTTGCACAAATTTTAGCTTCTGTGCAAAGTGCAAACCATTGTGCAAAACCTGTTTGTTGTGACTTTCTTGCGTGATAAACTGTGATAAGCTACCCTCCCCTCCATCGTGTTTTACTTTGAAAATTACCGGATGCTCGGTGCGTTTCATTTCCTGTTTCCTGAGCGATAGTCTATGGCATGGATGTATTATATTAACGGTCTATGGATGTATAGGCCTACATCTATGGTCATCGTGAATTGAAGCGTGATGGCTGCTTGACTGAATTTGCATATGTTTGGTATTAAAGTAATCTAAAAGTAACTAAAAGTAATCAGTTACATTACTTTAATTTTGGGATACTTAGAACACGTTACTGATTACATTTTTTAACAGGTAATTTGTAATTGTACTGGAATACATTTTTAAAGTAACCCTGGTATTCTGTGTAGTAATATCAAGCCAAATGCAAGAAGACTTTTTTTTTTTAACACTAACATCCCTACAATAAAAAACACTAACACCAATACCAGCAACACACATCAGTCCATCAATGCAAACTTCAATAAGTGAATCGTGTTCATGTCTTTCCATATCATTTGATGTAATCTTAATTACATTTTACAGCGGGATTCATTATGGGACTGTCTTCAGCTCAGATATTCAACATTTTGGGAACAAACATTTGTGTAGTGAAAAAAAAAAAAATCGTTTCCCTGCTCAACTATTTAGTCTACAATTAATCAATAAAAATACTGCCTTGCAGCAGAGACAAAAATCAAGCTCTAAACTTGTGAATTGACTTTCTTCCCCTTTCAGATATATTCAGCAAACACTACAAACATTCGGAGTAGAAACAGGAAACAGCTATCTTTGTACAAATGCCTCCTAGCCAGAAAACCTTTTGTACTTCTTTGGTACTCTCAGTGTAGCACTCTCTCAGTCATGCTCCAAAGGGGATAGAAGCGTGGTGAATGAATTTTTAAAAAATCTCAACAGGAGACAAAACTGACATATTAAAGACAGAACCATTTAATGGCTTTGTGGAATATCTGCCCAGAATGTGCATAAAACAATGAAGCTGTGTGCTAATGGCTCTCCTGAAAAATGATACAGCATACAGGGTTTGAGCATAATACTCAGTGTGGGACCTCTTCACATACAGCGCCTGTCTCTACAACGTTTAATACACAACACTGACTTTAAGTGTCCTTGGCAATGAACACCACAGATAACTGAGCTACTGGAAATCCTACAACCCACAATAGAGGACAAAGAAAGTGTCTGAATGAATGATAATTTTATTACCAGACTTTAATCCGATTTAAAATTGGCTTCTGAAATATTCATTTTACTTCTAATGTGGTAGCTTAATAATAATCCTTAATACTTACAATAGTAAAATATTTACAAGCACATTGGGGTTTTTTTTTATGAAGAAAAGGCTAATTAACAGTAAAGTATTTCATTTGCTTCCTACAATTTAAAATTAGACCCCCCCCAAAAAAAAAAACACATACACACCGTGAAACAAAGGTCAGCCTCATTCTGGGACTCCTGCATGTAAATGGACTCTGTTTACAGACTGTAACAACTACACGGTAGGTATTGCTAAGAAATCCATTCAACTTACTCAGTAGCTAAAGAGCCTGACGAGCTGCAATTGAAAACACCTGTGTCCCATTAGTTTGGCTGCATACTGCCTGCTGTACCTGTAAATTGTGATGACAGTGATATTACACCTTTAAAGGTATACAGAAAAGAACATTGAATTTGAGCCCACTCTGGGTCATAAAATTAGTGTAAAAACTCATCTATCAGACGATGTAGGCCAAACGTTGTGCAAAATTCTATTTTTGAGTAAATCCGGGATGAAAGTTTGGTATTTTTTTTCCGCATTGGACAATGCAGGCACATGGATTATATCTCAGCCTGTACACGATTCAAAAGCCATCGATATTGGATCCGTCATCCGTCATTCAAACGCCTGAAACACGCACACACACACTCGGTCTCGAATATTTGAATATCCCGCCCGCTCGATAACGACCGATCAAATCCGTTTCCTTACTCGGGTAAAATCGTGTTGCAGCTCGTGACAACTCAGCGCGACAAACGGCCATTTCTGTACACCTTTAAACTTGTCACAACCATCTTACCATTCAAACATAGCAGTGACTTTTATCTTTAGAAAAAAGTACAGTTTTTTAAACTGTTCAAAATAACGTTAGCTGGCTAACTAGTCAAAAACAACATCAACTGACCATGAGAGTTAGGTGATCATCATGGATTATTGATCTTCATGCAAAAAAAACGATTGAACTATGACAGTGAGTCAGCTACAGTTAGTAAATAGTCAACTGTTTACTAACCCTAGGCCTATGTGTGCATGTACACACTTCTTGGTGTTTTGTTGGTGGTATGTGTGATTTGGAATTTAGTCAATTTTGTGCTCACGGTTGTCTGCTGTGTTTGTTGTTGTGTTGTAAACAGAGTTAGCCTACTACCTTACATGTATATGACTAAGCCATCGTAAATCTTATGTTACATTGCTGTGTAGAGATACTGTAAGCCTGCCTTGTCGTGACTAAACATAAGTTGATTTAAAGTTGAGCAACCAAACTTAATGTGTTGAACCACAATGAAAACAGAGTAGGATTATTTCTTCATTTTCTTTTTTTCCATCTAATACAGGTTTACAGTGTCCTCTGCTATGCCTCATTTCCCTAAATAACCAGCCTGGCATGTGAACCAGTCAACTGCAGTGAGTGCTGAGTTCAGTTCATTTCAATGCCCCCTCCAACAAAACAGCATAGCTAGATAAAGATGTAAATGTTCCTTTTTATTCTAGTAATTTAACCAAAGATATTGTGCATCTTCAGGTAGTTTCTGGGAGTTTTATGATAGTTAATTTTAACATCTTTTGTGATGCTTTATCTGAGCTCAATGCTGTTTATTTGGCATTTGTTTCTATTCTATTCAAGGTCCATTTACACGTACATTTGCACGCTTTCCTTAGATTCAGGTTTTCATTACTGACCCCTTCTATTAATAGACTAAACGCGTCTCTCTTCAGTCTTAACCATTATAATTCAGTTCTTACTATTTGCACATGAAATCAAAATAATGTGTTTTCTGAGAGGGGCAGAAAATTGATCAAATGTATCATCACAACTGAGCTACGGCTTACTCACATATGTTGCTGCTGTTCCTGATGATGATGATGATGATAATGATGATAATGATGATGATGATGATGATGATGATGATGATGATGATGATGATGATGATGATGATGATGATGATGATGATGGTTTCTGAGCCAACCCAGAAAGTTCATGTCATTCATGGAGAAATTAACTGGGATCAATATTAATTTGCACATACAACAAGTAAAACATATTTGTTTGAGGATACAAACACTACATTTTAGATTTAGTGCAGACATTTAGTTAGACATAGACTTAATTATCCTATGCTACATGAAGATTGTGAAAATGGTTGAGCTATTTTTGCATGTTTTTCATTGGTTTCAATTTCTGAGAAGGTGACAGATGACACTGTTTTCATCAGAGTACAATCATTATTGAATATTTAGCCTTTTGCCTTTGTTGTGGATTAATTAGACACTCCAGTGGTGGAGGAAATCAATTTCCTCCATATTGTGAACACTAATTACCCTCTCTCTTAAATAAGTTTATATTCCCCACAGTTTACCTCAAATGGAATGACAACAACAGGTCACCAAAGGTTAAAGCCTCATATTGATTAGAAAGATAATTAACTTGAGTGAGTCATCACCAGTACCTTAACCAATAGCAGATGTGCTTGTGAGGCAGGAAACTCATTTCATACAGCCATTTTACAAGGAAATAAAACAAAACTGCATAACAGACAGACAGATGGTCAAATATGAAGATCCAGTTATACAAATCAATTTTGGGTGTTTCCCCTGGACATTAACTGCTTTTGAACAAATGAGCATCAGGCTCAAAGTCCCTCTCCAGCCTCTTCACATAGCAATTCATCTCAGCACTAAGTCTTTCACCCAGGTGTAACACTTCTATTTTTTGTCCTCAGCAACTCCTCAAATAGCTATTCCCATTCCCTCAATGGCTGCAAATTTGAAATAAAACACTTGCAGAGAGAGACTTGACTCTTTCATCCCACCAGGAAGTTCTATTAACTGCCTTGTATTCTGCAGCCAAATTGTCCTTGTAACATGTCTTACTCTTTTTTTTTTTCTAAAGTCACTGACTTGTCCTCTGGTCACCAAAGACTTGCTTCTGACTTTGGGTTTTGCTGCTTTGTTGTGTGAGGTCTCAATTATCACTGATTTCAGATTATGTTGGAGGTAGCATGATAAAGACATTCACATGAGTGTATAGCCTACACATTGGCAGTTAGCCACATCTAGCTCATACTAACACAGTCTAATACAACAGCCCTGGAATAAATCCTACCTTTATGAAGGTTATCATTTACCCTCAAGATGCAAGTAACCTGTGTAGAATAACAATAACTACTGTTAAAGATGTAATCAACTTCAACTAAGATTTTTTTTATTATTTAAAGCCCCACATTATGCAATTTATTTGGCTTTTTATTAGCAAAAATCAAATATTGCTTTCATACGTATTTCACTGAAGTTGAATCACACCCGCATACAAACGAAAGCTTTCTCGAGAATGAGTTGTTACAAGTCGTTACAAATATACAGGGGAGGGGGGGGGCGCACGGAACCTGGGCTGCCATGTTGCATTGCCATTTTTTACGTTCAGTGTCAGCGTGACCGTAGGTCACCACAAACTCACCAGAGCTGTCGGCTCGGGGAGAAAGTTTTCCAGGTTGTGCCTGTTAAAACTGTCACCACTGTGTAGTGTGAGGAAGGATGGAGGCACTGATGTTGCATTCAGGTGCAGTCAGACACCCGAATGACGCCGTCAGCAAACCAACCGGATGTCATTTTACTTGACGAGAGAAAGACAGTAAAAAATAAAAATAAAACGTCAGTCGTAAACAATACGACATCACCATGACAACATATTGTCACGCCTGTATTGTTTTGCCTCGTGCTGGCGGACCATTTCGTTACATAGACGCTTGTTTAACCTGTTACATGCAGCGTCTGTTGTCTGTCAGACATTCACTGGAAAATTCAACTGACCGCTAGATGGAACAATGCTGGGTCAGCCACTTTTGGTTCTTATGCTAATTCAAAAGCTTGTTACATCACTAGAAAACAACTGAGGGAACAACTTGTAAAACCACCTGGATTTCAACCTAGGGAGCCTGCACTTGCATTTTGGGGCCGAAAGACAAGACAAAAACCCAAATATATGTTAAAGAGCCTTCAAAATGTGATATTTCCATACTATGTCTCCTTTAATGAATGTGAACTAGAGGAAAAAAAGTGAACAGACTGTGCCAGAAAATACTAAGAGAAAATTTGCTGAAGGTGTTGAATAAACACAATACACAACTGTAAAACTGTACGTTTGATGACATTGTTGGGTCACACCAATTGTCACATCAAGCCTCCTTGATCATTTAGACAGTCTGTCATCAACTTGGCTGACATATCAGAACAACAGGTAGGACTCCAGTTAATCCTCTCAGCAATAAAACGACCTTTAACCTATTAAATTCACCTCATAATGCCCAAGGACAGAGCTACAACAAAATCAGACAGCAATTTGCATTTAGATTGTGGTTCGGTACTAAAGCATGTGAATGAGCTTGCCATGGAAAAAAGAAATAATCCAGCCTCTTTGTTTCAAGCCCAAGTAAGATCTGTGCGGAAGGCCACAGACGATGACTTCTCTGCTGGCAGACACTCCAGTAGCAAATACTCGGGCAAACGTTCACAAGATCCAAGGCCTGGATGAATTGATTGAAATATTTTGCCAGTGGGGTAACAGCCACGTAGCTTTCTCTTAAATTAATACAATGAATATTTATCAAGGTCTGCTGCTGGATATAAATTAAAAAACAATTTATCCATAATGGCCACGTTTTTACTGCAGTTGAAAGATTAAATTTGGCGAAGCAGGAAATTTTGACTGTGGAATTTCAAGTATCCAACTTTGACTCAATCCGCTCTTTATTTCATATTGGACCCTTGGTCCCACTCATCGTGCTGCTGCAGCCGCATCGTGTCTTAACAGCAGGAGTGGACTCCACTCCTGCAGATAACTCTTTCATTGTTTCTCTATCACAGGTCCGTTCTGTCCCACTAGGAGGTGTGACTCCTTTATTGGATGTATTGATGAAAGCAGCTCTGGCAATCAAATCGAATGGACCCAGCCATTTATTTTCATTAACTGCTCATATTTCTTCGGGCTTCTCAGGGATGGAGAGGAGCAGGCTATTTGTGGGGCTCGTCGTGAAATCATCAGCGCTACCTTTGGAAGGATTACCACTCAGTTTATAGGCCGATGCTCCGCGCTGCTCGTTTCATCAGATGCATGACTCCCCCAATACACACTGATATCAAAGCAGTAAGAGTTTTGTTGTTGTGCGGGTCTCAGATTATCAGAGTCTTCATATTACCATATTTGCTCAGGCACCCCTTCCTGGACGTCAGATGTGACTTTTTTATTGTCCAGCTTTATTGCGCTGCCTATCTGTCTCATTACATCCTGATATCTGAGTAATTTGACAGAGAACGCATTTGGAAAAGATTTTCTTCTCACAGCCCCGAAACCCGCTCCTGCATATTCTACTTCATACACGTGTTCCCTGCTCTCCTCGCCTCCTGGGGCTCCTGAATATGAATAGACGAGTTGAATGAAATGATGATATCTGTGAATAGTGCCTGTTTCAGGGGGCTAAGGCTGACAACAAATGATAGCGCACCCGCCCAACCCCATCAACCATCAAAAGGCTCATTATTCCAGACAATTTCAGTGCATTTATTATTTGCAGCACTTCTTCATTCCTCTGCGTATTCCTGGTGTAAAAGGTGCTGCGCAGTCAGTTAAAATAGTGGAAGATCTATTCATAAAGGTCTTAATATTTCTCTTTCATCCATAGTCAACAAAGGCTGTTCAGAGGCTCACTAATAGGATAATGGGGTTGTAATAAGATGCTGTGGCTTGAATAGGGATTGAATAACAACATGCGGAGTAAGTGACTGAGTAGTACATTTTAAATTCTCTGTGCAATCTATATTTATCTAGAAACACCAAAGCAGCCCAAATAGATGCATTGCTGAGCTACTTGGTGCACATAAAGGAGCAAAACAGTAAATATACATGAAAACAGTCTTTTCAGTATCTGGAAAGAAAGTTTATGAAAACATGTCTTCATGATGATGGCAATCATTAACCCTTCTGTCTGTGAACAGCGTTGAAAGCAGGATATTTATAGCTATTGCCTTCGACAGCCACCGTAAGTCTGGATATTTATGATATAAGTATAAAACACAGAGCATCTGCTATAGTTGTAATTACAGCGAACAAATCACAAATTAATTACATTAAGAAGCCTCCCAACGCTGTGACAGGTTTACACACTTTGTGAATCATTTCGTGTAAACTTAGCACAACATGTTATTGTACGCCTACACGCAGAAACACTTATCAGTTGCATCGATGTGAATTATGAAATGTTGAAATAAGGCAGAAAGGGGTTGGTACAGTTATATGAGCCCTGCCATGTCTCCTTTGAGACGTGATGTTCAAGACCTTCGTCAAGTCTGAGCCGTCACTCAGATCTGCGTGGTGATGGGAGCGCTGATTATCCTTGTGTACTGCGTCGTACTGACAGTAGCACTTTACATCACAAACCTTGTCAGCAGGCGATGCCTTAATAAACTCCTCCCCTGAGCTTTTCACCTGAAGTGACGCTTGATTAATAAATCTTGATTCATTATACCTTTTCCAAAGCCTGATGTAATCATGCATGTATTCAACACAATAGCAGGTTAATTATAAACAAAATTAATTAATGCAATGCTGAAAATTCAGTTATTGACGAGTGGCTGAAATGATTTTTAAGACGTGTCGTATAAATCAAGACGGTGCTTCAAAAACATTGTATTAAATGATGGGTATGTGTTAGAAATTATTTTCCTACAAATTACAGAGTGAGGACCTCAAATTACCAATTTCACTTGATTCATATTTCAAGCCTGCTCGGCATATTTGACAGTTTTTACAACGTGGAACCAAATTAAAAGAAACTGTCAGTCAGGAATGGGCGGCCCCCGTCAAAAGTGTGAATGCTAATCCGGTTTAATTTGATGGTACAGGTTCTGTTCTCCGTGTTGCTCCCAATATTAAACCAAGCAGTACTCAAGGATTCACTGAAGACTGTGATTGAATTCCCCAGAGATCTTCAGACCCGAACCCCGCAGTCACACGTCATTGAAATGTGGAATATACAGTGCAGAAGAGACGCTGCGATACCATGATTAATAAGAGAGCAGACAGGGGGAGGCTGCAGGCGGCTGTTGGAGGGAGAAATCAACTCAACCACAAACAGATGTATAGGGGAGTTGGTGTAAACAGCATGAATAATAACAGCAGTGTGTAGCTTTACTGGGTGTACTGTACAGTAAGCATCAACCTCGGTAGTCATTAAAAGAAATGTAATAATTTTCTAATTAAATGTTGAGGCAATAAACATAACTGGGAATTGTTTGGGTGAGCTAATGGTCAAGGACTTAGACCGGCTACTCTGCACAAAATAAGAAAATAAGAAAAACACAGGCTGACAGACTTCAGATTCAACAAAGAGCCTCTCATTATTTCATTACCATACAAATATTTCATTTTATGTTGGGAAAACCTGTTTTTGACACTTGCTTTTGCTCATATCACAATATTTCAGTAACACAGGATGAGAAGAGCAAATTTGTTGGAGCAAGAACTGTGTCACATTTTCAAGCTTAAGAAGACAACATGAAGGGGTTTTTTTCTCTCACTCTCTCTCTTGGTGAACATTGAGGAGACTCACAAATATCACTCATGGCATACAGAATCAGATGGACCTCATGTCCACAGTCACTTTGGGCCACTGTGCAGACTTCATCAGAGAACTGTATGGCACCAGTGCCAGTGCTGTGTGTGCAGAACACATTTCAAAGTAAGAGATTCAATACACACAGGCCACATTTTTGGGCATTCTCCATCTGCTACGCGGTTGTTTGTGGAGCTGCGGAGGCCACATGTATAATACTGACAGGTACTTTTCTCCATCCCACGTGCAGCTGCCAGTGAGCCTGTCAGCAAACAAAGGGGGAGTTGGCGTATAAGAAAGAACAGCTGGTGTGTGCTAATATAGAGACCTGCTGATTTGCCAAATCCTCTGTGGTCCACATATGTACCCTCAGAGACATGTGCAGCCTCACACTCCAGCCCCTGCAGGACCTCCGAGCAGCCTTGCTGTCTTAATCCTAAATCTGGGTTCATACCGCCACCACCTGTGTTGTCATACTTACATCCAAAGGGTGATTTGAGCAAAACATACAGCGCAGCTATGTGTTGGGAAGCACGAGGCAATTGTGTCCTCCACAGCCAAATTTTTTAACAAATGAGTAAATGGGGTGAGTATGGTCAATATGGGCTAATGTTTCCCTGTTTGGAAGAGGAGTATGAATAATTTCTCTAGTTAGCAATGATAATGTGTGCACCAGTTGAATAAATAGTGTTTAAACTGTTCAGTGGCTAACTTAGAAAGAAAAAAGAACATGGGCAGTTTAAATGAAACTGTGAGCTGAAAGACTTGGAGCCAACAGGAACACCAGCCATTTTTTTTTTTTTTACATTTAACTGTGTGGTTTTAAGGGGATAGTTCATTTTGGCAAGTTGGCCCATTGCCATAATCCCTGTGGTTTTAGGAGTAGGTTCGTTACCTTTAATTGTCAGTGCAAGCTGTTTTTACAACAGTGGAGCAGAGCCGTGAGCTGCTCAGACCTACGCTGCGGAGGCTAAAGGAAAAGGAAACTCATCAATTACACAATCCAACAACTCCAAAACGCTCTCGTGGACAAGTTGTGATCTGCACATTCACCATGTTATGAGATAATAACAGAACATTATGAGTTGTTTTTCAAGCTAAATTCATGCAAAATCGCTGATGCGCGTTCCAGTCGGGGCAATTTTTCGGCAAGCAGCATTTTCCTCGAAAACGACTCCGTCTCATAACATTCCATTATTATCTCATAGCGTGGTGAATGTGCAGGTCACAGCTTGTCCACAACAGCATTTTTGAGTTGTTGGATTGTGTATTTGATGAGTTTGATGAGGGAAACCAAGAAATTCCATGTGTCTCCATAGCATACTGTAGCTCTGAGCAGCTCTGCTCCGCCACACTAAAAATAGTTTGCATCGACAATTAAAGGTAACAAAGCTAATACTAAAACTACAGGGATTATGACAATGGGCCAATTTGCCAAAATGTTGAACTATCCCTTTAGGAAAAAAAACCTGTAAACATTAGATGCAACTGACAAAAACATCCTAGTGATAAGTTCCTGCAAGACATGTGGACATATTAAAAACTCTTTCAATTTTCAGCTCGATTCCAACAGCTCACAGTGTGGCAGTGCTTGTTTAAACTCTATATCAGTCAGCGTCTGTTGCAGTTTTTTTTTTCTTTTACCAATCTCAATCCGCAATATCACACAAAAACCACAGACAAACTGCCAAGATCCGTCTGTATTCACTCCAAACGCCGCCCTAGCCAGGTACACAACCCTGTGATGTCACATTAAAGCGGCGAGAGTCTGGGGATCTGGAAAAGAGATGGGGGAGCAGGAAGTAGGACATGCAACAAGAGGGTAAAATAAGCTTAGACAATTCCCTCAAGGGGCTCCGAAGGTATCTTCACATAAACAGTTGCCTCACACTAGCCCACACACACACATACACACACACAAGTTGTAAGGCACAATGGCTGTTGTGATCCATTAGAGGAATGATAAGAGGGGCATGTGGCAGGGAGAAGACGATAGATCTCAATGCAAATTCTGTGTCTCCTGACAGAATGAAAAGACTATTCTTTAGGTGTGGGGTGTGTGTGGGAGGGGGCTGCTGCTGCGGTGGCAGTGGAGGGTGGCTTCACTGGGGCGAAAGAGGAAGACTGGTAAACAAGAATTAAATGATGCCGAGTGTTCACCGAGGCTGCCGGCGTGACATTTCTGCTCCGTGAGATTAATAATGAAAGAGATTACAGGCACCTCGATGGGGACGCACAAATGAGACAAAACCCGGGAAGATTATTAGAAGGCTTACAGCCCACGTTCAAATAACCCAGAGCCCCAGACAGCTGTTGTGAAATTAATATTTTATGGCCTTCCATCAAAGACCACAAGGAGAGATCTCCACTTTATATCAGCAAAATCAGGGTGGCGGTGTTTCGAGAGGGCTAATGCTTACCATATGATTTGGAAGCTTGTGACTAAGTGAAAGAGAATTAAATAATTTATGAGAAATACAAAAACATCATAGTTTTCGAAAAGTTCACTGCTTAAAGCTATTGTTCGGAGACATCTGAAGAGACAGGGAGACGTGGGAGGGGGCGATCAGAGGTCAGGAGTGACTTTTATGCTAATAAAGATATTTGACTGAAATTTATAATAAGATAGAGTTTTAAAAAAAAGGGTTGGAGGCCATCTGAAATTTGGTTGCATCATTTTGAGAAAAGCATAACCCTGCTGAAAAAACCAGCTGAGACCAGCTTAGGATGGTTGTTGGTTTTAGATGGTTTTAGCTGGTTTAACAGGCTGGTTGATGGTTTCAGATGGTCTTAGCTGGTGGGGTTAGATGGTTTTAGCTGGTAAAACTGGCTGGTTGATGGTTTTAGATGGTCTTAGTGGTTTTAGCTGGTTGATGGTTCTAGATGGTTTTAGATGGTCTTAGCTGGTTGAACAGTTTGGATGATGGTTTCAGATGGTCTTAGCTGGTAAATAGGGTGGTGGATGGTTTTAGCTGGTTGATGGTTTTAGCTGGTTCAATAGATTGGTTGGTGGTTTTAGCTGGTCTTAGCTGGTTCAATAGGCTGGTTGATGGTTTAGATGGTCTTAGCTGGTTGATGGTCTAGGCTGGTAGGGTGGTTGGTGGTTTTAGCTGGTTGATGGTCTAAGCTGGTTGAATAGGGTGGTTGGTGGTTTTAGATGGTCTTAGCTGGTTGATGGTCTAGAAGTTGGTTGAATAGGGTGGTTGGTGGTTTTAGATGGTTTTAGCTGGTTGATGGTCTAGGCTGGTAGGGTGGTTGGTGGTTTTAGCTGGTTGATGGTCTAAGCTGGTTGAATAGGGTGGTTGGTGGTTTTAGATGGTCTTAGCTGGTTGATGGTCTAGAAGTTGGTTGAATAGGGTGGTTGGTGGTTTTAGCTGGTTGATGGTCTAGAAGTTGGTTGAATAGGGTGGTTGGTGGTTTTAGATGGTTTTAGCTGGTTGATGGTCTAAGCTGGTTAAATAGGGTTGTTGGTGCTTTTAGGTGGTCTTAGCTGGTTGATGGTCTAGGCTGGTAGGGTGGTTGGTGGTTTTAGGGTCTTCAGCTTTATATAGGCTACTGCCTACTTTTGCAACATATTATGTCAAAATGAAAATCTTATATCAAAATGTGAAATGCAAAAGACAAAGAAAAGATTATGATGAAGATGTGGGTGATGGGGGGCGGGACTAGATAAGTTTTTACTTTTCCCGCTTGTGTAGCCTATCGTATGATGATGTGTGATGATCATGATTAATTGACATGCCCGAAATGAACTACATAAATAAATAAGTAAATAAAAAGATGTGTTAGCACCAGCACACATTAAACCTTTGTGGGTTCCTCCAATTTTCTCATATCCAAAAATGGACCATCAAAAGAACGACTATAAAGTCATCATATCAATAACTGCTTTTTTCCATAAATATCTTCAGCTCTGCTCAAAACTACCAAACATGGTTTTTATTGGGTTGATAACACCAGGTCAATGAGGAGGATTTAAATTATATCAAAGGAATTCTAAATTGAAAGCAACATGGACAAATGAGAATAGGTTGATTTAAGTAGCATTATTTTTTTTTTTTTTTGCATTATTATTTTTTAATTGAATTGAGTTGAATTGAATTGAATTGAATTGAATTGAATTGAATTGAATTGAATTGAATTGAATTGAATTGAATTGAATTGAATTTCATTTAACTTAACTTTATTTAATTTAATTTAATTTAATTTAATTTAATTTAATTAAGACTAGACTGCCCACTTTTGAAGCTCCTGCTCGGTAGGTGCATACATCCACGGGTAGGTGGCGGTAATGCTCCCTGAGGGTAGCTACCGTGAGTGCGACGTAACATCCGGTTCATTTGAAAAATTGCCCCGCCCGGCAGCTAGCGGCAGCTACCTGCAAAGACTATGGATGTATTATGGCGAAGACCCGAGCTAGTGGGCCACTGGGCCGGCTGGAGCGCTGTCACAACCGGCAAGCTGCTCTGCTGTTGGACACAGACCCTCAAGCTGTAACTGTAAGTATTTAAAATGAGCATGGTTTGTTACTTTGGCCGTTTAGCACATGAGCTAGGCTAACGCTAACTGTTGATATGCTGCATGCGCAAAGCTATCACCATTAAAAGAAGGAAGCTATCGTCGTTACGTGCCGCAGTACCGGCTATAATGTAAGAGTTAATGCTAGTAGTTTATTATATGGGCTGCATTCATGGGTAACGTTCAGACTCAGAGAAGGGGTGTAGATGTGGAGGTTTCCTCCTTGTAAAACAGCCTGTGTTTGACGCTGACCCACGTACGCGACCGCGACCATGATGACCACCACACCTGGTCAGTATCCGGTGAAGCAGCGGTCATGGATGAACAGTTCGGCTCAGTGGTTGACCTCCTCTGTCATGTAGGTTAGCATGTTGTGCTAAAGGGAACAGTGTTTTACGTGCGTTGGTGTGGATTTCACTAGCGTGACCTGCTGCTGTAGCATGATGACCAGACCTGAGAGTAACCTGCGTGCTGTTCATGTGTTTTCTAATCAGATAAAGTATGTGGAAGCTACACATGGAGAGAACCAGTCTGAAGAGGAGCCTTGCTCTCTTGGAGGTGTAGTCATCCTCAGAAGTTCCTAAGGGAGACCAACATCATCACTGTAAAAGGTGTGTGTGTGTGAGAGAGTGTGTGAGAGAGAGAGAGAGAGAGAGAGAGAGGAAATACATGGCTTAAAAATGTTCTTGCTCAGATCCATGTTGTAACTTCATATTACTGAAGAGTTACATGAGTTAATTTTGTGTTCAACATACAGATTTGTACAGGAATGTGGCATGGCCAGTTTACATCTTCAGCATTATCAACACTCAGCTTCAGTGAGTACATTTACATAGAATTATTAAATGGATCGAATGGAATTATGACTGATAATAATGTTTCTTTGTTGTTGTTCTGGTTACAGAGAGGATCCACGGTAAACCTGATTGAGAACCTGGGAATCTTCAGCAGCATTGATGACAACACCTGCTCAAAGTGCCAGTTTCCTGAACACCGCATCATGATGCTCTGTCCCACCTGTGTTCACTTCAGTCTGGACCCAATGACTCCGACACCAGTCCTGTCAAGGCTAATTACAGGTAAGCAGTGGTTTAGTTGCCAAATGCCAAAAAATCAATTTTTAAGAAGCTAATACCCAAGGCTGATAGCGCAGCAACAAGGTTGCCGTTCGATGGGGAAAAAGCCTGGGGCCGTCCGTATTTTGATTGGTGTTTGATTAGTGATTAGTATTTTAAAATGAAATGAATAGAATGGTGTTTCTGGAGATTAAAAATATGAAAACAATGTAAATCAAACCAAACTGTGGACTTGTGAACTGCTCCTCCAACTGCAGCATCAACTGTGTTACAGTAGTGACTGTGGAGCTTTCTAAATGCCCCCTGCTTTTAGTTCAGTCCTCAATCTTTGTCATTATCATTTATCTTTATTATTGTAACACAGCTGTTCAGTTTTGTACAGTAGCAAATACAGTGATGTTTGAGGAGATGCATCTGTATTTAGGTTATCTTGGCTAATTGGTGCTCAATTAAACAACAGATTGCTGAGTTTATCTCCATGTCGGCACAGCTCAGGTACTGCAAATCTAACTTTTTATGACTGCAGAGAGGACCGTCCAGTCTGAACACCTGATGAACAACAGGGGTCAGAGCTGGTGACTGGTGAATCCTTTAAGTTCTAGTTTCTTGAACCACATGTGTCGCACCCTATTCAGCCAAAACTGGACTCAGTGACTCATTACTCTTGATCAACCTAGGGCAAGTGGCTATGGCTAATTTTTTTTTTTAATGATGTTAATTTTCTTCACCATGGATTATCCCACATATGGACACATGCTGTTTTTTCAAAATCTCAACACTGTGTAATGGACAAGGTATTGGGGCAGTTCTGTTTTTCATGTGTAAAAAGAGTTTCTTAAAGTTTATCAATGATGGGCTGTACTCTGGTTCATGATGTATTTACTTTCTTATATCCTTTAAAACTCACCGTAAGCAATTGCTGAGTGTTAAATATGCGCTGACAAACTGTAATTCCTCATGTGTGTTGTACCATATTTTGTATGGTGAAATTCTGTTCCACAGCTACTGGTAATTTACTGTCAAGATGAACTTAGCAATAAAATTCTGTGCTATATCATACAGTTTTACCTGTTTTTTTCAGTGAGAAAGACTGTAATTATGCTCACGGTATATCTATTATTTAGGACCAGCCAAGACCAGCTAAGACCAGCCGACCAGCTGACTAAGACCAGCTAAGACCAGCCTGACCAGCTAAGACCAGCCAATACCAACTGACCAGCAAAGACCAGCTGACCAAAACCTAGCTAAAACCAGCTAAGACCAGCCTGACCAGCCAATACCAACTGACCAGCCAAGACCAGCTGACCAAAACCTAGCTAAAACCAGCTAAGACCAGCCTGACCAGCCAATACCAGCTGACCAGCTAAGACCAGCTGACCAAAACCTAGCTAAAACCAGCTAAGACCAGCCTGACCAGCCAATACCAGCTTACCAGCTAAGACCAGCTGACCAAAACCTAGCTAAAACCAGCTAAGACCAGCCTGACCAGCCAATACCAGCTGACCAGCTAAGACCAGCTGACCAAAACCTAGCTAAAACCAGCTAAGACCAGCCTGACCAGCCAATACCAACTGACCAGCTAAGACCAGCTGACCAAAACCTAGCTAAAACCAGCTAAGACCAGCCAATACCAGCTGACCAGCTAAGACCAGCTGACCAGCTAAGACCAGCCAATACCAGCTGACCAGCTAAAACCAGCTGACCAAAACCTAGCTAAAACCATCAACCATCAAACCATCTTAACCAGCTAAAACCAGCTTGACCAGCCTAAGCTGGTCTAAGCTGGTTTTTTCAGCAGGGAAAGCTCTTTGCTATTTACGGCTGGCTGAAGGCAGACTAACATGAACACAGTTGGCATGCCCCATTTGAAGATGAGGAATGTTAAAGGAGGCTGTCAGTGTGACGGGATCAAACGGATGTGGATTGACGGGTGAATTTAATTTGCAAGTTTTAGCTCAATGTTGATTTTGACTTCTGACAGACACATCAGCATCAGTCATTGCCAATGCCAACCCCCACCCACCCACCCTCCAAAAAAAAAGAAAGGAATTGGGAGGACGCTGTCGATAGACATCTCACAGACCTGTTTTATCTCCTCTCTAAAACAGACAATGCGTGGTGTCTTTAAGCAATGCCCAGAGGGTTTCACGGCAGAGCAGGATAACATGTTTGTTTTCCCCCACCTTATGGGACAGGATGTGCATTTTACACACTCTCACGCACACACACACACACAGTTCCTTCATAACCAGCCGAGCAGTCACCACAGACAAATAATTGCCTCTTTTACAGATGTGGCAATTCCCTATGATAGGGCTTGGCGAAATGTAAACCATTACGGTTGCACAGCATCCCTGGCATTTGAGCGCGAGGCCAAATGTAAATAACCAGTGATGGGTGGTGATGCACGGTGATGTCAGGCTGCATCTGCGTGTAGCCGAAGGTCATTCTGCTTGGCAAGAATTGTTCATCACCCCCCGTCCGTGTTCACGTTGTTGCAGTGGCGCACAGAATTCATTGCTTTCTATTTGTCAAGTGCATTTCATTTCACCACAGTATGAACCCAATAATGCATACAGCAATGCAGCATACTGTAGATGTGGCGGAGCAGGGTTTGAATCATTACTGCACCACAGAAGACGCTCCAAGAAGCGACAGGACATGTGCTGTTAGTCAGATACGTTTACCAACAGAATGGAGGTTAACCATCCTGTCTGAGGTCAAGAATATCTGAATTTGTGTAAAACAAAGTAAAAGTAAGTGCACACCTGAGCTATTCCAGTCATCAGCTAAGTTGATAATGAAAGTAATGGTTGCAGCCCCACAATACTTCTATTATGAATTAATACAACATGATCTGAGGATTTCTCTGTGTCATTTGTTACAGGAAAAATGGAAGTAGCTGGTGCTTTAACACAACTGTACAGCGGAGTTCAATTAAGGTCTTTAAAATGTCTCTCTATGCGACCAGGACCAGAGGAATATTCTATTTCAGAGGTGCAAAATTTAAAGTTAATCAAATTGTGAGGACTGGGCCTTGTGGGGCCTCTGCAGAGTCTGGCACAGACAACCTGTTGGCCGATATCCCCTTACCCTGTATATTAAAAAGGAATCATCATTTCTGATTGGCTAGCAGGTGTTTGTGAAAATCGTTTAGACACTGCTAACAGCTAACACAGCATGGGAAGTGTATTAAACTGCTGCATGGAAAATATATGAAACTGGAGGCAATCACAGCCAAAGCACTTTAAATTATCATTGTACATGTAGATATTACACTTCAGGCAACCTCCTGATGTGGAAACTGCCTCACTGTGACTGTACTGGAACCAAGCCATCTAGAAAACACCTGTGTTTCTTGCTTTGAAAGGCTAATGCCCTCTATTAGAAAAGTCTACATGTACCCAAACCACTTAATTAACCATATCAAAACTATGCTTCTGCTCCCTTGACCGTCCACTGTTAACTTTAATCCCATCTTCATGTTATATTGAAAAAAAAAACTTAAGGAAATACATAAATAAACATCTCTAAACCGTATTGATGTAATCTACATGTATAGAATTTTAGATAAACTGCAAACATTTGCAAATTTCCTCTATTTACATTTCATCTCTGTCATATTTTCTATTAACTTAAAAATGTTATCTGACCAAATCCATTACTCATATCTTTATGTGCTGACATCCTTTGTGTGCACTGTTCTGCATACAAAAGTGCCAAAGAAGTAAGGTTAAACAGGATGTCCGTATTTGAAAGAAATATTAGCCCTTTGGATCATTGGTAGAATTAATGCAGCGCATTAGTCCGACAATATGACCACACATGAATGGCTATCGGGTCCCTCCGTGTTTCTGATCATCAAAAGAAATATTAGCCAAGCTATTCAGCTTTCACTGTTGAATGGAATCTAATTTACAATATGCCTACAAGACCTTTTTTATAGTAATGTGGGGTTAGCATGTGCATGTGTGAGGAAGAGATAGAGGACTATGCAATAGAATAGGAGAGAATATTAGAGAGGACCGCGCCATTCATATGCACACTACTATACTGTGTGCGTTATTTTATCAAATAATATCAGGTCGACTGGTGAACAATGCCAGACTCTGCTGCACAGCCTGCGGTGCTACACCCACTTGTCTTTTGTCTTTGAGTAGCTGCATGAGTGGGGATAAATAAAGCAACTTTCATGTTAAAGCAACAAAGTGTAGTATCCAGTGCAGTAGTAGATTAGGCTTTAAAGTATACAGGAAACTCTGAAGAGGATGATTCATCTTCATATATGAAAAGGAACAAGACAGAAACAAATGAAATCAGCCACATTTCAAGTTGTTGTGAAGTTAAAGACCCTGAACAATGATGGATTATAAAACAAGCTGGCAACCACTCTTAGCAAACTGGTTCAACGGACAGATATAAAGGAAATCAAGATAGTGTCAAGGTGGTGAAGAACTGGATTTAAATGTGACTGACGGTGGCATTGAGCCTAACAGCCAATTTTCAAAATTACAGTGTTGAAAATATTACAATGAAGCCACCTGGTTCCTGATTAAATTAATTTACCACTGTGGATACTGCATACAAAAGAACAGCATGATGCTGCTGATAGTCCACTCCCGATACTTTGGGGGTCGTATTCATTTTGTAATAACAGCAGAGGTTAAAAATTGATAAATTGTAGCACAGTTTGACATTTATAGGTCTATGAGTATAAAATGTTTGTATAAAGACACTTGCTGGCAGTATGCAATACAGCCTTTATGAATATCCTCAGAACAGAATAGTATAGGCCCTGTTTTCTTGGTGTGGTGAGGGAGTGTATATAACTGAAATGGAATAATTAAGCAAAAACTAAACAGCGCCACAGGAAAGTACCCAGGGAAAAGGAACAGAAAGATGTAAGAAAATTACTCTCTTTCAACTTAATCAAAAGGTAAACAGGTCTGCTGTAGAGGCAGAGGATATACAGTAGTTCCATTCAATAACAAAAAGATTTATTTGACAGATAGACAGACAATTTTCTTTTTACTTTTCGAATGGAGGAAAGAGTGAACAGAGGGCACTGTGCACAAGGAGACACTGTCACCAAAAGAGTCAAATCACCAGCAGTGGAGGCCCACAGCAGAGAAACAGTCAATACTGTAGGTGTAACACACACAAAAAATTAGCTGACCAACACAAATGATCAGCAAATCAATTATTAATAGTCCAAAAGTAAGAAACTGAATAATTCTATACCAAATAAGAATAAATACCAGGTAATGGTCGATTGCGAATAAATAAACTCAGAAATAAAGAAAAAACTATAATAATTTTTCAATACAGAAACCTAAATACTAAAAATGAAATGAAATAATTCCCCACTCACACAGTAGGCTGTATTCAGAATGCTCTGTAATACCATAAAATCTACAGACTACACTTGCACCAGTATGGAAAACAGCATGGTACAATCCGGCCTTATCAGCGCCACAGTGAGCCCAGAGTCCAGCAGTGGCCCATCATGCAGAGCAAAATAAAGAAAACAAATCAGTGAGTAAATCAAAAGCTTAACAAACCCCGAAAATACAAAACAAGCTGCAATCAAAACATAAGATTCAGCAAAAGGAACAAACAAATCAAAACTATGCGATAAAGCTTACAGAAATAAAGTCACCAGACAAAAGCATGGATGTGCCATGCTTTAGTGTCTCCTATCGAAACTTCGAAGCTTCGTTCGTTGGCCATGGTAATCGATCATGAAGTCCGTGATCGATTTTTTTTTTTTTTTTTTTGGAAGGTGCGGAGAGGGGGCGGCGGCAGTTACCTTAGTGTAACCTATAATATTAAATCTTTACACGTGAAAGCACGCATCTGCACACTGCAGCACTGACAGTTCTTCTACCTGATCCACCTCCCTCTCTCCCTCCGTCCTGAGGAGGCAACTGGACTGTATTCTATAATTCTCCTCTTTTCATTTCTAACTGGCCCATGTCAGTGTTGCCGGTGTCTCCCCATGAACTTTCTCTCGCATGCGCACGCTCGCACCTGATTCACATATCTACCGGTAAAAATAAATGTGATAGTAGGAAAACTGATCGCTCGTGAAACGCCCCGGACGCACTGCCTGTGAATCCGCAGCGCAGCGCGCTGGAGCAGAGGCAGGTTCTGATGGTGTCTTTACGTGAGCCGCGAGCTCCGTCTGCCTAGCTGGATAGACCAGGTTGTACCAGACGGGAAGTCGGGCACAGAAAAGATGAGAGAATCCGGTCAGTTTTCAAAATCAAGTACCGGTAATTAACTGATGATTAATTTAGCTGTTGCTTGTCCATCTATAAATACTTGTCAGTTGCGTCTGCACACGACACACACACCGATACAGAGCTACCTGTGGAGTCGCATTTGACCGGCGCGGAGAGAGCACGAGGTGCCGCTCCCCGTGCGACCAGCAGGCAAACAGCTGTTTCTGCAGCCAGTCCTTGCGCTACACACATTTGTTCAAAATATTGAAGAAAAACACAAAAAACACAAGCAAACATTTGAAGCAAATTATAGACTTAAATTTTTTTTCCAATGACCCCCCCGCCCCTCGCTCTGGCAGCCGTCAGCCGTCGAAGCTTCGATTTAAATCGAATGTACAGCCTCGAAGCTTTGATTGTCAAAACATGATAATCGGGTCAGCAGGATCGGCCCTGTCCATCTGGGGGCCCTAAGCAGGATCAAACTGGGGGCCCTGCCTCACAGTGTATAGGATGTGTAGGAGGATTCTGTTGTACCTTTGAGCAGATATTTTCTTACTAATTAAACAGTATTGCTCCACCTGAGACAGTTGATCGTCAAGACGGGAGTGCAGACACCTGTGCTCGGCCAATGGAGAAGCAGCTCCGCCTTCAAGGGGGACGACGTCATCTCCTCAGCTTCCAGCACAACTGATCTCAGATCCACTGGTGGTGTAGTGGACGTCTTCCTGGCTGTGGACTCTGACATCGCCGGTTAGAGTCTAGGTGTTGGTTCTCCACTAGACCACTGTTCAACCTGAGAGGCTCACCTGGGAATGTTGTCACTGTTGTGTCTCTGTGTGTGTGTGTGCAGGACAGACCATCCGGGACAAGTTCAGAGCGTGCACCGTGCTCACCATCGCTCACCGCCTCAACACCATCATCGACAGCGACCGCGTCCTCCTGAGTCTTCCAGTCCTCCAGCGTCCTGTGACTACGACTGATGTCAAACTTTGTATTTGTCCGTTCTCCCTCTGCTCCCTCTTTGCCTCGGCTTCTTCTGTACTTTCTGTCTTTATTACTTCATTACTATCTTTCTTCATTTTCTTTCCACACCTCCAAACCTTCCTCAGTCCAGTTCTCAGCTGGTGACGATGCTCTGCTTCCAGCTGTCATGTTCTGCCATGTTTTTTTTGTGAAGTTGATGATAGTATTTGTTGATTTAGAAGACACAGATGGACTGAAGCACATTTCATTGGTTTATAAATAAAATCTTTACATTTTGATTGTGTGTCTTGTTTTTTGGGGACATGTTTGACTCCATTAGAGGACAGTGAAGACAAGACACTGTTGTGTGCTGACCAGAAGCAGCAGCTGTCCTCCTGTCCTCCAATCTCAGGAGCATCTTGTTAACACTTTGTTCATCAACATACGTGTGCTGTGTATTTTTCCTTAACTCGCTCTGAGCTCAATCCTCCACACTTGCATGACGCCATGGAGTTAAATAGTTCATTAATGTGCATCGTCCTCCTCGGCAAATAAACAAGAAACAAAATGAATTGAGAAGACTGACTCATGAGATGAACAAGTGACCACTTAGGACAATCACGCTGTACTAAGAATTAGTTTGGTTGGAGGCAGAGTTGAACCTCCAACCTCTGAGTCCAAAGACATGAACTTTTCCACTTGACCACGGTCCAACTTGAGAGATTCACCTGGGAATTTCTACTGTTTTGTCACCTTTGCTGTGTTTGCTTTCTGCTGCTGTGCTGAGGCCGTACCCGTCACTACAAGTCCCTCATCCTCACCTCCAGCTCTAGTGGTGGCCTAGAGGATAAATGTCTGACTAGGGAGCAGAAGGTTGTGTGTTCAAGCCCCGATGCTGACGCAGAGCTTTGCTTTCTGCTGCTGTGCTGTGGCCGTAGCCGTCACTACAAGTCCCTCATCATTACCTCCAGTTCTAGTGGTGGCCTAGAGGATAAATGTCTGACTGGGGAGCAGAAGGTTGTGTGTTCAAGCCCCGGTGCTGACGCAGTGCTTTGCTTTCTGCTGCTGTGCTGAGGCCGTAGCAGTCACTACAAGTCCCACATCCTCAGCTGCAGCTCTAGTGGTGGCCTAGAGGATAAATGTCTGACTGGGAAGCAGAAGGTAGTGTGTTCAAGCCCCTGTGCTGACGCAGTGCTTTGCTTTCTGCTGCTGTGCCGAGGCCATAGCAGTCACTACAAGTCCCACATCCTCAGCTGCAGCTCTAGTGTTGGCCTAGAGGATAAATGTCTGACTGGGAAGCAGAAGGTAGTGTGTTCAAGCCCCTGTGCTGACGCAGTGCTTTGCTTTCTGCTGCTGTGCCGAGGCCGTAGCAGTCACTACAAGTCCCACATCCTCAGCTGCAGCTCTAGTGGTGGCCTAGAGGATAAATGTCTGACTGGGCAGCAGAAGGTAGTGTGTTCAAGCCCCGGTGCTGATGGGGTGCTGATGCAGTGCTTTTCTCTGCTGGCTTTCCTTTCAATGTGAAACTCAAATTCACCAGGAGCAAGTGGCTCAGACAGCTCGGCTGGGTAGTCGAGAGGTTTACACCACTGGTGTTGGAGTTGAAGGTTGTGAGTTCAAGGACCGTACCGTGCGGTGATAATACATAGGCGCATGGAGGAGTCGGGACGCCAGGGAAGTGCGGGAGTAACTCCCCCGCACGATAGCTTTAGTAGATGGTAGATAGTGATAGTAAGTAGAAACCTTCAACTCCGATAGGTAGAGAGCATTAGTAAGATGGCAGATAGCATGGTAGCCATGGTAACAGCCCTAGGGTAAGATGGAGGGAGGTAGAAGGCACGGTTAGGCCTTAGATCCCACAGCCTTCAACTCCAACACCAGTTCCTCTCAACTAGGAACTCTTTTTTAGTATAATAGTAATCATCAAGATTGTAATTATAGT
Source organism: Decapterus maruadsi (assembly GCA_030347415.2). NCBI lineage: Eukaryota > Metazoa > Chordata > Actinopteri > Carangiformes > Carangidae > Decapterus > Decapterus maruadsi. Next base: position 6,297,218 of record CM064893.1, read on the forward strand.
ATATGTGTGTGTATATATGTATATATATGTGTGTATATATGTGTGTGTATATATATATATGTATATATGTGTATGTATATATATATATATATATATATATATATATATATATATATATATATATATATATATATATATGTGTGTGTATATATACACATATATATAAGTGTATATATGTATGTGTATATATATATGTGTATATATATACACATGTGTGTGTATATATATACACACATATATATACACATATATATATATATATATATATGTGTGTATATATGTATATATACATACATATGTATATATATGTGTGTATATATACACATATGTGTGTATATATACACACACATATATATATATATATATATGTGTGTATATATACACACACATATATATACATATATATATATATATGTGTATATATACATACACACACATATATATGTGTGTATATATACATACACACACATATATATGTGTGTATGTATATATACATATATACATACACACACATATATATGTGTGTATGTATACATATATACATACACATATATACATATATATACACACACATATATACACACATATATATACATATATACACACACATATACTATAATTACAATCTTGATGATTACTATTATACTAAAAAAGATAGTTGAGAGGAACTGGTGTTGGAGTTGAAGGCTGTGGGATCTAAGGCCTAACCGTGCCTTCTACCTCCCTCCATCTTACCCTAGGGCTGTTACCATGGCTACCATGCTATCTGCCATCTTACTAATGCTATACTCTACCTATCGGAGTTGAAGGTTTCTACTTACTATCACTATCTACCATCTACTACTATCAACTAAAGCTATCGTGCGGGGGAGTTACTCCCGCACTTCCCTGGCGTCCCGACTCCTCCATGCGCCTATGTATAATCACCGCACGGTACGGTCCTTGAACTCACAACCTTCAACTCCAACACCAGTGGTGTAAACCTCTCGACTACCCAGCCAAGCTGTCTGAGCCACTTGCTCCTGGTGTATTTGAGTTTCACATTGAAAGGAAAGCCAGCAGAGAAAAGCACTGCATCAGCACCGCATCAGCACCGGGGCTTGAACACACTACCTTCTGCTTCCCAGTCAGACATTTATCCTCTAGGCCACCACTAGAGCTGCAGCTGAGGATGTGGGACTTGTAGTGACTGCTACGGCCTCGGCACAGCAGCAGAAAGCAAAGCACTGCGTCAGCACAGGGGCTTGAACACACTACCATCTGCTTCCCAGTCAGACATTTATCCTCTAGGCCAACACTAGAGCTGCAGCTGAGGATGTGGGACTTGTAGTGACTGCTACGGCCTCAGCACAGCAGCAGAAAGCAAAGCACTGCGTCAGCACCGGGGCTTGAACACACGACCTTCTGCTCCCCAGTCAGACGTTTATCCTCTAGGCCACCACTAGAGCTGGAGGTGAGGATGAGGGACTTGTAGTGACGGGTACGGCCTCAGCACAGCAGCAGAAAGCAAAGCACTGCCTCAGCACCGGGGCTTGAACACACGACCTTCTGCTCCCCAGTCAGACATTTATCCTCTAGGCCACCACTAGAGCTGGAGGTGAGGATGAGGGACTTGTAGTGACGGGTACGGCCTCAGCACAGCAGCAGAAAGCAAACACAGCAAAGGTGACAAACAGTAGAAATTCCCCTCAGGTTGGACCGTGGTCAAGTGGAGAAGTTCATGTCTTTGGACTCAGAGGTTGGAGGTTCAACTCTGACTCCAACCAAACTAATTCTTAGTACAGCGTGATTGTCCTAAGTGGTCACTTCTTCATCTCATGAGTCAGTCTTCTCAATTCATTTCGTTTCTTGTTTATTTGCCGAGGAGGACGATGCACATTAATGAACTATTTAACTCCATGGCGTCATACAAGTGTGGAGGATTGAGCTCAGAGCGAGTTAAGGAAAAATACGCAGCACACATATGTTGATGAACAAAGTGTTAACAAGATGCTCCTGAGATTGGAGGACAGGAGGACAGCTGCTGCTTCTGGTCAGCATACAACAGTGTCTTGTCTTCACTGTCCTCTAATGGAGTCAAACATGTCCCCAAAAAACAAGACACACAATCAAAATGTAAAGCTTTTATTTATAAACCAATGAAATGTGCTTCAGTCCATCTGTGTCTTCTAACTCAACAAATACAAAGAAAATGAAGAAAGATAGTAATGAAGTAATAAATAAAGACAGAAAGTAAAGGAGAAGCCGAGGCAAAGAGGGAGCAGAGGGAGAACGGACAAATAGGCCTACACTGGTGGCTATTTTTTTGGTAAATTTAATTATGTCTTCCCCGACCCATCTTTTGCATATTTCAGCTTATTCTATGCCGTTACTGCTGTATTTGCGATAATGCACCTTTAACCCATCAAGACATTTTTGCGCATGTAAACAAACTACTGTTCTGACCAATGTCGTCATCAGCATACATCATTAGCAGTTAGCACCGTCCTTATTGAAAGAATTACTCATAAAAATAAGCAGACAATAAAAGAGAGGGTAATAATATTTTAAAAAGAACAAATACACTAGGTAATATACAAACACTGCAGCTCAAGGCTGATCAGAGGCATTATAAAGAAAAAATAAAGACCTAAAACAATAAGTGAATACGTAAATATGTACTGTATATATATATATGATGACTTGATATCAGTCAGAGTGAGGGGCCGTGTCGCTCTGGGCGTCAACTTTCCAATCAAACCCTATTGAGTTGAGATCAGCAATAAAACGCTTCTTGCTTCTTTTAGTGGCGCCGACACCGACACCTAGTGAAGCTCACGGCACAAACCAGGGATGGGATCAAGGTTACACAATGTAAAGTTGTTTGTAAATGAAAATAAGTACAAAATAAAAACCAAACCTAAAGTAAAGACGTAGATCTGTTTCCATGGCGTCCTGGAGGACGAGACATCTGGACTAAATGAGTCTGTCAAGCTCAAATACATAAACAATAAAACAAGCAATAAGGACAGATGCAATAAATTGTTTATGTACAAAATATACAAAACTTTAACTTTAAAACACATGTATTGTTGACCAGAGCTTTGTACAGTTACAATCAGGTCAGATATAAACCTAGAGATATGAGGTGAAGCAGAAAAACAAACTAACATTAATGACAAATAAAGAAATGCTCTTCCTGCTGTCAGTCAGTCAGTGTGATGTTCACCAACACCTGGGACAACACACACACAACAACATTTAGTCACACTCATCCTGACATTTAGAAATGTTTGACCAGCTACAAATCACACTTACACACTTCCTGTTTCACCTGCGTCACGGTCATTGTTGCCAGTGGGCCGAGGGTCACATGTTGCCAGGTCAGAGACATGTTGCCAGGTCAGAGACGGTTAGACAAATGATTGAGCAAAGAGTATGGGGCCCCCTAGTGGCTGGAGGGCCCTAAGCAGCTGCTTAGTTCGCTTATAGGGAGGGCCGGCTCTGCGGGTCAGCCCTAACACACACTGACAAATAGTGTGTGTCTGACTCCCATCATCCACTGGAACACAAACTAGGAGTCGCCGGGACCTTAAAGCACCAGGCGGGGAGCATCCCCTTGTCACGTTTACAACGATTCAGCTACAAACACTCAATCAAGTACAAACACTCAATCATCCTTTTTAATGTTCTTCCTTCCTGTCTTTTTCTCTATTTTTACATTCTTTTGTCATTTTGTGTAAAGCAATCTGGTCATGTTTGTTGTAAATGTGCTCTATAAATAAAGCTGACTTCACTTGACACATCAAGAAATAACTTGAATCATATACAGTAGCTATCCCAACTGGGCCTACATCAAGTCAACCAGGCTAAGGATAAACCTCAAACATCCACCAGTGGGGAACAGAACAACAAACAAACACACTGTATGTGGACCATCAGAAAAACTTTTTTAACTTTCACCCTCTCAGGCAAAAATGAGTTCATCCCAAGGACAAAACACCAAAAGGTCCAATGCAGTGAGGAGTGCTGTGACCTATAGGAGAAACCAACTAGCCACTCCACACGCGCATGGCACAGCACAGGAGAACAAGCTCTTAAGGACAGGACTCAGCAGTGCACCTGCATTTAAAGGAGAAAGGTCACTCCTTTGAAGTTTCCAGTGTTCACATCTTGGTCAGGAAGGACAGATGGTGAGAGGGGGTTAAAGCAGTGCAACATAAAGTCCAGCAAAGCAGCTCAAGAACATGAAACGTTCAGTGAATAAAGGCAATAAATAAATCAAGGGCCACAAAGCAAAATCAGGTACACCAAAGCAAAGCACACTCAAGAAATGTAGGCTACAGCACAGAAGAAACTAAGCAAAAACAATGCAGCTGAAACAGCAGCAGACTGGGAGTTTAGCAGTGGCACCACAGCTAAAGGACATAAGACATATAAGACATACAACACGTGTAGGTAAAACAAGAGGACAGAACAGCATCCATGCTAGAGCTGGAACTCCCTGAAGTCACTGACTGACCCTCTTTATTTTGTTGTATTGTTTTCTGTTTTATTACAGTGTAGATGTATTTTTTTTTTTATTCCTTAGGCCTATCCCTTTTGTTCCATCTTTGAGTTATTTATTTAGCCTACCTTTTCTTTAAACTGGCCTATTTGTAATGATCTGTTGTTATACAATGCTTAACTGTTTGTGTGTTTGATTTGCCTTTCTGCATCAATGTAGTACTACCTTGTTGTTTCTGTTTGTTCAATAAAATAAATAAATAAATAACAAGTATGCGTGTGCTAGCTTACCTGTGACGTCTGGAGACAGGTTATCGGGACCGTGCCACGTGCACCAAGTGAGGGCTGATGCTGCGTTCAAGACGACTCGGAACTTGGTCTGTCACAGTTGAAAACTCAAACTTTCCGACTTAAAAGCGTTCTAGATGCATCACGCCAGAGCCAAAGCATAAAATAATGAAACAGATCATTAAAAATAACAATATGAATTTGTTCACAACAACAGTGGGTAATCTGTAACCGTAAGTAGCTAAATATTGTACCCTGTAGGCTCTGAGTTGTGAGTTGTTGTTGAGCATGACAGCTCCAAGTTTCCTTTCAGCTTTTTATATTGTGCCTCAAATGATTGTGCGAAAAGAAGACTGACAGCAACAGGGGTAAAACATGGATGTATAAGATTAGAAGAACCTATAGGCTAGTTCATAAGCTATATAGCCTATCCTGGGGTAAATATAGAGAAAAGAAAATACTCCTTCGGCCAGTTTCAGCCCTAAATTCCTGCCCATAAGTTGATTTTGTCAAGTGATATTCTAATGTTGTTCTTGTGCAAATCTGTTTGTGTGGTTGGAGAGAGAGTTGAGCCAGTCTTTGGGGGCGGAAGCTGGTAATATGACCATCTGTAGAAGTCAGACTATCAAAGTGTCTTATAGTGCCTTCAGTTTTATGTATTCTAAATCACTTCCTGTGATGTATTAAACTTTATCTATATATTGAATACATTCAATGACCTTTAGCAGGTCATGCAGTAATTGCAGATAGGCTACTGTTGTAGAGAACCCAGCTGCTTCGTAATGCGTACAGTACATGCTCGTTTTCACCTGTTTTTTATGCATGATCAGACTCTTTAGTTAAATGTCTGTTTAATGTGTTTTAATAAAATACACATTTGAGAAGATTACCTACAGTAATAGCAGGACTAATGAAAGCAAAAGATTTGATTAACTTGTTTTGCAAATAGTCTGGCCATCATTTCCTTGTAACACAACACACAGACTAAAATTTTGGTTAATTGAACAGTCTTCATTTCTCTTTAAGTGTCCTCTTTGCCTAGAAAAAAAGTAGCAACTCTGCGTTGTATCTCCATCTCCTTGCCTCCAGGAAAACCATTGAGCATAATCAAAGTGACCAATTTCATAAGCAAACTGTCTTTGCAAAAAGAAAAGCCAACTGCACACTGTCTACTGCAGGCTTTATATTTAAAACAAAAAACAAACAATTGATTAGGATAGAATTAAATCTTTATCTCACAGACAGCAGCAAACCAAACACAGCGTCAGGTAGAAGAATGGAGTCATAATGAAACCGACTCTAAGTCTAAATTTGAGACTTTATACAAGGACAAGATTGTTATCTGTGACTGCGTTGTTATTTGGCGACAAAATTAGGCTATTAGTCACAGTTACAGACCAAATTACCAGTCAAAGATGGCCGAGCAATGCCTGACTTATCCTCTCAGATGCTCATATTGGCAAATAATACATGTTTCCAGTTTCCTGAAACTGCTGTCCTAAACAAATTCACATGCACTTAAGGTAATGAAAATACCCCTGTAATGGCTGTGTAGGCCTACACCACTCTCTTCAAAACATGACTAATACTGCTCTCCGTAAGCAATTTTAATTGATTACTCTGCAGCACAGCGGTGGCTGCTCATAACTTTACATACTTTATGAGATGTCTTTGTTCTCTGTATTCTCATACAGTATAGCCCAGTGCCTAAAGAGGAGAGGGCACACCTGAGGAGTTATGAGCTCAAGGGTATCCTAGTTAATTATTCTCTGAGAAAAGAAAAAAAAAACAGAAACACTGCAAAATTCACCAACAGCCATGATTCAGAGATTTACATACTTAATCCAAAACTTTAAATCTCTTCACAAGGCTCACTCATTTTCATAGCAACATTGTAGAATGATTACACAAAATGACAACTCAACCAAGTCCAACTAAGAATTAAAAAGAAAAAAAAAAACCTAATCCATAAGAGACAAAAACCTTATGAAGAAAACAGAACAGAAGAAAACAGAGAAGCACCAGGATGACAGTGATATATCTATTTGAAATTGGGAGCATCATGTTTCTTCCATTGAGTAGCCTACTCTACTCTATTGCTCTACTTTTGGATCTATACTTTGGGTACCGCTAACAGCAGCCGATCTGTGATGCATGTACTGTAGAGCTCCAAATGTGACCTTTGCTTAAATATAGCAGAGAATATCTTGATAGCTGGATTCTTTTTTTTTAAGCGGGCCAGGAGAGGACAGGGGTATAATTACAGCATGCTGTGATATGGCAGTCTGGCCCATTCTGCCATTGTATTTGTGCCACTGCAGGCTAATGGTGCTAACTAGCACAAGTCATGTCTAACTTTACTTTTTGATACCAAAGGCAATTTGAAACAAAAGCGGTCAACCTCAGTGACTATAGCCACTCCTCCATCATAGTCTTCCTTTTTCATTAGAAAACTCAGCACTGTCAAATGGTCTGCAAAGCACTATGAAATCGGGAGCCATGAATCATAAATCCTGCACAGACTTCCGTAACCTACTGTAATAAAGTATAATGGTGCACTCCAGTCTCAAGGTCAGTGACTGTGAGAAAGTCTCCGCTGTGCAGTCAACTGCATCAGCCTCCCTTTTTTGCGTTTCCTTAATCCCTCCGTTGTTCACCAACTTCCCTCGAACAGCAGCAGCACACCTGGTCCGGCTCACTTCAAAGGCAGTGCAGCTTATCATCAACAGGGGCCGAGGCCATCCTTTCCCCTGTGTGTGCTCACCCATGATACTTCAAAGGATTAGAAATAAAAATGATAAAATTATAAATGCATAACGTAATGCAGGAGAAAGTTTTGTGCACTGACGGCGAAAAACGGAACGGAGGCTTGAAGTTGCACAACAACATTGCAGTTGTTAATTGTGAAAAGGCACCATTCAGCAATGATATGCACCATTTTCCCCAGTTCATCTCTAAAGAAAGCGCCAGATGAGATGAGACCATTATACCATTTCCACATTAGAAAATCATACAAAGGCTATCAATGACACATTAGTGAAGGTAGGAAGTAATGTTGGACTGTAATGGCCTTTCCTGAAGACAAAATGTATTCTTAATCACAAACACATTCAAATGAAGCTGCACTGGGTGTCATGTCTATTCTCTGTAGAAATTAACTCATGATCACAAATTAGGGCGACAGCAGATAAGAGCTCAACACTTCCCGTAGATGTGGCAGTGAAATGATCGTAAACAAATGATCACACACTTGTTATGTTTGTAAGAATCAATGCTCTATGTGCAATTTATCACTGTCACGTTATGAGCCTGAGGGATACAAGGGTTTTCTTCCTCTTGCTGTCATTTGGGGAGCTGTGCAACTTTAAATTAACTTATTTGCGGTGTGTCAGTGATCCAGAAGAAGCAGCGTACTACATTACCGAGGTCATTACTCACTGGCTCTCTCTCTGCAGATGCTCCGTGGATCGTTCCCAACCCAACTCACCTGTGGCAAGAGCTGGAAGCAGCGAGGAAGTTGCAGCTCTGAGCAGCCAGGCCTCCTGGCAAGATTCTCATTACTCACAGTGCAGGTGTCCCACTACCCAGAATGCAACAGAAAAGGCAAAACTCTCTTGCCGCTTGATGGTGCAGTGTGTCAGCCCTTCCAGTGGCAGAAGTGCAGTGATACGAGTTTGGCTCACACTGTACATGCTACATTTTCATTAGGATGCACACCAGGAGCCAATTAAATCAACATGACAAGACAAGTGTGGGTATGAAATGACTTCATGACAGGATTGTGCTTTAAGTTTCTCCCTCTTGATCAACATTTCTGCCTCCTATAGGATTTTTTCTCACCAATGAAGTGCCTTCTCACGTTGGGAATTGCCTGGTCTCAGTGATTAATATTACATAGAGCGCTGACCTGCTCTATATGAACAGAGCTCTGAGATAACTTCTGTCGTAATTAGACACCGTACAAATAAAGACTGACTACAGACTGCAAGGTGTAATATGAATGTGAAACAGTGATGAGCTCACCATGACTAATGGAAGAGCCCTCTCCTCAGCAGCTATGCTGATGCTGAAGCGACATGGAAGAAGGGGGGGTGGAGGTTCAATGTTTACATTGTGTAATAAATGTGAAACAGACCCTGCGCATAGACCGCCACACATTATTTATTAATTCTCCAGCCCAGCGAGGTAATCACAGACAGAATCGTAGGAGTAATTTCTATTGGATACGGACTCTGACCCACAGCTCATGAATAAGAAACAAGACGAGAAACTTTACAGGAATGATAATGGAATTCATAGAGATGATGAATGTGCAAAGGGGCAAGTTTCACATTTGGATACAGCGTGGAGTTTTGCATGGTCGGCCACACATGTCAATCATATTCCTCTTTCAAAGGTTAGTGAAGGAACCAGGGTGGGTTATGTCAGATTGGGGAGGCATTGCTTGGGCAGAAGTTTTGAAAATACATATTTTGAACCAAATAATGTGCATATAAGAACTGCTTGGTATAAGCTATAAGTAAAAGCAGCTTGAAGCCTGGCATCATCTTTGCTTCCAAACACTAGGGTAAACCAGTTGTATAATTTGAGTAATGATGTGAGCTGAATGTTTCTACCAGCCAATATTACCTGTCTAATAAAATCTGCAATATGTGTCTATGAATAATATACTAGCATATCTCCGATTAGGGCTAATGATATTACAGTATGTTTTAAGGAGTATTATACATTTTCTAATTGCAATGCAAATAGTAGATGTTTGAGACCTGTGCAGTATGCATTGCAGTTTGGTTCAGCCATTTTATGAATAATGAATTGTAATTAGAGCTCTAATTATGCTCTGAAATATTCACAGGTTTTTTTCTTAATAGGTCCCCTAATGTATTTGGTTGGGGTGAAAATGAAACAACTAATGACACATAAAACAAGGGTGTGAAAAAAAAAAGTCCAAATGGTTCACAGAAGCAATAAAAGATCTCTGCCAATAATGACATGCAAACGTATCCAGCAGAGAGTTTGAATACACAGAGCTAAGATGAAGTAAATAGAACAGAAGATTAGACTTATCATCTAATCCCTAAAACTATTAACTTGTGTAACTTTGGTAATTTATTCACAGTTGGCTGCAAACATTTGGCTATAAACAAGGTTTTATGCACGCTGTTGTGATGCTGGAAATGAACTCCATGTGCAACAACTGCCTTGCTTATTTATTCAGAACGGAACATGCAGTTTGTATGAGAGTTTTTTCTGCACCACCAACTACTGTGTGCATTAGTGATTTTTTCCTAAGAAGCACCCCTCTGCAGTCTGAAATGATCAGCATGCGCCGCCACTGTCTGCTGCTCTGTCGCCCGGCGTCAGTCTCCAAAGTTCATAGTTTACGTGAAGAATATCTGCGCACAAATATCACCGCTGAGCTTTTACTGTATCTAACATTTTAGTTTAAATGTCACGCCCAAGAAAAACACACCAGCAGTTTGGATTTTTATCGTTGTCCTTTCTCCCAGATGAATAGATGGCACCGTCAGACTGCCAGTTAGTTGGTTGGCCCTCCACTTATGTGCAGACTGATATTTCAAAAAACTTAAACAACTTATTTTTTTTATTCCCTTGGAGATAATACCATTGTGTTTTTCACCATTTAGTCAACTTGTCTGGTTTAGTGACTTATCAAATTTTTCATGACATACAGTATGGAAGTCATTTATCATATTTTTGGAATCAAGACCTGATTTACTAACTCCTTAAATCAAACTTCTTCCAAGTAAGACTGTACCCTTATAATTTCATTTTATTTATGTTGGTTATGCATTATTATTTGCTTCTGCTTTCTTTTTAATGTTACATACATATTTTCTTTTTCTTATTTTTACATACACATAATGTATATTTTGAGTTTCTCTCTTTCTTTCTTTTTTTTTGCCTTTTCCCCCCTCTCACTCTTGCCTGTTTATTTCAGTTGATTATGTATTCACTTTTACTAGATGGCATTGTTTTTTGTGATTTTGTTTTTCATTTCCCAAAGGATCAAAGTATCATTGTTTTCTTAAACGGAGGGCTCCAAGTTCAGGGTTGGGGGGAGGGAGGGAAGTTGTTTAAAGACTTGAAAGATGTAACAAAATATCAATGAAGTTCAAAAATCAATGAAGAGTGTTTAAAAAACAAAAACAAAAGAAACTTGTCTGGTTTAGTTTATCGAGTTTGGTTGACATTCATGTGCCCCACTCGGGCTGAATGGAAATCTTTGACACAGATCTTGGCGTTGTGACATATGTCATGACATTTCCGCAGACTATTATTGAAAACACCTCACTGTGTATGTTAAGAATTTCACAGGAGGTGTTAAGTGATTTCATGCTCCATTATCTCCCATCAGCACATTCACTATTGTCCTCTGCTTGATTAAGGCATATGAATTCAGAACAGCTGGCTCAGCAGTGTAGCGGTCTGTCCATTGCACCGGCATACATCTGGCCAATTACAACAACACAGCGGTTACGATATCAAAGATCAAAGCTGCCATCAGTTCCTAGAGTGACATCGAGAGACTCGTGATCTGACGCAATTACCGGTTTGTTACACACCTCTGAGATTAGCAGGGAGAGAGTGCACTGAAGTAGATTGCACTATCACGTGTCAAGTGGATCTGTATGTCAATAAATACCGGCCTCCTTGGATGAATAATGAGAGAGAATTTGTAGTTTTTGGTGTTCGAGGAATCCTAAAGGTTATCAGCAAACATTCATAACAGAGGTGATGGTTGTGTGTGTGTGTGTGTGTGTGTGTGTGAGAGAGAAAGAGTGTAGCAGTGAGGAGATGAGCCATTGCTATCTGTTTGACATTTCTGTCAGTACTGGTATTTGAACTGCTGGGTAGCTCTGACAAATGCCATGGCTATCACAGGCTCGATTTTAATTACACCTGACTAGGTCTTTCAGGGGCTCAGGGATGAAGTTAATTAGCCGGCAAGCACTCGGGCTAGTTCTGGCATTGGTTGGTACAACCCTCACAGCTTCTTCTTCTGTGGCTTTTCATTGGCATTTTAACCCTATGGTGCATGAATTATGTTAGCCTTAGTCAAGATTTTTTTCTCAAGTGTTTTTATCCTTCTTAGGGCATGAAAAAAAGTTAAATTTTTTTTTTTTTTTCAAATATGATTTTTTCAGAGAGTTACAGACATGTCCACTCCAGTGGACTACATGCGCCTAAGCACTCATATAAAACAATATGAATTTAATGTAAAAATTAATCAAAATTTTTATTTATGGTTAATTCAATAACTATAATTTCATTTTATGCTTTGCAAAACATTTCAACACATTTTTACATATTTTTTACACATTTTAACGTTGTACACAACGTTAAAATAGGCCTATTGTGTATAGGCCTGAATAATAGAATAAATGACTCTTACAACTCTATAAGCCAATTCTTTGTTTCAAAACATTCCCAACAAGAAGAACATTATTATTATTAGTCACCATCTTCTTTAAGGCTGCAGGACTGGTATTACCATGTCATTACACTGTAATTACTATGTTTTCGGCAACAAGAACTGAAATATTAGTCTCTTCATCTCCAAACACGTCTTTAGAAATAATCCTCACCTCAGTAATATGGTCAGTTCATCAAACCTAGGCCTTATGAAAGGTGGCAAAGCATCCAGATCACACTGGCACACAGCATTGCATGAAGATGTATTTGGTCTTGAGTGTGGCCAGGTTAACAGTACACATCTTCCACAGCTCCCTCGTCCTACCTCTGCTATCTGGCCCCACAAATTACAGCTAATCTGCACAAAAGTGTATATTTTTAAATAAGTAGCCTATAAATAGAGCAAAGGAATGTATTTTTATATTTATAATGTAATTTACAACCAGAACAGTCACAAGATAAGGTAAAGCAATTACAAGATTTGTGTTGTACTTGATGCATGACGTCCACTTCAGTGGACGCATGGTTAATCCTAATTTACTACTTATTTGAAATATTTTTTTCAAAAATAAAAGAATAATAGTATTACTGAGATGTTACTGTATATCATCATATTTTTTTCAAAGCTAGGGTCCTTCTGGAAAAGACGGTTTGACAGGATATTCCCGGAGCCGCCCACCTAAGTGGCTGTTGGGCTGCCACCTTGGATCCAGATAAAATTTACTTGCAGTTACAATGACTGACCACTGAATTAACCTCAATGGAGTGATGCAGCAGAGAGCCCTCTATGGGCTGATAGGCAATTCAACCATAGAAACCTTTGCATTTAGGATGGAATGACTTTTAAACAGCTGTCCACTGTAGTGACCATGATGCACCACAGGGTTAATGGTCTTTGTCTATATAAACTGAAAAGAATGAACAAATGAGGTGAGAGCAAATGAGCTCCAGGGGCGGCAGGAGTCCTATTTTCCAATCCTAACTTTGAAGTTAATGCTTAGCTGTTGTATGAGAGGACGATGACCGCGGAGTACGACCTCAAGGTCCCACAGCACGGACCACTGTGGCTTTAAAAAACACTGTGTTAAAGACGTCCATTCAGAGTGAACAATTGCTGTTTTGTTTTGTAAGGACTTGGACGGTGTTCATCACAGGCCAGTTTGCACACATCAAGTGTTTGGGATTAGAACTCACAAAAGAAAACCAGACAGACAAAATACAAGAAAGTGCTTGGCAAGAAAAACACAGACATAATGCAGATGAAGAACCACAAACCATCTACGCTCAAAAGAAAACATTTGACAAGAGATACCGGGAAGAGTTTATCCTTCTTACCAGATTCCTTTCGAGTAAAAGGGAAACACAGAAGTACAGAACAGTCTCCAGGCAGCACTGTATCTGTGACAGTCCAATTTCTGCTACAGGCGATCACACTGACTTAAGATAATACAGAGACCATGGATCTCAGTAGCTCTCCCCCTGCATATGACAAGGCCAAAGAAATGATTAAGTGGTTGGTACATTTTAATGAACACAAAGCCATTCATGTGGAAGTTGATTTTAATTGAAATCTCCTTGTGTTTAATAACTTATCACTTTCAGTGAGGGGAGAGAAAAGTGAGTCTCTTGAGATATCTGAGGTTACTGGTCTTTACCCTACTATAGAGCTCTTACTGTTTTATTTCCGCATTGTTTATGTAAAATGTTTCTTCACAACACTCTCTCTGTTCTTTATCCATTGTCCCTCAGCAGCAGCTTGACCAGACTGAAAGAACAGCACGCACTGTAGTTGCCCAATTTCACACAGTTCACACCAAGCACTTCATAGGAGAGTGAAACTTAAAAATAAATGTGTAAAAAAATCACTAGTAAAAGTAATAAAGTAGAAAGTGCACAGGAGCCACGCTGAGTTTAGTATCACGTTGGTCCATCTGTATTCAACAGCCAAATTTCCACACTACACACTTGAAGTGCCTGGCACGATCTGCAAAGTAACAGCAGGTTTTCATTCTTACACCAGTGTTTGAGTTATAATAATAATAATTTAAAAAGAAAACATGATTCAGTGCCATATTATACCAAAAACCAATAATTTATTTTCATTTCTTTTGCAAAGTTCACCATTATCACACATTTTACCTGGCTACAAATGTGCCAACTACGCATTACTCGAAATTAGACCATCAGACATTTACTCCAAACAAATACAGGGGTCGGTTTAAAATTTCAATTTACAATATTTCAGTTAAAAATGAGGCATTTGGAATTAGTATACTGTACATGTAACTGAACTATAACGTCTGTTGATAAATGGCAACCCATTCATTTCACCAGTTTGGTTTCTCCATGACCTAGTGTGCTGTGTTCTGAGTCCTGCTCAGTGGCAATCATCCTAACACCAGTTTTTGACTGCAAACTTAATTCAGTAACAATTTTACAATATCTATAAATGCTTCCAGTTACAAAACAAACAAAACAAAAACAAAAAAAAACGCAATGAATGAATAAGGCTGGATAATACCTCTCTGCTGCACAGAGATATACAGATACAGAGTGCACTGTAGAGTTTGTGTATGAATCAGGTTGACACATCATTGTGTCACTGATTCAGATTTTGCTGTTAAGGCTGTGCTGAGTCAAGTGAGGTGGATGTGAAGTGTAAAAACTATGTAGAAAATACTGATATGTAAAAGCTATTAGCAGGTCCATCTGTTGTTGAATATGTAGAAAAAGTAATAATAAAAAAAAGCTGCAAACCAGACAAACAAGGACGCAACACTGGCAATGAGTCAGGACCTACGGATTCTGGGATTTTGTTTAAAAAAAAAAAAAAGGAATAGTGAATAAAATGACAGTTGACATTTTTCCATTGACCTGTTAGTGTAGCGGCTCGATCCCTTGTTTGCTGGGGAAGAAGCTCAGGTTCACAAACACCAGAGAGAGAACATATAACATATGACTGAAAAATGAGGTATCTGCTGATGTCAGAACTAATATTGGCAAAAAGATTTTGATGACAAAAACTCATGTTCAGTAATCTAAAACATCTTGGAGTTGGAATACACTTGTTTTTGCAGTATTTTGTATTTAATAGTAATAACAATAAGACAAATGTGTAGTTGTTGAAATACATGAACATTATCATAATTGCATGACCCTATGTAAGAGCATCCTAAATTACAGTTTATTTCAAATTCAGTGTAGGATCTGGGGATCGAACATACTTGCAGTAGCAAGTGCAACAGTTCTGTTGCTGGAACGTGTGATATTTATTCAACTCAATTAAAACACAAACAAACATTGATGCAATCATAATTGTGTGACATTTGCGTGGTTTGACTCAGGCCATGTTTGTACACTGAGACTTATTGATTTCCGTTTTAAAAGGATCAATTGATCTGATCCATGGACTCACTGCGTCTTTCCACCTGCCAAGTGTACATAATACACAAACCGAAATACGTTTTCTTAAGATGTTCATACAACTATCTTGAGTTATATGGTTACAACATAAATATGAAAATAGACTTGAAAAGCTTGAAAAGATAAACATGTTTAGTGTGAAGTAATAAAATAATTATATAGTCATAATTTCATAGAAAAATGTTTTTTTCCCGCAGAGTGATGTGGAAAAAAAAACAATACTGGAAAAAACGAGAAGAAAATGCCATGACACCACTGATAAATTCTTTACAAAATGCTTTTTGGGTTACAAAGTGTGAAAAATATTCCTATTGTCCTCATAAAAACGCCACATTGAACGAGGCAAGTATATTAATACCGCATGGGGTAGAATGTGTGTGGGTTTTTTTTTTTATACAGTAGTGACTGATAGGAAGGCATTGTTCACCTTGGCTCCCTCAGGGGCCTTAGTACCATGAGTCATCAGCTCCTGGATGGTCATCCAGTTGTCCAGAATCTTCTTGTTGCGTTTCTTCATCATCTTCTTGTGGCTGAGCTCTATGATGCTGACTTCCTTGCGACCCTCGCTGCTGCTCTGAGGATTCTCCTTCAAGCTTTCCAGCCGGCTACGCTGCATGAACTCTCGTCTTTTCCTCTGTTCTTTTGCCCTGACCAGGTGCTGCTTCCTCTCCTCTTTACTCCAGTACCTCCCCATCTTCATCTCGCTCATTGCATCGTCATCCGTGGTCATCCCCCCGCTGCGCTCTTCCTTAATCTTTAGGGCTCGCTCCCTCAGGATCTTGTCTCTCACAGGCCTCTTAGTGATGTAGCGCGTGCCGTCGCTGCGAATCTTCACCTTCCACTCCATCTTGGGCTCATTAATGGGCCTCTGAGGCTCTTTGCACACGCTGAGCAGGCTGAGCTGGCTCTGTGCGTACTCCACGGCCGAGCGCTGCTGGATCAGCTGCATGTAGCTCTGGTAGTGGCGGGCGTGAGCTGGGATGTTGGCCTGCCTTTGCTGGGAACTGTGGGATGGAGAGAAGTAAGGAATCTGGCAGGCGTGCGTCTTTAGCGTCCCTCTGCTCTCCTCCTCAGCGTGAGGCGTCTGGTCCGACTCGGAGGGATTGCTGTGGTCGGGGCTGCTGCTTTTGCCTGGGACTGGAACGTGGCATGATGGGATGGGGCTCAGGCTGAGAGAGTGACCGTTGGCGAGGCTGCTGCACAGGTTCCTCTGGTTGGTGAGACTCACCATTCTCTGGAGCGAGTGCTCCGGTGAGCGGTCCATTGCCAGAGGGGTGCTGCGTGAGCTCTCTGCCGTGTTATAGGCACTGGAGCTGTCCTTGTCTGATTTCTCCAGCCTCTCGTTAATGTCTGCCAACTTCCCCCTCATGTGCTCGCCGCGCTGGAGGCTTTGGTTTTTGGTGAAGGGTGCAGAGCCGCCTGTGGACGGAGACTGCTGGCCCTTGCGGAGCTTGTGGGCCTGCATGATGTTCTGGCACTCCAGCTCGATGCTGCGCAGCTCCTCGTTGAGCATCCGCAGCTCGTGTTGCATGCCGCCCTGCTCCCCCATGCTGCACTCGATGGTGCTGCGGCGGCTGTAGAACAGGTCGTACTCGCCGCTGTTGCGGATTTGACACTTCAGCTCCAAGAGCTGCTGGAAACGGTCGCCCTCCGCCTCGTCGTCGTCCTCATCGTCTTTGTCCTCCAGCCGCGTGGAGCCGGCAGGACAGCGCGGGTCCCGACTGTCTCTCAGGCACTGGGACAGACGTCTCTGGATGTGTGCCAGGACGTTATGCTCGGAGCTTTCCATCCTGTCTTTTATAGTCAGTACACCGTCTTTATGATGAGGGAGCGTGGAGCAGGTGGGCTTATCATCTTCTGGTCTCTGAAATGAGTCAGACAAACAAAACCAACTTGAAATACTTGTATGTAAATACATGGCACAATTGTAAATTTAAATTTGTTATCAGCATATGAATGCGTGGCACTTACCAGGAGACTGTTCTTGATTCCGCTATTATTAACATGAATTATGTATATGTATTTTAACTTATCTGCAGTTTGCAGCCGTGTTTGTAAATATATTTTAGTTAATCATACAGAATTTGCAAACAGGATAATAAACAAAACTGTAGAACTGTGTGCACTGTAATTACGTGATGTATTTTTACTGTCCTTGTTATGGAATGAGGACAAAGAGGCAACAAAAAGGTTACCACAACTATCTAAGGAAGTTCATGAAGTGCAGCCATGTTCTGCAGCCTCCTGAAGGACTACATATGCTGCTGCTCTGTTACACAGCTCTGTTACTTCAGGGATTGTTTCCTCTCCGCGGTGTCTTTGAAGTCCCATTTATATGGATTTTTGTTGTATGCTTCCTTCCAACAAAACAGAATTTTAAATTATGATTACTAATGTTTGGAATTTAAATGGTTCAACGGTCCCCTGCCATAAATATTCATAATCATCATTTTGTATTCACATTTCAAAGGGCAAAGCTTGTTTTCACTCAGTTTTCGTGAGGAAAGTCAATGAAGAGTTTGATTCCGTCTCTGCCACCGGCTAGATGTGTAGTGATTTCAAGGAAAAGGCTAATATTGACTGTGAGTAATGGCCTAATACTGTCAAAGCAATTATTGGTCAGTGTGATGGTACGAATGTTCACAACGCAGTGGGTACGGTGTTTTGTCAGGCGGAGGGATGGATTCCTTTTGCTTTTTGACTCAGTTTTGTTTATTCTTATTAAACAGAGTAAATAAAAACTAACTAGACCTTCCAGAGCTCCTTAAACCCAAAGCTCCCCACACTGACTCACTAATCTTTTTTTTTTTTTTTGAGTATATGTTATATTGCTGTCTGACCTGTTCATTCTCCTGCTCCTCCTGTAAGGCAGCTAATTCCATCTCCTCTCTCTGCTGCTCCTCCAGCATTTCCATCTTCAGCTGCTCCAGGAACTCGCTGTGCTCATCATCCAGCCAGGCCTCCTCCAGCTAAGGGTGAATGAAGGAGGAGAGCATATAGAGGGAAAGAGGTGAGTGTTATTTGTCAGGGCCTACAGGCTTGTGGCGACACAGTGTCTGAAAATAAACAGTTGGATGTCCCTAATGGGATTTTCTGGGGGAAAAAAATAAAATAATATAAAACACCCAGCATGGTTTGGAAAACAAAAAGCAACTGCCAGCTAGCTAACAAAACACCACCCCTCATCTTTAAAACATGCAGTCTAATCTCAAAATCAAGCCAATACAATTTAATGGACATAAGACTGCCACCTTTGACCTATTTACTACACACCATCCATCATCTGTTTGTCTGCTTGATGTAAGCCAAATGGGATCCATATCTGAAGACTTCAGATTTACTAGGTAGAGACACATTTAATTACAAAGAGTCCACCATCGCTCCTGGCTCATCTGCACTGCGGCAGAGCGGCTTCCGCTTATTCGCCATCGGCCCCGGGTCTGAACTCACTCCACATTAGCATGCCATTAGCTTTTATGGCTTAGTGTTGGAAGTCAATTACAGTGGAGCTACATAAAAATAAAACATGATGAGGTGTCTCTGTGGTGTCTTCCACCAGGAATGGTTGTGGTGATAGGGGGGAGAGCGTTGGCTATAGCCCTGACTTTTTACTCTGAGCAAACACACTGTAAATGGTAAAACATCAAGGCTGTAATTTTTGTGCTTCCTTTAACCAAGTTAGGCCCACGGAAGATTGTCTTTAATAAGTGAAAGATATTATGTGAGTGTGAGTTAAGTGTGTGGTAGTTTCTAACCTGCAGCTCAGGTCTGGCAACCAGCAGGACAATGCTCCTACACTTGTCATTGGAGAGTGCAGCCATGGCTTCTTCTCGGTCTTGTATATCTTGGCCATTAATCTGTTGATGACAGACAAACACGATTACCAAAAACACAAACAAATGCAAACATCTCAACACATAGAGGGGTCAGCTTTATCTTCCTCAGTGCAAAAGCCCTTGAGAAAAACAAAGTACCACAATAAAAGTGGAACTGTGCACAATAATGCTGTTTTTCGGTGGATATTGTAAACAGTCTGAGCTGCTCTCTAATATGAAGCAGGACCCAGCGGTGAATATGAATGGGACAGTGGCCGTGGGCCGACGGAGCTGTTGTGTTCACCAAAGTATCCGGCAGCATACATACATCTCGCTGTACAATTAACCGGCCACTGACAGGGGGCGTCCATCTTTTTGCGGGCAGACTAATGGCCCTGTCACTGGTGGATAATGGTGCCAGAGTACTGGTTTGCCTCACAAACACCAAACACACACACACCCTGTGCCACTGTAAATCAGTCACACAACACATGGTCTAATTGTCTGCCGGTGTCTACCAACAGTGCTTATACATCTGCCCCCCACATCTAATAACTGTTTGCAGAGTATTTACTCAAGTTTATTCCTCGTTCCTCTCCCCCACAGTGCACTGATGTTCACACCAAACATTGTTTTCTGCATAGAAAACAACTCTGTTTACTTTTATCTACCATTCATGCTGTTGTGGGTAATTCATTATCAGCATTCTGTATAGTTATCACTACCAATATGTGGCATCACAGTGAGCTCTTGCAGTCTCCCTGTGTCAGCTTTAAAGTGATAGTTCAACATTTTGGCAAACTGGCCCATTGCAATAATTGCTATAGTTTTAGGAGTAGGTTCGTTACCTTTAATTGTCGGTGCAAGCTGTTTTTAGAATGGCGGGGCAGAGCCGCAAGCTGCTCAGAGCTACGCTAAGGAGGCTAATATTTATTGGTTTCCCTCAAACTCATCAAATACACAATCCAACAACTCCAAAACACTCTTGTGGACAAGTTGTGACCTGCACATTCACCACGTTATGAGATAATAGCACAACGCCTCTATAGCGTAGCTCTGAGCAGCTCGCGGCTCAGCTCCACCATTCTATAAACATCTTACACTGACAATTAAAGGTAGTGAACCTACTCTTAAAACGATAGGGATTATGGCAATAGGCTATTATCCCTTTAAAGCCCCATTAAAAATACATTCCATACTATCAATACATTAAATGACTACATGCCATCTGAAAGATGTCAGACCAACAAACTCCACTGTCAATACCATACCAATGGTTTATCATGATAGTATAATAACGAGATAATGTTTAATAATGTTTTAATTTTTTTCAATGTGTTTCACTGCCTCTATGTGGTTGAAACAAACCCATTCGTGTAGCTTTAACATTGAAAGTGGGGGCTCTAACTAAATCCCACAAAAACAGTAATCACCCAGAGCAACACTGTCCAGCCCCGGGGCCTAACGAACACTGCTCCTTGTTGGGTGCAGAACTCCTCCAGAGCTCAGGGCTGAAAATGAAGCCAGGGGCCAATAACAGTCAGAGCCTTTCAGCGATGCCACAGGAGGCCATGTACTGCGGCGTGGCGCCATCCTCAACCAGAACTCTTAAAAAACCCCTATTGGTGCTGAGTCGGTAACTAAAACAGCCAGGGGGTGCACTTCTCCCCCTCTAACAGTCACAGCGGGGGCGAGTTCCCCCTTTAATGTGCTGCCATTAAAAATGAATGGGCTCTCCTGCTGGGAGACAGTGGTTGTGCGCGACGAAACAAAAGGAGACTTTTTTATATTGAATCAAACGAGAGCTGGTGCAGAGAGAGAGAGAGAGAGGGGGGGGGGGTGGCTCACTGTACCTGCAGAATGCGATCCCCCTCCCGGATGCGTCCGTCTCTGGCAGCGATGCTGTTCGGACTGATCTGTGAAGGTAGAGGGAGCAAAAATAATGTCTCTATAAAACCTGACTGTAATTACAGAGGATCAAAAAGAGTCTGAAAAATGCTGTAACTCATTGTGACATCAGCCAGAAAAACATGTCTAGACTTTTATAAACAGCGTTTGCAGCATATTACACTAGGTGTGCAGCCATGGAACGACCATAGATGATGATTTTTCCTTGGTTGCCCAGTCAGTTTTCAAAACCATTTGTCCTGAGGAAAAGCCAAAACAAACTGAGTTTTCACCTCTATCATTTAAGTGTCTATTCTACACACCTCAGTTGTGATATCCTGGCAGGTTGATGGAGCACAAGCCTCTGTAAATAGCAACTGCAGCCTATCACTCATCCCCAATACATGATGCACCTGCTCCTCCCATAACTAATGTCTGTGAACAAGGGGGCTGAACACTCTTTCATTGGCCAATCAATCGGTGTCTTGGGCCATTCGTTTCGCTCTCTCCTATCAGGTGGGACCTCTGGAGATGCTGGGATGCTGCGGCACTCCATCTTCATGATAGTCCACTCCCACACAGTGGACCACTCATTAAACTGGGAGGGAGGTCACTAGACAGGAATGGGGGCAGCAGGACTGGAAGGGAAACTGAGGGTAATACTTCTGCGTTTATGTGGGGAAGTGGGGGAGCACGCACACCATAAACACAAATCTACAACTGAAAATTGATATAAAGTGAACTATAGGGATCAGTTAATTGACAAAGGCATCATTGTTAGGGGCGAAGCTGCAGTTTTGCCACAGAACACCAGGGTTTACTGTAAGTCTCACTTTTTTTTAATGGAGTTTGCGCCATTAATCTGTCAGGAGAAAATGGATCTGAATAAAACAAAGAGGTGGTGTGCAAACTGTAAATGAGTAGTTCTGCTACAGACTGGCAACCTGAGGTAGACCCTGCCCTATGAATAATAGGATCTGCTACTGCCCCTGTCCACCTGAACAGAAATAACTATGCACTACTAGAGGATGAACGAGCATAGATCTTATTCCTTTATTCAGTCACACTGTACTGTGAGAGGCAATTAAAACAAAGGGAAATCAATCTATACAAGACAGAATGGAAACAATGCCACTAATCAACAGGAGCTGCAAATCTAGAAAATTTAGCTCATTTCAAAATGACCTTGAGTTGTTGCAAACTTCCAGAATGTTATTCAGGCACATAACAACCGGTATACAGTGACATTCAGCCCCCTCATCTACATGCAGCGTGCTCCTCTTAGCCCGACTTTTTTTTTTTCCAGCGTGAACACTTAAGGATGCTGCCAGGAGCCACAGACCTCGGTGATTGATATTCCACTCAGCTCTCAAAGCGAGCACCTTGCAGGGTCCTAGTCAACTTCAAACGAATTGGAGAGAAAGTTGAGCAGAATGGAGAGCGATACTTTCTATGCTACACCAACAAGTGGGTTAACATGCTTGTTGATGTCTGCTGTACTAGAAGTAGCAGGTGAGCAACAAGATCTGAAATCACTCACACACTTTTTTTTCCTGTCTTGGAAGTCATTCCAGGTTGGCAGCTGAAAGTGTAATCATGCAGTTAGAACATCGCCAAACTGTTCAATAATGTCATTTGTTGTTGATAAAAGAGTTTAATATTAAAATGACTACACCCAGTAGAGAAAACTGCCTTGCTCAGATGAATACTAAAGCGAATCATGGAAAATGGAAAACGAATATTAAAAGTCACAATTGATTTAGTCAGAAAAATATAGTTTTCATTTTGGGGGGTATTTAACTCAGGCACACTGATCTCGCCATGGTGACTGTCTGTTTCTATGGGAATGTATGATGTAAATGGAAGACATCAAAGAGTTGAAATAAGACTCTATGTTATTTACCTTTTGCCCAAAGAGCATTAATATTTTCAAGTTCTAGCTAGTATCTCAGTAAAAAAAGGGGGAACTAGCAAGAGGAGGATACATGTATGATGCATATTTCTTTCAGAGTCTCCAGGAGCAAGGCAGAGTGGGAAAAGATAAAAGAGAGATGATTCAATGTTTACCGAGTTCTTCTCAACTGCAAAACTTCAGTTTCCTTAAGTTTAGAGGAAGAGGAAAGAGGAGTTAGAGGAGCAGGTTATCTTCTCACCTCACTGATGTAGATGGCCACATCGTCCTCTTCATCCGTCCTGTAGCACAGAGTTAACCCCAACTTCTCTTGGCTGTTGATTCGACACAATTCCACTTCCTGTGTGGATAAAGGAGGAAAAACAAGACTAAGATTAAGAGTCCACAGACATGCATGGTAAACACAATGCTGCTTTGAGCCTTAGGCCAATGTGCTGATGTGTAGCAAGTCTAACGTTAACCAGGTTCAACATAGTTTAGGATATTAGTGTACCAAGATGTGCACCAAAGTGTGGCTAATGGACATATCATTAGCTGCAGGCACTGAGGGAGCCAATATGAAAGAAGGAAACAATTGTTTATGATTCTAGTCCTGTGCTTGTTGTTTTTACCCTTTTCTAGTTTTTGTGTTAATTGGTGTTGTTTGTTGAAGATTAGATAGCACATGCATATTACAGTACACAGGCACTTTATATTATTTATGTCACATTAAGTTTCATACAGATTTTAATCACTACGCTATATTCTTCAGTGCAATTTTGATGCTATTTGCACATGTAATTAGTAGTTACATACATACAAATACATACATAGGATGGTGTATACGTGAGTGTGGGAGTGTACAAAACATTGTGTGTATTTGATGTTTTATGGACTACAGATGGAAATTAACTCTGCGCTGAATCTGGTGCACGCATCTTTTCATTTTTTGCTTTTATTAAATGATTAATGTAGGAGCACATAAAAATCCAAATCAAATCAGTAATGTCCAACTAGATGACTTTGATCCACATGTCAACCTCTTGGTGGTAACCAAAGTTATTGGGGTTCTGCGGACTACGTCTGCAAAAGTGTCTGCAGTTCATCCAATAGCTGGTGACGTATTTCAGTCTGGAGCGACAGACAGAAATCGTCATTAATGGGATTACAGGAGGTTCAGAACATATTCATTTCATTTATTAACACTGACAGGGGTCGACGCCACAGAGCTGGGGTCTGGGGTCTTTGATCACATCACATAGACTTCTTAAGGAGATGGAGGCTGATCAGTGGATTAGTAAAAGGTCAGTTTTCCATTTTTCAGAACAAGTAAATCCGACCTGGAGGAGAAGTCCTAGACAATGTCCAACCTAAATGAAGTCACTGTGATAGTGTTTTGCCCACAATACGGATTCTGTGCCTTTGTTGACTTTGATTCAGAAACACTGTGTAACCTTTAAAGTAGAAAACAGACACTGATCTGAGACGCCAAATAAATTCTATAGATTTCCATAAAACTAAAGTGTTGATACATGACAATGGCTGCACAAACACAGGGATCTCCCTCATTGAAGATCAAAAAAACAAATGTTTTTAAAGTTCCCTCACAAAAACCCAACTTGTTTTTGAGTTTGAATTGCCAGCTCTTGTGAGGTTTTTGAGTCTCAAAGTGTTTGATCATGAAAGGCATTCTCAGCCTGCACAGCCTGATCGGTGAAGCTTTGATGACTGTCAGAGGACCTCAAGTGTTTTTTCTTTCAAGTTGTTGCCAAGTTATAGAACGTTAGACTATAAATAAACTGTAATTATGCCAGTGCTACCAGATATACATGTTTGCTGCAGCACTAAAGTATTCCTCATCTTCCCGTGGGGAGAGATAAACAAACTATTGACTTACAAATCAGTGGTCTGCAAATTTCCCACGAGCCTCTCGGAATGTCGCTTAATACCCCGGTGTCTTCGCGAACTTGTCATTTAAGTTCATATTTATAAAAAACACAAGAAGTAAGATTTGATTGAGTGTCACATTCCCCCTCTCATTTGAAATCAAAATCAACCAAACACACCTTCTAATTTCCACATTTTCACATAAAACGCTCCAACCTCCCACCACGGAGACGCAGCCAAACACCAAACAGCACAGGGCCTCCGAATGCTGAAACATATCAAGGGTGTTGGAGGGAATCAAGTGTGAAATGGCCTCTCCTCCCAAGGTCTTCATTAGAGCAGAAACACACAACTCTCAGCAGCGGGAGTGAGGTGGTTGAGTGGAGGGAAGAAATGAGGCAGTGGCGAGGGCTCTGGTGGGGCTCAGAGGGGTCTTGCACAGAAAACAGATTCATTTCCTATGTGACAAGTGTGGGTTGGCTGGTTACACGTGTCAGATGTGGCGGGGCCGGGGGGAGAGGAAGGAGGAGGTGAGGTGGGGGGGGGGGTTGAGGTCTGACCGCGGTGGTGGGATGAGAAGAGGGGAAGAGTGGGAGGAGGAGGTTCAATACCGCTGCCAGAGAGCCACCACCTGGTGCCTCTGGCTACACTTTCTAAACTGTTTATGACAGCACCCCCCGTCCAATTTACACATACACACACCTTTAGGCTCAATTCCCTTTTTTTCCCTCATCCCTGTATTTCCTCTTACACTTCTCCAACTTTGCTTTTAAAGGAGAATTACGGTCATTTTTGACCCCTAAATCGTTTTCCTGACGGTTGTGGGGAGCAAAGTCCACAAAGTCCAAAAAATAAACGGTGGAGCAGTGCAGTGGTAATGTCCATAATATCTCTGACCGTTTGTTTTTGTAAAGAAATCATCACAACAAGGAAAAAGTGTTTGTTTCTGTGGCGGAGAGAGCAGGCGCTCTGCGATCGGATAGTAACGTCTTTTCAGGATGTTTCAGAGTTAGGCTATCTGAGGTGAGTGACTATGTGCAAAAACACAAAGTTTAGCTGTTTATATACTGTTTATACTATACACTATATGAGTTTGGTGTCTCATAAGGATTCAAGTCATGTACCATAGATATTTCATTATTCTTTGAGTATTTGTTGTAGTTGTAAGAATTGCCCTCATAGGTTAGCGTTTTAGTTGTGTTTTTTGCTCCCCCCAACAGTGGTTGATCATGAGGACAACGATTTAGGGGTCAAAATGACTGGAATTCTCCTTTAACTCACCTTGACAGACACACTTTTTGGACTTGTGCTGCTGCTGGGCTACTGTACTCCTATAAGAATAATGCCTGCATCCCTGCACAAACCCCATACTTAGACTCGCAAGTACACCGAGCAGAGCACATGTTGGCACAGATTTTCTTTTTAAACAGAGCCGAAGAGAGACGACACCATCTGAGCTTTGTCGTTTTATCTTTCTCGACAGCCTCCACCTGACGGGGAGCTCAGATCTTTAATTGTCTGTCTCAGAAGCGATGACAACTTCAAACCCTCGACTGATATGCGAGGATGCGATGAGGAAAAAGCAGGAGGACGCTTTGGTGCCGACTACCTGAACGGAGTCAGATGCATAAATCCATCATTAACTATGTTAAAAATGTTACTAATGAGCTACCTCTGTTATTGTTGCCGGCGATGTTATTATAGCAGCACGTCTCCTGATTCAACAGAGCACTCATGGAGGTAATGGGAGCTAGGAAGATGGTGTAACATCTTGCATGCTAATATGATATGAAAAGTTGTGGGATCTGTGGGAAACAGTGAAGTCACAAACAAGTGTCTTGCAGACATTTGTCTAAAAATACACCAGACAAATTAATCGCTAGTGCTGAAGCAGAGCAGAGGTGTGAGCAGGTTCTACATCATCCCTATTTAGCTCTGAGAAACAAGCCTGAAGTTACTACTGACTAATTAATGGCTAGGTATATAGTGCAGGACACCCATGGCTAAATGATCAGAGAGAATAGATTGCCGCAATTACTGCATGTTGGATGAAATGTCAAAACCTGCATACGTGTGCATTTGATGTGCAGCGTTTGACTCTTTTGTCCTCACTGTGTGTATATCTTGGTTTCTTGTTTTAAGACGACTGTGTCCTCTCATGGTCAGATGCCTCTGGAAAAGGACGGTGACTCTCACTCTCTGATGTCTGTCCCTCCTCTCGCCTTTTTTTGATCGTTTTTTCTCGATTTTCCAGGCGAGCTCTCTGCCTCTCGGGCAGGACAGTGCGGCGCGATACGAGGGGGACGAGATGGGCTGACAGTGAATTAATGGCGGTGATTGCGTGATTAGGGGGAAGATTGGCTCCCACCATCAAAGCGCATCGGATGCTGTCATAATTATAACACCTTTGATTACAAGTAATTGAAAAGGCAGTCACAAATGCATGGATGGCTTCATGTCATCAGAACTCATCTCCAAACTTATCAAAGGAATGGTTACCAACATGGTGCTGGAGACATATGAGGAATTGTGGGAAATGTATGTCTTTAAGGGTGAAATTGTAGCTTTGAGGCACGCCTTGTTTGTTTCATTCATCCAAACCAGACAGACATTAGAGGGGAATGAGACAGAGATGCTCATGCTGAATCCAGGATTGATTAGACTCAATAATATTAGGAATTGCAGAGATGTTTTCCCTCAGAATGAAACATCACAATTAATCAATCAATTCGCTGCAATAAGCCTATAACCCCCTTCCCTTTTTTTTGATGTAGTTACAACTTAAAGATTTTGTGAAATAGTAGCTGAACAGAGAAGGAGATGCAATGGAAAATGTTGATTGGAATAGGTACAAACCAGAATTTATAGTTAGTGGGGGAAAAAATCACTAGGGGAACAGGTTTTCATCAGCCGCCGTAACTCGGTCACTGCAAAACTGGCCACTAATCCCATTTCTCCACCCTCACCCCTTGAACGTATTCTCAATCAAAGCTGGTGTAAGTGTGTAAGATACTGCAGCGAGAGCCTTAAACTGAGAATGTGACTGACTTTCACAGATAGTCGAGCGTTCATCTGTGGAAATCGACCTTTACAGAAGTGTAGAAGCTACCATTCTTTATTTCAGGGTGAGTTTTCGTTTTAGTCAGACTGACTCGGCTTTAATTACTTTGGATGCAAATGTGGTGCTTTCTTTCATCCTGCTACAGATAGATAGGACTCCCTGTCTGCAGTCTTTCATGAGCATGTGCGCTTGTACAAACCAAGATAAGTTTATACATTATATGCACACATCACAAAAATTGTGGTTTCTCCAGTATGAATCTAGCTGCATTAAGTGGGTTTCTCTACTATTTTACTTCTAGTTACAGAAATCCTTTCTCGTGTTGCTTTCAACAACCTGGTTACTCAAACATGTATTCATTTATTAGGCCAACCGAGAGAGAGAAAAACATATAAACCTTTACATATCTTGTTCTTTAGCTATTAAATTCCCAATTACACTCACCGACTACCCACTAACTTGGTCTGACATTTGGTGTTGGCCATGCAGTGAGGAGTTTATCAGACCCGTCTCACTGAGAGCTGCTGTGGCTGGAAACAGAGTTTAATAACAGCAGCGAGACTGAATTAAAACAGACAGGCTGCATTCACACCGACTTCAGCCTCGCATGAAACATTTTCATTTGAATGAGTTCAGTCCAGTGTCACAGTGGGGCTGCAGATGAATCAGGTACCAAAAAAACAACAACAAACAAACAAACAAACAGAAAGAAAAAAACCCCACACATTTATCTTTTGCAACACATGCAGCATCAATCAATATGCACATGTTTATATTCCATTACTACTATTGCACTGTTGTGGTGTATGTGTCTTATGCTTTTCCTGTTCACCCTGCATCTGTCTGAATGAAAAATTAAGTAATTACATCTGTCTCTGAGTCTCATAAACAGCTTTGCAGTGTTTTGGCATCGAATATGCTGCTCACTCAACCAGGCTGCTTCAGGTCTATTTCATGGCTCACATGGAGGCCAGGTGAAGTAACACACACATGACACTAGGCACTTGACTTGTTTCAACACCAGGCAAAAATAATGAGCAAAAAGATGCCAAAAGAAGAGTTGTGGGTTCATCAATACCAGTGATACATTTGACAACATATTCATTTAATCCACTGTTAAAATGATAATGGCAGCTTTCTGGATGTAAACGAGCTATCAGTGATGTGAAGTGGAAGTAAATGAATGTGCAAACTCTGGAAAGAGTCTTTTGATGTTCGACTGAAAACAGGGGTGAGTCCACACCAGCTGATAACTGTGAGGCTCGGCTTGATTGGATGGAGATGAGCAGTGTGTGCTGTGTGTCCTGTGGCTGTTTATCCACCAAGTCCAAAAACATGAAACTCAAAATTCAGACCGACTTCTCACATTTACCCAAACACACTCTAACAAACACACAACATACAGTGTGAATATATGTACTGTATCTCATTGGAATGTATCTCTCTGGCATCCTTCCTCCTCGCTGTACTCTAGGACTCTCACATGTTAAAGGGATAGTTCAACATTTTAGCAAATTGGCCAATTGCCATAGCAGTAGGTTAGTTACCTCAAAAGCATCTATGTCTTGTAACGTTCTGTTATTATCTCATAGCGTGGTGAATGTGCAGGTCACAACTTGTCCATGAGAGCGTTTTGGAGTTGTTGGATTGTGTATTTGATGAGTTTGATGAGAGAAACCAAGAAATCCCATGAGCCTACGTAGCATAACTCTGAGCAGCTCACGGCTCTGCTCTGCTGTTCTAAAAGTAGTTTGCACCGACAAATAAAGGTGAAATAGGGATTATGGAAATGGGACAATTTGCCAAAATGTTGAACTATCCCTTTAACATGTGAGAGTCCTGGAGTACAGCGAGGAGGAAGGATGCCAGAGAGAATGAAGAAAAAAATGTTGAAGTATCCCTTTAATTATATCAACAGAAACATCAATGTTCCGGTGTATCAGAGAGGTGAATTAGATTTAGATGGCTTCTCTGAGAGGTGATGGCGCACTGCTCCCCCACTGTGCTTTTTAATCTAACAAAGGCAATTTAAAGAAACGTCTTTCCTTCTAGTTTCTATTTTTCAGCGGGGAGGGATCAGGTCGAACCTGAAAGTGGCTTTTCAGCTTTTAGCTACAACCCCCCCCCCCCCCCACCTCACATCGTTTTCAGTTGACATACAGTAAGTGGGGCTGCATTAGTGGGTATCTAACCCCCTGAGCATGAAATAAAAAAAAAAGGTGCAGGCTACAAAGCATACAGAGTATAATAGGATTTGTTAATAGCAATGAGGCATAAAGAGAGGCTTTCATACATTATATTTATTCCGATTTGACACCGCAGCCTCCGTGATCCAAGTGGGTGCACAAATCTCTTTAGGACGTGAAGAAACGGCTAAAGCTCAGTGGGTGGAAGCATTCAGAGCAAATTCAAATGAAACAAATAAGACAGAGGGAGGGGGTGAGCCATCATCGTACATCAGACCCTCTCTCACAGCACTCGCCGGCAATATGCTCGCACTTCATTGACTCAGAAATATAGAATATCGAACCAAAGCCGAGATCGGAGACAGAATCTGTTTATCTCTCCCCGTCACAGTTGAATCAGTGCGTCTGTATGTATATCTGTATGTGTCAGAGATCAACAGCCTCAGAAACACCACCTCTCCAGCTGCTTACTAACACCCCAGGAGAGAAACAAAGAAATGTGTTTTTACCCTTTTTTCTTTTAACTCCACCAGAACCTGCCACACAAACACACACACTCACACACACCTCTCTTTAATTGGGTTAGATCGAGCTTCGACTGGAACAATTTCCTAGTGTTTTCTTCCAGAGTTGTGAAAACAATTAGCGAATATCAGGTAACAGTGTCTGGAGCTTTTCTCCGCTTTTCTCTTTTTTGCCAAGAAAAACATGGAGGTGTGTCGTTGTCGTCGCCGTCGCCAGGGGAAGTAAAAGGGATTTTTGTGCAATGTGGCTGATCATCTGTCACCGCTGTCCCCCTGGGATCTGCATGTAGAGTCAATTAGTGTTTGTGCCCTTCCACCAATTGGTAAGCGTCATTAAATACGGAGTGCTGAGTGTTCAGAGTGCATCTATTTGTTGCAGGGGTTAGGTGTGTTTGTGTTTGTACAGATGGGTGTCACTGTACTGCATTTTTTTTTTTTGCAGCAAGTGTGCTGCATGCTCATGCACACACACACACGTACTGTATGCGTTCATTCATGCAGCAGAGGCCTTTTCATCATGATGGAGGACAATTATTTAAGCATTTAGCAGACCTACTGAGTGTGCCTATCAACAATACGAATGGCAACAATGCAGCACGGTGCCTTTCAAAGAAGGAGTAAACCTTGTGCAGCTCCTTGGAGAAGACCACCCGTCTCTTAAGCTTCCTATAGGTTCTGTCAGAAAGAACCACCAACATCATAACCTCTGACTCATAGACCAGCAACAGTCTGAATTCACTGCCACACATACAGAGCAATTAGTGTTGAATTCAGCTCCATGGTGCATTGTTTGTTTTTTTCTACAAGATAGAAAATATATGGGACTGAGAATGAGTGACGTTCCTCTTCCCAAACCCAAATAGAAAGAAAGTCACAGTTGCTGATGAATATGAATTCATTTGGTGTCCAAACTAGATTCCACTGATAAACAAAAGGATTGATTTGTGTTTTTCTAAACTAAACAAAATTAAAATTATTAGCAAAACAATGTCTAACTTGAAGCTACAGGTCTAGTGTGTAAAACGGGGGTAAAAACGTTCTATCTAGCGTTCAGATTATTCTAGATTGCAGCACTTACTCGCTCGCACTCACCCCTCCCATCGGCAAAGTGTTGGCCTTCGACTTATTTACTATGACTGGGGCAACTGGGAGTATTTCGGGAGCATGGAGCAATGAGGTCCATCCAAGATACAAACTATCTTACGATATGTCTGCTGTTTCCTTCCACCTTCTTCTTTGTTGGTTTATTTGCACGCAAAACTCACAAAACTGCTATCTGGATTTTCTGTTCGGGCTGCCGTACAAACATGGCAGTGCAAGATGGCGACACTCTCTAAAGCAAGACCCTTGCAATATGTATAAAAAGAAGAATTATAAGGCTACAGAAACCAGTGATTATATACTAACTGTATACAAACACAGTCATGGGTATTATATTCAGATTTTGCCAATAAACCTTGCCAATTATTACACACTAGACCTTTAAACATTGAGAGTTTTCTGCTGACATCTCTAATAGTGACATCAGAACTCCCAGAAGTCACTGCTTGGTCCAAAGTTACAGCTGTATCTCCTCAGATATGAACAAACAAACAAATGTGACTCAGCATTCAAGCCTTTAATCTAAGCGGAGCTAATTATCTCTCACTTGCTTAATGGACAGATATCAATTTACTCCACTAACTCTCTGCATGCCATCAGTTCTCTCTGGCAGCTACTTGATTGCTGCTATGGTGACACTAAATATTTTCCGTCATCAGTGCTTGTGTACTGCAGTTTCTCGTCACATGTCTGCCAACATTTGCACAAATACAATATGTCAGCAATTAACTAAAATTTGTTAATAATAATACATCTGTCAGGCTGAAGTCAGCACTGATGTCATGTGACTCTTACCTCGTACTCAAACTCCTCTGTCCTTTCTCCCTCGGCGGGAAGAGGGGAGGGGTAGTCTGTCCCTTCGTAGTAATCCTGCTCCATTGTATGGAGAGAATGACAGCTGTCAGGGGAGACAGAGAGAGAGGAGGAGGACAGACAGGGAGGGAGGCGGAGAAGCAGGGAGAGGTGGAGAACTGGGCGTCAGCAAGATCCTTCTCCTTCATTTTACAATACCTCGAAGTGACAGGATTCCCTTTCTTTGTCTTTGTGGGAATCTGAAGAATAAAGGATTTGTCAAGGGCTTTCGCTCCCTGCTGGAGTATGTGTGATAAAAGTACAGCCCCTTTTTAAATAACAGCATATCCACATAATTTGCTTCCTGCTCTTGACAGACTAAACCCCCCGCACTGTACAGTGTAATTCTACTATGCTTCGCTCAGTCACTGAACAAAACAGCATTGTGAGGGTCTAACAAGATGAGCAGCTTTGGTGCCACACAAGATAATCACTGTGGACAAAAACTTCAAAAAGACGCTGTGTTAAACATGTTGAGTGATGTGTTCAAGGGCTGTCTGACTCTTAAGATTACCCAGCACTGTAAAACTGTCTCCAAACAATATTCCAGTCACAAAACCAGACAAGTAAATGTCACAATGCTTTATACGTTGATGCCTTAATGTTACACATAAAGCAACATTTGGCAGTGGGTGCAAAGAACACAATTACAGATTTTTACAGTCTAGCAGTCAAAAGTATGAGCGACAAACTTGTGTTATATCTATAAAATCTGTTGTATATTGGATTGTGCACCTGATCTCAGATGAAGAGGAGAAAATGGGAGTTTTATTGGACACATTGATCACATTTGGCTTCGACCCGAGGCTGTAAGTAGCCTGAAAACACACGTTGTACTGTGTTGCCTAGTTTTTTTATGGGCCTATTTGCTTTAATCACCTTGTAAACCTTCCATGAGCCAAAATGGATAAACCAAGCAGCTCCAATTATGGCAAGAAGGCCCCGTGGGGAATTGTATGGTGATACTGTGAGAGATATATACATGTGGCAATGATTTAGATCAGGTTATGTACAGCTTTTTTCACAACTGACAATAATACACATTCTCAATGATGTTTGCAATGATGAGCAATCCGAGGGAAATCCCATCCCTGAATGACTAAACAAGTCTCCAGTGACACATGACAACAGATAATCAAAGAACACAGGATGTTTATCATTGTTGGAATTAATTATCTACACTGGGTTCACCAACATAGTCCTGACTTCCCTGCTCTCTGCTATTGTTTCATACCCAAAAGGAGAAATCCCGATTTTCCATTATGATAAACTTTTCTTCTTCACAGTTTACTTCTCCTTTGAGATCAACGGAATATAAATGAAAACGGCGGAGGAGAAAATAATGAAACCCGTTTCTTTTGTTGTTTTCCAGAAAAAAACCTCTTGTTGATATTTGAAGCTCTCAATATTTTTTTTGTATATATATATATTTTTACCATGTCTCTGAGATGCTTTTTCTACCCGCCATCGATTCGAGATGGGATTAGAGTAGCTGTTGTACCACATGTGTTGTTTTGAGCTATTTTGCATAGAAGTAATCTCTTCTAAATTTATAGACCTGTGAACTCAACAAACACATATTTTATCTTGCATCTGAGTTATGTTTCTGTGCATGTCTTTCTCAGCATATAGGAGGCATGTGAGAGATACACTCAACACTCAATCGTTCATATTGATTTATTTGTATGGATGTAGCCTACAGTGTGTTTTTTGGTTTTTTTTATATCTGCCACTCAGCCGTAAACTCTCTCCCATGTGGCTCCGTCTGTGCTGTGTTCAAGTGATGGAGGAATAACAATTGCTGTGACCCGACACATCTGAATGTTTGTGTATTCAAAGTCACTTGAGAGTGTGACTTTTATTAACACTAGAACCGCCGTGAGGTCATTTTGACCTCTCTCGCGTCTTAAAATGCGCGTAACTCTGTTTACGTAAAACCCCTATGTCTCCCAGTCGGTGACTTTTCCTAAAAGTGTGTCCTACATCATCTTATGCGTTTTCACGATTCTAGTATAAAAGACAGCGAAAAAAAGAGAGGTTTTACCTAGAACCGCCAAGAGGTCATTTTGACCTCCATTCATTCTAATGCAAAAATGCTAAATGGACTGCATTTATGTTGCCATATATATCATAAACCCTGCCAGACACACAGTTCAAAACACTTTATGGTAATACTTGACATTCATGTACACACACATACTTTACCAAAAATAACAATAGTGGTTGCTAGGCAACCAGTATAGCTGACTCTTTATTTTTCTATTTTTCGAACAGTGTGTATATAAAAATGTATAAAATTAATTTTCCAATGATTGCAATCTGGGATAAATAATGTTCATTTAGTCACTCAGTTTGTCAGTTAGTTATATATATAGTTAGTTATTTAGTTAGTTAGTCATTTTGACCTCATCCCACAACACAACACCTGTTCAGACGTTAGAAAAATGTCAAAACGGGTAAAACACATAAAGAATTAACACTGCCAATAAACATTGAACATAACAATGACAATCCCTTGTTCTCATGAGAAATGGACATGAATTCAGAAATTTGTAACAATTTTGAAATTTTTTATGTACACACACTGTTCAAAAAATAGACAAATAAAGAGTAGTCTATACTGGTTGCCTAGCAACCACTATTGTTATTTTTTGTAAAGTATGTGTGTGAATATGAATGTGAAGAATTACTATAAAGTGTTTTGAACTGTGTGTCTGGCTGGGCTTATAATGTATATGGCTACATAAATGCAGTCATTTTACCCTTTTTGCATTAGAGTGAATGGAGGTCAAAATGACCTCTTGGCGGTTCTAGGTATACATGGAATGTTGGCTGTTCTAGTGTTAATTGCATAAATGCATCCTCTGATTTTTCATAATTAGTGATAAATTAAAACGAATGCTCGGTGCTGCATATTAAGATGCAAAGTGCAGTCACTCTGTATTAATCGTCCGCATCCTTTCCATTCTTCGATCGTTCATTTATATTTTACAGGCGTCTTGCATACTTGTAATGCTAATGCTAATTCTGCAAACACTGATATTTCTGCTTCATAGCTCAATAACACCTCCCACTCATTTTTTCCCTCTCTCCTTCGTAATTACCATCAGTCGCAGCCAAAGTCAAAACAAAGACACAACAACAAACTCTGCGACACGCTTTGTGGCACCGAACTGAAATAATTTGTAATGATTTCAAATGAAATGAAAATTGATTAAATTACATCAAATCGCAGCCCTGTTTAAAAAGATCTTTCCTGTTCTGAGTCGTGTTCGCTGAGGCCTTACAGGTAGAGTTTATGTCCCTCTGTACTCACCTGTCAGAGAGCAGGAAGGGACAGACGTCAGGCACAGGAGGGGTCGAAGGCCGCAGCTTTGCCAGCGCCATGATGTGTTCAAAGGTGATGTCGGTCTGAGTGCACACATCCACCACATGGATTTCCTGAGGGGGGCCATGGGGGCGGCCGCTGGGGGTCCGCCTGATGACCTGCACCACGACGGGGTCCCTGGCAGTGCGAAAGGCCTCCACAGTCTCCTCATGGCTGGACTTGGACAACTCCTTTCCATTCACCTGAGGAGGACAGGGAAACATAGTTTGTATGAGGAAATCTACCGTGCTGGTTTTGCTTTAGTGGTGATTCATGTAGGCAGAGCCGCTGTGGGGACAGACATGACCTGAGTGAATCAGATAAACCAGTTAAATATGATTACTGTTTAAATAACAGACTAAAAGCCAACAAAAAAAGCCGGAGGGAAGCCGAGGTACAGCCAATATTACATTTACTCTTACTAAATACCAGAAGATGTTCTGGGTCCATGATATGCATGTGAATCTCTGCAACCTAAATACTTTAAACCTAAGTGAAATTAATTCTATCTTTTAGTGCTGCAGAAAACATTTAAATCCTCATAGACTCCAAGGCCATTTCCCACAACATTACAGCTCTGCAGTCGTGCTTAGGGTAGATGCATTCAGATAGAAATTTAAATTGTACATTATTATCCCATGAATTTCTTCTGATGATCAAAAAGAATCTTTCATGAGTACAACACTGGAAAACATAAACATAAAATTAGAGAGAGAGTTTGATGCAACATTATCAGAATGTTACATCAAAGCCCAGACGGCCCCTGTTCACTCAGTCCATCTTCAATTTCATCTCCACAAAATGAACTGGGTTTTCAGGCAGATTGAAAACCACTTACACTACAGCTGGCACATATGAAGAAAATCATTGC
The DNA here is from genome assembly GCA_030347415.2 of Decapterus maruadsi. NCBI lineage: Eukaryota > Metazoa > Chordata > Actinopteri > Carangiformes > Carangidae > Decapterus > Decapterus maruadsi. Next base: position 6,334,293 of record CM064893.1, read on the forward strand.
TTCATTTAGCACCATTACTCTCTCTGGAAGTGAAACCATGGCTGAGGAATACCTCAGAATGTGCTTCAGTATAGAGGCTGAAATTGTAGATTATAATTTAGATAACTGTAGAAAGAAGGAGAGAAAGGAGGAAAGAAGAGGAGACAGACGCTGCATAATTACACTTGCACTTTTATTTAAAAATGGCTTTTCTCACATGGCAAACTGAAACGAGTTAAAATGATTACTGGAAGAGCAAAAGGGAGCATTTATAATCACGTGTCTCAGGTGTGGAAAAATATGGCAAATGAAACTGGGAAGCAGCAGTGTCTCAGGGCTTGATTCATAACCTTTTAAAAATGCAGGTAAAAATAGAAATAAAAAAAAAACGTGGCCTGCTTCTGACTAACAAAATGACCTAAATTCATGAACAGCTGACAGTTTCAAGTCAGTCTGGCTGTGTGTCTGCAGAGCCTAAATGAACATTAAAGACAGAGCTTATATTTCCACCTTCTAACCCTTTCATCACTGATTCTTCATTGTTGCTTGTTCCCTCTCACATAACAGACAGTGTGACACTGTGTATTTGGAGAAAATGACTCATGACATATCTTGAGCTGCAGTAAACTACTGAGAGGTCCCAATGGCATAAAGTAGGCTCAGCATGAATGTAAACATGTCTATGTAACACTCCAAGTCCCCACTTGAGCCAAACTGTACACAACTGGTGTGTGATTTGTACCCATGCTGAAATGGAGCTTTGGTTATTTTACACACGCAATCTTAAATTAAAATCATTGTAAAGACCAGAAAATGTTTAAACCTCTCAGTAAAAAGAAAGCCAATGTTTGTTTGTTTGTTTTTAAAGGGTATACTTTATTTGACGCTGATCTCTATAACTTATAACCAGACTTATGAGTTATAATGCAGTTATAACACTGTATAACTATAGCTATAAACACTCAAGGGATCATAACGGTTTATAACAATAATCATAACACACTGTAAAGCATTTTATTGCGAGTTATAAGGTCAGGTATTATAAGACGTTATAACTGTTAGTAACTGGCTGACAATGCCCACATCCCCTATGCATCATAAATATAATTATGTGTTATAATTGTCTTATAAACATGTATAACTATTATTATAAACACTCAAATTATCATAAGGCTTTATAACATTCATAACACATCATAGAGCATTTTATAATGGCTTATAAGACGGTATGGTGTGTTATAGAGACGGGCGTCAAATAAAGTGTTACCAAAAAAAGTCAGAAAAGTATAATTTCTCATAGCTTCCTTTCCTTTATTGACCTTGTAACCTAGCCTGACCTTCAGGTTGGGACCTTCTGCATCATATAAAGAAATGAAAGATAAAGACAAGAACATGAATGGGCCTGTATATTGGTTTGACAGCAGATGCTCGAACTTCTGATGTTTGGTTTCTCACAAGGAGCAGAGGCAGAGGCAGAGAATAGATTCCAAATTCCAAAAATACTGGAGCTTAGACTTCCTGCAATAGCCTCTTAGACACCCCCCTCCCCAATCTGATGACATCATCAGGAGGGATGTTCTATCTGTCTAAAGCTCCCCCAAGAAGTGCCACAGAAGACACTGAACGACTATTAAGTAAATTGATTTGACATCTGCGGATGGCCCTTTTAATTTATTCTTCTAATTTAAGAGATTTCCACCTAGATAACATCATTAGCCACAACAGGAAAATATTACAAATATATATATATATTTATGATCTAATCATGCTATTGCCCAGTGTGTTATTCTCATTTCTGCTTCAACCCTCTGTGCGTGTGTTTGTGTCTCCAGAGACTGAGTGATGCCCTACAAAACAACAAACTACTTATTTTCTCAGCCATAACAGTAGCCATATATAACTCCCTGAGCTCCTGTTGTTCTCTGGCCTGCTCCCCTGCCTCCTGATGTGACCTTTGTTTGTAGTGATGGTGCATTAATCACCTGAGTGGGAGATAAACTGGGTCAACACCACTCCTGTGGAACTGCGGGGCAATTTGCAGCTTCCCTCATCCCTCCTTCCCTCACACCTGCTTTCATTGTTTTTTTTTTGGCCAGTCAGCAGTTATTCCACACTGCAGCACGTATATTAGACTTTAACCCTTGTGTGGTGTTCATATTTTTGTTACTCAGCCAGTGTTCGTGGGTCTGGGGGACCCGCTGCATTTTTGGGTCTCCAAATCAACACAATCAAACAGTTTCATGTTAAAATACTCAACAGATGTTTACTTCATCCCAATCACAAGCTATATGAACAGCATTTATGGTTAATATTTGCCATTTACCTTTGTTAGATCCCATTTATGAATTAATATGCTACTCGTTTTTGGTTAATTTTTAATAAAATGTAATAAAAAAAAAGAAAATCAGTTATAATCAAGATATGAGTGGGGGGAAAAATCAACAAATTTACAAATGAAGCAAGATTTTTCATAACTATTGATTTTTATTCATTTTAACTTCACTAACCCATTCAGGGTAAACGCATACATCTTAACACATCAGCCCCATTGAACACAGCCTTTTCATACCAGCAAATACAACACATGAGGGGCAGAGTTGTTGTTGTCTGTGTGTGTTTATCTGTGTGTGTGTGTGTGTGTGTGTGTGTGTCTGTCTGTCTGTCTGTATCTGTATGTGTGTGTGTGTGTCTGTAGGTGTGTGTGTGTCTGTATGTGTGTTTGTGTATCTGCATGTGTGTGTGTGTCTGTATGTGTGTTTGTGTATCTGCATGTGTGTGTGTGTCTGTGTGTCTGTCTGTGTCTCTTCACTAGAAATGTAACCCATTCAGGGTGAACACATAATACTACACAGATACACACACACAGACACACACACACACACAGACAGACAGACAGACGCACATACACACAGACACACACATACAGAGACACAAACACAGACACACACAGACAGACACACACAGACAGACAGACGCACATACACACAGACACACACACACACACAGACACACATACAGATACACACAGACAGACACACACACAGACACACATATAGATACACAAACACAGACACACACAGACAGACGCACACACACACAGACACACACATATAGATACACAAACACAGACACACACAGACAGAGAGACGCACATACACACAGACACACACATACAGAGACACACACACACAGATACACAGACACACACACAGACACACATACAGATACACACAGACAGACACACACACAGACACACATACAGATACACACAGACAGACACACACACAGACACACATATAGATACACAAACACAGATACACACAGACAGACACACACACACAGACACACATACAGATACACACAGACAGACACACACACAGACACACATATAGATACACAAACACAGACACACACAGACACACACACACACACACACACACACACACACACACACACACACACACACAGAGACACACACACAGACAACAACAACTCTGCCCCTCATGTGTTGTATTTGTGAAGGTACACAGGACCTACACTTTCAACACTACAGTATTATTAGCCCCGGGTCCAGTGGACCCGAACACCCTGTATGTAATATAAATGTGTAGGGGGGGTCTACAGTGTGCGGTCATTGAAAATGTGTTCTGATATATGTTCTTCACAGAAAATGAGCCAAGGCCAGTGAATCTGAGTTTGAAAAAATAATTTATCGTTTCATTTTTTTTCTGATAAAAAAGGAAAACGGGTCCCACAGACCCGAACACCATACAAGGGTTAAGCACTGAATTAAAGAAACATGGAGCAGTGTAATAATTAGCGCATATAGGACCTTTAACTCTTTCTTTGTACCCCCCAACCTCTCTCTCTGTTATTTCCCTGCCTGTCTCCTGCTCTGCAGCCTAATCCTGGAGCAGGGAGCCTGGTGGAGACAAAGGAGTTGCAGCAGACAAATGAGGCAGCCTATGGTGTATGACAGTCCTGGAGAAAAATGATCAAATTTCCCAGCTCTCCCTCTGGTACAGCCTGTCCAGCACCAGCTCCTCCTCCTCCTCCTCCTCCTCCTCCGAGCCTCACCGCTTTGCTGTAGCAATGCTCCACCATGACCATAATGAAACAAGAGGAGAGACGTCAGGAAAAGAGGAGGGAGTGTTGTTTTTCCATTCTCATCACCAGTTTTCATGAGAGCCAGATGGAACAATTAATTCCCAATCAACACAGGAATATTAAGTAGCCTTAGCTCCCACATGGGGGACTTTGCCATCCCTTTTGTGTCCCTTTGGCTGATGTCTATCCAGCTAAACACACTGCTTCAGCTACTTGTGTGGTCTGACAGATGGGAAGGGTTTCCATAAGCCTGGCTGAAGCTTCCTCTGAAGATCTGCCTTCAGCCCAGTCCTTGAGATGTCTTGCAACAGCTTTGCACTCAGCAAAGTGCATTATAAACTGGGGTGATGGAGACTTTACAGTGAAATTTTAATGAGCTTTTCTCTTCTTTTTTTAATTGGCGAGCTTCCTAAGTAGCCTTAAACCTGACAAAATTAAACATAATTTCCCAGCCTCGACTCAGAACAAGCTGTGGCCTCTCAAAGTTTGATCACACATATTTCAGTGTAGTTATCCTAGCATAAACTATCCTCTTCAAGTGTGCATGCAAAGTATGCAAATACATATTCACTCATAAACACATGCTGGTAAACAAAATCTGTTTGCAACAAATTATTTAGCAGCTGTAGTGTTTGCCGAGTCCAAGGCAGCTCGGCACACACTTCATGGCCAAAACGGCTCCATATGCACTGAGTCAACATGAATTATCTTATTGGTCTGGAACAAAACAATGCTGATTATTCATGAGAGATCATTTGTTAGACAATTGGGCCAGGAGACGATCAGGTAAATGTGAAGTTGGAAGAAAACGGGGCGCCGGGATGGAGTAGCTGGACCAAGACACATCTGCTGACTGTTTGCACATGGATATGCTGCAGCTGTAGCCAGAGGAGAAATGTGTTTTCATTCAAAGCCCCTGTGACAACCACCAGCTTTCTCACAACAAACGCAGTAAACCTGCTTAGTGGAGTGTAACGAAAGGATGAAACCTCCTCCTTTTTTTCCCCTTCATTTTCTCTGTGGCACAATCCCATATTGACAAAGACATTCAGAAATTGTGTTCTTGTGATGCAGCTGAGTGCATTAACTCTCCACTTCGGTAAATATCTCACGTCACTTTAAGCTGTTGTGAGCCATTTCGAGCAAACAAACAGACTTTCTTGGAAACTTGTGCGAGAAGTCACTGCTTTTACAACTTGCGAGCCTACAGCGAAAAGCACAATCTTGAAGGTTCTCTCATCTGTGTCCCATCTTATCTTTTATCCTCCAGGTATGAGGACAAGCAAAGAAAGTGAGAACATGCGGCGGCTTAGCCGGACTCCTCAGGCGTCTCTTCTGTCACTGCTTTTGTCTCATCGACTGCTGTCTCCCATCAATATCTCCACGGACCGAGGGCAGAGTGTAGTGACAGTGGTAGTAAAGTGGGGCCAGTTTATCTGTTAAGATGTCAGCTACAGCCACATGTGATGCTGCGTCCGCCGAGGGAGCGCGTCTGTGGCAGGAGGCAAAGACACTGCTGGCAGCTTGCAGGGGATTACTGATAGTGATTGATGCACCTCTTCTGCAAAGAGAAAAGACAGCCTCAGGCAAGTAGACTCTAATAGTCCATTAGATTTTTTATGCTTTTTAACTGCACACATTGCTTTATGACTTGCATGCAGCAGTTTGAATCTTAATGAAATGTTGTTGTTTTTGATTTCATTCAGTTTATGCTGCACACAAGGATAAAGCACTGGTGTTTACTCATATCCTAAGTGAGCTGGGAATGTGGTGATGCGAATGAAGCGAGGTCATCCTTTCTACTTCAGCTACAGTGACAAGTACACAAGGCTTTCAGCAGAGGGAGAAGCAGAAAGAGCATCAGTGTTGATATTTAACCAGTGTGCCTAACCTTGGGTTGTTGTGCTTAACATCTGTACCTCTGTACCAGTCAAGCCTCTGTGGCACACCATCTACGTCTCCCGTGTGTCGTCACCTGCTGGTTTGAGTGGCAGCCTGTGGGGTGTTAAGTGTATGCAGGCAGATGGAGAAGGTGCAACATGTAGGTCACCTAGCCTCAGGAGTGGAGCGCTCACAGCCGTCGATTACACGCCTGCTCCATCCTCTCATCTTTTGGGGGGAAAAAAAGCAGCGATAGGATCTAGTCAGCTCATACAGAGACTGGAGGAGACTGAGGATGATGACGGGGCCGGACTAGGTGGAGGAATCATGGCCTCTAGAGCTGTGGTCTGTTAGATACAGTAGAGAAGGGATCACTGCTACTGCTGAACTGTCAGTGCACACAGAATTGAAAATATTTTTTGAACATGATGAGACATAATCAGGCTCTGTGCGAAGAGGAAAGTAGTATTTTACCATTCTAAAGTTTTTCTCCTCAATCCACAAGTTTCCGAATGTCATCTATGGCCAAAACCAGAAGCCGGTTTTGCATTTCCGATGGAATTGTAGAGTAGGTTTCCGTTTCCGTTGTAATAGTTATGGTAAACGCATGGATCTATTAACGCTGGCTTTTAACACGGATGTCAATTTGTGTGATATCCATTTTCTAATCTTTATTCTGAGCCACAGTGCTGTCATTGACAGCCTGCTGTACTTCAAGTTTAGTGTATAGAGAGGATAGTGGTGCCCAAATCTAATTCCTGACAATGAAGAAAATAATTTTGATACTCTTTCCAATGATTTCGCTACAGATGATGTTTCAGACCAAAAATGCTTCTGGGAAGTTTTAGATTTTGGCAGAAATGTCTGTTTTTATCAGTAGGACACAGATACAGCACAGAGATAAGAAGATGATTTGGTCCCTGACTGGCTACACTGCACTTCTTGTTCTATAGGCCATTAAAGCACCGTTGGGAATGGTACTGTGGCTTGCTTCATTCCTTAAGCCTTAATCCAGACTGTTCTTCACACAAAAAATGAACTTGACTTTGACATCCAGGATCCAGAGACAGCAACAACAGTAGAGCGACTGACAGTGAGACAGGAGCTCTGCTCACCTCTGACTGACTGCTGCAGACTGCCTGCTCTACAGCTCCATGGAAATGATCAGCAGCCGCCACGCTGCAGCTCCAACATCATCTACACGTTGCGATTCCGTCTTTCAACATGTGAAATTCAATTTGCATTTTCATAAATAAAAAACCATATACAAGTGAGAAGGCAAACATTCAGGAGAGAAGTGGAATTAAACACTCCCTGAGGTAATTCCAAACGCTGGTAGGATATGGGTTCCTTTTAACGCCCAAATGTCTCATTTCAATAATAAGTGACAGGATAAAATACGGGCCAAGGTCCGCTACACTACAGCCCTTATGACTGCATAAATCACTCCCAGACAGTCAGCGCTACTGTCTGAGCGACTCAAGCAATACTCCAGTGACAGGATACCGAGAGAGAGAGAGCGAGAGGGTGAGAGAGAGAGAGAGCGGATGCCACTGGGGAAATCTGCCAATCCCTTCAACATCTCTACATGAACCCATGTATAGGCCTCCTTTAACCCCTCCAACCACATAAAACACACCGTGCAAGGCCCTTGGGCTATTTTTCACATTAAAGGCCCCTACACACCGCTGCAGAGGTTTTTATGCCTGCGGAACATTTGATGAATTCTGCCTATTTTCCTCTCTGAGCACCAATCTTGTGTGGAGTACTCCCTTTATTGCGCAACTCCTTCAAAGTGTATCACCTCTTTTTCAGTCCGCCCCTAAAATCCATCGTCTGCCTTGTTACATGCATTTATTATCCAATCTCTCGGCATAATCGCTCAGCGCAAGGACAACTGTTATAAAAGGGACACAGGGAGAGAAGAGCTTTACCCAACGCTCAATGTCAAAACCTGTGAAGTAGCAGAGTAGGTGGAGGGGCATCCAGCTCATGCACGGCTTTTGTAGTGTCACCATTTATAACCATCGTCCCCTCCTGCTGTGGTGTGGGCACTAAAGAAGACTTACACTTCTATAATAATCCCTGTCAGAAACATGTAGCTATACAGTGTACAGTAACTACATTGAATGACAGAACCACATTTAGAACTCTCTACAACTTTCTGGTCTCATTTCTTTGGGTGAATTCAAAGCTCTTATAAGAGAGAATGAGGTAATGTTTGTATTGTTATGTCCAATTGCTTTTATTATTGTCACCAGTTCAGCCTCTTGGCCAGATCTCCCTTGCCTTGGAGAGGTCCAGAAAGCTAAGGAAATAATTTCCCAGTATGGCCACATCCTGTCCTCTGAGTTCATGAAGATGCCTTTGGATCTTCTGTTATTTAATTAACTCCACACAATTATGTGAATGGTAAATGGTAAATGGACTTGCACTTATATTGCGCTTTTCTAGTCCCTCAAAGCACTCATGTAGGTCACACTCACCCTTTCACTAGGCATAGCCAGTCACACATACAGCATTCGTCCACCCAAGGTCCAGTGTCTTGCCTGGAATCGAACCATCGACCTTCCAGTTAGCGGACAACCCGTTCTACCTCCTGAGCCACCCAGAGGCTTAAGAGCCATGGCCCCTGTGCATATGTATGTACTGAGTTGTACGCCTGTCTGTCATCTGCTACTTGTTGTTATGCCATGGTTGTTGTTTGTGTTTTTTCCTTTTACGTCACTTGAACTGTCCCGGGGGACTAAGCTGTCTGAACTGAACTGAAAAGAGATGCAATCTCAAGCGACAAGCTGGTAAGATAAAGGTTAAACAAAAAATAAAATAAAAATGTTAACTCAAGAGTTTGGACAGACTTTGCTGTTTGGTTTCAGTGTGTTTACTGAAGAGATCTGTTTGGAACATGCAGACCCAAGAGCAGAAATACAACTCACAGTAACCCCACAGCTGTTGAATTTACATGTTTTCCTCATTAACTGGTTTGCTAAGTTAGCCTGCACTCAGGAACAACCTGGTTCAGTGTTGGATGGTGTGCTGAGCAGCTCTGCGCTGTGACTGGAATTCTACATGAAGCTGTCACCAGCCAGTATACGTCCAAAACGGCTGCCTGTTAAATTATGATGCGTCATTTTCTATTTCTACACATGTGAAATGCAAAACCTGTGACAGCAGGAGGGGTGTATGTGTGTGTTGGGGGTGGGTGGGGTGTAGACCTTTAATGTTTGCTGGGTTGAGTAATGAAAGGGAGGTAACGAGCAATGTTACTAATTACTTTTACCGTTCAGTTGTTACTAATGTGATGTAATTAGTTTTTCAATGAGTAATTGATCGCGTTTTATCAAGTAACTTTCCCCAACACCCATTGTGGGTCACTGTTGTTGCATTAATGAAATGCTGCTGCAACCTGAAACTGTTTTCCCAAGTTCAGCGATAAACAGGCAATCAACCATTACCTACACTGAGACACAACACAGATAAGGTGGGTACCCACATGCACAGCTCTTACAGTGCTGCATATGAATGATTGTTGACTAAACGTTTCATGTGATTTCTCACTGGGCTCGTCCGTGTTTGTCAGATGTGGGGGTAATAATATCCACGTCATCCTCTTGTTCTGCTTATGATCACTTTCCCATGAAATTAGATCAATATGGCATTCCATCTTCATCACTAACACATTACAGCTGAACACCAGATAATTGTACTATTCTATTTTGGCTGGATTATGAGATTCTGCGGTGGATTCTAAATACAATTTGGGACTGGTGAGAGAAACGCAGAGCGAAGTTAATCAGCTTGTTCAAGGTTAATGGTACATGCAGGGTATATTTGTTAAAGAGATTTAGAGATGCTCAGTTAATCTCTGTGCTTAACTTTAAGATCTTTCCATCTTGGAGTGAGTTTTAATGTAAAATGGTGGCAGAAATCGAATTAGAGTAAAAGCGGCACTTGGGTGGATGAATAACTAATGGATGAACGGCCTCCTCCTTGGTGATAACTGGTAATTGGTTTGGGGGGAGACGGCAGAGGAGCGGGAGATGGGGGAGTAGTAGCTGGATGATGCTACGTGCTGCGCAGATCAGCAAAATGGCCTGGCTGGCGTGAAAAGAGGTTGTAAGGAGTAATGGTGCCATCCATATGCTGACTGAAGAAAATAAAGTGGGTGCTGTCATGGAACACCTCTTTATGTGCTGACAGTGAGCCAGAAAGGAGGGATGACACATGAAGGTGTCTAGAAGGAGGAATTTCGACATTAAAAATGCACAAAATACCGAGCAAAACACAGAAATATACAACCACGGCCCTTCCCTCTCTTTGTCTGCAGCCCATGTCTCTTGTCTTCTTGTGTGACAATGAAAAATACTCAGGCCGGTTGTAAACAAGCTAATTTGAGAAAACGTGGCCATTGCCTTGAATATTGATATTATTTCTCATTTTAAGCCATTTACGGCAATTGCCTGGTAGTTCATGTTCACAGGTGTGCTACAGAGAAGCTAGTAGGGCTATTAAATTTGCTTCAGAGCCAGACAGTCTCCCTCTGTATCAAGTCTTAATGCTAAGCTAAGCTACGTACTGTAGCTGTTAGCTATAGTGTAGTGGTATAAATCCTCACCAAGAAAGCTAATGTGTTTTCCAAAATGTGTGACTTGTCCTTTGACCATGTAATTCTGAGATAAAACAGAATGTGGTAGGACCTGACATGCCAGTAATGATCCCTTAGTACACAGACACAGACTGTGTGTGCTTACAACTATCGACACATTCCCAGATCCCGGCGGTAAACTTGTAAGTACAATATTCTCATTATAGAGACAAATAACGGAAAGACTAGAAAAATAACACCCAAGCTGTGATGAACCACATGTATCCTTTATTATCTGCTATTTCCCATAAAGTTTTAGAGTTGCAGATGAGATGACACAGGAAGCAGATGGCACCAGTGACGCCACTGTATACCAGGCTCGGTCTTATTCACGGTGGCCTGGGGAGACTTTCAAAGTGGCAAATTGTTTCCTTCACATTTAATATGCTCATCCTAGCTGCAGAGGCAATTAACACCGGATAAGCACTATTTACATAATTCTAGACACACTCGTGACCACAACAAAGGCGTCATGCCCGACTCTCCGACCGGCTCTTTCTGGCTCTGTCTGCGAGGCTGTCGCATGGTCACTGGTTTGGGAATGAGAATGGAGGTCACACAGTGGCACGTGGAGGTTTGACAGTCCAAATAATGAACTAGGAGGGTTTGAAAGGTCAGTGAGGACCCCTGCGGTTGGCCACTGATCTGCCTGATAGGCCATTAACTCGGAGCCAGTTCAGGTGGGGTGTCAAGGAGAGAAGGGAGGGACGGAAACTGGGCAAGGAAGGAAAGTGAGACGAGCATGCGGGTAAATAAAAAGCTACAGTTTTGTGCATAATGTGCCTGCTTGGAGGTATCTTGCCTGAGGCTGATGTTTTTAACACTTTCCTCCTAGGCAGAGTAATTAGTGTCCCATCACAAACGGCAACCATCACAAAGGGACATGACAGGAGAGCAGCCGGGTGAAATCAAGGCTGCCTCAGCGAGCAGGTTTGGTCAATTCTGCCGATGTCAAAGCGAACAAAAGGAGCAGTGTTACTGATGATAGCCTGAGGCTGAGAGGGCTGAACCTTTATTAAAGCTTCTATGCAGCATATTCATCTTCAAATCCAAACTCAAACATGCAAAATGTTTCAGAAGAATCATTGCTGAGTGGCGATGTGGGATGTGGAAGGTAAAGGTTTTTTTTTTCTTTTGTGTGTGTGTGTGTGAGAGATGAAATGTCAGGCCTATGAAGTCACAGGATTACAAGGTCTCTCCCTCTCCAGTGCACAATGAGTAAATATTGAGGTTATTGACTTCAGAGCACTCTGGAAAGCTCAACACCACAGGGATCAGGCTAACATACTGCAAATACTGACAACGCTGTGATTTTACAAAGAGCACTTTTAGAAGTGGAGTAGGCTAACTAGAAAATTTCCTCTCGGGAAATTTTGAAAGGGCACCGGGAGCTACTGCCGTTGGTACCATCTCTGTAAACATGGGAATCAAACCCACGATCTTAAGGTCAAGACAGAGCTGATCAGACACATGATCATCTCTCTATAAGCACTGATATGGAGGAGCTGTAATCACATGAAGTTACCTGTGTTAGAGTGTGAGAGATGATGTGTTTGTGTGTCTTTAACTGTAATCACAGGAAGTTACCTGTGTGTGTTAGAGTGTGGGAGAGGAATGCGCGCTGGCGCGCGCATTTGTATGTTACCTGTGTGTTTTTAATGTGTGTGTGTGTGTCTATAACTGTAATGACATGAAGCTGGTTCTAGAGTCTGTGTGTGTGACTGAGCTGCATCCTGTATCAGTCTGATTTAGCTGTGTGTCTGTGTTTACAAACATCTTAACGAGCTCCAGGTGGATTGTTTATGGAGTTAACGACCCTGGCCTGAGGATCAGAGGTTACCATGACAACTTGAGCTGGTTGCCCATGACGATAGGGGCCCCCAGGCTGAGGCAGACAGAAACGTCAAGAAAAAGACAGATTTTCTGCCTCTGCACTGGTCTCGTATTTAGGCTTATTCTGACAAAACGGTAGCTCCTATCAGAACAAAAAACAGATCAGCAGTGCCCTAAGGCCTTCCTGAAAATTTTGGTACGATTTGGTGTTTCTACAGTAAATATTTTGGCGACACGGGCAGTTTTAAAACATCGGTCCGTTCTGCTCCTCTCAGAAAATTTTTGTATTGGAGTCAATGAGGAGGAGAGACAGACATGGTCGCACTCAGAGGCTGCTAATTCAAATTCTGTAAGTCTCTCTGATATTTTGAACACATTGTGGGAGACACAACAAGTTTGTCTACAAAACTGTGAAAAAATTATGTGTGTACAGTGTAAATTGTGTCCAAGAGGAGTGTGGAAAGAGAAAGAATCAGGAGTTTTTCTGGGCTCTCTCCCACTCTAGCTGATTGCATCATGCACTCTAGCACGAACATTCCGTGCAATACACACCCATTATAATCTCATAATTTCTCCAAAAATGATCATGATCATTGATCAGGGATTGATCAAAACTATTCAACCTATCAGAACGTGGAGTAATACACCAATACACAAGACTTGTGTCTACTATTTAAAGTTTAAACGGAGTCTCTAGGTGAAAGTATGCCTGAGCAGTAGACGTTTGTTAAACTCCAATGTTCGGTCTTTTTTTTTTCTCTTTTTTTCGCTCGTCCCATAGACTTCAATGCAAAATTTTGCGCAGTTTTTCGCGACTTACGTCGCGAAAAATTCGTGAACTGCTTAGAAAAGTAATAGCACACCGATCCCGATCAGGACACACGTTTTGATATATAATATGTCCTGCAACTCTTCGAGTTGCAGGACTAGTAGCGAATCAAAAATCGTCCGGAAGTTGAAAAAAAATAATAATAACTAGGAAAAAATCCACAGAATAACAATAGTGCCCGGCACTTTTAGCTATTTCATAGCTGTTGGGTCGAGCCCTGGCGATGGCCGGTGCCCTAATTATATTCATGTGGCTGCTGAATCTACATTCCAACTGTAACAAAAAAAACTCTGACAGACTGAAGACAACACATTTGACTTCTCTGTGTGAAAGGGTTGACAGCTCTCCAGACCAGACGACAGATAAAAAGAAAAAGAAAAAAAAAGGCAGAGGATCCCTGAAGTGCCAGCAGCTGAAGGACACGCAGCAGTAAATAAGATCAAAACTTCCAATGAAAGGCAGAGCTGTCCAATTAGGGCAGCATTTACGATGAGACAGTGATGAAGTTGCTGATGATAATCTTATCCTTGTAAAGAGCAGAGGCACAATGCATGATTAAAAGGAAGGACATTATCTTCGAAGAGTGATCACAAGTGTAATCAATCTCCTCCAAGGCTCCCCACGGTGCCGTTCATGGCACAGCAAAAGTGCCAGCGAGAGGCTAGGAGAGTGGATGTATGTGGTTTTTTCTCTCATCCCACTCGAGTCTCACTCCTCGTCGGGTCCCCGAGTCAATAAACAAAGGGAAGTGAGAGGAAATTGGATGAGATCCGGTGCTTCCCACTGTGTCCTGATTACACAGTTGGAACAGAAATGACACTCAGAAGAGCTACTGTACTGTACTGTATGCTTAATGAAAAATACAGTGCATGTATACATCAACAGGAGGGTGGGAAGGAAGGACGTGCAACCCTGAGACTGGCCTAGTTAATTCTTTGCAGAAGATTAAGATTCAAATTTATGGCTCACTGGAGAAAGGTTGCATAAGATGTTGCAGTTTGTTTATGGCTATTTTCAAAAATTTATACATGTTTGGATGAGGACACTTCAGGATTTAATTTCAGCTTCCACCACACATAAAAAAAATATGAGCTCCAACTCGGCTCGAGCCTGACGGGACCCCCTCAGGCTCACATTCACATATACTGTTCGTTCTAGTTAGGTGCATGTAAATGTAGTGTATTATAATGCATAATTATTATAATGCCTTTTTTTCTTTTGCACGACATGACTTTTTCTGCAAAATCAGTGTTCAGCCTCCTGCTACATATGCACACAGCTACAGGTAACAGGTCATGGCAAGCAAGTCAGATCGGTGTGTTAGCTAAAAGCCATGGTTACACTAAACAATTTTCTTTTGTCGTTCACGATAGTGATACAAGTTTCATCCCGACCAGTCAGCTTGTGAGTTCAGAGGTCGTCTGGGAGGCGGAAGAAGCAGTTTTCAATCGTGGGCACAGAGGCGTGTGATCTTTGTCGCTGTACGCTGTAGGATAGGGTCACACTGGGCATAAAATGTCCAAAAAAGTCTGACATGCCAGATTTTCAGTGTCGTGACTGTGAGGCGTCCCAGACACCAGATCGCTGATTATGTCACACTACCCGAGGTAAAGACACACGTTTGTCGGTCATGACCCTCAACAACAGTGAACGTTTGTCTGATATGTCTGTCGGGCCAAAATCGGGCAAAGTCAAAACTATAACATTTGAAAGTGGAAGAAGTGTCAAATTGCAGAATTCTTATTAAATTGACCATTTTGACATCTGGAGAACATGCTTTTTGGTTACTTAAAAGCTGTAGCTCTGTTTTCTTTTATCAATCAATTCTAGACTTGCTGATTGGCTAACGGGTGCATAGTTCCTCATCACCATGGTTACTTCATCATGATACCAACCATGTCATTTTATAGCTTTCCTAAGGTTTGATATACAGAGTCTCTACCCTTCTTTCCCATAGCAAAGCAAAATTGAGGATGAGATCTCATTTATGTCACATTTACATCTCCTAGATATAAATGAGCACTAATCGAGACAAAAGTGGTTTTCTCATTCTTCTCAAATGTCGCTCCTGAGAAATAAGTCTCACAGTGAGCACTGTGCAAGTTCTCAAAATTCTCTCACAGCTGTCTCTTTTCCTGATCTCAACTAAGAGAAAAATGAGACATAACTTGAAATATGTCTCAATTTGATCTCAGTTATGTCTCAGTGACAAGTCTGTCTCTCACTGCTCACTATTTGAGTTCTCAGATTCTCTTAAAGTTGTCTCTTTTCAGCAAAAATAAAAATGAGAGTGCAACTCTCAAATTAGTCTCATTATGAGACATGATTTACGGTAATACTACCTCAATCATGTCTCAGTTTATCTCATTTAACAGGGGGCAGCCAGAGAGAAGTGTCCGTTGGTTGCTGCAGCTGCAAGCCACGCCGAGACTCGACATTATTATAAGGTGAAAAATTAACAGGTTTGGCGAGGAGTGGTCCGCTGGAAGGTGGGTGGCAGTATCCCCCTGCTTGTGTTTGCATCCCTAGCGTGAACCTAGGTCAGGTATCGCGTGAAGTTTGTACCTGAGGGTAGACGCCATTTTCTCTCTAGCCATAAGCCAGGCAGCAGCAGAGCAGACCAGACCAGACCAGACCGAGAGAGTCGGTAGCTAAATCAAAGCAAACACGACGAAAAGTTAAGCAGAAAGCTGCGGATAACGGCAGAGACGTCCGCAGGCCGACCCGGTAGTCACGGGCGAACCCACGTTCGACCCGATAAGCCATGAGCCGAGAGGAAAAACCCCGTTTGTGAAGTAAAATATATGAGACTGCGGTGAGTTAGCACACAGTTAGCTTCCAGTTCGGTAGCCATTCAAACAGAAAAAATGCATTTATTGTGTTATTCACTTGGGTTATCGTGGTGTATGTTGCTTAAAATATGCCAAAAGATGCCTTCCAATGTGTTTATGTTACTTTTGTGCACTTTTTACCGTAGTTTATCGTATGAAAAAAGATCGCTAGCTTGTAATGCTAAAGCTATTAGCAACCGCGACATGCTAATCGCTAGGTCGGGATGCTATTTTGTCCATTGGTTTATTGGTTTAGGTACTATATGCTTAGACATGCTAACTACTAGTCTGGAATGCTAACTTACTTTGTCAATTGTTTTATGCCTAGTCATGCTAACCATTAGGTCGGGAATGCTATGTTGTACCTTGTTTAATGCTTAGTAGGGCTGGTCGCTATGCTAATCGCTAAGCTAAGGCTCAGTTTACATGCGGTTTGCATTGAGGGGATGCAGTTTAATTATTTTTTATGCCATTCGCGCTGCTTATTTGTGTCATTAGCCACTGCAAATGGTCGCAGCACCATTTTAGGTGTGGTATATTTCATTTATTGATGAAGAAAAATGCACTTTTGTGTTTAAAATATATTATTAATCTTATGTTCAACAGTTAAATGTTAAAAATAGTTGAATTAAAATAGTTAACCCAATGACAAAATATAAAAAGACATGCACTTACAAAATAATGTTATGTCTGTTAAAAATGTGATTGCTCATCACTTCATTTATGCTTAAAAATAACTAATAATTAATTCAATGTGTTTTCAAAATTTTGTGTGATATATTTTTGATTTTGAACCAAAGACAACAATGAGATCTCATAAGCAATAGACAGAATCAGATGAAGTTCTTATAACTATGCATTTTCTGTGTAGGTTGGTTTCTTTTTGTTGCTGCAAGTCTGAACTGAGAAATAAAGAGAACGAGATGGCGAGCCCAGCCCAACGGATCGTAGAGCGAGAGAGAACGTTGGAGAAGCAATGTGGCCAGCTGCTGAACCCACCTATCTCAACGACTCCAGATCACCTGAATCTCACTCATTGAGAGCAGGTAAGATTACACACACACTTCTCACCTACCCGGGTAGTAAAAATAAAGATACTGAAATTCAAGAATCTCAATTGACATTGAACTTACTTTGGATCCCATCGACGGAGCACTGCACACTGAGCAAAGGAGCTCAGTGTCTCAGGACAATTTTCTTTGTTTTATTTTTGTGTGTTGCAGGATCTGGCTAAGTCGCGAAAAAGCCACCCTACTCCACAAAAAATAAATCCATTACCGGACGGGGGACATGCAACAGGCCGCAACACAGCTGGACCACCACCCTGTAGGTAGGTTTGTCATAATTATTACATAATCACCTGGGCCCACAAGTTCAAAACTTCTAATCATTATCCTATCAGATTTGGCGAAGTTAAAACCCCCCCAAAAAAGCATTAAGATAACTTTGTTATCCCAATAATATGTGAATGACTCGTGTTCCCTGATAAAAATGATTTGACAGCCCCAGTTGTCACGGCAGCATCTACCCTTCTTTTATGTCTATGCCGGTCATTTCAGTCAGTTCTTTGTAGTTATTTGTCATATCTATTCTGGGCAATTTGTGTTTAGAAGAAAAAAAATGGAAATGTTTGGAAGTGTTCATTCTATATTCTATATACCTCCCACAGACATATTCCAAAGTCTCTCTCTCTTTCTCTAATTATTATTATTTTTTCCTTGTGGTGTTGTAGCTTATGCAAGGTTATCTAAGCACGTTTTAATTATGTTCAAAAATGAACTTGCCTGCCATTAAAGCTGTTTAACCATTTTAAAGAGTAGCTTGGTATTTTCTCACTCCTGTATTGTTTGTACTATTTCTCCCTTTCAGATCCAGGCCAAATCAGAGAGCTTCATACTCTTTGTGACTTTATTGGCGAGCGACATCGTGACAGCCCATCTTCATCATCAGGCCAGCAGGAGCTGGTTCCTGGGAGCGAAATGTTCATCTCATCATTCCGTTCATCTAATCATTTCTTAGCTGTGGGTCCTTGACTGTAAAGAAGTTGACGGAATCCTAAGTAATTTTTTTTTTTTTTTTTTTTTCAAAATGAGGCTCTGTGTGTTTTTAGGCCAGGAAGTGGTAATAATGATTTTGTCCAGTTAGGACAGTGTAGCAATGATTAATGACTGGTCTTGCCTGCTCCCATTATCACCTCTGGTTCAATCCCAGAGTTGGTACATTCCCTTTCCGGTTGATGTTATTTGTAAATTTGTTTTGGGACTTGTGATTTTGTCTCTGTTTGTAGTGTTTTGTTTCTTGTTAATTTGATTTCTCAAACGTAATTAGTTTCAGGACTTGTGTGATGTCATTTTGTTTTAAAAATGTTTTCTAAAATGTAAATTTGTCTTAAGGTTTGTAAAAGTGTTTCAGATTTTGTAATGTTGGTTTGCGCTTCCAGGCCACCGTACTTTTCACATGGCTTCATGTGTTTGAGCCAAACATTGTTTTTCCACGTACCACAGCAGTGCTGGTCAGTGTGTTTTTGCTTTTTTTTTTTTACAATGTGGAAGTGTGTTACATAGGAATGGTGTCACAAATAAAATTTTCACCTTTTCAATATTGAGTATTGTTTTTACAGTTATTTCTAATTACTAAAGTTTATTCATCCTTACATTGCATTCTCAGTTTGTTCTCGTATTTCTCAAATATGGCTCAGATATCATTCTCATATAGCTTCAGTAAGACATTTAAGAGAAATAATTAAGAGATGGACGAGACAAAGATAAGATCTCTTTTAAGGCTCATACTTCTCAGATTTGTCTCATAAACGTCTCAGATATATCTCATGTTATTCTCTTCAATTTTCATTGAAATAAACAAGACATAATTGAGAACAGGGGGATACAGTTATGAGATCTCATCTGTTTCTCTCACTTCTCAAGTATTGCTCAAAAGTGTTTTCTCAGTTCAGTCTCCTTTGTCTTTCTGGTGTCTTTTCTCTTTGTGGCTTATCTCTTGCTCCTAAGGGACCCTTAGGAGAAGTAATTCAGAAACAAATGATCACAGAATGAGATCAATATGAGAATCTCAAATTTATCTCACGAGACGAGATTGAACAACAAATGAGCAACACATTTTTGCTATGGGTTGGAATCCGTTTGGTGGAGCTGGGTCGGCCAAGTTCATTACATTTCAGCTGTTGTTAGGAAACAGCGCATGTAAACACTGTGAGAAAGCTTTAGCACCATGAGACAAGTGTTAATCAGTATTTATAATCAATTTAAACGGCGCTGCGGGACAACTGCTGTCCACACCTTTCCAGTGCCACAGGAGAAAGCAAAAAGACGGCCCAGCGAAACCCTGCGCTGTGTATCAGCAGGGATTAGGTAACCCCTGATAGAAATTACAACGGTGTCAGCCAGTCTGTTGTGAGAGTAATGAAACACCTGTCAAAACATGTTTATATGACCTGAAGCTTTGCACAGTAAATGAGCTGTAACATTACGTTGCACTTGATGGAGAATACATTAATGGAAAAGTAGTCCACCTGGCAATTGTAATGTATGCAAAAAACAAGCAAACAAACCAATCTTGATTAAGGACACCTGGTGCTGCTGTTGTTCAAAGAGCGCATCCAGGAATGAGCGGAATGATTTACAGGCAATACACAGCAAACTTCCTGATTAATTAATCTATCTTCTATTGAGTTTCTCTGAAATAGAAAAAAAAAATGTGTTGATGAACATATTGAGCTGGTGGAGGCACTCCAGAGCCGCGCTTATTAGCTGGCACTTCAGAAATATTTTGACATTACAAAGAGTTCGCAGATGACAGTTGCATCCACTGATTGTGTAAAAAAAAAAAATGAATAGGAGACAGAGGGGAGGCCTGTAATGTGGTAATGGTATGTGTGCGAGGTGGTGGTGATGGTGGGGGCCGGAGGAGGAGAGGCGGGGGGCCCTCACGGTGTCACGGGAACCATAAGTAGGCCACGTATGTGACGACCGCGTGGCGCGTTTGGTGTCCCTGGTTTCATAAGGCTGGCGCTCCTCTGGCTAATGGGTGTAATAAAGGATTGTTCATGCCAGCGTCCGCTCATTTATTCTCATTCCTTAGAGTGCGAGGGGACCGCTACAGCAATCAGCCTCTGCTCACTGGTTAATTCCGAGGCAGATTTATAGTCTGACTGTGTAACCGATGCTCTGTGCTCTCTCACACACACACACCTACAGTACACACACACACAGGCAGCGACAAATGCATCCTACCTACCATTTTTTACAAGGCTTTATCACCACAACTGTGAGGCTAAGATTAAAATTTAATTGGCTATTAAGTGCAATCACAGCCATGGTTTGGATCCCAGTGAAGATTATACCCAGAGCCCACACCTGGACCAAACAGGCTGCAGCGGGGTTGTCATCTGTCCTGGCTTGGAAGCAGGAACAGGTCACTTGTGGCTGTGGTGGAGAGGACAGACACTCCTGCCAGACAGAAATGACAGCTGCTCTGCCTCCCCAGCACAGAGTACGTGGTATGAGGGGTAATGAAGCCAGGGGAAGAATGTGAACACTGGAGGAGGAAGAGGAGGAGGAGGAGGACAGAGTGGTGTCCAAAATCACACTTTTCCACCACAGGAACTTGGTAAAATGGCATCATGGAGCCATCTTTGTGGGTTCTGCTTTTATTTCTATTGTTCTATTGTTCTCTGCAAACCCTCAATGGGCCTGGAAGCCAATTCTGGCTCCACTTTAAAGTTCATACTCTGTCGACGGTCCAGGTACATGGAGGCAGTGCTATAGCGCTGCTGCACATCATGAATGTTTGAACAAATGTGCAAACTACAACAAATGACAACCGTGTCAAATGAATTTGGCAGGAGAGGCGAGATGGAATCAGTTCTAAATCAAGAGGTTAGGTCTTGAATACATTCAAATATCACTTGAGCCACATGACAAAACAATGCAGGCAAAAGATTATTCAAATTAAATGTGATCATAGGAAATTCAATAACCATATCAAAGGACAAGGCCACTTGAAGCACTGGAGGCTGTTTCTGGCGACTGCGTGGTTTGCTTCAACATTCAGGTCACAGGTTTCTACATTAACGGGTAAATGCCTCTCTCCCCCTCTCCTCCCCATTGTCTATTCTCCTTATCTTTCTCCCTCCACTAACAGATGCCTAATTGTGGCGAAGCCCTGCCAAGTGTAAGGTGCAAGGACACTGAAGCTATTAGTCATGAGAAGGTGATGGCACATCCTCCGACACCATCGCACTAACCGCAGACTCAGGCTCCGAAGCCGCCGCGCGACCGGAGCAGAGGAAGGCAGAGACGCCAGGCTCCACAGCGGGGTGCGGCACTCCGCTTTAGCTGAAGTGGAAGTTCTTCTTTTGTTCTCATCTATCGGACGGTGTGTGGAGTTGGCGAGCGATTAGGTTCATTTATACCATGGCAGCCGTTTGGCAAGGATCGTCACTCCATGTGGAGCCAATGTAACACTAGAATGAGACCAAATGGCTCTCTCAATTGGAAGGCAGCAAGAGGGAAAGGGGGGGGAGTATTGGCGGAGGGCATCTGCTCAACATTTACCTAGTGTTTTATAATTAGATGAGTGCAACTGCTTGGGAGCAAAGCGTCTGTTCCGCTGTGATTTTCTGATAACAATTCTATGACTTGGAAACAGGCGGAGGAGGCCTGTGGATGGAGACAATTAGTGGAGCTAATAAAATATGAACCATATTGCAGATGAAAACGAAATCTGTGTTCAAAACATAGGAACTGGTGGCGATGAGAAAGTTGGTCATGACAAATGCTAATTGGTCCCAAGCAGCAGTAGGGCAACCTGTTAAAGCCTGCGCACATCTGGCACTTTGGGGTTTCCCATCTCACTGGCTCACGCATTTAATTTTCTGCTAAGCAGCAACATTTAGCGCAGGAGGGGAGCAGCTCAGCGGGTGCTGAAATAGGGTCCATGCCCCCTCCCCTCACCCCCACCTCCTATCCCTACTCCAACTGTTTAAACACTTTAATTCACACAAAATGTTGGGGATAAGCAGGCCATTTGACTTGACATTGCAAGAAAACATTAACATTCATTTATGATGCTCTGTTTATTTCTAGAGTCATTAAACTCCAGGGCCAGGACCACTGGGCTTCAACACCTAAATGGAGTACGGCCATATTGATCTGTTTTTCATTAGCCTAATCCATCTGTTGCAAATGTGGTCAACTGCACTGACTTGCACATAGGCTACAGTGAATTAGTTTTGTACTTGAAAACAAGTGCACATTATATCTATAAAGTTAGTAACAATTTTACAAGCAACACCAACTCCCCACAGGGAGTTGACCCATATGAAAGTTGTGTAAACCTGCTGCCTCCATAGTTGAGCTGTGGCTAAAATTACAGTATAAGTATATAGTATAAGTAGCTACCTGAAAGATTGTTGTCACAGTTTAAAAAATCCTTGATATCAGTCAAAATGTGAAGCCCAGCTGAAGTCAGATAACGACCCAACTTTTGATGCTGTACAAACATCAAATTGCTATTTTTTTTTCACAAAAAGGAACTGTCCTGGATTAACATGCAGCGTATTAGCTAACTAATGGAAAACAGCAAAGAGCCACTTACGGTCTGTCTTTCAGATGATGTTTTTTAGAACATACGTTAACATATTAAACAGAGGAAGTGACTGTAATTGACTTGCAAATGAACCCACCTGTTTAAGCAGCAGATACAGTATTCATTAGTAAATATGCTGCTTTAGCAAGTTTGCTAAGACATGCTACATCCAGGATTTGCAGAGCTCCCCAGTCCTCATCCACCCTCTCTAGAGTCACCTCGAGTACGATCCACGTGTTAGAGTTATACAGATGGTTGGCCATCACAATTCATCCCAGGCTTGTTCAATAAAACAGTTAAACATGAACACAGGCCCCACCGCCGGCTTTTATTTACAGCCAGAGTGACCTGCATGTTGAGCATAAATTCCAGCTTTATCCCACACCACTGTGTATTAATATTAAACATTAATATACTTCGTGTTCAGTATAAATATATTTTTGTTGCTTTGATCGCGCTCGGTAAATCACATCTGTATTCAGTGAGGTTTTATGTACAAAACAAAAAGGACTTGGCTGCAGGCTTCAGCTTTGAGTGGCCATTTTCAGGCATGAGAAGAACCTATATATTTTAGATTCACCTGGGGCTGTCACTGAGGTGTGGGCTGCAGACTTGTCAGACAAAGACAGAGAGGAAAATGGAACTCCCTCAGTTGTGTGACTGCCAAATTCATTCCTGCACAAAGAACAAGTAAGTGTGATAGATTTTCCCCAAGCAACTGGGATATTTCCAGACTCTGTGTTTCCTGAAATACAACTCCCTCCCGAGAGCAGGGAAATCTAGTGGAGAGCGGAAAAAAGAATGATATGATGTTTTGCTGTGCAAAGACGCACACACACACACACTTGCATAAGACTATACAACACATCAACACACACACAAATG
Source organism: Decapterus maruadsi (assembly GCA_030347415.2). Classification (NCBI taxonomy): domain Eukaryota; kingdom Metazoa; phylum Chordata; class Actinopteri; order Carangiformes; family Carangidae; genus Decapterus; species Decapterus maruadsi. The sequence continues at coordinate 6,357,889 of CM064893.1, forward strand.
TCAAGTGGGAGCTGTCTCTTTGCTCCTTGTCCTGTTTTTTAAACAGTAGTCTGTCAGTTCCCTGATGAACAGAAGCCCTCAGGTGGAGGAGGTTACCCATCCCCTTTTCTGTCTATCTCAAAACAGATTCTGCTATTGATTAATTCACAAACAGTCTAAAAAGCACTCAGTGTCTAAAAACAGACATTCCTGTATTGATTACTTGCGCGCTATTCCCTCAGGCTGCCTCAGTTCTGGGGCACGCCTCTGAGGAAAACACTGTTTTCAAATCAAATTCGCTTTGTTTAACTGTTACTACGAATAAAGTGGAAGTCAATATCAAGACCTTTGGTGGAACGGCGTACACTGTATATAATTGCATATATCGCCAACCTTGTTTATGGTTACAGTAAATAAAGCATCATTTGCTGCTGAGCTTGAAGCTTTGAGAATTCAGAGCGCTCTCCCGGCTCCGAACAGTCGCTGTCTGTTACATTCATTTAGTTTTTAGGAAGCGTATCTCAGCCCGTCTGTGTGATGACAGCAGCCACTCCCACTTCATATTTGACAAGTGACGGGGAGAAACTGACATGGACCGATGACACTCACGAGCTGGTGATGAGCCAGTGACACTAATGGACAACCACTCTGCTCTCCCCTGACATTATCCACTTACTGTTTCTCACTCTCTCGCACATACACACACAAGTCTGCACAGTATAGTTATAGTATACTGTAGTATGTCATCATTGGGTGTGTTACTTTTAAAAAGTAATTCGTTGTAGTTACTAGTTACTTTCCCCAAAAAGTAACTGAGTTAGTGACTGAATTATTGCATTATAAAAGTAACTAATTACCAGGAAAAGTAACTATTGCGTTACTTTTTTATAAAATGCTCAAATATGTCAAATTACTTAGACTCGCCGCCCTAGCCACCTTTTTATCAGGAACTAACCAACTCACTCAGTATTTCTGTGCGGAGGAATATGGAGTGAGTTGGTTACGTAGTTCCAACTAGTTGATGAACTAGAATAAAAGTTTAACCGGTGCATTTTAATTTGTGACGGAACTTCTTGATTCAAGTAACGGCAGATTTAACAGTAACAGGGATTTTTGATTAATCGCTTCTGAAAAAAGTAGTGCGGTTATTTTGTAACGCTGTTATTCCTATCACTGGTCAGCATGTACATGCATCCATTCTCCACTTCTCCCTGGTCTGCGTCATGGTGAGGGGACATCTGTCTCCTCTTGTAGCTCCAGAGCTCAAAGTTGTACACAGGATATAAACAACTTGTAACATGTTCCGAGCCCGGCCACTGTTCCCCACCCAGATGGACGTGCCTGGAATACCTCCACAGAAACAGCTTCCAGGGGGCGTCCGGGTCACATGCCTAAACCACCGTAACCGGTTCCCAGTTCCATGCAAGTGAGCTGGGGGGCCTTTTGAAGCCCAGTTTGGAAATCCAAATTCCTTATCCAGTCACTATGGTGGAGCAAGACCACCCTCAGAGGAATTCAGCCAAATTGAATTTCACTTTTGAGTTTTCTCTTCACTTCAACAGTCTAGTGCAGTCGACCTCATCCTAGACTCACTTCTGAACAGAATCAACATCACTCCTCACTTGAGACAGGATGTGCACTATGGTGGAGGGTACACTGGTCCCAGTGAAAGACCAAATGAATAACAAATTAATTATTTGGCCATGGTTGCCTTAGATTGGAGCGTCCAGGAGGAGTTGGATCCGTCAGCAGCTCATCCCTCAGTTTTGCCCAAAGACAAAAACAGTATCACCAGAGTGTGGGGTCTGTAAAACTACTACTGAGTCAAACATATCTGGTTTGAGAGTAATAAATATTCTCCAAGTATTAACCTTGAGAATTTGGATTTACACACAAACGCAGAACAAGACTTCATGGTGAAAGTAAAATCCCTCATAACGAGTCAAGTGCAACACACTCCCAAGCTTTTACCCACTAAATCTCAGAATGTAACTCTGTGTTTCTGCAGAGCAGGGAGCTGAATAAGGCAGGTGGCCCCCTCCTCAGTGTGTCAATCTGCCTGCGAGTGTTGCGGCTGCGAGGAAGGAGGCCTGACTGTGAGAGGATCTGGGTTGTGTAGGAGGTGCCGGGTTGACTGCAGTGCTGCGGGGGAGAAAGCGCGGTCGCCATTCCAACCTCGCGAAGATCGCATCTACTTCCTACTGTGAACTTCTGCTGCTTGCTGCTGTTTCACAACAATGTGTTGTGTTGCAAAAATATTTTTTTTCCCATTCTCTCACGTACTCGTACTGATATGTTAAAAAAGAGAGATGTGGTTGAATTTTTTTTCTGCTGCAACAAACACATCTGGTACACACCGGCTCCGCTTGCCCAAGAAAAAAAACAAACAAAACACAAATCAATTAACCCATCGCCTGTTTACTTGGATTTCTAATGCGACCAGACTTTTAAATAGACTTTATAATCCAATTAAATTACATTTACACTCATGTGTCAAAATGGATCCCGCCGTACATTGATGAGGCATTGATTTCATTCACAGAGTTTTTTTAAAAGCCATTGTGAGGCTCTCATTGCAGATGCAGCTCATTAAAAGCAAGGCCTTTGAAACTGTGTCAGTGTGTCAGTGTGACAGCAGCAGCAACAACAAAGCCACAGGCTCCAGAAGTGGACTTAAACACTTATCTGAATCTGAAAACCAAACCCAAGCTTTATTTCAAGGAAAACTAACCCACAGCTATACAATGAGGCTCAGTGTCCTTATACTGAACTATGCCTACCGATAAATGTTTCCTTGTGTCTTGGGTTTGGATCCGAGCCCTCAGGAGTGAATGTCAGATAGTGACTGTATCTGCAGCGGCCGCATTCATGGAGCCTCTTATCGCTTCCCTCCCCAGGGCCTGGCCATGTGAGCTACGGAGCAGGGAGGTGTGAGCGTGTGTCGCCCTCCCCATCAAACGGCTGTCAGGCCCAGCTTATTATGGGAGCTGCAGGGGGTGGCCGCTGACCTGTGGAGTGACGCCCAGCGTGGTGGCTTCACCCGGGGGGAGGGGAGGGGGGCTTTGTGTCACCCTCACACCCTCCTTCCCTCCCTCCTCCGCCCCCCCAAAAGACACACACACACACTGATCTCCTGACCTATGCCAGCATCATTCATCCTCTCACACAGTCGTGCATTACATTCACACACACACACCTGTCAAAGACTATCCACACCTTCCGAGGGACCCAGGCAGAGGTTAAAGTATAAGAGTGAGAGCGACATAAGAGGAAGGAGAGCGGGAGAGTAACAGACAAAGAGTGAAAGGGGGGGGGAGTGAAAGCATCTTCCAGCAGACCTCCAGGCTTTGTCACCTGTTTTTATCAGCTATGGATCACGCAGGCAGCCCCTGCCCTGACACCATCCTATTTCTCCAAATGTCAGCGGTGATGTCGGAGCTGATATCTCATGGTTGAGGGAGGGGTGGGGGTTGTGGGGGGGGGGACTGGACGGTGAACACATTGTGTGGTACTGATAAGAAGGAGCTTGTGTATTCTGTCAGGTCCTCTCTCATTTCACCAGCAGCGAGGAGAGGGAGCTTGTTTTTGTCACCATCCTGCAGCAGCGTGTGAACACACACACGGTAACGCACATCCCTGCATCTCTGATTCATGAATAAATGAAGACAATGTATATTGTCTCTGCCACTCAGAAGTGAGACATAGGATTTCTTTTTGTTGATCTTTCCAGGTTGTTTGGTGGAGCTGACTTGGACTTGATTCAATAATGCAATATTTGATTTTCAGATAAATCACAGTGGGATGATAAGAAATAGAAGTATTTTTCCAATTCTACATCATGTCATCCAAATGAACCAGTAATTCAAATCTAAATGGGTCACTGAGGCTTTTGTTTCATGCATCATAAATAACAGTGGGACACTGCGCTGAATGTCAGAGTGATGTTGTACATGATATTTTGCTAATATTGTCATTCATACGAGGAGAAATTAATATTGTGATACTGATATCACACAAATACCTTAAGCCAAGCTGTCAATTTGAAAATTGAGCACTTTCTGACACATTAACTCTTTCGCGACCATTGACGAGTTAACTCGTCACAGCCTGCCGGACGTGCACGACCATCGACGAGTTAACTCGTCAAAACTGTTTAACTGATTATGATAATAGACAGTCTCAGGTACCCTGTGTGTGAATATGGTAGTCCTCTGATATGTAAAAACTGTTCAAAAACAAAAAACAAAACAATGTTTTTCATAAACTGTGTGATCTTGGTTTTGTTTGGGTAATTGATCTCCTTGAATGCTGCTCTGGGGACAGCGTGTGGCGAGCTGTGCTGCTGCCGGGCTAGTGTTGCGACTTTCTCGCTGGCGACTTTCCAAACCCTCTTGGCGACTTTTTTTTGTCAAGCAACTAGTGACAAATCTAGCGACTACAAACGTTTCTGGTTTGGAGATTCGGACCTGAAAGCACGTTATCACAGCTGTGTTCACCGTGCAGCGGGCTCTATGAGCTGCCGCCCCCGCCCCAGAGCACTCAGCGGCAGCCAGTCACACAGTAGTGAGACTAGAAATTATTTCAGAGATGCCACATTGCAGAGTAGCGGTAAAATGAGCAGATTGCCACTTTACACAAAAGTGCGTTTTTTTCTGAAACTATGGCGGGAGCTCTGTTTTTCGGAGAAACCGAGCTCTCTTCTCCTTCATACTCATGAACGAAACGGCGGAAAAACTCTCCGTTTTTTTGAGGAGCACGTTGGAAAGTCACTCTTCACCCACGTTAAAAACGGTTTCTAGATAATGCACAGAGTTTGGTTCGACGTGAGAAAAAAGGTAAACGAATAGCCAAAAACATGCGGTCCTGAGCAGATGTGATGAGAAACTTGTGTGGTCGTGAAAGAGTTAAAGGAAAGATCTGAATTTTTTCTCTGTAACTTTAAAAAAGAGCTACAATTTAAAGGTGAAGTATGAAAACATCTGCTGTACCTGGATGGTGTCAGCAGCACCTCCCTGGAGGTTAACCATTTGTTCAATTGTTGGGCTGTAGCATCAGCTTTAGCTGCATAAGCTACTGTACATTTTATAGCGGAAACATTGCTGTTTCCTGAATCCAATAGATTTTCAGTGGAAAATATATATATTTTTTATTTTTTATGTTGAAGCATCCAAACAAGATGCAGTTTCGCAAGTGTCTTTAAAACGCAAGTACATAATGCTTTCTGCTGGGATCTGAATAAATATAACTAAGAATGCTAAGTAGGTGATGGTAGTTATCGTAGATGAACATCCACACACTTGTAACTGAAACTCTGGCCAAGGTGTTTTATGGCTGAACTATAACACTCTGTTATATAATAAACAATAGAACTGAACATTTTGTGAACCTGCGTGACTGACAGATATTGATCACTGAGACAGCACTGACTTAGCATGAGGTCCAGCTTAGGTTAGCGCATTTCTCTGGGGGTTGTGGCTTCATTGAAGGGTAACTGGTAGCTTAGCGCAGTACTCTTTTCATGTATCTCACTCAACGCTGCCTCTTAATTGGTTGTTGAATGCCAAGGGGGAGGGTCTTATCTAATATGAGTCCGTCAGAAAATAATTCAAGGAAGTCAGCAAGCTGCACAGAGATAAGACGGACTTTTGGGACACCGGCAAACGAAAAATAATCCCACAACTGTCAAAATACTGTTTTTAATTCATGGCTTGTTATAATTTCTAATTTATTTCCCCCCCCATCAGTGCCCTGACCCTCCTCAAATCACCGAGATGAACAACAAACACAGAAATCCCCAATCTGACAGTTCTAGCGTCACACAGGATCACATTAGCCAGTAAAAGCTTCCTGGGAAAAAGAAGTTTTCAAGGTCTTTGAATTACACAGGTCCATTATTTTTCAATAATTGTTATAGCTGCTGTGTATAAAATAATTTTCCTCACAAAAATCCCCTTCTTTCCTTCCCTCCCTCCTTCCTTCCTACCTACCGTTCTTTCCCCACTAACTGGGAGTAGAGGGGAAGATGCGTTCTCATGAATGCCAATAAATTAATGAGGGCCCTTCTGTCTGCTTAAACACAGATAATCAGCTAAGAGGCGCCCTGGATGCAGATGCACAGCCTCATGTGTGTATCCCCATAGTTCTTTGTTTTCATCAGTGTTTGTAGAGAAAAGCACAAGCTGTTGGGACTGTTTGCACTCCACACATGACACACACACACATATCCAGAAATCAGGCACAGAGACAAAGCAATTTAGACAAGGACACAAATAATTCTGTGCACACGTGCATATTTCCATAAACAGCCATGCAAGCTCACACCAGAGTTGCATGTGCGTAAAGGGGGTCAGAACTGCTTTCAAATGCATAAAGTCATGTTTTAAGTTACACTGAGGACAACAAGTCACGGCTAATGATAATAGAGCAGAAAAATATGCCTCCTTTGTCCTTAGTTAACTTGCAGATATATGGTAACAAACAAAAAGTCGAGGACATTTCACATCCCCCAAGATGAAGTAACATGTTGTTTCCTAGCTCTTCAAACACTTACACACAAACACAAGTCATCCAACACGTTCAATTCATTAAACAGACGCTCAGGTTCACTAGGGATCGCGGTGAGATACTCAGGCATGTAGTTCATTTTCTCCGCCGTTCCTCCGGTCTGATTGAAGTTGACGGCCTTTGATCTCGACGAGCACGCCAAAGTAAAACATGCAGTGAGACGAGGCTCGGTATTACTCATGGATGACACCACGCTGATGTCATCCTCATTCACCACAGTGAGACTTACCCACAGTGAGATTACTTTTATCCCAATGAATTAATGAGCCGGTACAAGTGAGAAAAAATGAAGGTGAACGAGTATAATGACCTCCAGGACTTTGTTTGCTTCTGTAATTGGTTTCTTGTTGTTTCTGTGCACGTACTGTATACAGAAGACGATAACCTCCTATCACAGCACTTCACCTCAGAACAGCAAACAGCCAAACAAGTATACTTTCCCCTCCGTCTGACACCCAGCAGTGAGCTCTGGAGAAATTTGTTCTGTGATGAACAAGCTTCGGTTCCTTAGGGAAAACGGTGTATGTCATGGTTTGTTTGTGCGGCTCCTCCTTGGCGATAGCTGAGATGAGAGAAATCAGTACAGACGGAAGCACATACGGGAGATAAAAGTAATTTTGAAGAGCTCTGCTCAGGTTGGGTTGGGAAGGTGTAAGGAAACGAGGAGGAGGAGGAGGAGGGTGGGGGCTGTTCAATTGATATGTGGCTGAAAAGGTCAGCCGGGTTCTCACTGAGATAAGAAACAGATGAAAAGGAAAAGGTCAATTCATCAGCTCCCTCTTAAATCCCCTCTTCTCCTGCATGGTGAGATTTAGTGAACTGGCTGATAAAACCCATTGACTTCATGTCTTGTGGCAAATGTGGCATCATTTGTATCTGTGGAGAACGGTGCACGTCTCCGGGCCAAAAGGTATGATCCCATCTTCAAGTCCTTCTTTGTTTTTTCCTTATCTAAAACAACAGCATTTAAATACAAACTATCTGCAGTCCATTATAGAAGCTGCCAAGTGCCTGAATGTGGGATTCACACAAAATTTCACTATGAACTCAGTGGTTATGCAACAACCTGCCCCTCCAACCTGAGGAGTATTACTGTAGGAAGAGCCTTAGATGAGGAGCCTTAGATGAGGAGATGGGAGCTATAGAGTATAAGAGGAATACACAGCTTCTTGTAAACAGTCAAAATTGAAAAAGATAATCTCAGCAAACTCAGATCTCAATTTCAGCCACTGGAAATCCAGAGACAGACAGCAGCCAAGCTCACAGACATCCATTTGTACTGTAATCAAACATGGTTGGCTGACAGATCAGGCGTCTGCTAGAAGCCCAGAAAGAGCATTGGAAATGATGATGGGAATGGAGCTGACTCAGAAATATGGTTCTTTCGATTACAGTGGCACAGAGAGAATTTGTGAGTGTATGTATTTATCCATCTGTCTGTCCACGTACCTAATGAGAGCTCTCTGCAGTCTGGACCTTTGCTGTGCTGCTTGAAAAAAAAAAAGCAGTGCAGAAAACCAGGATTATATTTCATACTAATCTTTCCTGGGTGGACACGAGATCAATCAAACTGCGTGTTTTTGTTTTTTCCACCCTCTCCTCCACCTCTTTCTCCACTGCTATCAATTTCAATGGTTGAGGGACATCCTTCAAAAAAAACATAATGGGACAAGAAGATGGATGAGAACATTTGTAGGTAGCTGTCTGGACACGGTGCTGAAGATGTGGTGGGGGCTGAGAGGACGGTTCAGCAGCCTTAATGTACCATCAAAGCCGCCATATGCGCATGAATACATGAAGTGGGAGGTCTGATGGTCTCAAAAGTATTTCCTCTGATGTAATTTTCTATTAAGGCCTGCAACTCATTCTCATTACGAAGGAGTGTGCAGAATATGTTCAAATTAGTCAATGCATCACTTATTTTGCAGGAGTCCTTTGACACCAGAGAAATTAGGCAAAAGTTCATGATCGACTTTTTGACAGTGGACTAATAAGTCGCAGGAGACGACCGTTAGGGCTATACAGTATGTGAACTTCTAGAGTGCAAGGTAAAACATTCAATTAATGTGAACTGATATTAACTGCTCAATCTGTATTTTAATAATCTGAATAATAATTCACACAATTACTAATAATAGCAACTTAAATGCAAAGATACAGCTCAAAGTGTTTCACAAAACAATGTTGAGAGGAAAAATGTACAAAAAAAGCAGTCAAGTCAATTTTATTCATAAAGCACCAGTTCCCATCTCAAGGCCCAGAATACTTCCTTGAGGAACTCCACCAATAGGATTTTGTGTCTCGCACTTTTTATTTGAGTGAAAAACTTCCTGATGAGTCAGAATGAAACAGCAAAAAGTCACTTTTTGTCAGTAAAATCCACATTTACTTGCTCTGTTAGGGAGTCAAATAACATCTTCTGAGCAGAAAATAAACTTTTACTTCCAAAGCTCTGGTGGACTAAAATAGTTCTTCTCCCACTTTGCAACTCTACACGCTACATGCAAGACTAATGCCCCTGCTTACACAAATGTGGCCTGGAATGTGGCGGAGGCTTTCTGCATGTGATGATCCATGAAGCCCGCTGCAGTTTGCCAGCTCTTTTCTCAGAGCGCCTGCTCCTTGTGATAGCTGCTCAACCTTTTTATTGAATGCGTATCCATTACACACATGGCCAGTGGTGTCCCAGAAAACAGCAGCAAGTCAGCTGTGTCCTCCCTGGACCGTCTGCGGTCCACAGGTTTTCACATCTGGTGCTCCTACACAGAAAAGACCACAGCAGGACAAAAACTCCTGGGAATCTCCCTCACTCTGGGAACAAATGTATTCCAGATTCACTTCATTTCACATGTGTCTGTCCCGTCCTGTCAACCTGGTGACACAGGCTCAACACGACATGGCTTAACTCCCAGCTTCCATTACAGGTGGCCTCATGAGCTCCGTCACACCCAAAAATTCATGAACACAGCTTTCTGGTTTTTCTAGTTAGCATATTCACTATGTTTTTGTTTCCTGTAGACATATACAGAATGTGTGTGTGTGTGCATGAGCTGTGTGGGTGCTTCATTCTCATTCATATGCATCAGCAAGTTATCAGGGAGTGCTGTGCCTCATTGAGCCAAGAAGCCGCTTTCCATTTATTTCTCAAATGCAGCAGAGAGAGAGAGAGTCTGCTTCTGTCTAATAAAACTTATAAAAATGGCTATGCCACTTTAAAAACTTCTGGTTACTAAAAAGAAAGCCAGGCTCATTGGAAAACTACGAAACAGGATAATGAAATATGGAAGCTCTATACTCTGCACTGTGAAGGATGAAATTCATTACCCAGCAACATTTAGAGCGGCTGTCTGCTACTGTTAGCCGAGCGGCGGCTTAAGGTCGTCGCTAACTGCCGAGCGCTGACAAGCTTTTGCTGCGATTGTAATTTCAATACAAAAACGATTGTATCAAAAGACATCGCTGTTGGCACACTTGCTGGCTGCAAAAATCTCATCCTACCCGCATGACTCTGAGCTACGCTGCGTCGTTTCCCTCATCAACATCTGCCATCCTGCTAATTAGCTCAAAAAAGCCACACATCACTGGGTTTCAGCGGTGCACAAACAATGTGTGACACTCACGAGGGGTGCTCGCGGACACAATGGGAATTAAAAAGCGCTGCCAGATCACAGAATGAATCAACTACAGTCTGTTATTGTCTACACACACAAAAAATCACTTGCAGCCTGGTGGAGAAGCTGTGAAGAGTCTGGCTGACCGCGGTGTGAGAGCTGCTGAACTTCAGGTCAGAAGGTTCAACGAGGTTTCATCCTTGTTGACCAAAGATTAGGTAAAGATACTAGGCTACTACTGCTTCTCCTTAGCACAGAGGACAATCATTGCGAGGTTAACCAGAGTGGAATCCAGCAGAGAGCAGCCTGGAGCAAAGACTGAAACCAGTGTAATCAAGAATGATGAGAGATCAGAGGAATCAAAAAAAGAGAGAGAAAGACAAAGAAAGGAAAAGGGATGAGCAGTGATCAGCCACAGGCAGGTGTAAAAAAATAAAAGTAGGACTTTGGAAAGTGAGGAAAAATAGCACGGCTGTGCATGTCTGTCCTTGTCCGAGCAAGAAAGCTGATTCAATAAATGAAAAAAAATGTCAGGCCTTTGAGATGAGCATCGCAGGTCAGCTGAGAAAGGGTGGCCACATTTCCATACAGAACACCGGCAGCCGTGAGAACAGAGAGGAAGGGGGGGGGGGACTGGTGAGAGAGCTAGTCATAAATCTCCCACAGCTACCGGGGTCAGCCAGAGGGACAGAGTGTCAAAATTGTTTCTGGGTGTGAAGGGAAGGGGAGGAAGGTGTCTAACCCACCACTGTGACTGACTCCTGCTCCCTGAATCAACCTGCTGCAAGGCCGGTCAGTCACGCTGTGACACTACACCAAACCCACTTCTGCCTCATTTGCATACACACACATACACGCACTCATCGACTCTGCATAATCAGCGGCGGGCGTATGTGTAATATGTCGAGGCGTGCGCGTTTCAGACGGGCAGGACAAAAAAGACAAAATAAAGAACTGAGAGAGGAGGAGCTGAGCGAGCAGACAGATGAGACGATATGTGTGTGTGTGTGTGTGTGTGTGTGTGTGTGAGAGAGAGAGGATTAGGCTGGCGGTGTTCTGAGCGGTGAGCGGTCCCGCTGTCACAACACACTTCTACCTGACCACAAAGACACAGTGACACACTTGTGTAGCTGCAGGGAGAAAAGCGCCACTTTCTGGAGGAGACTCTCTTTTTTTTCTCCCCGTCTGTCTGTCTCCTTCTCTCCACCAGCAGTGTTGTTTTTACATATTTACTGCACTGTTGAGGGTGTGCTCCTTTTTTTTTAGTCTCGGAGGACTTGTTTGAGATGTCTGGGAGATGAGGTGGTGGTTTTTTTTCACTATACCTGTCAAAGCCAAAAAAGCTTGTGTCTCCTTTCCCTCTCTTGTCCTCTGCTTGTATTAATGCTGCTGTCCTTCCCTTAATTTCCCTCTCTACCCCCCCTCTTGTTCCCTTCCAAGCACTTTCTCCACCAACTGCATCTTTAACAGCTTACTCTCTATTCCCATCCCAGTCTTTATCCTCTATGCTCTATATCCTCCCGCCTTGCCTCCCACAGCGGTGATCAGAAACTAGGTGCTGATGTTGCATCTCCTGCATGAACTGGCTCACAGTTATCAGTGGGTGGACACACAGACAAGCCAGAGAGCTCCTGTCAACGGGGTGAGTGTGCCCTGGAGACCATACATATAGCCCACATGGTGGATACTGATCCCCTCTGCTGCACCACAAGGAAAAAAAAGTCGCTGTTTCTTAACAACTGGTGCGAAGAGAGCCACGAGCCGAGATAAGCACCGAGACAGCACTATTTTTATGGTCCTCCCGAGGCTGCGGCGGCTACCTACTCATCCGTCATGGGCTCTTAACAACCCCTGTTTGTTTGCTAATATTAAAACAGACCATTAGTGGATGCAGCCTGAGCCTCTTCCTGCAGCCAATCCAATGCAGCACATCTCTGGTTGCTGGTCCGATTTTAAAAACTGCTTGAATGACCACACAGAGAGCCAGAGTTTGAGAGCGTCTCAAGTAGAAGTGAGTGGCCCACGGGGCTGAGAGCTACAGGCGGTGGTTAACCCCCGGCAGGTTTACCTCCCCCCGTCGCCTCACATGGGCAGAGAGAGACATTCCACGTCTAATTAATGCACAGGATGGTTGTATAAAACAGCTAATGAGGCTGTGATCAGAGTGGTGTGAAGGCAGGCGCTATCCGAAGTGTGTGTGTGTATGTGGTGGTGGTGGTGGTGGGGGGGGGGGGTTGAGCACTACTCCACTTCCACGAGACACTGAGCCTCACAAGTCATTAGCCTGTCACAGGAAGAGAGCGGATAGGGAGACTGGAGGTGATTAGGTGAATACTTGTTTATCCGTGATGCTTCCCCTCAGTCTGTGAGACCTATTGTTAACGAAGACCCGGTGTTCACCTGCTAAACATTCAGAATTGACTCCATGTAAAATAAAAAATAAAAAAGAAGAAGAGAAAAAAGAAGCAGGTCATGGATCTCTCATGAAAACACAACATTTTCCTGCAGTTGCGTCAGCGGTCGTGCAAAGCATGACTGAGTCTGCAGGAGCTGCAGAAATGCATATTGTGTTTGTGTGCCGAGATCAGTATCATTAAGACCCGAGTGTTCTCCGTGAAGGGAAGAAAAAAAGAACCCGCCGACACACCGCTGAAGTCTGTCAAAGTCACCGCACGGAGAGAAAACTTTTAATGACCACGTTGTGTTTGGTGACACGTTTTGATCATCATTCAAGGACACGCAACGAATTAGCACAGATCCAGGCTACCATGTGTCCATGTGACTACCATGCTTGTCATCTGCTCAGAGGCTTCTTTTCTATTAAAAAGAAAAAAGAAAAAGAAAAAGAAAAACTTGCTCCCTCAGCACAGTCCCTTCAGCAGGATGAATGGGCTGCTCGCAAGATGCTCTCTAAGCAACTGCTCATTACTCAAAACACATCTGCTGGCGAGTGGGAAGTCTCTCTCTGTCCAATTTGTCGCCTCAGTTTCATTTTGTGTCTTAATTCACTCACTCACATCTTCTCCCATCTCCTCCATAAAACACCCTGCAACAAGGCTGTCTTGTTTTGGAACATCTCTCCAAAAACAGGTAGCAACAACAACAATAACAACAGCAGCAGCAGCAGCAGCCTGGAACTGCTCTCAGCACAACACGCATAATCAATCACACACAGACTCACAACTGCTCACCTGTGCAATCTCATACAGCAGCTTGTAGTGTTCCTCTCGCTTCTGTAAAGTGCACAGATTGCAGCCCATTATAGTAGTCGTGGAAACGCCAGGCGTCCAATTCTCCCCGAGTAGTGGTGGCACGGACACAGGGGGTCAACCCTCCACACCGGTGCTCCGGTTCTCATCAGTCACTCCATAGCAAGCATCTCTCTTTCATGGCATCCCATTCACACATTCAGACAGTCAGAGGCGGGCTCAGCTCAGAGGAAACAGAACAGAGAGCTCCAGCTGACTCTCACTGATGAAGGTTCAGATGTGAACGCTGTGGCAGCAGTGGTTCAACTGGCAGCCGCTGGTTCAGCATCAGCCCGTGTTGTCTCTCCTCTCTCTCTCCTCTCCACCGCTCTCTCTGTGTTTCACAGACTCACACACATGCACACACTGGCACGCCGGAGTTGAGACTCACTGGCTCACTGAGACACTCCCCCCTCTTCTTTTCTTCCCCTCCTCAGCCCTGCATGGCGCACGCACATGACTATACGCTGATACCAGATCATGAATAATGAGGGAGAGCACTGTGATATTCATGAGTGAGGCGGAGGCAGGGGAGGGGACTGGAGGAGAGGGAGGAGTGTGACAGAGCAGGAGCGCTGGTTCATTAAAAGTGAGGCACAGTTATACTGTACAATAGGCTTCTTTGTGCAAGCAGCTCCCGTGATGGGCTCGGGCAGGGCTGACTGCGCCGAGACGGCACGCTGCAGACCGATGGTTTCTACAGCCGATGGGTAACCTGCTGTACCTGCACTTGATGCTGTTGTTGATGCTGTTCACTGAGCGTTTTTGAGGTTGTGTTGCCATGTGCTGCTTATTTCTGATCAACATGACCAGTCAAGCTGGTTAAGATGGAACTATCACTAATTAAAGTAATTAATTAATCAATTAGTCAATCTAAGATAATTTTAAAAAAAACAACAATTAGGATGTCTAACTGCTTATGTAGAAACTAACTTCACATTTTGTGGTCCCAAAGACAAATTCCTGCATTTCTATGTTTCATGTCACTGTATGAGAAATACCTTTGAGTTCAGGACCACTAGACAGACAAGACAAGCAACTTAAAGATTTCAACTTCATCACTATTTTTTGAAAATTTTATTGAATAAACTTCATTTACTAAAAAAGGTTGATGGATTATGGGGGTCCTATGATAGTACAGTATGATATCTATGTTTTGAACTTGATAAACAGTTTGGCATCTTTCTGGTTTTCTGTTGTTTTTTTGTTTGGCACCATTGAAATGTAAATAGTTAAGGCTTAATATGTGAATAGGATTAAAGCGTAGGCAGGTACAAGCTTAAAAGCTTCATCCTACTCTTTGTCAGCATACACAATAGATCATCACAAGTTTGATCTGCATTTCTTAACCACTATAATTGATGTTTTTTTGTTTTGGTTTGGTAGTGTATGGTCTAATGCTCTGTGTTGTGTGTTTTATTAAACCAAATATCTTAAGTTTGATGTTGGTCGGACAAAAGAGTATTTGATGACATCATCCTTGGCATTGTTTCAGGCATTTTTCATTTTCTTCTTACAGTTCATTAACTAAATGATTAATCAATCAATCACAACTGAGAAAATAACCTGCAGTTCAAGTGATAACAATCATTAGCTGCAGTTCTACTCACTTATTATACAGAGATGAGAGTGAGCTCGTCTTTCTACATCAACATAATACAAATCTATAGCATTTCAAGAGCACATACAGTTAATGGACCTCCACTCTGCAGTGTCGAACTATCTTAAAGGTGAAATATGAACTGACTGCTCGGGATGAGAAGTGGTCTAATACAAGAGAGAAAAAAAACAATTACATTTTTATAACTCAGCCGGCACTACAGGTGTCACTGGTAATGGGCCGTCCTCACAGCAAATTGGCAATCAACAAAGCCAGGGACTTCAGAGACGATATATCAACCACTGCCTTTCCTCAAACTGCGATAATTACAAGACAATAGACCTTGGCTATTGTCTCAGTCAAGAAGCCCCCTTTCGCTAGCAGGAAGCCACACTAACGAGCAATAATTGTTAATAAATTGGCCTCCGAGCCAACAGCGGGGCTCTCTGCGCAGAATACAGCTAAGAGTAGATGAGCGCTCATCAGCTGGCTACTGGGCATCCCACCCCCGGGGACTCCATAATCCGATTTTGTGGGCTTTAATTTTGCTCCGCTGCCTGGAGGCAAGCCAAACAGAGACCTACATCATACAGCGCCATTATGGTTAATACATCCTCCATCCTTCCCCTTTCGTCTCCAGCACCCAAAACCGTCCTCGCTGCCATCCGCTGCTCCTCCCGAGGAAGCCAAGAGGAGTGGGTTTTCTGCAGTTGCCAGGCAATATCAAATCCATGAAGTGCTGTTCACTAAAGTGTCAATTTGACATCAAAGGGTCTTGTTGGGAGACTAGGGAGTGGGGTTATAATACTGCATTTGATGAACAGGGGCGCTATGTTTGCTTGCGGTAAAATGGACTGTGAAAAAAATGTGAGTCAGGCGGTCCTCTGAAATTGTATATCAAGGACTGAAAGCTATGAAGTGCTTGGACGCGAGCAGCGCTGCCTGTCTGTCTCTAGTCAGCACAGATGCGAAATGTAAAACACTCAGGGTCAAACACAACGTCCCCTCAGCACAGACAGACAAATATTAAACTGAGAATCTGCTGACAGCATCCAATATTAGAAAACCTAAAGAATTGTACCCAGAGTTCAGGTCTGTCCGACCATCGCTCTGTGACGTTGCGCTCGCTGACCCCTAAAGGTTAAGATGTTCATCGGTCACCCAAATGGTCTTTCTCATCATCTGTGAAGCGAGACTGATACAGTAGCCTCTGCCTGCGGTCAAGCAGTAGCTCTCGGTGGGACATGCAGAGTGAAGGATGCTCTTTGAAGAGAGCATTAAGGCTGATAAAAGCTCTCCCGAGGTGCTTTATGGCCACGGGTTTTTACTTTGTGACGGGGTGAATTTACCTGAGACTGCATTTCAGATGCGACCTGAGGGCAACATCGGCACATTATAGTTAACACTTAGTGAAACCATTCACTTTGTGACAAGGTGAAGCTTCGCTGGACGTACAATTCGTCTCTCTGCCTGTCCCTGCTGGATGCTTTATGTAAAAGTTATGACCAGTGTTAAGAATATGTGCAACTTGCTCAATGTGATTTACTGTTTTAACATTTACTGTATATGGAAAATGAAAGTAGCCATTGTGTATCAAGTCTGTATTTCATGTTGACGACCACTGATTCCCCGTCCTCCTCTTGTCCTTTCGACTTCCCCGCCGTCCTTTCCTACTGTCCGGCGGTTGTTTATCATCCAGTCTGCCCTTTGCCTGCTCGGGTAGAAACGCGCCCCTCGATCGTGTTCGTTCTCTCAGTTAATGGGCCTCGCATCGCCAGGGCATAGAGAAGCGATTTGTCCTCACCATGATGGGTGTATTTTGAGCTTTCTTCAATTGCATTTCTGACAAACTGATATTTGAGCTCACCTCAAACCTAGAGCTATAACCTTCAGCCAAGTGTGTAATGCGGGTGGCTTCATACAGCCCATGTCCACATGCGGTAATGCTCAGATACACACAGAGTATCTCTCTGTCCGTCTGGTCACATATATACACAGAGAAGAGGCTCAGATGCAACTGCAAAACGAGCAATAAAATCAAAACTGATCTGAATGCAGCCACTGTAGAATGTGAAATAACACTCAGTACCCACAAACTGATTTGGATCGATTTCTTGCCCAGGGATAAACACCGCCAACTGTCACTCACCACCGCACAAAAGTTGGATCACTTCAATATTTCACTGCTACTGGGTCAACAGACTGATATGCTTTGCATCTGAATGCCTTCGACATGCAGCAGGTAAAACACGCCGTGTGTTTTTCTTCTTCCATTCTGGCAGCAACTTTTCCAGACATTTGCAGCTGCCAGTCACTGCTATTGTCAGGAGGAAGAGCCTTTGTTAGCAGCTCCGGTGACAGGAGCCCAGGCTCAGGCTGCTATTTAAACATTTTTGCAAATACAGTACGAGATGAAATCTAATCGACAGAAAGCTTCGGTCTGGACGGAGCAGCGTAGATCATCCCGGACTAGTGGAGATGTATTTTAACAGCTTATGGTAACCTTGACAACAAACAAGAGCGCATCTTAAAAGAGCTGCAGATTTAATAAGAAGCGGTTATTGCTGTGATTACTCGTCTGTGGCAGTGTCTGTCAGGAATATCAAGTGTCCCCGCAGTGTTTAATACATAAACAGGTTTATTAGGCCGGCCCCGACACACCAGGTGGATGCAAATCTCTTCGGTGTGAGCACTTGAAGCTTGTAGCTTGTAAAGATTGAAATCCTGTTCACGTGAATGGAGAGCCGTGGGGATTGAAGAGTGGTTTGTGATGGGACGAGCAGCTCAGATGCGACGGCCGCCGTAGAGCAGCCGCTCCTCCTGGGTATCCATGTGACCTGATTTGGGAGTAATTAAATGAGGCCCTTTTATGAATGAATCATCGTCACACAGCCAGCTCCTGAGATGACAGCTTTGACAGAGACTCGGTGTATTGCGCACATGCGAACACACAGGTGGGCGCTTGAGAGCCGATGTGGCCGGACTGTGGGGGGGCCGACCAAAACATCTCTTTCAATGACAATAAATTATTAAAAAGGCCTGAATCTTTAATTCATGTGGGAACATGACCATGGATAAAAATAACACAGCAGGATAACATATGTGCTTTCCAGGCGACCAACATACTGGTGAGTCTAAACAGCTGTTTAAATTCATATTTCTGGGTGTCTATGCCCAAGTTCTTAGTCAATAGTCTGAATGTATTTAGGTACAGTATCTACCTCACTAAAATCTGTTAGGTAATGTTAGTAACTTAAAGGGATAGTTCAACATTTTGGCAAATTTGCCCATTGCCATAATCCCTACAGTTTTAAGAGTAGGTTCATTACCTTTAATTGTTGGTGCAGGCTATTTTTAGAACAGCGGAGCAGAGCCATGAGCTGCACATTCACCATGCTTCTGGATAATAACAGAACATTACCAGAAGGAGTTGTAAATTCAGTAAATTCATGCAAAAAGGCTGATACACGTTCCCGTCGGAGGCAGTTTTTTGGCACGCAGTCTTTTCATTTGCCTAGAAAACAACAACAACAACAACAACAACAACTGTCTCATAACGTTCCGTTATTATCTCATAGCGTGGTGAATGTGTAGGTCACAAATTGTCCACGAGAGCATTTTGGAGTTGTTGGATTGTGTATTTGATGAGTTGAAACCAAGAAATCCCATGAGCCTCTGTAGCGTAGATCTGCTCCATCATTCTCAAAATAGCTTGCACCACCAATTAAAGAGAGAAAGAAAGAGTCATAGTATGTTTTGACATTTTGTTTGACACTCTTCCAAAGTGAATGTTTGCTTCGTTGCTAATGAGCCTCTTCACTGGGACTTCACATCACCCCTGGTGAGTTTTCCCCTCCACTTCTACAAAAAGCAGCACCTAACAAGAACACACCACAACACAGACGTCCTACATGAAGCCTGGTTAACCCTGATGGCCCCCTGTGTGCCTGAAGATTAAACAAAGTGCACATCAGACAGGAAGCTCCTGCTTCTTTTCTCTACCTGACCTGGGAACTGCTGAGAAGGTGACATGTGCCGAGCGTTCGGTTAAGACTGTTGAAGAAAGCTGAATAGTAAAATCAAAGAGTGTGCAGGATCAAGATGTGATATCTGTCTGTGTGGAGCTGCTGTGCTGCGGCTGCTGCCCAAACCTACTGTATCTGAGATGGGAGATTTTTTTAAATCTTGGTTTAATACGCGTGACTCAAATTGGGATGAGGCAATGTGATGACACACCATGATTACCATGCCTTTAATCTCCTGGGTGTTATTGGACAGTGTTTCAGATCAATAAGCAGAACTGTTACATGGTAACACTGGATTTACAGTGTTCTTACATCAGTGTGATAAAGCACATTTGAGGATTTGATATTATCCATCAAGAGATTCTTAAAACGTACTGCAACACTTCTGTATTACACTTTCATTAAGTTTCACAAGGAACATCTTTTAGAAAAAAAAAAACGATGAAAGTCAAATCATCACAGGCCAAGATATCCCATAATGCAACAATCTCATACGATATAATCTTTCAACATTAAATCTTTATCATCTAACACTCAGTGTGTGACTTCACCTCAGTCCTCTGAATCCCAGGTTGAGCCAATTAATTACCTTAATAATTACACACTAAATGATTTACAATATTT
The DNA here is from genome assembly GCA_030347415.2 of Decapterus maruadsi. Classification (NCBI taxonomy): domain Eukaryota; kingdom Metazoa; phylum Chordata; class Actinopteri; order Carangiformes; family Carangidae; genus Decapterus; species Decapterus maruadsi. The sequence continues at coordinate 6,377,540 of CM064893.1, forward strand.
ACATAATGAAACTCGGCTATATTAATTTCCTTTCAGTCACTGGAGCGCAATCAAATTCTCAACTCCCCGAGAGATGTCTTCAATATAGTCATGTTGCCAGTAAATATAACACGACATAATGAATATGGTAGACTGCATTTGAGATATCACACAAAGAGAGGAGCCATCACATCTCCACTAACCAGAAAATAAAACATATGAACAAAGACAAGATTTTTCCTCCCTTTTTGTCATATGCACCTATACATGCCATACCTTAAAGGACCATAAATCAGTCTTTATATTGGACACTCACTGCCTGGATAGTTCATGTGCAGCGTGCTAGTCCCAATTCCTCCAGCACGTCAAAATGTCCATCATGTGTGAACCTGCTGCAAATGAGTAAAAAAAAAGAAGTGCTACAGCACTTTAACACATGTAAGACTAGTGACCTTTTCAGAGAGGGAACAGTCAGTTTGACGCTTTAAGCTGCAGGAGGAGATGGGGTGATGGGATGGAAAGGGGGGGAGGCAGTGGGTGAGTGAAAGGCAAACTCTCTGCTGGATGCTGCTGTCTACTTTCATATTCACTCAACACTAGGCTGCAGAGTGTGTGGCCTGCCGCTAACTGCCGCTTGGAAAACACTCACAACCCCATGACAGCATGACCTCGACACCAGCCGGGCAGCACGACGCCCTCAGGACTTCCTGCACTTACTGCTGCACCAGTCTCCCTGCTGCTCTGGAGGAACAGGGGTGAAAACGTTAGATACTGTATGTAGTAAAGTTTTCCCCTCCATCCTCGTCATGAAGTGATATGGAGCATAAACAAAGCTCAGCTGTGAAGCATGCGTGGTGTATCTGTAGATCTATCAGAGACATGTCTGAGGTCCACAGTCCTGCCTGCTCTTGTTTGCCCGGGGTGTTAAATGATGTTTGTGGCCAGATACAAGCTCTCTGTGTGCTGGGCGCCACCCATTTTTATTATATTATCTGACATACTGATCAAGGACATATTGTGATAAATGTATAGTTCCCAGGTGCTTCTGAGTCTCAGATAGACCTGCCAAGATAGGAAATGTAATATTGTATTTCTATGTTTCAAGGAGGGCAGCAGTACTGCAGACGCTGGGTGCAGGGTGTCAGAGAAAAATGTTTTTGGTCTCGTCAATGAACAAGTATTCCATCAAATCACGTGATGCAGATTTGAGATAACCTCAGCTGATTGTCTTTTCTGTATCCACGAGTTTCAGTAATCAAAAGTGGAATTGGCGACACATAATAGTTTTAATATTTTATGTTTTTATATTCGAGACATGCATTTTAAAAAAGAAAACAAATGCGTTAAAATCAATTCGTCACAGAAGCTCAAGGTGGCAAATTGCACTGACACCAAGCAGCAAACATGTACAACAGGCAGGTCATTGATTTAAGACTCTGCCCACTGCCGCCTGAGTACTTGTCGATACGCAGTCAATACACTTTTGATTGTGGATGAGAGTTTTGTGCTCCTGAAGAGAGGAAGTAAATCTATAGAGACAATCAGCTCAGAGGGCAAACAGGTTAGACTCCGCGCCTGAACCTGCTCTGCTCTGTCTATTCAAGTCTTATGCTGATTCCAGCATAAACAAAACCTGTGGCCTCTCATTGTGTCCCACCCGAGGCCTTTTGAGGCTATGTCAGACTCACAGGTCACCTCATTCCAGCAACACAATGGCCGCGTCCTCGAGGTTTTTCCCAATATCACATTGAGACAAAGTCACGACCTGCGTGTGTTGATGAACTGTCCATGGGAAAATACTGCACACGAGAGTAGGAAAACATTTTCATTGTGCATCAGTACAGAAGCACTAATCACTATTTCTAATGATAAAAAATCTAATATTTGTGATGCTAATGGGATGCACTGCACTTACACCTGTCCAACACCCAATTACACCGATATTTAATGGGCTGACAGCATTGTATTTCATGTAGACATGGTCAAGATGATGCTGAAGTTCAAACTGAGCACCAGAATGAATCATTTCTCAGACTATGTCTACAGTTCACAGCGAGTTGTACATAAAAGAGAAAACATCCAGTGAACCACAGGTCTCTGGGTACCTTGTTGATTCCATAGGTAAGACTGGAGCTGATAGAAAGACAACAGCTAACAACTCAAATAACCACTCGTTTCAACTGAGGTCTGCAGAAAAAGATCTCTGAAGGCACAGGACGTGGGACCTTGATACAGATGAGCTACTGTACGGCTGGAGAAGATCACACCTGCTGTCACAGATTCACCAAAATTTGGTGCAACATAAAACAATACACCCACAGTTCAGGTGATGGTGTAATGATGTGGGTGATTTTTTTTTCATTTGGCTCATTTGCCCTATAAGTGAGCACAATTTAAACGCCAAAGCCAACCTGAGTGCTGACTGCGTTGACCCCTTTGTGACCACAGTGTACCATCTTCTGACTGGCTGCTTCAAGCAGGACAAAGGCAAAGCCTAAATAATCTCAAAGTGGACTCTTGAACATGATGAGGAGTTCACTGGACTCAAACAGTCTTCACAGACACCAGATCTCAGTCCAATCCTCTTGAAGGTGTTGGAACAAGAGATTCACCGGGATGTGCAGCTGACAGATCTGCAGCAGCTGGACGATGCTCTCAGGTCAATATATGGACCAAACTTGTGAGCAACATTTTCAGCACCTTGTACTGATGCTGTTCTGAGCTCAAAAGGAAATCCAACCCGGTACTAGTAAGGTGAACCCAACAGGGGGTAGTAGGTGCATGGTGCTTTTCTAGTCTTGACTACTTGAAGCACTTCAATGGAAGCCACATTCGTCCATTCCAACACTCACATCAATGCAGCACTTTTCTATCGTACACATACATTTGCGTGACGCTAAATGAGGTTCAGTATTTTGCCCAAAGACACATCAAGATGTGGACCAAGGGAGCCAGGAATCCTACATTGACCCTCTGATTGGTGGATGACTGGCTCTACCCCATGAGAGTCGTTGTCAGACTTCAGAGGGAGAAATTTGACACACTTAAATGCTAGGAAGAACTTCTCAAAGTTATCTTCTTTCTGCTTGTTGTTTTGATTTTTTTCTGGGCAGTAGAAGTTCTGGCTTCTTTCCATTCAGGGCTCAGACAGCTTTTTGAAGCCGATAATGAGAAACCAACTGCTTGTAAAAGAAGTTCGAAATATGCAAGAAGTCGTGTTTGTCCTTTGCCTCCAAGTGGTAGAAATGCTATAAATGCAAACCTCCAAGTAGATACGTGTGTGGTGCATTTAATTTCAATCTGCAGGTCACTGAGGACTTGTCCATGTCTGCCTCTCGCCTCTCGAGCACCTCTACAGCTTGATTTAAGCTACATTTTCATGGCAACTATCAAAGTGCAAATAAATAAATAAATATATGTGTGTTTTGTGAGCTTCTGGCAGCAAGATTGAATCATAAAAAGCTGATGTAAAAGATTTAACACAGGAAAATGATACAGGTTTTTTTTTCCTGAACTATTTGCCAATTTATTGTCAATCTGTAGTTTTTAAAGTGACAGCACAATCTTTCGTTGCACCCCGTAGTGTGACCTTGGCATTAAGGTTGTGTAAAAAATCAGCTGATGTAATTTTCCCTGTTGTTCCAAAGCAGTGAGGCAAAGATAATGAGATTTAGAAACATTGGAAAACAAAGTATATTTCAATCTAGTTAGACTTTGGCAGCAGCATAGTAATTTGTGTTTGCTCTACATCAGTGCAGCAGCAGGCCTTCACCAGCACCTTCATGTGCTCTATAATTTGTGCCGTGATGGGCTTGTTCATTGTGCTCTTCCAAGCGCTTCAGCTGGACTAGTGAGTGCACAAACACACCTCCATTTCCTATATTCTTTTTCTTTTCTTTTTTTTTATCCCATTTCTTTTCCAGTGACTTCTATTCCTTGCCGTGCCGGTTGGAAGAAAGTCTTTGGTTCGCCCGAGGATCAGCTTAAAACCGTTCCCTAAACTGCAATGCTCCAGAATGAGAATGGCTACAGATCCGGTGGTAATAACAGACCTGCAGATGGATCACACGCTTGTTTTTCAGCGCACAGATTAGTCTGGAATTATGATGATACCCAGGGGGCAGGAATCTTATTTTCTTCCCCTCCTGATAAGAAAACAAGAGCAGACGACAACCAAAAGGAAAGAGAGGGGAGAGGGAGATGTGTGTGTGATTTAACATGCTGTGCTGCATGCTGGTGTGTTGGCACTCCAATTTAGGGGACTGGATCAGATAGTGTCCGACTGGAATTGTTTCAGTGTTGGCTATGACAAATACAGCTTCATGTCCCACAGAACAATGGAGTTTACATCCATTCTGCACCACAAAAACCACCTTTAATTACACGTGCGGTTATCACAGAAGCTCTTCTCATACATAACCCGTGGATAATGTGAGTGTGGAGTTTCTGTAGCAAAGAGGCGAATAAGGAATGTAGAAATATCACCTGGAGAAAACAAGCCAGTGCTCAAATAACTATTCAGTCAGCAGACCATCATCCTTCCAGCTGAATACGGAATCAAGAAAAATAAAATGATTATTTGATGAACAGAAATGATAACTTCAGCTCCAGCCATGCTGATTATTAGAGGATATCATTTCATTTTTACAGCAAAATATACTGTATCATTTGCTTATTATCACAGAACAAAAGTGGAGCTAAGAGAATTGGGAATGCCGGTATTTTCAGATATTGGTTACACCAAAATTTATTTTCTGTACTGCTTTGGTTTGTGATATGTTATTCAGACATTTCAAAGGATAAATGAAGATTTTTTAGGAATCATAATCATTAGGATTCGTCCTCTGGGCATCAGGAATGTCAACACAACATTTCATAGCAGTCTCTGTAAAGGCTGCTGGAAAAACAGAACTGAACCAACAAAGCATTTCCACTATTTTAGTGGCTTCAATTGCCAAATATTTTGTGTTTGTTTTATTGTCATAGCTACGCTGCTTTACTCTGTTTAACACCTCATAAACTGTGGACCTTTCATTTACACAATGTTTTTTCACTGACTAAACGCTTCATGGATTAACAGAAAATGAATCAATACAAAGAGATGTACTTTCCCAACCCTGTCATTTTATATGCTAACGGTGAGCACACACATGCCGCACACTCCTGGATGTTGCCCTCCATTGTAGTGACTTGAATTCATTGGGATCCATGTGTTTGCGGACAATGATGTTGATCATTAGAAGCATTTGCCAGATACTAAAATAAGGAAAATCACAACAGAATAATGTCTGAAAGTCTGATGTATTAGATCAAATGGAACCAAATCATGTCACACAGCTGTAAGATTCACAATGAGATCATCAAGTTGAAACTTTTGGCATCTGCAGTGAGCTTCCTAAACGGCACCTCATCATGGAAGGAAAAAAACAAAACATGAACGTCCCTGTTGATCTGAACACTTGAACGCACAACACAGGAACAAATTAAATATCACAGCTGACTCTTCACTGTCTCCGACTGTCGTTCTCCGGCGCTTCATATCCCCGGGGACAGCCATTGATTTTCCAGTTATAATCAACACCAAATTATTGAATGTCAGATGATAAAGTGTTGGGGTCCGCAGGCATTTCCCCACGATGGGTTTTTCTGAACCTGGTCACGTCACCATGGCAACCCGGGCTGTTTGACAGAGCTTATGACAAAGAACACTTCTGCAGAGATCCATCGTGAAAATGGGGTCCTTTCTACACAAGGTACAGCCATGCAGGTGACCCCCCCCGCCTTTCCTTCCCCCCAGATGTGGACTTCAGCATTTGACTGCACTGTTCTGAGACCACTGAATGACAAAACTGGACATTTCCAGTAGTTTCATATCTAAACAAAATCAAAGGAGATGATTTGCCGCTACACATTTGGTACAACAGCTGAAACATCAGAACACCGTACAGACACAAAGCATCGATCAGGACACACAAGCCACGGCCAACAAGCAATAAAATCACAGCTCTAAATCTACACCGCAGGAAAAAAAACCTACTGCATAAACATATGAGGCTGTATTTCTTTGTAGCAGCCATCTAATGAAATTATACATCTTGGATGTGGTGTTTTATTGATTTGTCTTTTGTTATGCTTGATGGACCTCGAGCTGCTGCAGGGCGTCCTCACCAACCTAACAAATCTGCTGTGATCCTGAACTGAAGCCAGCGGCACAGCCCGTAGGAATCGGCTCGGCGCGTTGATCAGATATAGCTGTGTTGAACCTACAAGGGTGACCCCATCAGCGCACGCCTGCAGCGACACATCAGAGGATATAAGTGACTGTATCACTATACAGAACACGTCTTTCTGGGCCAAGGAAATGTGTGGAGGGGGTACTCATAAAAATAAAAAAAACAGACCAAAAAAAAACCCAAACATGCCCCCAGAGCCTGGCTCGTTGTTTAATGGAGACAGTTTCAAGGTTTTGGGTCAACACAGGTCAACATTCCCCCTGTTTACTTTGGTGAGGCGAGTGTCGGGGTCGCTCTCCTGCCAAGACACTGTTAATACACCGGAGATAAATTAACAACCCCTCCTGGAAGCCTTGTGGGAATAGTTTCCACCTCACAGCACACGGCAGATTAAACTAAAGGGGGGCAATATTCACAAATCAGCCAATGGTTATGAGGAAAGAGGCAACACTATTTGTCAGCGAGCCCTCCCCAACCCCCTCCTCAATAAGCTCACAGCAAACCATGCGATTCTTAGAAACCACCACCATCTTAGATTTTGCCCTGTGAATGTCCTGAGAGGCCCCTGAGTCCTCTTTCAGGGGACATTATGCATTTCCCCTCCATTTCTAGTCTCATTTTTAAGGGTTCCTGTGGAAATATACTGTTCCTATAGTGTACAGTATATGCAGCATATGGATCATTAGTGCATGATTTGAATTTCAAAATTTGTACTTCATATTTTATTCAAGAACTGTACATTAACATATTAAAGAGGGCAGAGAGTTCATTTAAATTAAGCAGTGCAAAATTAGCCGTGTCATTAAGGTCATGATTTGTTTTGTAACTTAAATGTTACTCATCAGTCCATCCATACGCGCTGCCTGTAACCTCATAAATGCCAAAGCCCTGTTGAACTCACAGGAGTTTTCTGTTGGTTCATGTTTGAGCTGTTGGATCTGCTGGCAGACGACCAGAGAACAACATAGAACATATGATCACTGAATTATGTTAGAAAAAACTGAAATAGTCAGAGAAAACCTCCCGACAGTGTCCAAGTGATTGACAGGAGAGTGACTGTGACTGTAACAAGAGACAGAATCTGAGAGTTCTTGTTACATGTGCCACTCAAACTGTGTTCAAGCTGCATTAGTAAGATTTATTTCTTAATGGAAACTCCATTAACAGCTGACCAATGCATCTTGATTATATCTTATATTAAATCTGCAGCATTAAGCGTATTGAGAGTCATGAGTGGGGTTGGCTTATAAAGCTCCAGGAGTTTCCACAGCAATGAGTCTGTCTGATGAGTGAAGCTGATTCTGTTTGAACCCAAGTGAAACTGATACTGGATGTACTGACAAAGCAAGTCAACTTCATTCAATCCCACTGATAGAAATAACTAAAACTGATCTTGTGATGTGGTTCACCCATAAGAATGGTCATTTAAAACAAATATCTAAGATTGTGTGTATATCCAATATTTCTGAATACACTCATGACTGAAAACCAACCAAGATCAGAGCCTCCGACCCAGTGTCGCAGCTCTCATCTCAGTGGCACTGCAACACCAACGTGCCCAGTAACCTGTAATCTCTTGTTTATGACAGATAATATACACACACACACATTTATACGTTGTAACATCGTATATTAAATAGCGTGATCCACTGTGGATTGCTTTCTCACTGGCTTAATTAAAAACAAATGCACATGACCAGGAGGAGGCTTAGCAAAACCGCAGAAAAGTGACCGGACCTGCATATTTCCCCTTTAACAAACAACATTTCCCATTTGCCCCCAAATCACCAGTGGGTTAAACATCACCTCCCAACAGAAAACTGGGAGTGATAAGAGTAGGACAGTTTTAGGCAGCAGACATTTCAGCTATAAAAAAATGTGTTAATATTAAAATGTGTAATGCTATTGTGTTTCATGGGCACTGTAGTTTAGTACAAGAAGCTGAAACAATCCCGACCTTCAAGTTTGAACTTCTAACAGCCAGTAGTGGGTGTATTTATGTCTTTCTTCTAAGAAAGATAAGAAGAACTGTGGAACGAGGCCTGCAGTGAGTTACAGAAGTGAATTACATCAGGACTTTGACTCTGTATACTTGAACAAGTTCTTTTAACAACTCTTTTGTTGAAATGTGGCAATAAAAAAATAAACTTGCACAATATAAAATATCTTATTCTTGCCTGGCTCACTTGATTCAAAGCATTTCTCATGTTGAAAACAAATGTGGGTGATATCTATTTACTGTATCTTACTACACTGTACTACAGTGAATAACCTCAATGATCCTGTTTGTGTGTCTGTGCTTGTAAAGTGAAATAAACTAAATAAAGCAGGAATGTCAGATGTAATACTGTATCCATTCCATGAGTGAACCACACTGTATTTTCACATTAAATCTAAATACTTTGTGTTTTGTTCTGTTTTTTTTTCTCACCTTGGCCCAGTAAATCTCGCCCAGCTCTGTGCTGTGTGATGAACCTCATTACAGTCTCTGTTTACAACACAGAGACCCTGATCCTGAGGGACACCACGGCAGCACATTAAACGGCTCCCCACCCTGATTGTGTCGAGGCGCATCCTTGCCCCCTTCCTCACCCTGTTCGGCTCCTCACATCATAAAACTGCTGTTAGCTAATACTGTGTGTTTAATTCCTCGTTGTGGACTTCACCTCGGAGTGGCCCTGCCAAACCCTTCCCACAGGAGATTTACAGTCAGCCATTTTGTGGACTAATTGCCCAGTCCTAGTGCAGGGAGGTCAGCCATAGAGAACACGGGGAGTCGGCTCACGCACCTGCTATACGAGCCCAAACCAGGCAGAGGACGAACTCCTCAAAACAGCAGGACTCACCACACAACACACGCCGCACCATGAGTCTCCTTGAGTTGTCTAGAATAAAGTCAGTGAGACGTCATCACTCACACTGTGGTCCATTGTTTGGAGATGAGTGCCAAATCTTTTTTTTATTTTTTTCCACCACTGACTGTATGTTTCAACAACATGAATCAAAGTCAGATAAGACCAGCTGTGTGATGGTGAAGATAGCTGCACTGCATGCTCTTGGTGATATCAATCTAATCTCTTCACCTTGGATCATTTGTGATTCATCTCTTCCTCCTCCTCCAGCCGTATCATCAGCCTCCTGTCTTTCTGCATAACCTCCTACCAATCCTCCTTTTGATTGGATGAATTAGACCGTCGCATGCCCCATGAAAACACCGGCAACTTTGTCTGTCTGAGCCGTGCTGAACATCAGTCAGTGGTGCTGCTTTATCCTCCTCTCACATTAACATTTCCAACACACCACATAGGTATTATTAGATGTAGTTGTCCACTTCATTGACTCCTCTTATTGGTGCTGAGGAGTTGACAGATCAGTCGGCTCCTCAGCGTTCACTACAAGGGCCCAGAGTGGTTTTGTTTAACTGACAGCTAAGCACAGTTTCGCCTTTGTCTGGATATTTTTAATAGCTCCTAATGACCATCTATTAAAGGCTACTACTCCATGCTATTCTGAGCACTCTCCTTTTATTAGCATCAGCTGACACCCCCATCACTCAGTGGTTCCCTTGACTTTTTCACTGCCGGTGACCCCTTCCATCCATCTAATTAACCACAATTTACTAATCACACAGGCCACTTTCCCAGAGCCGTGCGCCCTCCATCACTGAGCAGGGACAAAGGCTTGTTAACGGGGACCTCCCCACCATTACGCCTGAGAGGGAGAAAATAGAGATTCCTCAGGTCAATTTGGGATCAAGGGCCATAAGATATGCAGCGTTAGTGCCAGCGTGCAATCCAGGCAGGTAGAATGGCAGCGAGCCAAAGATACAACAACATAAAAACAAGAAGGCACAGTGAAAATAGACCCTCGGTTTTCCCAAGGCGCGAAAAGAGAAGCATTATATAAATCACAGGCTGCGAAGTTTGTCGAAAGCTACAACCTGCAAAGTGAGAAAGGAAGGAATGGGAGAGGGGGGGGGTGACTATTTCAGGTTTCATTTTACAAGAGGAGGTGGAAAAAAAATCGATACGCTGAATGTTGGCTTATTGCCAACTTGCTGAGGGAAAAATGAGAAGATAACCAAAAGCAGCAGGTTGTTTTTTTCCCCTCCCTCTAACACACCGCACTGGCAGCCCAGGATATTACATCACAAACACAACAACGCGGTACGGTGGAGCAAGGCTGCAACACACACACACACACACATTTATAACCAGTGGAGAGAGAGGCTCATATCAGAGATGCGAGATCCAGCAAATAGCATTTTTTTCCTCTTTGTGTTTTAGAGAATCGTCTGCCGTATCACAGGTGCTACTGTAGTTCCAATCATCCTGCAATATCCTCCGCTGCTCTTCTCAAGGTGCAGAGCGATCCAATTCCCAAAGGAACCTCTGCTTTTGTTCATGATCAAGAAAGTTCAAGCTTTGATTAATTAGTCACCAAAAGCAAAGTATTCACTGCTTTAAGCTTTGAGGATTTTCTGCTTTTCAGTGTTGTTTTAACTTGAATATTGCAGCTTTGACGAGCACAGCCCCTCCGACGAGCAATGAATACACTGAAAACAGGATTTTCTCTTGCCAAACGTGTTAACACGAGTCCGGTGTCTGTGGGCCTGATTAGAAACTTCTCCATTGTTGTTGCTGCGTTGGTCACGGGCCATGAGGGACTGGCCATAGATGCCACAGCATAGCTCCATAATGATTCGGCTGAGGCAGTTGTGTGAAGATACGACCGTGTTGATGTGGCCACAAAAAAATATAAAGTTGTACGCCTGCGCAAGCTGGTCAAAGGCTGGCCAGCTCTGGAAAGAGAGAACAACGTAAGGGCAGCAAATAGCTCTCCAGCCCACTGCAAGCAGAGGAACTGTTGCTGTCAAATTCACTCGACAGGAAAATTATTTTGGTGGTCAACGCATTTTCGTTTCTTATCATGAATGATCCATTATGAATAGGCTATAGAGTGTTTGTGTAATGTGTGGCCTCTAAAAAGAGACTCTTTTTGGTACAGTATATGGTGGAGGAGGATCGGTATCACGGCTGCCACACTCCGTGATACTGACGCCTTGCTTGCAATGCCCCCACTCCAAGAAACTCCCCACTGCGTAAAATACAATGCAACAGAGACACCAAGTTGATCAGGGGTTGATTTTACCACAGTGGATGTTTTTGATGTGCATGCAGACGATGCACACTGTTCTAATATCTCGCTTAGTGTGATATTGATTTGCCTTACGCGGCTGAATGTGTGAGCTCTGATCACTAAGGAAACTCGAGTGGTTCAGGTCAATCTTACATTTCCTTCTTAGTGATCTTCTTAAGCTAATAGTGACTCGGGAAACACGTCCCTCTTTCACAGCGTTCTTAAGAGTGCTCCTACGAAGCTCTTAGCACTAAGAGCTGGGAAACGTGGCCAATTCCATTATTTATCATTTTTAATCACTTGATCTTTATAGGCTGCACTCTTGAAATATCTAAGAGTTTGCTTTGTTTTATGATGGTACTGATCATCCTCAGGTATGTTTATTTTATAGAATTAAATTGACACCTCTTAAATAACCTAAATGACTAATGAATAACCTTGTTCAAACATATTACTGTCTAGAAAACAAACACCAATACTGACTCATCTACTGTTATCCGTTTTTACTGATTCCATATTGATCTTGTTATTGTCTTCACACATCCAGTAAATATCTGGCTTTACAACATTTTGAACAATTATCAGTTTTTATTGATTCCATATTGATCTTGTTATAGTCCTCACACATCCAGTAAATGTCTGGCTTTGAAACATTTTGAGCAACTTTCATTTTTAAACTGTGTCCATTTTACAAAAGCATTTGGAAACAGAATCCAAATCAATGAGTCACACAGGATGTATACGCCTGTTTTCCTTTTTAATGTGCGTTTCCATAGTTCAGTGGGTCTGACACACTGCGGCTCACATTAGTGAGTGAGACCGTAACCCTGTGCAGCTGCTCATGTCAGTGATGGGCATCAATAACTGGCGCCAGGCCTGTGGTTCGTAATTGTGTTGGAGGGGTCAGTGTTGGGTCAACAGGGCATTCCCCCGGCCCGTCTAATGAAGGGAACACAACTCTCCCTCACACCAATACTCTGCACAGCCATCTCCAATCCCAGGCCCCATTGCCCGTGTCAATCACACCATCAGTAATAGATATGCGACCCAGCCCATCTCTGCCGGCAGGCCTAGAAACCATCACAAGCCATCATGATGTACAGTGCTCTGGCCAGTTAAATAATGATTCAGCTAATGTACTGCACCATGTTTGTTTACTTGGCTATCACACTACAGATATTAGTCTTGATATCACAAAGTGGTGGTCGACTGTAAACAGAATTCATCCAAGTGCACTGTCACTTCTTGTTATACACTACAACAAACAAATAGTCTGAATCTCACATTAAACTAGGAACGACTACCAAAACCAAAAATCCAGAGATCCATCCTACCAATCAGACAAATGTCATAATAACTTCAGCAGACTTATCACGTTTGAGGCTCCCGTCACAAGCTTTAAATAGCTTCTTAGGAGACCTGACACTTCACACATTAGCTTTCTTCCTTTTCTGTTCTGTCTACAAATATCATGTGTGTTGTGTGAAATAAATACTGAAATACACAGATGTAATGTGATGTTTACTTTGTTCTGTTTTAAGTTTAGCGTGCTACAGTAACATTTGTCAACATCCAAGGATAAAAATGAGGGCAACACCAAAGCACCACCAATTTTTCTTTGAACAGCTTGATTCCCCATAGACTGCCAGGTTAAAACGTGGTCAGCTTTGGTTACTGTATAGCTCAGACAGCACTCTGTTCTTAAGTTCAAATGGGCCGAACTTCACATTACCTGAGAGAATGGAAGACACTTCACATCCCTGATGGAAAGGCTTATATCAAGTTGGAGGCCACTCGTGAGTTTGCAAGATAAATGATTTTGTAGTTATTTCAGCACCACCATGGACTTAACAACTCCTCTCCGCTGTCTGATGAGATTCTGATTGTTTTGTATGTTTGTTTTCTTAGGTATCTTTTTGGGGCTTTTGCCTTTACTTAATAGGATAGTTGAGAGAGACCGAAAATGTTGAGGCAAAGAGAGGGAGGAGGACATGCGAAGGACAAGGGCTGCCCGATTTGGGCTTTGAACCAGGGCTGACTGCAGTGAGGACTATGGGGCACCTGCCCAACCCACTTCCCCATACAACACCCCTTGATTCTGATTGTTATGCACATCGACCTGCAGACTGTTGTTCACATGCAAGTCAAAGCTTGACTAGTATTCTTGATCTCTTTACTTTTCCCATACAAAACGCCACATCAATTATTTCATTAAATAAAATCCACAACACTGTTGTTAAATACAATTATTTCATTAAATAAAAATCCATCAATATACTGTACTCAGTTGAAACCTTAAATTAATCCAGTTATAAAATGAATATCTCATGAATGTTCTTATGGCAAGGCAAGGCGATTTTATTTGTATAGCACGTTTTTCACAAACAGTTTGTCTCAAAGGGCTTCACATGACATCGTAACAGCATCCTCTGTCCTTAGACCCTCACATCGACTGAGGAAAAACTCCATGTAAAACCCTTTTAACAGGGAAAAATCGGAGAAACATGGTGAGCAGCAGAGCAGCAGAGGAGGGATCCCTCACCCAGGACTGACAGACATGCAATAGATGTTTTTACAGACAGACAAGTCTGGTGAAAGTTCAGTAGCTTTAGGTTGATGCATCAGCACTCATTTCTTTAAAACTCACATTTTACTTTGCCTTGTGAACAGGCCACTTAAAAGCAGCACTTGACAATCAGGTCCACCACCCAAGCACAATGAGGTCCACCACCCCATACATCACTGCACCTCCAGCTCCAATGATGTATCACAAGTCATCCATCACCATTGGCTGGTATGAGGCAGGGGAGGGCCTGATACACCCACGTGTCAGACATACGCCAAGGGCAGGCGAGGGTCCTCTTTGAAATCTTAAGTGGAGCTAACTGAGCTCATATTGGCATGATTGGATTAGACTTGAAATGCCTTCAGGAGTTTGCGCGCATGGGAAATGAAGTTAAAAAAGCTTATTTTGTTGAAAGCACATCTGAGTCTGCCTCATTAAGACCCGAGAGATAATGAGATGAAGAGAAACAAGAGGGAAATTGTGATGCTGAGATATTCCCAGTAATGAGGTTGTCTGATGGCGAATTAATTGCAAGACAAGTAAACTATAATCCAAGGAAAAGTTGCATTACACCCATGTCCAGATTCAATTTTGCTTTGCCTCCCATTGAAGTAACAATAGATCAGGGTGGGAGTCTAGCTGGAATTGAATTAGCACAAAGTGAATGGCTTTGGTTACATGGAGAACAAGCCGTGTCCAATCAGTGTCTCTTTTCAGTGGAAGATGCTCCAAAACATCAGTCAATTACGCTTTGTTTGAATAGCACCCAGAATGAAAAAACGCTGCCGAGGAGAAACAATAGATGAGGGTGAACCAAAGGGAAGACGAGAGAGAGAGTAAAAGTAAATGAAAGGGAGTGTGTAGGGATGAATGGGGGAGGAGATGGAGTTGCAGGGAGGGCAGAGAGCGTGCGGGGAAGGGAGATGGAGGTGGCGAGGAGAGACAGTGAAAGAGAATTAGAGGGAATATTTGAGAGAAATATGGCTACACGTGTCAGCAAGCAGCCCAAGACGTCAGCATTGTGTAAAAATAACCTGTCCAATTATGAAGAGAGACTGCTCGCCTTTCTATCGAGGATGCTTTACTGTGGAATGACCACCCTTACCCCCCTCCTCCCTATCTGATTCCCCCCTCTCTCTCCTCAGATATACATCTCCTGTATATGTTTAGATGCCGTCATATATTGCTTCTGATAATGTGATTCCAGAAAATAGATTGGAATTGTTCACTGTCTTTTATAAAGATGGATCGTTCTGTCAATATCCTATGGCTGGCTAGCGTTAGCTCGCCACGCAGCGCACCACTTTCCATTCCACGGCAAAAATGGTGTTTAATGCTTCCCTGAGAATGTATGGCTGCAGCTGTTTCCATTATCCATTTAACAGCCTCTAAAAGGAGGATTTATATCTGTAAATTAGCTCCTGTATAACATGACAGTATCATGGATCATAAACTTTAAGTCAATACAGCATGGGAACACCGTGGTTAGAGGGAGAAAACACCTAAGTGACCCAATCTTCTCCACCATGTACAGTACTCAGCAGGGCCCAGCTGGGACGGTGGCAGCTGTTCCCGCTAGAACTTTATCTTATTCTTCCTTCCTCTACAAGCTTCCCCACCCCGACGTCCCACAGTAGCCATTTCCTCATCAGCCTATTACTTCCAATAGGCGTCCGAGTAATTGGCTATTTCACACATGTAAGGGTTGAGCTGGCAGAGGGTAAAGGGCAGGCAACCAGGCTGTCAGCGTCCTGCACCAAAGTCATCCATCAATTATTATCAGGCACAAGGAAAGCCACTCCAGCCCTGAGCCGGCACTTTGTCAGACCTCATCCAGGGCTCCCTGGTTAATCCATTAACATGTGCGAGGTTTAGCAATGTGGATGTTCTTCGCCGTGTGAGTGCGTAGAGCTGAAAACTCGCCTCTGTGCACTGGAGTTCAAACATCCAGATGGTGTTCACCTGCTACTTGTGACTGGAACAGAAATTCTCTTCATTTGAAAGATAAGCAAAATTAGATTAATATTCTGGGTACTGATTTAGCAGATTTATTTTTTAAATTGATTTGGAGTGTGATGATGTGACATGTTTCACACAATGTTATAGGGCCAAAAAGGAGTTTTGGGAAGCGAAGCGTTTTCACAATACATTTCCCATGAGCCTCTGTGCGTACGGTGAAATTCTTGGACCAGCGCAAGACGGAGAAAGCGAAAACATTTGCCAAGAATGTTTTCATTAATCAAGAATGAAAGTCGGAGGTTCTAAGACAACCAGATACTGTCATAATGTAGTTCCGACCATAAGCGGCGATCCGTTGGAGTTATTCCCATGACCCACTGGGCAGCATCCATGAAACTCGCCCAGCATTTCCACCACTAATAATAACAACAAAATAACGACAAAGACAAAATGATGTAGTTATCGAAAATGGACCCGTTAACAAGTGTGGGTAATGTGGATTTTGTGGATTCATCCACATTAATATGAGACTGTTTCATAATCCAAATACAAACTCCTCATTGTCTCATAAACATCCTGTTTTGCTTTCGAGGATCAACATCACACTGCAAATCCCCAGCTGTTCCCTTCTGGTGGAGAGATACACTGTAAGCTGTAGCCGTCAGCTGTAGAAGACCAGAGCAGGATAAGCTAACCCACTACTTCTAATGAGATGTAATAAGTAGTTACATAGAGTAAGCTACATACAAATTAACAGTTGTAATTAAAGGGTGGAAGTGTGGACAGGGTGTGTGAGTGTAAAGATACGCCACCACCACATGGCTCCAGTGTAGAAACAATTCATCACTCAGCTTTGGAGTTCACTTGTTGACACATGTGATGCATGTGTTACACATTATCGGACTGCGTAATGATATTTGCACCTTTAAGTGGCCATGTTGACATTATTTCATTCAAGTGTTGATGTAAAGCAATGAGAGACGGGCTGCTGGGTCTGACTGCTGAACAGCAGGCTGTTGCCGTACACTCGCACAAGCAGAGACGACTAATTTTAGTCAAATATTAGATGAATGAATATTTTTTTCATCTCGCTTGATGGTGTATTTGCTTTTAATAATCACTTATAACAGTGAAAATTAAGGAGACCTGTAACACTTGGTGTAGAGCTGCAAGTCAGCTGTTGCAGATATGGCAGTGATGTTTCACGAGCTACATATCCATATTATAAGGAATCATCATCACAATCAAAAAATCTAGAGATTTTGCAGCGAGTGACATCAAAAGGAGGGAGATGATGACACAAAGCAGCTTGAATCCTGTCGTGTTTTACCAGCATCTCTGATAATGGTAGAGTGAAGAAATGAAAGGGAGAAAGCAGCAGAGCAGATGGGTTTTGACTATCTCAGGCTATAGAAGCAGGAGACGAGCTGGTTGGCAGGTTTTCTGACTGTGCTAAAACACAGCCTGTTCCTGGACACCAATGAAACACCTCATCTACGGCTGGGAGACTGTTCTTTATGTGGATTCCTCATTCACATTCACTGTGATGCTGATTTACATGTTGCAGCTTCAGGAAGAACGAAAACCCGCTCGGTCCACTGCTGAAAACTGGAAGACTTTCGAAATATCTGGAACGATTTCCTTAACTACACACATCGTAATTTTCTGACGTCCTACTCGAGAACAAAGGATTTTTAATGCGATGTCAGGGTCTTAATGTTGCACAACGACCACGTGCATCTTTGTATTCATAAAAGGCAATGAGTCGCTCTCTGTGCTCCCTCCATCTCTCCATCTCGGTGCAGTAAAAAACTGGGGGTGAAGATAAAGGAGGGCAGGCTGCTGGTTGGTTGGCTAGTTGGCTGGCTGGGTCCCTGCTGACAGGTTGTGATAGGCGTCATCTATCACCTGTGAAAAGGCCTGAGGGCTCGCCACACCAATCACACTAGTGCCAGATGTTACAGCCGAGGCACCGCACACATGCACTCACAATATACAACGACGCGCACGTCAACATAAATCACACACAAACAAACAACCAGATACTCAAACACATGCAGTGAGATGCAAATGTTATTCACAATGAAACCAACAGCAGCATGAGCAAACTCATATGTATATTATGATTATTTTCCTTTCACAGAAACGCGGACAATCTTTCGAAACTTTTTTTTAAAGAAATGTATCAATTCAAGGAATTGATAGGACAACAACAGGTGCTGATGGAGCCATTTTTCTGTGCACTAAACCTCATGTACAGAAGAAATACAATGACTTCACCATCAAGTCATCACCACAGACAAAGAAGCTCCTCCACTGTCTTTGATAGACCCGAGCAGACAAAGGGGGGAAGGCCACCTCGCTGCATGAGCAATTACAGCAACAACTTCACATGTCTCTCTATCCCCCCAGAGGCCACACATTATGAGCCCACCTGTCAAGTACCCACATGCTTTTTCACCATTTTCAGCAAATGCACAGTGGAACAGTAACTCTCTCAATTAGTCAGAGGAAAAAGACCACTCTGAGCAAACAGTTCTTGGGATTAAAAAAAAAAAAAAGATGCTCTAATTATAAATGGGTGGGGATAAAAACAGAATCTGAAATTTAAATTGTAACGTGCAGAAGCTGTCATGAGGTTAACAGGGTCTAAACAATTTTAATAAGCTGGATAATACAAGTACACACACAGAGAGATGCACAAACACATCCATATACACAAATAAGATTGCTTTCACGAGCCCTTTCCCTCATGCTATGCTTGCTAACGAAGTCATCCAATTACTGATTGGAAATGGCCATATTAGAATATGTAATAACCCCTCTGAAATATGTCTCACCCCTAATTTGATTGATCGCCTTTGCTTAACCACCCTGCACTCCAAATATGATTCAGTCACTTTTTAATCTGCAGCATAATTCAAACGCAGCCCTGTGAGCCTGGTTTTAGCGCGGCTGAACGCTCGTCAGGTTTCCCCATGTTATTTCTACTGGTGCGTCTCTGAGCCGGGAGAAGGGGGAGTGGAGGAGGGGAAGGGACGGTGTAGAGGTAATGGACCTCTTCATGCTCTCCCTTCCCAGCATGGCTGAGAGGTATGAAGGGCGATTCTATGGCTGCCTTTACATCACACTCCAGCGTCCGTACAGAGTAAGGCAGCAGTGGAAAGGCTAATGTTGATTTATCAAGTTGGACTGATGGTTGTATTAAAGTTATGGTTGGTAATCATGTTCAGAAACACTTTTTGTTATACTGGGTGAAATGGTCCTTCTATCCTGAGAGTTCAAGATCCAAAATCCTCTAGAGTTTCATCATGGCTCCTTTATTCTAAAACATGAATAATTCACAATAAGACCTTTTTTTTGTTTGACCATTTATGAACATAAGTTAGAGCTTTAATGCTGTAGAAGTGTGAGACATATCCCCAGGCACAGGAAAGACTGAGCTCAATAAATGATGTCGACTCGCCATTGTGGTGACAAAATAAATTTCAATTACAGCCATGTGAAATTGGATTTCCTTGGAGCATTAGGGGATTGAGAATCGTTGAAAGGTTTCACGCTACTGCTCAGGTCCTTTTCTTCTAGACGACGGCTCGTTTCGGTCACGGGACCTCCAGCTTGTTGCTGCTCCAGCAGCACCACTGGCTTTACTGGCAGGCTTATGAAATCAATAAGTCACTTTGGACAGATGTGTTTTCTCTGGTAACAGCTCACACAGAATTAATACAGATGATTACAGGCTGCAGCCATTCTGGGTCATTTTCCCCCACCTGGTGACCTTCCACGGTGAATGGGTCCTCTTGACGACCATTTTGCAGCCATTCTGTCACATTCCCTGATCAATAACATGCAGAGCTGTATATTACGGCTGTAAATAAAATTTGTGAGCTCAATAAAGATGCTGTAGATCTATTGAACATCTGATAATTTGTAGATGATGGCGCACTCCTCTTGAATTCTGATGTCCACAGACCTTTAATTTCTAAACCAACAAAATACATTTGATTCGCACAGATACAAGCTGGAACAACAACAAGATGTGGCATATTCTACTGTTTTCTTCCAATTTTCACTCTTCAAATGTTCTCGCAAAAAGTCAATAGAGCACAAAAAAGATTGTTGATTAATCCACATAAATGAGTGCCCAAATAAAATAATGGAGGTATTTTTGGTAGGCAAAATCTCTCACAATTCATTTGACCTCTTAGAAATGTGAAAGGCATTATTCACAGTGTGGCCCTATAGTCTTCCTCTGACATTTTATAGACTAAGCAATTAAGCAAAAATTATAAGTGACAGATTATTTGACAACAACAATCGTTAGGTGCAGCCCAGCTGTTAGTCCATTAAAAGAAAAAGAAAAGTACATTAGATTTGTTGAGCAGATGTCAGGACTCAATCGGTGAGGACGGAGGTTCTATAAATCCTCCATCAGACTTGTCTTTAGGGTGGTCACTGAAGTGTTGATGCCAGCTAATTGATACACAAGGTAAAGAGGAGTTTTAGGACAGTCCATCTGGACCACTTCACTGCAGGGTTATCTTCAACTACACATGACCTTCTTATCTAGTGAAGCATGACCCTGGTCTCTCGGGGGGCAAGTGATGCAAGAATCCCAGACAGCAGTTAAAATGTTCAAACAAAACCTTTGTATACCTTTATTCTTTTCCTGTCAATCTCCCTCTCTCTCTCCCGCCCTGTCCTTCTCACTCGTCTGGAGAGAACATTTCAGATGGCATTTCCCTCTATAGATTTGTCTTCTTCAGTCTGCTGCACCGTTTCACTGTTGAATGCCTTCCCTGAATGAACCTAAATGTGCCAGGCTTCAGCGAGAGACTCATTTTCACAATGGGCAATAACGATGAGAAATTCACCCTTTGAGTCCTGCTGAAACCCGATGTTACAGTTACTACCATTCGCTCGAGGTAAAACTCCTCACGACGCCGGGCATTACTGTCAGTGAAGACACTCTCACTGCTGTTCAAACATTCATCTACACTTACACTTCCAGACGAGTGAACGCAGACGAGGAAGTGAATCACAGATTGGGTTAGTAAGGCTTTTGGTGCATTGAGTACACATTTCTGGGAGCTATTCTTTATCACAAAAGGTAAAAACCTAAGTCTTCATGTTTCTTTATGAATGTGCAGTAAGTCTTGAAGCTGGCAGTTATTTAGTCATTTGGCCGCCACTTTTTTCCAAAGCAGCCTGCAGGTGAAGGACATCAGTAAGCTTGGATGAAAGAGGAAAAACCTTATGAAAGAGGAAAAACTTTAGTGTAAATATTAAAGGTCCAGTGTGTAAAAGGGTTTATTGGCAAAATCTGAATATACTACCCATGAATATTTTTAAGTGCATAATCGCTATAAAATAAAATTTGTTTGGTTTTCGAAGCCTTATAATTATTCTATACATACTGTATAGGAAGGGTCTTGCTTGAGAGAGTGTCGCCATCTTGCGCCATCTTGCACCACAGAAAATCATTTTGTTTTTGTCATAAATAAACCAATATCAAAATGGTTTGTCTTAAACCATCAAATACTTTACTGACTGGAGGGGTGAGTGCGAACGAGCGAGTGAGTGCTGGAGTCTAGAATCTGAATCACGGTTTTACCCCCATTTTACACACTGCACCTTTAAGTACCACATTTGTTAAGTGCAAGGAGATTACTGTATATTAATCGAGTGCACCATAAGTGCATGGTAAGTGCTGGTTGAACATGTTAGGGTTTTAGAAAGGGAAGAGATGAGTTTGGTCCCTGCTTTGATTTGTTAGTTCGTTTCACCATCAGGGAACCACAGATAAGAACAGTCTGGGCTGAGATTGACAAACGGCTCTCTTGGATTATGAGATAAGGTTTCCAATACTCAACAGTAAAGTCCTCTTCCTTCCATGTTGGCATGCACAGGGGGTGACACTGGACTCCACCACAGAGATAAATGTGAAGTCCTAGCTCAACATTGTAAAATGCATATTAATCTGTATGATAACTGTTGTTAAAGTTAGTAGATTCTACTCAACATAGTTTTATCATCTAATACTAACAGGACACGACAGTGCATGCACCAGCATCAATCAAACTGCAATGGAGACAATGGAATGTCACAGAGACCACTATGTTCAAGACTGACTTTGTTGGGTCATTTGTTTTCTAGTTCTTATCACCTTTCACAGTCTTCGGAAGAGGGCAGCGACAGAGATTTCCTTTTGTGCATTTCAGAGATAGACACGAGTTTCCATTAGAAACACAACTGTACATACAGGTCTTTGACAGCATTTCACACAACAACCACAAAAAATGAGACATAGCTCAGGTTTATATGGCAGTGATGTGCACATCTTTGTAGGTGAGCAGTTGGTATCAAGGTACCATCGTCCTCTAAAGAAAAAGAGGAAAGACTGGAAGGTGAGTATTGCTGCCCAGCCTAACAGCTTTGGAGCTACAACACCAGCTGCAGGAAAAATGTCTAATCAGCCATCTGAAGGTTACAGTTCAAATGCAGAAAAAAAAAAATCTGGTACTTTGAGAGAGACTACTTTCAAAATAAAAAGGAGAGCTTAAAACCGTATAATACTGTATATTCAGACCTTTATAATATTGTAGATTTAAACCTGCATGGATCAAGTCAAAAGGTTTCTTTTGATATTCTAATTTTAATGTGGTTATTGCAACCATCTTCATTAAGAGCACACTGTATCTAAAGGTCCTGCAGCAGACTGTGCACATGTCGGAACCGAAAAACCAAGCCATGAGATCCGAGGAACTCTCTGTAGACTTCAGCGATAAAACCGTGGCAAGGCATAGATCAGGTAACCATTTCTGCAGCTTTGAGTGTTCCCACGAGCACATCAGTCACTCTAACAGAGCTCCTGAAGTCCTCTGGTGAGATGGGAGAACCTGTCGGAAGGATGACCATCAGCAGCACTCCATCAATCACACCTTTATGGAAGAGTGGCCAGATGGAAGCTACTTTGAGTAACAGCTATAAGATGGCCCACTTGGAGTTTGCAGGACGGCATTTACAGGCCACAGAGTACAGGGGAAAGAGTCTGTCTGATCTGATATAGGCTTGCATGATGTGTTCAATATTATGATGACATGAGATACAGAATCAAAAATTGAGGTGCGCATGTACAGTGATGCTTTGTTGAACTGAATACAAGGCCATGCCTCCTCTATCCTCCTCCCTTTTCATCAGGTAACACTGCTCAGCTTTTATACATGTTTAAAGAGGAACTATGCAAGATTTGAACTTTAATTAAACAGCTTTGAGTAATTGTGATGATTAAATAACTTGTTACAGGGACAATGGAGGCTCTCTGGTTTCCACATTGTGTCTCTAGGCCGAAAACCAACCTTGCAAGATCAGCACCTCCAGCCCCGTGTCCTAGTTCTCGCCGTGCGAGAAACACGGACTGCTTTGACACAAACATGCCCGGAAATCCGTAATCTCTTGTCAGCATTACCCACCTCAATAGACATGGCTCCATGGATTGCGTTCTCACCAGCTTTGTTCAAAACAAATGCATATGGCCAGGGGAGAGAGGGTGAAGGGTTAGCGCTATGTTTTGAAAATATGTACTCTGTAAGGGGGGTTTTACTGCGTCAGGCCCTCTCTCCCTCTCCAACTGTCTTATCTGTCATATGTCATGTCATGTCCATCACATTACGGGCAAAAATGCCTCCAAAAAATCTTACCGATCACAAAGGCTGTGTTGACGCCCACAGAATGTTGTTGCCAACTCCAGTTCAAAAGTTCACTCCTCACTGTTCTCCATCACCGCCTGTGTGCAGCCTAACACCAAAGGATGGTAGTATTTTTCCACTTCATTTGGCTAAGATGCTGTTGTCTTGAAAAGCCAGTGTGTGAATGATCATCATCAATCATGTAAATATATTTTTTCTTTAATGCACCATGTCTCGGTTGTCTGCAATGTGTTTATTGCACATGTTTATATTGCAATGATAATGAAAATACAATGTATTTTCATACTTGATATACAGTAATGAGATGAAATTCTCACTGAGTAGAATTTTTAACACCATCCCCACTGAACAAGGGTGCAATGGATCAGTGTTGCTAAGATGCAGCACGGTGGTGGTAGCATCATGCTATAGAGATTCTTATCTTCTCAGGGACAAATGGACTGGTTAGAGTGGAGGGAAGGATGACTGCAGCCAAAACCCAGAGTGGTGCCTGGACAAAACCTCCTCCAGAGAGCACCTGACCTGAGACAGGAGCAACGGTTCACCTTTCAGGATGAAGACGACTTGAAGTAAACAAGCCCAGATGATGCTGGAGAAGTCCCTGATCCACCAAGTCAAAGTCTGCCAACAGTTTAGAGAGGCTAGTGGAGTTTGAGAAGATCTGCTAGGATGAAAGGATGAACTGTCCAGATCCAGGTGTGCAAAGCTTGCAGAGCACGAAGACTCTGCAAAGGAGTCTTATACAGAGTTGTGCACTGAATCGAATGCAAGTTTGTGATTTCCAATAAATTTGGTGTTCATTTTTCACGCTGGATAAGCAACACTATTTCATTTCTGGTGGACAGGCTTATTTTCAGAATCAACATAGCCGAAATGAGAAGAAAAGCAAATGGCATCAGTGTTTCCCATACACATAAGTCAACACATGCAATTACAGTACTGCGGGCATATTGTTACACTTGATTAACTATTCCTAATCATCCTGTTGCCCATGTGTTCACATTCTGCAAGATTGACTAGATATCACTGCGTGTGTGATACGTCAGCCTGGTTATGAATTCCTGTCAGTGACTAGACCTCATTTCCATATCACGCTCAGGCAGCTTTGATTTGAATATCACTCTTCCCAGTTCACTACTTCAGCCTTTAGAAGCAGAATTGGAGGTTGAGAGCTCTCAGTGGGGGGTACTCAGAATGTGGAGATGGAAAACTGAGTGTGTAAATTTTTTACACTGAGGAAATTCTGAAATTTTGACTGATAATGTGAGTTTTTTTATTAAAAAAAAAAAAAAAAAGACACCTCACTGTTTCTACAAATATACAACATTTAATTGGCTGAGCCTGAGTAACAACATATCAGTCATGAAATAAAATCCTTCCAGGCTGTGTTTGTTTGTCATTTGTATGTACTTGTGTGCACATGAATATGTAACAGCAAGTGGTGTGATGGTTGAGTGTTGGTAAAGGTGCAGATAATTCCTGGAGCGGCCCATCAAAGCAAAGCAGCTCCTAATTTCCCTGAGTGTCTGGTCACTTTATCAGGGACAACCAGCCAATAACAGGTAGGACCACTTTATTGCCTTCATGGTTGAATTCTTTGAGGTATATATATTCAACAAGGCATATTAAAATACTACATGCTGACTTAATAATTCCCTCACAGTTTTTTTTCCTGGTGGCACATTCAAACAACATGCTGCATCACCTCGTTTTAAAATCGGCTTTATTGGGTTGGCCCTGTAGGAAGCTGGTTGGTTGTGATGGTGCATTGGTGCACAATTATCACCGGTGAGTGACAGACATGTTATTATGGCTGATAATTTTGGACAATTTCAGCCTACAGGTATAGATTGATATTGGCATACAGCTGTAGGCTACGTATGTTGGTCAATACAATACAGAGGCGCTACAGGGACACACTGAGAACGCAGGCCTGTGCTAATGCCAACGTTAAACAACATACACTTACATAGAGCTCTGATCTGTACCTCCACTAAGTTCACCACAAATCATTAAGTATTTTTTGCACAAGATGACAACATAACTCCTAGGCAGCAGATAATCCTGACGTACAGTACCACGATTTAGGAACAGTGAGAGCATATAGTATTTTTGAAGTGTAAAACATACCGCCAGATGCACAGCTCAGTCACAATTCTCGGCATATATTATTCATATCAGCAACAACTACTTACTGTTTTATTCAAGTGAACCATTAAACCATGGCAGATGTAATGTGCACTGTATTTACTGAATTACACAATTTCAACAGTGCATACACTACGATCTCAAACTCAAACACTAGCTATGTCACAAAAACTACCTTGTGCTATGATCCCACAATGCAATATTTATTTATTTCATAGATTTCATGACCAGGAACAAGTTTACCGTTGTGTTCAAAATCTGATTACTATTTCTGATTACTGGTTAATCTGAAGAGCGTCACAACGTCCAAACAGGTGTTTTCACTTTTCTGTCTAATTAAACTGCAGGGGCGGAGCTATGATGTAATAATTACATGAAGGCAGCACACTCCATTAACCAATTAGAACCACAAAGAAATATGTCAGTCAAGCCTAAGAGGAGAAAAAGAGGAAAAGGACTAATTTGGCACATTAAGTGAAAACACCTGTGTGGCTGATCCATAGCTAATAGCCCAATAGTCCAGCTCCTCCTCATCAATGTCTTTTTTTGTGCCACTTTAAAAAACAACTAGCCATGAGACAGCCAGTGGCACGATCATTTCTTCAGTTCTAAATTCTCACCTCCCGTTAGTGCATCACAACAGAAGGCAGACATTCGTTAGAGCAGTCAAAACGTGTTCATCCTCCAGTGATCCAATGCAATTTAGGTAATAATGTCAACAAGAGACCTTCCTTCTGGTCCTGGTTTAAATAAAGCAGAGCAGACACAACACTGTCAAGCTCAGTCATTTCACATCTACATGTTCTGTGTTACAAAATTAATATGTTACTTGAAATGATCGCTGGCATGCTTATTAACAATTTCTCTCCTCAATGATGTTTTTCCTCTTCAGGAGGTTAGCTCACTGCTTTGTGTTTTGAAATTCTAGCACAGGAAATGTCAGCCCATGTCTCACTAAATGGGTCTTGTACTCCCCCTCTTTGTTTTTAACACAGAAAATACCACCATACACCAAACGGCTCCATGTTAATCTGAAAAATATGTCAGTGGCGTCACATTTAGGTCCGTATGTTCCATCAGTGGCATTTGCTCAAACAACCTGTTGACCATATCTCTGCGTTTCCGTTGCATATGGCTGACTGTTTGGAGGGTGTGTGATCACTGTGTGTGTGCGCCGCGCGCGTGTGTAATTCTGTGTGTGCCTCAGCCCGGTGCCGGGGTTACTACCCATGTATTATGCATACCTCACAGCTGGCTCTGATAACACCCTCCAATGGCTTCATCTATCAGAGGTTGGGTAATGGCAGCATTAGCCTGCAATGATAGTCAGTCTCTATTACCATCCACACTTTCTCTCCCTCAGACAAGAGGTGAAGAGGGCTCCAAACAGACGGAGGAGGAAACCAAAAGGCAGGGCGGGTTTACGTGACATTAACCTGCTCAACCTTTATAGTCCGCCTCTGAAAGTCAAGCGTGATTCTCCGGCACGAGCCAGCTGAAACTTTGAGGCAAAATAGAAAACAGAATACCTCGATGTATGAAAGTGAGGGAAGTTAACAAACAAAACTTCATGAAAAATGCATGTGAAAAATCATTTCAGCTTTATCTGTTTTATGCGGCATAAGAGACAAGATGGATCTAATTAGCATATGAGCACAGCTTTTATGTGGTTTAGTTAATTAGAACACATTATCATTGCATTATAAAGCTGATACTTAAGGAATTAATTTATGCTACAAACAAAAACACAGGAGGACAGGATGTGCCTGAATATCTCCCACAGACAGTCACCTTGATAAGTCAGTTTGAGCAAATGTCGTTTTGGAAAGAAACACACTTTATGAATGAGATTCTGCTTTGGCATGACAGAGAACTGGGACATACAAAAGTGAAGCAACCCGGTTGAGCGTGAAATCAGGAGATTGCAAACTGTCTGTCAAAACTAACACAGGGGTTAATGTGGCACCGTAGCTCTGTGCAACTTAGGTGAGCTCGGACCTGCAGAGCCTTTCAAGTTCACTGAAGAAAATATTTCAAACGGTATCAAACCAGAAAGGTGACCTTCTCTGAGTAAGCAGTCTAGTACATTATTCACAGCTTCTTCTACTTCTGTGTTTGTATGCGTCTCCTGCCACCTGGGAAATTTAAAAAGTGTCTGTTCAGAAATTGACAGTGTCCTGCATAACGCGGTGCTTTGAATGTCTCTGCAGGCCTCACGCAGCAACCATAACAAAATAAGTCCTCACCGGGTGTTTGTTTTCCTTTTACGTCTTCCATCTCGGAATCCCATCAAAGCAAGCCTTTCCCTGAATAGTGATCAGGTTTTAATTCCCAAAGACGCAAAACGAATTCAAGCAAACTCATCCACAAGTATAACCGCCTGTCATCGTTTCATGAGACGTGTCTCACCTCAGTTAACCACTGCACAGGTAGATATCCTCTCGGCAGGAATGAGCAACCACAGCATGAGGTGATCCTGTGCCTCTGTTCAGATTCTCAGCGCTGTCGGGTGTCAATGCAGTGTCGTCCAGTTAAAAAAAGCTGTGCCCAGCTTAACATAGTATGTCCTCTAGCAACATAATGCACCAATCAATGTGTAAATTGATGTCTAACTTATAGTGTTATAGAATTGAACATGTGGTGTTTGTGTTCGCGCAAGTCTGTAAACTTCCTACTCAGACTGTCCTTCCAGCATATTATTTTCCACTTACTTCTCCTTACAGTTTGGGAAAATCACTTCCTCTCTGAGAGTTAAATGAGAAGATCGGTGAAGAACATCTCTCGTCTCTATGGAGGTGCTGTAAAGCTGAGAGGCAATTAGCTTTCCTTACCATAAAGACTGGAAGCAGAGGGAAACATCCAGCTTGGCGCTACATTATGTTAATCAGCGTGCCTTGGAGGTGTTTGCAGGTGTATTTTTGAAATTGGAGTGAGCCAGTCCAGCATTTTTCTCCTGCTCCAAGTCTTTATGCAAAGCAACACTAATCGCCTCCTGGCAGCAGCTTCATGTTTTACTCAGACTTGAGAGAGGCATCAATCTTCTCATCTGCCTCTCTACAAGGAAGTAAATAAAGCACATTCCCCATGATGTCAAACTTTGGCCTGAAGTTGAGAGGATATTTTTGGGTCAGTTTTAAGTTTGTTGAAGTTTTGGCCCTTAACTGGACTGCAACAGTGAGAGTGACAGGCATGTTCGGCAGAGAGAGAGGAGAAATGAACGCAACGCATGGCTACTGTGGTAAAGGCTTTCTAACTTTTTGCAGATGAATGATTTTCACCTTTAAAGGGGAACTACTAGCAAGTCTGGTTGCTTTTCCTCTGTTCTGCTAACCTTCCTCCCAGCCATGTGCATTTGTTTTTAAGAAGCCTGGGGGAAAGCAATCAGTGGAGCGCTAGTTAAGGTTATATATCATACGCGTTATGTGTATATTTGTGTAGTCTAATCTGGCATAAACAAGAGATTCGGAGGCTCTAATCTTGCAAGGCTGGTCTTCGCCCAAAAGATGCTAGGTGGAAGGCAGTGGAAGAGCCTCTCCCTTTCACAAGTTACAACATTTATTTAACCATCACAATTAAATGAAGTACACAGTAGTTAAAAAAAAAAATCCTGCATAGCTCCTCTTTAAAGGCTGTCTCACAGTTGCTTATCAAAGATATACCCGGTGTCAACATAGATGCCCCCTGATAAATAACAACTCTATATACATTCAAGGTCAGTGAGAAACAGTGATGCCATAAAAATTTGCCAACGCGAGCACTTACTAAGTTTATTATTCAAATGTAAAACATCTGGCTCTGCGCAATGTCTCTATAGATCTTGTTGATAGCACTTACAAAAAGAAAATCAAAGAAAAAAGCCAAATATTGTTACAGTATAACACATGTGAAACACTCAAATAACAACTCAACAGAATAGGCTAGTCTTTACTTCCAAAAATAAACAGTGATGAATCTTAACATGTCTGTAAGACGGCAGACATTTGTCTGACTACACCGCTCAACTTCAATTTGCATTTATCTAAAATGGTAATCCACATGTCTCTTACGTTTATTGTGTGAGAGTTCCCCTGCCAGGCAGTATTCAGATGTTGTCTAATGTACACACATACATAGCAACTGCATTACTTAGGCATCCATCAGAGCTCCTCAAAAGCCCAACGTGTCATTACAGTGTCTGGTTGAGTAAAAGCAGTAACACAAATCAAAGCTAGGACACTGAGTGACGCCCTCTATCTGCCCGCCCTCCTCCCCCCTCCCTCCTCAGAATGCATTGATAAAGGGCATGGGCGGCATAAATTTAGTGCTAAATGGCCAACTGTCATGTAGAAGGTGAAGGATCACATCACGTCGAAGGCATGAGCAGATGCCTGTGAAGGTCTAATGACGGTGACCGTGTCACCCCTACGTGCACGTGTGTGTGTGTGTGTGTCTTGATGCACATGCCTGATGCGTGCACGTTCAACAAAACGTCTCGGACGCGCAACCAGCACATACGCCCACACGAGGCGCACACCAGACTGGGAAAGAACGCCCACGATGTGAAACCTTTACATACGAGTCATCTCATCCATTGATCTCAGACTTTACAATGAGTCGTCCTCACGTAGCAGAGAGAGGAACAAAGGGAGGGGAAAAAGTAGAGGGGACAGAGCCTGTGATAAAAATCCCATTTGTCATTGAGGAGACATGTGAAGGGCTGGTGATGTAAGCCAGATGTGCTGATGTAATGCATCTGTGGATCCATCTGAGTTAATTCAATGGAACTTAGCTCACCATCAAGGTAACAACAAGGTAACACAAACACATCAAGCCTATTAGCGATATTAGCACGGGCAGAGCGACGTGACGCGGGGATAACGTGTGAATGTGTGTGTGGGAGGTGCTAGACTGGAGGGGGGTTGTCCATTTGTTTACCCTAATTTGAGTAATGCACAGTGACAATAGAAAGGGACTGAGAGGATTAATACACCATCCATCATGAAGCTACTGTAACTCTTGACTCCCTCAGACCCTAGATGGACCAGAGCTGCTTCCTAATGTGAAGCAGACCTGGTGCATCCAAACAGTCTGTGTGTCAGCTGGCTCTGACTCAAATTAAAGACAAACACTGCACACACAGGCACGCACACACACTTTATTGTCCTTGAAGAGTTTGAGTCATGGTGGAATAAAGCACATTGTATTTATAGAACTTATTTGTTGGCTGGTCCAAACAGACCCCTCAGAACATTGTATTTTTATTACATTTTCATTGTGTACTTTTCACCATGTTCTGGACTGACTGACTATCATTTTGTAATTCATTTTTGGAAAAAATGGGAATCCAATAGTTTACTAGGCTTTCAGGTGTACGTTTTCAGGACTTCTTGCCATCACAGGCCTCAACTTATACATTTAAGTTTTGGGGAAGTTTCTAAACTCATCAAAACTGCAAATATCCGTTTATTTCACTCAAGCGCGCAACCATATTCTGCATCCTCCAAATAGGTGTGCGGAAAAACTCTTTGAGCTGCCCCAGCTCTGCTCTGTCGTCGGTGTAAAATATATTTCTGAATGAGAAAATCTTCAATCCAATAAATCTCCAAGCAGACAAAGGCGGCAGAGGAGACTACAGGATTCTGCAAATAATGGCTTGGGGCTTTAGCATATGAGATCATCTGATACAACTTTGTACATAAACAGAGCAGCAGCTTCAGCAAAACAAACTGTTTAACCTTGCTGTGAATAGATTTGCATCCATTACAGTCAGACACAGTATTGTGAGAGGAGGACAAAGAAAAAGACTGCTTTCTATTTTTCTTCCCCAAGCAGAGCAGGGCGCACCAGTATCTGGGAGGATAAGCAAATTCATTAACGGCTTCTGGCAGCACGGGAGACAGGATTAACAATCCCTTTATGCTGAAATGTAATTGAAAATATGGCCTGTCTCATTTTTCACACAAATGTGATTGGATATGCTCCTGTTGTGTTGAGGTTAGCTGCAGTTAAGCCATAATTTGATTTTGAAACTATCACAGACGTGGAGCGTTACAGTCACCCAGTTAAGATAATGTGAGGTGATAGCATTAGGATAAACTGGTGAACAATCCCATTGTAGGAAACACTACTCTTTTTTTTGGTTTCTAATAAAAAGATGAATGGTTAGTTAGAATTCATAGCCTAATGTATACATGTACAGTATGTATATGAGTGTAGCAGGTCCGATAAAACAAGAATTTATGCAATAATTAAACAAACACTGCATTTGTATTAATATACACAACCGCACAGTGAAATCTGATTGGCTGCTCAGTGAAAAGTGCCACTGTACCTCCAATAACAACAAATCACGAGCAGTACACACTGACAAATCACAAATTAGAGAAACATATTTGGCCCCGTCAGGCACATTTACATCACCGACGAGCTGGCTCAAGGTTGAAGGAAGTGACACCTGTGATATTTCTCACTCAGCTGCCCCAGCAGGTTATGAATCGGCCAAGAACATATTTTAGCTTAACATGCTTCCATCCTTTTACCATGAAACTGCAAGCGCACTAATCATGACGGATGGCTGCCCCTGTCAGTGGCACTGCCTTATTTCACCAGGACGGCGCACTGAGCAAAACATGCTAAGCAACAGCATCCAATCCCTAATCAATGTGACATTCAGGTACAGCCACTCTCAGCTATCGTGTTAGCAATCAAAGGTCACTATAAGGACACGTGAAATGTAATGTATGACACGCCAAGTGTATTTTATTATTTGATGAGAAATGCTCTAGAAATCAATAGAGTGTCTGGGACCATGGTGCTATTAAAGCTCCCTGAAACTCCACCTGCCATTTCAGAAAGAGATTGTATACGCTAACCAGTTATATGCAAGCCCAATGCACATTCCACTGGAAAATCCAATTTTCCATCTTTCGGTTTGGTTATAGGGCATCTGGACTGTAAATTGTGTAAAATATTCCAAATCAAGATTTATGATATTTAAACAAAAAAAAAAAAAACATGGACGATGAAAACCTTGTCCCCACCTAATTCACTTGATTTGATTGTCAGATTTGATGTTGAGCTGCAGCTGTACACCCTAAATTTCATTCTCTTGCATGGCTAACCAACTGTAAGCCTATTGGTTGCTATGGTAACGTAATATGTGTCCATACTTGTACTAACTGGTGACGTGCCTGGGACCAAACAGGCCTAAAGGATGCATTTGTGTCCTGTGTCTCTTCAACTGCAACACTGAGTGACACAAGCCATCAGACTGTGCAACTTACAATATTCTCACGTAAGTTAACATTCTCTTTAACAATAAGTCCACAGACAAACTTGTGAATAGCAAAATATTTACAGTACCTACTTCGAAGGTACATGCAGCTACTTACAGAACTGAAACTGAGCAATATAACTGACCCTATAATTGATTTCTTGATTCTAGTCCAAACAAGACACAAAATAGACTGAATCATACTGTATCAACATAAATCAGGGTGTTTTCATACATGCCGGTGCGGACCACGGGTGCACAGTGCATCTTAAACATCTGCAACACTGACAGATGTTTAAGATGAATGACCGGAAAAAGATGTTTACATGACTCTGCAAATATTAGATTTTGATAATGAGGGGCGGCTAACTACAGGAGCCTTTTTAGCTCAAACTTGTGGTGTATACCAGGCAGCTGGTGTGGACGAGGTGTGGCCACTTTCACTTTAACATACAGTAACAAACAAACCAGGCCAGACGCTAGAGTTCGACTGAAGCCACATCGAGACCACGCCTTCAGGCCAGTGGTTTTGATGCATCGGTTGTGTTCACACTGACCCACCCAGACCGCCAAAAGCTCAAGTGAGTCGACCTAAACACTGCCTGTGTGAAATCACACTCAGAGGTGCTGAATGTGAGTCTGCATTCTGTCATAGTGGATCATCCACCTTCACCAACCACTTCCCTCGTTCCTGTTCCTGTTACAGTCTCACCATGACAGGATGGTACTTTCTATGTGCATTTAACTACTTTTCCACATCATACATAAAAGACAGTGTTGAAGCTAAATGAAGTAGGTGGCCTACAGGTCAGTTTCATAATGTGAAGTGACCATTCTTCACGCCTCTATAACGACACAGACAGAGTAATAACTCAATTTTCAGGATTGTTATGATCGATATTTAATCCATGGAGCAGAGGGAGCCTTCAGGACGGAGGAGCCCCGGTTTTCTGGTTATCTCTGAAACACAAGGCTGAGGCCATTCTGTCTGTGGGTGGTCTGGAAGCCTACTGATTGGCGGCCACTGATAGAGCACACCATAATAAGACCCCTGCACCCGGTGGCCCGATGCACCGCCTCCTACTGACCCTTCATTGTCTCTGCCATCAAGCTTGGCACGGCGCTGATGCTCCGATAAGGACGGGAACTTTCCTGATGGCTTTTTCACTGTGTGGACAAAACAGGAAAAAAAACACACAAGAGAGAAGAGGAAGCACCAAACCACAGGGGGAGGAATAGCTGAGGCAAAACCGCTTGTGTGTATATTTATTGGCTCATGAATCAATATGGCTTTTCTTATACAAAAAGACCCAGCTGTCATGGAGAGTGAGTATCTATCACTTCCACCTGGAGCCTGGGTGCGGTGGCAAGGTCGCCGCTGATAGCCTTGTGCTGGTTTGTGGAGGGGGGGGCCTGAATGAAGGGGATGACAGCAAAGCGATATGAGGAATATAACTCATATAACTCATCTTATACACGACCAATGGCAATGGCCCTGATTATAAGAGGTGATTTACTGTATCCTCAGCACAGGGCTCATAAACATCCAGGCGCAGGACACTGCATATGGTGCCTGCTTTATGTTGATTTTTTGCACCATTAGGTCTATTTGCTGACCTGCAGATCCAACGAGTGGTAATAAAACATGGCGTCCGTGCTTTATAAAGCATACAACGCACTTTTTAACAACATGCACAGAATAAACTGTATGAGAGGATTAGAGACAGATTCCTCACTCAGCTGCGACTCATTCAGGTCCAACACTTTATTCTTTATTCTTTTGGGAAAAAAACAAAACAAAACAAAGATGGTTTGTTTTTTATTCTTGTAGACATCAATGCATCCCACTGGGCCCTAAATGTACAAGTCTATGACTCTGAATGTAAGTCGGGACACTTTCATGGCCTAATGATTAGAATATTTCTTGGTTGCTTCCGTCTCAGAAAAGTCTCAAAGGGGATTAAATGTCTGGTTTTTCATTAACAGAGCCCCGCTGTGGAGCACTGCTCAGACGCTATAGTATAAAAACACATCACTGTAAATGTGACACAAGCTTAAAGTGGGTATAAAAATAATCAATTCATCTAAAAGACTTTTTTATTATTTTTTAATTGCAGCAATCTAGCTGTACATGGCAGCACTTACCACAATAGTGCTCTAATACTGTAGGTCTTTGTTTGCATTGTGTACATTTTGTTATGTACCGCAAAAGAAAAGATCCCCTGACCTGGAGAACAAACCAGACGGCTTCATACACAGACAGACCCAATTACACGAATAAGAGTCACAATTAAAGATAAATGTGGTGGTGACATTAAGCAGCTAATGTCCTATAATGACATTAGCTCCTGAAGGTCACCCTATCATTGTTGTAGAGCGCTATAAATGAACTACAATTACAAGAGTGTGATTTCAAACTAGACACTGATCTGCATACAAAACCTTTAATGTCGCCAAAGGTGAAAAATTCAGCAATTTCCGCAGTCTAAAGGACGTAAATGTTCTAGTTTATAGCCTTTAAAGCCACCGACCAAAAATGAAACTGGCGTCACAGTAAAAATTGCACAAGAGAAATAAAACTACCGGAAATGACAGGAAAAGAAACAGAAACCCACTGATATTACAGCTCCTCCTGGATGAAAACTGACGGGCAGTCCTTTAATAAGTCCTACGTCAAGCTAAATAAGACAGTATATAGTGCATAATGCGCAGTATTTCTATAGAGTGAC
The DNA here is from genome assembly GCA_030347415.2 of Decapterus maruadsi. Classification (NCBI taxonomy): domain Eukaryota; kingdom Metazoa; phylum Chordata; class Actinopteri; order Carangiformes; family Carangidae; genus Decapterus; species Decapterus maruadsi. Next base: position 6,413,254 of record CM064893.1, read on the forward strand.
CCATTTATTGAATTACCTGCTGTTTTCTAACTTCTGTAGGTAGCCTATTTTACATTCCCTTACTTTGCTTCCTGGAATGAACCTCAGGGAATTCTGTAACATCCCAGAAGTTCCCCAGGGGAAAACTGTACGATGGCAAAGAATTGTGGGAGGAGAAGCATAGAGGCAAAAGAAAGAAGAGAGGCTCCTGCAGGATTTCATCTCAGGCCAGTGTGGGCACACGTCTACAGCTCTGAGCTTTATCCCTCTCTCTCTCTCTCTGAAAAATATAAAAAAGTCTTCCAATGCAGATATCTCATACTGTATTTCATAGCGAGAAACAAGGACAATAAAGCCAAGAGGAGTTCTGCAAATTCACTACAGTAAATATCTATTTTGATTGGTCAAAGTAGATGTGAAAACCGACTCCCATGTTGTCTGATCATATTCATTCAAACAGCACAAAGAAATCACAAAAATGTTGGCATGCAGAAAGATGAAAATAACTTTCTGTTTGAATCTGTGATCCGTGATGGTCCAACAAGCGCATCACTGATCGAGTCATGACATACCGAATCAAACTCAACGCCAACAACCAATCAAGAAAAATACGCATGATGAATCTAGATTTGCCTTTGACCCAGCAGACAGAGCCTTCGTGGCAGAAACCAAAAAAAAAGAAGGTTTTACTTCAAAATCCCAAATAAGAGAAAACAATGATGAAGAGTTTTGCTGCTGCAGGATATTGAACTGTGAGGAGACATATTCTCATATTCTGCTTGTAAGACTTCTCCACAGTTCATCAAAGAGGAAGAGAACAAACAACATTGCTGGCTGCTACACTTTTTTTCCCCCCTCTTTCTTATCCTCCATGGTATACTTTTGCGGGCGTGTTATCAGATCAGGTCGATGCGGGCGCAGTACCACCTCCTCCCAGACACTTCCCTCCCTCAGACTGTAATTAACTGTCAAGGCCGATCTGGAGGAGAGGACCCATGTCAGAGTGTCAGGACGGTTAATTAAGAACCTTAAAAGGTGTTTGCAGGGAACAAAGACCAATCCACCCCGGCAACAACTGCGACATGCGGAAACACTGCCTCTGATTAACTTCAATTAACTGAGCACTAGAAGGTAACCCCGTGTGTGTGTCCTTCCCTTCGTGTCACTGTGCTTAGTATGATGGATAATAAAGAGTTCTATCTCTCTCTTCTTTTTCTGTGATGGGACTGCAGCTGATCAGAAGAGAGGAGAGGAAATCAAACGGATGGCGGAGGTTTGTTTCTCTTTCTCTGTGCACCGGGGGAAATGAAGCCTCAGCCTTTGATGGCATTAGTAATATTATTATATTCATATCTGTCAGTGATATCGCTTAATTACGCAGCTGTGACATGAGACACTATCATCTGTGTTTTGTTGCGCCTGCCTGGCAGCTATTATCACTGGACATCAGTGAGGTAGGATATTATTCAAAGGACGGGGTGATATTTCATATTCCTGCACTCCACACACTCTCCATTTCCTTTTATGTTTCTCATTTTAAACTATTCTCTTTTTCCAACACTGTCAAACTATCTTTTCTGCGTTATTACGTTCTACTGAAGTGCTTGTTTACGATTTCTTTTCCTGCCTGTCTCGCTGCGTGTCTGACTTTTCACTCCTTGTCCCCTCTTTTCACCTCAATTCTTCTTCTTTCTCGGTGTATTTGAGCACCACAATAATGAAAGACTGTGGGTGTGTTTGTGCATGTGTGTGTGCGTCTTTGTGGGTTTTTAAAGAGTAGTAAGCAACTACAGAGCTGAGGCACTTGCTTGATTGCTGGCTACTGTGACACAGTAGCCATGGGATGGCTCAGTGCCAGATCTCCTGACCCCCACCCCGGGGACCACCGCCAGCCAATCAACACTCTCATCAACCGCTGGGAGAGACAATCAGAGAGAAGAGCACCGCAGGTAAACATGAAGCAGCAGAGGGAACAAGCATGCAGGAGGTGGGGGGGTGAGAAACAGCAAGAAGTTGAGTATGTGACGGAGGATAACAATAGAGAGATAATCAAAAAGGAGAAAATTAGAGACCAGGAGATAATCTCATTTAGCAGGATGAATTACGATACAAATGCACACCTATCAGGGGGTCAAATGAAAAAATCAAGGAGGCAAACAAAAACAGATGAAAGGAGCTCTTGTTAACTGCTAGCAGATGGCTTTGCACTACTGGAAAAATGAAGCCACTCTAATCCTCCTTTTAAAATCCTCATCACCCCTCTATTCATGGAGTACTGTCTGCAGCCAAGGAAAACCAGCTGGATATTGCTTGTATTAGTCTCCTCCACCATGGCAACCCAAAGCAATCAACTCCATATCTTCTAACCTTCCCGCTCATCCACCCACTCCTCCCACCCGGCACCATCGCACACTGCTTCGCCTGCCTGGTAACCCCACAGACAGGTCTCCTCCATGGCAACCCATGGCAACCCACAGCAATCTAATTTATATCTAATGATACCCACCCTCAAAGCTGGCCTCCCCACTCATGAAAATGAGATTTGAAATTAAATGAATAACAGGCAGGTGAACCGTGAATGCAAATTTGGCAATTTTGCATGAAGAGATTGTTTAGATGTTTAGATATTATTATTATAGACTGTGAGAAGGTATCAGTAAAAGGCCATTTGGAGGGATTTTTGTTGTTTTCTGCCAGAAATGCACTGATAGTTTGGCATCACCGCACCGGGAAACAATGACCAGCCACACAAATAAGTCCCCTTGGATGCAATTGTTGTGTATTACTTCGATGAGCAATTTTACGCTACAAAACCTGATATTCCGGCACTTCTGTAACAAGGCAGCTGTGATGGTCTAATAAATCGTTTCCACCAGAGCTCCCTCCAAATCCCTGCTTCACTGGTGATGACCTGCTAAAAATAAATGCGTTCCAAAGCAAATGTGAATTGTATAATTCGTGCTATGCAACTAATGTTCAATGGACTCATCTTGCCATCTGTTCAGCAAACAGGTTTCCTTCAGATTCACATTGACTCAAACATGTACATGTTGCTGTGAGATACAGTACTATAAAACATGTTTGAAACTACAGACCAGAAATTTCTCAAGTGAATTGTCTCTTTATTACCATCTAGTGACTATAGAATGTAGAGAGAAAAGTAGCGATGGTATCAGCAGTTAACTCAGTGTTTTTCAACCTTGGGGTCGGGACCCGCCTGAAATGTCTAGTAATTGATAAAAAAAAAAAAAGACTGAAATTATTTTTAACTAATTATTATTCTTTATAAATTTACGATTAAAAACACCAAATACAGTCTTAAACAGTTTTATACTTTCACTTTCTCAAATATAAATCGTGTTAAAAAAAATATATCTGATTCGGTACATCTTGATTGATGGGGTCGCCAGAAATTTGTGATGTCAAAATGGGGTCACGAGACCAAAAAAGCTGGGAACCACTGAGTTAACTCAAGCACAGGCTCCATGTGTAGGAAGCTGTAGCAGCATCCAGTAGTTTGCTGTACATCCAAAAAAAGGATTCTCACAGTTCTGAACAGAAGACGAGTAGACAGACAGGTGTGGGTTCTTCCTCAGACCAACAATGGCTCAACAAACTTGACGCTCAATGCAGCAACACATGGGCAGTTAATAAACCTTGGCCTCAGGGTGCTCACTGGTCGAGTGGTTACAGCACATCCCATGTTGGCATAGCCCAAAGCAGTGATCTCTGGTTCTACTCCTGACCCAGATCATCTTTACTGCCTGTCATTACCCCAGTCTCTCTGTCAAATTAAAGGCAAAAAAACGCCCCAAAAACACACTGCGGCCTAAGAATTAACTGTTCAAGAAGAAAATTCAAACAAACTGAGTTTACTGCTCAACTCAACCTAATCTTGTTCAGATCCAATGAGCCAACCAATATTGTCTGTTTTGCTGTAAAATGTACAATGTTTAATATTCCAGTTTTATATTGTGAAATGCATGAAATCGTCTCTTTAAACACACATTAGATTGCACAGTTATTGTTAGATCAGTGCTGTAGCGATGCGGAACATAAATTCCAATCACAGGAACAACAATGTTATCTTCTCCTACGTCTCTACAAACAAATCCATTAACCACGCATATTGAAATGATTTATTTCAGTCAAACGTAAACTATTATTATTGCTGGTCCAACAATGACTTTGCAAGTTTTACAGCCATGCTCAGAAGTTGAGCCAAGTTCACCTTCATCACAGGATATCAATAAACCTGCTGTGCCACTTGGTGACAGTGTTCTGTCATTAAAATCAATAAGGAGGACACCGTTTTTATTGTTTGGCTACTGACCTTCTAAATACAGCCTTGTCTACCTGTGGTGTTGGTACAGTACTTTCAGTTCAAGTGCTGGAAATAGGAGTGTACAGAGTACAGGAACAAAGCTCAGCCCATGTAATAAAGAAAATATATTGGATACAGTAACAATTTAGATACATATTGATTTCTGTCCTTTAAAGTGCACTGTCAAAAATATTTTAAAGGACCATTCAAACTAAATAATGATGCATATTTCCTGTGTACCCTCTGGAGGACAATGCACTTGTTATTTGCAGTCTCCCCCATCTAATAACTCCAAGTATCCCTGTTACAGACCTTCACAACATGGCATCCCATCCATAAACATAAAGGGCAAGCCAATGACATTTCCATTGTAGACAAGTGTTATTTCTCCAAGGACTTCAAAATAATACGATCCCGTCTTAAATTAAATCTAACGTTTCCTTGTGACACTTCTGTCAACGCAGTAAGAGGAGGGGTATCCTCCTCGTACACATCAGGGTCTGCTGAAACGATGGCCAAGCACCGTCTGTTCGCTATCTCAGGTTAAGCCCCAGACTCCCGATAACAGAGCTAAATTAGGCAGAGTTTGCGCGTGAGAGGAGAAAGATCTGACAACGAGGAAATTAAGTGACGGGGTAGTATGTGCATCTGAAATGAGGCCAAAGTGGAATGTTTTCAAGGAAAATTGGATCATTTTAAAAATGGCAAGGTGATACAGAGTTGTCCTTTATTTCCCCCTTTTTTCTGCCACGGAAGGAGACGGGGAAGGCTTGACAGAATCATTCTTTACATTGATTTTAGAGGACATGAAAAAGGAATAACTTCCATCAGCAGTACTGAGGGCGAACAAAGACTTTTCAGCGGCGGTGTCTACAATCAGAGATAAATGTTTGACTGAAGGCTATTCTCCCAGCCGTGGGATCCTAATGATCTGCAGCCGTCACACACCCATATCTCTTGTGGTACATGAGGCCCTGTGACATACTCGATGCTCTGGTCCATCGGTCAGAACACAGCCGTACGTTGTGACTTCACCATTTTTCTGCAGGTCACATTTACAGTGCTAACAACAAAAAGAAAAAAGAAATCAAATCTATTTCGAGATGTTTTTGCAAGAAACTCTTAACACATTGATCATGCAGCAGCTCAGACTCGGCAATGATGGTGATTGTTGTGGCCTCAAACCTGGTGAGATACTATCAACATTAATTTTGCAATTTATCGAACCCAAAGAGGATTAATTATGTTTATCTTTTAATCCTCAAATGGAGCAGTGCCCCTAAATAAGCAGGAGCAATACTCCTGGGCTTTTCATTCTGTCAATAGTCAGAAGGGTTAGCTCTCTGTCAAACACTGTACAGTAACATTAGCTCCTGATGTCATGGCTTCCCAGCTACAAATACCCTTGTCCTCCCTTAGCTCTATAAATGAGCTGCGAGTTCCAGCTGCCGAGCCAACTAGCAGGAGAGTGAACCTCCATTAGGGCTCGCAATTACTGCCACCCCCATTAAAAAGAAGAAGAAGAAAAAAAAAAAAACCTGGGCCGCAGAAATCAAATGAAATACAAATATGAGCTTTAACGGTAACCTTTGGCCACAGCATCCTTATTAGTGCTGCATGTTCTCCCCTCTCGCTCTCTCTCTCGCGCTGCATAATATCACTTGAGCCGTCAACCAAATGATGCCGGTCATTAAAAACAGATCCATCTCAATTAGGAAGTGCATTTAGACTAGCCCACGAGATGGAATTTTGCATGGCTTCGTCTCCATTCAGACTTATGACAGAACCTGGCACAGTAAGGTAATGATCCACACACTCCACAGATGGTAAATGGACACACGCTGCCACTGATTGTCTAATTAAAAAGAATTCCAACATTGCATGCATATTATTTTCCATTATTTTGCGGCCATGAATGTAAGCATGCACACAACAGCGTCTGTAAAATTCTAATAATGCACTCGCTTGATTCTTCAGCAATGTAAGGAAGAGGATTTTTTTTTTTTTTTTTTGGCACAAACTTGCTTTGTTTATATTGACAAGCTCCCAGTGAGCAAGTTCAACTCTGGCTGCAAACTTTAGAGTAACTTCCGGGCGTATCAAGGTTAACTCCGGCGCCTGTCTGCCCAGCTTCTCTCTGGCCACCCGCTCCCATTGATTTTGATTAGCCGCTGTCCCCCTCCCCTGCCCTCCCAGTTGGCTACAAGGGAACGTTGGTAATGACAGCCCCTCAGATGTCTTCATGACAGCAGCAGAGTCATCCGTCAGCCTGCAGTGCTGTGTAAAAGTGGCTGACGTGCCACCTCTGTGTCTGATGGATGGAGCCTGTCTCTGCGCTGCCAACCTCTTTTATCTGCTGAGGCAGGCCAATCCCTCTGGATAGGCCTATAATCAGCTGGACCCCTTCTGATCCTCTACGAGAGCCCCAACACCACATCTATTCATGCTTAACGTCAGATAAGAAATTGTTTGTGTAATATATAGCCGGTATAAGAGGAGCTCCTTTGAGAAATTACAGGTCTCTGGGCAGGTTGAGTGTATTCTTTTCTGCCATTTGTTAGGTGATAGATAGCTTTTTGATTGATTTGATAGCTTATTTAACCTTGGCAGAGACAGCGTCGCAATAATGAGCTGAAGAAGGCTAAATATAGACTCACTACAGTTGGTGACGAACACGACATACTGAATAGAAGCACCTATAATCTCACATTTCCTCCACACTCCCTGCACCTCGCTTCTTTTATGCTTTGTGTCTAAAATCCACTGGAGGAGCGATGTGACCTTAAAATGCTCCTTGTGCAAGACCAAGCATTATTTATTTGAAATGTGCACTTTCCTCAACATGTTTTACCATCTGCCACTGAGCATTTACACTTAGAGATTCTACCTTCCCCACTGTGTTTCTGATTACCTGTGCCTGATTCTCCTGTGATAACATGGCGTGGTCACATATCTGGAGACATCGCGAGCTGTTAGAAGTGGCGACAGAAAGCCACACAAGCATTTCCCTGCAGGATCTTATCTAACTTTTACATCCAACAGGAATTTGCCGTTTGGTCTTTGCTGATCTAACTCTCCAGCACCTTAAGGAACAGCAGGAGGTTTCTGCTGCTAGCAGCTGAAATTGGCCACAATTACCACTGCTGATACCGAAATTAGACGCTTATGTATGGGGGAAAGACTACACTCACAGGAATTGTGAAATCCTTTTCATCTTTGTCTTCTCTATTTTTATTCATGTGTTTTCTTTCCTGATGCTCATGTTGTGGCTCGAGGGATGACAGTCGATCCACCACTGATGTTCAGACTGAAAGTATTGGGTGGATGCAAATGTAGTTCAGACATTCTTGGTTCCCACGGGACTAATCCTAACAACTTTGCAGATCTTCTGATTTCTCCTAGCTCTTTGAGGTTGACATTTGTGGTCTCGTATGAACTATCCTGTCAACTACTGGATGAACTTAACACCATGTTTCCAAAAGGATGACTTATAAAAGCCTTGATGATACCTTCACTTTTCATCGAGCACTGTCATCAGGTCTAAATTTACATTTTGCAACATTCCCACCAGTCTCGGCTATACATACAGTACTTGGTGTTTAGTGCAAAGTGGCAACTATTGGTTTGTTAGCACACCAAATTACAATGGTGAACGCAGTAAACATCTATGTTTTACATCACCATGGTGTTAGCACACTCATGCTAGTAATTAGATTGAAACTCTGCAGTGCCAACATTAGAGAGTCCCTGACATGACTGGAGAGTCTTGATTGATTGCTTTAGTTTGGACTGTTTTGCTTATTTCACTGAAGTCTTGAACTTCACTGAACACCATTACCTTCAGTGAACCCATAAACATCAATCTCAGTGAACCATCTGCAAACATGTTGTTTTCCAGCTAGAACATCTTAGTCCAAACATGGTGGCAATGCCAGCTGAAATGTCAGCGCTAAGTTTTGGCATGACAGGGATTGATGTTTCTGTGAGGATGTAAGCTCTTCTTCTCAGAAAAATGGTCTAATTTATCCTCTTGACAGCTCTTGAACTCTTAATGACTTCCTCAGCTCCAGTTCACAGCCCTGTGTGGATGTGTAAGTCAGTCTCTGACTTTCTGTAGTCTAATAAAACCTTAAGTGAGCAAAAATGTCTTTCATAAAATGTGTCGGTTCAACAGCTTTATCATCTCGGCTGTAAGCAAATGTCAAACGGGAGAGTTTCATGGGCACTCTATCAAAGTCTCTCATAAAATGGCCAATAAAACTTTACATGGTCCATGAAATCATCTGTTTATTATGAATGTAGGTACACTAGTCAAATATGTGTTGATTTCTTAAAACCTTCACAACTTACTGAGAGAAGCCATACTTCACCAGTTCAAGACATGTGATCATCATTTCTCATTAGCTTAGTCTTGCTGTTGGAGGTTACAAGGATAAACAGTACAAACATTCTCAAAACAGTGTGGGAAGTTTTTCAATTAGCGACTCAAGTTTGTTGCTCAGTGCTTATTAAAAAAACATTGTAAAAGTTGTTTTTTTATTCCCAACACCCTTCTACTCTCCCTCTCTCAGATTACCAAAAGGACATATTAATTAGCTGCTCAACAGTCAAGACAGCTGTTAACCTGGGCAATCTCAGCGACCAGGCCTCATGACATGAAAAATAAAAACCCACACCGGTGCAGCCAGGACAATAGATCATAAGAGGCATCAATAAATAATTACATTTAAATGTCTCTTAATGAGAGGAGTTTGCTGACTGGGCCGATGTTTATGGCCTCTGGTGAAACTGCACGCACAAGGCATTCATAATACAGAATGTCATAAAAGACTGGTCTGTTAATGGCTCTCAGTGCTCTGACTGCCATGATAACAGCATCCTCAATTACACACTGACGACATGCTACAACTAGATATGCAAACACACTGATATTTCCTTTGAAATGTTTGCTGCCTCAGCACAGCCGCTTTGTATTTATTAGTTATCGTAATTATGCATTTTATGGTATGGGATTTGGGGAAATAGGGTTTTGATTTAATGAAAATGAAAAGTTAAGTGCTGGTTCACACAAGTTATGAATGGAACTTAGAGATATCCTGTCCTACAGATATTATTGTTTCTTTAGGCTAGCTCAAATACAATGGAGTTTAGAAGATAGCTCAGTTTTTTTGAAGTAGGGTTGTATGAGGTAAAAATGGCCCCTATGGCAGGCCAATCAGCTGTTTGGGTCAGACTCGTTAGCAGTACCAGTTTTACAGGCTGCGTGATACAGTGCATCCATGTCTGTGTGGGGGAATACTGAGTGAGTTGGTTAGTTCCAGATTCTTGTAGGCAGATATTATACTTACAGGCCATTTGTACCTCATTTAGGCCCACTTAAAAAAAAAAAACTGGACTATCCCTTTAATGCAACATTTCCATAAAAGAAAATAAACAGCTTGTTTTTCAGAACCAGTGTCAACAGAGAGTATTTCTAAGGGAATAGAAGTTCATCTCCATTGCGCTGCAGTGATATCTCTGGCAAATAAACCTAAATTAACTGTACACGTAGTTTAACAGAACCGATCCTTCACCATATCCTACATTCTTCCTACTGTACAGCTGATCAATGTACATGTATGGTATGTAGTCAATCATGTCATCTGAACTTCCTTAGGTTTAAATCCCCTGCCATTTGACTGTCAAATATTGTGTTGAAATGGAGTGCAGTGTGAAAAAAAAAACATGTCACTTTTCCCGAACCTTGACACGACTGACAGACTTGAAGCCAAACGTACGACTGAAGAGACAAAGAACGTTTAATCCGCGCGTGTTCGACATGAAAGCTGTGGGTGAGACACTCCTTCAGGTACACTGGCCTCTTATCTACATGGCTGCCTTCTTAATTATTCATCAAGGTGTGTGTGTGTGTGAGTGGGTGTGAGCCTGTGTGTGTGTGTGTTTATGTCTGGGGCGGTGGGACCTGTAAGGCTTCATGAAATGATGAGCGCGTTAAGACACATGAAACAGGTGCAGCGGTGCCACAGCACAGCATGTGACCACACACACAGACACAATCAGGCACATATTCTCACACACACACTCTCATCAAAGTATCATATGCACATGCCACTGATCACATGAAAACTGTGTGTTACCGAGCACCAGAGAGTATATCAGTTTGATGGTGTCATGCTGAGAATGGGTGTGAGGAAATGAGATGACAATAAGGTGACTGCTGTTTGAGTGCTGTGGTTCATTTTTACACTGTTATTGTGTGTGCCACAACATACACACACACACATTGGTGGCATCAGCCAGGGTCTCTGGTGATCACATTTGACAAGCCAAGAACATCCCCTCGTGCACACACGCACACACAAAAACCGACAGATAAACTCAAACACACATGCACTCCTCTCTTCCAACATCATGGATATTTATCATCATAAATAATGAATGCAGTGTTCTGGGACTATGCAGTTACCAAAGCACTACCATGCTGGAGATGAGAAGGCAGAGCAGCGGCATGTTTTGCAGAAGTCTCGCTGAGGAAAAACAACAAGTTTAAAAACGACTGCAAATGAGTATTCAACCAACAACCCTCTTTACTTCTGCACATAGACATTTAGAGGTGGTCAGAGGGCAGAGGGAGGGGACAACCTGTCTGCTTCAGGGACTGACCTTGTGTCTAGAACTGATCCTCCTGGTAATCAGTCTGGTAGTTGAATCAGGCCACAGTGGATATAAAAGCAAGATTATGTGAAATTGTCGGTGTAAGAAAAACAAACATGCCGGTGGCGGAAATCTGTCCACAAAAAGAATACAGCTGGTTTATTATGCCAAAATCAATACCATTGCATTTTTATAATTTTGCTCTGTTTTTAAAATCTAGAATACAGTGAAGAGTAAGAAACATGATAAGATAACAATAATGTGGCTGGCAACAACTTCCAGGTCACTATTTCAAGCTTTTACAGCTCATGTGGCTTACATACTGTAGCTACAAATCAAAAAACTTTGTGTTTCGACAGACTCTTTGTTCTTCTCTCTTCCCCTTCCCAGACAGCAAACATACTCTAACTGTCATCAGTCTCAGTACATCATATCAACCTCCTATTCATAACATCTGACAAGCATTGGCTGCCCAGGCAGATATCTTCTGATGTGTTGTATTTTCAAAGCTCTCAATTTAATTCAATTCAAATAACTTTATTTATTTCCAAGGGGCCATTTAAGAGCACACTGAGTAGCTCAAGAGAAAAGGGCACACAAACATAATAACTACCATAACTCATCAAACATCTCAGTTAGGTCAGCTTTGGGTTGGCCCACCAGAAGCTGCAGCCGCATTGCAATCAGCTGGTTCTTTGTAACAAACAAGTGGGAAAGACGCCTACTCGCAGTGGTTATCAGGTAGGATAAGCTGTCACTTGAAGATAAGTAGTGGAAAATAACTATGTTGTTAATTCTGTGACACGTGAATAAAGCTACAAGGCACAACTGGGTGTGCCAGCATACAGATGCCTACTGACAGGCTCACTTTAGTTTGTTCCACTCATGAGTTAGCTAATAAACTAATGATTTTAACCAGTTAATGTTTCCTTCTCTCCAAAGAACTGGTCAAAAACACAAAATAGCTAAATCGGTGTGATGACCTACACAGGACAACGATGCAAAGCAAACACAAAGCATATCTTGTGTTTCTCTATAGTTTAAGATCCAGACATAAATTAATCCCTTAATTAAAACCATGAATGTAAGGTAATATAGGAGAATCCAGACTGTTGTCTCAGTCTTTAGACTGTGATGTTGGTGTCTATTACTTTTCCTGTCTGTGCTGGAGCACTGACTTTAAAGTTTCTGCTTTGAATTGTGTCTCTATTACACACAAAAAAAAAGGCATTTCTGAATGTCAGTGTTGTTTTTCACATTAGATAGCAAAAAGACATCCAAAAATGTCCAAGGACTTTCAGAATGTTTCTTACAAACACATTTGACAACTCACAACTCTCTCTGATGAAACAACATGAGCTGCAAGTTATTATGTGGGTTTGGCTGTCCTTTGCAATCACAGGCTGGCTGACAGATACTTTTCTGCCCTCAGTACATGATGAGTCAAAAACATAAAATTAAAGAACACTGTTGGACATTTGCCATTTCTTTCTCTGCAACATTTGAATTTAGACAATATCTGATTCACAATTTCATACAAACAAAAGCACAGACTGAGAAAGTGTCATCCCATGGAGCTGTGGTGAATACTGTCTCTGAACTCTTCTGTTTATGGAGGAAGCTTTGATCAGAGAATTTCAAACATTTTTATGACTTCAATTAGATTAGACTTCAAGTACTATCTCTGTGACCTGCTTATAGGTTGGTGTTGGACCAGGCCACAGTTGTCTCACCACCACTGCAGTCATTGAGTCACAATGTAGATGACGAGCTTCTAGTTGGATCATGTGACCAGCTGTGGGCCCTGGTGCTTCATCTGGAGCTGGAACACTCTAACTGACAGTAAGAAGGGAGATTAAAGGAAACACAAGATAATAACTTGGCTCGCTTCTGAGACTTAATGTGTGGGAGTCATGGTTCTATCTACATTTGAAGACGAGCTCTTATCACATCATCACACTTAAACTTCAAACAGGGAAACACAAAGCTAATTCTGCCATGGCTCATTGGCTTAAAAGACATGTCGCAATTTTCACCGCAGACGCAGATTATGTTTAATGGCGTCTCATCTGTTGAAGATGTTTCCTTGCGCAGCAGGTCAAAACTGAGCCTATAAATTACAACAAGGCACCGAGACAGTGTGAACGTACATCGTCGTGGGTTGCACGAGATTTGCATTGTGGCAGAAACATGTGCTCTGCCAGAACAAACTACAAGCTTGTGTGGTTAAAGACAAGAGAAGAGGTTACTTACACTTCACTCACTCAACCAGGGTTGATTCACTTCCAAGGGAGTGAAGGAAGCCCCTCCCCCACAGCCCTACAGTTGTATGGAAATGTATGAAAAATAGCCCTGGATTGGCCTAGACAGCAGCCATCCATCAGCACAGTGACAGAGGCGAGTCTCCCACTCTATTGTCTCCCAGTCTGAGCGTGTGAATGAAGATGGTCAGATTTGGGCTCCGATAGCTCCAACCACCCCTGGCTTTAGCCCTAGGCACATCAATCAGTAGGCGATACAGTATCTGATCATTAGACACCCTCCCCCCTTACGCAGACCCAAGCTGAAAGTATATCAACCAGGCAAAACCCATTGGGCCCTTAGGAGAGCATCGCATCCCAGAGACAAGTACTCCTCGCAGAGTAAACAGACTCATAAAATCCCCATAGAAGAACCAATTATGCCAGGAACCTGACATCTCCTTGTCGTAAAAGCTACAGGAGGCCGTAACTATCGGACAGAACGTGAAATACAGCCAGTTGTTATCGCTGCCCATTTGTGGCGATTAAAAGCCACCCCGGAGACCTGTGGTACCGGGTAAGGAGGGCATTCCGAATGTCTTGCCTCACCGTATGGCACAGCTCCGCAAGAACCTCCGGAGGGAGCTCCCTGTGCCAGGCAATCCTCTCTGTGAATGCCTGATTTATCACCAGCCGTCCACAGCTAATGTACCAGGCTCTCTGGCTCTCCTGGTTGGCCCACGTTGATAGAAGCCTGCTTTATTATTATCTGCACTGGCATCAAAGACTGAGCAGCTTGTATTATTCATAAGATCACCCACATTTCCTCATCCAAACACCAGATACATTATGCAGAGTGCAAATGCAGGTCTGATTTATGACCTTTTTTTGTGTACAAACACACGCATTGATAAGATGGAAAGATCGGCGAAATAACACGGCTTTGTATAATGCAGGGGAAAAAAAGAGATAGCGGGGTGAAACCGGAATGAAAATTCTATGAGCCCGCTACCCAAAGTGATGAATCACGTTGCCTCTGCATCACAAGGCACGGCAACTTCTCCATCCACAAGCAGCTGACTCAAGACAAAGAGAATAGCAAATTATAGTATCACTCAATATCATACACTGAATGAGGGTGAGAAATAAAGTCTGTTTCTCTCCTCTGACATCCTCATCTGCTGCTGGCCTGCTGAATTTTATGTACCACGAAAGCAGCACTGAATTATGGACAAAGAAATGCATTGTCTCGCCTTGCTTTCCAACTTCTATCGGCTCGAGCCAATTACACGGCCTTAAAAACAATGAGGAGTAAAGCTGCTATCTGCAACAGGGGGGCAACTACTCACTTTGATTAGCCACAGACTCCTAGCTGACATCGATTTTGACCCGCGCTCTGTTGGGAAGAGGAAAAATTTCTATCATTTGTCGAGAGGGAGATTTTTAACGAGGAGCCAAAGCCTTCTCTTGGAGGAAACCATTATACATGTAAACAATAAGCATGCAGAAAAATACATAAAAATCATTATTCCTCTTTCTTTCATGCGCACACAAAACCCATTATCTGTCTTTCTTCATTTCCCTCCCTCACGCTCTCTCCCCCACACATGCAGAGCCAACACACACACACACACACATTCACAGCTAAACACCTAAAATCACTCTCATCAGTAATCTGCGAGTGTTTGAGACTCTGATAGTCCAAGGCTATTGATTTCACAGAGCAGCAGCACTCAGCGGTCATTTGCAGTGATGAGGGAAGACAATCGCAGCCAAATCATCCCTGGCATTCATTAGCAGGCTAAGCGGAAGACACCAACTAGTGAGAGTCTATTGAAACTTAATCAACAACTGGTGCAGGCTAATGGGGAGAACAACAGGAGGGTTTGTCTTGGTTCTCCCGGGAGGTCAATCAGGCTGGTGCAAGCCTAGAGTTAAACAACTAAACATGAAACTAAATGTTTTCTATTGAACATTTGTAATTTAGTTTCTCAGAAAAGTTACAAGCGGAGCAATGTATACACATGTATATATATATATATAAAAAACATATAAGACTTGATGTGAGCCTCTATATGATCCCCTTCATACACATGCATTGGACAGAGTGTGAAGCTTAGATGAGTCATACAGGGGAAGAAGGTGAGGGATGGCGGAGAGCAGAGCAGCACATCACCACAGAATCCTTTCAAGTGGTGGAAGAGACGGTTTCCTATGGAGAGTACTGAACATTCATCATGTGCTTGTGCACATACACACAGGTTTGTGTATGTGTGCATGTACTTCCTCTTAACCTTTTTGCCAATTCTCACTGAAAATGCACCACTTACTTCAAAAAGACAATGCTTTTTTGTGTGTGTGTCTTTGTCATGCATCTTAAAGTGTTTCCAGTTGAGAGTAAACAATGAGTTTATTAAAACCAGCATGAGAAAGAAAATCCTTAAGCTCAGACAAAATGTAATGTTTAGAAGCACCAAAAAAAATAAAACACACAGACACAACAAAAAGCAAGGACACAGATCATTCTGGCTCTTGGAAACAGGATTTGACAAACTGTCTCAACTCAAAAGTCCACTTACATGGTCTGGAGCTTTCAACCATATCACACAATGCCTATTAGCAGACTGAGCTGCTCAGTGACCACACAGCTGAAGGAGCATGAAGCGTTGTGGAAACGTCCAAAACAATCAAAAGAGTGGACTTTGACTGGAAACTGTTTCATAAACAGAAACAGTTGAACTACATACAGCCTTGTGAATAGCAGTTTTAAAATATATCAGTAAAAGGTGTATTTTTGAATTCTAAAAATGACCAAAAACACAAATCCCTGTGAGTCACTGAAGAGCGATGGAACAGAGCCTCATTCATGAGAATCAGACACACGCACAGCTGTCAGATGTACAGCCAAACATCTAAACAAGTTCTCATAAAGCAATCTATTCCCATCCACCCTAATTAGTTAAATAACCACACATCAAGAGCTCTGCCAACATCTGCAAGCGGGCTGAAAATAAATCAGGACCTGCACGCGTGTGTGCTTTCTGCCATCTGCTGGCCACACACAGCCGTTACTCCTCCTCCTCCACGCGTGCAGCTGCAGTACCACCCAGCTTGGAATCTGATCGGAGGAGCAAAGTCACAGGAGACGCTCACCACTGTTGCAGCTTTGCGTGGATTCTACCTAACTGTAATCTGCCAAATAAACACAAGTTAATGAGAAACATATGATGTGGAGAAGAAGAAAAAAAAAAAGTGTTCTCAATGTGGGGAAGCTGCAGTCGAGCCAAATCCAAATTAGGGAGCGTGGGGATAGGAGATGTTGGGAGAGATTGGTGTTGCTCTCTTGTTGGCACCACCGCATGGAGGTCTGGTACCAACACCAGCGCTGTGACCTCAACATGCTGACTCAACACCACCAGCTGTACTGTGGCCCAACAGATCTGGCTCACATGGTGGTAGTTACACGCACACACGCACACACCAGGCAGAAACACACAGATTGCAATCGGCCTCCTGTTCTACATGGCGGACATCAATTAGCAGGAAATGAAGCAGGGAAACACTGAGGTATGTGCACTGCCCTGTGAACACACACTGCGAATTCAAACTCAAAACACACATTTCAGTTTCACACCCCCACCCTCATGTGCTCCTTTTACTGATGAACAAGTGTGTGGTATTCACGGTCCAGTGTTTCCAAGTCTTACCAAGACACTTCATCACCAAAATGTGCTGCTGATGGGGAGCGAGTCATCAGTATTTCAAGACTACTCCTCATTTACGCTCCATAGACTCTCTCTGCTGCTTTTGCTTGTTTCCAAACATGAATTTGAAAATTGTCATTGCAACATACAAGGAAGGAATAGATTTGTTTGACAGTTTTCTTAGAGCTATGCACCACTTAGAAGAGTCATTGCTGCTCCTCACAGCTCCACTGACTGTTCGAGGAACCATGAGGAGGAATACTCATTGTATCTTTGTTCTACCTGTTAAAAGAAGCAGATAGAAAATATCTTGGCATAAACTATTGAAAAACTTGACTTGAGAAGAAGCTGTGAATAACCGACATTTCATTGCATTGTAACTTGTGTTTTCAATTGCAACTTGTGTTTGCTTCCTTTATTTACATTATTTCTATCTTTCTGTTGTATGACAATGGAACGGTTTGAAATGATATGTGCTCTATTAAGACTGGATGTTAACTTTCCAAGCCGCTGTTCGCCTGCTGCTCAAATCCTGATTTTATAACCAAGACATCATATGAGGGAAAATCACCAAACGCATATCGTCCATCTGGGCACAGCCTCCGTCTGGGTAACAACCAGCTGCTCTGCCACTCATTGAACAGAGGAGACACAAGAGAGAGCACTGCTGATGATGACTCTCTCCCAAGTAGCCAAGATTGGCCCAAGAAGTCGCTATGATTGGTGGTGACTATAAATCTAGCGACAAATGAGCTGTGTTGGAAACACTGCAGGCAGTTTTTACACCCCAAAGACACCGTTTGTGCCAGTTTATTTTGAAAGAGCTGCAACCAATGAGGAAAGTCCAACTCTGTGACATGGCATTCAATTGAATACTGTTGGGACTCAGTCAGGGACATTGGGGATCATCGGGTTAGTCCTGCTGCTGTCTAATGATGCAGCTACAGTAATTTACAAAACTATCTCAGCCTCAGTAACTTGTGGAACTTTCAACATTGATCCTCATCAGCAGATTATATGAAATTGTGGATGTTCAAATTTAACATGACTTCCGTGACACATTCATTGAAATCGTCCCCCTGAAAGAGCAGTTCATGGTGGTTTGTGACTTGAGTGTTTTCCTATATGCACTTAAGTTTCCAAAGAGAGTTGTAATCATCCGTCTCCTCCTCACATCGAGTGAATAGTCCCATCAACACTCCGACATGCTGATCATTGAGGCCATAATACTGCAGCTAATGTAGTCCCCAGCTGAAACGACTGCGTGATGTTTAAGATTTCAATTATCCATGCTACTGGAGAAAAAGAACATTTAATAAGTCCACTTCAAACAATTGCTTTCTATTCAAGATGCCTAAATTATTATGATTAAAACTAAGCACTATCTGTAGGACAACAGTGATCATAATGAATATTCATGCTCAATTTCTCCGCAAGCCCATTCAGCTAATTAAAAACACATCCATCAGCGCTTCCTGTCTCGATCCCAGCAATAACATGAATGCGGTGATTGGAATGGAATTAAACTGCCTCGACTAATACACCAAGCCTGTCACTAACTAGTTCCCAAGAGGTCAAATCCTGGCAAACACTCTCTGACTAATGCAGGTAGCAGCTAACTAATTCAAGGTGATGAGGACTAAAGACCTGGTGTTGCTTGCTGAGCTTCCACTGTTGCTGCTCACAAAAGTGCTGTTTTTTTTAATAATGAGATGAGTTGGAAACAAGAGAAGCCTTTAATATTCATGGTGTTTCTGGAAGAGGAGGCCTGCTAGCCGGTTTCCCCTGTTTCCAGTCTTTGTGCGAGCAGATTTCCATTTGAATTATCTTCATCCCTTTATTTGAAATCTTGCATAAATGCAAGAGCATGTTCTCCCAAATCTCAAAAACACATTTTCTCAGTTATTTCCAGTCGTGCATAGGCACAGTGACAACTTTGCTTTAATCTGTCCAGGTATCATCTGCCAGTCGGGTTTCAGAAGAGTCTTTGGTAGAAAGAATAACTACCTCTGACAGTTTTTCACATGGAGATCTGACTTTTCCAAAAGAATAAGGGACAAAAAGGAGGTGGTTAAGTGGTTTGAGCACATCCCATGTTGGCTTTGCCTAAAGCAGTGATTGCCAGCTCAGATCCTGACCATGATGATCCTTACTGCGTGTCATTCGCCTGCTTTCCTGTCTCTTTTCACTGTCCTGTCTAATAGGAACACTAATAAAAAATAAAACCACAACTGGCTCGATACTATTGAACGTAAACCAGACTGCCTGTGTGTGTGTTGTTTGCCTACATTCTGCTGTGTGTGGATTGAAGACAAAATGCCCTACTGTTTTCTTCCACTCAACGACACAGCCGAGTGTTGGCCTTTAGGATGAAATGAGAGACACGATTCAAAGGGGTAGGTTTGTTTTGATCCCTCGTCTTGGCAGGCACATAGTACCATGCCAGTGTTTGCTAATACCCTGGACACACCTGGCATATTACACAGGCTTATCCCTCTCCTCAACACCTCCCTAATGTACTGTGCCGGTCTCCCACCACACAGTTGTTTCTCTGACTAGATGGCAGCCTTTACCCAGATGTAATTAAGCCCTAATCCTCCTGTCGACAAAGGCAGAGGAAAGCCTTAACTCAGTTTGCAGATGAATGTGCGGTAAATACAGTCTGTAGCACGGCGCTTTGATAATGCTGCACCTCCACTGAAAGGCCGAAGGTAATGTCACAGTCTTCTCTGACAAAGGTCATCCAATGTAGCCCACAAGATCCACAGAGGCCTTTTAAAACATCTATCATTTGTGATGGATTCAACAGGGCAAGGCCTGGGGTTTTTATTGGCTCAGTGGACATCCAAACAGTGCAGCTTTGTTTCAGCAGTGGACAAGTGCAACTGTGTACTGGTCAGATCAAGGTGACCCTCGGTATTGACTGCATATTCAAAAAAGAAAAAAGGAAAAGGAATAATAAGAGTATGTTTTTCATCGATAAGTTAGAAAAAACAATATGTTGTTCATTAGACATTTTAATAGATGGAATGTAAGTGTTGAGAATGGGTGACTGGATATTGTACGTAAGTGTTGGAGGATGTAATGGAGATTGGCGGAGGGAGAGTCAGAGTGGAGGCTCAGTTTCAGCATGGTTCCACCTGAGCTGCTTACAGTACATGCCTCCAAGACAGTACCTTGAATGAGACATGGAAGGGTATGCACTGGTTGAATAGAGAGGGATAGGAGAAGGGAGGGGAAGAAGATCAGAGAGAGGGATGTGCAAGGTGCCTTGATAAAGAGAAGGAGGGAGGTTGAGAAATCTGAGGCAAACAGAGGCAGAAGGGGTTGATATGGCCCTGAACTAAGTTAACCACTCCATTTCAAGAAAAACAGTAACATGTCGTCATCACCATACAGTAAGAGCTACTATAGCATATGTATTAGTTTAACCTTTTTGCAACTGGTGTATGATCCATGCAAATACCAATCCTCTATTGTTCTGAATAAGACACTTACTCAACTTACAAACCGGATGGTGGGCTAAAAGCAGTCAATACTGAGCATAAAATAGATATGATTTAGGCCAACGCAAGCTTACACATTATGTTAGTTAGATATACAGAGTACACAGTGGACTACATGCAAGAGAACTGACTCAAATGTCCAATTTGAGACACAGCAATTGAAGGCATCAGTCAGACAGAAATGATTTCTCACTTTGATCACTTATTTCCTAAGAAACAAACACTATACCAACTAGGGCTGCACGATATATCGTTTTACATCTCATCCGCTTCACCCTCTGAGGTCATCGCGAAGATGCTTGCTCTGTTGATGTATCAATACTATCAGGAGATCTCCCATAAATCCTAATCTCATTAAAAAATATAATTTGATAGTAGTTATTTTTTAATTTTGCAATATATTATCGCGTAAAATCGCAGTAAATGAAAATATCGCAATGTAATTTCTTTCCAATATCGTGCAGCCCTAACACCAACATAATATTTTAAAAACAGTCATTAGTAATGTATGGGAGACTTGGTTTACCTCATATTCCCATACCAACTATGGTGCTTTAAAATGCAAACTTATTCTCTGTCTCATCTAACTACTAATGAGTCTCATTAAACTCATTAAGTTACAGCTGTAGTTTCATGACATTGGCGCTGTCCATTTGGATTCATCTTGGGAGGAGAGCAGCTTGTCCCACGAAGGTCTCACCACAACTTTATCTCTTTACACACTCATTACAAGCTGCTCAGAGAGCCCTGATGATGGAGTGGCCGCTGCTGTTTGCATTATTGTGTGTGTATATGCACAAATGCAGCTGCTTTGCCTACACGTGTGTATTTGCTGACTCGGGGCTTTCACTGTAATCTCCCTGCAACAGCTGTAGGCGAAGCCACATGTTTATCGAGGCTAGAGGAAATCAGTGGGTCCGTGTGAGTTCAAAAGGCATCAGGTCACTGACTAACCGAATCCCCCCAGTGGTGGTAAAGATGGGAACAGAGGGGGCGACTGGGTTTAGATCTGTCCACAGACGTTTAGCTGGTGAATCAGCTTCAAAACAAGACATTTTCTCATCGCACTGAGAGACAGAAGAAAGAGCCCGGCTGCACGAGAGTTCTTGTGTGAGGAGCTTTCCACTACATCAATTATAACAGGACTGGAGGGTGTACAGCATCATCTGCCAGCTGTACATTAGAGTGTCTCTGTGTTAGAACAGTGCATTATGTGCTGTTAGTTCCTGTCTGTGCACACATGTATGATTCTATGTTTATGTCTGAGTAAAAATGCACAGCAAGTTAAAAGGTACCACACTTAGTTGGAAGTGACCTGCAAAGTTCATCAGTTTCTATTGGTCCTTTGAGTTTACAGCCTCTTTGACAGTGGGTTCTTTTCCAGATGTTAGGTGTTGAATCCGTTCATACTGTGGAGAGGCAGGAGGGAGCAGCAGGCTTCGAGTCATTAAGGTGTGAATAAAGCTGAGCGTTCTCCTCCTGGGTGACTGAAATGATGAATCACTCCAGTCACTGAATGTTTCCTGCAGTACACCTGAGAGCAGAGCCAAAGGACAGGACCGAGCTGCAATCAACATCTGCTACACTCAGACCTTGTTCCTTAGGAAAAACAGCACAGCAGCAGTCTGCAGATAGCTCATACCACCAACTCAGGGAAAAGTTGATTCTTGGAGTTTATGATAGCGGTGTACCCAAAGTTTGTCAAGTGTAAACACATTAGAAAGCGTCACTGGAGCCTTAAAAGGGATAGTTCAAATTTTCAGTAAATTGGCCCATTGTTATAATCCCTATAGTTTTAGGAGTAGGTTTGTTGTCGGTGCAAGCTATTTTTAGAATGGCAGAGCAGAGCCGCAAGCTGCTCAGAGCTACGCTACGGAGGCTAATGGGATTTCTTAATTTCCCTAATGAAACTCATCAAAACTCCAAAATGCTCTTGGGACAAGTTGTGACCTGCACATTCACCACGCTATGAGATAATAATGGCACGTTACAAGACTGAGTTGTTTTCGAGGAAAATGCAGAGACTGCTTGCCGAAAAACTGCCCCTGAAGGGAATGCGCATCAGCGGTTTTGCATGAATTTTCCCCAAAAACAACTCTCGTAACGTTCTGTCATCTCATAGCGTGGTGAATGTGCAGGTCACAACTTGTCCATGAGAGCATTTTGGAGTTGTATTGTATGTATTGGATGTCATTAACATTAATTAGGACTGGAGTAACTCATGTAACTTCAAGCACACAAAGCCGCTGCCATGAGCTGCCTGTCTATTTCAGTTTGCAGATGTTTTCAATGCATCTCATTCTGAATAGAATTTGTCATCAAAGTCACTCTGATTCACTCTCCAACATCCTGCAGAGCAAACTAACAAACATCCCATTGACTTTTTAAAAACGGGGCCTTTCAGCAGGGAGGCACATTTTTTTATAAGCACGGAGGTCTTTAGCAGAACAGTTTTCTTTTTCACACCTCGTGCTAAAACAACAGACCCGAGCAGCTTAAGTAAACTCATGCAAACACGCACAACACACAAACAGACACACACACACAGCAAACGGACAAAACCCACAAAAAAGGAGGCATGGTGTATTCTACAGCCGCAGCTCATGGTTTGGTCCAAATCCACAACCTTGGAATCTAGAGTATCCTAATCTCAATATCAGCCTTATTAACTAACACAGCAACTTGCCAAGGGCTTTGGAAAAACAGGTTGTTTGCCAAACCAGCACCTATGAAAATATTGCAAATTCCTTCAGCTAATGAAATTCCTATAAATATGCATGGAGATAAGCAGGAGTAAGACGTTACACAAGAAGCCTAAATGCTGCTAAAGAGGCAGTAAATAATTAAGTGTTTAAATCTAATTTATCTTAACTGATAAATCTAAATTAATGCAGACTGAAGTTTGTTTTAGCAGCCTGGTGTGTCCGAGTGTGCTTGTGTGTGTGTGTCGAATTGGAGAGGAAATAGGAAATGGTAAGCAGGGCGGTCCCTCTCTCACAGGCACAGGATAAACAGCTGCCATGTGAATTCTGATTAAATGACGTCCCAAACAGAGCAGAACAGGTACAGAAAACACCTCCAGGAGACCCGGGAACACAGAACGTGACAACCTCATATTTACACCACCACACTAACCACACTGCAGCTGAAAGGGGTCGTTTGATTTACTCAATTTTCATATCTATTCAGTCCCATTTTCCTCTTCTGAGGGAAATAGACAGTAAGCTGTAAACCGACAACTTTGTGTACTTTGAATAAAAGCGTTTCTCTTCCATTTTCCAAGTGCTTTGGTGAGTTTGAGCACAGACAGAGACTATAAAACTGTCTAGACAAGCAGTAAAAGGACGAGCACAACTGTGCGCCCAACTGATGTGACCATTATACATTTGTCTCCGTTTATGGCAACACAAAGAAATGTTCTCCCCTCTATTTCTCAGGTATTAAAATTAGATACATTTTTCCAATTCAATTCAACCAGACCAGACCCCAACATCGATAGGCATCATTTTGTTGCGGGGCTCAGTCTGGGCAAGAAAAATCAAATCAACAGACATAAAAGCAGGAGGTCATAAATCTATCTTTTCTCCTGTCGCGAAGCAATCTTTTCTTGTCATCTTTTGTTATGGAAGCAAACAAACTGGCCTGCTTTCGTCCCCGCCTGTCATGCAAGATTGGATTTTGATGACACCGATACTCAAGTTGTGTACTCTCCACTCCGTCCCTCCCTCTTCCCAAACCCTTTCTTTTCTCTTGATCTCAAAAAAAAAAAAAAAGCAGAGAAGGAGCTGGAGGGACTGTACTCCTGCTAACAGACAGGTGAAAAGGCCTCGGGGTTTCTGCCAGTTGCCCTTCGCTGAGATGTCACTGGTATAGCATGAGGTGAAAAAAAAAGGATTTTCACTCCACTGTGCGGTTCTGGCTGTCAACGGCTTTAGTGACAGATGATGTAAAGACCTGTCCATTCTCAGCTACATGGAAATATTTCCTTGGTTTCCGCAGTTTCGCTGACTCCCAGCTGGAGCGTAGATTTGGGGGATGTTGGCTTCAAGAGAGAAGATGTGTGGGACTGTTCTACCTCAGCTGTGGTTTTTATTTCTGCATTCATCTGGGTTTAAACAAACACAAGGGCAAATTACATGGGCAGACGAAGAAGAGGGTATATTTTTCGCGATGGTGACTAATCCTATTGCCATTTCAGCGCTGTGTTTTGGTTCCATTATCCATTCTCAATAGCAGAACTGGCTGACTCACCCACAATCCCCGTCTGCATTCACTGTCAGGCCAGTGAACACACAATCAGCTGGATCTAGATCAGTACATCTCTGAGGTACAGTGCATGGAAAAATATGTTGCGACTCGCCATCAGTCAGTCTTTATGGCAGTTCAGCTCCATCCCATCCCACAATAGTTTTTCTGTCTCTCTCTTTACAGACACAAGGGGTGGGACGGTGTTTAGCTCAGTTGGTAGAGCACCCGCCCCATGTGTTGCGGCTATACTCCTCGCTGCAGGCGGCCCCGGTTTGAATCCCGTGTTGGACGGCCCTGTCCTGCATGTCATTCCATCTCTGCCTCCCATTTCCTGTCATACTCTCGACTGTCCTATCCAATAAAAGGCATGAAAAGCCAAAAAAAATATATATATATATATATAAAAAATAAAAAAAAACATTTCCTACGGCAACCAATAGGATTGGCAAAGAACAACCGCGGACCACTTCAACAGTAGACTCAGATGCTGTATGTTGTTGTCTTTTACAATACTGTCATTGTCCACAAGCCACTGGCATAATAACATTCTTAATAAAGACAATTTAGACCATGACACAATCCGTGAACAGTGATCCAATCAGGCTGAAGGATCCCGACATTTTTCTTTCCTTCCTCAAAAAAAACTAAAATACAACATAGGCTGTGTGGAATGGATTAAACTGTGTGTTTGCCTGCATGTAATCCGTCTTCCAACCCTACTGCTTGTTCCCAAGCACAATGATCTTTCATGGCATGTCCCCGTTTCCTTACAGGGACGTCAAGTGAATAAAACAATACATGGACAAAGGTTTGACACTGTTCCAGGTGAGTCATTGAATGTATATAAAAGGTGTATGTTTGGTGAAAATAGGCAGGAAGCACAAACCAAAGAGCAACATATCATGCAAAACAGCATTCTTGCTGCAACTTGCTGACCATATACATCAGAGCATCCACAGACTTCACCAGCGTCCTCCACAGAGCAGACAAAGCAAGTCTTTTTTCCACTGAACACACAGCTAGGGCAGCTCTGTCCTGTCACTCAGTGAACTCATTAGGAAAGTTAGCTTTACTTTTGCCAAACACATCAACTGAAAAAGGGAACAATTCAGCATAAATCTAACTTCTAAAGTTCGGGGGGAAAAAACGGTGTTTCCTTATCACACTGAGCGATGTGATGTCTTCTACTACTTTGCACATGAGGCTGCAGACGTTGTGCGACTTCATGCGCGGCCTCAGCCTTTTTTGCTTTACATCACAAATGTAAATCCCATTTTATAAATTCTCTCAGTTAGTTGGAGACTTTTATTCTCAAAGTTTAGGCCAAATTGAATTCATTAGCTCAAGCTGAAATCTGTCAGCCATAGTTGTGATTTCAGTCGTCTACTGTAACTAGGAGCCTGATTTATCTCCCAATCAAGGAGCCATACAAATTATTAAGTTCTTATTTGATCGTTATTGAAAATTTTAAAATACATGATTCTAGGGCAGCAAATGCCCATTGCTTGCACAGAGAGCTTCATGAGAAATAATATCAGAAGCAAAATGGGCTTTAGGGTCAATTAGATTTGCTTTCCATCCACTGAAATGTTTATGTATCCAACTCTATTGTCAATGCAGACAAAAAAAACCATCACTTTCTCTACAAAGTGGATTTCCACTTCACCGTAAAACTTTGATGAACTGCAACCCTGCTCTTTCAAGTATTGGAAAATCCATTTGGAAAAGCCAAAGCAAAAAACACACAGTGAGAAAACTATTAAAGACGCATTAGAGAGGAGTTTTTAGATGAGGGGGGAGAAGAGCTGAAAATAGAAGCTGTGCCGCTGCCCAACACTGGCGGAGGAGAGTGAACAGTTTTCCACATTAATCAAAAGTGAGTCTGTTGCACTCACAGCATGTTGCAGGCAATTAGAGAGATACTTCATGTGACCATTACCACGATTAAACCCAGCCACCCTCACCAGCAACCCAAACACAACACGCACTCTCTGGCCGGAGGGTTAATAACACAAACTTTTAGGATACCTTGTGAGCTTACGAAAACAAGAGCTTTTATTACATCTGGCAGAGACTTTTGGAGGTTTAACAAATTATTTCCTGCAGCAAAGAATCAGGGTCAGTTAGAAACCATGTCCATATAGTTTAGCCTATCAATTACATTTTGACACGGATGAGGTTGAAAGCAATTACTAGAAAATTGCCAGCTGCGTTAAGAAAACACATTATGCAAAAGCTCAGGCGGTGATTAACATTTTGATCTGAGCAGTTAACACCAGTGGTGAGAATATTCTGTTCTTCAACAGAGCTGCTATAACTGATCAATGCCCAGAATACTGTTACACACAAACTTGATTTATTTCATACTGATATTTGTGTAATTCTTTGAAGAAAAAGCCCTAGTTTCGATCACATGTGACTGAATGATCTAATTAAAAAAAGACAATTGCATGAAGACGGAATTGTGGAAACTGACCAACACATTTTTTTTAAACCATTTTCTGTAATCTTTAACCAGTTAATCAATGGAGAAAATAACTGTCAGATTGATGATAACTTGTTGAAGCATCACTCTACCATGTGTGTAACAGGTACGTGCGATGTGCCCATTTCCACTCACTCGCTTTTTGTTTCTGTATTTCATAAGCTGTACTTCATACAGAGCACTCAAACAGTCATTGAAAGTGCCATTAAATCACTCGCCTTGCACTCAACTTGTTGGAGCTGGAATATCCCTGGCTTTCTTCCCTCTCTGTCGTGATGAAGTAATTCTACGTGACATGCAACAAGTTGTTCTGACTGCAAACTTTCCAAAACACTGACCCACACAGACAGTGACACTACATCAGTGGGTACACAAAGAAAAGATCAAAGACCACCCTTTAAGCGTCTCTCCACTCACAGGACAGAGTGAGACATGGCATGAACAAGAAATCTGCACAGAGCTCAGAGGACAGAGTTACAACTATGATGCTTCACCTTGTATTTAGAAAACTCATTTATTTGTCAACAAACACACACTTTGGCCCAAAGACACAAAAACCTCACAATGTAACAAACAGGATGGGAGAAGAGATTAACTTGTATAAAACCACTCCATAGCCTTCTCTGTGATCCCTCGGGTCAACATTTACTCAGTGAAATGTGTGTCAGCGAGGTTAAAGCCATGAGCTGAAGCAGCAGGTGAAACAAGTAAAGGAAAAAAACCTCAATCCTGGCTCTGCAGTGCTTTTAAGACACTCACCCTAAATCCTAATATCAACAACACTGAAGTGTGTCAGTGGGGGCGAACACATCAAAAAGCATAAGCGCTGCTGCCTTTGGATAGTTTTCCGAGGAAAAAGTCAAATTTATGTTCTCAGATATTTCTGAATGAGACATAAATGTCAGTGTTTCAGCAGCAGACTGGAGAGGTATGGAGTCTGTTTCTCTTACCTCAGGTGCTGTGACTTGTTCCTGTGATTCTCCATCTACACATGTTGCTCCCTGTGATGTGTGGCTCTCCAGGTCAGCAGTTGTTTTCAGATCACCCTAAAAATAAATCAGCAGAGACAAGAGTGAAGTTTCTCAGGCTGTCATGTTTCGCTTTGATGGACAATACAAAGTGCTGATTTCAGCCTTCTCACCTTGCAGTACCCAATGACCTGCTCTGCGATGCTGCTGATGTGCAGCATGTACTGGTGCAGCCTCCGCTGGTACTGGAGAGCAGCGAGCTGAGCCTCGCTCTGCAGGGTGGACACCTGGGCCAGCAGGACCTGCTCCCTCCTGTTCCACCTGAGTCTCGCCATCCGGGCTTCATGCTCCAAAGTCGCGCGTCTTTCCTCCAGCTCGTCGGTGACCGTGCGGAGCGCGTCCACGCAGCAGTGCTTCCCTTTGTCTCCGTCCTCACCACCGGACAACAGCAGCCCGCATCCTCTCTGACAAACACCCGCGACACGATGACCCGTACCCGGCTTCGTGTTCGTGTGCGACGACGACGCCATCATCCCTTCGCCAGAGTTGAAAACTTGGCAGATGGGTTTCTCCTCCTCGCAAGAAGTTGAGCAATCAGCGCACATAGTTTTTTTGCGCACAGAACTTTTTTCTACGCAGCAGCAGCAGCAGCAGCACAATGAGTTGGGACAAAGTTGTTGCACAAGTCTGGACACATGAGAGCATGAGCGCAGAGAAAGTTGGAGCGGTGTGCGCAGCTCCCGCTGAGGTGTGTGTGTGTGTGTGTGTGTGTACTGAACTTCTATACTTCAGCCTGCTGACTCACCTCTGTAGGGTCATTGTGCCCCTGGAGCTTTTCTGCTCCCACACAACGTCATTTTGAATTTCGAGTCCAATCAACTTCACACGTGTCGCCACACAACCTGACTGCCCTGCCACCCCGCCCCCAAGTTTTACTTAAATTGAGCTTTTTTTCCCCCCACAAACTTTATTGTAAATTTCAAATGCTTACATAGGCTGTCAATAGTAACATATTACATTCTTTCTTTCTTTCTTTTTTCCACAAGGCATCACTTTTAATAAATAAAATCTACAAGGTTTTATAAAACAGAAAATCAATACATACTAATGAACAAGTACTTCGTGATTGTGGTGTAGATCCTCTCCAGCAGAGGTCGCTCACTCCCTCACGCACAGATGGCTCACTTGGCAGCAGATCCAATTAAAAACCTTCAATGGTCCACATCAGGACTGGCATTATCAGTGGGTTTTATTGCACCTCCTCTTAACCCTATTAAAATAATTGTGCCTGCGTTTTGCACAGCGATGATTTGTCAGCGAAACTCGTCTCAAAGGGTCGCTGCTCTTTCAGAGACTAAAGCCGGGCTGTAACACAATATGTGCATGGAGACCTTCACTTAAAAAGCCTTCCTGCATGAGTCCGGGGCAGTCTTACCGGCTGACACAGCATGACATACTGCAGGCATCTCTGAGAGGGGCGTCACGTTTCAGGTCAGCAAAGCAGTCTGGTTCTAGTCCACTGTGCACCACTTTAAAGTATGTTTTGTGTTGTCTGAGCTGTCGAAGAACAGGTGTAGATTTACAAAGACAATACCACAATCTGTCTGGGGACTGCACACCTGTCTGCACAAAACACATGCACTTGGGGGTCAGAAGAATGTATTTCTTTCCCTTGTCAATCACTGGAAATGAAAGAGTTGCTCCCACATTGCTGTATGATGTGGTAGCCTATTGAGTTGGTTTAAATCATTGTTGGCAAACATTTTAGAGCGGGATAGTGAGGAGGATGTGATCTAGGAGGAGGCGGACTGACTCAAGATAGCAATGGGCCATCAGTGTGTTTTGGAGAAAGTGTTCGTCAGCCACCTGCATGGGACCAGACCTATCGCCACAGGCCATATGCTCAGACTGATAAGCCACTGAATCGGGAGTGAAATCGTACTATCAGAGGACAAAAAAAAACAGTTATCTCTGTCTTTTGTTCTCCCTGTGAGCCGATTTCAGTGAATAACCGTAAAGACCCCTGCAAGAAATGGTAGAGGTGACGTAAAGCTCAATAACAATCTCAGATCTGATTCATTTGGTCCAACCTAATCCACAAAGAGGAGTGATATCAATCTACTTTTCATCGGCTGGATACCTGATAGGAGGAGACAAAACTCCAACAGCTGTTTCTGCCTGAAAAACCAGACAGTGACCGAGCCCATGGCCTTATCTGTAATAGAGAACAGATTGAAACAGTATCTCTGATATATTAGGTACTATAGCTTCAGTAAAGAATAGCTTTCTCTGCAAAGTCAAGAGGGGGGGAAAAAAATCCAGGCGAGTTGATAATAAAAGGAAGTCATAAATCATCAATGATGCTCTAGTTTCTCTTATTTGAAATGTGAGAGCTGAAACACTGCTATGAATATTTCACATATAACCGGTCTGAAGTTCCACTTAGATCCCAAGGCAGCAATGACGAAGGACACAAGTGGTTTTTTACTCAAATCCACCTCAGCAGTGTCAGCACTTTATCAGAGCTCAAAGCAAAGTGGAGAGCACCTGAGGCCTCCAGCTGTCCAACCCCAGTGGAGGATCTGTCTTAATATGATAACCCTGCTTTAAACGTCTGACACATTTGCTTAGTGCGAGTTTTTGTGAAACTAAATGGACAGCCAGAAGAGAAAATATTCTGTTGTGGTCTCAGCTTTCATCTTGAAGTAACATCAGCTTCAGACTGGGCTCGTGTAATCCCTTCTGGACTCCATTCATTCATGATTCAGTCACTGGTGAACTCAGACTGACTCACTGTGGGCTCAAACTTTAAACAGGGATCTCTGTGGATCCTTGGTTTCTGCTTAAATAGGACATTCTTGAATAATGGTCATCATCATGTGATATCACAAGCTCTAAAACAGCTACTACATGGACTCTGTGGTAAGATTAGTTTCTCGTCTGCTGTTTCCAAGGTCAAGAGGTGACCTCAGCTTTGAAATCCAACATGAAACAGAAGCTGTTAGAGCACTAGAAGAAAAACAGATTTTGAGATCTACGGTTCTATGACTCTTCCTGTTGATGAAGATTATGTGATATGACCAAAAGCTCCAGAACAGCTACTCAGTGGAACTTATGGTGAGGTTGTTTCCCTCTTGTGTGCGAGGGCCCAGATGTTCCCTTATTGCACTTAGTTTCATTTCTTGAACATTAACAGACATAAAGATGACTGTAAATCTCCACCGGGCAGGACTCATAATCATTAAAGTCAGTTCAAAGTGCTTATGTTAGCCACTAATACTAATAACAAATAGAGACAAAACGATATTTGAAAAACCCATTAACAAGTTGAATTTTAACGTGAGACTGTTTTATAACTCCTAACAGTAAACAAACTCAAGGTTTTTAAATGAAAAAAAGAAAAGAAAATAATTTTCAACTGTCAGAGGTGAAATGTACTGTAACTATAGACATTTACTACTATTCCAGTTCTACCTGCACTTCAGTATTTCCATAATACTTTGTACTTTTATTCTACATTTCAGAGGAAGACTTACTTCATAGTTGAATATTATACACACTGTATGCAGTATATTTGGGTCTTATAAAATACAGGTGGTTAAACTTTCGAACAAAGTTTCTCTACCTAGAGCAGTTCAACAGTTTCATGAATTATCCAGGTATTATTGTATCCTTTTTTAAAGACCAGACAGATTAGTCTGTCTGGTCTGACAATTTAGGGGTTGTCAAATTGTAAAAACTACATTTCATTGTTATCTGTGCGCAATAACTTCTTGTCATGTTGTGGTACTGACTTACTGTACAGTAAGTTATGAATGTGAATACTTCTTCCAGCTCTGAACTGTAAAGCCGACTCACCACTGCTCCCAGACTCTCACACTCCACACACACTTGTTCTTCAGTAAACTCAAAATGTTGAGTATTTCCCAAAGACTCACATCAGAAGAATGACTGTGAAACAGACAAAAGAAAAACAAGAGCAATTTAATAGTTAACTACACTTTTATTGTTCCTTGTCCAGCCAATGAGAGGTTCCAGTTTCAGCCCTCACATGTGCCGCTCACGTCCAGCGAAGCAGTGAACTGAGCCAAACATGTCGCCACTGCACTGCCACCAGTGATGCCACCAAATCCCAACCATCGTGTGCACGAGACTGCAGGACCATTTCTGAACTCTAATGAGTGAGATTCCTTTAGTCGGTGTAAGAATTTCTCTCTAAAAACTCTTCCCAAGACTTTCTATGAGATGACTGGCTTAATGAAGCGAAACAGCTAATGCACATATTAGGCTTAGGTCTATACTGTCTCTGACATATAGGGATGTCACTCAGTAATGGAATGTATTTGATATGAAGCACAGAGGTTGAGGAGTTGCTATGATACTGATTTGTTGCAAAGTAATGTACACTTTGTCTCCAATGTCATGCATGTTAGAATGTAGAGCCACTGCTTTCGGGCCAAAATGTCAGAGTTCAAGGCATTCATGCATTTGGCAACTCTTCTTATGATTTGTCGCATGAAGGAAAACTGGCAAAAGCACTTTGTGGTGGATGTTGATATTGTAACAATGTAGAAGCATGGCCAGTGTCAGTCACTCAAGAAGTCAATCAGAGGAATTCAAAACGCAGCATTCGTTGTTGAGGGAAATAAACTTTTAAACTGTCCAACCAGAGGTGGGCCAAGACATACAAATATAATAATCATAAACAAAAAAATGGCAGCAGTTGATAATGTTTATATATCTCTGATCACATGTTAATAAAAGGACAAAAATAATGCAGTGGAAACAACGTCTTGAGCTTTGGATGGGCTCTTACCGCCAACATGGATGGCTTTGCTTATCTTCTGTTAATACAAGATCATGAAAAAAAATGAAATGTACTAGATTACTGTTATAGGAGCTAGCCAAGTTGTCGTATTAGAAAATATAAAGTAGCCACAGATGAGTCAAACATTGCACAATTATTGGAGGGCATGAGCGTCGCTACCGTTCACTGTCACGGTTAATAATAGTGACTCTCACACAAAGCCATAAAAACGATGAAATGAAACATGTTTACACAGAAAAAATAAAATGCCAACATTCTTTACAAAGCACCAGCTGGTACCACTGAGGTCCTAATGATACAGTCAAAACAAAAGTACTCACTAACATGGAGCAGGTTTCTGCATCAGCTCCAGCAGTGGCCCAGATGTTGTAGCAAAGCCTGGATCACCGCACGGATTTACAAATACAAGCGATCGAAATAACCACTGTTGCATGTTTGCTGCGTTGCTATGTTTATAACTGCATGTTTGATATGTTCACTTCCTGCTCGCCTGCTTTGCTTTACATTCAGCAGATATGGATCCATGAGCCTAAACTCCCAAATACCTGTCAAACCCACTTTTGTATCAATGTCAACATGCACACAATTTTAAAGTGGTACCCTAT
The DNA here is from genome assembly GCA_030347415.2 of Decapterus maruadsi. Taxonomy (NCBI): domain Eukaryota; kingdom Metazoa; phylum Chordata; class Actinopteri; order Carangiformes; family Carangidae; genus Decapterus; species Decapterus maruadsi. Next base: position 6,446,795 of record CM064893.1, read on the forward strand.
TATTAACAGAGCTCAGGTTATGACTTGGATTGCAGGTGAAACCAATCATTTTTTCTTCGTAACATCCATAGTATATTAGATAGGAAAACAACATTAGTTATTGGATATATTATTTCAGCATGACATAAATTGCTCTCTCCTCAATGATGCTCGTTATAAAATCAGTTATGTGAGAGGTTGAGGTTTGCTTTGACTGTATCCGTTTAACAGAGGATGTGCTTTATTTAGAAAACATAAGAAAATGCCACTGAACTGCAAGTAAAGAAAGACAATAAAGACATTTTTATAAACTCGTACACTTATCCTTCACAGCTATTTGTTTACCTTAAACTATATGGAATGCACTGTAGGTTAGATTTTTTTTTTTCAAAATGTCACAGATCAAATGAAGCCTACATTTTAAAAACAGTAAACAGCCAACCTGTGCGAAGCGTTAATGTTCACACTTTCAGTCATGATCCATTTTAAAACAAGTCACTGTAAAAGGTAAGTGCAGTCATTTATATAAGGCATATTTAAAAAGTTGACAGAACTCCTTTGACACTCCTCCAAAGAGGCTTTTTTGTGGATAAATAAGGGATGTCTTTGTCCATTTCGAATTTTTTTTTTCCATTCCTGTCTTTTGCCACAGACATATTCCAGAGGGGAAGAGTTGGAATACGACGTCCCGGGTTACAGGGTGGAACCTAAAAGATTGTGGAAAGTCCCAAAGTCCTTATCAACCAGTCAGTCTTCTTCACGGGAAGACAAAGATGGCGCTACATTCAGAGGTTCAGGCAGAGGAGAGCCACCAGGAGCAGAGACAGGACACTGAGAGACTGGGCAGTCATCACACCTCCACCTGAGAGACAAGCACACATGTCAAGTTTTTGTTCACTATTCACTCAACTCAAATTTGTAGCTAATTTGAAAAAAAAGCAATGTCCCATAGGTTTCCAGCTCTCATCCATCAAACTAAAGACCATATTTGGTGTGTGAAGTTTGATATTACACCCCATCTGGGTGGAGATCACCTCAAATGCCCCTCCATTTGTCAATGCCCTGCATCTGAAATCCTCCACGGCTTAAATTCCCAGGTCTGTGAAATCAAGCTGTCAGGTCTGGAGTGAACGATAAGGGATAAGGAAAACCACAGGAGGGGTTTCCTCTACTCATCAAGATCAATTACAGAGGCTTAAGGTCTCCTCTATCCAGTCAGCCGACCTGTCAGTCCATCAGCCAGCCAGAGGATCCAGTCACTGGGCTATCAAGGCTTTAGTCATGAACCGTTAAGTTTCCCATCTTTAGCCCTGCAATCTAAGGTATGAAACCTGAACTGACAGCTCTGCCTGGGCCCATGAGAACCCTCTAACTGTGACAAATGATAACCTACCGCCAACTTTGGACCTGGAATAATCCCACTCGCAAATGGCAGTGCAGTCACAGCGTGTCGCCTCAGCACCATGGATTTAAAATGTGATTAGATAACTGAAGGCTTTCTTTATTCTTATTCCACCGATGTGAAATTAAACTTGGGTGAATGTGGTATAATATTCTTTCACAAGTGATTATTCTGAGTCATTAGATTTAATTTAGATGCTCATCTAACAGAAAACACCAGTGCAGGGAAATAAAGGCTCATTCTTCTAAATTACAGCCTTTGTCACATTACATCACAAGGGTACGTGTTGTGTAAAAAATCGAAAACAAACACCCAACACCCAACTTTTACCTTATCACCATAGATTAGATTTTTGTTATCGTATTATACTGTACTCTAGACCAGATACTTATGTATATATTGTATATATAATCAACTGGAAAATTTAACTGATATCATTGCTCACCACTCACCACGACTCGGAAAAAAACTAAATAAAAATGCAATAATCAAAAAATGAATTTGCCAATTGTTAGGTTATATTTTTATATCATCTCATGCAGTAAGGTTAACCTAAATTAGAGCCACACAAAATGCTTAAATAGGCTGTAATTTGTACTGTTTAAAATGCAAGCTCCATTGGGCTTCAACTAAACACATCTATCCTCTCTTGTTTTTTTTCATGCATTCCTCACCCTCTAAAGTAATCTGTAATGTAATATAATCATTTATCAAAAGTAAGACCAGTCAGGAAAGAAGCACAAATTCAAATCTTTATTAATTAAACATGAAACAGATTTGCTGACAACCACGGGTCATGATGTTCCCACTGTACTATAAATAATTCAGGAGGGTTGAATGAAGGGGACAAGTTCACACTGAGGCGTGTGTTTGTTACCTGTGATGTGGATTCGCGCCACGGCACCATCCCCTCCTTCTGAGTGAGCCCGAACCTCCACCACATAGTTCCCATCTGTGTGCAGGGGAAGGTCTATGTACCGTCTACTTGTTGTGTACAGGATTCCTGTGGAGTGGCCCTGCTGCCTGTACAGCACCTATGCACATGCACATATGAGGTATGAATGTGAAGTTCCCAGCAGCTGCTATTTCACCTCAGGTTATAAACACTAAACACTAAAGTACAGGTGCATCTCAATACATTTATGTCAGTAATTCAATTCAAAAAATAAAACAAATACATTATATAGATCCATTACACACGGAATGAAACATTTCATGTCTGTTTTATTTGTTTTAATTGTAATGATTATGACTTACATTTAATGAAGATCTAAAATTCAGTATCTTAAAAAAAAAAAAGTTTAATATGGAAATGTCTAGTGTACTGAGATGTGTTGAACTTTACTCACTTTGTACCCATCTATCGATGCCTCATTTGCCAGCGGCTCCACATGTTCCCAGGCAATATTTACTGACTGGCCCTTGAATTTTTTACTTATTATTTTAGGGGGACGACTTGGAGCTGGTAAAAGACACAAAAAACCGTGAGGGAAAAACAATTCATACAATTTTATTTTACCAAAGAGACTGTTTTTCCATGCACACCCTGCTGGTTGTTACTAAACTGCTTTAAACATTACATACGAGGTTTCTTGGTGTGGATCCGGAGGTGCTCACTGGGGGGCCCGTATCCTGCAGAGTTGTAGCCCCGGACTTCAATAAGGTAATGGGAGTCTGGCTTCATAGCCTCCAGCCTGGTGTGGTTCTCCTTGCCGGGCACCACCACCTTCTGAGCCCCACCCTCACCGTCTTCCTGATTCCTCCAGTACTTCACCTGAGACACAGAGGCACAAAGGTGAGATGGGAAGGATCTAAAGTCTCGTTTCACAGCACTTGAGTGCACCGATTTATAGCACAGGGGAAGGTTCAGAAAATTATAAAGAAAAAACAAAATGGATTTTAAAAAGCAAATAGAAACTAGCAGGTGCAAAACCTCTGCGTATTAGGTGCTACAAAAACAGGTTTTTAGATGCTACAGTACATGACCTGAACCATTTGTTTTTTTCCCAGCATGCCACAGTTTAACTTTCTGCTGACCTGGTATCCATCAATATTGCTCTGTGAGAGGGGCAACCACCACACGATGGCCTCTGTGGCGGAGAGAGCTTTTCCGTCAACACTTGCAGGAGCTTCAGATGGAGCTGAGGGGAGACACAGCACACACTGTGATAAATAGGTTACAGCGCAGTAGGAGAACCATTTCAAGGACATGCCCTTCAGCGGTAATTTCTACATTGCATGCACAAAACTCCAACGCAGCATATTTAATGTGCGTGAATATGCACCACACAAACTAATGGATCCATTACCCTGACCATAAACCATCTATCGCTTCCTGATTTGAGTCCATTGGCTTTACTAATGCCATTTTTCACTCAGTGGTGCTTATGCATCGTTTTAGTAAAGTGAATTAATCATTGTAGGCAACACAAAAAAAAAGTGAGAGACATCCCTCTTGGCCCTCGTTCCTTCACTAGGCCATCGCACACTTCTCTGTGACTTATGGTCCAGTCAGTGTGTGTAAGTGGCCCCTGCCAGGAATCTGTCCTTGAATGTTAAATTGTCCCACTGGGCCTTGAACCAACAGCCCATCACATACTGTCATTGTGTTAAACACAGAGTGATGTCGAAAAACAATGCTGCACAACAAGCATGCAGTTACAGTTACAAACGGTTGCCCCACCGTACACCCGAGTGACAGAAGGAGAGAGGTTTTAAAAGTTGGTTAGAAAAACACAGACTCTACATTCTACAGCGTGCGTTTTTTCCCAGAGTGCGTTACCATGACAATGGGGGAATCTCTGTAACCTATCGTGTCTGGGTTGCCAGTGGTTTTCTCAACTGTCTGTCAGTGAAAGTTAATAACAAGGCTAAATGCTTTGCATCCTTGGGCGAATTATCAGCTTTATGGTTCATGCTACGTAGATCATGATAATCCCCCCGCAAGGAAAGAGAGACAGGAGAAGATGGGTTCACTTTCAAGGGGTATTAAAATTCCTCACAACTATACATGAGAACTCCTATTAAGTGGGTCCTACTCCACTGAAAACACTGGTGCTGATAAGTAGCTGTCACTGACAGACTGAAATAGCAGAGTGTCGGCATATTGAAGGATTCCCTGTTGCCTGAGATGCTGTGAAAAGAGGACCGGGTCGATCTGTGACACTGCTCTGACATCAGTTTGGCACATTCCCGCCTCCCCGTGCTTCAGTGTTGAGTAGGAGCTGTGAGTGCTTACCATCCTGTGCTGAGTAAATGATGGCTGTCAGGCTGTAGGGTCCCTCTCCTTCACTGTTAAATGCTTTAACTTTGACTTGAAACTCCGTTGAGGGACGGATGGACGACTCTTTGTGGACATAGCGGTTGGCCTGTGGGTTGGATACTATCACCCTCTTCCACTCAAATTTGTCTTGAGGTTTGAAGGCCACAATATATCCAAAATCTGGACCATAGTAATACTGTGGCTGTACAGGCTGTTGGCCAAAGAAAACATAAAGGAAGTTACTGTTAATTACTTTCCCAATACATAATTCAAGCCTGGAATTAAAGTCTTAATCCTGTCACATTTCACACCATACATCATATCATATTATTGAATCATCCACTTATGCTTGTCCAGTGCAGCAGGATTAATGACAATATTCAGAAAGGGTTAACTCGAATAACCGAATGATGTTTACATGTTGCACAGGAACATGACGGAATACAGTGATTTATAAAGACTAATGACCGGTTGCTTGGTCGTCCCTCTTAATCTGTCCTTATGCCTCATTTCCTCGGCTGGCACCCTTGCTTTATCATCGCACCATATGTCCAGCAAGACAAGCCTGCATCGCTAACCCCTAAACACATCGCCTCATCCTCCAGCTGCTCTGGAATTGAACGGCCATGCCTCAGCTGAGCAAAGGGCAATTTACACGTGAGACTTAATTTATCAACAGCTGCAGCAGGGAAATGGAGGACAATAATTCAGCTCAGTCATTGATTTCTGTTGATCGTGTTTGTTTTGTTTTGCCCAGTGCTTCTTCTTCACTTCCTCTACACGTTCTGTGGTGTGCTGTACTCAGGTTAAACAGTCCTCATCCACATTTTTAATTTGCTTCTGTTCAGTACCACACTGTGCCTCCTCAAAATCTCTCATCACTGCCTTCCTATCAAAGTCTATTCAAATTAGACTTGCATTAACTTGAATTCTGCAACAAGTGGTTTCTCTGTACTTATATTTTGGTAATACTTCATTTGAAGCCCATCTCTGTAACACATTATAACCAGACTTATGAGTTATAATGCAGTTATAGCACTGTATAACTATTATTAACACTCTAAATGACCATAATGCTTTATGACAATAATCATAACACACTATAAAACATTTAATCATGACTTATAAGGTCAGGTATTACAGTATGTTATAATGCTCTATAATGTGTTGTGCTTAAAGCCTTATTATAATTGTGTGTTTATAATGATAGTTATACTGTACACATTTATAAGCCAATTATAATACATTATAACTATATTTATAATGCATTATTGATGTGGGCATCGTCAGCGAGTTTTACAATACCTGACCTTACTGTAAGTCATGACAAAATGTTTTATAGTGTGTTATGATTGTTAGAAAGCATTATGATCATTTATGAGTGTTTATAACTATAGTTACACAGTGCTATAACTGCATTATAACTCATAAGTATGATTATAATTATAGAGATAGGCGTCAAATAAAGTGTTACCTACATTTTAATTTGTTTGAATAATTTACCTGAACCACTTTGTTATTTGTATTGACAGGTTACTTAATTTGGGTGGCATGTAAAAGCAGCCGACTGTTTTTACATGAACTTGTAAACTTGTCAACCCCGTGTCCAGTGGAAAGTCCAAACCTACCGTCCACGTAATGGTCAGTTCTCTGCTGGTTCCTCCGCCCCCACTGACGTCCGAGGGCGCCACCACAGGAACTACAATGAGACGGCAAGAACAAAACTCAGAGCCCACATGCTAAAAAACCCACACAAACAACGCCAACCCACACAGGCTGCAAGCTATCCCTGGCAGCACTACTGAAACATCCTTCCTCTGCAAATACAATATCAATGTCTTCTCCGGAGCCAAACGCAACACCTTAATGTCCATGTGGGAAGCCTGCCACCGGGGGAAACAGAGGGGCAAAACTTCTCTTGTTTTGCTTCGAGTCTAATAGCTCACTCTCAAATGATGATTATTTTTTTAAGCGAGGTTACTGTAGGCCTGTGATTTCCATTTTATAATTGAATTTCAGTATACAGTTTCTGCAAAGTGCTCATTTGTAGAGGTTTGTGTGGTGAGTTTGGCAGCATGTTTCTGCTGTAGGAAGCGTAGCATGATGGGATTTGTGCTGACTCATTCCTACAGCAATACTTAACATAAGTAAACAGTGCTATAATAAAATGATGATGAATAAATATCAGAATGGAAAGCTGGACTGTAGCACAGCGTTTCCATGACCTTTAAAGTTACTCGGACTCCATAACCTATAAATCTTATGTACTCTTGCTCAGGCTGCAGTCAGGACACAATCTTACCTGCTTCCAGGGTTTTGTCTTTAGGTGACGGGCTGCTTGGCTCTCCTGTCCCAAGAGTATTGGTGGAAATCACCCTGAACTCATATTCTGTCCAGGGGAATAAATCCACTACTGTGGCTGTCTCAGCATTGCCCTCTACATCTGCAGGAGCTAGACAGAAATGCACACATTATGCAGTGCAGGTTGTACCATCCTGCAATTTAACAGAAATATCCTTAAAACAATAATGAAGTTCCGTTTTGGGATCCCATTCCTATATTTAAGTGTCTGAGGCATGGCTACGTTACAATTAAGGCATTTTTACGAGACATCAACTACCACGTAGGCCGACAATATCACTATGTGGCATGTTCCGAATTATTATATCACCAGAGTCGGCTCAGCATTAAGGTAACAGTGTTTATTTGACCAACCGGAATGGAGTACTCACATGTAGTGGCATTCTTCCAGACGTCCTTTGAGAAGGAGTCTCTGTACTGGACAGTATATTTGGAGATGGGGCTGTGGTTGTCTGCTCCACGGCTCCACTGCAACGTTACACTCTTGTCAGTTTTGTTTATCAGTCGCACACCACCAGGGGGGCCGGGGGGACCTGGGGTAAAAGAAAGGAACAAGAGACGAGTTAAAGGTGTTGTTTGATGGCTGAGCGAAGGTGTGGCTGCAGAGCTGCGCAGTTTGACTTGTCCCTGCGGCAGACAGTGACCTCCTTCGTCCTTCAGACTCATGCAGTAATTCTTGTCCTGAGTCATTTAACTTGGTTTTTTTTTTTTATTTCTTCTTTTCCTTGATACATATGAAACTCAGACACATCAAAGCCCTTTCGTTTCCTCTTGGTCGTGTCTTTTTAGGAGACTGATGGATTAAGGCATTAGAGCTTAGAGCCATTGACACATATGAAGTGAAGCTTAAGCAAAAGCTTTTGAATACAGTATTTCTCTTGGTCCTCCTGCTCCTCCTGATTCTTGCTTTGAAACATAAAAATGGTCTAATAGAAAACCCAGACTGTGTCAGTGTTAGCCTCCCAACCCACAGCATCTGAAATCAGCCAGGATTTACTTTTTCCAAGTCATGAATATGAGCAGAGACGAGTTATGCGATTACAGCGCCAAATCTGGACAGCCCTTAAGCTTCATCTGTCCTCTAAGAGAGAGAGAGAGGGAGGGAAATCTAGTTTATCATAATTCAATGTAGGGATGATACATTGCGCTGGTTTTTTTAGGCCTGTTAAATATTGTGTCACAGTGTGTATTTGAACTGATAAGCATCAATGACACAACTGTATCCCAGAAACTGAATTTAATAAGGTTTATGAATAGTTCTGGTAATTCACAGGCAGTTGAGTTAACATGGCCATGTTTCAACACTGTTCCAGGCAGCGCTGTAACATTACGCTACAAAAACACACACCCATCAAATGAAAACAACTCCTCTCCCTATCTCAAATCCGCACTAATAACAAGCTACAGGTGCAGAGCTGTGTTTTTAGCTTGGACAATCTCCTGAAGCAGATCTGCTTCCTCATCTGCTGTGATAAATGTTCGTCTTTCATCTCTCCCTTGCTGCGCTCCGGACTGCTGGCATTTGGCACTCCATTAGGAGCGGCCCTGGGCCTGTGTTTCTGTGTTTTGGTTCCACTCGGGGAGACGTCACAGTCAGCCGCTGTGCGTTCACCTGGCCGTCTGTCAGCACCTGCTCTGAAAGCAGCGGCGGTGGCAGCACACCCAGGGCACAGCAGGGATCACTGGCAACCAGATCACTGCTAGAGTTCTTGGTTTCCTATCTGAAGAGAGCCTTTGTCCGCCAACGCTGGGCCTGTTGCAAGACCTGAGGGGAGGGCTGTAAGGCAAGCTCTCACTCATCGGGAAGTGGAGGGTGAAAACAAAGCCTGGTGAATCATCCAGGGGGTGAAATACAGTAATGACAGACAGAATACTGCGGAAGTGTGGCAGGGTTCATTATATGTGTATATGGCTGGAAGAACCAGTGTTGAAATCTGTAACGAAATGATGTGTTGACAGAAAGAAACCTTTGACATTGATAGTCGCCAAACTCTGATCACCATGCATTACACGATCAATAAGTAGCAGTGATGCTCTCTGTACTCTGCTGCTACTTTATTCTACTATAATGAAGGCAAGTGGGAGTCGACACTCTACTCACAACACTTGTTAATGGTACAGAAGCATTGCTTGTTCTGTTCGGTTTAATTAGGTCTAGCGCTGCGTTTAATAATGCAACCACAACAACAGCTTGTTACTAGGACTCTGAAACAAAAGGTGCACAGTTTATCTTCTTAGTTAGCTAACTGGATGTTTTTTCATTTGCAGTGTGCCAGCATTGAGCCTAACTATGTGATTTAAAGGCCACATAGGTGCTTGAGTTGACTTTTTCACTCTTCTTGGAGATGCTGGAGACACTTTCGGTGTTTGAATGCATCTTCTTTTCAGTGCGGTAGTGGCAGATAGTGTTCTCTTTGTGTGTCTGCCTCCTGCATAAGGACACAACTCACTTCCTCCCAGCTTTCCCTCTTTCTCTTTCCCTCCCTCTCTTTCACATGAAGCCTTCAGGTTGACAGATTATCCAGCAAAACAGGCTACGGTCTGGTAACGCTGAGAACATGCAGCACTTGTGCTGTCTCTCTCTGTCTCTTTCTGTCTTTTTTCACACACACATGCACTCTGCAGTTGTGTATTCGTGTTCTGACAATGACAGCTGTAGAAAGTTTTAATGAGTAATTTAGAAATATGTGTCTGGTAACTGTGATTTTCTTTTTCCTGTTCCGTTAAATGGAGTCAATAGAATTAAACTCTGAAAACTTCAAATTTATAAAGTATTTCTCTAGAATGGTTAATGAATGGTAATTATGGTTTAATAAGCATCTTTCAATATTTTATCTTTTATATTTTAGAATTTAGCACCCGACAAGGAATCTATTTCTTTAGTTACTGTTCCCAAAAAACCATCAACTCTCCTCATATTTTGACACAAATACTACTTAATCCTGGTTAGTGACATCACCACCATCCTGCAGACTTCAAACCAGTCAGGATACCAAAACACAGAAACCTCGAAACTTAAAAAAAGATGAAAAAAACATAATTTCAGGCAGAATAGTGGGTGGGCTTTTCAGAGATTTTGGACACGACTATATGAATATGCATAATTACACCGGTCGTGACTCACCCCTGACAACGAGCTGGGCAGAAGCCGTCATGTTGTCAACTGGGGTCTGTGCGGTGCAGCTGTAGCGGCCGGCGTGCTTGAGCTGGACGTTTTTAATCAGCAGCTCACCATTCGAGCTCCCATTCTGCATAAAACAACAAAGCAGACAACAGCTCATTTAGGAGTGAACAAAACGTGATTCATCATGAGGCAAAGTGCTCCTGCTGTGCGCCCGTCAAAGGAAATGATCGTGTTCTCACTCAGCCTGAAACTCATCTGGGAACGAGCAGATAATTATTTCAGTCACCTGCAAGAGCAGAGGGACTGAAATATCAACCAATTAGGTAAAATGGACGTGCAGCTTCAGCTAAAGGGCCATCACCTCAAGAAATGCCAAGCTCCACACAGTGTTTGCTTCAGACTGCGGTCTCACTGTGAAAAGGTAAAAACCACAGACATCTACTTTAATTTGCTTTAAATGCATGACTGCATTGGTTTTGTTAATACCACACAGCCAGTATGAGGTGGAACTGGACCCCATCTTTACGAGGGGAAAATCCTTCTTGTACACAAAAAATGGGATATCATCAATCATAATCATACTGTGGCGTTTGCCTACCGGGCAGAGTGACAAATGAGAAATGCTAACCACGGGCTTATGGTTAGAGCTGCACTAAGAGAGAGAGTAGGTCATGTTGACAATAATGAATGTTGGTCAAAATTGCTATTCAGCTGATACACAATGCACTATTCCACTTAGAGAGGGAAATGGCTTTTAGAGTCATATTCATAAGACAGGCAGTACTTTTCCATTTCAGGTATTCCAGTGAAAATGCTGCCGACATCAGTCCAACCTCAAATATGATGTGACATGGATGAACTCCAGGCTAAATCTGAGAATTTGCAGTGGGGGAAAAGATGGTGTTACTATACAAAATTCTGTTTACTAATGTTAATTTCTCAACTGAAAAAAAAGAAAAAAGAAAAGGCCATGACTGCCGAATGTTAGAGTAGAAAGAAAGTAGCCTACTGACATGGGTGTTTACTATTGATTGATTCATTGATTATAAAGCCTATATGACAATGTTGAAAATGAATTAAACTATCAAAAAAATGTCAACTGACTATTACAGTGTCTCACCAGGGTGCGTTCATAATGTTGGCTATCCTTGTGTAGGTCGATGACTCTGCCGTCCAGGGACCAGATGAAGGTGATGTCCAGAGAGGAGTCATGTGACGCAGCGCACTGCATCCAGGCGTTCTCACCCACTTTGACATCAGCATTAGCCGGCGCCAAGGTGATCTTTGTGGACTCTGGGGAAAGAAAAACACATGATGTTGAGGAGATGAGGGTTAATGATTGATTGTTGATGCCTGTCGATGATCAGTCCGGTCTCTCTGAATACATCAGCCCTGGATTATTGTCAGGAAATTGGATTCAGTGGAGGAAAGTTACAGGTAAAAAGGGTGGAATGACAAAAAGGGAATCTGGAGCAGTGATATGGTGGACACATCTTTGCTGTTCATTGAAATCAGTACCTGCAGATGTCCAGGAGAGGGCAGAAAAGAGCTTTAATTCCACTAAAATGTTTGACAGCTAAAATTGCAAGTCTGAAAAAAAAGAACCATTCTAACCAATGTACTTATTTTCTCTTCAATCTAACCATCTCTACATGGTTATGAATCAAGTTCTCATTTTCCATTGAACAGTGGTGAAGACTCAGCCCTTGTCTTATCACATCTGATCTAAAGAAATCCCATCTCGCCTTTGCCCTTGGGGTGAACACCGAGTATCTACCAATAGCCTGTATACTGTCACTCTGCTCACAGGGACATAATTCAACAACCGTAGACATTTGGAGGTCAGGAAGGTTTGGTGGGACGGGGAGTGACAGGAATGATTGCCAGCCAGGCTGACATCAGTCAAAGCAACACCAACTGTCCTGGAAGCATTAGAGAAGAAAAAAGAGGCATAAAGATAATAATTAATTAAGCATTGTTCATTTGCTGAAACTTGCCTGTAACCAACAGAGACCCTGTGCTGTTGGCTTTGCCCCGGTCATTCTCGGCGAAGCAGGTATACCTGCCCTCATCTGCTCGCGTCACGTTGAGGATCTCCAGGCTCCCGTCCTCCCAGATGAACACCCTAAGGAGAAAAAAAGAATTCATTCTTCTCACACTGAGGAGAAAGAGCTATATGGTATAAAATATTCAGCACAATATGAAGGTCAAAAGTCCAGGGAATGTTATTCCATTGATATGTGTGGGTGATGATGAAAAATGATGAAAGCGCTCTGAATGTCTGCCAGTACCCTAATAGATATACTATACTGGTTCTCTGAGAAACAGTGAGTGAACTTGAACGTACATCGCGAGAAGCAACATTAAATTGTGCTAAAGGCAAAGGCAACAATGTTTGATTCATTTTCCCTGCATATTTCATATTCGTGCATGACAAACAGCATCGTGCCAAGCTGCCCCGTCACCACTCCACACCCTCTCTCACGCAGACGGCAGCCACGGAGAGAGAACGAGGAGGCATATGCTGCATAATAATTTGGCTGCTGCTCCTCCTTTCTGTGAGTCCCGCTGTGGTGAATGGGAGTGTGTAGGCTGGGGGAACGAGTTCTGGGGTCTCAGAGCTTCCAGATGAGGCTAAGGTGGGGGGTGTACACATCCAGTCTGACCAGGCTTGATGAGCTTAATGTCAACCAGTGAGAGACAGCGAAGCAGTGCACACCCATCACTGGCAACAAAAAAACCCCCCAAGATTTTGCTGGCGTTCAGTATATAGGATATCCAGAGCTTATTTTGATCCACTAAATCTCTATATTCCAAGTGTCTGGCTGGTACTGAGACATTACATTCTCAGATTATGATATCAAAGATTGTACTAATGTGACCCAGATGTGTCTCATGTATATCACAGACAAAGTTTGATATTTGTATTAAAAAACGAGTAAAATAACTAATCCCCCCATGAAGAACCAACCACTGTGGATGAAGACCGACCGCTGTATATTTGCAGATAAGAGGACAAATGAAAAGGTGCAAGGCCGCTCACCTGCTGGAGTTGGACAGCAGCTCCGTGTCTTTGCTCCAAGAGAAGGCTGGCTTCGGGGCAGCTTTGGGTCGACATGCGATCACCACCCGGCCGTTTTTAGCTGCCAGGACTCTCTTAACTGGGTTGTGTTCAAACGTAGGAGCACAGGCTGAGGAGGGACAGTATGGATTATTCATCACAAACGTAGTAGAATATGCATTAACTGCAGGCATGCATACATTTATGACACATTTTCAATTCATAAAAGTGACTAGTGGACTGATAATAACATATTGTGTCCTACTTTTAATGACCATTAGTCATTTTCAGAGGATCATTTCATGCATGTGTGTTTTTTTCTTTTTTTTTCTTTATATCATACACGCACAAAAACATACCCTCTCGTGTGTACAGTACAGTGATTAATACTACAATACTCACAAGAATAATAAATTATTTTACAAATCATAAAATTAATAATAACAGTAATAATGACATGACACCAATATCAAGAGAGTAATGGAATGGGGGAAAAAGTAAATAAATAAGTACATAAATGAAAATAATAATAAAACAACAACATTCATCAGTATAAAAGTGTTTTTTTCTTGATAAAATCCGACATAGCGCTACATAGCCTAATGAGCTCCAGCAAATGACCTTTAAATCTCTGATGAAGCCACTTGTGCTGTAGCTGCAGCCAAAGTTTGACTCACCAAACACACGCAACTCTGCATTGGCATAGATGACTCCGTGGTGATTCTCTGCTATGCACTGATACATCCCTGAATCATCGAACGTCAGGCTGCTGAACCTCATCTCTCTCCTGTCAAGCTGTGCGAAATGACATCGTTTTAACATCATGGCTCCACATTTCATCATTTTCATACAGTTCAATTAGATTAACAAGCACAGGATTAACTGTTGATTGTTGACATCCACAGAGGTATAGATGACAATCAGTTAATTTGACTGGGAGGAGATTTCATTAATACATAATGATGTATCCAGCAGCATGTATCAAACAACCTCCCCCACTCTGCCGTCATTAGCTGCAACTCTCCTGGGTATTTTTTTTAGACCCGATGACAGTTGTTTCTATGGAGGGTTACACAACCCGTGCAGGCTGGCTCCCACTCAACAACAACAGATACTTTCCCCTGACATGATGTGCACTAGCAGTGCCAGCTTCCTGTCACTGCTGTGCTACTGTAACAACCCCGGGATGCACAGCAAACAGAGCTCCAGCTAATATACAGCCACAGCATTGAAGTTGCTCAAATTCGAGGACCATAAAGACTTGTTAAGTTTGAAGATTACCGGTTCTCCATTTTTCAACCAGCTGATGCGTGGTTTAGGTTTGCCACTGGCTACACAAGACATAGTGTACTCGCTGCCTAGGTCTTTCTCTGTGCTGGTGATGTGCTCCACCCACTCAGGATCAGCTGCAAATGAGAAGAATCACAGGTAAAGTGTTTACAGAAAAAAAATTGAGGAAACTACAAAGCTAGTGAATAACCCTAGAGCTGATATGGGGTGATACTTGAGGTATTAAGGTAAGTGTCAGTTCTAAAAAAAGAAAGACCTGAGAAAGTGTGCTAGGTAGTGATAAGAATAGAGCGGTGAATCTCTCCCTCATTGTGCCTCGCAGAGAATTAATGAAGCTGATAAAGACATTCTGTAAAGCTAGCATTGGTAGAACGTGAGTATTCACTGAAATGTTTTAGGAGAACGAGGCCGTCGTGATAAACTTGTTACCTTCCACAGAAACCCGTGCAGTGTGGTAGTCCTTTCCTCTGGAGTTCACTGCCTCACAGCGGTAGGTGCCGCTGTCTTCAGGCTGTACATTGTACAGGTGCAGGTGAGACCCTGCCATCTCGTGATTGGGTGGCATCTGCCCGTCTAACTTCTTCCAGTGGATCTCAGGGACGGGGCTGAGAGGAGCAGAGGGAGAGAAATATAATACATGACAACAAGCTTAGACTCATGATATCAGTGCAGCAAATCATCACTATTCTGAGACATGCTTTCAACCCAGGGAGTAGGCAGGTTCAAAGACTTTTCTACCAGTCTAAGCTGCTGTGTATCATTTTAACATCTGTGAAGGATCAACCAGTATGGTGTTTTGAGGAGCCGATAATGAATCTTTTTTTTTTTTTTTTTCAAATTGTGAATCATTAGTAGTCAGTATGTATGTTCTCATATGCTGCATCAGTTACATTACTTCATGCCCCAGCATTAACAGAGTAGACCTTCCCTTATCATTTTAAAAAGAGGAGAGCTATTGATTCCACTTACTTCCCCAAAGCGAAACACTCCAGGGTGATATTCTGCCCCACCAGAGCAGTGGTGTCTGGGAACTTGACATTGAGGTCAGCAGGGTATTTTCTGATGGGACCTGAGAGGAATAACAACAGGACAGATTTATGATTCAGGTGCTAAACGCACTCCTAGCTGCTAATCCTGAAAGTCATTCCAAAATGACTGGACTGATATTACTGGAAAGGTTTAAAGGCAACTTTTTGAACTTGTTTCTACAAGAAACAAGTGTGTCTTGAATTTCTTGATATTTCAACATCATGTCTGAATTGACTGAGTTACTGCAGGTGGTGAGGGTGAATACACTTCAGGTCGTCTACCAGAACAGCTCTTCGTCTGATGGTTTGAGGTTACCTCAGTTTGAGGAGATGGGAGCAATGATAAAACATATTCTCTATGTTTCCCACTTGACAGCATGAGTTAAGTACATAACAACATGCTCAAACACATACAGTAGTGTGCTGCAAAAAGCAGATCACAACCAAGCAACTCAAACACGAGGCATATAAAAAGCCTTGGCAAAATTCAGATATTCACTCCCACACACACACACAGACACAAAAACTAGTTAAATACAGGCCACATCATACCCAGAAGCCATCTCATAATACAAATATGCATGAGGGAGCCCAAACAACTACTCGGCTCAGTTCCTAACCTCTCTGGTGGAACACATCATTCCAGTTGTGCTGCACTATTCAAGATGCATTTGCCACAGGTGAAGTTGGCTTAAAGTTTGATGACTATGAAAGTGAACATATGATGGATTCTGGGAAAGTCCCTAAGGATATTGCTGAGGAAAAAAAGATGTCCATTTTGCATTTGGAGCATTAACACACATAAGCACATTGCTTTAGTTTCTTTAGTCTCCATCTCTGGGGCTGTTCATGTTCCTTCTTCATAACATGCTGTCTCTGTCTAAAAGCAAGTGTCAGTTAATTTTAATTTTACCCTGTAACTCTCATTTAAAGAATCTGAAGATGACCTTATCACGTTTAAAGCGATAGTTCAACATTTTGGCAAATTGGCCCATTGCCATAATCCCTATAGTTTTAGGAGTAGGTTTATTACTGTTATTTGTCGATGCAAGCTACAGTATTTTTAGAACGGCGGAGCAGAACCGCTAGCTGCTCAGAGCTACACTACAGAGGCTAGTGGGATTTCTTGATTTCCTGCATCAAACTTCTTAAATGCACAATCCAACAACTCCAAAACGCTCTTGTACACAAGTTGTGACCTGCACATTCACCACGCTATGAGATAATAACAGAACGTTGTTTTTGAGGTAAATTCATGCAAAACCGCTGATGCGCGTTCCTGTCGGGGGCAGTTTTCGTCAGCAAGCAGTCTCTACATTTGCCTCAAAAACAACTCTCTCTCGTAACATTCCGTTATTATCTCATAGCGAAGTGAATGCCCAACTTGTCCAGAAGAGTGTTTCGGAGTTGCTGGATTGTGTATTTGATGAGTTTGATGAGGGAAACCAAGAAACCAAGAAATCCCATGAGCCTCCGTACAGTAGCTTATTTAAAAATAGCTTACAATTAAAGGAAACAAACCTACTGCTAAAACTATGGCAATGGCCCAATTTGCGAAAATGTTGAACTATCCGTTCATTGTTTCATCATTGTTTTTGTTAATCGTTGAGGATGGGAGAAAAGATCAATGTTCTAATATTTTGGTGCAACCAGGCAGTGTCACTTCCTGTCTTCCAGTTTATCTGTGAAACTCATCTTGAGAAACAGACACGAGATACTGTTGCATCCTCTTACCTCATTTTGCTGATAAAACAGTTACAGCATGGATAGTGTTTCTGTATCAAATATTTGTAGAGCAACGCAAATGTCATTCTGGCCCAAGTGTCGCTGTCATCTGTCATGTCATGCAACACTTAATCCAGGCTAATTTGTGGCTCATGTAAAATGAGTTTGTAAAGCTGAAGAAACCTCAAACTACTGCTTCAACATGATGACCATCCGCAGAAAGGTCAGAAATACTGGTACAATACTGTATGTGGTAGGTAGGTGTACTAACGTTCAGCCTGAGGCACTAGGGGGATGTAGTTGGAGAAAACGCTCTTGGAAATGGACGGGCTGGATGCGATGCAGGAGTAGTTGCCAGTGTCTGAAGAGTCCACCTTGGAGATATAAAGGTTGCCATTTGACTGGGAGACAAAGCGTCTCTTGTCCAGCGGGATGAAGGTGGGGAATTCATTGAGGATCCATCGGAATGACAGCTCGGCTGCAGAGAAAGAGACACGACAAAACACCACCTGTCAATCAAGACTCTGGACACATAGCAACAGCACCAGAAAGAGCCGAAGGGATTAGATGTGTGAGCTGGCTCACTTTGAATAATCTGCACACATACAAAATAAAAATAGCACCATTCTTTAGCGCTTAGGGAAATTTATTATTCAAGCATCTATTGACCTTTCAGATGAAATCTTATAATTCTTTTAGCTGAGAGGCAAAATGGAGAGAGACCGTAAGCACATTGGATGGTTGAGGTAATTTTGATGCTGTGGAGAGAGAGTGAACAATGCTTTCAGACTGTTGTGCTTAACAGATTTGCATTATCATGAATATTAAAAATGTGTGTACAGCTTTCTGGGGCGAGGGCTGTGGCTAAATAATAACAAAATACAAAAAAGTTTTTTTCTCAAGCACGCTCAACGCATATGCAATGAAAAAGCAGGAAAAATAATAAAACAAGGCCACGTACACAAGAGTGCTCGAGAGGAAAACAAACAAACTTTGTGATGACAAAGGTTGACTAATATGAGACTGATGAAAACATTCTGTATTCTTCCTTTTTTTTAATCAATCAGCAGGTGGAAATAAATCCAGCATGGGGGACGGTTGCAAACAGAGAAGACTTGAAACTGAGACAGTGAAAGAATCAGTGATGTCATTATTATTATACTTTGGAGGACATTAAGAACAACTCAATAACAAGCTGACAGACTCACAAATTTAGTTATAGTCTGATAAAAACCAAAAAGTGGATGTGAAAAAAAGGGATACTGGGCATTACGTCTATTGGCTTTTATACAAGTCACACTTTAATATAAATAGGAAGTGTAAAATC
Organism: Decapterus maruadsi; assembly: GCA_030347415.2. Classification (NCBI taxonomy): domain Eukaryota; kingdom Metazoa; phylum Chordata; class Actinopteri; order Carangiformes; family Carangidae; genus Decapterus; species Decapterus maruadsi. The sequence continues at coordinate 6,465,354 of CM064893.1, forward strand.
TTTCCTGCTATAACACACCTGATTCAAATGAGTGGCTCGTTATCAGGCCACTGCAGAGCTTGATGACGAGCTGATCATTTGAATCAGGTGTGTTGTAGCAGGAAACTTCTACAACATGCAAGGCAGTGGCCCTCGAGGACCAGTATTGGGGAACCCTGCTCTAAGAGGAAATCCACTGTAACACTGTCCCATCCACCTGTCCACCAGTCCCATGTTCATAACTATGATTGTAATGATGATATTACAAGTTACAGAAGATGGAGCCCTTCAGCAGATGCACACGCAGCCAACACATGCTGTACCTGGATGGTGTGGTGGGGGGGCACAGAGCAGCACTGCCCCCTGCCCCTCTTTGACCTTCACCGTCTCCCTCTCCTCTGATGAGAAAAGATCGAGGTCTAGGAGAAACACAGAGCAAAATCAATTGTAAGGCAGTTTCCACGCTCAGCATCTACTGTATTTTATTAACATTTCTCCTGTGGCTGAATTATATCAAGTCTAAACTACAGTTTCAGGGATCATATACAGTTTTGATTGTGAATTGAGCTGTGGCCTCTAATAGAAAAGCACATTAGCCACAGTGGCATTATGGAGTTAGACCATTGACAAATTGCACTTTCCACGCCACTTATGATTTGTCCCAGCTGCCCTCGCAATTTCAGTGCACTTAATAAGCATGAAAGCACAGCTCCAGGGCAGTTCTGTGTGAAGGCCGCATGGTACTGTTCTTCAGTACAGCCTGAACGGGGGCTCGGATTCGGATCGCTTACATCCAAACTGGACCAAGCCCACTCGGCTGATGACTGTGCCAAACATGTTGGAGGCCATGCAGGTGTATTCTCCTTCATGTGTGGTTTTGATGGGGTTCTTGATGACCAAGTTGCCTCCTACTAAGCTGTAGTGGCTTCCCTCTTCATCCAGATCAATCATCATGTCGTTCAGCTTCCACCTACAGTACAGGGAAAACAACTGGGGTCAGTACAATAGTGCATTCTCAAAGTAGTCAGTATCAGTGATAAAACAACGTTTTGTTTATCATTAAAATTGTTAATAAGTGGGTTATTTTACATGCACCATGAAGGAGGACACTGACAAGTAAGTTTTCCTGCAATGCACCTCTGCACATACTGAAGGAATTTACAAACTGGGAACTGGGAGCTGTTCTATATAAAGGCAATTATAAATTTCATGTTTCGAAAGGCATAACGGACAGTACAGTGGATGAACCCTCTTAAATACTTAATGCCAGCTGTGGTCAAAGCTAATTCCTTTCCCTCTGACATCTAATTCTGGGCTCTCTGACAGTGAAACTGATTTGGGGGATGCTGAGCAGTATCATTTACATACATTTACATCTAAATTGAAATGGATCATGTAAAACGCTGTAATTTTGAGCTGCAAAATGAGGTGAAGACATGATGGCCACGCTGTTTATACCACAGCTGCCACAACATCTTATTTGTTAGTGGGTTTTTCTAGGGGTTCCCATATTTTGGCATTTAAATGATTGTAGGTTTGAGAAAAACACAAACATCCGTGTTAACAAAATTTATTTCTGCAGATTGTTTGCCCACAGTAAAATCCATGGTGCGTTTCTGGATGGTCAAACACACACACACACACACAAGGTCAAGATAATCATCCTTGTGACCTTGCCATTTAAAGGCAGACCCTCAAAGTATGGGGTCTGCAACTATAAAAACAGCCTGAGAGATGGCAAACCATAGGAGGCACATACTGTAGAGTGCACAGTGGGCAGTAATGAGCCTGGGTTTATGGGGAACATATGTTACTTGTATTTAGCAGGTGGATTGGCTCGGGCCCGGCAGTTCAGGGTGATTTTGGCCTCCTGTGACTCTTCAGGGTAGATGGTATCCACTGGCTGCTCCTCAAACACCGGCCCAAAACCTGCGGCTTCGTCTGCAGACAACAAACAAACAAGACCAGGGTAAGCAACAACAAGCTGGGTGAGGCTTACAAAACAGGATATATCAAGGTGTTTGAGCTTGATACCTGTCTGGCAGTTCTGGGGCAGTTTCAAAAGCATCAAAAACATGACAGCTGAGTTCAGATGCAACACAAACTAAAAACATAGTAACTTCATGGTGATATTGCCCATCTTAAAACCCGTCTTTTAAGATTGCAGCACAGTTTGTCGCACATCCATCTCTTAGTGAGTGATTTCAGATCTTAATCTGATCCTTGCATGCACCCAAACTCTCCTTCAAGCACTGACGCGGAATAACAAGCCCCTGCTTTATTTCAAATCGCAACATCACGCTAATTATGACAGAGCTGTGCTCAAGGTGTCAAACCACATCGACACTTTCATCTGTTGCCAGTGGATATGATATTATTACAAGCTAAATACAAATCCTGGAACTGGAAATGCTAACTTGACTTAGCATAATCCAGTGACCTTTCACTCCTTTCTCATTATCAGTGCTGTGAAACAGTTGCACATGCAAATTCAGACGGTGGATTCTTCTCGATGAAAATGTCTGTCTTGGTTCAATCTGTCTGTAACACCGTCAAAGCGAACATACAATTAGCCTCAATTACACATTAAAAACAGAGAGAAATTAGGCGCTGTGGCATGAATAAGACATAAACACAATGCCAACCTATGAATAAGCAATGAGGCAAAATGTTCCCAAATGCTGATTATTCTCTCAGATCAAGAATGTGTGTAGGTGACTGCAGGAATACAAATGTGAGCCGTGCATGCACAGCATGTGCACATGTGTTATTCCCCTGCGTCACTCGAGTTCTAAGAGAGCACAGCTGACACCTCAATGGGGAGAAGCTCGCTCTTTCAAACAGAAGCATCCTGTTCCTGTTCGATCCTTCCAGCATTGGTGCTTAGGACTCACTCATTCTGAAAATGTCATATTGACAGACAGAAAGCAACCTCTTGAAACCTGTACAAAAGTTATAATATCCTGCCACTTAAAGCATGTATTCACACTACTATTCAGCAAAAAAAAAAAAAAAAATCTGCAGAATACTAAAAGAATAAAAGGAAGAATCGCATGAAAAACACTCCAGCAGTTAAATGTGTGAGGGCTTGACATCAATGTACAGTAATCGGCAAAAGTGACTACCAAGTTTATCGTTACTGATCCGGTTGCACATCTATCTGCCTCTGGCTGTCAGGAAGCAAAGGACTTAAAAGTTTTGTAATCCTCACCACTATAACAACAGCTCTATAGCCACGGTAGCATGCTACAGTAACTGTACCCTGTATAGCCAACCAGGAGGCAGCAATTAAGATGTTAGGAGACAGGACCCACTCCCACACACTCCAGCAGCCAACCGTGTGCAAGTGCTTGACATTGATGCAAATCCCAAGGACTCTGCATTACTGCTGGCTGAGAGGGAATTAAGCATATTATAAATGAGGCATTGTAGGGCTGATAGAAGGGAAATTAAGTGAGAAACTATGTTCTAGAAACAAGGGAAAGGGGAGGGGGGGAGCAAAGAGGAGCTAAAAGAAACAGGCGCACAGGGGTGTGTAAATGGAATATAGTGACCTTATTCTACTGCTGGACTTAAGTTGTTCTGCATGGGTGTCAAAAAGGGCTTCAGATGTAAATATGAAATATAAATGTGGGATGGGCTGGAGGAGGAGAGTCACTAAGGCTCTGTAGCAGTGCTGCTGCTTTAACTTGGAGGGATGAGCGCTGGTGCTGTTCCTATCTTTTCTCTGTATTGTGGGATGTGACAGATGGTGGAGGGAGTGTTAAAGTGGACCACATAAGGCCCAGTGCCTGCAGACACACACAGGCCTCTAACATTCCCTCTGTCTCCTTTCACTTTCTCGCTCTGTCTTTAACCCTCTCTGGTTTTCCTTTGTCCCCTCTTCATCTTTCTAACCCACATCCTGCAGTCCTTCCAGACAAGCTTCTCATACCTCTTTAACCCTACTAGTTGTTAAGAAAATGGTGACTCACTTGAGACTGGAATGGATAAACAACTATCTGATGGATTGCCATGAAAATACAGACTTTGAGGATAACCTAACCCTGTCCCTTTTTTCTAGCATCGCCATGAATAAGAGATAAACACAATGCCAATGGGTTCTGGTTAACAACAACAAGTAGCCTGTTGGAGGGGTTGCCATGAATTTGCACTGATATATTGATATAATGGTATGGCATGATATTGTAAGGATAAGATTGTTTGTCATTTTTCCTATGATATGCAACACATACCATCAAAGACCTTCCCATTCTACTTTGTGTTAGCAGGTTAACATACAGAGTTAGGATGGTGAAGATGGTCAACATTGCATCTTCTGCATATCAGTACTGTCACTGTAGGGATGTTAGTCGGATGACTTGCATTTAGCTCAAAGTACAGCTGTGCACAAGGACAGCCTCAGAGCGCTGCTAGCACAGTGGACTCTTGTCTCTCGTTTTTCTCTAATTCTTGAATCATCACTCTCTCTCTCATAGTTTGCCAGTGGACTCTCATAAACTCTTTCAACCCTCTTTCCAAACATGACTGATGTATTTTGTCCAAACCACAGAGAGTTTCTGTGCAGCTTTTAAACTCCACATCCCTCTTTCACTCTCTGTTTTATTATCTCTCTTAATCTGTGTGTCTCTCTCGGGTTCCCTCTTTTTAATCAAATCCTCCCGCAGTTTCTTCTTTTTGCTTTACAATGTGCATGACTGTGGGTACACTGTTTGCTTGGTCAGTAGTTATTTACACAATAGTCAATAATGTAAAAGGTGTCCCCTCCCATACTGTATGCATGTACAAATACACAAAGAAAGAAGGACACACATACTGTCTCCAGGGCCTGCTGGAAGTGATCTTCCTCAGGCCAGACTTCGTTATCAAACAGACCATTCAGTTTAAGACCAGTTAAAGTTTAGACTGAAATACCACCCAGTCTGATAGAAGCATGCGCTCTCCTCCACCATCAGCTTCTACAGAGAAATCAATAATTCATTGAGGTATTGAATATAACTTTAGGTACATGACAGCGACTTGTTATTTGAAACAGTATACCAGGAAACATAACTGCAATCTGTCCGGTTTGTCATTCCTTTCTTGTAAAATGTCGTTCTTTTAAATTTTCCAGCTGTTTCATGAGCTGCAGTTTCCTTTTTGTAAATACAATATTGTTAGTAGCCTATGTGTTTTTGTTTCACATCTAAATAGTCACATAATTGCTCAATCTCCCAAAGGAACTTTATCGTGATGAATTCAACCTTGCACGCAGCTGTGTGGTTTTAGCTACATCTGCAGCATGGTTTGTTTGCATGACCAAGAGAGTGTCCAAGTGGGACAGATAGCATATTGTTTCCTGGAGGCGCCAAACACAGTGTTGCAATAATTACCCATAAACCCCTGAGTCACACAATGAGGCATGATGACAGACAAATTGTCCCTTGAGTGAGAAAAAAATCTCATGTTTTTAATTTTCTGTATTAAATAAATAATGTATAATTATTATGTTTCACTGCAAAACAGTGTGGTGCCAGTTATAATAAAAATAATAATAATGGTTTACATTTATATCACAAGGACTATTAAACTGAATTATTCACTGAAACAGTGGCTGAAGCAGAGCTTTTCAAACAGGACTTATGAGGTCTTCTCTTCACAACAGTGCAACATTAGGACATTACACAAGTCGTCCTCAATGCAAAGCATCCAAGATACCATTGGATTTAACACTCACAAAGCAGAACTAAACTGCAAGAAACGCCAAAGAACATGAAAAGAGGAATGACAAATATTGGCAGCACATTCTTTGGTCAGACGAAACCAGATGGGGTTCAGCATGTTAGGCGATGACCTGGCCAGGACTACCACAGAGACTGCACAGTGGCAACTGTGAAACATGAGGAGGGGCTGCATGAGTGCAAGAGGTGTGGGGGACAAGACATTTATAGATGGCATGATGATCATGGGTATGTACCTCAATACACAAGAAGCTTATCTCGTCCATGAACCAAAATACACTATACAAGAGAGTAAACTGGAAACTATGACCTGAACTGAAGGATGTTGAATTGTCCAATTCAACCAAATCCAAGTTTCACCACCTCAAAAACATCAAAAATGTTCGAAGAGATTTCTTCAGTAACATTATTCACTTACGCAAAGCATGTGTTCAAACAGCTGAGAGAAGTGGTGTCTATTGACATTTCTTTACTTATTTAATCCAGTGAAAACTGAAAACATTTCTCAGGCATTAAAGGCTACAGGGACTGACTGGTACTAAAAAGACTGATAGTAGGTGGCATATCAGAGCAGACTGATGGATATTAACATTGCTTTGGGCTGCATGATAAGCTGTGTGTGCTTGTGAGAAGAAAGAGGGATTCTGCAGTGTGTCCCAGCTGGAAGGCAGCCTACACAATGTTCTGACCTTTGAGGAGCGTGGTATTGACTCTGCCTCCTCCGATGACGATGCCTTCATCTGTGTTCAAGTTTGACAAAGAGTTCAACATTATAAAGCCTGAGCAGCACAGTCTTACGCGTTTCAGCGTCGCGTGACCTTCAACACTGAAGTCTAGTGCATGTGTGCATCATCACAAACAATCAGCCACATGCTGCTGTGGTATTCCTGGAGACAAGCAGAGATTATGTCAACGTGTCCAGGAGGTATCACTCCACATGGGTGTGCAGGAAATGTGTCGAAATCATCCATTACTGAAGCTCCCAGGAGAGGAAAAGTGAATGAAACAGGCGAAAAAAGAAGAGACAACAATAGAAATACGAATAAAATAAAAAGGATTCCTGTTGCTTCCACCAACAATTCAGTCTGGATGCAGCTTGTTCCCAGGCAACAAATCAGCAAGCACTCTTTGCCATTTACCCCTTGCTGACAGCTGCCTCCATGGGACAAACATTATGGAGATAATGCAAATGTCCAATTGGATGTGAGCTGGAGCTTGGAGCATTTCATTCCCCTTTTGCCGCCAAGACACTTGACTTAAAAGGAACAGTGGGACATTTTGGGAGATACGTATATTCACGTTCTTGCCAGTGGTTAGATGAAAAGATCAATATGGACTATTTCTGGACTACCACTTGGCCTGGCACAAAGACCTCCTTGAGTCTCAGCTGGTCGCCTGGCAACCTTAAAGTGATCCCCCCGCCAAAGAATAGTTTGGCACGAACCCCACTGTAAAACCCCCCAACTTGTTGTTTATACACTACAGATACAGTACAGATATTTAGAAAGAGACAGAACTCGTTAATTAATGAGCTTTAGAGATTGTGGTGAGTGGATTGTGTTACCATTGGACACACACACACACACACCCACACACATACATACACACACAAAGAGACAGACTCAGTGTATGATTCAATCATACAGCCATTTAGGGCATTATTTTCCCTCATCAACCCCACAATGAAGCATAGCAACCGCAATTCTGGGCTTAATGACCATCCTGGATCCCTCTCCCAGTACAGTGCACTGTCTTGGACTGGCCCCATTAATGTACATTTCCAAGTAGAAATCCAGAAATAGCAGCAGTGGAAAGAAACATGACCTCCAGATAGATTTTCATTTGTCCTATTGTGGACCATGGGAAAAGGAGGAGCCGTCTGTCACTGCATGTCCCTTAATGAATCTTGACAAGCGGATACTATTGTAGTTTCACCACCTCAGGGGCCGGAGTGGGCAGAGATGGGCAACTGGAGCCCATTTGGAGCTGATATACTTCTTTTCTTTGGTTGTCACTGTAGCTCAGCAAACGAGTTTACCATCGGAGTAGAAAGGCTTAAATAATGGAGAAGGTGAACCTTTTAATATCATAATATCGCTGATATTTTTCAGCTTTACTGCATTGTTCATTTGTTGAACCTGCAAAGGGGGTTGTGTTTTCTTTAAAAGGGCATTTTTGTGTGAATATTTCACAATGTCATGTTGTCTTGAATGGTGCAATAGATAGTACTGTATTAAATGACACAAGGAAGTTGCACAACAGACGCCCACGGACGTCGTAACTAGGCGTGTGGGGTGCTTTAAAAAAATAAAGAATCTGAATCAATCAGTTTGTCTGACTAAGCCTGCATTTATCTCATATAATGCATAGATTTTGATGTGATATGCAGCCTGCCTGGCTCCGTACAGCAGCCTGGCATCTGGCATAGTGGAGTCGGGCTGCATCTGACAGCTCAGTGTGACGTACAGCCGACGGCCTTTATTTGAGGAAGGCCTTTATTTCTAAATCCCTCTGTTTATTTTTACACATTAGCGACCAAGCTCATCGTTCATTAGTTCATCTTCATCTTCCTCACATGCCTGCATGCCTCCCAACAAAAATCACCCCCCCTCTCAGAAAATAGTTCCAACGTCCATGCCAAGGCCCCCTCTCCTGGACATCTTACTGGAGAATCTTTATCCCAGTGATTACGATAAATAGTGTTGCACAAGAGACCTTTTCCGGAACAAATGAAATGAAACACATGTGTTATGCTGGTTAAAGGTCACATGCAAGAATTGTTCCCCTACCTACGCATTTCCTGTCACTCTCTCGACTGTGCTATCAATTACAAGGCAATAAAAGCCCCCCAAAAATACTTTTAAAAAAACAACAGAAAACATACTATACCCGAAAGAGAAATTTTCAACTTTTTATAAATGGACAACATTGTTGCTTTTTGCAAACAAATACAGCCAAGGTGGACACTGAAATAATCAGTCAATCTTACTGTGAAACAAACAGAAGAAAACCATGAACATCCTCATTCATACAGCAGACAGACTGACCGCTGACAGTCTTCTGATATAAAACCAACTTAAGTCTGTAGCTTCCTTCCATCGTCCTCCAGACAGCTGCCTTCATCCACCGAGACTGAATTAGCAAACAGGATGGAGACAGTTCCAGGTCACTTTTCATGCACCACCAACATGACAACCTGACTGGGAGTAGTTTGTGCCATTTACACACACACTCTTATTCTAGTCCACTGTCGACCAAGCAGATGTTGAAAATGTGCAGCAGGCTCTGTGGTCACAAAATCTGATGGATCACAGATTTCACAGTAACACTGGCAAAGTGTGAGTGGGGCCAAAGGCTAATATGACAGGACAAGGTGTTTTATATGGAATTTGCATCAACACATCATTATTGCGTTGACTTTGACAGCTCTAATTTTAACACAAAAATACAATAGGCAACCAAAACCCACTGGCCTTATTCCTCCAAAATACACCTAGTGGTGTAGCCTCAACTATGAATCATTGCTTCCACCTCTGAACTCCAAGGCCACAGCCTCATCAACCTGCCAGTAAATAGGTGCGGCTTGTTTGTCTCTGCTACTGAGACTATAAATCAAACAGAGTCTTTTAATTTTATTGCAATCCTGTTTTTCACATTTTGTGGTCTTGGTTTGAACGAACTATGAATTCCTAAAGGGTGCTTCCACAGAATGAATGTGTTCATAAAAATATATAGGTCGACCCACTGACCTTTCTACCTACTAACAATGATTGTGCTATAACATCCTGGTCAGTATCAAGCTTGAAACCTTACCACCAATCTAACACTTCATATTGTATGAATATCAATAGTATAAAACAACAAAAAAAAACAATGTCAACTGTGATGGATATTTAAAAGTGTATGAATGTAGGGTGGAAGTTTCTTACCTCTGTAAAAGTCTGGTTCCTCCCCATGAAATGATGCATCTGTAACAGAGGACATTATGTCAGCATTTTGAACCGTAACACAGATTTCAATTACTTCCTCTGTTCTCTTACTCCTCACAGGATACAACAAGAAAATTGATCAAAACCTATTACACCCCATCATCAAAGTCTCTTCAGCAGGGTGAGGGTGTTTGATAGGATCCCCTTTTTGCTGCTAAGAATGTGATGAATGGCTGGAAAGCCAGTTTTTTGGAATGAAAGACTACCTTTGGCTGATGGCCATCTCTGTGAAATCTACTACATCTTGTCCTTCAATAAAATACTACAGTACACCTCTGTGAAAGGCCTTGAGGATGTAGTAATTTATGGTGCATTTAGAGAGGAACAGAGTTATCCCCAATGATTAATGACTGTTAATCTGAATAACTGTGCATGAAATATATGTACATGCATATATGCACAACTTTGTTAAATACTATCTGTCTGAGTATTACCATTGGGCTGTCTGAACCATACATAGCACACACTGCACACTCTATCCTTTAGTTGAAGGGTGATGTGTGCATGAGTTTTGCTCTGCTGTCATAATATTAATGTTATATTTGCCATCAAACTTTATTCTAGTTGGGGCTAAACAAAAATGTCAAGCCAATGTTCTCTACTCACAATAACAACCTGAGTCTGCTGGTTGGCTGCTGTCTGTTTAGATAGAGCAGCAGTAGTTCAGCCCTGTGCCGCTGAACTCTGTAAACCACAGAGTGTGTGTGTGCGTGAACTGCAGCAGTGTTGATGTATGTTTATCTCCCTATTCCTATTCTGTCTCTGTATGTGGGAGCATTTTCAACAGGATATTCTAAGCCTTCGCTCTCGTGCTGCCAAAACTTTTGGTGAACTCAACTGCAATGCTACAAGGACTTTCCCATAACAAAAAGAGAGAGATAAATCTCCTCCATCTCAATGCCTGTCTGAGTAGGATGTGATGTGAAGCCAGAATTCCCAATCCCAGCTCTCTTCTCTTTTTTTTTGGCTCATGTGAAATCCAGCCTGAAACAAGTGAGAAAAGCCCCAGGTACGGGAGCAGAGAGGAGGTTGTATCTTTTTTAGACAGGCCATTTTCAGGCCTGCTGTTTTCTGTCCACATTCCCTTGTTTCCAACACAGATGATTGCACAGCAGGAGCACAAAAAAGGAAAGAAAACCTGCAAACTTGAGGACCTCCAGGCGCACAATTGCCCAGCCAATGTAATATTTGTAGCTCTCCTCAGCTTGTACCTTATATCTTTCATCAAGTTGATCTGCGTTTACTCCTGACATTAAAACAAATCATTACTGAAGTCAATAAAAACAGATTTGTAGTTTCATCCTTGAGGCGCACATCATTTCCACTGTCGTTATACACACAGTAGTATATTTGTGAAAGCTATAGTTGTTAACAGCTTGTTGACACCTTGTCTTTATCATTTCCCATTCATGAGTCCATTTGCAATCCAGTTTTGATGAATGTGTTACTGTGTAAGCCGTATACCTTGTAGTTGGAGGAAAATGCCTCAGTCCATTTAGTTGCTGTTTTGCAGCCACATCGCAGACAGACTGTTTATCTTTGAGACTGGATTTTTTTGAAAGGTTGCATTTGATGAAGATAAAGGGCTTAGAAATAAAACAGAGTCGAGCTAAATGAGCAGCGTCCTTTTGATTTCTCAGTGCTGTTCACTGCCAATGTTTGAGGAAGCAAATTCTCAGCGAGCAAAGTGCTCCCACTGCTGAACCTATTACGACACTTTATGTGGCACTGATGCCAAATGAGTGCAAATTTTATGATTTACATGTGTTTATTTCAAGCACTGAGCTGAGGAATTAAATGGCTTGTGCGGTCATAAAAACATTCGACAGTGATATCTGAGTAGCTTGACGGTCACATTAAAAAGGCTGCGTGTAAAGACATGCGACGCTCTCATCCATCAGCGGTGATACAGCTCCTCAGAATCTCTCTTCACACATTCTGTGGATTCATTTAGCCGATGTGTTACTGACCTGCAGGGGAGAGTGAGAGGACCAGGAGATGGAGGAGGAGCAACGTGTGGTGCAGCATGATGTTCAAGTAAGAACCACCTGGTGGGGTTACAGCTAGAAGCTCAGCTGATGGAACATTAGCAGGACATTAGCCTGGAATTCCTGAAAGACACATAAGAGAAGAGGAAGAGATTGTCACATGACAGGAAAAGAAATGCATAGAAAATATATAAACAATAACAATAAAGAGGCTGGTAACCTGTTAAATCTAACAATGTATTGTTCATAAAGTCACTTTAACCACACTCAAGCAGAATATTTGCTTCATGCCGGCTTAAACAATGTGTATAGAATGAATATGGAAGCCTTTTCTGTGCACATCATGTGGAAACTGATCAGCTGCGTCACTGCACACAACCAACCAATCTCTGCTTCCACAAGGACCACAAAAGCACAGCAGTGCAGCAACTTAGCCATGTCTCTGCTTCCTGTCAGCCTCCCGGGCACAAGCTCCTTGATTGGTGGCCACCTGATGATTGACATTTGGACAGTTGCCAGAAGAAATCCTGAGCATTGGTTTGGTGGAGCAGGCGATCGCGCTGCTCACTCACTGCTCCCATGATGTTAACGCCACACCAGGAATCGTCAGGGCCACACTGGCTATCAGCCTCACGCCCAGTAACACAATATGAAAAGCACCAGCTGCCTGAGTGTGGACACACACTGTGCTGACAGAGACAAGAAGAGGGCACAAAGCTCGCTTCTCCAGAATGGTGGAGAATATTTTAATTGATATTCTGAATCAGATCAGGCTGAAAAATCTGTCATGTGTTCAGAGAAGTCTGTTTAACAGAACAAAGGCTGTCACAGAGACAAAGATCCAGACAAGTCTAAAAGAAAACTGTGTTAGAATTTCAGTTTACTCTATAATAGCAGAGATTCTGAAACAATTTTGCCACCAAGACTGTGACAGAATATTAATGTGGCCAGATGAAGGTCTTGTAGATGGACCAAGGACTTTTGAGTGATGCTCAAATCTAATTTATTCCTCAGTTAATCATTTAATTAAGTATTAGGCCAAAAGAAAGCCCGAGGGGGAATTATATGAGGAATATGTCATCTTGCAGCTAGGTAACAATCCAAGTGTGCAAATTCTCAGCAACAACATCATCAACATCAAGTTGAAAAATAAAAAATGCAAAAAAAGAAGAAGAAGAAGGAGAAGAGGCTGCTCTCATTTGCATGATATTTTTGTTAGAGTGAGTCAGTCTCTCAGTGCACGTTCAGCAGCACACTGTCAAACTCACAAACAAATCTAAACACCTCATGTGCTGAAGCAAACCTGTCCATTCATTCCCAGGTTGTGCTGGCCTGGCGTGTTGATTAGAGTATAATTGAACATGAGGCAGATGCTATTGATTCTTTGTGCACAGCCTGAGGTGTCAGCTGGCAGAGACTCAGAGGTGCGACAGCAGGATTGAGATCTCACAGGTCTCCAGACAAATGGAGCCTGAATGGATGATAGACGATAGCATAATATTTCTGCTTTGCCCGACTCAAACAGAAAATCACGTTTACCACTAAACATTCAAACAGTGCCAGACAAAGTCGGATTAAGAAAAAACAGGGCAGACATACTGCACAGCTATACAGTACCACAAACACAATACGTTAGACATAATGTCCAAACTGTACAGCTGCAGGGAAGCAGTGCAGAGGAGATTTCATTTTCACGCTGGCCTGTATCCTAGCAACACCTTTCAAGAGGAGCAGTTTGTGTGCTGCGGGGGGCCTTTTGTGGCCGGCAATGAAACTATGCAAACACTCATTTTAATCTGGAACAACACTGCTGCTGTGGAACCTAGACCTAGGGTGCTGTGCTCGTCTATTAAAGACATTCATCTCTCGCTGTCTTCAGACAAAGAGATGAAAAAAGTAAGTTTATTAAAACTGCCCCTCTCAGTCTCTCTACGTCACTCTACAGCTACATTTTACTCCGAGTATAACTTCGGTATAACTCATAAATCATAAATGATCTTATTAGATGCACTTAGGAGATTAGGGGAGAGGACAAGGAGCCTCCTTACAGCGTCACAGCACATTGTGAAAAGAACCAATACCATCTATCCCATTAAGATGTGTCATTGAATTGATATACTGTAAAAACCCATCAGAGCGGCACCACACAGAAAGGCAGCATGCTCTTATAATCAGTATTAATGGGGCCTCCTACCTCTCCTGTCCTATCTAAGCAGCCTGAAATGCACGTGATGAGAGCGCTCCAGTCATCACAGTAAATCACAAGGCCCAGATGTGACAGCCCTCAAACAAGGCCATTCCTTCTCCCCCATAAATCACACCCTGAACGTTGCCACAGCTATTACTGCTTGTGGTTTGATTTTGGTGGTTTTTCTTGTCGATGTTTTTTTTTTTTCCCCCACTCTCTCCCCTCCTGCTTTGCTTTGCAGGCTGAATTTCAATCCCTTTCTTTCTCCTGTTACTCCCCTTAGAATTCTCAACCTCATTACTCTGAAATCAGAAATCATATTACAGCGAGCGGAGGCTGCTGGGGGCAGATCTTAGGTTTTTACTGCTGCACTCTGATGACCAATACTGTCATCTGCGCTTTTTATCATGACCCCGTAACCCCCTTCGGGCATAATGTGCTGAGTGAAAGTGAGTGAAAACCCCTCCTTTTCCTTGCTCGGCCTGATGCGAGCTGCATAATCAAGGAGGGGGAACTTTGCAGAAATGTCCTCCCCAATCAGCTGGGGCAGATCCATCAATGTGGGGGGAGGTTAGAGTCGTGGCAAGCTTCAAAAACAAGACGTTGCTCTAACAACCCCACCCCCTACCACCACCACCATCGCCCTTTACACACACACAAACACAATCAGCAGCACCACAATCAGTCATTAGCAACAGATTTGCTGTAATCCTGCGAGGGGAAGCCAAGAAGGGGTTAACACTGGATTGGTCTTAATCAGTTGAGAAGGAAAGATGAGTACTGCTTCAACACAGTGGCAGCTACTGCAGCGTCTTTGTTTGAAATCAAGGAAGATATGTAAAGACGGGCAGCGTTGTTATAGCTGAAACAATAAGTCCACTATTGATTAGTTGATCGTCTGAAAATCTATCTACATCCGTCTTGATAATCAATGTGTTGCTTCCAGTCATTTATTGAGTAAATGCCAAACATCTGCCTCCAGTTACTGTGAAGATTTCCTGCCTCCCTCTGTTTCCTACTGTTCAGTGAATAGCTTTAGATTTTGGACTGCTGCTGGAACAAAACAAGCAACTTAAACCTCTCAAGCACAGGAGGGGGTTTAACCATTCTCCAACAATCGCTCAATCAAGACAAGAATCACTGCAGCACAGATGCTCACAATCTCCCACTTCCTGCCTTACAGTTAAGTCCACAGGTGTTTTTGCAGAACATTGTGATGTCAGAGTTAAGGAAAATGTCATCACTTTATTTTATCCTGTGAGGCAACTGTGTGAAAATGTGCTAAAAATGTGTTTAGTGGGGTTATGATCTTGACCTTTGACCTCTAACCACCAAATTCTAATCAGTTCATCCTTAAGTCCAAGTGGACGTTTGAGCCAAATGTAATGAAATTCCCTCTGGGGGTTGCTGGTGTATCATGTTCTCATGAACGTGACATCACTGTGACCTTGACCTTTGACTTTGACGACCAAAATCCAATCAGAGTTTGAGTGAATATTTGAGCAATATCAGAAGTAATTCCCTCGTGG
Source organism: Decapterus maruadsi (assembly GCA_030347415.2). NCBI lineage: Eukaryota > Metazoa > Chordata > Actinopteri > Carangiformes > Carangidae > Decapterus > Decapterus maruadsi. The sequence continues at coordinate 6,480,747 of CM064893.1, forward strand.
TGGTCCTGGGATACCACATTCAAGAGGTCACAATGTATTTGTAAGACCACAGTGACCTCGCCCTTTAACCCAAGTCCAAGAACAGAAAGACGTTACGGAGATATTGCGTTCAAGGGATGGTAATGGGACTGGCGGAGAGAGAAGCTGAAATCATAATGCCTCTGGCCATGGTTGCCAATGGAGTGGTGTGAAAAGAAGAATCAATGATGAAATAGAATAATCAATGATGAAAATAAATGAATAATCAATGATGAAAATAAATGTTAAAATAATAATCTTTAATCATTGACTATAAAATGTCATGAACTGTTTTATTTTCTGAATTAAAGCAGATATCAGCGGAATGTTTTTGTTAATATAAGTCCTAAATCGTCCTATTTTCCGTCAGCAATCACTTACATGGAGTGTTTCAGCCGAAAATACTCTGCTCTGCTGTAAACCCAGGAGAAAACTTTCCTTGTGGGATACAAGTTAATGAGGAGAGAGAACGGCACTGTGTGTGCAGCCAAGGGATGTGCGTGAATGTGGTGACGTAGGGACTGGATGCATGATGAGGGCAATATAATAATCTTTAATCATTGACTATGAAATGTCATGAACTGTTTTATTTTCTGAATTAAGATTAAACAATGAACAAATTTATTTTTTGTTGAAATGATTTCTGTAATAGTTATAGAAACAACTCATTTTCAATATGTGAACATCATATTGTGATCTGCTGTACTGTATGGGCTATTACAGGAATAAATATTGTAGGAGAGATGCTTATTCGCTTTCTTCCCAAGAGTAAAATGAGAAGATACGTAGATACAGTATTACTCTCATAACAGTATGGTAAATATATTGGCAGATCAGATCTTGTTACCTTTGGGGAGAGTCTGTCTGACTGTCTCTCCCTGTTGCCAGCCTCTGCCTAGACCTTCATATTTAATGATGTATTTCCTAAATCTCCCCCAAACTCTTCTTTTTATTTTATGATATTTATCTCACCTCGTCTCGCCTCTACTGGTGAGTCACCACTTAGACCAAGACAAGATATGTGGTGTCCAGTGTCAATAAAGAATCTGATGACAACTCCATCCTGAATCACTCATTCGGTGATATAGCAGATAAGATTTAGTGACACTACCTAATAGTGATGTGAGAAAAACAAGCAAGACGGGGGGGAGGGATATCGATCCAGATTAAATCAAGATGAAACAGTGAGACATTGCATCTGACATCATCCGTAGGAGGCACAAAGTGACTTAGTCTGGTTTAAGGGGCATTACTCTTCAATCCCTTTAGCGTTAGTTATCCAAGGACCTGCTGAGAGCTGCTGTCCCTCTGATTCACATGCATGAAACTACTGTATAGACAACAAACAGGCATCTCAGCTCTCCAGCATAAAAACAACTTCCACTAGCAGGGGGGGAGTTTGATCTCTTAATGTTTCCAACAGGAATTCAGACAGTAAGCACATTTGAAGCCAGTTTACCAGACACATTGCTGCCAAGGTCTATTTTTAGAAGTTGATATCAGCCACCGTGTCGCATATACTTTCTCTAGTTTTCTAACATGTTACTTTCTAACAGATTCTGCTCAGTGGTGTATGAGGTTTGCTCTCAAACGCTCACTTCAGAAATGTAGTTTGACATGATCTTCTCTTAAATGAAAAGCAGGAAATGGAAGCAGCACAAGCCTCTTCACATCTGCTGAGATCAGACAGCTGATATGACTACATATTGTATTTTACATAAATCAGGATGACACACAAGCTTGTGATCCGTTTTTATGCTGAGTCAGTGTTATTTCACCACAGAGCAGTGGTGGTATACTCTTGGTCTAACTTCTGAATTATTTATGATCAAATCATTGATTTGGGTTTTGAAATGAGCCGTAGACAACCCGGTGTGTCTCTTCAGCATCAGCTCTGACAGAGGTGCTGGAAAATAAGACCGCAGTGGACTGCAGCTTCACAGGTTTACATCTCCCAGAAGACCACCAGAATGATTCAATTAAATAAAAAGGAGACATGTGCTATTCAAGCTTATTAGTCGAGTCAAGTCAGCTTTATTTATTTATTTACTTTGGGCATTTTTACCTTTATGGATAGTATAGTTGAGGGAGACAGGAAACGGGGAGGCAGAGAGAGGGGAATGACATGCAGTAAATGGCGCCCGACGCGGGACTCGAACCAAGGCGAGTCCCAAGTCAGTTTTATTTTTAGAGGATATTTAAAAACAACAAATGCTGAACAATGATGTGCAAAATCGAGAACAGCAATAACAATAGAATAATAATAGAACAATTTAAAACAGTGGGTATAATAAAATCAAATCAGGGGACGTATTAGTTCTATGCCGGATCAAATGTTAAGGAAAAGAGATGGTTTTTTTTAGGTGGGATTTGAAGATATCAATGGAAGGTGAAGAACGAACTGAAAGAGGTTAATTATTCCACAGGTTTGAGACATTACTCAGCAGATAAAGCAGTAACCCCGATACGCACAACACGAGTAGGAGAAGATGCTCTCTACACCCTTGTGCTGCACAAGCCCCCTGTTGCTAAGCAGGAACTGGTTCAACTTGAGCACTTGATAGAAAAAAGAACTTTTTCACTGTGAGAGAGTGTAATTTCTTCTGCGGTCTCAATCTATTTCCCACTTCTTTTCATTTAAACAAAAAGCCTGTGCAAGATTTTTTTTTTTGCAAATTTCAGAGGAACTGCATTCATCGTTTGATTTCAAGTTTGTGATGCATTAATATTTCAGGTTATCACTTGTTGGGGGTGATGTAGCGCACGGATTGCTTTCAAGTGCAGTTATTTTTGGTCCCTCCCTGGTAACAACATCTCAGTATACCTCCTGAACCCAGACAGCAGACAGACTCAGTATGAAGTACTATTCATGATGTAATCCAGCAGCAGAAGATCCAGTCATGGCGCGTTCACTGTGTCAATCCGTCTCCCTCCTCCTCCTCCTCCTCCCTCCCTCCCACCTTCTCTCTCTCTCTCTGTCTGTTTCTCTGTCTCTCATCCAATAGACGCTACCATGCTAATGTAAGCTATTTATCCCAACCCCTGCAGTCAACACAATGCCCCCCAGGGCCGCACAGGCTCAGTAACCTCAGCTGACCTGAATATCAATGACACCAGTCATTCAATCCATGAAAACTGGATCTGGACGGCTGTATGAATTACATTAACCTCCATTCATCATGTCTATAAACTGATGCAGAGATACAATAGCAAACTCATTATTTAAAACAACTTTTGTCTTTGATTTCCCACTTTCTTCACGAGGAAGCTGACATCTAATGTGCTTGCTGAACTGTGAGTGACAACCCAAGAACAGGCAATGACAACTGATAATTTTGCTATCATGAGTAAGTACACCCTTTAAGCTTGTGCAGAGATAATTTAAGCCTGTGCTTCTCCCTTTTTCTGTAACGGTTTATAACCTGTAAACATACTGTACAAAGGATACAAGCTCCTCACCTCACCTCACCTGCAGGATGTGTTAGCCTTAAGTGTTCACATGGTAAACTAAATCAAATATGATTCAATAAGGTGCATAGGAGCCAAAAAAATCATATCACATCACATATTGAAGCAAAAAATCAGATGAACGGGAATTGGTAGGAATGTGACATGAAGATGGTCTGAGCTTATACAGTAGCCTGTTAAAGATAATTAAATATGATCAATGCTATCAAACACATACATCTCTATGAATAAGAGAAGAGTGCCCTATTATGCACTTGTATTTGCAGTTTCTAATGTTCTTATGTTAACAACCATGACACATTCTTCAATACACATTCAGATATGCACTTGATATGTACTTGATAGTATAAGCACTTCCCAGTATGGAGAGCATGCTACATTGTGTCTGATAAATTGTTCCGTACAGTCAAAGGTCAGAGGAGACGTGCTCGCTATAAAGAAAGAGCATTCAGCCTGATTACTTCATGCTACGTCTGTGCTATAAAGATATTGGCTGAGAGGTTTCTATAGCACAGCAGTGATGTGGTTCACAGGCCGCATATCTTGGGCTCCATTCACTGATGGCCATACACTCTGCTGTAAATAACTGTAATTACTACAGTATATGACAGAGTGCTGCTTCCATGCCGATGGCACAGCTATACAGATAAGGGAGAAGAGTCCATATAAAGCAATTAGTGCATCCTGAAGCATAGTGAGGGAAACAATCAGAACTTTCACGCTGCACAAAGAAAAGCCTTATGGGAAGAGTGCGGAATAAAGTGTGTTTATTCCGCAGTGGCTACCTACAATACATGGCAAACAATGGAAAGATTAATCTATTATTCATCCCCTTATTGGATTAGGGGGTGTGAATCCAACATTAGGCCACATATTAACAAAGGGAATGTTTATATGTAATCATAAAATAAGCCACAAATATCCTGCTTAATTGCATTATGGTCAAGAAGAGGGGGAAGTTACCTAATAAACCGTCACCACACAAACCGAAGACACAAAGGGAAACAATCAGGGCATGGGGTGTGCAGTGTGACTCTGCTCTGTGCTTACCTTGCTGTGGAGAGCTATCATGCCAGTGGCTATGTGACAAGATGAGCTACTTAGCAGCCCGTGTCCCCATCCCCTCCAACATGCACACCCTGCCAAGTGTCCTAAATACTCCTCTCCATTGTCTGCCTCAGCAACGAGCAGCGCTGCTGGATTGAAGCAATCTCTCCAAGGTGGAAAGGAGGAGAGAGGGAGGACGGGAAAAGAAAAGACTAATTCCCTGAACAGGACAGGGAGCCATGCAAATGGGACGCCACTGAAGAAGCCTCCCCGCAGTGAGAGCGCTCCACGGAGGGGTCTTCTCCCGTCTCTGTGGCTAGGATGGGGTTTAATCTTTTAAGCCCCCTGTCCCGCACACACCCACACACACACACACATACAGAAACACTCCACCTCAGAAAATATAAATTGAAAACACATACACAGACACATTTTCATTCACCCCCCTCCCCTCCCTGCACCCTAACTTCAACACCATCCTCCATCTACCCGACTTCACCCCCATCATTAGCCTGGCGGTGGGCCAGATGTATCATCAGCACTGTCATAATCATCCCCACTACTGTCGCAGTGAAATCTGTTTCCTCCTGCAGAAGAAGCTCATTGCTGACATGCTTGGCAAAAATATTGGGCGACTCTGTAGGAGACCAATGAGGTGCCGATAAGATATGAAGGACAGTTGCTGTGATATGGATTGCTCACTTAAGTGATATAATTCTGCCGGTGCTAAGCACATTCTCCAGCTCATTTTCCTACATCTTTTCTCCGACTCTCATCTCCTACTCTATTTATCTTTGAAAGCCTGCAATAGTTGAGCTCTTCTTAGAAGTTAATTTATCTCCTCTCCTTGAACAGAAGTAGGATTAAGTCGACTTACTTTTTTTGCGCTTTCTGAATATCAGAAATCTTCCTGTTGTTGAAGTCACCATCTGCCAAATATTAGTTCACAAAAGTTGAATTATCCATCTTGTCACCATGCAATCACTAATCACCGAAAAAAAAAAAAAAAAAAACACATTACAACAAGGAAGATATCAGGCTTATATTGTACATTATGTCCAGTTTAGAAACCCTGTTAAGTCTTTAAGGTACAATGTCTCCATTACGTGTTGTTTGTCCACCAAAGAGCAATGCCTCACTTAGTGCACATCTTCAACTCACTTTTCAAATGAATATTGGCAAATACTCTGGCAAATACACTGCCCTTCCAAAAAAAAAAAAAAGTCACTTCTTGGATTTAACTAAACAAATAGGTAAGAGCCTCCTTTGGATAATTACTGCATTGATGATTATGTTTCAGCTGGAAACAACTGATTTAAGCCTAACTGATACAGTCTCATTTCTTAAACAACCATGTTGGAAGACACACCCTGTGGTCGTGGAAAAGATGTTTATCCGTTTCAGAGGGGTCAAATTATTGGTATGCATCAAGCAAATAAAGGAGATTGCTGAGACTAGTAAAATTGGATTAAGAAAACTGGAAGGGAACCATCATCTTCAAGGAAGAAACATGGTCCAATGTGACCACAGAGTCCAAACCTTCATCCCAGTGAGAATCTATGAACATTTAAAGCAACTCTGGACAGAAATAATTGTTGTGACATTGCAGAAGCTTATTGAAATGATGCCACATGCAGCAAATGAGTGCAGTAATCAAAGCAGGCAGTCCAACGAAATATTAGGGTGTGTGACTGTTTTTTTGGACGGGCAGTGTATATTCTTAATATCATTTCAATTGTAATATCAATACTAAAATCAACTTTAGGTGTCATGGTGATGCAGTGGTAAGTGGTAAGCACCGTAAACTCGAAGCAAGAAGGTCTTGTGTTTGATCCCTTTGTGGAATTTACATGTTCTCCAACTCCCAAGTCCAGAGACACGCCTCGTAGGTTCATTGCCAGTTCTAAATCAGGTGTGAATGTGAGCATGTGAGGTCGTTCGTCTCTATATGTCTGCTCTGTGATACTCTGGTGACCTGTCCAGGCTTTACCCTGCCCTCAGCCTATGTCATCTGGGATTAACTCCACCCCACATGACCCTGCACAGAAAAGCAGTACAGCTCAAGGCTTGAGGGACTGGTGGGAAATCAACCTTTAAAAAGCCGCTTTTGGTCAGCTATAATCGCTCCTGACACTGAAAGTATCAGAGTTTTATTCTTGGACATGAGGGTCATAAGTACCACTTTTTGGAGAGGAAAGAACACGGAGAGATGAAGAAAAGATTCAAGAGCCAGGAAATAGGACACTGGACCCTGGACCTTTCTAGTGGAGTTATAGTCACACCGCAAAAGGGAGATATATTAATATATTATGTGAAAGTTTGTGCGCTCCGTTGTGTGGACAGGAGGGAGACACCATTATACAAACTCACATAAAGTGCCTCTGGGTTCTATTAACTGAGAAAATGCTGAGCAAGTGTTGCAGCGTTTTAGTAGAGGAGACCCTACAACACATTTAGGAGAGTTAGAGCCTTGTAATGCCCACACAACAGATGTTTTATGAGTTTCAGGATGATCTAGGTCTGCATGGTCACGTACAGCAACATTTGGTGGAGCCTGGGTGCCTGGACACCCAGCCAGATCTGACAACATGATTAATTGTCTGATCAGGCTAAAAAGAAACAAAAAAGGCTGTGTGCCCAGACTACACAACACAGGACAATACATTGATTAGACTTATTGGATTTCATGGTGTTTAACCATGCAGAGGTCAGATCCTCTCCTACCATCTATCTTCATGGGCAATTTATGTCTCATCGATGCTTTAAAGAAAAGAAAGGCATCCTAATTGATCTTGATTCACTCTTAAGGTCTTAAATTGTGTCTGGAATGACACAGAAAAGACTGAGGAAGTAAAAAAAAAAAAAAAAAAACAGAAAAGAAAATCCACTAGTCTTATCTGAGGCTTTCAGTATCATTAACTTTGTGCGTCACTCAACTTACATAAGTGATTAAGGAAAGTTAATGGTTGTGTAAGGACCGAGGAGAGCAAGTGGTGGGAGCAGTGTGGTCGAGTGTGATTGCATTCATCCTAAATGTGCTCAGTAAAATCTGGAATTCACAAACGCCTTCACTTAACCTTCAAATCATTAAAGCAAACACATCAGGTCAAGAGAGCGACAGATGATACTCGAGACCAAAATCCAGACTAATGGCTTCCATTTACATCAAACACACAGAACGCTAAAAAGGAGGCAAGAAGGACTATTCCTTCCTTTTAAACAGACACTCGGCTGCTATTCATAATCCATGAGTTCGCTTGCTAATCAAAACCACCGCAAATCTCTCAGAAGCATAGAGCATGAGGAGCAGGCCACAGAGAGCAGGAGGCTCGAGTCTAGCTGGAGTCATCGCTCCAGCTTTTTCTTCTTCCAGAGCGATTTATCCAATACATGACTCAGCACAATCCCACCACATACAGGAATAAAGGAGGATCGTTTCCCTCCTCCTTCTGCCTGTGTTACCGGAGCTACAGGACATTGAGAATGGTTGAATAAGACTTTGTGCTGTTTCCCAACATCGGTCTGACCAAGACATATAAAAACAGCGTGAGTATTTACAGGTGACTGTTGGTGTTTGTTTCTGCAAGACAGAGTGGCTGGATGTCTACCAGACTGGGGTAGCAGATGGATACGGTTTGCTTTACTACTGGAAAGTCAACAACTGCAGCTTACAGAACGTGAGTGGCAATATAGAATGAATAAATAATTAAAAACCCACCACAACAACAACTCTCTTCTACTGTAACAACAGCATGTTTTATAAAAATGCACCGAAAGCATAAACAGGAAAATTCTGATATTGCATTTGACGCGCATGAGGACCTATCCATGTTGCCATCTGGGCTTCTTTTTCAATATATTAAACTGGCTTTAATTTGTAATCATAAGCAGTGAAATTAAAAACCATCCACCATTCCCTCCACGAATTATCTATTTAGAGGATCTGTCTGCAAATTCTGATCAGAAGCTGATTGATCATGCGTCTAATTGTGCAAATTCGTTAATCACCAAACTCTACCCACTTTTTTGCTCCGACTGTTTAAAACAAACATTAAACATTCATTGTGACTAGAGTTTAAAACCAGACTCTGTGGCAACACGTGCTAGAAACTGTGGGACGCTGATGGAAGGCATGTGAGTCACGTTTGTGATAAGTCTTTCAGCTGTCTGAAATCTGCCGTGCCCTGGTTTCTGCTCCCTGTGATGACATTTGATGTGGTGTTGCATGTCAGCAACATAATGAGCAGACTGGATGCATGAAAGGAAGAACAGAAATGCATATTCACTGACACTGTTTATAGCTCTTATGAAGCATTTCATACCCTCAAACAGACTTTTGACAGAGAACCGGGGGTCTACAATCTGTCCTTTCATTACATCACTTGTTCTTCCCTTCTAACACTCAGTTGACTGTTGTATTCCTGCAAGCACTCACTTAAACTGGTATTTTAGGGGTTTTATCAATGCATCCAAGGCCTTGGGCAGAATTTAAAAAATGATTTCTATTGTTTGCTAGAGATGCCCCAAAGCAGCAGTGAGAAATTAAGTCTTCGGGGTGTGTGTCAAACACTGCTCTGCTTTCAGGAACATACCAAGTGTTCATCACTTTAGATGTATGACATAATTGATATGTGAAGCCTTCCTTCTCGTCTCCCTGTAACTTCTATTGGTGCAACAGTGACACAAGACGTCAGAGAAAAGATATTTCATAGTTTGAGATTTGTAGTGCTGGTTGTTGTTGTCTGCTTGTATATGTGATGGAAAACTTTTCCAGCTTGCCAACACTTTGATTTTTACTTCCCTCAATGAATATAGATTGACATACTACAAATCCAGTACATGTGCTGACTGTATAGATAGTATACAAACATCAGTATTGATGTTGCCTGTTTTACACTGTGGCTGGTAGATGTTGCTCTGTTTAAATGAAGAATCAAGGAATTCATCTTTTCTTAACCTCTTTCATAAACCAGTTCATTTATGTGCTTTAAGAGACTTCATCTCACCATCGCTAAAATGTGGAAGCCTGGATGGGGCAACATTGTATCTGCTGCATTTTAGATCAACAGTGTTGTACGGCAAGGTAGAACTCACTGCACATATATTTCTTATGGCTGTAAGACTGGCTGATAATAAATGCATGGCTGACACGATGACCTGGTAGTTTTTAGTTCATACAGTGCTGGGCTGTAGCAGTAACTGAAGGTGTGTTTTCAGGGCAGCAGACACCATGGCACTAAAGTGTCAAATGGTTTGGGAATGAGTTTTCCTCAAAGTGTTTCACTTGTGTGATACCGTATTCCTCCGCACAGACATCAAACATCTTGGTCGTTTTCTCACTAATGATTTCAATTGTATTTATCGACAGTCATGTAAACTCTGAACTCAGATCAGTCTGTTGCTTTACAAGTTCAAGATGTGTTCTGGGTTAAATATTCATTATTGAGCGCTTTTTGCACACCTGTCCCCTGAACGCAGCTTATCTGTGGTGGAGCAATACAGCAGCATATTATGGGTCACGATGAGGTTGCTGCTTCAGGTTCCCAGATGACACAATGCCACTCAGTTATTTGTGCTGGTGTCCCAAATGTGAGGCTCTTCAAAGACGTGACGTACGATTTTGTGTGTCATCGGATGAGTCAGAGAACAGAGGGTTTAACCACCAAATACTAATCCAGGCTCAGAAAACACTGCAGTGACAGCCCACATATCAGCTTTTTTTTTAAATTGAGGGTGAGTTGGGAAGGAAGGCTGAATGAAATTGAATTGAATTGAATGTGTAGACTACCGAGTATGTCCTGCTCAATAAGTAGTGAACTGTCATGTACTATAGGTTAAGACACAGGTCAGTGAATCAGAATTTATTCATGTGTGCCACATGAATAAATCAACTTGCATGATGCTAACCTGGCTTTACAGCTGCCGTTTATGGTTGATGGATAGAAGGACAGGCACAGCGTGTCTCTCAAAGACTTGATTTTCAGCCAAAGTAAATTGCCCCTGATTGCCCAGATCTGATCCTTTCTCCAAAAGTCTTTTATTGCTGCTCAGCGAGTTGGTCAAAGAGAATGTGGGCAGGATGAGCCACCCAACTCGTGACAGAGCAGAGGAACCCAGTTGGACCCAAAGTTCCCAAAAGAGCTTTTGTGTGCATGTTAATATGAGAAGTGCTGGGAGATTTGGGAGAATGAGAGTACCTTGAAAGGCAGTCAGCTCTTGTTGCAAGTGTGTGTGTGTTTAAGTGTGTCAGCTAGTGAATGAGTATGAGAATGAGTATGGCGCAACTGGATTAATTAATGGGAGAGAAAGTAACACCCGAGCACAAATACATTTTACCAGCTGTAATCCATGTGTGTCAACATCTATTAAACTCACTGAAACCTTGGCTTTCTAGAGAAGATGTTGACAAAATAAGCAACGATCAAAGTGAAAGTGAAAACTAATCTTCAGTTATGACTTGTTCAAAATTTACCAGTGAAATATCTGCTTCTTGATTAGATCCGGTCAAAGCTGGCCTGGATAGATAAGCAAACCTCCCCAAAATACTAAGCAAAATTAAGCCATGATGCAGAGTGGTAAGTTGTCAGTATTTTTTCTCCTTCAATATCTCATTTGAAACGACCAAAACTGGTCAAACTGTGGCAGAAGATTTTGTGATTCCTCAAACAAGCATCTGGTGGTGAAAATGGGTTTTCAGGGTCACTAATGGACCCACGAGTCAAAGTTATTTCACCTTAGGTTATCATTGGGTTCTCTGCTTTGGGGCAGTAAGTTGGTCAATATTCAGTTTGCATAATTGTTTGAGAATAAATCATCCAACTCAATGCTCTAATGAGAAAAAAACCTTTTGCATATGCTGAGTTAGTGTCCACATGACAGCAGAGAGAGAGAGAGATCCTGAGTTGTGAGGTTTAGGAGAAACATGTCACGCTGCTGTTGATTGTACAAGCCCACTGACATAAAATTATGCATAGGAAGTCATTACATAAAGGTCATAGTGACTCGCATCATATGGTGCTACAGTTGTCAAGCTGCTTCTGAGCTGGAAAAACACTCACCACAAGCTACGTTTCCAGCATCGCTCACATACTTAAGGCCCCGCAAACACAACATAGATGGATGAACAATGCACATATAGGGCAAAACATTATCACAGCATATGCGATGATGAAGGCAGACAATTTATGCCGATAGGCTATGCTGAGCGTTTGAGACAAATGCCTCAGAGCTGAGTGTTGATATAAATAAATCACACATGTGATAAACTTATCACACCAAAAAAGTGAAAATAACCAATGACTACTGAATGGATGGCAGCCTTGCGAGAGCAACGCCTCAAGTATAAACATGGCAGGGAAAACACTCGCAAGACACACAAAGAGGAAATACCGCAAGAGACACAACTGTAATCCCAATCACCTCTTTTTCTTTAAACCGGCAGAGAGGGATGTGTACAATACCACACACACACACAATGCTTCAGTAGGCTCATCCTTTCAGTGTGCAGCATGCAGTGTTGAGGTAGGATGCTTCATTCTGAGAGGCAGATAATGAGCTATTCCCTCTGCGGAGGACAACATCCCACAGCCAGCAGAGTTGAGCTGCGCTGCAAAACACACAAACACACAAACACATGTACACACACATGCAAGCAAACTTCCAAACTCTCCCCTCTGCTCTGGCACCTCCCGCACATCAGCACAAACCAAACAGTGAGCCCGCCCCACCCTCCTCTGTTCCCGAGGTGCACACAGACTCACCCGCTCCCCGCGCGCCTGCAGCCAAAGTCCCGTTGGCGTTGAGTTGGCAGCGCTGAGGCCAGCTGTATATCTTTCTCCAACAGTACGCCCCAGGAAAAAGTCTGCTAGCGCTGGTTAGCAACCACTGTCATGGCATCCTGCCCCCTTCTGCCACAGACACCCATTGACACTGAGGGCCCCCCTCTCCATGACAAACACACAAACACTTAGCTGTCAAATCATAGGGCTCCCCAGCTGTGACCTCACATCACAGTGCAGTGAAGGAGGAGGAGGAGGAAAGAGAGCATGGGAGTGAGAGAGAGGGGGGGTTGGGGTTGCATATGTGCATCTTACAGAGTGATGAAGGCAATGGGCAGAAAGCATGGCAGCCACAGTGGGGAGGAAGATGTGGGAGGGATGCTGCTGGAGAAGTAGAAGAAGAAGGAAAGAAGGAAGGCGAAAGATGCAAACAAGGCCGCTTGCAAATTGCATGCATGAGTACAAACTGTGGGAGGGAAAGAAGTAGACTATTTAATTCTAATAGACGGATGGAAATTAAGATTACAACCACATGCAGAGAACAACAGGAGCCGGCTGAGCTACGAAAAAACAAAACAAGACAAAACAAAAAACAGCTACAAGTTGCACTGCCCTGCTGTTATCTTCACCTTCAGTTCTCCCTCCTCCACTCCACCACTCATCTTCTGAATCATCTTTTTCTTCCTCTTCTCATCCCTCCCTCCTGTTTTTCAACCCTCTTATCTCTTTCCTCTGGCCCTGTCTTCCTTTCTTTCTTTCTCTTCCTCTTTCATCCATCCCTTACACTCCACCTCTCATCCATAATGGATAGTTTGGAGATATCCGCTTCCTGTAGTGGGCCCTGTGCCCCTGGAGCCAATCAGACCTTATTGATTCCTGCATCAGAGGAGTCATCAAGGCATAGGTAATAAGGTTTAGAGTCACACTGAATTTTCTGCATCCTTCCATCCCTTCCATCCCTTCCCCCCTTTAGGGAGGCCGTCCATCTTCTGCTGTCCTCCACTGTCCAACGTAGCATGTCTACGAATCCAATTAACCAATGGATCCACCAATTTAGAATTGGGAATTATCCAATCTGGACGTGTATTTAAAAGGCATCTATGTGTGAAATAACAGAGGCCAGGAGCAAGATTGAGCAAGGAGAGGGGGGAGTGGGAAAGAGATATTCCCTGTTGTGTCAGAGAGGATTCAGAGTCTCCATTAAATGTGTGCATGGATGTGTGAAGGGATTCATGCGTGATATTTTCATCCTGAAGACAGTGGCCTGCATGACACAACAATAAATACAGTGAAAACACACAGGCACGGCTGCTTCAGTTTGAAGAACTCGCCAAAGTGCAACATAAATCCTGTCTTCCTCTTGGCTGTATCTGTGAGAGCCACAGTCTGACGCATGTCGTGTCACTGGGCGCTACATTAAGCCTCATTAGACTAGATATCTGCCCTATGCTCCGGCTAGCCGGCCCCTCCTTCGACCTCGGTCTTCACATATAGGTCAACACTGGCATTCAAGGGACTGATATATGTCGCATGCACAATGCTGCTCTTTTTGGGATTGGAGAAACAGTCACTTATGCCCTGCAGCTCTAGCACATAACAATTTACCAGCTACAATAGGGACACAGCAGTAATACAAAGTGAAATCTGTTGTTCACTTGGAGCAGCACCTTCTATGGAGCTTCAGCAGGAGCGTCTACTCTAGATGAAGGCTCAATGAGGTTTTTTTTCTCAGCGCTTCGAGAGGCATTGCATCTTGAGAAGCATGGGAGGGAGTCATTAAATAGGGCAATTTTCATGCTTGCTGAGCAAAACACATACAATGTAAAGTGGGCAACTAAATGCAAAGAGACAAGAGGAAATATGTCAAGAGAACAACTTTACAGGCCAGCATGACAAACCTTGAATATGATAGGCAATGGCAAATAACGTGATAATCTCTTAGTCCATCTCTCCAATATGACTGTGAGTAAGGGGTTATCTGGACACAATCCCTATCTTGGGTGTTTAATCAACACAGAGAAACCATTTATAGATGTAATCACCAGATAGGAAATTAAAGATCAGCTCATTAGCAAACTAATATAACACTGAGAAGCAAGAAAATGTACTGTATTTGAGGCATTATTGCATTAAAATGACAATTATCAGGGTTTTAGATTAAAACTTTGTTGACTAATTGTTTTGTCCACTAACAGATTTGTTAACTGACCAACTGATTGGCCAACTTCTTGGTTCTATTGTAGAACACTCAGGTAACCTCAAATAATTCAATATCTAAATCTAATTTAAATGAAATGTGTCCATTAAAGGGTCTATAAGTTCATTTCCTCGGCCGGAGAGTTTCTTGCCGGGAATGGGTGGTTGTTGTTGTGATAATGGTCTCCTGGCAAGAGTTTCAGCCACCACTGTGTTCATAAGACAAAAGATTAGACAACAACCTCTGAGGCTGAGTAGCACTACAGTCACTCACTTTCGCAGAGTAATATTAGGGGAACTGATAAGTCTGGGCTCACTGTCAGAAGAATAGTAGTATAAGTTACATTTAGATGGTTCACTCATTTACTCACTCTGCACCAGACTTCCAGAGCTATCATCTCTGTTGCATGTAGAAATTAGATTAAAATACATGTTATTTTACAAGAAGACATGTTTTACGCATCTTTCATGTATTACGCATCCTCTAATCCACGTCTAAAGTGCAATCTTTACTTTGTTTTCGTTAATTCTGACTGATTTGCAGTGTTTTCAAATATTCAGACAGGCATTTTGATGACAAATTTTAAAATCCTGCTGCTCAGGCAGAGGAGGGGACGAGCTGCTGGAGGGTCAGAGAAGCAGAGTAATAAATTCACAATGCATTTGAATTTGAAATTTCCAACAGCACTACAGTATGGCTGATTCTCTAATTAGTGGCTGAGGGGATGTCCTGAACAGAGTCAAATGAAGCAAATCAAGAATTAACATTGGCGTTGTTTTCCACTGGAGTATCTGGTGCGTAACAGAATGAACTTTGATGCTGAACTAACAGCATTTCTTCTAGACTGGTGAGAACATGACTGTTATTGCTAATGTTGCCTATAAATAGCAATAAAAATGATTTTCAAACAGCATCTTACTGCACAAGGCTTGCAAAAGTCAACATTTAGGGCTTAACTAATTATTGCCATAACTAAATTGCAAGTGATATTGAATCCTATACCAAAATATTGTTGTAAATCAGTGCATTTCCTGAATCTTCTTATGAGTAATTTTCCATGTGTCAAATGTTCTGCTGTGTGAAAGGATGTGCACTGAGTCTTGGGCCTGTGTGATTACTGAAGCCCATACTTGTGACAGCAACAGTGACATATTTGCAGTATTACACTGTGTTGTTACATCTGTGTTCACAGCTTTATGCAGTATTCATAAGAAAGGATACCCATGCAGTAGCATCTAATGATAGCCCTGTCTTTTATTCACATAGACACCCACACACCCACACACAAAGAAAAAGACCCCGAGGAGCAAGCCAGTGGTAGCAAAATGAGTGTTCCCATCGCCTTCTGGCAATCTAAGCCCTAAGATAAGAGCTTTTTTTTCTGGAGTGGAAAAATAGGTCTGACACTTAATTAGCAAACAAGGTCACAGCACAGGAATCGGGTCTCATGTTTATATCTCCCACTGTCCTGGAGTTTTGACACACTCGTTTTCTCTGTGACTCTTCCTGGTAACAAAAAATAATGAGCATAGGACAGGATCTTCCTCTCAGAGAGGGGAACTGAACACAAAACATCGAGCTGCCCTGTTAATCAATACTGAATGTCAAAGCATTACTCACAGAGAACAGTGTCCATCAGCAGCAAACTGCCCACTCACTCATTTTAGTCCCTCCAAGCAACATCTCGCCGCCAGTGGGCTGTTCTGTCGTCATTACCCGTGTCTGCTCAGACAACTGATTGAACAAACTGCAGGTGAGGAGATTTGAGTGGAGGAGTCTGGGGACTATTAGCAGACACAGATCTGTGTGATGGCTCCAATCTTTACCTCGGTCATATCAAATCAAATGGCCCGCTCCTCCACACACTGCTTAATTTCAGCATTTTTCAGGGAAACCCGGCAACTTCTTAAAGTCTGAGTGCGTGGGTGGGGGTGGGCTAATAAGTAGTATATGTGCACTACACCATAAGTGCATGTCGGCTGAAGAGCCCATGAGTCCCCGTGCCTCAACACTTAAGTGGTCTGTTTCACCAGCAGTTACAGTGATTATAAAATGACAGAGAAAGTGTACATTCCCAGCACGTGAGGAAATAATGACCACTAAGATACAATGTAAGTCAGTGTCAGTCACACTCCAACAGGATGGTTTTCCCAGCAGAGACAGCAGCATCTGTTTCGTGGATGTGAGTGAGACACCAGTCACTCATCGACATTTATTAATCAATTCTCTCCTGTATTTCGATACAGAGCAATGGAGTAAAAACCATCAGGAGATTAATCAAAGTCTGTTATTACAGCTCAGGCAAGTCCTACTCAGAGATGTTGGATCAGTTGCACAGTATTGATTTGTCAACACGACTGATACCTTGGTATCACAGCAGCAATCAATCGACACCATAATTAGGATGATTACAGAAGTGGCTTTGCTCTCAGTGTTGTTGACTTGTCACACTTAAAGGATAACTCTGATGTTCCTCTGTATTTTTCTTTTTGTCAGCAAAGACCAAAACCAACACTAGTCTGTTTGTGGCTCTCAGCCCCAGGCCCACTCCCTCCCACTGAGAAAATACATTATAGAGACCGGTCACAAACTTAAAAAAAAAAGCAAAATACTTTCTTAAAACAGAGACACAGTTGTTTTTGGCAATCATTATTTCTTCCAGCTGTGAAGCTGAGGCACTATTGTGAGCATTTATGGCACTAAGTCAGTACTGTAAATACAGCCTTGACTCCAAAACAGGGTATATCTCCATGTAGCTGATAATTAAGAAACATCCAGCCAGTGCACTTTGTCTAGTCAATTTATTTTTGGTTTTAGGGATATACTGTGACTAATAAACTAAATAAGCTAAATAAATAAACTCGAGTGCAACACCAGACTCATCATTTAACCTCTTCAGCCTCTGTAATAATGGATGCTGCTATTTTTCCCCTGTTCTCGTGCCAGTATGCTTTTCCTTCACCTTCAATGAGCTGGATCAGCCCTTGCCTCACTTCACCATTGTAAGAGGCTCTCTGTTTACATAGTTTTTATTCATCTTGTTTATTCACTGTAATAACACAAAAGTCATTATACAATACAGAAAATCCCCACATGATGGCTGAGATTAAAGTATGTGTCAGGTTTCCCACCAATCGGGGTTGTAGGACGGTTGCACTGTTTTAAGTCAAGAAAATTGTGTCCGATTCTATTTATCTACTCTGTTTTCTCTCATCCCACATGTTTATTTTATTTTTTATTTTTCAGTCCCGGCTGATTTCCTTAGGAAACCTGTGGCTTTCCTCACATCCTGTCAAACCACAGAGCTACATATGGCTGCAGAGGAAAACAGAGGCAGGGGAAATGCAGACGGACGTAGCAGAGTAATGCAGGGACTGGATGTGCTGAAGCTTTGGGAATGATAATTTGATTTGGTGGCTGTTAACTCCCAACGCTGCTGCAGCTTTGATGCAACAGCAGCCCTATTGCCAAGGGCAGCGTTGTGCAGCTTGCAGCTTTAAGAAATTGACAGCGAGCCCCGCATATACTGTGTTTGTTTACTTCTTATATTTCCACATTTCTCTCTGAGGCAGATGTGGATGGATGACAGATTATTCTAGGAAGCGAGAGGGGGAGAAACAATTCCCCTGCTACTGAACAGTGCAGCCTGTCTGGAGTATGTGAGGACTAGGGCTGCCCCAAAAAATTCGAAGCTTCGAAGCTTCGTTCGTTGGCCATGGTAATCGATCATGAAGTCCGTGATCGATTTTTTTTTTTTTTTTTGGGGGGGGGGGGGGGTGGGGAGCGGGAGCGGCGGCGGCAGTTACCTTAGTGTAACCTAATATAAAATCTTAACACGTGAAAGCACTGTCACTGCTGCCTGCACACCTGCTTAGGTGTGCAGATGCACTGCCTGTGAAACCGCAGCGCAGCGCTGGAGCAGAGGCAGGTTCTGATGGTGTCTTTACGTGAGCCGCGAACTCCGTCTGCCAAGCTGGATAGACCAGGTTGTACCAGACGGGAAGTCGGGCACAGAAAAGGAGAGAGAATCCGGTCAGTTTTCAAAATAAAGTACCGGTAATTAACGGATGATTAATTTAGCGGTTGCCTGTCCATCTATAAATGCTTGTCAGTTGCGTCTGCACGAGACACATCGAGAGAGCACGAGAAGCTGCTCCCCGTGCGACCGGCAGGCAAACAGCTGTTTCTGCAGCCAATCCTTGCGTCCCCCCCCCGCTCTGGCAGCCGGCAGCCGTCGAAGCTTCGATTTAAATCGAATGTACGGCCTCGAAGCTTCGATTGTCAAAACATGATAATCGGGTCAGCCCTAGTGAGGACCAAAGAAAAAGAGGTCTGTTGAACAGATTAACACGCCTTCTTAATGATCTCTAGTGTACTATACACATGCTGAGTTGTTTACATTGGTAACTTCATACTTAATGATTCATTAGATTAACTCAAACCCAATGAATCCCAAATGAAATATAATTCCAAGTAAGGCAAGAATGTAAACATCCCATGTTCTTACTGATCAATAAGTAATGGAGTTGTGAGAGAGAAAATGTAATTAACAACAAACTATGGCTCCTCATATTATATTACATTTATAAGATTTTCCAACACAAGATTAGAGATTGGTCCTTCTGAGATTTCTATAGTGACACTTGAGGGTTGAACAGTTCAAATGAGAGGCTCAGACACCTCCTCCAGACTTGAAAGTAGACGAGACAAAGCCGGCTCTGTGAATTCATTGACTGCCATACTGTATTAGTCTGTGCCAGTGCTTTAAGCAGCACCATGCATATTCATGCCTACCATCAGGACGTCTTCCTCTACTATTTGTGCCACTGCAGGCTACACACTTTCTCTCAATGGGCACATTTTAGAATAAAATAACATTTTCCTATTATTGGCACTCAAACAGTCCTTCCTTGAGAAACAGCTATATTGTTTAAAGCACTCAGTGTGAACTATTCAAATTGCAAAAAACCTGTATATGACAGCTGGGACACGCTTAAATTTGCTGATATATTAATCCACATGAAAACATAATCCAATTTGCTGTTTCTCCTTTATTTGACCTCTTTTATAATGATGACATGGTTCTGTTCATTGTGGATATTCACAAAGAGAAAAAAGCACCTCACCTGGACGAGGCCTTCCACCATCATATACGTTCATGTCCGGAACTGTGTGTCCATGTCAACAAACCCAGTCACCTGTGTTTACTGCAGAGCACATGGCCACAGTCAGATGGCCCGATGGAAAGCAGTGTGTGTCGACTGACAATGAGAACAGCCTGGGCAAAGACCTGAGTCATCTGGTGCCTCTTGGCCAAGTCACACCATGTGATCATGGCTCATAACAGAGAACAGGTGCCCACTTAAACAACATAGGGAAATGCTCGAGAGCTCAGATCACCCTGCCAGACCACCGTCAACCAAAGTGGGGAGACGATTCTGCAACTACTACTGTATGAGTATGACCGACTGTGACGTCTCTCCTCAAAAACAAAACTGAAACATCATGACATCACTCGTCCTCCACCTGTGTATAACAAATCTATTATGTGGCTTATTAATATTGTTTGTTTTAGACACTTACGATCTTGCACCTTCTCCAGATCATGACACACTAGTGCACATTCACACAGACGGAGAAAAGAAAATACACATGTTGCTATTTATCAGTAATACTTTAAACGTTATATCTCCAGCAACCACAGCTCTAGATGTTAAACTCAGCTCCTGTTAAATATCCCCAGGGTGCACTTAGAGCTTGGTAAAACTGCTCACTTTTTATGCACCCCGAGCAAGGAATGAACTGAAAAATATAGTGTTACCTCAGAAGCACTTCCTTCTTTTAATACTTCTGAAGATCTTTTACAAACTTCCCTTAAGGAAGTGTGTTGTTGTTTTACAGAACACCCATAATTTTATTTGACCGGTATGCCTCTTTTTTTGTTATTTCCAAATCGCTATGTTTATATATTGTACTGTGTTTAATGTGAACTTTATTTTTTATGTGAAACTGATTGTTGTTCTGTCTTGTGGGCTTCCAGGCTAAATACAAGGATAGATAAATTCACATCACAAGATTATCACTTTACTGTACATAAGGAAATGATCTCTTCATTGTTTTGAAGCTGTTTGCACACAGCCCGACTGCTGTTCAGGACAAAGCTCGGATGACAATCCATGCAGCTACAAGGGTAACAGCATTTCCAATCAGGCTCACCTTCCCTCCAGAAGCAGCGAGAAAGCCAAACTAGGTTAAGCTGCTTTTCGTATGTTATGCTTCAAATAGAAGCTTTTGCTCGACTGCCCTAACAGTACTCATGGGACACTTTCACCTACATTCTGTCAGGTTTATTTATCAAATTTCAGGATGGAAAGACTTGACAAAAAGACATATATTATTAAATTTATGGTGACATTTCAGATGATTTCAGTTTTGCTTTGAAATGTTCACTTTGACACTTTGAGAGAATGGCTTATTGGCTTCCTTGCTAGAAATGAGAAGAGAGCTGACCCGAATCACTTGAGGCTTCAAAGCATCTACAGTACCATTGCCATGGTAAGTGACTTCCAGTATTCTGCTTGAGTGCTTTCCTGCATTTATTCTGCTGTGCTATATGGATATAGCTACACACCCCATGTTTAAGTTGGTAAGACGAGTGGTTGTTGAGAAAATCAAAGGACAGACAGAAGAGCGTCCAAATCTGCTGAGATGGCTCCAGACACGATCACAGAAACGGGCATGACCTCTTCGATTTTTGGCTGAGAATTACTGTAGGGCTGATGTTACTTCAATCTCCATATTATTATACAAAGTATATTGTTGAAGTCCAATTTTTGTCCCTCACTCTGGTAACTGTTCAGTAGTAGCTATAGAGTCCTCTGGTTATTTTTCCACAGATCCAGAGAGCCAGAACAAGATAAGATAATGCTATGTTAAAATAACCATCTCTCTGGCCCAAGTCACATTTATTTTTACATTTTTTGTCAATTTCTTGTGGAAAATGTGATCCATCAATTATTTAGTCTGATATTTCATACAGTTGATGCAGTCGTGTACAATGAAATGAAAAGGTTGCAAAAAAGCACGAGTTCAATCCTAATCTGGTTGGTCATGGGTCAATGTGAATCACATTATATACTCCAGCAGTCTCTATGAACCCAGTTGTTTCCATCCCCCTTCAGTCATGTATAGAGGACCAGTGTTTTGCTTTGTCTGGTCGTCCTGTGTTGCAGGGGAATTAAGACAAGTACAACCCCTCCTCTTTCTATCCATTGTGCATATGAGTGTGGGTTTGTGAGTGTGTTTAGGGGGTGGTATGTGTACTTGCCTGACTGTGACGCTGTGCCCTTCACTCTGTCTGTCCTCCACACACTGTGGCCCTGTGTGTAGCATGAGTGGAACTGTGTGTTGCAGATAAGAGTCAGGGTATTGCTAAAAAGGGGGAGGAGGGGTGACAAGAGCTCAGGAAACAAAAAGGGTTCAATGCTCTTTCTCCCAGTCAGATTCACCTCTGGATGCCCTTTCCTCTACTCACTGCCGTTACACCTTCCTCATGAATAATCCATCCAAGGACACTGACCGCTATACTACTGACACATTTCACCTCAAGGCCCACACGTACAGTATGGAGGCTGTCCACCACCATGCCCTACTGAACTGTGAAGAAATACTCTATTAATATGCATGCATGGCTTATTTTTCTCCACGGAATGATGAGAGACATTTTCAGGCGGGTGGTGAATTGATGTTGTGAATGTCGGCATTTCTCGCCGTCTAGACAGCCAGTAAAGAGAATTTCAATGCTGGTATCTTTGCTTACATCTTCATTATGTGCCTGTTTACTGCTCATGTGAATTA
Source organism: Decapterus maruadsi (assembly GCA_030347415.2). Classification (NCBI taxonomy): domain Eukaryota; kingdom Metazoa; phylum Chordata; class Actinopteri; order Carangiformes; family Carangidae; genus Decapterus; species Decapterus maruadsi. The sequence goes on from CM064893.1 coordinate 6,503,112, forward strand.
CTCTGCAGTTAGGCTGATATAAGCAATGGTAATATAAACATTTTTTAATATTAGGGAAGCTGGCTTCCTCTGCTCCCTCTTTCCTTCCTCTTCTCCCCCCCTTGTCTCATTCCCTTGGCATCAACATAACCTGCTGAGCTAATACTCTGACTCATGATAATTAAAGTCACAGAGATGGAGAACACCAAGATCACATGTGTTGTTTTCCGTGGGGTAATATTAGCCGCTCCTTCTTGGGGGCAATTTGCTGTTGCTAAGTTAAACTGTGAAAATAATGTCAGCATCATGAATTAGCAGATTGCAACAGAAGCTCCTGCAGCTACAAACTATGCCAAGGAAACGAATCCGGAGCATAATTAGCACACAAGTCTCATGAATAAGTCAGCCAGAATCACTCTGAATGCTGGATTCAGATCTTAATAATGATACGGCAACTGAAAAGAACAACTTTAGTTTGGGGACGTCTTAGGGTAGTTTGTCGGAAGCTATTAGTGCTGGTGCATTGTCTCGCTAGCACTTACAGAAAACTCACAGAAAACATGACGCAGGTGGTTACATCACCTCGTGAGTTTGCGGGCCAGATGTGACAGTGTCACACCAGCTGAAAAGTGCTGGCCTGACACGTCAGTTGGCAGGACGAGGCTTTGTACAAAGAGTACACTGCCTGGACTGAAGAGGGCTACATAAGCATTCTTTGACCTCTTTTATCCACGTTCATTAGCTATGCAACAAGAGGGTTGATTTGAGACCCTTTGAGAGGATCCAGAGAGAACAGGTTTGTTAGTGTGAAACGGAAAACCAACCTGTTTGTCGTGCTCGCCTACATCGAATGCTAATGTTGCCCACATCAATGGGCTCTTCATGCAGAGATGCAGCAGAGGGCCCAGCAGCTCGGAGGCTGACCAGCAAAACACTAACACACAAGGCAGCACAACAAGAGAGCCAGGAGAGGACAGCGGCGGCCCACAGCCCAGAGCCTGCACCAGCCACAGCTTTTATTTCTGGTTACACTGATCTAAGGAATGAAGGGAGAGCTCCAAATGTTTTGTTCCTCTCTGTTTCTCAGTATACCCCCGAACCCCCTTCCATCTCCCTCTAGCCCTTTTCTCTCTCTGCCTGTTACGTAGCCAACGAGCTGGATTGAAAAACAGGCATTCTAAATAAGGAGTGAATGCATGCAGACAGGCTGCAGCCAGGCTGCGGTCGTAATAAGCAAGGTTAATATACAATGAGCCGGTCTGTAGGGGAGCACAACACAACCTTAAAACTTTCAAATCGATCCTGTCAGTTGAGATCTCTCAGGGGAACGTAATGCTCCGGAAATGGCGGCATCAAGAGAGTGATTTAAAAATATGGTTCCTCAAGCATTATCTTCAAAAAACTGCCATCAAATGGGAATTATTGGGTATCATGCTGTATTTATGGAAGAAACTGTGTGGCAAAGAAAATGGAAATCAAAAATAATTTGATAACATAAGCGTAACATGGCTATGGGTGGTCTCAGTAGAAGCACTGCAGGTAAACAGCCAGGATGAATAATGGGCATGGCAATAGCACTTGCTGAGGCCTCTAGTGCTATGCTTCCCATCTCTGCCAAGCGTAATGGGATTTCTTAGGTTTAAATGCACTTCACTCACTCTGTGGAGCCAGTAGGAAGCTAAACTATTGATCCACAAACAATTTAGCTGTCCAGCTGTCCAGAGAAAGGGAAAACAGGACGCCCCTAAATGTATAATGAGGCTTCCCAAGGGCTTGGCTTCTTCAGTATTCACTTCACGTGCCAGGAGGCCTTCGCCTTTGGGCTCTCTCCGCGATTAGCCTGCAATTCACTATCTACACTTCTCATACATGCAGTCCCTCCCACAGAGGGCTAGGGGTCAGGCAGCTAAAGAACTAGTGCCTCTCACCAAGGACGTTTTTGATTAGTGTAAGAATCCCCTTTGATCCCACTGTCTTTCAGCATTTCAACACACGTCCGGTGGAGAGTTTAGAACTCCAGTTTAGTCCGCTCTTCAGCTTAGCATCTCTGAAACAGGGCTGGGAGGTTAGCATGCACCATCACCAAGGCAACATATACTGGGTTATAATGAAAACAACAATCATACAGTCACCATGAAATGTGAGTGTATGAACAGGAAAGTGGTGATGCATGTGAGGCATGTGGGGTGAACTAGCATGTAGATGAAGTTGTATTTTTGTCTTCCACACATGCTCCCAGCACCATAGCAACAGGCCTTGCTCAAAGGCCCCAAGAGTGGCTCTGCCCCAGTGAGGAGGACGCTTTAATACCTAATTGGATAGTTCCCGGTGCCATCGGGCTTGTTCTTTATCCCCAGCACTGTCAGATAACAGCTCAAACGGTTGAAACTACAGGAAGCTTTTACGCCCCCATGATGAACACAGATTAAATGGGATTAAATCCAAAACAATGTAGCTCATTACTGGGAATATCAATGGTGAAGGATATGGTAATATAATCTTCAAAATGATGCTAAATATCAGCATTTATGTGTAGATTATGGAATAAATAACTATAGGGCATGTGGTTGTAAATGGTGACTATCTCCTTCTGACCATGTTTGAAGTGTCCACTTTCCAAACAACCTGTCATTCGTTACAAAGCATGCTCTAAAGTCCAGGTTGTAACAACATGAAATCTATCAAAAGATGAGGGTTTTACTTGTGAAGAAGTTCTGCAGTCTTCTGTCTGAAATCCCAGGGAATAAATCAGACACACTCCACTGATTTTCAAATTGCAGGAAACTGAAAGTGATGTCTTACAGGACCAAAATAGCGTGTGGTGTTGTGTGGCTGCCCAGCTTCTCAAAAGCCCTGTAAACAATGTATGTGACTGCACCTACGAAGGTGCAAAAACAGATGGCTCAAGACTCCCATGTGAGAAATCAGTCCACTGTGTGTGAAACAGCATTTCTGCTCAGTGAAATGTAAAACAAATTCGCAAGAGGTAATCTGACACTTTGAGGAGTACTTTAATTAAGACCCATTCACATTAAGATGCTTTAAAGTGACTACTTAATTAGGGGAAAATGTCATCTGAACTTGTTAACCTTGCAGTCCTGCCACTTTTACTTCTCATCATCATTAAATGCAAACCTCTTTAGCACTGGCTAACAACAACTAAAATGCAATTAGCCATTTGATGAGCAAATAACTCTTGAATGAATGTATGCTCGTAAAGCTGGGTGAGGTTTGTCCTGGTAATAAGCAAACAAACAATTTCCTGTGCTGACACTGTAATGAAGAAAATCAAATATTATCATGAAAAATTAAAATTGGCTGATAATGGTGTTAACAGAAATTAAGAGGCGAAGGGCACACATTTGTAATCTCCTTCTAATTGAGTCCATAAATCCCAGAAGATTTTCTTTGATTGTAAATTCTAAAATTATCTCAGAGCAAACTGAGCAACGAATCAGAGAAAAGACAGGAAATCTTGTCAGATGTAACCTAGTTACAGAATTTAACACTTCCTGAATAAAGTAGAGAATGATCTGCTGAATATCTTTGAAGTGTAGATGGCCTGAATCCAAGTGTTTTCAAAAGATAAGATGTGTTTTAAAATAAGAGTTGGAACAAAAGTAGTTTGTCATCTACATAGTTCTGCAGTGACCTCTAAAGTAAGTATTAGTGTTGTTTTTAAGAATTGATCCTCCATCGCTCCAACAAGCCAATGATAAATCCTTGTCACTTAACCTGAAAACATTCACCCATTGTGTGATAACACTGTCGTGACATTGATCAAAGTCATCCAGCTTCCTCTATGAATGACACTGGGAGATACGGGGCAATTTCCGAACACTACCTGCTTGTCCAGTCCAAATTATCTTAATGGAAATGCAGTAATCAGATTCTGAATGAGACATCACTTGGACAGATAGACAAACTGGAGGAACCACATGAGTCACTGAGGATGCTCAACGCTCTATCAACCCACAAAATCACCCTGATAAAGTGAAGGGGACCAGATTAAATGTTCTATCACAAAATGTGCTTTTAGGTTTTATCTTGAACAGTCATTTCTTCCACATTTTTTGTACCTTGTCAGTAAAGTATAAAGGCATTTTCTCTAGCCACTTTAATGCTATAAATAAACTAAAAGGCCAGCAGTTGATATCAAATCTATTTTTTAACTTCAGCTATGTGCAGCATTTGTGGAGATCAACAAAAGACCTTTTTATGCAGGTTACTGTGCCATAGACATGGCAGTTAGACATTTCAGACTGCAGAAGAGCTGGATGAGTCACACTGACACACTTGCATTAAAGCGAAAGCCATGCTAAAACACTCACTGTGGCTTAATGATTATTCATGTGGGATCTGGAATTGAAAGTAACAAGCCTCCTGAGGTGGTGAGAGCAATGATTCAAGATTATTAGTTTCAAATAGCCACAATATCAGCCCAGACAAAACCTCATTAAAACAAAGTGAATGATTTTAGAAGAATTGCTACCTGTATATAAAAAAATGTAAGATGGTTACAGGATGAAATGTTGGCACCTCCATCAATGTTGCATGATTATTTTCAATTTTCATCCACTGAACAGCAAAAATCCAGAAAAATTCCCATCACAGTATCCTGACGTGCTAGTTGACATCTTCAAATGGTTACTTTCCTGCATTGTTTACAGAATGATATGAAGAAACTGAATAATATTTTCAACAAAAACTACATTTACATTAGCGTTAGTGTCAAATTTAACACTGCACAGATTACATGAGCATCAACATGTGCGATACAACAGTTCACTGTGCCTGAGAATTTCTCCAGTTAGCTCCGTCTCTCCTTGTAAGAACTCTGGGTCACGTGCACGCAGCGAGGGCAGAGAGCAGAGCACAGAGGGAGAATCAATGGCAGGCCTGGTGCAAACTGTATTCGGATAGCCAGGGACGGCAGATGGGGACTGAGGCCCTTTCTCCTCCTCAAGCATGAACAGAGGAGTGGTCTGTCTCCAGGCAAACACAGAAGACGTCATGTCTCTGCCTCACTGCCGTACCATTAGTGGATCTCGCTATTGATCACCGGTGTGTAAATTGCTGAGCAATCTCAAGGAAGAGCAACGCATGTTTTGTCAGCAGGACAGCGAGGCGCACTCGGGCACACTGTGAAGACAAGTGCAGCAATAAAAGTCAGGTTGTGGATAGGTTGTCTAGTCTTGCTATATCCTCTTCTACTGCATTCACTGTAACAATGAAACAAGTCTACAGGACGTATTCCCTCCAGCGTGACCGACACTGCATTCAGTGTGACAGCACAAACAGCGTCTAACAAACTAGCCCCGCTGAGACCAAAAGCCAACGCTGCCAATCAGTTTAGAGTCTTTTCAAAATCTGCAAAATCTATCCTCCTCTGTTCAGCTACTACCTTGACTCATTGCCCAAAAATGTGTCACTCCTTGTTTAGAAGGACATCTCGAACCAAATCTTATCTCCTAAAACAAATCCTAAATTACCGTAATCTTAGACGGCAAACATCCAAGATTCTGCTTTGAGCACCAAAGGCTGCTTTAATTAAGACAGTAGTGTTTCAAGGGGATGAGGAAATGGATAATTCATTGTCGTGCTAAATATATTTTCAAAAATTCCTCATGCACCGAGCAGATCTACAGTAAAAATTCATACCCCAGATGTGAAAGACCAATCACTGTCACCCTATTCTCGTGTTCAAAAGTTACATGCTGACTGAAGTGAAGATGCAAGGGCTGGAGAGAGGATCTAAAGTCTGCCTCAGGTGAGGTCACTCTGTCTCCCTCAATTCTTCAATAACTGAGTGACTGAAGTCTGCGACTGAAGCTTCAGACACAGCACAGGTAAGCGCATGGTTCTGTTGAGTCATTTGAGTGCGACACTAATTGGGGCTGTAGCCTTATATTGCATCACTGTAAAGCTACATCTTACAGACTACTGCGTTATGTAAAAGGTTCAGCCAATTTGTTGGCAGGGGACATCATATTACAAGATTCAAACTCTAAATTCAGACGTATTTCGTCTCAGAGCAAGGGGATAAAACGTGAGATTCTGCTCTACATGCAGTAGGTTAGCCTACTTCTGAGCAGAGGAAATTCATTCACCTAGCATGAAGGAGAGGGTCTGTCCTCGGGGTGTACACAGGCTAGCACTGGATGCATTAACAGCAGTCAGGCTTACAAGATTCATAAAGTGCTCCACCTGACAGGCGGCAGTGGAATCCCACTGACATTTTGTGCCCCATTTATGGCTCTGATTCAGTCAGAATAAACACAGTGAGGAATCTGACACATGGTGCTGGATATCAAAAACCTACACAAAGAAAAGGTTAGATAAAAGATCATGTCAAGTTAAGTGTAAAGTCTCCAGGGGCATAATCATGCCCATCTTAAAATACAAAATTACTTCATGGTAGATGAAAAATAATAGGAAGTAACAGGTGTGAGGGCACCATTCTTGTAGTAAGTTCTTAAAGGAACAAAATATTATTCACAAACTGATATGTGTCATTCTGAGACCAGCAATCCTTCACAAAAATAAAAAGCTCTGCTCCTCACCAGAGCAAAACAACTCTGGAATTGTAAATAGCAAACAAAGAGGCCCATGAGATGTAATTTCCTGTGTAGTTAGGCCGTGTTGATCAAATCATGAATCACTATTACAAGCTCATTAGGCCACAGTTGAAAGTTTTGGTGGCTTGATTGATATTCTGAGAGCCAAGCACTCAGTCCATACTGTAGTAGCACCACTACAGTATAAACCCACTGTGTGATAGAGTAGCTATATGCCTTTTTTGCTGTAGACAAATTTCACAACATCCCATTTACTGTGAGCCACTGCAGTTATAAATTAAGCTTGATCTGTTTTAAATTTCCTATTACTAAGTCCATATACATTTAAAATACCCGTGTCATATTTTTTTTTACACTTTCTCTGATATTTTTATATTTTTTGACTTTGAATTGTGAGATAGATTTGAGGTAGAAGTGAGATATCACCCATCAACCCAACCTTACTCTGCTCCATAAATCAACCAAAAAAAAAATCTACATCACGTGTTGACAAAATGAAGACTCTCCCAGAAATCTCCCTGGGAGGCTTGAAAGTGGCATCAACAGTTTCTCTTCAATGAAGCCTGATCTGGTGTGTCAGGACGCGCCCATGACACCTTCTCCAGCACCTGACACATCCTGATAGAATAACCCAGCGGTGAGCCATTACTAAGCACTACGGCTCAATCTGCCAGTAAAGATGACAGAGCCGAACCATATGCCTCAATCAATCGCAGCACCAACACCAGGACGAGCCGTTTAGTCCCACCCCAGATCAAAGTGTTTACAGTCGTCGGGTGCTTCCTAATCTTGTCTTTAAGGCAGGCGGCAGTTTGAATCGTCGGTGTGTATGTGTATGTGGCGCTATTAGGCTACGGCCTCTGGCGTGGTCTAATTAATGCCGAATGCAATACTCACACATACTTCAAGCAGATGTGCAACGTAAGGTTGAGACATCACAAAATCATTCCATCTACTCTGTGCAGCAATATTTTACAGGGGGAGGTGAGTGCATGCCAGGATGTGCTGCAGATCATGTAACAGCATCATCCCCACCACGCCACGAAGTCATGCATTGCACACACAGTATCTCCTTGCATCTGTCATTACGACACAAAAAATGCAAAATGCAGTTTCTTCCTACCAAATCGTTAACAATTCTGCATTGCGGAGGGCTGCACGAGCTCCTCTCCATCCCACTCAGTCTGTTGTAAACAACACTGATTTCCTAGCTGTCAAAATGCAGAGCCCGGCTTCTTTGGAAATAAAATAAGAAGGGGAAAAAAAACATAGTTTTCACTGTGTCCGCCCAGCGCTCCCCGTGTCCTTACCTTCCGTGGCGGGCAAACGCGTCTGTCCGTGTGTCCTTCACGATGCTTACACCTGCTCAGCACCGCATTGCCGGGCGCTCAAGAGCGGGGGAAGGAACTGACAGAGCCGCGGTCCTGTCCCCGCAGACTGGATGAAGGGTTACGATTGTCAGCTTAGGGGGGCGCTAGACCTGCTTGTTCCATGGAGCAGGCTCCCACAGTGATGTCCGGATCCCCCACCCCCCAACCCCAAGCTCCATCACAGATTCCCCTGAAACCTGACAAACATTTAAAAAAAAAAAAGTGAATGGTTATCCTACAATATTTCATTTAAAGAATTTAACCCAATTTTGCAATCTAAGTCTGTGTTCATAATTTACTATCTAATCAATTTAAGTTATATCATTAAGTCATTTTATTATGTAGGCTAATGACCAGATTTACTAGTACAATCAAGGTCACAGATAGGCTACTTAAAATAGGCTACTGCAATAAGAAACAAAAGCACTCGTAACTCTGTCATATTATTTCTATGGGCTATTCCTGTAGTCTTATCTTTACAAAGAATTGCATCTGGTGTAGGCTACTGGGGACAGATTAGTGAACTGAGGGTGCCTGGGTGTGGGGGAATTTACTTATCTTCTACCTCCTTTGTATTGTTCTTCTCTCCATTTCTGTCCTTTTCTTTTGTTATATATTACTGACCACTGATGATCTATTGCATGTCATCTAGTCCATAGTCCTGTCTGTATGCCTGCAGGGACATTACGTATGGTATACTTGTATGTCAACATGCTAAAAAAAAACATCTGGCAGATACCCTGAGCTCTGTTTATACTTTTGATGTTAGGGCAGTGAGCTATAATGTGGATTAATAATCCCCTTGCTAATACAATACCCCCCACTGTCTCAAAAGGGTTGATTATGTTAGTTGACTCCTTCCTTCATTCTTCTCATGAAACAGAGCTTCTCTCTGTTGTTTACATGTCTATTCAGAGGCTGCCTGTAATTTCATGGGGAGTCCGTGCCATTCATATTACCTCATGTGGATGATGTAAATCTGTTAAATTCATTACATTGGTTGTGTCTGAAACCATTCATTCACTTACAGTAGCACTCCCCTCTGACTATCCCTAAAGGACTATATTCTGAGCACATTGATAAAATGAAAAAATACTTTCACATAGCCTACCACTCTTTCATTTTCTCCTTTCTTTCTTTTAGCACAAAAAACAATGCACAATGGTATTACTAGTGACCTTTTGTTGGCTTCTTTCCATGAAGCATTGTGAGATGCTATAAATCCACTAGCCTATAGCTAACTACTAGCCTATTAGTTGCCAACTTTTAATACATTGTGCAACTTAAATCACTGCAGGCAACTGAAATAGTATTGATTGCTAACTTTATACTTCTTTAAAACATTAGCACAAAAAACAACAACATAAAAACAAGCCAACTTACACAGCGTCAATACAAGTTGTCAACAGTCCTCTGTCTGTCCATCACTTTTCAATTCAGTTGTGGTTAAAACTCTGCTATCTCTAAGTTTGTCTGCATTATTGGGCAGGGAGTAGCTATTCACTCTATCAGAGCTCTGCTGCTGGAAACGCCCTGATAATGATAAGAGCTGCTGAAACTCAACTTACAGTAAATGTACTTTCATGAAAAGGAACCTAAACACCTACTAAGAGCTGTTGAGCAAATAGCTCTCAGGGACAATACTGTATTACATTTGAATAAAAATGTAGCCCTAGTAAATGTAGCTGACTTAACATAACCCACTTGATTTTATTTAATTGAAGTTCTTTCTTAATTTTGATTTACCTCCATTTCTTCTGAGCACTTCAGTCACTCCTGATCATTCCTCACCGATGCAGTAGTCTCAACTCAATCAGGCATGCCCAGTAGTGCCTACACACCTGCTTTCAATTAGTCATCAGTCCCAATTTGCTCCTCAACAAGCTCTCACCTCCTTGCTTCAGCTTTTGACTGGCCTTATAAGGGCAGATGTCACTGGCTCAGTGAATGATAATTTCCCCTATTGATCAGCCAGCACCCAATCTGGCTGCTCTGACTGCAGGGAAGTAGAGTTGGCTTTCTGTTCACAAAGCCTCTATTATGGCAAATAAACTACTTTCATTAGGCTAGTATAATCAGGGCTTATAGGTGGGAAAGTGCTGGCACTCACTGTCATTATCACTATGTCTACCACCTTCTATGTATTTTGTTAGAGATATTTAGGCTAATTGAATTACTTTAATCAGAGTACATTTCAACACAGTGATTTTACATCTGGGGTATGTCACTGGTGGAGTTTGTTATTGTATCTTTCTATGACTGATTCAGCAGTTACTTGAATGCTCTTCAGATCAGTAAAGCATAGCAGTTAACATTAGCTGCTCTCTCTCACACAGAGACTCAGTGTGTCTTGGATCAACAGAATGTGTCAATCACAGTGTACTGTTGTTGCACCCTCGAGGACTGTGATGTTTAGTGAGGATCTAGCTCCATTTACAAACCAGTGCTGTTCGGTTAGCTTTCAGCATCAGTAACCAATCAGATGTGCTCGGGCAGGACACTACGACACATGCTTGTTGTGTTCACTGTCAGATCTCTTGACATGTTTATTTTATTTTTATTTTTTTTACAAAATAAATCACTGAAGTGCAAGTCCTACAACTAAACTGTCCCTTGAAGTGGTGCGCAGCATAGGAGCAGCTAGTGACAGCTGTTGGCCTGGAACAGAGGAAATAGTTACAGTTGTCCATGCTAAGTCATAGAAAGCGTCTCATGCCTGTAGCCAGTTTTGAGCACTGTGTGCGTAGGCTACAGTTAAATGAGTGTGATTGGCATGTAGCAGCCTACACAAAAGAAACCATAGTTACAGTAAATGAGATAATTAACTAATGCAGCACAGCTGTGAAGGCCACATTAAGAAATAAAGCGTTTAATTTTTAGCATGTGTAGATATAGAGGACTTTAGTGTGAGTATTATTAGTATAGTTTTGTTATTAACATGCAGTGACATGGCAGACAGTTCAGACTGAAAACCAGTGTTTGCACTAAAAAAGCCTACCTCTAATGACCAATGATATAGAGATAAAGAACTGCAGACTTTTCTCATACAGGCTCACTGATCACTTTCTGAGGACACTTCACTATAGATTCAAGAGACGGTAGACAAACTTAGGGACCAAAGATATTTTTTCTCTCTAACTTTACCAGCAAACGCATTTTATATCACAGTTTTAATCCTTAAAAAGCATTTTAGTGGCAGCATCTTAGAAATGAAAGTTAACATGTAGTCATAATGAGCTGCTGTCGGTCATTATTTTATTCTAGACATATATTGAACTTATTCTTGTTTTTGTTTTGTTTGTTTGTTTTGCCAACTTGTGTTTAGTCATGAAGGATGTCACAATGTTTCTGATAAAACTACAAAGCTGTATTCCCAGATGGCTTATTGACATCAATTTATTTTACTCTGCATAATCAGTGGTATATCTGTAAGCTAGAAGAACAAAATCACCAGGGTGGCATTTCTTCTTAAGAAACAAAATGTTCTCCTTTTTCCCCCCATTTCTTTTCTTCTTTTTTTTGCAGCAAAGGGTTCAGACTGAGATCTCACAGGGTTGATCTAAATCAGTCTGAATGACTAGACACCACAAGGAGTAGATGAGAACTGGCTGTGTCTACAGTCTGCACATTAACTGTCGGCCAGTTCTTCATCAGTCAGATATCAAAAGGGCACCTCTACTAATTACAACGCCTTGGCCATGTGTCGATCCAAACATGAGACCGTCTCAGTCCTCTGGGATTAGATTTAAATCTTGGATGTAAACACCACACAGCAAATAATAATCTGCTGTGGCGGCGCCCCATAAATAATGCAGGAATCTTTGAGAAAGAGCAGGGTAGAATTAATTGAAGGACTTAGCCCCCGTGGATGAATTTGGAAGAACATATCAAAGAAGTTCTTTTGAATGTGATCAGAAGCTGACTTCACATCAAGGTTATTGCTTTATATCAAGTTGAGTGTTACTGCTTTTGTTCCTCTACGCTGTTGTTATTACTCTGACTTTTCATCAAAAAGTATTGTTTCCACTGAGACGGGAACTGTTGTTAATATACAAGAAAACATTATCTCCACCCCGGGCATGATGTTTTGGAAAAATATGTCACTCGTCAGAAAAAAGCAAGGCCAAAGGAATTTCAGTAACAGTGGGTGAATGCATGACATCTTAATAGAGCAGCATGATGCAGGCCTCAAAAAGGATATTATTTTGTGTACGGTTTATCTGAGATCTAGGTGTATTCAACCCGCAGACAAACACTTTTGTTCCTCTTACAACATGGCAGTGCAAATAGAGATAGATCCCACTGGTGTATAACACTGTTACGAGGCCGGTCTCTGGGGTGGATAAGAGGAACAGCAAACATACTGCTGTCTGGAGGGAAGAATAGGGGGCTGTCATCTATCTGCCTTCATCTATCTGCAGAGAAGGAGGGAGATGGAGGAGGAGGGGTGGGGGAAGGAAGGAGGGTAAATGTGATTTAGCCCCAGTGATCTCCATTGGAGGCTCATGCAAAGGTGAACCCCCCCCCCCCACGCCATGCACCACCCATGCAGCTCAAATACGCATGGGACCTCAAGGGCGTGGGGGTGGGGTGGGATGGGGGCTGCATGGGGAATATGTATTTAGGTATGGAGAGGGTTATAATCCTGGTGGCATCATGATAAAAAAGAGGGAGGTGGATTGGTGGAGTGTCAGATCGATAGGACAAAGCTGTCTCACTTCATATTGCATCCATCCAAGAGGAGCGCAGTGATCCCCCCCCACCCCCCACCCCTCCATCTCCAAAGGCCTTCTTGGGGTTGATAAGAACACTGGTGAAGAGGTGATTCCCCCACCGTGGTGTTTTCAAATAAAACCAAACCTACCATTCAGGCTCCAAACAGCTTGGCTTTGACAGATATGTGTATGCGTGTGAGTGTGTGTGTATGTGTGCGTGATTCTGCGTGCATGTTGGCAAACCGTTCGTCAGCCATATGGAAATGTCACAGAGTAATCATACACAATTATCCTCCCCAGCTCTCTGAGCATCAGAAAAGGGCAGATTTACATAAAGGCACAAAGGCTCTGCCACTTACATCTAAGGAAGAGACGCCCTGAAGCTCAGCACACACTTAAAAAAAAATACCAGAAAGTAAATGATGGTGTTTTTGTAATACCTGCCTTTGATATCCTTTATTCTGCATCATGTCTTATTGGGAAGCTTGTAAATACTGAAAGATCACATCCCTCACTTTGGGCATGTGGGATAGAAATGATGCGCTTTAAAGCTGCTGGGTTATTTAGGAACAGGACATGGCAAAGAGACCATGTAATGATCTTTTTACCCATTGAAAGCAGACTGCAGGTAGACATAAAAACCAGCTGTAGATCAATTCAAAGCAGGCTTTCCGCCCAGCAGTAAATCAAGGAGCTGGAGACACAGGCAATGGGAATGGATAATGGATGCTGTGGCAGACGTACAGCTGACACAGAATGACTCCGCTGAGGATTGGATGAGGAATTAGGGGAGTGGTGGGAGGGGGGGCCAGAGCAGTGAGCCTCAAAGGTGGGTGGATGGGTGACTGAGGGGTAATGGGGCAGCTGCTTGTTTGGTGGCAATGATCACCAATCAACGGACAAATAATGTGATTCTGTTGCCATGAAACTGAATAGCTAAGCCTCTTAGAGGAAGCCTTTGTATTTGAGGACAGGGGATGTCAACAGAAGGCCAAACATTTCAAAGGCTTAATATAAACAGTCGGCTGCAATGTAAGTCAATTGAGCATATTGTGATTTGTATAGAATTTAATATCTAACAAAGCATATTTTCATGCATTCTTTTAAAAAATATTGATCAATTTTATTGACAGTTTGAATCATGTTCTTTCTTTCAGATTCAATATGTTTTTTATAAAAGAAAAAAAAAGCCTGTTGCTTATTTCAATCAGCAGTGAAATTGCCTCTTATCACTAGGTGGCAGTAAAGTCAAGAAGGTAATCTGTCAAGAACAAACTGATGAATCATCATCCAGTAGCTGAAGGTCATCAGGTCTTTGAGCTCATTGCTGCTGAGGGTGAGAGTCATTTGTTTTGGTTGATTGGTAGACATTATTCCAGCTATAGCTGTAGAGCCCTCATCCTTCAAAAAGTCTCTCGGCTTCATTATGGGAAAGAAAAAGAATAATTAACCCCCAATTCATACATATGTGCATCAGAAATCTTTTTTCCCACTGCTGTTATAAACTGCAAAATATTCTGAAAAATAAACCCCACATAAGTTTATACTGGAGAAAGAATCAGTGTACCTGAAAGAACAGAAGGACGAGTTCTTGCCAGGGGGAGAGAGAGGGAGAGAGCATTTCCAAGACACCAGATACCAGACTTTCTCACTTCATGACACCATTGCTGTGTGATAATGCACCAGATGGCGGGCTGCTCTCTCGCTATTACCCTGACAATATGACTGTAATGGAAGTGGAAGTGCCACAAGTGAACGCCAAAAAAAAAGATGGAGTCCAACTGTTGTGTTCCATAATGTCTTTCTATAGCTGCTTCGCACTAAAGATACGGAGGCAGGTGAATGCATCCATATAACCATATCCACACAGCCCCCTTTCCCAGCCTCCGTGCTGTCACATACTCAATGGAATTTAGTAGGTGTACGTTTGGTGCTCATTTAGATAACAATTTTAAGATGCTCTTGTCATTTTCAGAGGTTCTGGAGGATAATTGGCACAGTTTACATCAGCTCTGTACAGCTCTTTATCACTCAGGCATGTGCAGTGGGTGGTATTGGTCCAGTACCAATGCAGATATGCAAACGGATGCACATCATACACTTGCACTCAAACAAACTTGTGAGCACCTGTAATCATGCTTAGTCTGGGTCCTTCTTGTGTGTGCAGCTGTATGTTTTGTTTCTGGGTAACATAATCATATTTAGTCTGAGCGTGTGTAATTTGTATGTTTTATAACTTAATGAATTATGTCCAATCCTTCCGCAATCATGTAAATCTACTTATTTTGTTATCTATTGGTCCTCTGTTTTTATGGACTTTTTATGTCAATTGTTTTATGTTTGGGGACTACGGATGAAATCTAGCAACTGTGCTAAGTCTGGTGCACTGTTCCATCTAAATAAATAAATAAATAAAATGAAATATACACACACAAATAAAACAGGTTGAAAGTTAGTAAAGAGTTCAAGTGCAGTTTTTAAGTATGTGAGTATTTTCATTTATGTTCCTTCTATGTATCTGTTGAAGTTTAAACCTGTTGTTCCTGAACTTTTTGAGCCCTAAAGTGATAACACACAATCATTTCATAAAACACAGGATACAGCAATAATGACAATACATTTGTGTAGCAGAAATGTACAGTATCAATGATCATATAATGAACCACCATATTTTTTTGGAGTGGACCTGACCCTCAAGTTACTGAACTATCAAATATAATAATGTAGACTTGTTGACACATAGAGATGCACACATGCATACACACACCAACACACAGCACAAACATACTATGAACGCACTCAATGTTCTTTTTGTAGCACTGAGCATACGATAGCTGAGTGAAAAGGTTTTAAAAGAAAAGACTGAAAGATGAAATTAAAGCAGATAATTATTTATTCATTCATTATATTTCCAGTAGCTTGAATATCATACTTGCACTAAAAGGATAAACTTAAATAGAGACAAAGAAAGCATCTGTTAGTAGAAATCTCTTTCTTAAATACAAAACCCTTTGCAATACTGTCGGAAAAAGAGCATCATTTTGGCAGTATAATGGGACTGCGTAGAACCAATACAAATCAAAGTAATATCATCCTGTGCATCAATTTATATTGTCCCTACACCCTCTAGGTTGTTGTACAATACCAAAGTTATACAACTCGCTGACGAGCAAATCAGAAAACAATCAGAATCCAAATTCATATGCACTTCTCTGTGCAGTTGGTTACGGTACAATGTACATTGTGCACAGCAAGGAGAAAATGAATATAGATATTCTCTACAGTAATCTATATTTAATACAGTCCTATCAACAAGTTAAACAATATCATGCACAATATTGCCTCTCTGTCTGCCTCAGAGGCTGCTTGTCCCTGTACAGTCAATTAAAGTATTTACAAATTCAACAAATACACGTCCTTAAAAAAAAATAAAACTTGATGCAAGTTAAGAGAAAAGAAATCTTGATCCCATCCAAAGGCCCTCAAGTGTAGTTAGTACGAGTGAACTTTTTTTTTTCCTAATGGGAATTGAATTTTGTACCATATCTGCACACACGCACACACACAACCGATACACTCAGATAATCATACATTCATACACTGCAGAAATACAATCAGGTACTGTACATACTGACTGCAGAGTTTGTGTACCAGAAATGGTTTTAATATTTGAGCCCGATCCAGTGTGGCTATAGGTTTTGCTTCTTGGAAGAATCAAAGCCAATCCAGTGTCTCAAGGCATTGGGAGAAGTCTTTAAAGAGAGATTTGAAGAAGGATGTACTGTATGAATTGAACGAATTGCTCCTCACTCCACAGGGTCTTCTTCTCAAGCTTATGTTATCCATCCTGGGATATGACTTCTGCAGTCCAACTATTGTCTCTGTTCCAGTCACTGAACTCACTTCAGAATTGAGTTGTGGTTTTTTTTTGAAGGAAAGGCACTACCTGCTGAAGGAGCACTGCAGGGACTGACACAGAAGCTGTGATACCCTCAGAGTTTCCCCACCAGCCCTCAGATCAAGCTCAATAAGAGGATGTCACATGCAGGGCAAAGGTCATTTTGACATGCCATGCAGCATTTTCAGCTTCCTCCTCCATAGGTGCAGATGGATCATTCAACACAGTGGTGACAGATGAAGATGTGTCAATGCAGCAAATCTAAGGCGTGCTGTGTGCACTGCTCCCAGAATTCAGTTTACAGATAGTTCATTTATATATAAGTATATATACACTCACTGTACATGATCTGCATTGTGCATTGTAAATGCATGTTGGAAATACGTGAATTAATTACATTATTAAATACAGATTCCTGTACAAGCCTCTGTGTTGGAAAGAAATACATGGGATAATAATGATTTAGTGTAGACACTGATTACTATTTGAACATAGTAGATAATATAATAACTGATAACAAAAACAAGTATAGTTCAGACGAGCACTGCATAGTCCGTAAGAGAGTCCTGGTACAGCAAGAATGCAACACTAGTTAATATCAAAGTGTTAATTTATATAATATATAATATGGATTTAGGTAATATTGGGTGTTTCATGCACTGTTAAATTTATATGACTGGTTGAGCTATTTCCTATATAATGAGCTATGGGGTTTCCACACCACTCCATAGAGAGAGAAGATTTTCAAGTGAAAACAGAAATGCCTTTGCTGAGTCATGGGTATTGAACGTGGCATGTGTGGCATCGGGGATGGACGTGTGATCATAAAGCCATGCAGTGTTGGGACAGAGAGATGTGGGGATCGAGCAGTCAGTCAGTGCAGCGCCTCATGCTGGTCTGCGAGGACTGATCAGCTACACAAAAGAGTTCAAGGAGTTCATGGCATTAATAGGAGACGGGGCCTCTGAGCTCTCGTGGCCCTCAGCAGTGTCCCTGCTGGCACTCTTTCCGCTATACTGGCCGATAAACGAGCCATCCTCGTTGAACTGTCCGTCTCCTCCTTCCCCGTAGTCAACTAAACTGTCGTCACTGTCTTCTCTCTTAACCGTCCCATTAGACGGTGTGCGGCTCCCTTTTAACGGTTTATGGTCCTCATTGTCACTGAAGGAGAAAATAACATGCGGGTGTTACAGGTGAGATGATGTGACAGATGCAACAAGGAGATTAGTGGTTTACTTTTTTTTTTAGATGGAGCACCAAACAGCCAATGGTTACTTTTACCACCATTTGCTGTGAGTTCAGAAGGTCACAGAAAAGTTGTTTTGAATAAGTTGACTTTTACTTTTTTTGAAAACTAAATTCAGCAGCTTTCATTAGTATTCAACAGTGAACACTTCTGCCCGCTGCACAGGAAGCAAATTTGAATTTGGCTTGCTCCATGTCTAAAAAACTGCAGCTATGAATGATTAGTTGGTTTCCATCAGGCAACAGGGGAATAAAGCTCAAGCAATCATACCCTGTTCAAATTCCCCCTGAAACCAAAAAAATGAGGTGGTAAATGTGTTGTTTGACAAAAGCATTGCTCCCCTCCCCCGACCACCCGACAGAGGTTGTGATGGAAAACAGAAAAATCCACAGCGATGGCATGAGTAACACTTGGAAAGCAAAAGTTTTCAGCCAGACATCCCCCAAAGCAAGCATGATAATAATCACAAATTGGCAAAATGCATGGAAAATCTGCAAAGAAAGTTTTCTTTGGATATCAGATAGTTGACAACATTCCACATCCATGAGTTGAATATCAATGGGATAAGATCAAAAAGCCATCATGATGCTGGGATCTTCTTAAATGTAAATATGATAAATTGTAATCAAATATGCAAAAGCATTTTCAGGAACGAAAAAGGACAGTAAAAACTGCAGATGGACTTGAGAAGATTTCTCTATGCACCGTACATGATGAAGGCTTTATGACCAAATATTAAACTTGATGACAGCTGTGAAAACCTGGGATGTGTACACAGCGGGCATTTTTCTCCACAGTGACCCAACTATCCGCTTGACCCTGCTTGCATGCTAGGCTTGCAGAATGATGACCCTCACACCCCCCTCACACACCACCATCACCCTTACCTTTCCTGAGACCTACACCCCTGGGTTCGGATGAGGAGATCCAGCTGATATCCCACACAACACAACAGTCATTCCTAGACATGATTGCACTATGCACACACTTTAAAAAGAAGCTCTATATAAGTGTGGCACTCGGACGGGTACATGTGCCATGTGCATGTACAGTCTGAACTGACAGTATGCTCTCCTGCAGTCACACAAGAACAGCTCAGTTGAGTTGAGTTATGCCTTTATTGACATACTTTAAGGTTCCAGCTGAGCCTAATGAAACAGCATGGATATAACTTTTACTCTCACAAAGGCACTATAATATTTGTACACTTTGCCTTGTGATTTATTGTCTACTGTGTTTGTGATAAGTTTTCTGTGGTGTAATAGGCTCTTCTTCATACCTTCGAAGACTATAAGTTTAATGATTCTACAGTTTTCTTATTGGCATAAAATCCTATGAAAAGACAAAAAAAAGCCCAATTAATTAATTATGCTCTCAAGTGTCCACATTTCATTCCATTATTGTTCTAAATCTGCTAATAACATATGGCTAAGTGGTGTAGCCATATGTTATTGTGGTTATTGTAAACCCAAAATGTTGCACAGGGAAACATGCTCCTTCATTATGGACACTGTGGTCTATCTTTAGTCCGTCCTTCATCATTCTGCTGCTGTAAATGTGTAACAAGTGTAACATATCACCTGCGGAAAAGATAACCCAAATAAATGCATATACCCTTTTATTACAAAAAGCTACAGTATCCAGCTGTGATAGGAAAATGTTCAGATTTTAAAACACAAAAGTATTTTGTTTTTAATGTTCTTAAATCTTTTCCTGAATTGTGGGTTGCGGGTTTTGGTCTTTTCACTGAATTTTTTGACAATAAAAAAGTAGAATATTTCCAGACTCATCCTTGAAGATGATTTATTCTGGCCTGCATTAATTAGCTCTTGCATACTCTGTGATGTCTGCTTCTCTCAAACATGCTGATAATTTCATAGTAGATCCATATGCATCTATATATTGTATATTTATATATATATGACCAGTAATTCCATTCAACACATTATTGCCTAGAGCAGATTTTTTCAGATCTTCACACCATGCACATCACATATTATATATATACTGTATATATCGATATGTATTTATCACAGCAGAAAATCCATAGAATAGATTTATGTATACATAATACAAAAAGGAATATAAAATATAAAAGCAAGACATCTTATAAATCGACTTATATAAAAACAATATTCAAAAATGCTAGCTATACAGAAGTAAAGTGCTTAATTTTTCTTTATTCTGCGTGCGATTGGAGAAGCAGCCTAAAAAGAGGATGCCAACAAGCATAGCTTGATAACTGCTGGAAATGAGCAGGAATGATCGCTTCAATGATTTTCAATCCTCTGGGTGTCAGTAGCAATACACTAGGCAAAGTGTTAATACTATATACTTTACACACAATGTATTATGAGTAGCTTATTAGTTGAAATGGGATTTGACGACTGGGATAATTTTTTTGTGTGTGATGAAGATGAATCTAGCTTATTTTTTTCCTGACTGTCTGTTTTGAAGTTTTAGAACACCCAAACCCCTAAATCCCTTGAACCTGAAGAATCCTGCTTCTCAAATGACACCACAAAGTCATATCAAGTACATACAATACAGAGTCCAACATAAGTAGCATCCAGGACGTCCCAAAACCCAGGAGAGAAAAACAAAATCTTGTGCTTCACGGTGGTAGAGGTTGAAATGTGAGGGGGCACTTCTTCTTGTTTTGAATTTCTGTTACTGGTGATCCTGGATCATTTATTGGTCAGCTGTAAGGGTTGAGAGGAGGGAGGGAGTGCAGAGCTCCAGCCCTGCCAGAGAGAGGAGATCTGGGCACAAATCAGGGACGGGGCAAGGGTTGATGGGTAAAATTGGCTCTGGGGACTCCAGAGGCCGGAGCACTTTCTCTCACCTGTATTCCCCAAAAGTGCAGTCATCTTCTTTCATGGGCTGGAACTCTGGGTCTGTATGTGCGTCCTCCTTCTCTTTGACTGGTGAGAGAAGAGGAGAGAATTTAAACAATGCAGCTTATGAAGCAGAGAAACCTGTGAGGGTGTCCTGTCACAGGACAGTATTTCTACCACACTGACACAATTTTTGTAACAAGATTTTGGCATTTTCTTGCAACCTGAGTGTCCTGTTTTACTAAGAAACCTTACAAATTTACTTTTCATATATTTTTCCCATAGATTTTGTGTGATTGCAAGTAATAACAACAATCATTTTGCGGTATACAATAAAGACATTATCTTTACACGGAGAAACCTTTCATGCGTTTATGGTGAGAATGGAAAAAAATGTCAATAAAACACAGAACAATATCGTAATGTAATTGTCTAGCGGCAAATAAAGAAATAAAGAGTGGGTTATACGAGTGTGCCTTTGAGGGTCTCTGTCTGACTGCTCACCTGGGTATTTCCCTCCTTTATTCCTCTGGATGAAGCAGATGATGAGGAGGATGAGGATCAGCAGGGCGATGGCACACATGAGGCCAATGAACCATCCCTGAGTGGCGATGTCCACCTGTCTGCTCGCCACAGCTGGCCAGAGGGGGAGAGGAACACTTCATTTAGGCCTGGATTTTATTTTCTCCATTTTAAAGGAAAGACCAAGTAAATAATTATGTGTTAAAACCAAGATATAACATGTAATAAGTTAGCGTTTAATGTGTTTTAGCGTTGTCCTAGTTCAAGTTAGAGATTTCAGTTTACGAGTGGACCATGATTGCTTATGGTTACAAATACGGGTTAGATTTAGGTTTGACCCAAATATAACTTTTGTTAGACAAATCTCTTAGATCGAGTTAATGGTGACTTTGAAGTCATTGAAACCACATTAGTGCTGAATGTAGATCAATCTTTGTCTCACAGGTGCACACAAAGACCGCCACGGACACACCGAAACATAGACATACACACAATTACACACAAACGGGTAGGTTTACAGGGTTATATTATGTTGGATATTATAGCACTAAACATATAGTATTTCACCTTTATATTAGAGTGAAATCCACTTTTCTAATTACCAAATCTACAAGACTGACTTGGTTATGCCGACGTTAAACCTAACAATCATGCACGCTGTATCTACATCACTACAGTACATGCCTTGCATACGGAGCGAACCCATGCTTGACTGGGTTCAACAACACAAACTAATACACACTCTACACACGACACAGTGCAAGGCCAGGCCAAGGTGGAGGCGACCGCCCAGGAACTGCCTCACCTGGTACCGTAACCACTAGCTCCTCAGAGTGGTGGAGCGGCTGGTCCTGGTGACCTTTGGCCACCAAACGCACCCTATAGGCAAGGCCCCCCTTTAAGCCCTTCAGCATAACGTTTTGAGAGCCGTTCACAAGCTCTTTCTGCCATTCCTCTTCCCCTTCACCTGCAGGAAGGACGGTCATGAAGAGAGGTTTGATGGAACGAGCACAACTTCAAATGAGCCACAGACGTCAGGACATCACTAGCTGCTTGATTAAAAAAACATCTACAAGAATGAAATTACACTACGGCCAACACTAACTGTTTTAACTGACTTTAACAGTTCAATCGTTAATTTAATCTATGTGAATGAGTTATTATAGAGGCCTTGGGAGCACAACAAACTATAATTTCACTCACTTCACAGCACATGTGTAGGATTTAGAAAAAAACGTAGGAACCTGCAACCAATTACAGAAATGTTACACCTCAAAAAGTTTAATAAGTCTTAATGGGGTAGTAAAAACTAAATTATTGTTCCCTGTGTTCAGTGTTAAATTGTTGTTTTCTCTGTTTGTTTTGAGTAATACCACACACAACATGGTTTTAAATGTCAGTCCATTACTTTGGTCCAGACTGAAATCATATCCTCATATCCACAGGATGGACTGAAACAGAGGATGATTCCTACTATTGTCAGTTATCACCTGCCTCTTTCCTGGCAAAGCCATGATGTGATTTTTAGTGAAATTTCTTTCCCTCTAGCTCCACCATCAGATCAAAATCTCAGATTATCCAAAACTTTATCGTCAATTCCAATAGCATCAGTTGTTTTAGCAAATATTAGCATGCTAGACGAGGATGGTGCAAAAAAATAGCACAGCATGGTGAACATGTCAGCATGCTAATGTTAGCATTAGTGGCTACAGCCTCACTGAGTCATGGCAGTAGCCTACACTTGTTTTCTGAATGCTGCACATGTGTTGTCAAATGGCTGATGCTGTTTTCATCATTTGCTTGTGTTTGGTCTGTTTGCATGTGTTCAATTCAGTGACACAGGGTTGAGCTCTCAGGGCCGCTCATCATAATGTGAGGAAGAGCTAAATGTGAAAAAGGTTTGATTTTCTACACAACTGGGATCTATGACCATGATATCTCCTTTATCTAATTCATTAGCAGTAGGTGTGAGAGAGCCATACTACAACAACATGGTGCTTGTCATCCTCACTGCAGGTGGATAAAAACAATGGAGAGCCCTTCAGTCAAAATCAATTGGCATAGCTGGAATGGTCGTGCTGCTTTTTGTGAAGTTTCTCTGCATAAGCTCCAGCAAGATTATCACGGGGAAATGCGCGCAACTCTAGTCAATAACAGCACTGGGTAATTAGCAATCCAATCACAGGCAGCCTTGTTTATCACATCTGGGTCCACATTGGCAGAAGCCAGCAGCAATATGACTGCCAATATTTCTATTCACCTGCACAAGCCAATAATGAAGTAGGGATCTCTTGCCACCTATGTGTAGAGCTAACACAAACAAAGACGCCGTGCTTACTGTTTTGCACTATGTATTCTACATAAATGTTTTTTCCCGGGCCCCAGTACTCCCAACTGATCAGGGCCCCGTCCTCTCCGACCGAGGAGCTAACGTTCCCAAACGGACTCACAGGCCGCGCTGAGTACACAAGAGAGAAGACAACCATCAAGATACGTCTGTTGATCACAGGACAATCCAATGACTGGCACTTAAATGTTGTAGTCTCTGACAATCACAGCCTTGTACCATAACAATGTCAAGTCAGGAGGAACCATGAGATGGGATGAGAGGTTTGAGGATTTCCTGTATACTACTGTACAGTAAGTATAGAGGGGTAAAGATTGCATAACACACAAGACACACACAAAAACACAACACGCTTTCCACAGGCAGGGACACGACAGACACTGAAGTCATAATACAAGCTGCACACAGATCACTGGCACGCCAAGCAAAGCCTCGCCATGCAGCGGGAAGCAGCATCAGCAACACGGAAGAAGTGAGAGGAGGTCAAAGTTGCCAGAGGCGCTTACAACAAATGTAGCCAAGTGCTTTGAAAAGACTTGTGTAACTTTATCACGTGACATTAAAAAGGCACACATCACACAACATCTTTATCGAACGTGGCTTTGAACTTCTCCAGCTTTGAACTCACTGGAGCGTTTTGGTGGGCAGCAGAATTTAAAAGAGGTAAGGGGGAAATTGCACAAATCATAAGGAGTTCATGCTCGTGGTGGGTTTCTTTGAACACAGAGAAACAACGGGACGGTGAGACATTCAGCTGGTCATGCTGTGTCATGCAAGAGTGAATGCAATGTGAAGTGATCGGTCTGAGGTTTCATAACAGCATGGGTCACCTTTTACAGCAATGTAACCGGATCACACGCATGTTCTACACTACAGGAACATGTGTGTGATCACTGGATGAAATAACTAAGTATGACATGTTTGTAAAATATCAAAAAATAAACTCAAAGTGCTATAGAATGATGTGCATTAAACTATACATTGAACAATTCACATACACAAGTAACATTACAACAATCTGACTCAACATTACATCACAGCTAACATCAATTATTTTTTCCATTTTACCACTAAATTGTCTGGTCTAGAAAATGTCAGAAAATTGCTTATTGTCTGCTTACCATTTCTAAAGTACAACATGATCAATGTAAAAGATTAAAGGGTTTCTGAGTTGTTGTCATCTTGTCAATTGGTTTTTGGTCGACTCATTTGTAATTAAGTGGTTGTTTCTGCACTACTTTACAGAGAGCACTCAACATCAGAACACCATACTTTACAACAAACTGCATTCTGGGGTCTGGGCGACAGTTTGTCAATGTGAACAATAAATCAAGACAGAGGGGCAGTTGTGTGTGAGTGTCCTTTCAAAATTACAACACAAGCCACAGCTCTCCTCTATCAGATCACACTTGATTTATGTAATGTTTGACCATCTGGCCTCCATTAGGTCTTACCATCATGTTTTTAATTTGAATATCTTTTTTAATTGCATTTTTATAAGCCAGCTTGTCCAAAAAAAATTCTTTTGACTTTTTAACCATTCTGATGAAGGTCAGATGGATGAAAACCAAAAAAAGCTTGTCCAAAAAAAATTCTTTTGACTTTTTAACCATTCTGATGAAGGTCAGATGGATGAAAACACTGAGTAAAGTATGGTGAACTGAAGAGCTACACTTCTGGACTTGGACTTAATGCAAAGTTTGGATCTTGTTATCTTGATGGTACAAAAAAAAACTCACATTCATCACCTTAAAGATAAGTGTATGTTTCCAGCTGCAGAAACAAGAATACTGTTTCAATCAGCTTCTTTTAGTCGTCTACTTTTGTTGACTTACCTTCATCCATGATGGTGGACGCTTCCTGAGAAATGGCTGGACCTTCTCCACTGACTGTTTTCGCGTTCAAATAAAACTTGTAGCGTGTGTTGTACTTGAGGTTGGGCAAAGTGATTGAGGTCTCATTGGCAAGCAGGGCCAGCTGCTCCTCTGGGCCCAGCTCATTGGAGTTATTGACTACAGGGCGGAGGCAGGTCGGGTGACAAGAAAAAACGGGATGGAAGGGGGTGGAAGTAGTAAAGGTAAGTTGAATGGAGGGGGAGCAGGGGGTCGTAGATGGGGTTTGAGTGTCAGCATGACAAAGGTGGAAATGAAAGCATTTGAAGCACGGGGGTGTAGGGTTCAGAAGGTGTAGAAGGTGGGAGTGACAAAAGTTGACTTGTTAATTTGTGTTGTAATTTAAGCAAAATGACTTGTTTGAAATGATTTTAGACTATTCTAACCCTTCATCGTTATTCCTATCTGCCTCATTATCCGACTTTGAACAGAATGGCAGTACAAGACATGAAGAAGAATGACAAAACTACAAACTACATGACAGAAGGTGACATTTAACACTGGGCTCACTGAGGCCTGAAGCTACGATTCATTACTTTAAAAGCCTCACCTGGCTGATACTTGAGGGTGTAGCCGGTGATGCGTCCATTACGCTCATGAGGAGGACTCCACTGAAGGGTTAAAGAGTCTGCGTTTGAGTTGGTGACCACCAGAGAAGTGGGCATCCCAGGTGCTGTGGGGGAAAAAAAACACCAGATCATGAAAGCAAAGCTACTGAAGGGTTACGTAATAATAATTATTTGAATCAATGACTGGAGGATTTTCAACCTTCACATAATAAAGTATAAATGAAGAGAAACCTGCAACACCCACACACTGAGAACCAACTCCCAGTCAACTTTTCTTTTCATATATCTTTAATGGTTTGCAGTGGGAGCATTTCATTTATTGATCAAATGCATTTCAAAGTTAAACAGAATTCACTTGTAAAGATAACATGAGCTGTCAAAAGATGCTGCGGCTGTGTTAAAAATGTAACCTACTTATTAAACACTGAAGGAAGGTCGGCTTTGTGATTTTCACCATAGATGGAAAAAATAATTATCATTTTTGAAATTCCTTTACAGTTCATAATATAACAGCAGACAGGTTAAAAAATGCAGTAGTCATGAAAAAGGAACGAAGAGGAATAGAAGACAGAAAAACAGACAGAGTGCATTTCTTCTCTTACCTCCCTCAGGTGTCTCAAACTTCTGGGTGGGGCTTGGGGGACCTTCTCCTTTGCCGTTAAAAACTCGTACATTAAAGGAGTAGAGACTGAAGGGGTGCAGACCGGGCAGCAGGCCGTGGCTGTGGTTGCCACTGAAGGTCAGGATCAGCTTCTCCATATGGTTGGGGTTGTGTTTGTGCAGGCTGCGCTCTCTCCAGTAGTACACCTACAAGATGCAGTTCAATTGTAGTGAGCATCGCGGTGTCTGGTGGTGGGATTGTTGCACATGGCACATTGCATGTCGACCTTTATACTGGACCTTATATCCTTTGAGATGTCCCCGGATGACTCTGTGAGGCACAGGGTCCCAGTGCACCTCTGCCAGGGTGCTGTTCACCACCAAAACCTGGACATTTTCTGGAGCTTCTGCGGGCACTGCACAACAGACAGGGAACACAACGAGAGTTAAATCCAACAGCCAAAACAATGAGTAAATGTTACATGTCAGACAGCCAAATGCATCAACTCAGGCTCTCGCACACAGTCCAAAAGAGTCGGCCTAACTCACAGTCCTCTCCAGAGTAGCCGTGGGCAATAGCGGGCTCGGGTCCAGCTCCGTGGTCGTTCACAGCCTGAACTTTCAGCTCATATGGAACAAATGTGGGCGTTCCAGAAACAACAAACTTGGAGTTGTTGGCCACGGTCACTGATGTCCAGTCAGTTTCCATTCCCTTCTGCCTCCACATTACTCTATAATGGAGCCCTGGAGCATTGGACTGGAAGCCTGTCAGCGGCTGCAGAAAAGAAAGTTTTCAGTGTTTTCAACTCAATTTTCAACAGAAAAGTTAAAGAGTTTTAAATCATGTCATTTATGATTGTGTTGGCAGATTAGAAAGTTGAAAATTTGAAAAGAATAAAGGAAAGTAGTGGTGGTAGGAGGAGGAGAAGTAGTCCCTGGACACCAGTAAATGCCTCAGGATTACAATGGATAGCCTTAGACAACTTTATTACCTTCCATGAGATTACAAGATTGTCACGTTCTGTTCCAAATCCCTGCACACCTGCTGGGTTTTCATCTGGAGCTGGAATAATTATTAATACAGACAAAATGAAACATTATCCAGCAGAAACCCTTCCAACGTTTCCCTGAGGCTCATTTCAGGATATTAAATTGTTTCTGAAATGAAGCATCCATCTTATATTAATATGTTTACTCAAAAAATTGCTGTAATTGTGACAGTGGATTCACTAGAGCTGAGTCTCTACCTGCAGGCTCTGTCTTGTACATCCTGGAGGGGAAGCTGGGGCGGCTGAAACCCACACCATTGTAGGCCACCACTCTGAAGGTGTAGTGGACATAGGGGGACAGTTTGAGGTGAGCCGTTGTCCTGGTCCCAGGGACCTCAGTAAGATTGTGCCAGTGACCTCGGTGGTGCAGTGCGTCTTCGTACTGGATCAGAAATTCTGTTTTTGAATTTGAAAGAAGAAAAAAAGAAAAGAAAAGAAAAGCACCATGCATAACTGAACAGTTGATACACAGCCTGATGTCATGATCACAACACTGGAACGAATGCCTTCGTGGTTTGTTTGGCGTCTGTTTCTCAAAAAGCAAAAGCTTTTGCCAAAATATGTCTAAATATGCTACTTCCAGCAGTGCAATGATGAGCGTTCACAACATGCTGACAACACTAACAGACAGTGGGGAGGTAACACATGCTGCACTAGTTGAACCAGACTCTTCTATGAATAGCTTGTTGTTTTTATACCATGAAAACTTGTCACCACCGAAATGCATCATTACCTCTGATTCAGACCTTCCAACTTCCTATGGATCTTTCTCTGAAACACAGCTTGGGTGTTTTCTTTCTTTTTTTTCTTTGCAATCTGTGAAACTGAATTATGATTTTGTTCACATGACTCCACACTCTGCCTGGGGGAGTCATCTAAATACAGAACATGTAATTAATTGTGTCCATAATGTTGCGACTCATCGTGATATGAATCTAGAAACAGTGGATTTACTGTTAGAAGACATAATAAAACTGTCCTCACATGTTACATGCCTCATGACTGAGCTGTGAAAATATGTGAAAATCAGTTGAGTGGCCCTTTTAAAACTGTTTCCCCCCTAATGGGTTAATGGGTTTGTGTACACCCAAACACAAAGCCTCAGATACAAAGAGGCTCCTACACACACACACACACACTTAAGACATACTCTGAATAGGACTGTTATGTTCATCCCCAGGGGTCCAAGTGAGCTGAACACTCCTCTTTTTCTGGTCCGTCAGCTCTAGGTCAGTTGGGGGGTCGGGTTGCTCTGGGGGGAGACGCATCACAAGGAGCAACATTAACACATTACACTGGGACAATATTCACAGTGATGTCCTATCACAGTTAAGGAGATGGAGGATCCATGCCATGACAAGATGAAGCAAAAACAAAACAGGTTTCATTCATTTGTTTCCATAAAATTATTACATAGTATGTTGTTTGAACCGAACACACCTTTTAAGTCACTCCTCTGTTTCTTTACATATCATTTTAAGTTATTTGATCTTCGATACACATGCAGACGCCACATCATGCATATGAAACGACTGATGCTCAGTCTGAGCATCTTCCATAATCATGCTGCATGAAATCGAGTCTCAGCCTCACCAGAGAAGCTAAATTGATGCTCATGTTTTGAAATTGCAGTGATAAAGTGAAATGCATGCTTTGAATAAATGAGTGATGAGCAAATGGTGCATTTGAAAATATCCCAAGTGCTGGAATGGAGAGATGTTTGCTTTATAAATTGTCTTCCCATTCAAGTGTGAGAGGAAATTGCTTCCCCTTATGCCTAAATGTTTAATTTTTGCATCAGTGGCTTAATGAATTCAAAATTACATAAATGAAAAAAGAAAAAAAAATAGGACTTGGGGGGAGTTGGGTAAAAAAAAGACAAACAAATCAACACTGGTAGATCAAAAAGGAAGAAAAAAAACATTCAAAATGATTTGTGATTGTCAAAAACAAACAGCATCTTCAGGCCATAGCATGCTTCACTGAACAGAAACATGAAGAACAACACAAGGCCAACGTCAGCAGGGCACATCTGGACGGCCGTGCGTGCTTGCAGGTTTACCGTATAAAACAGCTGGTGTTGGCGTGGCCTCTGCCGAGTGGGAGGGCAGGGGTGAAATGAGGAGTTTAGTGGTCAGTCAGCCAGAAGACAACAAGAAGATTATCTGGCTCGCTAAGAAGGCAACAGTTAAATATTCATGCCACTGACAGGATAGCTGATTAAATCCGCTCCAGCCCTCTTAAGTAAACTCTCAGGCAATTAACCTTGGAGAACTGAAATTCAATCTGCTGTGCTGGTTAAGTTATTGGACAGATTCACTTTTCTGTGAAGACCTGAGATGGAGAGGTTACACTTTAATCATTCCTGAGTTTTGTTTTACCAGTCAGTGAAAAATAGCTTCTGCAAAGCAGTACATACCAACAACAGTGAGTTCAGCACTGGCCGAGTCATGGTCCAGAGTGGTGTTCATGATGCAGGTGTATGTTCCCGCGTCGCTCTCCGTCACATCAGTGATGGTGAGGCTGTCAGAGTCTACAATCAATCTGTTGAAAAGAGCAGTTCATACAGACAGATCAGCACTTGCAGATTAAATATAATGATGAAGCTATTTCACTTGTTTTACCATCAGGTGGTCAAGATGACAATAAGCACCCAAGACAGTACAAGAAAGGGAACAAAAGGTCATTTTAGAAGGTTGGGACCTCAAGCAGAGCCAGGCTCAGGGTGGATGGGTGGCCGTCTGCCTCGACCGGAAAAAGGCCATAAACAAATACTAACTAGAACAGCTGATATAAAATGACAGCAAACACAAGGTTAATGGTCGGGAACGTGGGAAAGCATCTGACCTTTCGTCATCAGGCAGCTCTCCATCATCTTTGAGCCAGGTCATGGTGGGGATGAGCGATGGGTCGTGTTTCACCTTACACTCAAACACCACAGACCTGCCCCTCTGGACCTCTTTGTACTCGGGCTGCCTCAGGATACGGGTGGGTTCTGGTGGGACAGGAGGAAGGAGGTCAGGGACAGTCGAAATTCATTCTATACACCCTATCAGTATCCTGTTCTGCACACCTTGAGACTTAAATAGTTTATATTGTGATTCAACTAAAGGTGATTCTTCTTGATAGAAATCTATAGGATTGTTTTGATTAATACATGATTCATAACTCAATAAATTATTAAAAGGGACTGACAGCTGTCTATTTAAGCAATTAAGCAATTTATGGTATTTGTTCACTTTCTGAAAGTTTAATGAGAAGTGTGCACACCCTTCCTAACTACAAAAAGAAAATGAACAGGACTGATTGTTGAAATAAGATAACAATATAATTATAATCAACAATGAAATAATACAATAAAATCAAGAGAAGGACCACAATGAATTATTCTTGGTATAGCTGCTTTTGGCTGTTTTATACATTTGTTCAGTAAAGAAAAAATCAATTTGAGTGCCTTACATTAAACAACATCGATATACAGTGCATTGTATTACTCTGTCATTGTAAAATGGACTAGGCGTTCAATGTAGTTGTTCTTCAAGATGACTTGATGACAAGATGAAGTAATCTACAATTATAGAATCTGGAGCTCAGCTAATCATATAAAGAATCTCACAGAGGCATTGTTTTATTGTTTATGTAAGGCTGCCCAAGTTAAAATACAATGGTGCATTGTTGCTGTCACAAGCAGTTGTGGGATGACATTATCTCTTATCCTTTCACAAGTGAATCCTACGTTAAAGGAGATAAGACAGCGAGCATTGAAACTCCTTCCTCAGCATTTAGGGAAGTGGACCAACTCTTATCATGGCTGCCACTCAGATATGAAACAAGAAAAAAGAAGATTCTTTTGACCATTGTAAGATTTTTGGTTGAGAGGTTATGTGCTACATTGAAGAAGAAGAATGTGATTCAACTCCCACACATTTAAGTGATTCTTTTGAGAGTCATTCTCATTCTAAGCATCACACTGTGACAGTTTGTCAGTTACTCGTACACACAGAGATTTTCTGACCTTTGACCTCCAGGAAGACGTGATTCTCATAGATACCAAGCGTGTTTCTGGCCACGCAGATGTATTTGCCGCTGTTTCGAGTCTGAGCTATGTGGATCTCTAAAGTCCCGTTGTCATGGTGGATGTAGGGGTCTCCACCCAGGGTGCTGGACCGACTGTCTTTGAACCTGAGAGAAAAAAAGAGAGCGGGCGAACCACTGTGAGTGCTTGAAGCAACATAATTCCAGCGTCCCTCCATAAAAGTTCATTAACTCACCATGTAATTTCAGGGATGGGTGACCCAAAGGAGGCACAGTCTATCAGGGCCCGATGGTTTTTGATGACCTGGTAGACTTTGTTGGCTGGTGTCAGCACTCTGGGCGGCTCCACTGCAGTGAGGCAGCGGCGATTATTGACATGTTATTACACTCTAGAAATCAATGTAAATGGAAAACAGCATCCAAACACAAATGGATCCAGTGCAGTGAACTCACAGAGGACGTTGACAAAGGCGTTGGCCAGGAGGTAACCGT
Organism: Decapterus maruadsi; assembly: GCA_030347415.2. Classification (NCBI taxonomy): domain Eukaryota; kingdom Metazoa; phylum Chordata; class Actinopteri; order Carangiformes; family Carangidae; genus Decapterus; species Decapterus maruadsi. Next base: position 6,535,241 of record CM064893.1, read on the forward strand.
AGTCATTGGACACGTTACACTGGTAGACGCCGCTGGATGCCGTCTGCACATCGGTGAAGATGATGGTGTCGTCCTCCACCTTTCTGCTGAGGTCTCTGGGGGCGTCTGTTTGTGGATAACAGAGGGCTGTGAGAGTTACTCCGGCCTTGTGAAGTTTGGTGTAAGTCAATGAACATAACTATTGATGTGCGCTCTCATTCCTGCATCACACATTGGCTGCATTTCAAACTTCAGCTCTTTTTCAGTAGCAACCAAAACACGTCCGCAACATTCAGTACTGAAAGACAGATTCTGTGAGGGACGCTACTTTTTAGCCTTGTTTGTGTATTCATTATTTTACAAATTATAATTCTTTTAAACTGTGTTTAATTCGTAGAAGTTCTGGGAATTAAACATTTAGTATTCTGGGAAATATTCAGTTCATTTGGTTTTTTAAGGTAGATAAGAAAACAGATACCTCTCATATTTGTGCACTAACAACAAAGCTGCTACTAGTAACTAGTTATCTTGGAACTGGAAACAGGGGGAATCATCAAACACATGGAATATGTTCTTTGTTAAATCTTTAGGAAAACAAAATGTGGAAATAAAAAGTTGTACATTTAAAGCGGGTTGTGTGCAGGGAGTAATTTTTTTTGGTGGTCGCTGATAAAACATGAAAATAAGAGTTATTTCACAAAATGTTGAACTAATCCTTTAAAATAAAATAAGACCCGGACACAGCTTAGAGCTTTGTCTAACTTTATACGCAATACAGAAAAAACACCTTGCTATTATCACTGACTTCTTTTACTGGCACTATATTATAAAACTCAAAAGTGTAATGAGTGAGTAAATAAATAAAAGCGTATTTCATAATAGAATTAGATATTATAGTCAACTCATATGAAAAATGAAAAAACCGCCTTTACTGGAAATTCATTTTCAAAGCTGGTTGAGCTTTAGTTAGACAGAGCTGGTTGCACTCACTCTCTACGGGGATGCCATTCATTGCCCAGGTGACAGAGGGTTTGGGCGTGCCACTGGCCCTGCAGGTCAAAACACCGTTCTCTCCTGGAGCTAGGACAAGGTTCCTGGGAGGGCCGCCGATCCAATATGGAGCAGCTGAAAATAGAACAGGAGGCTAGAGAATTAATCACTGAGCACACTGCCCCTGTTGGCATCTGCGCATAAATCAATTATGAGACGGAGGGAGAGGGAGAGCGAAGTGACAGAAAAGAAGGAGCGACTGTGTCTCCGACAGGGAGGTCCGGCCCCCGATTGGACAGCGCGCGTTTCATCTCTGACACGCACCTTTGACACTGACGCGGATGGTGTGGTGCACCGTGCCGTGCCGATTCCTGGCGGTGCAGCGGTATTCTCCCGCGTCCGACTCCGACACGTTCACGATGCGCAGCGTCTTCTGGTAGTGGAGGAAGAACGTGCGCTTGGCGGGGAATTCGCCGCTCACTTTGGTCCAGGAGAGGTCAGGGGTGGGCCTGGATTCAAAGTGGAAGAGAGAGGGGGGAAAAGGCAGATAGATGTTGACACTGGAGCAGGTGGCCACTTGAGGCTCTTGGGACTGAAGTAATGGCTGATTCTTTCACTTACAGTCCCTCTGCAATGCACTCGACCTCCAGCACCTGTCCTCTCAACACCATCTTGGAACTGGAGGGGCCAGATGGGATGAGGAAGGCTGGCTTCCTCTCATCCACTGGGTCTTCTGTGGTCACACACAAACACACAGATGCACAAAGAAAGCTGTCACCATCTCTTCTGCATGAGTTCATCAGAGAGTGAGGATCTCAGTCCTTTCTGGCTCTGCTGTGGTTTATAAAAAAAAAAAGCTCTGCTCACAATTTTCTCATGTTATAATTACATGTTGTGTTCCTCCTCTAATAATATAGACTAAAATAAACTTATTCTAAAATTGAGAATTAATAAAGATACAAAGATCTGATTTCTATGACTGTGACTCATCAAAGAAGTAATCTGTGAAACTAAAGAAAATACTTAAATCTAGGTAAATCTTTATGATAATATTTAAACAAAGAGAGAAACTGAGCCATGACTAAAATGAAGCGAGATGAAAATAGCAGGTGACAGGGAGATAAACAGCTAGGAGTGCTCTAAAATTAGGCAGAGCAGGAGGGAAGAGTGATTTAAAGATGAGGATTACAGCTGTTTGTTTGACAGGTGAGGAAAGAGGAAAAATTATAACTAATCCTCACTTTAAGGAGTCGTGTTAGTATCAGATTGTTTAATGTGTTCAAATTGCCACCTTACTAATGTGTTTTTGTAGATATGTAGTTTGTGTATTTCACAGGTCTGCTCTGATTGTCAAAACTGTCCAGATGTCTCAGTTATGTAATGAGCTCAGGCGGCGCTGGAATCATCATGCAGTGCTAGTTGAAGCGGTTCATAGGAGGAAGTGAATAGATAGCAATGGGGGGTTTGAATGGACAGAGCAGGAATACAGGGGAATACAGAATTACCATGAGATTTTAGGTTTAAAGGTTAGTGTCAGTGGGTAACAGCTACAGTTCCTCTGTGTGGGGGTAAACACTAGAGGGTGCCAAATCCCACCCCAAAATACACCAGAGTGATTATAGGAAGCCTCGGGGTTGTCAGGATGAAGGGTTAGTGTTAGTGGGTGAGAGCCAGAGTTCGGAGCACTAGGTTGAGGGGAGTAAACACTAGGGGATGCCAAAACTCACCACTAAATAAATCAGTGTCATTGTAAAAAGCTGCCATTGTGTCATTGATTGCATCCACTGTAACACAACAGAAAAATTGCACACGCCACAAGTTGAAATCATTAGAACAAAAAAAACAAACACATGCAACATGAAATTAAAACTGACAGAAGTAAACTTGAAATCGTTTTGAAATTAAGGAGCCACCGTCACAAGACTCTTGTGGGAACACAGCCTGTCGTCACGTCGACAACAAACACAGGACTGAATGAGAGTGGTCTTTGTTGTTGTGAGTGCAGACGTTTCACACAAGAAATACGACGAGCGCCGGCTTGGCAGAGCGCGCGGGGCGTCGTGAGAGAGAGCGCTGACAATATGTCTTTTCAGTGGGATGACGACCACTGGCGTCTCTCAGGATGGGATTAGAGATAGGAAACGCTGTCTCCCTCCTACACAGCCGAGTTTGAACATACTACTGTAATTGAACCGTCTCGCACAAACACTCGCACACACCATATACACACATACACGTACGCAAGCGCTCTATTCGTCTCAGTCATGCTACCTCATTACACCTTCTGTGGATTTGGGTGCTTTCTTCAGCTCGCGCAGAGTCAGACTTACGGTTAAGGACCTTGACGGTGATGGGTTGTTTCTGCTGGATGGTTTGTGTGTGTGGGAAGCGGGCGTAGCAGATGTAGTCGTTCCTGGAATCCTCCCGGAGCACATTAGAAAAGTAAAGGTCTCCGTTCAGGGACTGGGACACCCTGGCGCTCTGAGGCAGCCTCTGGAAGTCTGAAATGTACAGCAATTTAAAAAATATTCTCATGTGTCCGGTAGTTTAAATAAGTACTTGTTAAAGCTGCATGTCCTGCCTTCTTTTAAAGAGCAGTTCATCCAATTTAGAGAAAGATTTGGAGAATTTCTGCCTGAAGAAAAAGCCCCATGATTTCAAAGTATCCTCGGAACTATCTGAGGTAAGAGAAACTATTTCAGAAAAGCAATGTGCTGGTTAAATTGATGAGTAAAAACCACAAGTGCAACTTTAATAACTTCCATTTGTCTCCAGGCATAAATCTCAGAGACAGAAATGTTAAAACCTGAAGAAATGAACCCAAACTGCTGCTGACTAGACAATCTCATCACCAGGTCCACTCTGTGTCTTTCATCAGTGCACAATCTTCCTCAGCAGGTGCAGCTGCACAGGTCTGATGAAGAAGTGGATACGATACAATGAAAAGCTACTTAGTGAAGCAGCTATTGAGGTCGACTTTGCAGCTGCAGAAGTTTTAATTTCAATTTCTGAGCCAATGTGGGGAAAAGTTTTTAACTTGCTAAGAAAAATTGAAGTTAGATGATCTAGTTTTTTGTGTGATGGATCAAAAGCTGTAGAGAAGACACTGGATTGTCTGAACTGTGGTGTGGTGTTGTCAACTAAAGCTCAGTCTGTGTCGTTACATTTGGCGTGCTGATAGACTCAGATCTGACCTTCAACAGCCATAATCAGTCACCAAAACAGCATTTTATCAACTGAAGAACATATTCAGAATGAAGGGTGTTACAGTATGTCCCAAACAGAGACATGCTTTCATCTCCAATAGACTCGACTACTGTAACGGTCTTCTGACTGGACTCAAAAAAGTATCAAACAGCTGCAGCTCATTCAGATCGCTGCAGATCAAGTTTTAACCAGAACAAAGAGATCAGAGCACATCACCCCAGTTCTCAAGACCTTAACATTGGCTCCCAGTCAGCTACAGAATAGATTTTAAAGTTCTACTGGTCTACAAATCACTGAATGGTTTTGGTCCAGAATACATGAATGATATAGTAGACTAGAGTATAAACCCAGAAGAGCTCTGAAATCTACTGACTCAGGTCAGATTAATGTTCACTATTTTTTTTTTTAATTACAAAAAATTGTTTGTTTTAATGCTATTCTTTTTAAATGGTTTGTCTTTCTATAAAGCATATTGAGCTGCCTTGGTATGTAATGTGCTATATAAATAAAGATGCCTTGCCTTACATTTAAAAGTGTTTATATAAAGTGATCAATTATGGTGTGCACGTTCAACTAAAAAGAAATCAATCTTCCATGAATAAAGTGCTCACTATTGTCCATCCAGAATATTATGGGAGGTGGCAAGCCAGCAGGGGGTTGGCACGGCAGCACCAAGGACACGCCCTCCTGAACGACGATTGGCTTGATTTTCTCCTTTGACCACAAGGGAGACCCTGGATTGGTTGGGAGAAGAAAAAGAAAAGAGACACACATCAGTGGAAGAGGAGTGTCATAACCTGAAGGCTGCTAATGGACTGTCGCTGACGTGATGACAGAGGTGACGAGGCGAGGTAAGAGGGACGGTGCCTGACTGAATGACAATATGCTGGAGGAAAAATACAGAGGGATGTTCGGCTCTGTCCACAGCCAGAGCCTGCACAGTAAAACATGCTGCTTTCTGCATGCACCTTTACCTTTCAGGAGCGCGCTTAAGATGGACAATGCAACTTAATTGTTGGAAAAAGAAAAAGAAATGAATTGGTTTAACATGTTGTGAGATATGAATGGTATTAAAACGGTGGAGGAAAAGAAACAATGAGATCTAATGACAAACTGATTGGAGACTCACTTGACTGTCGGACGACTATGTTGTGGGAGACCGCGGTTCCATGTTTGTTTCTCGCTGTGCACTGGTACACTCCCTCGTAAAAATCAGCCTTCTCCTTGCTGATGTCCACCACCAGGGTCCCAGAGTGGGCCTTCATGTTCACATTGGTGTCTTGGTCGACGTCAAAGTGGACCCCGTTTTTAGTCCAGGAGAAACTGAGCAAAAGAAAGAAATAGAAAAAAGAGGGTCAACAGCTAATAATCCCTGAAAAGTGGTCGATCATCAAATTTTAATCATCAATCTGAGTCCCATTGAATCTGATCACACTGTTACTGATGAAGCAGATGTGTTTTAACCTTGTAATAAATGAGGTTAAAACTTTTCAGGGATTTTAAAAGAGCTTTTTAAAAGAGTTCCTCAGATACTAAACCCTTATCGGTTTACTTGCTTTTAGAGTAAGAGCAGGTTAAGAGCTATGAGATGTACAGTACAGTATTTTGCCAATGAGTTGAATACAAACACTGTGTGGGCTTGTGTTGGTGCCAGCAAATTAATGAGGTGTTACACTCAGATAAATAAGGGAAGGATGGTGGGATAATTTGGAGCAAAGGAATCAAATTAGCTCACACTGACCTCTGGCAAGGATAGTGTGTACTGGAAAGGAAATATTCTATATTTATTACAAAGTTTGTGTATATCCGTCACACTTTAGGATTTCTGGAGGGCTGCTGTCAGCTGAGGCCTCTTACTGAAAATTTGATAGGTGGGTGTTGAATCCACACCTGGAATATGTTTTTCTTCTTCTAACAGCATCGCAAATGTGAAATCACAGTCCACAGATTCCTACCTGGGATGAGGCTTCCCCTTGGCATCGCAGTGGATTATAATGTTCTCCCGTGGGTCTACGATGTAATCCTTGGGGGACTGGTGAGTTATGGTCGGCGGCTGCGGCACTAAAGGCGATCAGAAAGAGAACGATATTTAATCATGACCTCCACTGCATCGCTAAGCTGTTTTTTGTGTTGCAGTATTGACCACACAAGCAGTCGCTGATACCAGCCACATGCAGACTTACCACACCGGCTCAAACACACGGCAGTTTGCTGACAGGCACAAAAAACATTCCTCTGAGAGCACGTACAGCAGCAAAAAAAAAAAAGGCATGCAGACTGCTCAGGTACGTTTTACTTTATTATAATGATCCGATGCTTTAATGTATTCCTGCCAGCACTGGGGAGATAACTAATGGACTATGACAGAACAAATGACATAAGAACTCATGCTGTCTGCAATATGGCTCTATGAAAAAGGCTCTACTGCTGCAGGAGCACACAACAAAACAGCAAAAAAACAACAACTTAGAGATCAATGCATGCGATATATTCCACTCCAAACCACACTCAGCATCTTATAACATAAAACAGACAAAATCTAATACAAAATATAGCCATAAAGCAAAATATAAACCTCAGTGCACAACAGAAAAGAAAAAAGAAAAAAAACGGCGAACACAACCTCTGCAGTGAATTCACACGGTTTGACACTTACATCCTTCCAGAACTTTTGTGTTTTCCCCAAGAATCAGCAAACAAGAAAGAAAAATTGTGACAGTAAAGAGAACCAGACATTAGTGGGGAAAAATCTCTTCCTGCATTATTTATGCTTCAGAACAAGCTCTGGACAAGGCCAGTTCCCACATGAGCAATGCCTGTCTCCAGTGATGAACAGCTCCAACCAAGAAATAGAAGATGAAGGTCAGTCTGGAAAGCTCTTTGCTTTTCCACATCAGACGCAGCCAGAATTATTGTGTCTAACTGTTGCTTTATGAAACCAATTCTACAGTTGGTGTTTATGTTGACTCATGAGAAAACAGGACTACAGGATTTACTTATAGAGGGTAGTTCATAATATACACAGAAAAATGCGTGTTTGTATCAATTTCAAGCTCATATAAATTTCATTTAATTTATGGTTCCATCTTCGCATATGCATTTATTTGCCATACACAATGTTGAATTGAATTTTGTTGTTATTTTCAATGATAACTCTGATGCTACCACAAAGACGGTTTCATCAACCATATTTTCTAATGACTGTGTTGAATCTAATGTCAATATAATAAAAGACACAGCTTGAATCTCATGTTGAGTTTGTATGTTAAAATAAAACAGCAAATCCTCAATTCAGAATTCAATTTCCTGCCAATCAACTCATACATTTACTGCAACAAGATAAAAAAAAAAACCCTGACTCCTGTCATCAGTCTGTTCTCTGTCTTGGATTTGAATGTGCTGCTGTGTGGTGTGTCCATCATCTGTTGCCTTCACACATCATCTTAATCCAATAATGGTCTGAGTGGGACCTCCTAGTCCCGCCCCCATCAACCATCATCTGTTGCCTTACGGTGTCCCATTAACAGCACCAGCAGCGCTATGTCCATCCTCCTCCTCTCCATCATCGGCGTGTGATGTGTAAGGTCTGCCCCCTGATGCGGCGACGTCCCGCCTCTCCGCCCGGTCACACGGTCTGAGGACACGTGCGCACTCTACAACTGTGAAAGACAGAAGGAGAAAGAGACACAGAAGTGTCAGAGATGAGAGAGTAAAAGCTGCAGCATAGATTACTGAGCTGAAGAGCGCGTATAGTTACTGAGGCCATCAATCATAATACTGAGTTTGTTCCATTTTGTATCCATCAGCTGCTGAGAGACAGACAAAGGGAGAATGAGCGAGACAGACACATATAGCTCTGGCCACAGATCGATGTTCGTTGCCATGCAGTGCAGTTTGCTGGAAGCTATCTTTTTGATCTAGTGCAGTCCAACGGGGACCGACGCGGCCCACATGGGCTCATTTTGCTCAGCTAATCACTGCCACGGCCATGATGCCATTAGGCTTCTCTGCCATATCGATCACATCAGCCCGGCAGATGACAAGCCAAGGGACAAGACGGAGGGTGGGGGGGGGGACGCACACACTTCACTTTCCGTTCCCCTCTCAGCTTTATCTGACTGACTGAATGACTGACTCACTGAGCCAGAAGCAAACTGACCTGCAATTAGGTCACATTTCAGACCACGAACCATCATGCTTTCATGGGATGTCATGTTGCGGTGGGATCCATCACAAGTGATGGAGCACATCTTCCATTTCTGACGTCTGGTCCAGTGGGGACAGACGGTAAAAAGTTCAACAGGGTGTTCAGGTTCAAGTGAGGAGACTTGTTCGCGGGTTGGATCAGACTAACTGGTCATTGATTAACTGTTAATGAAGTGGGGATTTTCTTTTAATACAGCTTAGACGGTAGACACACACGGGGGAACAGACAGGAAACCAAAGCTGAAATGTGTGTATCATATGAAGCATAGTGATTTTCTTTCCCCTTGTTGCCAGGCAGCTTGAGTGCTGCCTTATCACACCTTCATCCAAGCAGAAGCAATTAAACCAAGCGTTTAGAATAATCGCCGTCATGGTCATCAAAACCAGACGATAACTCAAGCTTCAGAGAATAATACCGACCGCTGAGTTAAAATGACTTTGCTCATTGAATTTATATTCAACTGCATAATTCAGCGCTGCCACAATGAAATGATCAGTGTTATTCATTATTTTTATGTGCATGTGGATGGATAAAAAAAAAGGAGGGAACGGAAACAGGAGAAGACGTGTTCTGTCTTTTAACAACAGCAGTCTGACCTGTTTTTTTTTTTTTATCTTGCTCTCCTGCCTGTCTCACCCAAGGCATCCTCTGGCACAGTATTAAAATGTCACAGCTTAATTTAGAGCCCAGGCAGACTAATTTGCTGCGTTATCACAACACCGCACGATCAAATTTGGGACATTACTGTATGAAAGAATCAAATCAAGCAGCATTTTGTAGGTGTAGCTGCGTGTACCGGCCTCCTGCCTTTTGGGTGTGGGCTGGGTCAGATGAGGTGGTGGAAGCCGTGTCTGGGACTATGGGCCAGACCGCGAGGCAGTCAGGCCCTGACCCGCTCCTCTCTGGGGAAGTGATAGATTTGTTAGTGTTGCCCTGCAGTCATGATTCAGTACCGGCCCCAGAGCTGGCGTCTGGTAGCATGGGAAGAGGCCTATAGGCTAACGTCTGCTGCCCCGAGCTCCCACCATGTTTCTCTAGGGAGAGTCTGTATTATTCGCCCAGGGCACCCAATCACGCTGCTGTGTACACCATCAGGCAGCTCCATCTCGGGGTCTGACATACAAAGATCCAGGGTTGGGGGGTTGAGGGGGGGGGTGAGCGGTGGGATTTCATCAAGTTAATTTGCAGGCTACAGGCTGAGGCAGAGATGCTGAGGCTGGCTCTGAGTAGAAAAGCTGCATCAGACTCTCACCTTCAATTTGTTATATCAAAAATTCATCATGAGCTGTCACTTATCCAAAATCCATCCAAAATGAGCAACATATTATGCTGTGATAATTTCTCACCTCCAATCCTCCTTTCAAAACTTTGTCACTGTGAACAAATCTAACAAAACAAACTATAGTAATTTCGAAATTAACATTTATATAAATAGATGAAGTACGGCCTGAACTTGGCAATGCACAGTCTCAGGCCTGTGACAGTGAGAGAATAAATGTGTTAATTATACATTTTACGGTGAATCCCCAAACGCCTGATGATTCTTATCTGGAAAGGAGCCAGCTCTTCATTCAGGATTCATTTCCCAATTTAATGAGGTGTAGCAGCTCAGCTCCAGCCGGTCAGCATGTGTGTGTGTCTTTGTGTGCGTACTGTATATGTGCGCTGGTATTTGTTTGTTTGTGGGCACTATAATTATCCCTCTGAGCTGCAGTGATACAGGCCGAGCCCTCACATCCCTCTCAAGTGGGGGCCCTAAAGACGATGAACCAGCCACTGGGGCTTTGAACTCCTCACATCCTGAGTGAATGGTGATCATAAAAATGATGAGAAATAGCCCGATTTCTAGCTATTCATGTAAAGATGTCGAGAATTCATGTTCTGAATTCTAAGACCTTCACTTTAGCTATAAGGCAAAAGCTTGCATAATGAATACACTACAGCCCTGCGATTCAAAGCCCACATCTTATGCAGAATACAATTCTTTGCGGGGACACACAATCAGAAGATATTCATCATTATTGTTGGGCCCTTCTATGCATCTTGTGCTGACAGAACTGGAAAAGCCAAAGTCAATAAAGCTCATTTCAGTGCAGGCTGCTGAGGCCAAGATAAAACCAAGGCTCTGTTTGGGGTGCTGTGCCAGGAGCTGTCAGGCGGCGGATAAAAATCGAACAGTAAATGGTCTCTTAGAGAGAAACACGACAGGTTGGGAAGGACACTTCCAGTGAGGATTTTTAGCTATTTTTCAAAACAGATGTGGTCAAAAGGATAATAAACTGAGGTGCTGTCTCACGCAGAAAAGTCAATACAATAGTGACTAAAGACACTGCCTCATGAAGACAACTTCAAGTGTACTTGCTGGACCGTGAAGTGATTTTACCAGGGAAAGCTCGAGCTCCTTAAACCTGCAGCAACTGATTTTTTTGTGCCACACGAGGGCAGCGGATACAAATTGTACAAACATACATTGCATTCTCACCCCCTGCTGGTAATTGGCTACGCAAAATATGTTGCTTTAATTATCGCCCTTTTTCTCAGTTGAGCCATGTTGGGGCTGATTGGTGGAAAACGAAATCTATAAAACCAACAGGGATCCCAGCCTAGAGACTCTCTCCGCGGTTTTCCAGCCACAGCTGTGGTAGCCGTGTCCAGGGTTTTAGTTTCTTTGTTTTGACTGATGGATCATTTGATCTGTGGTTAGAGCTGGATTTAGAGGGAAGACACCAAATCCTATGAGCCATTGTGGGTGGTTCTTGTGTCTTCCCTTCTTGTGTTGTTTTCTCTTTTTGTTGTTGTGTTGCCGGATAGAGTCAGTCAAACTTCTTGTTTGGTTCTGGCTCAGTTTGGAGACTTCAATTTTACATAAAAATCTCTCAGATCACATATCCCTATGATTTAAAGGGATAGTTCAACATTTCGGCAAATTGTCCCATTGCCAATATCCCTATAATCATAGCAGTAGGTTTGTTACCTTTAATTGTTGGTGCAAGCTATTTTTAGAACAGGGGAGCAGAGCCGCGAGCTGCTCAGAGCTACACTACGAAATCCCATTAGCCTCTATGGCGTAGATCTGAGCAGCTCGCGCCTCTGCTCTGCTGTTCTAAAAACAACATGCACCGACAATTAACAGTAAAGAACTTACTCCTAAAACTATGGGGATTATGCCAATGGGCCAATTTGCCAAAATGTGAAACTATCCCTTTAAGTAGATAAGTAGAACATTGACTCATCTTTTAGCTCTGGTTTTGGTCTCCACCCAATCCTGAGGACAGCATCTGACTCTAACTATTCACCAGCTAGTTGCCAACTGTCTCCGCCATGACACATAGTGATGTGTTTTTGCTTTCATTGAATCAACCCTACTGCATTAGCGTGACACAATAAATTCACTCAACTTCCTAATGCTATCCAGTGGTTCAGAAATTGATGAAAGTTAATGGCTGTTTGAAATGGGTGGAAAACACAAACTTGAAACACAATAGTGCAGTTAGCTATGATGCTAAAGAATTGCATTAAAAGAGGCCGACGTGAGCAAAATCACTGTTAAGGACCTTTAAATGCCAGTACACAAGCTGACTAGTTGCATTTCTGCAGAGGCAAACAATGTCAGCACAGTGAAAGGCTGTGACGTTAATTACTGTCTACAACTACATGAGACCACCTTCACTCGGGACCTGCCGCTATTCTCTCCGCTCATTTTGTCCGTGGAGAAAACACTCAGCACTTGTGTAAAAGCTGCATTGAGCTGTCTGGCCTCTCATTCAGCCAGCCTCTTCAATTACTCCATTGTCATTTTCCCATGGCCAGCTACTTCGCCATCCCAAAACTAATTGGTTTTGTGCACATGTCGGAGACATAACACATGGGCAAAGACACATTCATGCACACTGGCTACGGAACGTGCGGGTCAGGACACGTCTCAGCACACAGATGGAGCTGACAGGGGCACGAGCACCGAGCACTGAAACACTCCAGTAGCATTCAGCACTGCAGGAGGAAAAAGAGCCCCACTGAATCTCCCTTACAGCATCAGATAATACTACACCATATGCTTTATGCTAACCACTACAAAAGATATTGTCTCTGCCAAACAATAGTGATGCAACACTGCAACACGAAGAGAATCGCTGCTGTTGCGTCAGTGGCTTACAGTTTTCACATCTATGATGAAAGACAAGTCTCTCATGCAGGCACCCTAATTAACTCCTATAATCAGTGCTATTGATGGCTCAGGCAATCAGGGGTTTGTGAGCCTCGGTATGGCCTTAATGGAGCAGCGGGGATCCCCTACAGACGGTTGAAAGTGGGGGTATAATGATGAGAATGGCTCGGCAGTCAGGAAGGTGGTGATGAGAAAACGGATACGGTTGGAGGGGTTTATTTTTCGGAGGCTGCCGGCTTCTCCCACTGCAGCTCAGGATGTCTCTGCCTGCCATTCACACCCTGGGCTGCATCCCATTTCTCTGTGCCATTAAAACAGCTACGGGGGGAGTGTGAGGGTTGCTTCCGAAGGCCCTGCTGTAGGAAACAGACGAGCAGTCCTTCAGGCAAAGTTTTCGAAAGTCACAATTGTACAGGATTTGAGCATTAAACGGAGTTATCACTAATAGTCCTCCAGTGTCCTCTGCTTAAAACAAAAGCTGAAAGAAACATCCAGCAGCTGTCTTTAATTGCTTTATGGATTCACAGCTAATGTAGTGGACAGGCATTAGCAGCGAACTATAGCTATTATGTATGAGGTTGAATGTTCACTGGCTTTGACTAATACCTCTCACAGGCCTATTATCTGCAGCTACAGGATCACAATGGAAATCCTGCGCGCCGGCATCAGCGTGCGTTTCCCATAATCTTCTCATTAGCTTTTATAATTGGGGATCGTATGCAAATAATTGGTGTGGTTAACATATGAATTGGGGTCCTGTTGTTACAAACCCCACAGTTCAAAAACAAAGTGAGGATCTTTGATTCATCTCCTCCACTGTACATGTGGTGTTGTTTATATCCTCTTTTCTCTTGTCTGATTAATACTGTAAGCTCTGATTACTGGATACATGACTCATATTATAATTTATACATCTAAGCTTTGACGTTAACTGAAAACAAACCCTCATCTACTGTATGACGGACTCAAGAGATGGTCCATTAGTTTACATGTGTCGCAAACCTAAAATCTAAATTGGGCTTAGAGATGACATGTTTTTTGGTCTGAGTTACAAACTAGCAGTGTGGATTTTTAAAAAAACAAAAAAACATGGGAATTCACCAGGCAGGAAGAGTGAATAAGTGAATAATAAGTGTTAACAAGTTGCACTGGGAAATTGTAGACTCTGGTGTTGTTGGATCTTGATCCACAATAGGTTTTTCAAAACTGTCTGAGCTAAGTCTGCAAACTTTATGAAAGTTTAATATCACAGCTCTTTATCCCTTCATATATGCGTCGCTCTGTTTCCAATACTCCCAGCTATCATTCCACCACAGCTCTTAATGCAAATCGGCATCAGCTACTAATGCAACGTGTCCGGCAATTTGTTTGGTCCTCCTCCTTTCACATTGGCATTCAAAAAGCTTCCTCCCCGTGCACGCCAAAAACACTCTGGGATTTTGCTTTCTGTCCCCTCTGCCCAAATGCTAATCACCGCCGGCGCCGACACTTCTAAAGGGGAGGGAGGGGGGTCTTTTTAGCATGCAGATGGAAGCAGCGCATCAAGATGAGATACAAGTGTTACGAAGGAAATCCCAGCCCTGTTCAATCTGAATGGAACTGAAAGGTGTTTTGCTTTCATCTCATCACCGCAACCAGCTAAATATAACATACTGTATAGTCGGTGAGACACATCTTCACCGCATTGGTATGGGCGCATGAAAGCCTTTCTCTCTCCTTAGGATAATTGCTGATGGCAAATTGAAGGTCTTTCGATTTCTCCACAGCCTCGCGATGTAATAACTGTTTAAACCATTAATTAATAAAAGTAGCAATGGCAGCGAGGTTGCAGGAAGTTAAGTCTCCAAAGTACATTTGTACACTTGTCTGACACCTGACTTGTACAGTAGCTCATTACTGGAGAATTAAGGGAGCTGGGAGGGGCGTCTCTAAAAAGCATTCATTAAAATGAGATCAGGAGAGGAAGCACAGGGCTGAATGAGCAACTGTAGATGTGAACTTGACCTTTATTTGATAGCTGATCCCCACACTGTAATTACTGCTTAAGAGAGGATGCTTCAATATCCTCTAGCAGTGCTGCTCATGTATGTGTGTGAATTCATACTCCATTTCAGTCATTTGCATCTTCCTTGTTTATATGAGTTCACAGTGGATGGGTCAGTGTAGGATGGCACACACATTGAGGATGGATCTTGAAAGCGCTCGCCCCGGCCACATGAGAGTGCTATGGGTGAGGCCATTCATATGCTGAGCAGAGGTTCATTATCATGAGCAAAAGCAGGAGAGTGGGAGGAATGCATGTCGACTGGCTTTCTGAATAGCTAAAAGGACTCTCAAAATCCTTGGCATACAACATCACAAGACACACTTTAGCTACAGAAACATAACAGCTTTGAGAAAGTAATCAACATAAAACCAATCTGCTGTGGGAGGACAAGCAAATCCTTTGAGACAGTAGACAGAAACCTTCATGCATGTGTGGAAACAGAGACAAACGCTGTTCTTATAGTTGTACAATATAAGCCATCAGGCCTCATAGTTTAGCAAATGAAAGAAAATGTTTTATTGCTAAATATAGGGACTCTCCAATAGACTTTCAAGCAGAGCGGACCCACTCAAAATTGCTCTCTAAAAGGGCACTCTGTATCCATGGCAATCTCCCTGGAGCTTTTAGATCTCCATGCTGACAAAAAGATGTCAACCCTCTCATCAAACGCCGGCATATAGACAAAAAAAAACAGAGGGACAAAGATGCCCAGACCCATTTGTCATCTCATAAGTAACCTTGGAGAGAAACTGTACGCTTGACATCTGCTCAGCTCTAAAAAACGTCTCAACCTCCTACAAGCTCAACAAAAGAGGTATGATTACAATCTCAGTTTGCCGCCGTGTCTGCACCGGATGGCTTACTCCACGTGTGAAGGGTCTCTCAAGATGGGGCCAATATGTGGAGTTTACTTTAAGCTTAGTGGTGCAACAAAAAGAGTCTGCGTGAGACAGGCAGTGCAGGAAATGTTCACCTCAAGCACACAAAAACCAGCAGCAGCGATGTTTTGCACCAAATGAATCCCAGTGGGCCATGTCAGCCAAGGTAACACACAGAAACAGTGTTTATATGTGATTGCTCCCAGTCAACAGTTAATGCAACCGGGTCTTTCTAGAAAAGCGCTGCTCTATAATACACACTCTACTGGTGGAATTTGAATTGTGCTGATACAGTACAGGCAGGCACGGAGCGATGGGTCATTTAGAGCTATGTGCACTTTGTATGGTACCATTCAGTCTAGCAAAATCTGCCGACAACATCAGATAACAAAGCGTGAACACTGACTGTGCAGTGGAACAATCTGTTACCACTGCATGTTACCAGAACATGTCATTTGCCAGTGAGAAAGTAGCAGGTGGACGGAGGCATTGAGGTCGAGTCCATGTCAGAACCCCCAATCATAGGATTCAAAAGAGAATTCATGAATGTTACATAAATCAAACTGGACAACCTCTTAATAACACACTGTGATTAAAAGAACATGCTTAATTAAGACAAGACCTTCAGTTTACAGCCAAACTAGTGCTATTGTGAGCTAGATGCTAACATAAGAATGCTACAAATGAGATAAAACTTTATCCTCAATTTGCTCTAAATGGAAATTTGTCTTTGACAACAAAAAATATCGAAAAAATACACAAAAGCCAATGTTGATGTTTAGCGTTCTTAGCGTTTAGCATTGTTTAGTTTTGCAGTTGTTGTACAAACTCACATGGTAGCCTACTTTGAAACATTTCACCACATTTCGCCTCAGTGGTGAAAAGTGAGAGAAGTTAGAGGATCAAAGGAGAATTCCGGTCATTTTCTAATGGTCTACTGTACAGCTCTAGGTCCGCGAGGGCGACCATAGGAAAAAATCTGAGAAAAATATGTGCAGACTGACTCTTCCTGCTAGACAAAAACATGAGGAAAACATAGATTTAGGAGGAAAAAAGTGATTTTTGATGGGAAAAAATCAGTATATTCATGTTGATGCTTTTTTCCTCATCCAAAATATTTTTTTTCCCTCTTAAATCCATGTTTTCCTCGCGTTTTTGTCTTTGATGATATGGAAACAGTCCCGAGCTCGAGTAAAAGCTACAGAGGTACGTGATAAAAACACATGTGAACACTGCTTGCTCATATTAGGAACTGGTGGATGTTACAAAGCATTTGTGGTGATACTTTGAGCATTATATAGAGGCCAGAGTCAGGGTTAGAAGAACTGCCCCCATTACTTTTTTGAGCGCTAGGTCTGGTCTGCACATATTTTTCTCAGATTTTTCCTCCTTTAAGTTCCACTTATTGGAGACACCAGGAACTGGAGTCTTTGGGAGGAAGGCCTACATGTAAAATAAAATAAAATAAAATCTTCCTGTATTGTTGTTTCATATGTTTCAGTTTCCAAACACCAACACTGCCATCCCTTCACCCATGCTGTTGACACGGCTAAAAAAAGAGCAAATTGTACAGCTCCAGCAACATCAGATAAGAAGGCGTGTAGACCTGAGTGCATGGCGCAACAATTTGTTACCACTGTGTTACTCGAACATGTAATTTAGCAGTGAGAAAGTAGCGGTGAGAAAATCCCCAGCAGGTGGACAGAGGCAGAGGGGTCTAGTGTTATTGAGTGCCACCTCCACATTCACAACGTACCACAATAGGCCTCTCCTGCCGCTCCCCTCCTCCTCCTCCTGCAGCCCCTTCCACTCCACCCCACCTGTGTCTGTGAAAGGTCAGCGCAGAGGAGGGTCCTCACCCCCTCCCTGAACCCACAGCTCCCACTCCACAATCATCCCCAACACTGGAGCCCAGTGCCAGGAAACGCAATCAAAGAGGGGCTTCAGAGGGCTCCAGACCTCTCAAAACCCCGCATTGTCTCCAGAAGGCTTCCCCACACCGTGGCCGGTCTATATGTAACACTGTAAGAGGAGTTGCTCATTACTGCCCGTCCCCGGTTCCACTTTGTCTCCTTTGTGTAGCTGACAGAAGAATCCAGTTGCCTAGCCTGGCCAATAAAAGAGAGTGCAGTTACGTAAAAAAAAAAAAAAGAAAAAAAGAAAAGAAAAAGAAAGAAAGAAAATGAGAAAAGGGATTCATTTGTAGCGGTGGATGATGTGAAGACACATTACGTGTTGTGTTGGTGGAGTTGTTGGTCTGGCGTGAAGGCAACAACACGTAATGCATAACTGTCACCTGAGAAATGGGTCTTTAATGGCATCTGTTTAAAATTTGCCATTCATCCCACGAGTTAGTGAGTATTGACTGATAGACACACCGCACCACAATGTGTGTGAATGTCAGAGCAATCCATTATCACATAAAGGAAGCACTATGTAGTAGCCCTCTCTCTCTCCCTCAGCCCCTCCTCAGCTCTATTCACATACTGCAGGTGAATACAAATCATTTCCCCTCCGCTGCTCTCCAAAAGGACTCACCATCCAATTTCAGACATAGAGGACACAAACAATAGTCCTTTCAAAGTGTGAGAAAATCAAATCAAGGCCTTTTTTTTTTTAAATGGAAGACGCAATCAGGAGTTAACCCTTCCAAGATGTTAAACTTGGAAAACAGAAAATGTGTTTTTATCTCTCTCACACAAAGACTCAACTGATCTATTTTTAACTTAAGTTTACACAATGGAAGTTCAATATTGATTAATGTGTTCTTTTGATGGGGACAATGATGGCAGTGCATCCTGTGCATCAGCGCCACAGGTTGAGAAGCCTGTAAGGAGGAGACATTTCTGGATCGTACCTGTGTGATTGTGCAGGACCGCATGATTACAGTAATTCATTCACACATCCAATAGTCAATTTTTCATATCATGCAGAATGTCATGCATCTTGTTATTGCTTTCTACTCATAAACAGTCTTGTCCAAGAGAAGCTGGATAAACAACTCAAAATGATCAGGCGTTTCCATTCTGATGCCTGGCTAATTGATTTACTGACTAATCGTCCCGGCACTTGATTGAAGTTTGTAAGATATTTCCATCACTTGCATTTTCACTTTAAGCAGAAAGCTATCAAAGCAGTTGTTGTTAAACTGGACACGCAATGCCATTTACTTTTGTCTATGAAACATGTCTAAGCTTTTACAATGGTTTTCATTTTGCATTTTCCATTAGTCATACTTTTGTCTGTCATTGTTTCTGTTGACAAATGAAAAAAATAAAAGCAACACATCTCTGTGAAGCCAGCAGATGCTCCCTAAATGATTTGCAACAATGAATTCACTCATTTAAATTGTTGACATTTATAATGACTAATGGTCAGCCCTGCTTTGAAGTGACACTTTGTTTCTGGCTGAGTATTTGAGACATTTTATATTCACTCTCGTGTACACAGAGGCAGTGACTATGAATGATTAATCAATAATCAAATTAGACATCAATTAATATTCTCAAAGTTGACTATTAAATTGACTAATTGTTTCTATTGAATGGAACATCATTGAGTGACACATTACAAGTTGCAATTAATGTATGCACACACTGCTGTTCTCTAAAACTGGCAGATATGAAAACTGACTCTTACAGAGTATAATTACACTAACCCATGCAGATAGACCTTGCTGCAGTCGGCCCCAGTTCGAATCCCGCAGCAGGCGGCTCTTTACTGCATTTCATTCCCACTCTGTCTGCCTCCACATTTCCTGTCTCTCTCAACTGTACTATCGAATAAGGCAAAAAAGCCAAAAAAGGAACTTAAAAAAAGAAAAAACACAACACATGCAGAAAATATGCTGAATGTGAGAATAATGTGTGTGCCACCCGGGCCGATCAAACACTCTCTCTTCGCCAAGTCTCAATGAGCTTTGATTACACTGGCCTGAGCTATGGCCACTCTTTTCCTCGACTCTGGTTTTCATATGCTAAACTCAACAAACAACTCGTGGGGAAGTGAACAATTCATCAAAGATGGCCCTGAGCGAACCCCTCTGACTGCATTCTAATCAAAGAGTGGCGCTGTGGATTTTCATTATAAATCTTTGTCGTCCAAAGACTTTTGATGGAATTTGATCTAATTAAGTTCTTAGACTGAAAAATGTGTAATATTTTACCAAAAAAACATGAAAAAACAGAGAGACAACATCTCCCTTAAGCGAACGGAAATATTTTTTTGTTGGGAAGTAATTGGATGACCCCGTTTTATTTGAAGCACTTTTTTTAATGAAATGAAAAGGGGGAATTTCTAAGATTAAAGAATACAATGAAAAGCCCCTGGTGGTGACTGACTGATAGCGTGCTGGCACTTCATCAAGGCTTAGAGTGAACATGTTTCTATCTGTCTCATGGGTCCAGATGACTGAAATGTAAGCTAATGAGTATTAATGATACTAATGAAGCTTACAGTAGCTTACTCATAAAGGAAGATCCTCTATGAGCAGTAACACTCTCAAGTTCAGTTGAGGCTGTGGCGTGCAGACACAGCAGAGACTCAACACAGAGAAAAATAAGGTTTCCTGGTGCTACGGTTTAGAGATTTTCCCGATTCCATCCATCATTTGGAGAGTTTGAGTATGTTTGGAGTGGGTTTGGTACTTTTACCCAGAGGGCGACGCAGCACAGACAAAACAGTGCTCCATCCTTACACATCGTCTGGTCCCATCAGAAATAATGGCCCAGACAAGAACTGCTCCATCAGCCCTCATTTGTCAAACGGTGATTCCGGAGGAAGCATCGCTCCCATTTAACACTAACAGTCCGCCTGGCTTCCGCTAACAGCCTCTGTCCTGTGTCTACGTTTGACGGGATGAGACTGGTCGCTAATGCGGGAGAAGTGTTGGCTGAGTGCTGGATAATGCCTGTGTAGTGGAGCTGGTGGGTTTTCTTTTTTTCTAACTGCGTCAGTCTCTCAGTGCAGGCACAGAAAAGGTCAGCACCGAGAGCTGATAACAGCCCGGCTGGACCAGGAGAGTTGACTCGCCTCTGGGGAAGGAGACCAGGGTGTTTCTGTTTGTTTGTGTCCCTCAGGGTCGAACATGACAGAGGAATGAATTACTACTTTAACAGATAATGGCCCCACTATCTGTGCAGGGACCACCTCGCCCTCCACTGTCTATATATGAAGAATGGATAGTGAGTGTGCATTTTATGGTCTCTTGTACCGTACATGTAGCATAAATGTTAAACAGTGTTTCAGTTAATACTTGTTCTGGTAACACTTGACCTTCCTGATGCTGCAGCTGATGCAGTACCTGAGTTTCTGCATCGCAAATCCCAACCTCTGGATACCAACAACACAACACAAGAAAAGACATTTCGAAAAAGGCCAAACCTCTCTCACTGTTAAATGCTATCTTAATGCAAGTGACATTTTTGGACACTTTTATAACCAAATCACACACAACCTGATAAATGTAATAAAGACCACAAATTTGAAGGTATACAGTATTTAAGGCCAGCTCTTGGTGTATGAGCAACACATTTTGCTCTTTTTTATTAGCAAACAATGTTCAAAACAATATGGTAATCATTTGCTAATAGCCTATTGGCAAATATAGAACAAGAAAAAATGTCATGTCTATATGCCTTGATTTTAAAACCTTTAACACTCAGTCCACTTCTTTTCATTTCCCCTAGCTGATCAAACAAACAAAGTTTGGAAGTTGGCTGTGTGGGCAAAACAAGTCAGTGTCATATAAATCACATTTCAGTTTAATTACACACAGAACAGATTTTGGCTGATGTGTGGCATCAATGTTGGGCTCCAAATTGGATCTATTGCTTTTAATTAAAGTAAAAGCTTGCAATAAAAATCAAAGCCCCCACATTTGCAATTGTATGTTGGCATCGGAAACTTGGAACTCACAGGTTACAGGTCTCAATAATGGCTTTTCCATTTTAGGCAGTCATCAAGCACAATAAATTTGTAAATTTGTAAATTTATTTATTTAAAAGAGTCAGGACAGTGCACATTAATAAAAACATGTACCAAAGTACCTGTAAATGTGCTTATAGCTTTTTTCATCTGCAGTCCTCTAGGCAGGTTGATGTTACAATACAATATAGAAGCAGTAACATAAAGACAATACAACAGAACACAATGCAAAATACATATTAATCATCTTGTGTTAAGTGGTCACAGGTTTGACTGGCTCTAAGCCACAGCTTCAAGTGGCTCTTAAATGACGTTAACAAATGGCTAAGGGTAAAAAAATTTCAACTCCTCTCGTGGACAGGGCATTTTGACTAAAAGTTGTTTTCCTGGGACCAGTTCTTGTTTATGATAGATCTGGTGGTCCTTGTTTGTTTAAGGGCATTCTGTGGAGTACTTTATAAATTAAGCACACAGAGGAGAATTTGCAGAAATTAGAAAATTAACAAATTGTATTTCAGTATTAATGGTAAGAGAACTTTTTTTTGTCTAAGATTTTGAGAGCTTTTTTAACAGGAGCTCAACTGGTTTCAGCGTAGTGGAGCCGGTCATGGACCAGCTAGTGATACAATAACTTAGATGAGAAAGAATCATAGAATGCAGGAACATCAAAGGCTCTTCAAATTGGAAATTGCAAAGATGATATTTAATTTTTTTGATAACATTTTGACATTTTTTAAAGGAAAATTTAGAGTCTATCAACACACCTAAATAAAAATCAAAACGCCCTCATCTGTACCCAAAAAGACTTTGGGAATTGTGGGATTGTTGGCAGAAATAGACAAACAGTTTTTTTTGGATTCAGAATGAGACTCTTGATAGCCATGATTGTTAGTGCTGCAGGTCTCAGGGTTTTTCAAAAATGACAGTGTCATCGGCATAGAGCTTTCAGGACAGAAATCAGGTAAATCATTAATGTATGTGAATAAAATGGGCCCCAAAATGGACCCTTGGGGGACCCCTACTGGACAAAAACAATGGCACCATCCACAGCAGTTCGTTGTTCTCTATGTGACAAATATGATTCAAACCATTTAATAGATTGAGAAGAGAAGTTAAAATAGGACAATTTAGATAAAAGTACCTTATGATTAACAGTATCAAACGCTCTCTTTAAGTCTAAAAAGACGGAACCAACACATGATGAAGCCATGGACTTGACACGCATAATTGGAATAAAACTAATACGGATGTTATTAACTCACGTCTTTCTGCTATGAAATGTCAAAATGTCACAATGAAAAAAAAAACATTAGGAATGATAAAGATGGACATTCTCCTCACATGAAACAATTATAGTAAGAGGAAAAGGTCAATAAAGCCCAGTCTACATGCCCACACATTCCTGTAGAGTGGTCTAAACAGGCAGAATAAATTAAAGGAGGTGTACCAATGTGACAGAGAGGCTTTCAATTATCCTGAACTTTAAAGTTCATAAAGGCCAAATCTAAAGATACTTAATGTGGGAATGGAAATGATATAGATCCAATGGCGCTATTCTGCTTTCAGACTCCAAATGCAATCCAACACCAACCATATGAATGAATAAAGATGGATAAGTTTGTCTTTGATTCAGTAATCCATCCAATGTAAGTATCCAATGGTGTGGGAATTAAATCTAGAAACAGAACCAATAGATTGGTAGATGGAGGCTTGATGTAATTTACCCAGCAGTAGAAATCCACCGACAGAAGCCTATAGCCGGCTGCTCCAGTCTGCTCTCACCTTTCATATTTAGTCATTCCTTTGCTCCCTCTATCTCCCTCTTTCTCAGAGGGTACACAGAGAGATTTCTCATTAGAATTGGCTTAGATGCAGGTGAGCGAGGGGTTACATCTAAATTCAGCCATTTGTATTCCACCACAACACCCGGGGAGTCGGCTGTTTATATTGATGAGCAGATAGACTTGGCCTTGGACCAGGACCTGCACCTAACAGCCACATAAATCATTTGGTTTCTTAGAGGCCCTTCCAAACAGACAGATCCCACCAGCTTATGACGGCGCGAGGACAATCTTCTGTGTCCTGAAGCCGCGTCAATACTAAACACACCTTTGGAAACAATCCACAGTGTGAAAATGGATTAGCTTTTTTTCAAGTCAAAAGGATTAAACAAAAATACCTTTAATCACACTGGATTTCTCAGATACAATGTTTGCTGGAAAAAATAACATATTTTCCCTTAAGGTGGTAACATGGTCTGGATTTGAATCGCATGTGTGGCCACTGTGAGCATATTTCCTCTACTACTTGCTCACTGTCTAAATAGCCTGAAGAGAAAAACCACTCAGGGCAAGTGGACTACAAGGTCTTATGTTGCTCTTGTTTTGGAAAATATTATATTCCTGTCAGGGCAGTCAAGTATTCTGTCGGAACATCTTTTTTTTTCTGCAGCTGAAGTGAGAAACAGCTGCTTAAGTATTATGCGTGGAGGGTATGAGCATTGAGCAACATCTTGGAAACAAGAAGTGGAGCACTCTATTGAAGGAAAAGCTTGACAATTTGGAAAATATGCTTTTTTGAAAACTGGATCACAAAATGAAGCTATAGAGCTAGAAAACTGGTGCATGTAGCTCGGGAGATTTTACTGTAGCCTGGTTGATATCAGCTTAGTTTAGCATAGAGCACTGGAGGTCTGCTAGATCTTGAAGCCTTTGGGTAGTTATCATCAATGTGCTAACATAGGTTTAGTTGAGGTTTAGCACAGAGTTATGTGCTAGAGCTATTTCTTCGACAGAGCCAAGCTAGTCATATCCCTCTGCCTCCAGTCCATGTTAAAACACCCACCTGGGGGTTGTACTACCTCCAATGCACCCGGGGCCCATTGGCCTGACTAGTGGGTTAAAGCCGTTAAGCTAATTTCATATCTGGCATAATAAAAATAAACAACAACGGGAATGAGGTTGTTCTTCAAAATGTCAAACTACGGTATTTCTCACTAAGAGCAAGGACTGTACTCTTTACAAAGGCAGAGGACCGTAAGCCTACAGAAATGGTGAACATGAGACAGTTAACCAACATTGTAATAGCTATGGAAGTTGTAGAACCTTTATAAACTGGCTTTTTAGGGTCTCTGTACAAAGACATTGATTGAAATCTTCGAATTACATAGTTCCCATGTTTAGATTTAGCTTAAGTTAGCTTTATTTAACATGAACGGCTATATAACTATCATGTAACATCAGGTTGGTCTGACTCAGTCACTGCGATATGGCTCTGTGGAGCAGCACTGTAATAAGGAGACTGCAGTGCAAACTGCTGTTTAAAAACGACATTATAATATTAATTGAGTCATTGCAATGTGAAACAGGTACATACTGAGTGATGGAAAAACTGCATTCAGCTATACAAATGAGAAAAATATCGAGGCTGGGCCGGATAATTGCACAGACAGAACGAGTGGTGAAGGTAGAACGAGGCCCAGAGGAAGGTTGTCCAGGTGAGGGAAGGAGGAAGGAGATGGGGAGAGACAGAGACACCAGATATAGAAGAGTGTCTCCTCTCTCCCGCTCTTCAGGCTGTCTGCTAGTGAGTCAGATTTGCATGAAGCCGATTTTCCTCCACAACCCTGGGAGATGGAGCAGGGGAGCAGAAGCCCCTCAGGACCGGCCTCGCAACCTCTTTCACATCACTTAGACTCTTTCTTTCTCTCTGTGTGTCTTTGTATCCATCTATTCACCCTGTTTGTTTATTCATGTCTTTCTTTCTGACACTTAGCTGCTTCTCCTGGCACCTCCCTGTCTCTGTGCGCTATAGAACCACAGAGACGCTGAAAAACACACACATATGCGCCCGGTCGCATCCACGCACGGCCTCTTTCTCACACGCAGCAGCTCTTAAACGTAACGTGCACAGGCAGGAGTGTTGACACAGGGAACCGTCGGAGAATCGTCAGACACGTTATCAAAGAGACACCTAAGAGAAATATCCTGACGCGCTCATCTGAGACGACGTGCACAGCCCGGGGGCCCCGCTGCGTGTGTACCAATCCCTCTACTCATCTGCAACTCATCTGATCTCAGAACTGCTGCTGCGCAATATCACTACGTTATAAGCACGTATATGAGAGGCTCCTGTTTCACTCGTTCAGGTGCTTTCACATTAATGGAATGGAGGTACTTATTGAGAGAGTGAGTGGCTCACAGTGCAGCATTCAGCCCACAAGTTACAACCATTTTAACACATGACCATGAAACATAATTTGACAAATTCATAGAGAAATTCTGGTTTGTGAGAAATATTTGGAATAGGAAAAGCTAAAAAAGAAAATTGGATTATTGTAAAAACTGATATTGATGACTTTTAACGGTACTTTAAAGTATTTCTGTGACATGACAGGAAATGAGGAAATGATATTCTGATCTACACAGGCAGACACAGTCCAACTGCAGACTTTCGCCTCCTCATGCTAAATATTTGGTTGCAAATCCTTTGACTGGCTGAAATCTAAGACTCACAGACATCAGTAGAGGGCTGGCGTCTACCCCGGCTCTGTTCTGCCAGGACTCTGCTGCAGCCATCTGCACTTCTTGCATGTGTCAGGGGATTTTTCATCTTTAGCCTGGACTCCAGCGAGTGAAACACATGATTAGCTGGTCTGAGGTCAGCTGACTGAATTGGACAATAAAGC
Organism: Decapterus maruadsi; assembly: GCA_030347415.2. NCBI lineage: Eukaryota > Metazoa > Chordata > Actinopteri > Carangiformes > Carangidae > Decapterus > Decapterus maruadsi. The sequence continues at coordinate 6,561,326 of CM064893.1, forward strand.
GTTTGGTACTAAAACGCCTCTTTAGCCAATTCTGTGTTTTTGTTCGACTATTGGGGCCATAAAAGGAGATAAGAGCCCTACTGATCGTGCTGTTTGCTATATGCACTTAACGGGAGTAAACACAAACAGAGTGGAGTCAAACAGAGAGAAAATGCTTCCGTTCATAAATGCTCTGTGACTGCACTGTATAAGAGAAGATCAGATTATGTAATTCTGTCTCAGATTTACAGTAAAATGCCACACACATACTGTATAGAGCCGTTTCTGGAGAGGCAGGGCTCAGATTGGGTGATACTCTATTTTTTTTTTTCCACCCTCCCCCACCAAGCATCAAAACACACAAACAATAATAGCACACTCCCTGACGGCCACGTGAGAGAAACCAGTCAAAGACAGCAGTGTGGAGGTAAACAGAAACCTCTGCAGAGCTTCTATTGAAGGGCCTGGGACCTGAATGCTGCTGCTCACAATGGACGCTTCACGCCTCAGTGTGTTTCAAACCACCAATGCGGTCTGCAGCTCCTAAGTGTGGCCCTCTATGACTCGGGCCCATTGAAAACTGTAGACTCAGCCTCTCTGGCGGACCGGCAGCACACATTTCACAACAACAACCCACACTGCCACGGCACGGCTGTGACAAGAGAGAAAACGGGAAGAATGAGGCGAGCAAGACTGACAGATGGATGCAGGCAAAAGCGAAAGATTGAAGCAGGCACACAAATGGATGAACTGAGAGTGAGATAGAGCGAATGAGAGGGAGGGAAAAGAGAGAAATCCCCCCCCCTCCTCCCCTCCCTCCTCCGTATCGCCTAAAATAAAACAAGCGTGGCGCCGACAGCAGAGGCAGATGAGCTCCGAGCCGTCAGAGTCCCTTAACTCTCCTCTCTGCTGTGAGAGCAGCCTCCCCGCCCCGGCCCGGCGTGCAGCGGAGCCGAGGTGGGACCCTTTCTTCACACTCCGCTGGGCGGTGGACACACATCACACCGTGTCACCTCCACTCACGGGGCATTAGATCAACTCCCCACTGAATCACCGACACACTCTCAGCCCCGCAGAATGAGGGGATGAACTAAAGGTTACAGAGGGTCATTCTCAAAAAACCCACCATGTGAGCTGCGAGTCAATTCTCTGGGCTCTAATGCACACGGAGACAAGGGAGACCTACTTCAGCTCCTAATTGTCCAAACTGCCATTAGGGGAACTTTTCTATCGCTGCGAGGCTCCATTACGACACATTATGTGTCAATAGGAGCGGCGCTAGGCACAGTTTAGGCTTTGAGTGCCGGTTTGTGATTTCTGAGTATTGACGCCCACTGTCACAGCAGTGGGCAAGGCGAGAGAGAGAGTGTGTTACCTTGACAACCATACGCATCAAACAGATAGTTGGACACCAGCGTACAGTGTTCTGTTTTTCATTCCCTGCCAAAAGCTCGCTGCCAGAATGGATGCCGACACAAAAACACACTTTGCCAGAGGAACAAATGCCAGTCAAGCAAGCGGTGACCTTTGCCTTCCAGTCGGAACAAAAAGTAGAGACACCACAATAGAGATTGGAAGAGAAAGAAGCCGCAGCGGCGGAAAGGTTCGGTTGTTGTTGAGGGACTTTGGAGGTCTGCAGAGAGTGTTAATATTAATACATTCACACTCTGGCTTGTATCACAGATGAAGATATTTGGACTGGAGAGACTTGCCAAGCATGGCAAACAGACTGACACTTGTGTGCGTTCACATCCTACGGGAGGAAAATTCCTTGTTTGATTCTGAAAGGCCCGGAAGTTCATACTGTTTTGGAAAAAAAAATGGTGTTGCTGGTGGAGATGATCTGAAGAGAGTTGGGGGGGAAAAAAGGAATTTAGACAACCAGGCTCGAGCAGAAATGTTTCTAACTTACCAGAGAAACCCCTCGTTCCTCCTCCTCCCTGGCTGCTCGCCTTGTTGCTTCTTCCTCTGTGGTTGTCTTCAGTCTGGTTAAACAAAAAATGCAAGAGAATAACAAATTTTAGTATTCATAATTTAGATTTTCCCTCCTTCTCCCTTTGTGGCAACCACCAGGACTTTAAAAAGCCAAGATAGGAAAATCCAGTGGTTCTTAATAAGGTTTCTGGGGAGAAAGTTTTGCAAAGCGATGCATGTTTTTCTTTTTCTTCCAACATCCAGTGCATCAATTTAACTACACAATGGGCCCACTGCTCTGCGTTTGGGTTTATTATAAGCTGCTGAAATCCTCTTCATACAGGAGGTCTCCTGCTCCGCCACAGTCACACCACAGGTTGGCTGCCTGAACACCAGGACGCTCCCACATTAAACCGCTTCTTCTCATCAAACGAGCGAAGCAGCTAGGGAAAGCAGGGATTCCTTTCTTTCTAAAGCGTAATCATCATCTGGGAGTGTGTTGGTTCTGTGGAAACACACTTTAAACACTTCCAACAGTGACAAGTCTTGGTGGTGAAAAGAAAGCAAACACCCAAGCTGTGTAAACCAGAGTGTGGACAAGGATTTTCAGAGGCAGGAGTGTGTAATCCAAACTGATAGACACTAAAGCCTGTGGCTGAAAACTGGGGAGAGAGACATGTCTCCTCCCATGTCTCTCCTCTTGTCTTGTCTTATCTTCTTTATCTCTTACTCTCTATTCCCTATCCTCCTCTCCTGCCTCTCCTCCTACCTGCAGCCTGTCCTCTGCTCTCATCCTCTTCCCTTTCACCTCGTCTCCTCTTTTGTCTTTCCTCTGATCTTCAGTCGCCTTCATTTCCCTCCTCTCTCCTCACTCGTTATCTCCTGCTTTCTAACCTGCCATGACCAATCCCCTTTTTCTCCTCTTCTCTCCTCTCTCATTTCATCTCTTTCTTCTCTCCTATCGCCAAATTTTTCCAGCGTTAAGGTCAGAACCCCGTGTGAGCGGTGAAAATATGCAGAAAGTCACGGTACATTTCAACAGCTTTTTATTGTCTTGACATCGCTTCAAAGTCGCATTGTGATTTCCCTCTCTGTTCTCTCACATGACAACTTTAAATATGGCGACATTAAAGTCTGAGATGAACTGTCCTGCCCTCTTGTTTTTATCTCCTCTCATCACCAACTCACACCAGCTCCCTTTTCTTTATTACCCTCCTGTTCTTTAAGACATTTCCACATTAAGGTGAGGAGGAGCCTCCATTAAGATCTCAGAATGTGACAGATGCTTGTTTTTGTCTCAAAAATGTTTCTTGAACATGACGAGACAAATCTTTGCACAAATCAGGAGAATCTGGGGCTGAAACCACGAGTCAGAAAAGACTGAGACGTCCTACACTACTCTGTCTTTGTCTTTTCTCTCCCTTCTCTCCAACCACGTCCTCTCATCATCCTCTACTCCCTCACAGTCTTCATCCTTAAGATCAAAAGCCGATGCAGATGTGGGCTACGCTATCAAACACAGTCAGGCATGTAAAATTAAAGGTTTATAGCCTACTAACCTACTACCCTGGCACCAAAGAGCACCCTCTTTGACTTTTTTTTTCTTTACTCGAGTCACGCGTATTCATATTGACATATTTTGTCTAATTTCAAATGACAACTGGTGACAACTCCTGCCTCTGATCATGTTAACTTGTTGGATAGCTGCCCTGTTCTGATCTTTCACGCCCTCTTCTTTAATCCCCTCCTCTCTAATCACATCCTCCTTTCCTCACATCACCTTTCCTCCTCCTGCCTACGTCTTTAACTGCCAAATGTCTTTGTTTTGCTCGACTCTTTGTTTTCTTCCAACCCAGTCCTCTCTTCTAATCTCCTCCCTTCTCTTTCATCGCAGAGTTTCTCAGCTTTAAGGTGGAGAGCCCCCCCGCAGAGAGCCGTACACTGTTTATATGCAGTGTTTTCAATTGGGAAAATTCATCTCCCAACATCTTTTTTAAGACGATAAAAAAATGTTTCTTATGGCTTTACTCAGCTCTTCTTTTCTCTTTTCATTTGTGCTTTTCCTTCCTGTTCTGTTCAGCTTTTCTTTGTTTAATACCCACACTAACCCCCTCTCCTCAGACGCTGTCACAACGAACACAGACACACCAATGAACACAGACACACCAATCGGCAGTGATGGACAAAATGATTGAAGAAGCCAATCCAATTTATTTCTAGCCAAGGCCTATCGACTTCAGTCTGCTGCTGTAAATAATAGTGTGGAAACCCCATTGAGAGGGGCCACTGTTTCCATTCAGTTAAATATGAACAACACAGCTGTCACTACACAGGCACAATTGTGAACTATTGGTTGACATTAATTTTGTTTCACACAATCACATGTTGTTTTTTTGTTGAGTCTATTTTCACCTCAGATTTCTAGTAAAATCTACACTATTTACGGCAAGCTATTCTAATTCACAGATTTGAAAAACCTTGACACCTGTGTCTTCAGTAGCTTATTACCTCTTACACACTGTTACAACCAAATCTGATGTTCGCACACCTCTGAATTTGAAAAGGAACCTGACCCAGATTTGAAGAACCACTGAAATACAGCATCGCATTATAGTACTGCTGACACCTTACCTGAGCACAGACAGCGCAGCTATCATCTTGTTCAGCTCTTGCAGTTCAACCTTATATAATTTCTGCCTCACTGTGCACTTACTAGATAGCTGCGAAACAGCTGATTACAGCCAAGATCTATGAATAAAACACAACAAAATGACCTTTTCCACATCCTGTGTGAACGGGCTGAAGGCTGATCCCATCAAACGCAGCCTCGCCCCATGACATTGAGCCAGACATCCCACCAGCCCCACCTCTGCCCTTAGACACCACAGAGTCGGGGCTGAGCTCAGTCCAGCTCGGCTGCCATGGTGATAAGCATAGGAACGGAGGGCCAAGACTGAAAATAGCCGGAGATGGGATGCCGGCAGTCGGCAGTGAGCAGAAGTACAAAACGCCTCACAGCAAGAGACCCGCGGTGCCCTCAATACCTCAGGGAGCTCTCTCGTGCCATGAGTGCTGCTCAACAGAAAAGACAGCTGAATCTTTGATGGACGTACAGCAGCATTTCACCACAAACAAAAGAGGCAAATACACAAAGCAAATCTGACACAATGATCTTGAAACATAAAGCTGCTCTTATCAATCATTTTAGGTACAATAAATCAGATACATCATGACTGTGTGATAAGGATAAACTCACAGACAACCCTGCTACCCTGTTAAGGTTTTAGCATGTTTTAGCGCTTTTGTTTTGGTTTACTGTTGGTTAACTTCACTGTTGTAAACCAGATGGCACTGACAAACCTACTGTGCATCGCCTGCCAATCACAAAACAGCAGAAAAAATAGGCAGCTAGCTGGTGAATGTAGCGATGTAGCAGTTAACAGGTTAACTTAAGCACTGGATGCCTCAATCAGGAGTTGGTGGAGACCCAAACAGAGCTAAAAGAGACACAAATTCATCCGGTGACCAAGGCCTCAAATAAAGTGCTAATACAGCTCCATGTTTTCATGTGTGTTTGTTGTAGATACAGTGTTTACAGCTCGTTGCACCAAAAAAGCAACAGTAATAGAACAACCTGAAAAAAGCTATATGTTTACTGTAGAAAGAAATTAAAATTGCATTACTAATGAGGACTCTTGGAGTAGTCGTTTTTACCAAACAAACTGAACATCAAAATAAATTCAATGTATAAACATTTAATAGTATGAATATGCTAATTAAACATGTTTTCATTTTCATTTGTGGGCTGTATACTAAAAACACTTGAAGTCCTTTAAATGTCATGCAGCAGCCTCCAAGGACATAGTGCATGTTTCTGTTTGTCACATCATGCAAAATATGACACGTGTGCTTCCATGTTGAGTAAAGTAAGATGTCCACAGGCTGAATAAGCACTGCTCACTGCGGATGATACCAGGTAGTGAGGTGTCACATGTTTCTCTAATGACAGTCTGTTGGTTTTCTCCTGTAGGCACTGTTGTTTTGATGCGTGTGCCCACCTGTGTGTGTGTGTGTGTGTGTGTCATCAGACAGGGGAAGGGGGCTCAGCCTGTGGGTTTAATTTTAGTCTCTTTGCTAATGAGAGGCAGAGTGTGGCTGTGGACGATACCGCTTTCCCGATGAAGCATCATTACCACCAAAGACGGGAGAAATAATTAGAGCCGCAACACTTTTTTTTTCCCTCCCTATGATGAATTTACATAAGGGGACGCGGCTCGCAGAGACAGAGATCAGCCATTAAACTCAAGACAAGCTGCGATTCAGCAGAATAAACAGCAGAGTAAAGATGATAAGTGCTGGAAAAGTGCAAACTACCCATGAAAATGTTCATAGCAAAGCTTAACGTCTCACTTGAGAAAAAGTCTGCTCAGGAAATTTTTAACCACACTGCAAGGAACATCCTCACACCTTCACCTTCACAGACAAGAGACGGTCAAAACCACATGGATTTTCCATTTAGGAGAAACTCTAAGGATCTTAAGATCGAGTGATGATTTTATACCTCACCAATCAATCAAGATTCTATTTCCTTAGTTACTGTATTTATCTATCAATCGATCTTAAACAGTGAAAAATATACATAAATAAATAAATAAATGTGTAACAACAGCAGCCTAACCTTAAGACATTAAAGCAAGTAGAAAATCTATTTTTAAAAAATGGTGAAAAATGAAATATCAGAATAGTTTTTGGATCAGTTTACTTAATCAACTCATCAACAACTGCATCACAATTGTTTAGCCTACAATCAACGGGTTGTTATGTTTGACAAGCAGTCAATGCCTCTAACTTACAGTGTTAAAAAGCAGAACAAGAGTAAAACCTGTGATGTTTTTGAAGTGGCTCAGAACCATCCAGGAGGTTTCATTATTTTAGGAGTTACAGAAATCCACCTGCACCGTCACCTGCAGGTCTCCAGGAGCATCCCAGGCTTTACTTTCCACACCACAGGTGATTATATGCTTCATGATCCCCGTGAACAAAGTGGAGTATACATCACCTTTATCTGTGCACGTGTCAGTGAGAATAAATCCCCTCAGTGTGTGAGTCCGCTGATTCAGAGTATAGTTCAGTTTGTCTTAATCCCGGTGGCTGCGTATTCCTCGATGTGTCTGCTGTGACTGAGTGACAGTAAAGAGAGAGGAGTCGATCCCTCACAAAATCAACCCCCCACTCCCCCCCTGCCTCCCTCCCTCCCTCCCGCCCCTGCAACACACCCACAACCCCTCCTCCCACGTCCCTCCCCTGACCCTCCCTCCCCTCTCACAGTGGGATTAAAACAACCTTTTGTCTCTCGACAATAGGGGTTAAACATTTCCTGGTATCACATGGACAGCGACCAGAATCCACAAAGTTACTGGGTGGGTTTTTATTTTTTACTTTCTTTCTTTTCTTTTTTTTTTGAAACATGTTTGCACATGAACATTAAATATTCAAATAGTTATTTGTTTTGCATCAGACGCAACTGTCAGGATGAAGGGATGACAGAGCATAGCGTTCTGCAATATGAATTTGGCAGAGCATAAAAGCTAAATTGACACTATAATTGTGGGTTAAATCAAATGGAGCCCAGTGTACACTACAATAACTGTCAGCTGCACTGATTGTGCTCGAGTCAATGCAGCTCTCTGGATGTTCAAAAGAGGGCGGAGGTGCAGCAGAAGCAGCACAGCAGCACAAATAAAAAGGGAAAAAGCCTGGAGGCACATCCTGAGGACTTCCTTTCCCATACAGTGAGAAGCCAGAGAAAGTGCTCACCTACACTCAACAGATGTCCCCATGCAATCTAATCTAGTTGACTCGGTGAGGGGAAGCGTATTTATTGCCGACTCCTCGCCGGTATTATTGCAGCCCATTTTAAAAGAATAGATGTGAAAAAGGTCTTTTGGTGTCCGTTAGCTATGGTTGCAGAGGACAACAAAGGTTTGAAAGAGTCACTATTCTCTGGGCTTGGCCCTAAATAATGGACCTCTCACCACAAAAGCACAGAAAATGTAACATAATCCGTCTCAAAGAACATTGTCCATCACAGAGAACAATGATTTAGACTCAGTATCCGAAAAACACAAAAACATTATTTTACACCTCGACCATGCTCAGTTACACTGCTGGAATGTAACTAAATACACTTGTGTAACTGTACCAACAACAAATTTGAGTTCTTTCACATTGGGTGTTTCCATTACATGTTTCTTCATGATGGTTTAGGACTGTTGCCATGTTCAGTCACATCAAAGACGTAATTACCTCTTTTTTTGTAATCAAGGGAAGAAAAATAAATAAGTATGGGTTTGTTTATCGTCTCCCTCATCAATCATCTCAAGACTCCACAGTGACTCTTCTGAGGGCCCCAAGCCTTAGGTTGGGAACCATTAAACCAAACTGTCAAACAGTGTGTGGTTAGAACTAGCTCTGACTTGATCAGCTACCAACAACGCCATGATGCCGACACGCCCATGCGTCTGTTGTAATGATATAATAATGTCATAATCTATAATGTATCAGTCCCAGGAAAACACTGCTGAACCAGTTCATTGACTGTTCATTCATGATAAGACATCTGTGTTCACTGTTCGGCAGCCAAAACAGGACAGAACTTGTTGTTTTGGAACTTTTATTTATTTAGTTTCCACTTGTGTGTGGTGCTGCTTCCAGGCAAATAACCACTTAATAATCCCACAAAGGCATATGACTTCTGTCTGCACCAGGAGGACGAGCTCAATAGCTTCACAACATGCTCATTGTTGCATGGTGCTAAGACTCTATAATGTCCACCCACGTACCGCGGTGAAACCATCAGAGCCACACTGGTGGTCGAGAAGAGACCTGAAGCCTCTGCGCTGGAACTTCCACCTTAATTCGCTAATGAAACTCCCTCAGTCGATTGATTTCTATGTAAACATAACTCAGCACATTAAGCTCCCTCAGCATCTAACGTCACCGCATGAGAAGCCATTAATTAAAAAAATGTTTCATAAATAAAAGCATTCATCGTGGCAGAAATCTTTCAGAGATGATGGATGGCGGCGAGGTGTATGGATTATGGTATGAAATGAGTGAAAGGGACATAATTCATTGAGTGAGGGGCGTGATTGACCAAGTTTAATGGGCATTATTTCTGCACACTGACTCCGTTGAGCAGAGACACTGGGCGATCCCCGCCGACCCATTGCTCCTTCAGACTCACACTGAGATAGGAGCGGCAACCCTCCCCGCTCTTTGTCACGACACCAATGGAAGAACGATATTTCAATAGCAACTGCATATTTCAATGGCAACTTTTAGCAGAACAAAGTTCACGCTGTGGTCTAGACCAAGCCCTCCTAACTAGACGTGCATGTGTGTGCGGTTTTATGTGTTTCTATGTCTGTGTGTGTGTGTGTGCATGTGTGTGTGTCCATGCATTTGCCTATCAGTGGGTGTTCATGGTGAGGACTCCTTTTGAGTTTCCTATTCACAAAAGTGAATGGAAGTGAAATATGATTGGCCCCGGGAAGAGAATAAGGGGCTGGGTTCACAAGGCTATCGAGGCAGGGTGGGTTGGTGAGGGGGGGGGGGCACTTCACCACTGTCAGAGACACACTGAAAGGACAAGTATGGATGATTTAGTCCTCTTAAGATCGCATTCCTACAAGTGATTTTCAACGCTTGTTTGTTTGAGTTCTCTCAACAGTTATTGTTTTGGAGGTCACATCACATCAGTAATTCCAGTAATAAACCATGACAATGCCTTGATAAGACAGAACGGCACTGTCCTCTGGCACTCGCTCCACTTTGTCCTCGTCCGTGTCTGTGTCAATTTTCCCCTCGCCAACTCTGGCTGAACTCTTCGCGGCACAGCGAGACAGAGGAGTCTGGTGTCAGACGTATCACATGGCATCGCGATAACTTGAGGTATCATTGTTCACTATCAAAGATGCGACGTGAAGGAATTTCACACCGTCGTCAATCAAAAGTTTGCATTAATCAAAAGTTTGCATCAATCAAAAGTTTGCATCAATCTGCAGCATCACATTCAGGTTGTGTTGGACAATGAGGAAAACAAAGCGGTCGGGGTCTTAAGGGAATTTACATGAATTACAGCATGAGGCCTATAAGGACGGCCGCGACCTCTCCTCAGCTTTTTGAAACTAAACAAGACCGTGATCCCGCCCAGTCACACACACAGGCAGTCACACACACACACACACACATATCCACAAAGACACGCCGATAGAGAATGGTGTGAGCGGTTTCCATGGTGCCATGAGGCTCACTGACAGGGCTGGAGTGTTAACATGCTCACAGACAACAGAGAGGATGATGGAGAGAAAAAGAAAAGGACAGAGGGAGAGAGAGAGGCAGAGAGAGCGCAGTAAAAATAACAAAAAAACAAAGGAAGAGTAGAATGGGAGAGATTTACCACACACAGGCAGCAGACCATCCCCGAGGTTAAGGACCTGTAGTGTCGTGTATCGTATTTCTTTTTAACTCAAAGACCCTCACTGACACAAATCGAAACAGTTCAACTTAACAGGAGCCGAAGCAGCAGCAGCCTCATCCTCTCTGACCCATCACTGTGTACAGCATTAATACTGTTTCTGTGGTGCACGTTATTGGAGGCTTTGATTCAATTTGGCTCTCATTTTTTGTAGTTTTTGGCCGTCTTTCCCATCATTAACACTGCGCTCACTGAGTCCATTGCTTAGATCTGGGAACGCAGCAGATATGACGGCTGACGGGACATGAAACGAGCAGCCAGACGATTATACCAGTTTTAAATTTGAAGAAAGCAATCTCAAAATCCTGGATTTCTGCTGATACATGTGTGCAATCACTTTAAAAAGATAATCTGCTTAATATAATGCAACAGCAGGACTAAATAATTCTCAGTCATCTGCAGTCAAAGGAAAACTGCACTTTATTATGACTTTTAATTTTGTAGTTCAGCCGCTTGGTTCCCAAGCTGATAACAGCTGATCCCTCGAGGAAGCTAAAAGCTGGTAACTTACTGTTGTGCGGTCGTGCTGATGTTGTGGCAGAAAGAGGTGAAACAAAAAGAGGAATCAGACGGTCGAGACACAGGTGTCAGATGGGAGAGGAGTTCAACAAAGCTGAAATGTAAGAGCTGATTCAGAAGTCTGGGACCAGGAAGTATTGTACTCCTGTAACATCTCCTGCCCTGCTTTTTGATACAAGATGCATACTATAAATATAGAGAAAATAATAAATATGGAGTACATAGTACAAAGTACTACTAAAATATTGAAATAAGTCGCAAAATACTGAAAATAGGTCCAACAATAAAAGCAGGAGAGGCCAGATCATCAGACAGGCTATAAACAAGTAAATATGTAAATAATAATCCCTCTCAGCTGAGGCAAACTCTGAATGCACCAGACATTAGAAAGTACAGCGGGTTAAAGCTCAACCAGTAAAGCCATCTGTCAGTAACAGATGTTTCCAGACACTTTTACTGGCTCACTTCATTTTCTCTTCTACAGAAGTTTGTCTGACCTGAGGTCTGTTTATCACTTACAGTACAGTATGGACCATGCTTGTGTTTGTCTTCCTGTTGTTTCAATTTGGAGTAACACCGCTGTGCTAACATCTCAGTAATTACTTTGGTGAATATAATGCACTATCACAGGCCCTAGAATCTGAGAGGCCAGAGCCTCAAGATGAAAACACTAGTTGCAATTAAGAAGAGTTTTTCGTCATCACACACTCTGTATCTCAGAAGAGGTAAAAAGCAAACACACTTGTCAAGAAGAATAATGTACTTGTTACTCATATTATTTCTGTTTGGCTGCACTGTTCCCTGAGGTTCCTTTACTTTTGTTTGTATTGTCGGCTTGCACTTTGTTGTCTTGTGCAGCTTCCCTGTGCAATATGGAATTATTAATGATATTTCCACTGTGGTGGAGCCGAGGTTAAATCCGTTGGCTTGTACACAGCATGTTTGATGATCTGACTCTGAGACTGTATTATATAGTGTTGTTGTGTTCACAAGTTTCATGACTTAAAGGAATAGTTCAACATTCTGGCAAATTCACCTGTTATCATAATCTCTTAAATTATAGGGGTAAGTCCATTACTTGTAATTATTGGTGCATGTTTTGATGAGATTTTGAGATTCACAAGAGCGTTTTGGAATTGTTGGATTGTGTTATTTGATGAGTTTGATGAGGGACAGGGGACCTGTACCATTCACCTCAATTGTGTTTGCTTAGCAGCTCACGTCTCTGCCCCGCCGTTCTCAAAACAACATACACCAATAATTATCAAAGGTAATGAACCTACCCCTATTGGGATTATGACAATAGGTGAATTTGCCAAAATGTTGAACTATGCCTTGAACTTGGTGAACACAATGTAAACAGAAAGCTACAAAAATTCTGCTTAAGTTGTAAAAACCATCTGAAACTGGTAACCCAAACCCTCCTCCTCCTTTTTGCTATTGTTAGCTCGCCGTGAACGAGCCAGTGACTTTGAGTGACTTGCCAACAATAGTCATACAAGTATATGGCAACCATTCATGTGGTAATGAAGCAGCAGAGGAAACTCTACAGCCTGGTCTGATACAGTATGTATGGGGCAGGCCTCCAACTGCAGAGAGCACCAGCTGAGGACATGACGGGAGGTGGAAGAGATCCAAGTGTTTTCTGCAGGAAAGAGGGGGAAAGGCCCACCGAGTGGCTTCTCTGCTCTATATGCACCATACTGCCACCAATAAGAAGATCATCCACGGTCCAGCGAGCATCGACAGACGTCAATAAACACACCCTGCCACACACACACACACATACATTGGCCCCACGGCCCCCTGTTCCTCTCTCAGTATGTACATGTGTGCTGATCCCTGCTCCCATATGTGTCTACAGAAGGTGTAGGCATGTGTGCACCTCCTTCGCTTCCCCACCAGGACCAATTTCCCTCCACCGTCTGTGTGGGAGTGTGAGATCGATGCTGCAAGGGGCGCGTCATCCTGGCTGTTCATTACTGCTGGCAACGCTGCAGCCATGAGCACAAACAACAACACGCCCCATTGAAGTATCGCACGCTATCCACAGCCGGATGGGTGGACGGATGGACGGCAGCTTCGTTTAATGCCGGGCAGGAACATTATAGACAGCTACAAGTTAAAAAAAGCAGAACTGCTCGGCTGCCATTCCTGATTAACATTTCATTACTTTTCATTAGTTTCATTAGCGAACCACAACAACAGCTGAGGGAGCCTGGAGTCGTCAGAAGCCATCTTTGAAGTGCATGTTTGTGGCAGCAGGAGGGGAATGAGATTTCTCTTCTTCTCCTCTTCTTCATCCTCACCCACGCTGTGTCCATCTCTCACACCACCTGTCTCCTCAAAACCACCTCAACCTCTCTAGAGCTCACAGTCATAACATTGATTCCACACTAACACAAACAAGGTATGATGGAAGTAATGTCAAGTAAGGGGTAAACACGCCTAAAGCTGAGTCCAGACTACTTTTTCATTTAAAACATTTAAAATCATTTACACTCTTTGCTGATGACTGTTTTCAATCCACTGCTTAAGAGACATGTCACACAAACATCCATGTACACTAGACACACACATAAACAGGAAGCAGATTGTCTACTCTGCAGTTGGATGGTTGCAGTAAATGATACAGACAAGGAACAGAAAAGCAGCTGTAGTATTAAAATTAAGAATTCATATACATGACAGCTTCTAGAAAAGATGACAACGTGAGTAACACTAATGTTGCATCTATAGTAGTTGTGACTGATAAGGCCTGGAGCAACTATACTTCATCGTTTCCAGAGGTTTCTCTCCATCCACACCACAACACAGTGCCAATGTTTTCAGCAGTTTGAGATGAAGTTAAAGGGATAGTTCAACATTTTTGGCAAAATGGCCCATTGCCATGATCCGTATAGTCTTAGGAGTAGGTTTGATATCTCTAATTGTCGGTGCAAGGTATTTTTAGAACAGTGGAGCAGAGCCGCAAGCTGCTCAGAGCTAAGCTACGGAGGCTCATGGGATTTCTTGGTTTACCTCATCAAACGCATCAAATACACAATCCAACAACTCCAAAACGCTCTCGTGGACAAGTTGTGACGGAACTTAAGACAGAGTTGTTTTCTAGGTAAATTCATGCAAAACAGCTGATGCGCGTTGTCTTCAGGGGCAGTTTTTTAGCAAGCAGTCTCTGTATTTACCTCAAAAACAACTCGTACCCTCTTGTAACATTCTGTTATAGTGTGGTGAATGTGCAGGTCACAACTTGTTTACGAGAGTGTTTTGGAGTTGTTGGATTGTGTATTTGATGAGTTTGATGAGGGAAACCAAGAAATTCCATTAGCCTCCATTGCATAGCTCAGAGCAGCTCACAGCTAAACGGAAAGAGTCTACTTCTAAAATTATAGGGAGTATGGCAATGGGCCAATTTGCCAAAATGTTGAACTATCCTTTTAAGCTTAGGTTTAGGGTTAGCTAAGCCTCTTTAAATCTAAAACATAGAATTGCTGACCTACAGGTGCTAACACGCTCAGTCATGCAATATTCATCACGTTACCATAGCATACTAACATGATACAGTAACATGTAAATTTGAACTACACAAAAAGTACAGTTGTAGGCCTAGTTGATGAAGTCATAAACTAAGAGAAAACAATACTTGAAATTGAGACCTGGTTGGTTGGTGTTGGGTAGAAATTCTGTGGCAGTTGTCAGGATATTTCTCTTAGAAGCACAAATGTGACACTAGAGTTTTATGAGAATATTCAGTCAGTAGGATTTATTCTCTGGGGACAGAGACTCTGCATGAAATTTCAAAATCCATCAAATAGCTGCTGAGATTTTTAAGTCTGGACAGAGCAGTGACTGACCAATTATTAAGAAAAGGGTAACTTGCATGTATCCATGATGTTTTGCATCAGCCAAAACCAAACACTGCATCAGTACTTGAACCTGCAGAGTGAATGAGCAGAGGAAGGTGATAAAGATAAAGCTTTCCACAGGCTAAATAAAAGCATCGGCTCAAACACATGGCTAGATGCAGCTTCAAAGATAGAACAGATGGCAAAGCAAAAGCCATGAGAGACACCTTGAAGCACCTGCATAATAGGAAATACATTATCATGCGGTGCTTCTCTTTTTTCATTAGCACAAACATAAAATTATGGGCTTTTTAGTGAGTCCAAAAACTGACGGGCTGATCTTTCACCTCCTCCTCGTCCTCTGACGTAGACTCCATATGGCTCTAAATGAGTCAAGGCTGAGAAAAGGAGCATTTCTGTTCTCTCCCTCCATCCAGATATTCCTGATATTCCTATATGAACAAATAACTTTGATACTAGTGAACCCAAGTGGAGACAGCTGGAAGGATGGGAGTGTCAGTGACGTGGGTTTGTGTGGAGGTGTGCTGAGCCAGTGGTGGAGGAGACAGAGCTGAAGGGGTTTAATCAGCCTGTCTACAGCAGACTGATGCATGCATGCACGCGCGCACACACACACACACACGCACGTCAGGTTGCTACAGGTGCTGAGATAAAAATGCAGAGGGAAGGAGACAGAGATGTGAAATATAGCAAAGAAAGGAGATATGCCAAAGGCAGGAGCAAATGAGCAGAGCAGCAGAGAAAGAGACAGGAAGGTGTGGAGGTGTTTGCTTGTTAGCCACTGTCTGTGTGTACCCAGTGGACAGTACATATATTTATACATGTGTCTGTGTGCAGTGGAAAGGGAGAAGTGTGTGTACATTCCTGCAACATGAATCTGAAAAGTGTTTGCGCTTGTAAGTGCGCAAGTGTGAGCTTGTGTGTCTGTTTGACATAGGAGTACACAACACTGAAACATGAGTCCCCTGTGAGTGCCAGTGTGTGTGTGTGTGTACTTGTACAGCTATGCATGTGAGGACCATGAATTGTAAACCATCAGAGTGAGGACATTTTGGGAATACGAGGACATTTTGGCCGGTCCTCACTTACTCTGAGGGCTGTTTAAGGGTTAAGGCTTTGGATTATAATTAGGTTTAAATTAGGTTAAGAGTAATGGTTGGTTAACGTTAGGGTAAGGGGCTAGGAAACACATTATGTCAATGAGTGTCCTCACAACGACTGCTGTACAAACATGTGTGTGCTATAGCCAGCAGCTGGCTAACTTAGCTTGGAACACAGACTGGAAACGGGGTGAAACAGCTTGGTCAGGTCTGCCCACCTGTTTCTCTGAAGCTCACTGACTTCCATGTTGTGTGTTGTTTGCTGAACACAGGCGATAAGAGGGGGCTGTGTGTACTTGAACACATCTCGGCCACTATTTGAAAATCTAAAGTATGTGCACTACAGTACAGTAAATAACCACTGCCATGGTCATCTCAGAGTGTCCACCTGCCCCAGTGGAGGGAGACCACACAGTCCTCCATCCTTTTCTCTCTCCACCTCTCTTTCCCTCCCCTCTTTTTTTCTCCCAGACTCCCTGCTCTTTGGTGCAGGTGACAGCGCGGGGACAATGGGATGCTATCACTGGTCAGCTCCTCAGCAGCCTGCGCCTGCATGCCGCACAATAACAGACGGCTGCTGCGGCTCCAGTGTGGCACATTGTGAAGTTTGTGGGAGCGAGCTAGAGGAAAGGCTTACAAAGAGAGGGTGAGAGACAGAGACAGACAAACAGTGCTGCTCGACAAAGACTGAAGGAGGGTGGAGGGAGAGCGAGGAGCGGAGATACTGAGTTGTCTGTGTAGCATTATGTGAACACTGTGGTGGTCGTGTGTGTATGCAAAGTACACTGAGCCTATAGGCTGTGTGTGCCTATAGCTGAATGAATGTGTGTGGGCAGGGACTGCAGTCTGTGCTGCCTTTTAATTACACCACCGCTCCTTCCTCCTCAGACACACACACACAGCAAACAGCACACGGCGCACCTGCCATGAGCCAGATTGGATTTACACTGCATCAATAATTCACCCACACATATATCCCCAAACACACGTGAAAAACACACACACATACACTTGACACAGGTTGTCATTGAGTAACCGATAGCGTTTAGAGGAGGCAGTGGTCACAGGCTGCAGGAGCACACAGTGACACGGGGGAGATAACCGTGGTTGGAGGCTAGACATGTTCCGCTGAACTGATCCTGCATCAGTGCAGCTCACATTACCCCGGCTATTAAACCTGAGTGAAAACAACATCCCTGGGCCTCCTGCTCCGGAGCTCCGTCATTAGGCTTCATGGGAGACAGGTTGAGCAGCAGCAGCCACTCAGTTGGAGAGAGCCTTTCATCTGCTGCCCTGCCCTGCCCTGCTTTCTAGTACCAGATGCAAAATGGCTTCTCTTACTGTTATTTCAGCCCCACTGCTTTTACTTAGCCAGAAGTGTTGTTTGTAATGAACACTTGACCGGCAACCAATGACAGGAGGAACTGATTAATGTGCGGCTGACTGCGATCAAATGTTCAGGTCAGGTGCTCTGGTTTCACAGTTAACACATCAGACACAAGTTAAAATGTTGTTTCTGAATAAATAAACAGAAACAGTGGACAATCTGTTCTCTGTTCAACCTGTATATTTCATTTTGAGATCTGAAAAATGCCACTGCAGGTTTCTGTTCTGTTGACCTATAGCTGTGTCTGATCATTAATCAGCCGAGGGAAGAGGAAGACGAAGAAGGTCTCAGTACAGCGTTCGCAGAGCCGGAGGGCTCAATGTGTTTGTTTTATTCATCTGTTTATACGTTAGAAAGAGTGGAAACTATTTGCTATGTATTTGAATAAGTTATTCAATATTCTCCTACATGGGAGAGGACATAATGCTGGTAATACACGGCGGACGAGGGGCCAGAGGCTTTAATATGTGTTTTGTGTTTACTCATCTATTCTAAACATCACACTTTAATCTTGTTGAATAAAGAGAACAAGCTAAAAGAGAAAAACCTAAACACCTTATATCTCTGCTGTGTGATTAGATGTAGATCATCAGACGTGATTACTGAAGATCTAACCTGTGTTTAGAGTCGGTTTTGATGTGCTCTCTTTGAATATTACACATGGTACAAACAATTACTAATTAACAATTACTCTTTCATCTCTTCGTTAAATGTCATTCCTCAGGGCTCCAGGTCATGTTTTCATAACAGCCTGTTTGGATTAACCAACAGTCTGAGCAAAAGATATTCAATTTGCATGAATATAGAACAACAACTAAGCAATTTAGGAGGTGGAATAAAATAATGTCTGTTGGTGATGATTAAAAAAATGCAAATTCATTTTTCATTAGTTCAATAATTGGCTCACATTTTCATCGGTAGTAAATATATAAAAGGGACAAATATGTACCCAAGTTGTCTGTAACTACTGTACGTAACAGGAGCCATGTGGTTCCTGTCACAGGGAGAAATGTGCCGCTGAGTTTGATAGCACATGAAATACTGTAGAAGAATATTTATTCAAGTTAACAATAAGCAAATCCATGACAATTTAACAAGAACATCACTACTTTGTTTTACTATTTTACTACACTTTCTCCATTTTCTTAATCATTTCTAAAAACTGTGATGTCTTTATGTGGAAATTTACTTCTAATTTAACACAAAATATCATCTGTCATTTAGGAGATTAAAAAGATTTCAGGTAAATATCTGGAAAATACAGACTCTTAACATAAAATGTCCATGGGGCACCTTAAAGTCAGACAGTTGAGCATAGAGATATAAACCAGTGGGCTTCATGTACAGCTCCAATACTTCCTGAACTTAAACCAGCTCCTTTATTTCCTGTCTTAGATTATAGGGCAAACTGATTAATCCAAGTGTGTCCATTGTTGTGAGTTCAGACACACCTGGATTAATCAGTTTGTCCAATAATGTAAGACAGGAAATAAAGGAGCTGTCTTTAGTTCAGAAAGTAGTGGAGTGTGCATTAAAGCCTGTTATCAGGCTGATTTTTTTTTTCTCCTTATATAATATGTTTGCACATAAACAAACCAGAAACCTAATAACTAACTTTTGGGTTTAGGGTTTATATTACTGCAAACTACTTTGCAATACATTGTTATTGCTGTAGAGAAATGACAGGCCAAAACTTTGGACCAACACAACACAAGTTATCACTTAGTATCAGGATGGCCCATGGAACGAAACTACAACATCCTTAAATGTCCTATGCAACTCAGATGGCGCCTGGATTAAAGTGAACACTTACATGCTCTCCTATTCAACCATCTTATTTACAGTGGAAATGCTCTATTATTGATCAAACCACCCATTAGCACTGTCCAACATGACTGTATTGGAAACACTTTAAGTGCATTCCTTTTAAATGTTTTGAGAAAATGG
Source organism: Decapterus maruadsi (assembly GCA_030347415.2). Taxonomy (NCBI): domain Eukaryota; kingdom Metazoa; phylum Chordata; class Actinopteri; order Carangiformes; family Carangidae; genus Decapterus; species Decapterus maruadsi. The sequence goes on from CM064893.1 coordinate 6,580,577, forward strand.
ATCCCTGGCCCTCTCTGCTGGTATCTTATAATGCACTCATGGTGGATACATGCTTCCATTAGACTGAGTACTATATGAAAATCTTCCGTAATGCAAACCAACAATACCGGTTGACCTTGGAGGGTAATTCTTACTGAAATAATGTAATGCACTGTTGTTCTACGAAGATCCTGTGGAGGGACGCTGGAATATTTTCTTGGGTCTAGTAATTTATTCACTTGGATGATGAACACAGGAGGGGGCAGGAATTTTGAGGAGTGTGTAACAATTGGGCTTTTCTTTCCCCAAATCTGCATAATTATTGAGGTTAATTCAACTCAGAGCTTGTGCACCATTGTCTTTGAATGTGGCTGCCACTGCTTAAATGAATAAATTAGTGACAAAACGAAGCAGACAGACAAGCTCTGCCTGAATGCACGGTGTCAAAGAAACTGGCTCTGAGGGGAAGAAGAAGAAGCTGCAGGAAAAAGCCTCCACTTGATTTGTTGGGGACAACAGGCTTGTCATTTATGGACCTGAGTTTTCTTCGCAATATGTTTTCACTGGTATCTGTACATGCTTAGTTATTCACAACCTAGAGGGATTTCACACGGCTTCTGTCTGTGCGTTAAGTCTTTGTGGTCTGTGTTCCCTCTGTCACACTCTTGATAAGAAAAACTAACGTTGCTACAGTTATGACAAGAAACCGTGTATTCTTCAGGGGAATGATAAAAACAAAATGGGACAGATGCTCAACGCTAAAAAAACAAAAATGACAGATAACAGCACAGCAAGTGACATAATAAGAAAAGTGATGGAATATATGTTTTTGATTAACAGATCAATATCACTATTTAAATTCAAAATATAGCTGGAGGGGATTTGTTGCAAACTGGCTGTATTGACAGCGTGCTTTAAAGCGCTTCCCATATTACCAACAGCAGATGTCTTTTATGGACGGGTTGGGGAGAAAACAGCAAATTGGTATTCAAACAAACTCCTCTCAAATATGCTGTGGAGCATCTAGAAACGATGTACAGCCACAGAGTGCTTCACACGAATCATCTCGTTATCATATCTCAACACTTCATTTTGTCAGTAGAAAAGAAAAGAAAAAGAAAAGGTACATGACCTTGGTGTGTGTTTCTATCCCCTTGAACATTAGCAGTTATTTGAAGGGTTTTATTGGTGCATGTTACCTATCTGTAATTATATATATATATTATATATATGTGTTTCAACTGTGTTTTGCTATATGCTACATCATCATTCATTTACTGCATCCACTTGTAGAGGACCACGAGAAATTATAGTTGTTAACACATACATATCTTACAACTACATTCTGCTGGTGTAAATCAAAACTCGGACTTAACGATGACAAAAGGTCAGGGGCTGGTCAGAGTGAATTCATCCCAAGGGGGGCATGAATGTCAATATCGGATTTCTTGGCAATCCATCCAATCATTCTTCAGATAGCCTCACTAAAGGAAAAGTTGCAGAATTATAAGGATGGTTATGCTGACATTCCGACATCCCACCACTCCGACATACCACCATTTAGACATACCGCTATTCCGACATACCACTTTTCTGACATGCCATCATCCCATCATTCCAACAGGTGACTCCCTCCTACTTATCTGGACTCTCTACTTCTGGACTCTATCTATCTGGCTTGTAGCCTCTTCCTAGTCTTTTTACTAAACTTATCCAACTCCTTTTAACATTGCCTAAGCCGAACCAGGGCAGGATGTTTTAAAAAAGAAAAAAATACTGTCATTAAGAGTCTTAGACCATAGGAGGCAATATTTATAGGAATGATGGGACATTTGATCAAATTAAGTGTTGCCATTTAGACAATTAAAGGCCTTATGTCGGACTGGTGGGGTATCAGAATGGCGGTTGTCCCCCCATAGGGATTCATCCTCTACAATCAACGTCCGTACAATATATATGTCACAATCTAAAGGTTGTTGAGACATTCAACACCGTCTAAGATAAACTTTGACTGGATGATGGCACTAAATAAGGAGTTGTGTACAGACTAAGGTCAGTTAGTCGAGTCTGTTGTTGAGATGTTTCAGTCTGAACCACAACGGTTACTTTGCTTGGTTTAAAATGAGCCATATGTGCTGTATTTACTGAAAAAACAGATGCAAAGCTTTGCTCAAACAGCAGCACTGTTTTCTCAGATCCACCTTCGCTCCACTGCAGTGCTACCAACCCACTGCACAGGCAGAAATCAAACTGTACAATTGGTTTATACACCCACAGTTATTTCCTTCTCTCCCACTGTGACATCCCTCCTCTGAGGTGGGACTAGATTTGGGTTAATGCACTTAAACATTTCCCTGTCTGGGCTTTTATGTGTGCAGTGCTGCTGTTATTTCTTCGGGCTCTTGACATGACGTATATGTGTCCTTGACGTGACTGATGACCAACTGGAGACCCCAGAGAGCTCTTGTCAGAGTGGATAAGCCCCCTGAGTGGTTCTGGGGAACCGGTGGACACCTCAGCTCCAGGAGGACGTCTGAGTGCTGCCTGTCTCCTGCAAGTCCTTCTGGTCCTTCATGTCTGTGAAGGGCAGCTGACGAAGCGGCCTGTCTGGCCGGGTACCTCTGGCCTTTCAAGGTCTCTCTCTGCTTGAGTGCTCAATTAGTAACTAAGAGTCTCGCCGACAGACTACCATTAAGCCCTCTAGCAGTGCTGTTTCAACATTGTCTCAGTTGTTTTTAAAAGAGGGTGACTTCACCATGAACACCGGGCCCTGAGGACAGACAACGATGACAATATAGTTGAGCCCCTTCAACTCACTGACAACAAGCGGCGAGACGAGAGGAGACAGGTACTAGTCACACAAAGGAAGCTAATCATTTAACTGCAGGGCTTTTCTGATCCTCCGGTTAAGCCTCTGTAGTCAAGCTGTTTTCACTTCACTTTTTACTTCTTGATTTGTTGACATAAAGAGAAAAACGTCTGAGAAGATCAGTTTCAAGAGGACACCTGCCACAGAGGTATCTGAGGTCACAGACTGCTGCCAAGAAACAGCCACTAAAATTATCTTTTGGAGGATTCAGTCATTTTTAGGTATGATGTTTTTTTTTCAGGTGGACAAATATTCAAACTGCAGTTTTCTTGTCTATTCATCTGTTGTGGGTGTAGCTGCTGACAAGCTCATTGGATGCCACAGTAATCTCTGTATTCTAGTAAATATAAAACAGTCCCGGCCTTGGAAGAATAGCCTGGATCAGCACTTTATACTGCGTTTCCTCTCTCTATGCAGCGATCACAATGCCAGTTAAAGCCTGCCTGCTCCTTTTCCTTCCAGTGTGTACACATTATAGAGTGGCAAGTCAAAAAGCCCCACACAGTGGTAGGCATCCTGATCCCGGTGTGCCTTTCACATGTAAAACAGTTTCAGATGGGCCCAGCATTGTGCCACTATAATACAGCATCTGCTTTATGGCATGGAAAAAATGCATTGTCACCAAGCAGCAGTGAAAGAGCCACTGAAGGACAGCCAGGGCTTGACTAAAATACTGGGGCTTTGACCGTGACACAGACTGGTGGGTGGTGGTCAGCCGACCTGCACAGTACAGACACTGAGGTTGTGAGGGGGAAAAAAAAGTGCCAAGATGGAAAATGAAAAATAAATGCACAAGAGTCAGTTCATTGAAGAACTTTACATTCCGGCCAAAGTTTGAAAACAGATGACTGAACTGCACAAACTAGTCGATATACCGCATAACTTCATGGAGCTAAAAAGTCTTTAATGAGGCCTTGTATCTGGTCTCAATGCAGCAGTGTTGTGGGTCAGACTGCTGCAGTGAGAACTGGAGCTTGGCCAGGTGGGAATGAGACACTAGAGACAGAAGATGCCTCTCATCCCTTAACTCTCCATTAAACATTTAGAGCAGTGCTCCTGCACTCAGAGCTCAGAGCTGCTATTGTGTGAATCTACAAGAGAAAATGTCCCAGAGCTGCACATGTGTTCATTTAAGCTGCATCTAACAACATTTTTGTAAGTCATCCAGGACAAAGCATGTTTAAGAAGGAAGAAAGCTTAGTTCTGTGTAGGAGATTAAGGTGAAGGAAGCAGAGGGATAAACAGGACAGGACCCTGACGGGGGTTATTTAAAATTAGCCTTTGGGGATTATGAAGATGTTATCTAGCATTATTTTTAATCCACGCACTGCCAAAGTTATGGGCTGAGTGGTTTGGCTGATCATCATGATCCAAGTTTAAAGCTTAGAAAATGACTGATCCATGTGTGACTGTCCCACTTCAAATCATCTAATCACTTCAGTGACACCCAGAGAGCAAAGGCAAAGACAGGATAAAGCCTTTCTCATTAGAGCTGACAACAATGCAATACGTAGCGTGTCTGATGAATAGTGACAAATTAAAATGTCTCATTTTGTCTGACCAACAGTCCAAAACGTTACTCAGTTAATGAATATGTATAACTAATAAAAATAAACAAAATCCCTGTGTTTTAGAGGGTGAAGCCAGTAAATGTTAATGTTGATTAGACAATGATTCAAATGATAAAAATGATCAAAATAGCTGCTGATTAATTAAAGTTTTCCAGCACTGCTATTTATAGCTAGTTGACTGTTAAATACCTTAAGGTGTATGAGAGCACTATAGATAATTCCACAGGTCTGTTATGTGCAATACAAAAAAATGTGGAATTTAACTTGTGAATTTATCAAGAACAGACATTCCTGCCTGACTGTGTTCCCTAAAGAAGACTCTCATTGTGGAGTTTGAGTCATGTCAGTGCAGGAGGTCGTGACACGTGAGGGCACTTCATTCACTGAGGGCCAAAATATGTGGCTGAAAGCTCTGGAAAAATGAGCAAGTGGACCCTGTGGTAAGAATTCTTTGACATGCTGCTATCACCAAGGTCAAGAGTGGGCAAAAAAGGCAAACAAAAACTAAACTCACAATAAATACCAATATTCAACTGTGTGCCATCCAGATTGCTTTTTCGTATACCTCCCCAAATTGTCCAACCAAAACCAACTTATTTCCAGTCTGATCTAAGAAGCCGGTTCTTGGCACATATTCATGGTGAAAACAGAAAATTAACTCTTAAACACTGTTCTCTTGCCCTATTACCATATCAAGCACATGCCTGAGATTCTGCTAATTTTAGCATCACAAAACACAGATATGTTGAGGTTGCTCCAGTTTGAATTCACAGAGGCCCAGTGGTGAATGAAGGAGGTTAGGCATGCAATTGTCCAGTGTTATGTAAAAGAGCCACTTTTATACCATTTTACCATGTCTGATGTGAAAAAACAAGTGGCGTGTCAATCAAACTCGAGTGCTATGACGAGCTGTCCTGGGTGGTTTCTCTGTGGTCACCTACCCCATTATCCTTCAAACCCAAACAATATGAGTCACAGGAGTTAAGAAGGGATGGCTTCACAGGACATTTAAAAAAATGGACCCTCGTCAAAGCCAAGCATTAGATCGGTGGCGGATTTTAATCAGAGTCCTCTTTTCATTCTTTAAACCAGCCACTGGAAGGAATTAATTCAACGGGGCAGTCAAGGACACGGCCCTGCCTCTGCTGCCAACGCCGCTTCCACTCGAAATTCATATCCAGAGTCCCATTTCGGCTGAATCACAGCTTAGATAAACAGACAGAGGGAAACAAATTCAGGAGCTTTTGTTTTGAGGCCATAGGAGCATTTTCTGCTCTCACTCCAGCTGCAATTTGATGCTAGACAGGGAAACAACTCTCAAACAATTGAATCCCATGAGAGAGCAAAGAAAACATAATAAGCTCTTCTAACTTTTGTTGTTGTTGTTTTTGCTTTTGTGGTGGAACAGAAAAGAAAAGCTATTGTCCAAACAAAGTTGCATAGGAGATAAGAGAATACTGGAGGCTTTATTCAGATGGGCATATATCAGTGATACCTTGAAGAAACGGGGGAAAGAACATGTCCCCAGGCCTCCAGCAGGTGCATTGTTTCCAGGATCAAAGGAGAAGAGCCATATTTCAGACTTGGCTGCATCCTGGTGAGAGGGAGAGCATGTCCTGGTCACCAGCTCTTCCCCGTCTCTCACCTCGTCCTGACCCCCTCACTTTCCTTCACCTCCTCCTTCCTTGTTCCTTACCACCTAGGGTCCAACGACTGATCAATTGTGGCCTCCCGTTGTGACTTATTCTCTTCGCAAACGGACTATTTCAAGGACTGTTAAACTGCAATGGCCACAGTAAACATGTACTTTTACTCTGTCACAAAACAGAGTGAAAAGAGAACCTCAGATTTCAGAGCATACATCCAACCCACATCCTAAAGTTGGGACAAAAGAGAGGATACTTTACTGGGTTTTATTTTGTCTCTAAAGGCAGATTTGAGTAGGAGGGGGGAGGGGGGTTAAATTCTCTTCCAAAGCATGTTTTCTGTTCTCTAATCTGTCTGTTGTTTCCACCCATACAGACACACATCTAATTTGACTTCAAAGCATGGGGGACTGTGAACGATACGGATGGAACTCTGCATGAAATCAGTTTTTCTATCATTATCTCCTCCCAAACAGGCTGATGTTACTGTAGCTATGTGCACCACTTCCTGCTGGGGTGCTGAGCGTTAACACAGGCTCCACTTTGGCAAAAGTAAATAAATAAATAAATAAATCTCAAACTGCAGTGTGTGGTTTGAACTTAATTTACCTGATTCTTTTCACTGTTTGCAGGATGACGTGAGCGACATACTACTGAACCTGCGGTGACGTCAGATTCAGTTTGTATGGGTTTCATCATGAACCCCCCCTGGAGTCAGCCCCGGCTCCAGATTATGGGAGTCTAGTTATCACTCTCTCCCAGGGTTGGGTTTTGGGTGCAGGGCCAGGGTAATCCTGAGGAGATTGACTTGCGACGCCCAAGGCTTAATTAGACATTTTTCACTGCTGGTGACTGTGGAGAATCCAATCAGCCCGACCTCCATGTAGCTTCCTTATTCTGGTGTGATTAGCCACTATAGCAGTGAATAACGCCTACATTAAAAGCAGTGTCGCAAACAGGGAAATCTATAAAATGTGAAAATATGCAAGAATATAATGAACGCTACTAGTTTGCCTGAGGCTCTAAAGCTGGAGAAGATTGTCTCAACATGGAAGTTCGCTGAATTACAACAACCTAACCAACGAGCTGATGAGCTAACTTACCATGACAACTGAGTAGCTTGCTAAAACAAGACTGATTTAGAGTAAAACAGAAAATGGGATATGAACACATCTTGTGTGGAAAGCAGAATTTCACAAAGCACAATAGAATCAGCAAAGGTTAAAGGTTCCCATATAGAGTCTAGCGTACTGTGAGCCACATGAACTCTGGACATTTGAGGTTTCATAGTCGAGTCACATTTAAAACAGGTCGATGTGAAGATTTCATGCCGAGCAGTCTATTGTGTGACACCAGGTACACATATGCTAAGTCAAGTACGTCTGACTCTGTGGGGGCCTTTAGTGAAGAAATTGCAGACAAAAACACCAGGTCTGTGTGCAGTGATGGAGACTGTTCCTCAAATGATTACATAAAATAAATAAAAGCTAAATCATTATACTTTATGACATAGCTTGAGATGTGAATGGCAGCTTTTAAGGAAATCATCTTGTTGCAAATCTCTTCTTCTATAATGGTTTAATGGCACTCAAACGGTATAGAGCCAGCATCACCACCTGTTCTCTTGACTAACTAACTCTCACACTCAACAGCTGTGGATGGAAACATAGTTGACAGTTTCCTTTGCTGAATTTCTACAGTTCAGATACCAATAACATCAACTATCTTAGCATAGTCAGAGATTCCATGCACTCATAATGAGTAAGGATGTTAGGCTAACTATGTCTTCTTGTATGAACATACTGTGACGGCCCCTGGTCTGCCTGTGGCAGTCCACTGGCCTGCCTGTATGGTATGTCTGCCTGTTTGTCTCCTCTGCAGTAGCTGTGCAAGGGGCGGCGTCTCGATCTGATGAGGCACCTGGGCCCGGTGTCTCCGGCATAAAGGCTCCGCCTTTTCCTCCATCTCTCTCTCTCGCCACATGCGCCGTGCTGCGGGAGCAGCAGGGGCTTCGTCTCCCAGCCTCGTTACCTTCTTTTGTTCTATTACCATTATTTCTGTTAAATAAATAGATCTATTTTTATACTGCACCCTGCGCCTCACGCCTTTTTGTTGCGGCCATACGAGCCGGTCGTAACAAGTTGGGGGCTCGTCCGTCCTTTTGATCCCGAAGTGTTTTTGCAAACTGCAGATTGTTTGCATGGGTATGTGTGACGTCATTTACGTTAGTCTGAGCCATGGACTGAGCGCGTGGTCAGTGACGTGTTTCTCCTTGCGCGCATGTGATTGGGCGTCGCGAGTAGGTGTGTGTGATGTGGAGCGGCTTCATTCATTCATGCGTTCGTGCGAGTTGGATCGTGGTGGAAGCGGAGAAAGGTGAGTGTCGGACATGGCGAGTGTGCATTGTTTGGTCGGAGTTTTTTCCCGGTAGGTGAAGCGGCGTCTCCCCTTTGGGATTCGTCGGTGGGGGGTGTTAGTGCTGGGGTACGGTGGTTGAGAGCTTCCCTTTCCCCTTTTCCCTTAACCTGCTCGGGAGCACTGTCCGTGGTTGCGGGGCAGTGACCAGTTTGACTGGGGGCTGCTTGCGTGCCAGCGGGCTCTAGGTGCGTAAATACCCGCCGCTACGCCCCATGAAGACTAGGGGGGAGTTAGGTAGTTAGTTTTTGGTTAGGCAGATAGCTAGCGGGGGAACTCCGGCTTGAAGCGCACAGGTGGGTCTGACATTTTACTTTTCTCTGCGGGTTTTTTTTTTCTCGCGCGATGGATGAGGCGCTGGAGGCGTTTTTGGAGAAGCCGTCTGAGCAGATATTGGATGAGTGTTCAAGGGATCAGTTGCTTAAAATTGTAGACTATTATAAGGTCGATGTAGGCGACAGGCGTGTTAAAGAGACTGTGCGAGCCAATTTGAAGGTGCATTTGTTTAAAATGGAGATTTTGGGCCCAGTGAAAGAAGCTGGGGCTGCGGTGTGTGATGACACGGGTGCAGGTTTGGTTGTTGGTCCTGGATTGTCCTTCGAGCAGCAAAAGGAATTGCTGGAGTTGCGTTTGAAGTTGCAGGCAGAGAAAGAGCTGTCTTTGGAGAAAATAAAGCAGCAGACTGAGTTGGCGAAACTGGAGCTACAGAAGCAGCAGCTGCAAATGGCTCGCGAGGAAAGAGCGGCTGGGGTTTTCCCTGGGGGTCCCTCTGTGTCTGGGGGAAGTGCGGAGCGTGCTGATGCTGGTAATGATTTGAGTGATTTGAGACTTTTGCCCAAGTTTAATGAACGCGATCCGGAGACGTTTTTTCTGATGTTTGAGCGTCTGGGGGAAGCTGAGGCCACGCGTGTTTTGTTGTTGCAGTGTGTGATAACCGGCAGGGCTCAGGAGGCGTACTCATCTTTGAGCCGCAGAGAGTGTGGGAGTTACGCGATAGTAAAAGCAGCTATTTTGAAGGCGTTTGAGCTTGTCCCGGAGGCTTATCGCCAGCGGTTTAGGAATTTGAGGAGAGGTGAGAAATCTCACATGGAGTTTGCACGCGACTTGTCCACGCATTTTGATCGCTGGTGTGTTGCCACGGAAGTGGAGTCATTTGATGACCTGCGGGAGCTCGTTATCCTGGAGCAGTTTAAAAACTCGCTGTCAGAGCGCATTGCGACTTACATTAGTGAGCGCAAGGTTGGAACGGCTGCTGAGGCCGCTGCTTTGGCGGATGATTATGTGCTGACGCATCGGAGCGCGTTCTTTGAGTCTCAGCGTGGAAACAGTGTCAGGGGTGGTGCCGCGTTTGCTGAAGAACTGCCGACCTGGCAGGGCAGTCCAGTTCAGGGGGAAAGCAGAGTGAACAGTGAGCGTGAACGTGAACCTGAGCGTGTCTGTAATTACTGCCACAAGCGCGGGCATTGGAAATCTGAATGTAACTTGTTGAAATCTAGACCGAGGACTGCTGCCTTTGGTGCGAGGGGAGTTTGTATGTCTGCATCGGTCTCGCCTGTTGTCACTCCCGTTGGTGGTCCGGTCTGTTTGACCGGGGGAGCTGGTGGCGGTGTATCCCTGAATCCTTTCCGTCCGTTCATCCGCGAGGGTTTTGTGTCTATGGTTGGGAGTGAGACAAAAGTTCCAGTGACGATCCTGAGGGACACGGGGGCGTTTGACTCGTTTATTTTGGCTGGAGTGGTACCTCTGTCAGAACAGTCTGATACGGGATGTACTGTTCCTGTTCGTGGGATTGATTTGAATGTTTTGCATGTTCCTGTACACAAAGTTATGCTCTCTTGTGATCTCTTCCAGGGCGAGGTTGAGCTTGCCGTGCGTCCGGAGTTGCCAATCCCAGGGGTCGCTGTCGTCCTGGGTAACGGGTTGTTGGGAGCGCGTGTTTGGGCTGAGACGCCTCCGTCTGTGGTCGTGGACCCTAAATCCCTGGTTGGGACGGAACCAGGCGAGAGTGAGCGCATCATTTCGAAGGTGTTGCCGGCGTGTGCCAGTACGCGCGCCGTGGCTGCGGTTAAGTCCCAGTCCGAACAGAAAACTGTGTCTGAGAAACTGTCGTTGCAACTGTCTGATTTTCCTTTGTCGTTCTCTCGCAGGGAGCTGATTGCGGCGCAGCAGGCCGATCCCTCTCTGAGCGATCTGTTTGACAAGGTTTCGTCTGCGAGCGAGTTGCGAGACGGTGCGCACGGTTACATCTTGCAGGATTCGCTTTTGGTGAGAGAATGGGTTCAGCACAGAGACGCAGTCCTGGGTGACCCAGTGTTTCATGTTGTGCTGCCTCTGTCTTTGCGTCAGTCTGTGTTGAAAGTGGCACATGAGTTGGGCCACTTCGGTGTGCGTAAAACATACACCAAGTTGTTGAAACATTTCTATTGGCCTCGGATGAAAAGAGATGTTTCTGCGTTCATTAAAATGTGCCACGTGTGTGCTGACAAACGGGCTACGGCCAGGGTAAAAATGAAATTGTCTGATCGAAATTGCATCGTCTCCGCACCTCACACAAATAAAAATCAGGATCACAAATTGACAGCTGTATTTACAGCAAACTGTTTGCTTTGACACAGCTGTATATGGACTGCATTCATCCTTTTAGCATGACATTTACACATACTATTCTTTACTAGCAAAGATATCTCAGTTTTAACAATCAAATTTGAGTTTTTTTTTAAATCACCATAAGTGATAGATAGCTTTCTGGTCCAGGTTCATGTTAAAAGCAAGTTAGCGAATGCAGATCTGAAATATACTCCAAGAGTGATATAGAAGGAACAGAGTCAGAAAGGAAAGGAAATAATCAGAGGAACAGAGACCAAGACAGAGAGACAGAAACACAGTGGTACAGATCGGTTCATAATCTGTTCTCAGGGCAGCAACTGCTCCTTCATTTAAATCACATGGCCACAAGCTGAGATTATAAAACAGGTTTTAATAATTCTGTAAGTGCCGCACATATCATGGTCTCAGAGGAAGGCTGTGGAAATGAAACTACAATTTTAATCATTATCATTCAATAAGGGAAGATTGAGATTTTTTTTACTGAGTGGGTTTTCTTTTACTAATTATGTAAAAGCTTCAGATGTTCACTTAAGTTTAGCTCAGATAACTGAAAAAAATGCTATAACCTTGGAGCAGCCACCTGCAACCCCCCCCCCCCCCCAATACATTAACAATTTCATCTGTTACTCCACACGTTCCCTGAAAGCAGTTGAACATCTAAAGAGTGCCCCTTGACTCAGAACTAAGCCGTTTCTGCACCTTGAAATGTCAACTACAATCAAGATACTGACTTCAAGACTAGGAGCTTTATGAATTCCACCTCAGTGACACATCACAAATGACCGACGAGTGAAAGTGTCCTATTTTCCTACTCACAGGATCTGTGGAGGCGTGCTCTCTGTCACGCACAAGCCCCTTTGAGTAACATGTCCACCATGGCTCCGCACATGGAGAGATGTGGTCATTGTGCCTTGAGCCCTGAGAGGCCCGAAACCAGCCAACCCTAAAGACCCAAGCATTAGGTCTGCCTCAGACCAGAGTCTTTTCAACCTCTGCCAGCACAATACCAACTAAGGCAAATATAAGGAATGCCATTCATTTCCAAGATCCAGAAATACAATGGGGTGATTGTGTGTCAATATGGAGCACATGGAAACAACGATTTCCACCACTTTAAATCTCTGCAAACATAAAGATTATTAGTGTCATTTTCTCTCTGAGACTCGGCATTAACACCATAGAGCTTTGGCCATAAAACAGTGGCAGTCTGACAAAGACTCATTGATATTTCCACACAGACAAGCAGAGTGCTGAAACAGCCCAGTGTTGGCCCAGACGGCTCTCTGCCACACTAGACATTTGACTGGGTTATCAGGCCAGTGAGCCTCTGAGGAGACTCTGATAAATGAAGTTGCCATTTGTCCGTCGTTCCCTCCTCACAGCCGGGCCCTGCTAGCCCACAGCAAGGAATTATCTTAGTGACAATTACATTCCTCCAGCTCCTAAAGGATGCCCCGCACTGAGAAACCAGCAAAGGACTGACTGCAAGGAGATTATACTGATTGCTATTCCATTGCTCGCATTTGATCTTCAATTTCTCTGGCGCGGCGCCCGGGCAGTCAACTCCATTGTGGATGCCCTGTTTTTTGGAGGGGTTTTTTGTTGATAAATAAAATTCACAGACATTTTTCTTTCCATGGTGCTTTAAAAATTATAACCATGATAAAGGAAATCCTGAAAGATACTCAAACCTGTTTAGTATTGTGTTTACAAGGGACAGCGAAACCAATTCAACATGGCATCCATAAAGCATGGAGTACAGTAGAGCAGATAGGGCTGTTTTTTATTGTTTGACTGACATCTGTTCATTGCACCAGTTCAGATCAACAACATAACATATCCTAGTCCAAGATGTCATTTATGTGCCTACAATTAATCATTATTTCCATTATCCATCAATCTGTGAATTGTTTTTTTTTTTTTTTTTACCAATTTGTTTAGTTTGTAGCCTACATTGCCAGAAATGACAAAATGCCAGGAGCGCTGGATGATTGATGGTCTCTGTCCCAGCACCACCAGTAAAAAAAAAAAGCAATTATGTTAAATTTAGAATGAGAGAAAACAGAGGAAAGCAGCAAATCCCCACATGTCAGAGGATGGAACCAAAAGCTGCTTCACATTCCTACTTGATAAATGGCTTGAAAAGGCAACATGATTATTTAGATTGACGATGATGAAATCAATTAACACATTTCCCACTGTAACCTCTGCACCCACTTTGGGCGGCTCAGCTGAATGGTGTAAAGGAGGGGAAGGGGATTTTGACAGCAGCACCAAATTTTATGATTCTAATGGTTTTCTGACCTCAATCTTCCCTAATCATTTTGAAGCCTGGACAAAGATTATCCGGGTATAGATTATGTTTTTTTACACAACACGTGGCAACACCACAATGATAAAAAAAAAATATTTAAAAAAAAGACAGACAGTAGCTGAAGACAGCACTGTGTTTTCTGCTTTTGATGTCCCATGGGACACGCACATTTATCTTCTGCTGAATGGAGAAATCTTGGATCTACACTTGGATTTGTTTACCATCCCATTCCTTTGTCTCCCCCAGGAGAATTTTTTTCCCAGGATTCCTGTGGCTGTGTTTGGGGGGTTTAAGGGATGAAAAAGAGGGAAAGAAAAGCCCATTGGTCTCAGCACCACAGAAACAGCATCCAGAGCCAAGCTGTCATCCCACTTGGATTAAGGGCCCTTCACTGGTAGCTGCTGAGCTGCTAACATGGTGTCTTACCCCTGGGCCAGGGTGTGGGAGGGGGTACAGGGTGGAGCAGAGGGTAGGGGCATTAAGGGGCCTGGCCTAAATAAGACCTCGGGGTCAGGGAGCCTTCTGAACCATGGCAAAGCCACTTTGTGTTTCCATGTCAACTTTATTCATGAGCTGACAGCTAAGTGTCCCCTTCTTTCCTGTTGATTCAGCCACTGTTGCATCATGTGCTGGGGCGACGGAGATAATCTACGCCTTCGCCCCGCTTATCTCTGCAGACCCCCACTTCCACGACAAGTTTATAAGCTGTAACATTCGACAGCAGCCTGTGGAGGCTTGTGGTGGAATTCTTGGCGGGGTCCGTTCTTTACATCTCCATCCCTGTTACAAGCAGAATAAAAGCTGTGCGGATATTATTTGCTGAGCTATTAGACATCACGAGTGGGCAGCATCGCTGTGCCAACACAGAGTGGGATGTGTGGCCGAGAATTTCTTAAGCTCTATGCAAATAGGAGGAGGATGCTTAACTAGAAAGCATTCAAGTGCATACTCTTTCCTGAATTCCCTGTGATTTTGGCGAGCCTACACGCTGCCGGTGGAGCCGTGCCCACCTCCTGTTGTTCGCCGAACAGGAAAGGGAAGCACCGGTCCTTGTTATGTGCTGCCACTGGGCCACCAACTACCTCTCAAACATCTGCTGCCCATCCAAAGTTGGCCAGGGCTTCAACGGGCCGGGAGGCTTTGGGTAGCGAGGACGGCCTCTCCAGGCCCTCTTCAGCAGGAACAAATGTGTGTTCAAACAAGAGGCTCCAGCACCAGAATTTCTATTGTGGGTCTCTTCGGGCATAACCCTGCATCACCCCCCTAACGCTGCAAGAAAGAGGCTGGAACAGCCGCCCCACCAGTATAGACGGGGGGAAAACAGACCCCCTTTGTTCCCCCTGCCCCTTCTCAGCGTCGACTGAGGTACATGATCCACCCCCTCCTCCCCCTCCACAATCCTGGAAGCTTCAAAACAGTCCCACTTTTTACTTTCCCTCCCTTTGCTTTTTCAATTGGGGCGGGGCAAGACAGCAAGGCATCTTAAGTTGGTTTTTTTTAAGAGAACACATGTCAAATCTCGTCTTCATTTGTTCACCTCAGGTCTCTTAATTCAAGGTTGACTGGGAGTCAGATCCAGTGCTATACAGAGCCAGTTAACCTGTCAGGCAGTCAGCCGGGAGCAGAGGAAACACAAAACCCACAATATTACATTCCATTATCCCGACCTCCCACTTCAAAAGGAGGAATCTATTGCCGTCGCTCTGTGGCGGTCGGTGTGGACAGAGAGGAGCGTCTCTGAATGCTTTGTTCTCACTAAGGGGTGTAATAACCCGATGTGGACGATAACAGCGTTCCCTGGGCAACCTTGAGTGATTGAGCTTGATGACTGTCATGGTGTAAAAGCTCTGGTGTAATGATTCAGTCACAGTGAATCATCCAGGGACACCCGCACTGACCGCTACTCATCCGCCATCTGTCCAAACTGCCTACTGCCCAAAAATGACAAGCTAATCTAAAAGTGCAGCACCATGCCACGGTGTAAAGAGCTGCAAACTGACCACTTTGTTAATCATTGCTTGTTATTCTTTTGGTTTAGAAAACATCCAGAAATAGTTGTTTTTCACAAAGTTGACTTTGTTTTTGATTGGAAAAATGAGTCAGTCATGAAAATTGTTGGCAATATTGTAGCCTACATCTTTTACCAATCACTGAATCAACAAATCGTTTCCTTTCACTATGCCAAAGCCTCACAGGGCCTCAACCTCTGTTTGTTTCATAACCCGTTTTCTTTGCCAATTATAGTTTGATCATTTGATCTGTCTTAAACTGGCAGAGAAAGTAAAAAGTGTCAATCAAATAGTCTTTTTGCAGTGTCAAATAGTCTTTTTGCAGTGACATAACACAGATAAGAGCAAAATCCTCACATTTCAGAAACTGAAACCTGGAGATTTTTCACACTTTTGCTTGATGAATATCTTAAATGATTGGGTCTACAGCGATCAGGTTGCAGACCAGATCAATATTCATTATTCATCATTATAGATTAGTCATTCAGAATTTATGTCATGCTTTGTCCTCCAAGCAGCATCAAGACCCAAACTGACAATTACACGAAGCAGAAAATCCTGAATATCTTCACTTTGGAGAGGCTGGAACTGCGACATGTTTTGGAACTTTTTGTTTAAGAAGTCGCTTAAATGATTCATCGATTATCAAAAGACTTGCTGAATAATTTCCTCTCTGTCGACTCATCAACTGATTCTTTCAGGAAAAACTTAGCATAAGTCACCGAAGCAGCAGATAAAAGAGGAAAGAACAAAGCAACCGCACAGCTTCAAATCTAATTTACTCAGCCAACCAGTCTGAGTCCATCTCGGAGCAACACATAAATCACCTGGCATTCATTTTGCATAGTGATCTGTCTGTCACCATCATTCCTCTTAATATAATACAGGTCCAGGATGTAAACATCAACAGTTGCAGCTGTGTGGAGTGGATTCACAGGAACGTGTCAATCCCCATTAGAGCTTCTGCCTAACTGAGCGTGAAACCCTAATTGCGCCGACCAGCTTGCAACCATGCAGACCCCACTCACAGAGAGACACAGAAAGTGAAACACACGTGTGTATATGTGCGTGTGTCTGCATGCGCGTGCGTAATGACCATGTATATCTTTCTTTGCATGTCCCGATGCCCCTTGCATACATTTGTCCAAATTACCACCAAGCAAAGTGTTCAGGCAGCCGTGAAGCGGGCGGGGACACCTCTCCCGCTGCGGTCCTCTAATGAGGCGTTCATCAGTCCCAAAATGAGACGAACATGACTGTGACAAGGAGGTGCAGGCGTTGTCAGAGCGCTGAGCTGCTGTGTGTGACAGGAGGGGGGGGCTCCTCACCGGGAAGAATCACCCACACCGCAGTGACACTAATGGATAGGCATGGGCCTCCGTCCGTCGGTCCCCCGAGATTCGGCCTCATCACAGCTGAGCAGCACAGCTCTTCTATTCAGAACGGCTGCTGGATCGTCTCCACTCAACGCAAAAAGTACACGTGTCTCCAGAACACACTCGATCATTCAGTCAATCAGCCGCAGTGACCAATGATGGCACGTTATTGAACTTGGCCCTGTGCAACTGTGCATGAAAAAGAAATTACTGTGCCACTTTATTATCTTCAACTAGGATCTCAGTTTTAATAGCCGGGCTCAGTAGCTACTGTCTCCAACCATATAATGAAAACACTGTCATGGCTAACATATCTGCTGAGCTCTGAGAACATAATAACACCAGTAAACAGGAAGTCAGATGATGACAAAAACCACAATCACAAGGTCAGATGATCATGTTTTGAACCAGCTCCTGAGTTAATTAAACTAGAGAGAGTTAATGAACTGCAATGATCACCCAAACCATCCACTGTAAACATCAGCTGATGTTTAGACCAACAACCTAGAAGTATGAAGCACCTGTGACCTGTGTAACTGTCTGATGGAGAGCTGAAACTAATCATTTATTAAAAAATGCTGATTATTTTCTTGATAAATTGTTTTGTGTATGACATGTCGGAAAATGTATAATTTTTCCGGAATCAAACTGTCACCTGTGAGAAGCTGGAACCAGAGAATTTGTAACATTTCTGCTTGAAAAGGGTCAATTTTGCCAATTTGTTTGACAAACAACTAATCAACAGTCATGTCTGTTGGACTCATCAGAAAACCCATCAGAGCTAAATCAGAGAAATTATAGACCAGATTTCAAACTCAGCCTCACATCAAACCATTAAATCAAGTCAAATTGTTGAGTTTTTCAGTGCCATTCAATGGAAAGGTCTTTGAGTTTCTTCTTTTTTAAATGTCTAAATGTCGCCATACTATTAACTTCAAGAATGTGAATATCCCTGAATCTCTGAATAAGCAAACAACCCGTCCTTGGTTAATTCATCAAAAGAAAAGTCTGTCAAGTTCACATCAGTTCCTCAGAGAAATGATGTCATTGTCAGCACCAGAAGTGACACAGAACGACTCTATCTATGAGACACTTTGTCTGGTCCATGCGGTTGGCGGAGTTCACAATGCCACAGACGGCAGCTTACAGAAGGAGCGTTGATCACTTCTCGCAAAAATACTTGGCGTGTTTCCCCAGCCCACGGCGTAAAATTAGTGGCATTTTCCCTCCCAACACCCAAGCTTTTCCCATAGCCCCCGGCCCGGGAGCGGAGCTGCTGCCCCGCCACTGGTTTTTCAGGTCAGCAGTGTGACTGACTGCTGCTCTCACAATAACTCCGGCCAACGTGTGTCATGATAATCCCTGAGTTATGCAAATCTGCCAGGCCTGGTGCCGTTTGTGCTGAGGGTGAAAGTAAAGATGGCAGCCAAATGTAGGCCACTATCTTGTCCTGATTTCTCCACATTTGTGAAATGAGCTCGAAAAGTCCTGTCAGTGGAGCTCCGGTGGCCGTGGAGTGATGGCTCTCTCTCTCTCTGGGCTCTGGCTACATCCTGACTCACCACAATTCAAACTCAGACTGAGGAGGCCTCCAAAGATAAATACATTTTTTTTTAAAAGCTCACAAACAGTCCCGGACGTGCATCTGTAAAGCGGTGTCACACATTTTGCCGCCTGTTTCTCAATGAATGCAAAGCAGACATAAGGCAAAGGATAGGGGGGACATTGTTATCTTCTTAAACAGATTAACAGTAGTCTGCCCGGGGTGAATAAACATTACTAGAAAGTGTGTCAGCCCTCTCACAGAGCAGTATGAGCGGGAGCCTCAGACAATGAAGAGGGGGTCATTAGCATTGTATTAATGTGGCTATCTGAGCAGTTAGAGAAAGTGTGCAGCTATTGGCATGTGTGTTTGGGTGTGTATGAGTGAGAGTGTCTGGGGATGAGCAGGGGGGGAGAGAGGAGGGAGGGGGACCGGGGGGAGGGGGGGAGGGTTCCCCCTTGACTGGAGCTTTGACCAAGAGGAGACAGAGGGGGAGGAGGAGGAGGGGATTGAGTGAGAATGGAGGGAGAGGAGTGGGGGTCTTCCAGTGAAGCATAGTGAGATACATGGCAGGAAATGGTGAATCAGATAGTGATGTGAGTGTGATGAGGGGGAATTAGAGCAAATAAACGGAGTGGTCAGTCAAAACAAGACAGAGTGTGTGTGGAATTAAACATTTGGGGAGGAGATCAGCTTAGGACGTGAGGGATTCTGTGTATGATGACAGCAATGTCATCAACACAGGACACACACACACACAAAACAGCTGCTGTCAAATACAGTACAGTAGGTCTTTCTGTCTTTCTTCAGCGTGTGATAGGAACAGATCGTATCAAAGGTTCAAGCAGAGCAGTGGCAATACAGTGTCTCTGCATCTTTTCCAGCAGCACGCCGTGTGTCCGGCTTTTGCTTTTGACAGCCGTGCACACCTGCACCTGCTCCCCCCGGTGATGACCACCGAGCTGACGCCTCGGTGCGTCTTGAGAAGTGCGGCTGTGTAGGCTATTTATTTATAGAGATTCAGCTTTGAAAACAACCTCCGCGCTCACTGAGAGGGGAGAAGAAAAAAAACTGCAAAGAGCTCAGTGATTTTCCGGGCAGCCTTTCAGCATCCAGCTGAGTGTACCCTGGCTACTCCCCCCCACCACCACCACTAGCACCACAAACTCCTGACACTGAACTGGAAGCTACACGACACGTGTTTATCATGAATGGCATCGTTTAGCTCACCTTATCTCTTCTCCTCCGCGGTGCGAAAACACGAAGCCCGCTCTGCCCTCTCCGCTCCCAGGCGACGTAGCGCTACTCTCGGCTGTTTATTTACGTGCAGTCCCGTCCAGCGCCCGAGCCTCCCGCACTTGTCTCCTCTGCCTCAGTCACTGGTCCTCCTCTCCTCTCCCACCAGTTCACTGACACACACATACACAAGCGGGCGGGGGCGCGCAGCAGCGCTCCGGGGCGTGCGCACGCCCTGTGCGCGCACTGCAGCGTCGCTGCCGATGTATGGTGGCCTCTAGGAAGAAAAAAAAATATTGTAGCAAATTGTTATCCAAAATATTCCCGCTAATAATACCTAGCCTACAGTAGTTTAACCCCCTGCACAGATGGCCAACAGCTGGACCACTTTTAGGATAAAACAAGCCAAAAGTTGTCTTTTAATGCTCAGCAATGTTCTTTTCTGTTATTTAACAGCAGGGAGCAGCTTTTCAATTTAGCAGCTGTATAATCATTGTTAGGTTTAAGCATCATGGAAATGCCAAAAGCACTAACAGTGTTCAACACAGAAATAATTCCAAGCCTTAAAGGCTCAATAATCCCTCACATTTTCATTAACTAGGCAGAAAAAGTGAAGTGAGGTGAAAACAAAACTGGAGTAAAACATCAAATCCACTACAATTGGTCAGATATAGGAGTACTTTCACCGTTTAGATACTGAACTTCATCCCAGCTGTTGTGGACCTTAATTGCTTGGAGCCATTTGCATGCCCTGATACACTCTCTCATTTTGCCCCGAGAGCAGGATTGCACTAATAATCATACAGTAGCCTGCGGGATCAACCAAGACTCTGCAGGGTGATGTCATGTGACTTTAAAAGCAACATTTTCCCTTCCGTTCAGTCTGCTGCCATGCTCTCCTTTTCTCAGTGCATGTCACACACATGCATTATCCCAGGCTTAGCAATGGTTGCCATCTGCAGCCATAGCACCAAACACACAGAGAGCAAGTGATGCAGTTATTACTGGGATAAGCCTGTTTTGGCAAGAACACAGGGTTTTCTGGTTGGAGTTGCCATCGAGACACTGGTTGATGGAGATTAGCTAAAATTAGGCTGAGGCACAGATCTGAAGATGGTAATGTGTTGACAGTTAATAATCGTTTTCAAATGTGCTGAGGAGCACT
The DNA here is from genome assembly GCA_030347415.2 of Decapterus maruadsi. Taxonomy (NCBI): domain Eukaryota; kingdom Metazoa; phylum Chordata; class Actinopteri; order Carangiformes; family Carangidae; genus Decapterus; species Decapterus maruadsi. Next base: position 6,601,307 of record CM064893.1, read on the forward strand.
TAATCAGAAGGTGCCTACCGTATAGCACCACACTAAATTGCCTTTTCAAAGGATAAAATCCATAATCCCCTCCAACGTTTTGTCACTTTCTTCACTTCTCCATCTTTTCTATTGATATGTGAAACATAATTTCTAAAGGCGTTCTGCTTAAATAAACAGCATGGACTAAAATCTGACTGGAAATCGAAAGAAAGAGGAGCTGACATGCAGCCAAGGTCATTTTATGGATGTAATCCCCCGTGTGGAAAGCAGCAGTTTCCCTAATCAACTGAAGGGACCAGGGAATTCTTGCCCACATCTGCCTTCCTAGTGCCACACTGGAAGTATTGTAATTGCCATTGCCTCTCATTTCACAACGCCTCCAGATATGTCTGAATACCTTTAGAATCTCATTAGAATATTCTTTTAATTTCCCCAATGCATATTATCCATAAAATACTCAAAGGGATTTTTATAAGTTCATGGACACAGCACCATGGAAACAAAGTTGGCGCTTTGCAGCTTGCAAAGTGGATGTTTTGTCAGGGCTTTGTGTTGAAATGCAAAATAAAACTCCACCAGAGAAGACATCGTCTCTGCTTCACTGGTAACTCCAATTATTGTGCCCATTACTGCGGCAGCTCCTTGAAGTCCTCTGCTCGCCGAGATGCAAAACTTCACACATGGCGTGGGTATTGTGCAGGAGAGACAGAGTCATCACTTGGCCTGTTTTCTTCACTGATTCAGTGTTATTTCTCTATTCTTTCCAAAACAAAGTGGATAACAGATGCAGCACCAAGCCAAGCCAACCATGAAACGGCCTGGCTCCCATCAGAGGTGATGATTAAGTAACACAGATTCAACGGAGATCAGCAGGCTCGGATCACAGCAGTCTGAAACAGCATCAGTCAGAATTCAGAATGCAGTCGTTTGGTTACGATGAAACAAGAGCTCGGTTTTAACAGCGTTGTTTATCTCTGTTGTGTGAAAGTTTACCACTTTCTCAATGTCGTCATCTTGTGTTTGTCCTTCTATCACTTGTGCATCTGCCAGTTGTTGTTTTTCCCAAATGTGGTGATCATATTTTAAATTAAACTCTTTATGTCGTATCTGAAAATCAGCCGCTCCTCCAGAACTAATTAAGTGCTAATGAGCTGGGTGTGTGTGCAGAGGCTAAATGTTAGGTGTAATTGAGTAGCAGCCACCCTGAGGGTAGAACAGTTGTTACATAACAGCGGAAGATGGGGAGAACAACAGTACCTGTCAAAACCTCCTGGAGATACGTTCCAGACAGGCAGCAGAGAGGCATATTGATATTCAGAGTCTGGAGGTTTGGCCAAAGGTGCAAGAGAAATCCAATTACTGATGTGATTACTGCTGGGGGACGAGTTCATGAGTCAGATCTGTTTACATCAGAGGGGGATGCATTTCCTCCCTCAGTCTGCTGTTTCATTACATTATGACTCCTCTATATTGAGTGGGAGCAGCCTTTACTGGCTGCCTAATCATGTTAACTCACAGGGGGCAAACGCCTGACATGAATCCACTAAATACAGCATACTGACAACACGTGGAGCACCTGTGCCCCAGTGGGTAACATGTTGAATATCATCCATCCATCCATCCATCCATCCATCCATCCATCCATCCATCCATCCATCCATCCATCCATCCATCCATCCATCCATCCATCCATCCATTATAGGGCAAGGGATGGTACTTGTTGAACATCACCAGCCTGACACAGACTTTACAGAGTCAAACAACCTCACATTCACATTCATGCCCAAGGGCTATTAAGTGTTTCCAATCCACCCTAATGTGCATGTCTTTGGACTGTGAGAGTAAGCCTGAAAACCTATAGAGAACCCATACAGGCACAGGAAGAACATGCAAATACCACCAAGAAAGGCCCCAGGCCAGGGCATCAAACACACAACTTTCTTTCTGAGAGGCAACAGTAGATAAACCTCAGCACCCCCATGCCGCGCCATGTTGAATAATACTGTAAGCATCGCACATGTGAATCATTGGTTTGTGTTTTGATAGCCTTTTTCTTATTATAGTGAGAAATATTTGTAATGTAGGTCAGCGGGTATAGTCACAGTCACAAGGTACCAGTGAGGAGAAGTGACAACATGTGGTGGTTAGTGGTACTGAAGTTAAACTAACTCACCCATAAAAGACGTGCTAACCCACTTGCCATGTGGTCATTGGCCGCATCGTCACCCACGGTGCAGGAGACTCGGGTTCACACCCATCACACCCCGCCTTGTCCTAAGTCAGCTGAGATGGCTCCAGCTCCAGCTCCCCTGTGACCATAGTGAGGATAAGTGGTGCAAGATGAATTAATAAATTAATGAATATACATATACACACACACACTTTGTGATAATTTAATATCACTTCCGAACCGAATGAAAAGATCGTAATGAATCATCTTTTCTGTTAACAAGTTCAAGCTCTTGGCCATGGTCAGCACATCTGTGTTTTTACAGCACCATCCACTCACTGATGTTCTTCATTCAGCCCTGGCGATGTGTTTTTAATGACCACATATCAGGGTTTAATTATTCCTCACTGCTGTGTCAGAGTGTGAACTCGCTCTGAAAAGAAGCCACCGGACCAAATTAAAAAGTAGAAAACACGTAAGGTCACCACTGAAAGTCGAAGTCATCAACCTCAGCGCCTGAATAAAAAGAAGCAAAGTCAGTGCATAGACAGCTTATAGTATTAACTCTAAATCCTAGAGTATGTGGGAAGACCTGTCTCACAGTTTGAAGTTAATAAACTGTCCCTTAGCTTTAAAAAAAAACACATCTATGGTCTTTGCAGTCTCTCAGAAGCTCTGCTGCACTGAAAAAAGCTCCCTGATAGTTTGTCACAGGGTTAACAGTTCTCCTTTATATTCCGCACCCCTGTCCTTCAGTCAAAGCTACAAAAGGAATCATTTAAAATATGTGAAACATGCTTGAGTGCAGTAAGGTGAGGGCAGTGTGTAATGCCTTTCCCTTCATTCACTTAAATCACTGCAGAGCAGGATGTTCCCAATGATGTCAAGGTTAGACCAGATTCAGTAAAGTGACCAGAGGAGCATGCCAGGCTCCCACAGATCACATAAAGATTTACTAATGAATGTGTATTTACAACATAGTAGGGGAAGCTGCACTCCTCTTGTCACACTGCTCCCTACAAGGTCAGCAGCAAAGAGGTGTGATCCACACCTTCTGGAAATTCATGCAACCAGGGATGCTATGCTGAAAAACAGCCTTCAGTATCACTCTGCTACGTTTGATTTATTGACCTTCATGATTATGTCTGTGTTTTTATTTGTTAGTTTGTGATTCTCATATCTGTGTTGTTCTTGTCTGCAAATCTATACACGTTTTTACCTGTATAGATGATAGTACACGTAGATGAAAACTGAAATGTCAACAGATTCATGACAGATATTGATAGACCACACTAATCAATGTGTTCTAATTGTCCTCTTTTTGTATTGTGCGTGATAGTATTGATAGGAGATTGCAGGAGGAAACAGTGGGTAGAGAGAAGAGCAAGGATTCTTAATCTGCTGTTTAACTGATGATTAGCTGCACTGTGTTGTAAGACTGGCTGATTGGCAGAGAAATGATTTCTCCAAAATATTTTATGCAGGATATGAATTATATTGTTGTTGAGAAAAAGGCATCTCTTGGATGCTATATATTGATTATCTTAGTATAAATGAATCTGGCAACATATCATGGAACAACAGCTTCCTTTTTTTCTGTGTGATGAGTCTATATTTACCGCTGCTTTGCTTTTGTGTGTTAACTACAGAAAGCTGTTAACCACATAATCATTTTCAAAGCACAGAACCTGTTACATTAGAGGAGATCAAAGCCCTTCATCAACTAATGATAGAATTATTTTCTATTTTTTGATATTCAGGATGTTTTTTTTAGCTGGGTTAACAATCAAACTAATATTTGTTAATGATAAAATTATATTCTTCTATTATTCAATTTTTTTCCATTATTCTTTAATGCGACCTCTTGTATTCCTTTTGAATGACCTACATCCTGTGTTCTCTCCTCTACAGACCAGTGTTGATACTGTTTGTTGTGTCCTCTGCCTTCTGCGGCCATCGCTGTGTTTTCATGCGTGTAAACAGTCGGTGGAGAGCCGTGTCAGTATAAGGTGTTTACGCTGGAGGGAAATGTGATCCATCACTGGCCGGGGCTTTTACCCAGGTGTCTGAGCACAGCCTTGCACAGTCATCTCATCTTGGCTTCCTCTCATTTATGATAGACAGCTCAGGGATGGGCCTTGAGATTACCCTCCCCTGGAAGATACAACCTTTACACACACAGAGAGAAAACCAGAAAAAACAACTTATATTTGAGAAAGAAGGAGAACAGATACTGGCTGTTCCTGATGTGCCTACTGTGGTGATTTTCTATATCAGAATTTGAAGCTAATCAAGCTACGCACCTTGAAAAATTGAGGTGAGGGTGCATATCAGTCCAGATCTCTGTTGGAATAATTATGTAGTCGTGTGTACAAGTTAGCAACTTAATATCTGCACGTCCCTGCGATGATCCACAGCAGCTTTCCTCAGATCACAATCAGCTAATCTTCATATAATTAGGAGGCAGGATGCAACGTGGTTTGGTGATGGGTTTTTAATTACATACACTCTCAAACAGTCTTTATACACGATCAACAGGAGAACAGTGGAATTATATTAATCTGGGTAATATCTGTGTCCATTTTTACAACAGGTCCTCCGGGGCCAGTTATACAGTACTTGACCAGGTTTAACATGAAAATGAACATTTGCAGTGCATTTATTTATTTATTTTTTTGTTGAAAAGCCTGAACGCAGCAACACAGTATAATTTTTTCAGCCATGAAAAATCAATAAGCGGGTTCCTCTTTCGGCTAAAGCCTGAATGATTTCAACAAATGTTACAGTAAAGCAGAGTGGGGACTAAAACACAGCACTTCAAGGTAGAAAGGGCAAAAGCTGCTTTTGAGAAGAGGCATCAAAGGGAATGAGGGCACACTGAAGACAGCAGAAAATGTGCATAGCCGGTGGGGAATCCATAAAACCAAACAATCAAGCACACAATGATAAAAGCATTTGAAGCAGCTAAAGTAAAACACTTTGAGGCTATGATACATAAAAGTACATCCTTATGACAGTCAGGGTCCATCTGGACATTTATTCAAATGTTATATATATTTTTTTAGTGTATTACAATTAAATATGCAACTTCCATTTTGACTTGTCTCCGTGTAAAATGCAACTATAACATGCTTTCACATAAAACATACTGTATGTAATACAGTAACGCTTGAAGTGGGCCCTCATGCACCAATGTTACTATTACTGTATATATAAACACTTATATAGCTGACAAGTCGCTGCATTGTCAAATGTGCAAATTTTAAGTCATTACAACAGAGAAATGTCAGACCTTGATTAGTCTGTTTAAAAAAATAGGATTTTTTTTCTCATCTTTTCTTTTGATATTATTACTGTACATGTTGGCAACTTAGCTCAACAAATACTTACATTACATGTTTTCCTATATAACCCACCTACAGATTTTTTCTGTTAAAATACAAATACAGGTTCATGAGGATTTATTGGTTGTCATAACAAATCTTTCTAAGGACAGCAAACGGTTGAAAGTGCTCACTTGGGAGAACAGTCTCTGGGCTACTGTATAAGTTTACAGTATTCTGCTTTTTAAAGATACTTTAGGAAATACACTTAGTTCTTAAACATGCAGCTTTCCTACTTAAAGCTGGACGAGAGGATCATTACCGGTCTCAATTATCCTAGAGCTGGCAGCGGGGTAGGTTAGCCTAGCATGCCTGGAAACAAGAAAACAGCTTTTTAAGAAGGTACTGTTATTGTGGACAGAGCCAGACAGTCATTTCCTCCCCTCTTTATGCTAAGCTAAGCAGCTACCTGATACTCACCATAATGACATGACTTGAGGGTATTGATCTTATCATCCAGCTATGAGCAAAGAGGTGAATAAGCGCATTTCCCCGACATGCTGAACTGTTCCTTCAATCATACAAGATGCATTTGCCTGTGCGGCTGACATCCCCTCTACGGGGAGTTCCCAAATCCACACATCATTTGACACGTCTTCTTTGAAACAGTGCTAAGTCAAGAGCTGCCAACCACAGTGGCAAGCTGATGCTTTTTTGTTGCCAAAACTGTAACACATTAACACTAAAATTACCAACAAAGTCTGATGAGTGAGTAAGTGAGTGAGTGAGTGAGTTAGGAGGAAGGTAGTGTTTGGCATGTTGAATGCATTACATATTTGTGAATTTACACAATGTTCCTCAAAGCTACTGGTTGAGAAGTCCACAACTATGACACACTAATCACATTAACCTGACGAGAAGAGTTTCCATGTGAGGTAAAGATGGACTGTGGTAGATCTACAGCTTAGAGGAGTGAAAGGACGGACCATTGTACATGTCCGCCCTCAACCGGAGCCACTCTGCCATCCTCTGGACGGAGCTTTTCTCTCGAGTGAGGATGCCGGTGACCTTCCTCAGCTTCTCCTCGTTCCTCTCCAGGTAGCGGACGCCCTCGGCCTGCAGCAGGTTCAGCTTATCATGACGGCTTTCATCCAGGGCGATGTCCTCGCTCATGTACGGGTTGAAGCGGAAGTAGGTGTCGGGGGGGAGGAAGGCGGCGAGCATGGCGTGAACCTCTGGAGGGGAGCGGGAGAGAGGTGAGAGTGAGGCCACAGACGACACAAATCATAAACACGCAATTAACTTTTCCCATTTACACAAACATTAAAATATTGTGTTAAGAGTGGAAAAGGGCACGCAAAGTATAAAGTAGACTGTCAACACTGTGACAGTGTTACATGTGTTCCAGAGAAAGCGCTCGAGGCGGAGAGTGTGAGGTAATAACAAGCGAACATGTCATGGCTGTTTTCATCTGAGAGGTTTAAAATGCAAACAAACAGGCAGCTGCTAACGATAATGGGGTGACAGTCAGCTTTTTTTTCTGTCCATGTTCCCACAGTAGTTGAACAGTGCAAACACCGGACACAATGTCCAAATATGGGTTCTGTTCAAATGAGGTGATTTTGAGGCCAACTCTATAAAGAATAACTGAAGATTATGTTGTAGTATTTCATTTTTTGTATTTTTTTATATGATGTAAGGCTCCAGACTGCCCCTGAAAGGAGGCATTCCTAAAATTTGAGACATTGCGAGTGAATTTCTACATCTACTTGCGCATGTGCAACCAGTAAATTTGCTGTTTTGATTAGAGCTGGCAGGCCAATGTGTGAGGATCATGAATGAAAAGGAGATGTGAATACAGGTGCATTTCAATTAATTAGAAGAATATCTCATAAAAGTTTATTGATGTCATCAATTCAATTCAAAAAGTGAAACATTATATAGATCCATAATGAAACTTTTCCTGTCTTTATTCAATTTCTTTTAATTCAAATGATTATGGTTTACAGTTAACGAAAACCTAAAATTCAATATCTCAAATAAATTAAACATTACAAAAGACCCACTGAAAAAAAAACAAAACAAACATTTTTAATATGGAAATGTTGGCCTTCTGAAAAGTATGCCCATATGCTCTCAATACTTGGTTTGGGCTATTTGACTTGAACTACTGGAAATGGACTTTTCCGTGATATAATAATAATTTATAGAGATGCACCTGTATGTAAGGGACCACTATGCTCCTAGTAAAAAAAAAGCCACAACTGAGCATGTAAATACATGTAACCTATGCTGGCTGATGTTGAGAAGCTGTAGACTATGGCAACTTTACCTCAATTTAAGTTAAAAAACTGAATCTGAAGTTCCTTTAGCAGTTGTGTGTAGCAGAGTGGAGTAGTAAACAACTCTGAGAGTCTGAGTCTGGTAGAATAAAGGTTGACTGTGACTGGCTTTCGTCTGACTGCCACTCGCACGGCAGTCGAGTACTTGGGCGCTTTTTGAGTCTGTTGGGTTCAGTCTGGGATGAAAGGCCTCAGATCCAGGTCTCTTTCAAAAATAAATTGCAGCTGTTGCTCTGTTATATGTGAACACAAAGTTTGATGTAAACAAACTGCAGAACTTGCATTGCCTGCAGGTGGAAACATCAAGATGTCTAAACTGATGCTACTGTTTCACTCCTTTTCTGTAGATGGTGACCTCATGGGCGCTGAAGTGGTCCGACATACTCAAACAGCTCAACCTAATCTGTGCTCCACCAAACATAACTTGAACAAGGTATGAGCTACTTCCATAAGAAGCTTTGTTTAGATCTAAAAACCCACTTAGATCACCCTTATCTGCCCACAACAACAAACAAGCTCTGCTGATACAGCTCGAACAAAGTAGGAGGCCGGGACAGGAAGGGAGCTTTTGAAAAGAGGAAAATATGTGATAAACATTCTTACTAATCTGCTGTTTCTAAATAACAAAGGCCGTTGGAAAGCTGGGGGAGCGCTTAATCCCAAATACAGGAGGAGCAAGTGCAGAGAAGCATCTAGGTCACACACTGCACCACAGCAGCAGCAACAGGGAGGGGACCGAGCCAAATTTAGGCACAGTGGAGGTGCCCGTGTCCAGAGGTGATAAGGAGACAGAAGAGGTTGCCACCAGAGTGGGCACAATGGGATGCATCCAGAACAAAGTCTAACCTGCAGTGCAGTATTTTCTGCACCGACATCAAAACTCAATTCATTCCCCTGGAAATGATGCAGAAAACAGGGAACATCATTTATCTCTCTTACTAGTTAAAATGATTTCATCTTCAGAAGCAGACAACATAATGTACGCATAATTAAATCTACAATACTAACAATACCAGTGGCTCATATTAGGTTACATATTTACATCAATAAACTGTGTGGCTGGCCCCTGATGAGGTTCATGTTTTGACCAGTTCTCTTTGTTGATGCCACTTGTCTGTGTTTGTACGTGCTGGCAGGTGATGTTCAGATTTTTGGAACAGTTTCCCATGGGTGTTTTAAATTCAACAGAAGTTAAAGCTGCTGTACAACAATGGTCGTGGGCCAGGAAATTTTCGGCAAAATTAGGCAATTTGGAAGTGAAAGTTCCAAAGCTGTAGCGCATACACCATGGTTGATTTGTTATGAATTTTCAAAGTTTTGAAATGTAGGTGCTTTAATGCCACCATCACGACTATTGTCTTGTGTTTCCAAGTGAGGACATCTACAGTAGCATTTTGATGTGTCATCATCATCACCCTGCTGTGGCTGGAACTCACAACCACTGACACAAATAATGAGCTAGAGTTAGGCATATTGGCTAGAAGTGAAGCCCACCAGGCTTCACTTCTCAGTCATAGGTAGTCATAGGCCAGGCAGCTGTTGTCAATGCAGATTTCAAAAATTGTCAAAATGTCAGAAATACTGTTATCTAGACAAAATGATAATACTGATAATACATAAATTGCTTCTTGACAGCATGGAAATGTTGTTGTTTTTTTAACAATAAGTGTTTTGATTCATAAGAGAAAATATGATGTTTAAAAATGCCATTCCTATGATTGACTGCAGCAGAATTTAAAATGTTCTCGAAAATTCAATTTTGAGATAAATTTCTGATATTTGTCAAACTTCATCAACCACCACTCCAAAATATTCTCAATTTTTTCAGGAAGATTGAAAATGTATTTATCAAGAATTGGATGGTATATGTTTACAGTCAAATTCACGGTAGGCTCCATTTTTGATAGATCAAACATCTGTGTGGATCGTTTGTGGAGGACAGTCTGAAGATGCTCTCTAGCAAGTTTGGTGTGAATTGAGCAAAAATTATGGGAGGAGGTTTAATACATTTTACAGTAAAAAAAAAAAGATGTAATTTGTAATGAATTTAAATTGACAACGGTTTCAGCAGTGTTGGGCCTACATTGTGGTGAAAGGTTTAAAACTGTAGCATGTACCATATTGGTTTAGTCAGAATTTAAAAAAAATGTTTTTAATTTAAACGCTTATTGTCCTGGCAGCTTACACTGCGCAGCCCCTAATAAGGACACTGTGCCTGCTGTGAATAAATGAGCTATAAAACATGCCTGACCTCTTTCAGTTATATCCATTCGACCTTACACAAACCATTTTTGCATTTTATGATCAAAGTAAAGATGAGATAAAAAATATATGGAGTGCCATTTATTTATTGTCTCACTCACAAGACACAATAATGTTGTAAGAGTCAGAACTCAGTAGCGGGGGGTTGAGGTACCCTGACTTTTAGACCCTCACATGAGTCAAGCTCCAAAGATATAACCAAGATAGAATCAGGTCCAATTCAGATGGACATCAACATTCTGACAAGTCTAAATAACACAATGCACCTCTAGGGTTTCACGGTGACTGTCACTCACCTTCAGTGTCTGTGGCGCTGCTGATTACGTTGGTGAGTTTGGTTTTGAGGCTCGTGTAGGTGGCGCTGTTCTTCCCGGGGTTTTCGAATCGTCCAGTGCCCAGGGAGACCACACACTCCAGGGGCGTGTTAGGCCACAAACACTTACACTCGTGGATAGCCAGAGCCGTGGGGTTGTTAATCAGCAGACCTCCATCCTGTGCACAAAACGGAAGAAGGGCCATGTTAGGGACTTCATTTACAGCCTCTCAATGGTGTTTTATGCCAGAGTCTTGGCGAAACCAATTAATTGGCATTTGAAACCTAAAACCTTTCATGGATTTTAACAGTCAATAGATGAAAATTTTAAAGAACATGTGATGAAACAAAGAGAGCAGATCAATGTGCGTTTTTCCAGACCTGTGTGTAAGTCTACAAAGCACAGAGCTAAATTGTTGTGTTTTTTTTTCTCTCCTTGCCTCACATTTTCAGTTAGACTGGCTTTGATATCGAACGAGCACCCAGGAGTGCTTTTGCTATAAGGATCCATAGTCTACCCAAGGCAATGGGGGAGTAACTGGAGAGGGTGTGGGGATTGTTGAATAGGCATGAGGCTGAGGGGCCGCGGGGCTGAGGGCTGGCAGCAGGATCAAACACACAGGGGCTAGTCCTCATTAAAGAGGCCAGGCTGGGGGGTGGGAGCTGCAGGGCCCCTGGGCTCCAGGGACACTCTAGGGGGAAGAGTGCTTGTTTATGTGACTGAGTGTGTCTGCGCATGTTTGATCGAAGGCTCATGCCTGCTTAGAGTCAATGCATATAATAATGCGGGTACGTGATTCTGACAGCGTGTGCCACATGGACTCATACACAGTAAAGCTTGGGGAGAGGGGGGGTAGGTTGGAGTGGGGGTTGTCCCTTCTTTCTGCGGCCTAATGACAGTTCTGTACAAAACTGTCAGAGTACACACAGCGTGCTGGAGAATATGAAGGCTGCCTACAAAGATCTGCAAATCATCAGGGGAGATGGACTGAAAAATTGTATCATCAATGCAGAGAGGGGGGAAATAAAATTGCAAAGGAGACTGACAGTGGTTGTTAGGCTGGGGCACTGTGTCAAGAAATAGCTCCAGTGATAGCAGGTGTTTTTGAATGACTTGTCTCTTGTAACATACTGCACATGGTGGTTCTCAAACAAGTTAATCAAACAAGACAAAGAGTATACACACTCAGGTGCTCTGAGCTGAATGCTATAGTAAGAACTGTCACATCTTCACTATTAACAATACTAACAGTTACTTTGCTCAGCATACATGGATAAAGCTGATGAAGCCAAACCATTACAGTTGCAAAGATGAATTCATCATCCAATCAAATGGCAACTACACTGTACATCAATCTATTCAAAGGACTACAAGGAGTTTCGGAAAGTGAAGTGTTCTCACACTACGTTTCAAATGAGCCTACGGGTGTACGGTGAAGCATTGTCTGGGAAATGGACCCATTAACAAGTGTGGGTAATGTAGATTCATCCACATTAATATAAAACTCTTTTAAAACCAAAAGCAAACTCATCAAGGTCTCTTTAAATGATTGATAATTTTGCATCCATTATAAAGAAAGAAAGCCGACATACTTCACATTTTATGACAAACTGAACACACGTTGGTTTTGTACTTGGTCGGACAATACATGACAGTTTGAGATGGGCACCACGGGCTCAGGGAATAATATGTGACAATATGTGATGGGCAGTTCTCCCTCATTTCTATTTTGAGAAAATGATTGACATTTTAATCATTCATACAAGTAATTGGAAGTTGAAGCCCTACATTAGACACTTTTGACACATTTTGACATGCTGATGGCAGTAAATGACAACTTAAGCAAGGTGTCTGCTCCCAGTTGTTTGCCAATCCATTTAGTGGATGTTTGAAACATAGTTGCGAGTAGAATACATCCCCCTGGGGAGGAGTGAATGCCTGTGTGAATGTTCACAGCAATCCAACCGAAAGCTGTTGAGGTTATTTCAAAGTGATGAATTGACTGACAGTCTCACCGTGTCATCCATTCTGCTGGAATGGCTAAAAATGAAGATGAAATGTGAAACACAGTCAAACTGTCAGGTGAAAAAACTCTCTGTGGTTTGTAAGAAGAAATCTGTTATGATAATGTATAATGTATAATGTATGAATCATTTAATGTTATATTAGGTTATTAAAGAGAAACTCTGGTGGTAGCTGAAGCCTGAGAGAGCAGCCATCTCACTAGCTCAGATGGACAAGGAGGGTTTCACTCTGTCACAAAGCATGGAAGAACTGCTGAGGTAGACGTTTGTCCAAAGCATGTCATTATGCACCAGTAGGGTGTCTGGCAGACCAAGAAATGAATCACCGAAAAGGGAGAAAATGCCTGGATTGGAGTTCTTCCTAATGGAGACTTAGGGGGAGTTGCACTGCAGAGAGCACCAGACAGACCCAGCTGGAAACAAAACAACTAAGCAGTTTTCTTATCACTCACACCACTGAGTGGCTCCATTTTCTGAACTCAGTGGAAATTACGGCAACAGTCTGGGTCTAGTTATGGTCCTTTTGTGCCGATAGCTGGGGGGCAAGTTTCACAGGCACAGTGGCCGGCCTTGCAGACCAAGCCGAGGCATGTAACATTAGGAGCCAACCGAACAATGCTCCTGTGAGTTGAGAGTTGAATGCTGTAACTTGTCTCCATTTCACTGCACCTGCTTCAGCAATTTCGAGCTGGTGAGTATAGTTGTGTTCATGGAGGAAAGTCTGGTTTTTTAGCACTGAGGGAGGTTTGTGGTGCCACTGGAAGACATGTTGGAAGTCTCTGTGTGTGGCACTCGGAGCCTTTCAAAAGATATTTCGCATCCATCATCTTCTTCTATGGTTGTCAAGAGCAAACAAGCTTCCTCAACAGAAGGTACCAGGCACAGTATACAGTGAGAACAGTTTGGCAGATAACTGGAACTGCAGTGGTAGAGCTTGGGCTCTTTAAAGCCACTTTTCAGTGAGATATCCATACTTGGTCCGCTGCCACATTCTCACACAAGGGTGTCTTGAGGCCGGGGCATATTTGAATGAGGATTTAAGTTTGAAACAATGATCTACTTAGGACAAACTGCGAAGGAGCTTTGCATACAAAATGGCCAAACTCAAGCTGCCCGTCAAACACCCAGTATGACGCAAGGCAAAGGTCACTTGCCTTTATAAGGATTTAGAGCTGTAATGCTGCCTGTATTTACAATGACTCCATCCAACTGGGAAGAAACGTGCCATGTGTCCTCAGAGGGTAGACCCCTGTCTGACATGTTTAACCCCCAGAGTCTGACAGGAAACAGAATTTTGAAATGTTAAGTTTGGACTCCAGCTTCCTGAAAGGCTTAATGATTTCCTCCAACAGCCAGTCTGGATTCCGGTGAAGCTCACTTGTCAATACTCCTGAGGATCAGGGCTCATCTAGCCTCGCCTTTGCCCTTCGGGGGCTAATGGCTGATTTACAAATCGTCTCCCTATTTTCCTGTGCGCGAACAAGGCAAGTTCTCAGCTAATTAGGGTCTTCTGTACCTATGGGAACACGTTTCACTTCTTCAGATGAGATGGCCAATTAAACCAAAAAAATATAGCTTTTAAAAAAGAATAAGTTCTTACAGCATACTCTGAAATAAACTACACGGATGACATGAGCTGTAATAAATAAACAAAATTAAGATGTACCTAATTTATAGGCTCCTTGAATTGCTGTTTGAAATGTCTAGCTGCTGTCATTAACTTTTGGAAGCTTATCTTCATTGTGCCTGTTTAAGCTGTCTTAGAGGAGGAGTGCTGATTTGAATAGGAAAGAGGTGCTATCGTCAGGATCAGTAAAAGTCATTTCACGCCCCAGTGTATGTCAGCTCCCATTAGCTGGGACAACAAACTCCATCCTCTTCATTCAGCCCGTGTGCCTCTGTATCTCTCTCTCTCTCTCCGTCTCTAACCCATGGGCAAGACTCAGTGCTGCCTTGTGCGACGGTCGGTCATTATGAGCGGCCACAACACAGAGAACAGAGCGCTTGCTTAAATCTAAATGAGGTGAGCCTTGGAGATACGGTACATGTGGTGCAGCTTTCACATCACAGACCCAACAAGCAGCTGTAGTCATTACGATCTCCTCTTTGGATGCTTCGACAGGGCTCGACTGAGGGGCACAGAGCGCTGTCATGACTTATTATGAGCCTCGACCAGTGACATTCCTTTCTCTCAAATGATTAATTGGGGAAGCGTTACATAAGTCATGAGCATCTGAATGTGCCAGTCACAATGGCCACTCTGTTTTCTAGAGATGGTCATTCAATCAACAATGTAGATAATTAGATGACTAGAAAAAACAAAAACTGTTCTACTCTCAACACTTAGCATAAATCTTCACTGGGTGGAATCAATAGCCTAAAAAGACAATCCTACCCACTCAGAGACCACAACAGTTCTATCAGTGCAGATAAGACAACGCTGATAGTGTGGTGAGTGCCATTCTCAAGAGGCAGCCAGGTCAAGTCAGAGGTCTTCATGCCATATTATGTGATTACGTCGACCAGTTCTCCTCGTTGCCTTTTTTCTTTATAGGCCCCAAAGGTCACATCGAGGTTCAAGCCATCTTCCCAGGCTGTCAAGTGAGGAGGGACCCATCTGTGCCGAGTGCCAGCTCTGCCCCAGGCAGGGGCAGAAGCAATTGTGATCTGCTGCGCAACAGTTACCTTTTCTCACACATTTGGTGAATACATGACCGAACATGCACACCCGGTATTGAAACAATGAATCATCTCCGCTTGGTGAAGCCATGCAGGTTAAACTGTGAACAAAAAAAGCCTTGCCGTGATAGAACTGGATGCAGATCCTCAATGTCATTTTCTCTGTCCATATTCCTTTGAGACTTTATGTACATTATTTGACAACTTCATATTAGGAAGCATAATTTTTCTGTCAATCATAATCGGTCATCTACTGGACAATTTAAAGCTAATTTCCCCTCCTGTGCTGCTCAGCTCAGACACACCTCTGAATACCAATACATCATAATGGGAGGTTTAAAGACTTATTCCAAGAAATCTCATCATGAGCCAGTGCAGTAAGAGGTCTGGTAAATGTGGTGCACTGTGAGGAGGAGAAGGGGTTTAGAGACAGGAAGACTCAGGAAAGCTTTCATACTGCAGCCAGTAAACGTAATCGCTGCACCGGTCTAATCCCCAAATAAGTGCGCCAGTGCAATCAAGTGTTTGTGCATGTGTGAAAACACATCTGTACAAAGGAACAAAAAGCTCTGTCAATTGAGGAAACAGATAATGTGACAGTGAGAGAATCAATGTGTGCACACTGGGAACTCAGGGGACCAAGGATCCTCAGTGTGTCTCCGAAGAGCTATCTGTCTGCAGCGGGGCTCATAAGTCTGAGCTCCGTCCTCCGGCAGCCTCTCGGTCGAGCTCTCGGGGCTTAACACAGGAGGGGAGAGCCGCACCAGGATAAGGAAGTGGCTAAAAGTTAAGATTTATCTTTTCTGTCGCCTTTCTGAATCCAGCACCTCGCTGTTACGGTGCTGAGCATGTAATTTATGGCCAGTACCTTCACCTGCCGAGGTCTTTACGAGGAGAGGGAAAAAAAAGGTGATCCAAAAAGGTTATGATTTCTTGAACTGCAGTTTCTGGATGGTATTTCATTTTGTCAGACCTCGGGCCTGTTTCTGCTCCTTTGTTCACTCTAAAAATCAAAATGTGCCACATTTAATGACTCATTTATGACTCATTCCCTCTGTCACTCATTAGCGACAACAAGTATGTGACGGCTGATGCGACCTACTCCATTTCTGGCTGTGTGAAATCTTTTTTTCCTGACCGTGATGCCTTGTTGGGGCTCTCAAGAACTTGCACAGGGGGGGGGCGGTGGCTTACTGATCCCATGCCTTCCATTAAATGCTGGCAGAGGTGGGCACAAAACATGCTCCCATTCCTCCCCATCGCCTCAGGAGACGCCATGGCAACTAAGCAGAAAGAAATTGGGCGCTCCTCGCCATTCCACGCATGCCCTGGCATCATTATGAAACGTCTCAAGTCTTCTTCTTGTGTTCTTTAAAGGAGAGATAACTGAGAGAGCTTTAAAGTGGAACATGCGCCTCCTCTGTCCCTTCATCTCCTCTATTTATTCACTCTTTCCCCCCTTGTTCCTCCTTGCTAAGGCATCCCCTCCATGGCTGTGGTAGCAAGTGTGAGGCTTTGATAATACCATGGCTTCTCTGCTTCAAAGGTCTTGCTCCAAGTTACAATTTCCCCAATGTACCCAGTGTGAATCTGAAAGTTCTGGCTCTGTCGGATGGATTTCTGTTCCAGCCTCCGAAAATCAAAGAAGCATCAACGAACAATCACAACTTTCTTGAAACACTGCTTGAGAACTCGGGCATTCGTTCAGCACATGGCGTGGCGACTCTCTTGCGCACACCGTACAAAAGGGTGATTGTTTGGGGCTTGAATTAAGTGGAAAACTCTGTGGGCGTTGGTGGAAAAGAGCGAGATGACTCTCTCTCTAGGGAATCCTGACATCACACAGACAGCATTATTATGCTTACGACCAGTTTTTCGAAATGGCCAGTAAATTAAGTCATCGGGCTGGGTGGCACTCTCAATCTGACCAGAGGTTCACAGTGACAGTGAAGTGGTTGAAAGCTGCGTAACGATGTGTGTTGAAAGGAGTATTATTCATTCATTTCTGAATCATCTTTATAAATACAAATCTTTGATTTCATCAAGATTCCATCATGTCTAAAAGTAAAAACTCTTTCATCCTGTTCTGTTAGTTTAAGATGGTCTGCAAATTGGTGTTTGCTTAATCACTGAAAAATGAAAAGAAAAGACAAGAAATCAAACTTCATATTGTGATAATAACATCTCATCATAAATAGAGTTCTCACAAAATAGATTGCTAATAAATACTTTATCAGTGCTTCAGTAAGCTTTGATTAAATCACATTGTCAATTCTTAACATTTAAAACTATAACTAATAGTTTTCTACATCTCTTTTGATGGGTTTTCCTCTAAAAAAGACATTCAATTATGAACTCAAGATGTTTCATATTTTTGAGCTTTAATCTGGTTGAAGCAGTTGTTGAAGAGGTAATGAAGGTAGTAGTTAGAAGGCAGAGCATGGCTTAAAAACATAGAAGTTTTCCTCTCCCAACTCTGTGCACCTCTGGATTACGAATAACAAGGAAACAGCAAACCCAACTGTGTTTAAACAGCAAAAGTTCATGGCCTCATGATACTGTTTGAATGTTAAAAATACTCACGTAGAGCAGAGGTGCAGGTAGAGCAGACGTGATAAACACAAAACCCAAAAATAAAAAGGTAGAAAGGTAAGTGGAACAAATGAGCTAAAGCCTGAATCGCATGGGAAATACGAGTCAAAGTTAAACACAATCTTGAAATATACTCAAAAGATTCATTACCCCGAGAAGAACATGAGCAGTGAAAAGAGAAAAAGTACATCTTTATAAGTCAGTGTGGAAGATTTATTTTTTAATATCTTTTTCAAGAAATAAAAGAAATTCAAATAGAGCACCTGTAACCGTCAAATGTGTTAAATATATTAAACGACTGATAGTGTCTCATCTTCCCACAGTACGAGTTTTCCTGCTGGGTGCTGTCTAACAGCGGTTGGAGGAGCAGCTCCATAATTAGACTGTCTGTCTTTTCCCTTATAACGAGGACGATATAACAGTCAAACAGTTGTGTGTGTGATGAGGGAAGTGCTGCATTTGGATAATTTATGCGTCTCAAAGTTGGGCGAGCCCTGCTAGAACGGCAAGCCGGGGAGATCTCCCAGCACAGGTGGGTTTTTCATCAACCAGTCTCTTTCATTCTCTCCTGCTGCATTCCTGCATTCACCCACAGAACTAACACAGCCTCCAATTAAGAGTGTGGGAGCTCGTCCACGTGGGATATCGCCTTTGACGCAAACACATGCTCACTCGCATGTATGCGTCTGCCACCCTTGATCTATGTCGAGTTTGTTTGTACACCACATCTGTGTTTTGAATGTCAATTCAAGGAAATATTGACATCTGAATACAATGGGTCAAACACAGGCTACACCGAGAGAATAATGACCTGTCTTTTGTGCATTGGCAATATGTTATATTGTGTGCTTTCAGTCTTGTTTAAAGCAACTATACTGTTTTGAGGTAAATAACATCCAGTGGCTTGTTTACTAAGATTCGACCATGTCACTTACTCATGTGGTCTCTTATTCCCCCTGCCCTCTGACTGAGGCCTTACTTAAAAGGTAAAGAGTAGCAGTGCAGTGTGCATCGATCAATGAGAGGGTAGAGTGGACTGGGCGTTTGTTATGTTACTGATGGCTAATGCATACCTGTTTAGATGGAGATGGATGTAAGTGTGTCTCACAGCGACTCTACCCCTCACTCTCCTGTCAAAATGTAACTGACTGGAAATAAACACTGACAGGAAGGAAATGGAGATCCTCCCCTCTGCTTGCTGTGCAAAAGATTTTTCTCATTAGTCTTCTCAAAAGCCTTCTGACCGCACACACCGTCAACACAGACTATACGGCGTTTAAGTCCTGCAGACCAACAATAAGCCCTGTATTATCAGAGCTTTGAGAATCAAACAGAGTAAGAGGTGCACCAATGGCATGTCGGTGCATTTATTCATGCACTGCATGAACTGTTTGTAATGGTGGCGATGTACAGTAAGCTTGTGTGACAGTTGTGCTCAGGACAATCATCCTCTATAAAAGCATCAGTTAAAAGCTTTAACTCTAAATGTAGGATGTAAACCCACTGCTATAGGTCACATCACTTTACCTTTTCTGTAATGGGACACAGACAGGAAATGTTGCAGTGTTTACCTAAATGACTCTAAGCATCAAGCCTATCACGATACTGATACCCCTCGCCTGCTGTTTTGAATGGGACTGACCTGGTGGAGATCGTTTCCCAAGGTGAACTCTTGGAAATACCCGGGAGCTGCCGATGTGGCTCGGATGGCCTGCCAGAGTTGGTGCTGGCAACCCCCCAGGTAGTGTGAGCGCACCCCGGGCAGCAGGTTGTAGTTTCTGAAGACATACGCCTTGAGGCCAGCGCCCCGGTTCACAATGGTGCTCACTGCTGCCACCTATAGGTAAGGGCATGACATACAGGGTGACCATCTTTTTCAGTATGAAGCAGCAGTTTCCAGATCATAAGTACAGGCACACTATCTGACCTGGCATGCTGACAGATCTATTAACTATCATCTCTACACTGCTGATGCATCAAATCCTACACCCTTCTTCGGCCACACGGCTTAATATGGCTTTGGAGTGCATTTTGCTTTAACTTTAACAGAGAAATATGAGACTTAAGATTGAAAGAGGATAGTCACTGGTCAGCAGCATCCGAACAGAACATGGTGGAAGAATAAAGTTCACCTTGGGGCATTCAGGGTTTCTTGATGTCTCCACCAGGAGGTGAGAACCCATTTTCTCTCTGTGGAAAGAAGGAAAGAAAGAAGGATGAGTCATTTTCTGGCTTAGTGAATTCTGGACAGTACTGTGGCTTGTTATAGACATAGTTGTGCAAGTTTCACAAAATCCTCCTGCGTATCAGTTAATGGGACTTGAAATCATTTTGTGATCTGCATAATTATCTTAAGGCACCATTCTACTGAACCGAAGCCTTTCAGGATAATAATTATATTACACTTTATGTGACTGCTGACCATAGTTAAGCTCACAGTGAAGATAGTTATTCTTTAATATCTTCTTCACAAAAATCCTGACCAGCCTCTGGTTTAAAGTAATTTCCATATATTATAATAATTAACTTAGTGATATTTGCACCAGTCAGGTGCACATCATATCTGACTGTTATGATTATTCCTGATAAATATACATCTACTAGTTTGAAAATGTATTATCACACAACGTTATGTATCTGAGACAAAAATATTGAGCAGGATGTTGAAGATGTGCCTATTCCTTGTTACACAATTTCAGATAACACTATTTAGTTAATGGCTGGGTAGAATGAGAGGAGCATTTAAAACAACAGGCATTATGGGATTTGAAGTGTTTTTACCACATCCCTGTCATGATATCAGAACATTACCTGATTTCAACACATCCCTCTACTCTGTAATTAACAAAACCAGTTAACTGAGACTAAAACAGAACTGACTTGAGGATGTTCTCCCAGGCTTCGCTGTCATAGAAAGCATGTTTCCAGCCCATCTTCACGGTGCCAACAATGACGTTCTGCTTGAAAACATCTGAGCCCAACTTGCGGTAAATATCATCACACTCGCTTAGCGGGATCTGGAACACACCCAACATGAACCCGAGGATAGCACCTGAAGAAAAAACAAACATTCAAAGTGACTGAGAAGTCCTGGGAAAACAGGCATACAACAACACTGTATTTTTCGGAACATGGATAAGCACTGCACTCACTCCTCTGAGATTTTACATGTTAATCTGAAGGATAAATTGTCATGTTTTTCTAAGGATGTGGAGTTTTTGCAAAGCCAGTTGCCGGAAGGATTATCAGTTAAAGTAATGTTATCCACAGTTGAGCTATTCACAAGCAGTGGGTGGGAAAACATCACTGTAGGTAAACACTCCTCAAATCCTTTGTCTTGATGATTAAGAATGCGTGACAGGATTAACAAGCTATAACAGTGCTGTGAGGACAAAATTAGGGTGTACCTGAACAATGTGGGTGATCAAAGTGGCCAGATGTGGCCCAGATGGGTTCCAAATGTGTGAACATCATTTGATCAAGCATTGTGATTACATTATGGTTCGACAACATTCACTAAATCTGAAAATGAAGTGCCTCCAACTGGTGATGATTTAGAGTGAGAGAACAGATAGGAGCTGAGCACAAACACAAACTTCTGCTGGCGATTAAGGTGAAATGTGATCTGCAAATAAAATACAGTTTTTAAATCTGCTGTGAAATGAAAGCAGATAAGTAGCAGCCGGATGAGAACATGGTCCACAGCTCCACCTTGTGGTGAATCTCGAAAAAGTATGAATCCATTTATGGACCTTTCTTGAAACCAAATGTAGACTAATCAATGGTAACATTTTAATTGTATTAATTATCTAAGAATCTCAACACTTCTTTAGTATGAAACTGATCTTATATCTGCAGGGTTGACAGTAGAGCGGGGCCGGTCGGTGAAATCGAGGTCAAAAAAAAAAATCAACAGAGCAGCAAATGGGTCAGTGTGCGATCAGTGCTGCAGGTTTCCTCTGATAATCCACACACATGCACACACACAGATACAGAAGTAGGGCAGGAGAACAACATACCTGTGCTGACACCACAAATATAATCAAACAGTTGGTACGTTGGTTTGCCAGTCAGGGCTTCTAGCTTTTGTAGAGTCTGAAGTGCAAGAAGACCTCTGAAAGAACAAAGTCAGACATGTTACTACACGGAGAGAGCTACCTGCTAATAACACTACACACAATGACTTTTTTTTACTGCTTTACATTTACTTTATTCTCAAGAATAAATTTACTTCACCGCTGTTAGAAGCAGTAAATTGGTTTTCAACATATTCTGACATGTCCTTGGCTGCAGTGACTACTACTGTATGTACTGTAGTTCTACTATGAAAAGGTTTGATAGTGGTGAATGAAGCTGAAGTCGCACCTCAAACCGCCTCCGTCGATGGAGAGGATTCGTATTCCTCTGCCCTTCACAGGTTTGTGGTAGCCCACCAGAGAGAGGGCTTCTCTAACGGCTGCCCTTAGGCCTGGGTCGTTGGCCTGCTCCAGACGCAGGAGGCAGGGGATGACCTTCTCCTGAGGAACACATAAACATATTGTTGCAGCCAGGGGTGGATAAGGAAGAAAAAAAAACACTGCTAATCCACACGAAGGGGTCAGACCAGAACCAGCCCGACACATTTACTTGCACAGTGTGGGGCTGAGATAGGAAATAATGAGAGCACGGATTAGCCAGTTGTGTAATGTTAGAGTTTCCCACTACATTTTACATATTGTTATCTCTTCTCCTGTATTTGCCTTCATCGTCAGTCACACAGACTCCCTTTCATTCTGCCAATTTCTCTTTTCGGTGACAAACAAGGACAGAAACCGACAATGATTTCTGAATGAGAGGTCAATCCCGCTGCCTCTGGGCGAAAATTGTTTTGCTGTTTTGCAAGTCATTATTTCATCTCAATGACTTCAGCAGAGCAAACACTGGGACCATAATGTATTAGCGGACATGAAAGCAGACGACACCATGGTCATTAAGAAGGACAGAGGTGGTGAATATCGCTGTGGCTGCACCGCGTAGGTGTTGTTAATCTAAACATACCTTTTAAACCTTGGTTTGTAAATAAAACATGATACCAAAAGGTGCTACCAACAGAGTTAATAATATCACTGGAATGAAATTACAAGAAGTCAGAGGACATTCTTTTCTTTCTGAAACTGAAGTGAGTCCACTAACCATAATGACGCCGAGTTCAACTCTGTTTTCATGCAGGATTAATCCTCCTTACATAAAGTGACCTTGTTTTGAAATAAGCTAGAACTGAATGAGTTCCTAACTGGGGTTTAAGTAACCAATTATCCGTTCACATTAATATACTGTAACAGTTACACAGTTAGAAGATCATCCTCATATACTGTAAGTACCGTCTGAGAGGGTTTACTCCTCTGCAGGTCTGACAGTTACCAGACAGGACACAACACTAACACCACAACATGCTGGCATGTTGCTATTTCTGAAAAACCAGTAGACAAGCTGTCCTCCATGCTGACGATAGAGGTAGGTCTGTTCTATTTTATTCTGAGATACCAGTCTGACTCTGTGTCGTGTGTTGGCTCCTCTGCTCTGTACTTCTCTGATCACATGTGATCTTTATAATACATGACATTGGGCTTTTTATGTGTTTCTGGATACACTGGGGGAGCCCCTTCCTCTGCAACACAGAAGTTAACAGTAGTTCAACATTTTGGAAAATTTGGCTATTGCCATAATCTCTATAGTTATATTAGTAGGTTCATTACCTTTAATTATAGGTGTATGTTACTGCTCAGCTAACACAACGAAGGTGAATGGTACAGGTCCCATGTCCCTCAAAACTCATCAAATACACAATCCGAAGCAAATTGTGAGATGCTTCACAACTACTTGCACTTTTACGAAATCAAATACTCCGAACTACTAACGCTTTTGAAATCACTCCAACCAGCAGCCGTGTCTGAAATGTAGTTTCAGCTATGCATTTGCCTTGAAAACATCTCTGTCTTGTGTTGTTGTTGGATTGTGTATTTGATTAGTTTGATGAGGGACAGGGGACCTGTACCGTTCACCTCCATTGTGTTCACTGAGCAGCTTGCGTCTCTGCCCCGCTGATCTCAAAACACCATGCAGTGATATTTTTAAAAATATCAGTGCATGGTGTTTTGAGATGACTATAGGGATTATGGCAACGGGCGAATTTGCCAAAACGTTGAACTATTGCTTTAGGAAGACCATTGCCTTGTGTGATGATGTGTCGGAAAGTGCTTCTCTGTTCAAAATTGAACATCACTCTCCCAGATGCCATGGCAGATAAGGCTGAGTAATAACTAAATGCAGCAGTATGCAGCCTGCGTGTAGTTGCATAGGTCTGACTATAAACAGAGAGCAGCCCTTAATCCGTTGACAGCTGAGAAACTGACATTTTGCCTGGTATGGAGAAATTTCCACACAGAATACGCAGAAGGCCATTATCTACATTATTCACATACTACAGCTCTTTCCCGACTCAGTCCAGAATATCACACATTAATGTATGCATAAAAAACATGCTGCTGTAAACACTGTCTTTACAAGATGAGATAGTAAAAAAAACAGTGAGTAACACTTCTGACATGTGAAGCTGCATCAAACACGTTGCTGACAAAAGCATCAGTATGCAGGATGTTAGCATTCTGGGGGAAAAAAAGGAAAAGAAATGTAAGCCTGGTTGGATTTCTCACCTTCAGAGCAACACCACGAGTCTCTGGAAACTCCAGGAGATGGTAGCTGAGGTCCTCCACCCTGTTGATGTAGACCCTCACATCTGACGCCCTGTGTAGAGCCTGGACCAAGCCTCGAGTTCGATTGTCCACACTCACCCTGGCAATGATCTGGGAGCCAGACAAGTGTATGGAATCAGTTAGATCTTTTGATTAATTGCCTACGATCTTTGTTATGTGTGAGTACTGTGTGACATTACATTTAACTACCTCAATAGGACTTACATGAAGTTAGCTAATAGGCAAGACACCAAAATTGGACTTTCAAGCAATGCTTCCAATGGAGCAACCCTATCAAATACTGTATTAACACAACACAATTAATAAAATAAAAAAAATCAAACTTCTAATAAGGCCAAGTGCAACACACAACTTGCAGGAGCTACAAATTATGTTCTTCAGACAAAAAGGAGCAGGTGTTTTTGGTACAAATACCAACAGAAACATCATCATTACCTTTTTCTATTCAAAAAATGTAATAAAAAAGTGACTCATTCAACTGAAACTGTGCTGTTTGCCAAAATTATGGCAACATTTTTTTCTTTTTACCCTAACCCCAAATCTGTATAGACCTGGATATGGCCTATAAATTAGTTCCCATAATCAACTCATTAAACAACCGAACCATATTATGGTAAACTGAGTTATAGGCTAATAATGAAGAATACTTAAATCAATGATACTAAACATGGTCTGAAAAATCAGGCATAATTTACTGAAGGGATTAACAAATTAATGGTTTTCACCAAACTGCCACTCAGTGATTGTTATCATTCTGCCGACAGACAAATTCCTTCTTGGTACCACCAAATAGTTTTTGTGACCTTGATGGTACATGTTGCGTGTCTGGCCCTCGGATTAAATGTAACAATAGAACTGCACCATCATCTGCATCACATTGTTCAACTGTACATCACCAGCTGAAGGATGTAGGTCATGCCATGCTTTTGCTATCTGCAAAGTCACATATTAGATCATGTTTCAAAAATACTCAATCCATCCGCGCCATAAACTAAATGTCATGTGTGTTTATATAGCATGGCCTACAAAATACACATCCTTCTGCAGCCCCCCTATCTCCTCAAGTGGGTTATTTTTAAAAACAGATTCCCGGAACTCAGCCAGCACATCAGTGCACTGAATTACCATTAGACATATAGAGTAGCAAGAACTCAATGTGTGAACAGCAGACGTCCTGCTATAGTGCACCAGATACTCAGAACTATCTGATGAGGGGGTTACATAGCCCTCACATATAGAAACAGGTCATATCCCACATAGCTAGGATCTCTGTCTACACTATAAAGACAAAATGTTTACATAAAGCACTATGACACTGAAAACCCTATGGCACACCCATAGAATAATCAATCCTTATTAGAAATATAAGCTGCCCAACAAAAAGGGGTGAATTATTAATTAAACATTGCTGTGTTGTTGTCCTACCTTTTCCCTTTGGAGCAGAAGTTTCTTAGCTTTCTCTTCAGCAGCCTTTTGTTCCTTAGTAATTGCTGCCTCAACCTGCTTCACTGCTTGATCCTCAAACTTCTTCTCCTCCACTTGAGCGTTCTTGGACTCTCCCGTCCTGAATTTGGGGACCAGGGGGGCAATGTAGCTTCCTACAAAGGCCTGCACAGTAGGCGCCGAGTAGGACAGGTAGTGTCCTAAACCCTTCTTGGAGGAAGGAGCGGTAACTGGGGCTGCAGAGTCTTTTTTATCAGACACTGGTATGAGGTCATTAGTTTGTTGGCCCTGAGAGGAAGCAGAGGAATAGTCAACATTGTCCGCTTTCTTGTCCTGAGTCTTTGTACTGCTACCAAAGTATGAGTTGATGTGATGGGCCACGTAGTTGTAGGTCTCATCCAAGTTGACTGAAAAAGTGCTGGGGTGGAAAAGTGCAGTGGTTTGTTTGGAGGTTGTGCTCTTGTTCTCGGCAACACTTGATGGAGATTGAGGCTCCTCTTCCTTCCTTTCAACACCGGCTTTGACAGCAGGAACAACACGCCTGAATCTTTTCTCCCTTAGTTCACGCATTGTCAAAACTGCGTCAGTGGTATTTCCTTGTGCAGAGTTATGAGTGGAGGTAGTGGCACTGGGTACAGGAGGACTGACAGAAGATGAGTTAGTTGTAGGTTTGGGTGTGGTGGATGCGGAGGGAGGAACAGCATTAGTGAGCGCAGGAGTAGCTGTGACTGCATTCTCCTCAGCTTTTGGCGTCGACTCAACACTGACCTCCGCCTTGTTCAAACCCTTGGGTTTGAGTCTGGCAATTTTGGAGAGAAGTTCTGTATGCGTCCCACTAACAGCTTTAGAAACTGTGTCCAGTGTGCTCCTGACCCGTGACATGTGTTGGCTCAGACCGGCAGACCAACGTGAGGCTGAGGTGTTCAAGTACAAGGTGCTGGTGTGAAGTCCAAGCCTTTGTCTGACCTGGTTAGCTTTATAGAGCCATCCTTTACGACCCCGGCTCCTCGCGTGGTGGAAACAGCAAACCTTGTAGCAAGCGGACTGTTGTTGTACATGAAGCCTACAGTGAGAGGTACCAGACAACGGAGGTGATGCTGCTGACTTGCGAGGATGTGTCTGCCACAAAACAAACGCTCTGTTTACTTTCACCCAGGTATTTGGAGCCCATCTACGACTCATTATTTTGGGTCATAAAGGTTGATGCCATCCAAAAAAAATGTAGATCTATTCTCTCCCTTTTCATTCACCTGGTGATGGACAACAAAAAGTGATGTTTACATGCAAGAGAGAAAACAGACGTGATGAAAATGACATGTGAAATGAAGCCACTAAGACTGCTCCTAAACCTGGCTGGGAGGCAGTTTTCAGTATTCTTCAAACGTAAAACCTCTTCCGTTACTGGTTGATATTGAGAAGTAAACACAACAGCCAACTTCTACTCAGAAAAACACATTTCAACATCAGAACCTAGCTGCTAGCACGGAGTGCAGCCGCTAGCTGACCCGCTAACATTCATACAGGCTACACAAAACACAACAAACCATACCTGTCTTCTTAAAACGGCTCCGTTTCAAGCCAGAAATCCTTTAAACTTATTGGCGAGTCACCATCATTTGTTAACGTTAAGACAAACGTTTACGAGTTTAGAAACACACAGGGTCATTCGACCTGACACTTTATTTCCAGAGAGACGTGACGACGTCAGTCAAAAGAAAAACAATGGTCACGTGACGATCATTGTGCCGTGCGATTGGCTGTCTATCACTTGGCCCCTTAAATGGAGTCTGTTGATTGGTTGAGGGAATTCTCCCCACT
Organism: Decapterus maruadsi; assembly: GCA_030347415.2. Lineage (NCBI taxonomy): Eukaryota > Metazoa > Chordata > Actinopteri > Carangiformes > Carangidae > Decapterus > Decapterus maruadsi. Next base: position 6,629,008 of record CM064893.1, read on the forward strand.
GCCGACGGTAGCTTTAACTAACGTATGGCGTATTCCGAATCCCGTACAGACAGGCGGGATAAAGATACAAAGTTAAGAGTGAGTCCCCACCCTCCTATCCCTGACGCGGGACTCCTAAAAGCACAAATGAAGCGCCACGCAGCTGCTACTTGGAAATGTGATGACCATGGTGATGGCCCAAACAACTACAAAAATATGATGGCTCAAAACTACGGTATGTGAAGTGTAGTGAGAAAAACAAACAATATAGTTTTACCAGAATAATCACCAGAATATTACAGTGGACAAGGATATGATATAAACTACTTGCACACCACATATATGTTTTTATTAAGCCTGTAATATTCGTGGATATAGCATTTATTCACAGTATTGTGTACTGAGCAGGCTACATTTACAGGCTACATACAGTTTAAACCATAGGTTTAAACTTAAACTATAGGTTTAAACACACTTCTATTTGAGAGTGATTAGAAATGCCGTAAACACAGGCTGCAACTCTCGTCAACATCAGGGTCACTATCGGTCAGCTGAGGGAGGGATATTACTGTATTGACGGTAGAGGGCAGAAACACGCCAACGTGCCAGGTCTGCCTACCATGATACAGCGAAAGGCTCGAAGAAGTGACGGAAACGATGCTGCTGCTAACAACTGTCCCTCGATAATAGTCATAACAAACACGGACATGTTTAACATTGGTTGAACAGTTGATAGGCAGTGTGAGTGCTACAGAACCACCTCTTCTGTCAACCTACGGAAGGTAGGTGCTGTAAACCTACAATGAATGAGAATGTGTGGTTGTGTTAGCCGCCGTCAGCTAACGTGGTGAGTGATGTCTGGGATGATGGGGCCAAATGTGGGATGTTAGCATCGCTCTGAATGAGATCACAGGCCTGTACCAAGAAACAGGGACAGGACTTTTAAGTTATAGGTAACTTCACTTTCAACTCTGGGGGTTTTTAGCTCTGGTTTTTAGTCCGACGGCAGTCTCTCTTGTTACTAAGGTAAATCACCATGGTAACTAGGGCTGAACTTCTAACCTGCCCCAGAGCTGGTTAGCATCAAAATATCAAACCTGTCAGATTTGTAAAACCTTTATTTTGTCTGTGAAAACAAGAAAGGTGTAAGTGTTTTGAAAAAAAGTTAATTGTTTATACTGATTGAGAAACACTGCATTTTAAAAATGTCCTAAATAAGTAAAGGTTTCATTATGAAACTGGGCTTCAAATAATATTGAGGCTCTAACTTCCATTCATAACACTTTCAAAACAATAAGAAGCACAAAACTGGAGAACTGTAATGAAATATTCTCTTAAATTTGCAGCCAACTGCACACTTCAGCCTCTTGCAATATTGTGAACACCCCTGCTTTATTGCAAGCATCAAACATTTACCGATGACAAACTGCTAATTTTCTCTCTCCGTTCCAGGACATCAGAGGGATGGCAACTGCACAGTCTGCTGTAACGTTTGCAGTGTGCATCCTCATGATAACAGAGCTGATACTTGCCAAGAAGGACTACTATGATATACTGGGAGTGCCTAGAGATGCCACTGAGCGACAGATAAAGAAGGCTTTCCACAGGCTTGCCATGAAGTATCACCCTGATAAGAACAAGAGTCCAGATGCTGAAGCGAAATTCAGGGAAATCGCTGAAGGTACAGTTGATTTTTAATTTTTGCTACTGTTCAGGTGTGTTTTCTGATTATTGTCACTTGTAACCTAACATTTTTATCCAGCATGCATATCAGAGTATTGTTTAGACTGTTTGCATTAAAAAATTAAGATCTCTGGAGCATTTGGTCAAAGTTAGACAGGTAGGTAATGTTCAGACTTGCACTTGCTATGACTGATTTTAAGCTTTTGCGATTGTAGAATAACCTGTTTAAAATGCTGATGAAACACATCTCCAGCCTAAACTGAATCTTTGCTCTGAATCTTGTCATGCACAGCTTATGAAACTTTGTCAGATGAAACCAGGAGAAGAGAATATAACCAGTTCGGTGACACCTCTGCGTACTCCACTCAAGGCAGGCCTACGCAGGGAGCGCATCAGCCTTTCAGCTTCAACTTTGATGACATATTCAAAGACTTCGACATCTACAGCCAGAATAGGCACGCCCGCCACAGAAGACACTTTGATGAGCACTCCAGGTCTCACAAGGATTCACACGGCAGACACAAGAGACACTTTCAGGGAGGTTTTGGAGCAGGTATCTTCGATGACATGTTTGAAGACATAGAGAGGATGTTTACTTTTGATAGACACACCAAACAGACTGAAAACAGGTTTCATGGTGCATCAAAACAGCATTGTAGAACAGTGACTCAACGCAGAGGGAATATGGTAACCACCTACACAGACTGCACTGCACCCTAAGATGCAGTGTGCGGTGACTTAAGACTTTAATTTGCCTTAAGGGGATACAATACTGTTGTATTGATTGGGTAACTGAAAACCACTCGGTTCAAATGCTGTGAAATTTGAACTGTGACACTGAGGACTGACATTCAGGCACAGAATGACTGGAACTGACGAAACAATTTATTTTGCTTAGGTCTAAATTCAAATAAGCTATGTTTTTCAAGCTACTCTCAGTGACCTGACTTGTAAATGATTGTAGTAGTTTGTTCACTTGTTGTGAGAGTCTTTTGTCAGTATTTTTTCAAGCACCTTCTTTTGATAGCCCTGTCTGACAACATTGTACTGTTTTAAGAAATAGAATAGACCTGGCACACACCTGCTTGTGTCATTTCACTGTTACTACACCTGCCACTCTGTTTTGGTATAGTTTTAGTTTCTATTGTATAGGTTTTGCCATTGTAAGTTTCAAATCACAGCCAAAGGCAGAGACAAAAGAGTTTTGCTTATGGTTGTCAAATAGGGAGCAACGTCAACAAAGACCTGGAAGCCTACACACGTTGGAGTGTTCAGTGTGTGTTTGGGGTTGCACTACATGTTATTGGAATGTGTCTACTCTATGGTGTCAGTCTCACTTTTGTAGACCACATTTTAATGTTTGTGGTTAAATCTCATGCAGTAGTTGTAAAAGAATTGTAAATGACCCTAAAATATGATTAGGGAAGAGGTATGCGTGATTATACAAATGTTTATGATCCCGATTATATTTGGAGAGGCCTCAATAGATCTGTAATTAAGTGAAGACCAACACAGTTTAGTTTTTGAGGTCATACTTTGTTGTGTTTAATTTGATAATACTGACAAAGTCCTGGTTACACCTTTATAATCACTCAAAAAGAAAATAACCAAAAATACTCCAACTTAAAGATAATCAGAGTTAAATAAACACTTATCTGACAAATGAATGAATTTACACAAACTCGAATTATTTTTAGTAGATTGTTATATTATATTGCAGTTGGATTATTTTGTTCAAACCTAAGGCCATTTTGTGTGACATGTGGGTTTGGCTATTGTTTACTAGAACTGGATACGAAGCCTCTGATGAGTTCTGTTGTCTTGCAAGTTTCACATCAGATGGCTGATTGCCAGACCCTTTTCAATCCTAAAAATCAAATCACATTGGCAAGACGGAGATTTATTGCAGTATTGCATGTTTTGTGTGTATCCCAAGAATGTCAAAAGATAGATCAAGGTCAACACTGAAAACATTGTGACACAGGGTTACAGTTTCACTATGTGAAATTGAACCACAACTCCTGAAATGTAGGTAGGCCTATTGGAAACCCTGTGACAGTCTGTGGACCATAAGCTGCAGCGTACTAACCCTATCAAGCAAAATAATACTACAGTGCAAATCTGAAGAAATAATTGTTAGATATACAATTTAGCATTGATGTTCTGCATATGTAGTCGCTGGAACACTTTTGCTGTAGAGGGGGACCTTTTTTCCTATCACGTTACCTCATTCCTGTTAACTAGATAGTGACATTCTCCGTTGTGCTGTGCAATATTTATTTTCTTTATTGATATTATTGGTGTAAAATATCCAGTAGCACTTTAAATTTTGTATACATTTCCAGATCGGCTACATGTTGTTCTTAAAGAATGTGTTTGGAGAAATAAAATATAGACAACAAATAAGCTGTTTTTGTTTGTTTGTTTGTTTGTTTTTTGTCTGTAACAATGAGAGTGTTTTCCCCTTTAATTTTGGACACAATACTGTAATCAGCAAAAATACCTCATATAAATGTAGAGAACAAAGCAACTCTACAGAGAAATTGAAATAGAGAAACAAATCAGCACAGAACTTATGTCTCAGTCTGTTTCATTCATGGGTGTCTCAGGTAAATATTTTGGTGTTCACCGTAGTTACCGTTGCGTAGAGGAAAATTTTGCATCTTTCCTCTCATTAGTGCAACACGACCTGAGCACGACATGATGTCAACCGTAGGAAATGTAGTCCAGGAAAAGTCAAACCCCGAAGTCGACGGTTGTCGAGTGGGACGCCAGTGAACTCAAACTCCCATGATGCAACTCTCACAAACTGTTTGCGCAGTTGTCGGCAGAACCAAAGCCAGTAGCAGCAGAAGCTGAGGGACATTGAATTACTTTGTGCCCGTGTGTGGCAGGGTAAAGAAAGTTGTCTTTTTGACAGGTCTAGTATCGAAGCTAATGGAGGCCCTTATACCTGTCATAAACAAACTGCAAGATGTTTTTAACACGGTTGGCGCGGATATTATTCAACTGCCGCAGATAGTGGTCGTAGGAACTCAGGTAAGAAACGTCACTTTGCTTTGAGGCTAGCAACTTAGTTAGCCTGCGTCAACTTATTGTTTTGCCTGCTTCTCTTTACCACAGTTTTTCTTTCACTTTCGGTCAGGGACAGTAGACATAAATAATTACACCGGATTTACATACGTTTTATGTTATACGCTCATCTAAGTTTAAGTCATCCGATAAGTAGTGAACTGGAGGCAAAGTTAGCATTAGCTACATGTGATCTCACGTTTAAACTAATTGTTTGGGTTGACAGGGAACAAACAAGTATAACGTTACCTTTTATATCACTATCTAGTTGCAAATAAAACCAAAGTCCGATTTTCTAATACATCCTCATATTTTAATTGTTACACATTAATAGGGCTACTTGCTATGATTTGATGGTTAGCTTAGCGTTAAATGTATACATGACAAGACAACAGAATAGTTTTTGGTCGATCCACAGTCCAAACTCCTACACGTGCAGTTTATAGTGATGTCTGACAGACAATGATAGGCATCAGCTCTTCTCCCGCGAGAGGCTGAAATCAGCAAACATTATTTGTCTTATTGACAGAAATTATTAACCATTTAACAAGGTTAAGGATTAATTTTGGTCAATCCACTACCGTAATTGATCATCACCAGTCATTTCAGCTCTGAACATAGACATATCCCTCTCCTCACACAACTTGCACTGCTGAGTCTGTCTGTCTCCATCCATTCACACACAGTGCTGCTCTAAGATGCATTTCTTGTTTCACTTAATTAGCATATTAATTGATAGTGAAACAAATCATTGCATGCAACGCTTCATCTAACTAAAACAATCAATGCAGTGATTGAATAGCTCTGAAATCATTCTTACCATAGCAGAGGAATGTTTAGTTTTTGTTGATACTATTTTAAAGGTGTTGTTAGTGGTATTTAGTCCACCCTTGTGAATACAAATGGGGTCAGGAAATTATTACAAAAAGGGTTAGTATAATGTAACAAAGTAAGCAACACCACAAACCTGAATCAACACCTCTGTTTTCTAAAACAATTTCACTCTGACCACCTGACTACCTTGTGTACACATCAGAGGCTAATTGGTTTAAAGTGGCAGATTTTTTTTTTTTTTCAAACACGTTCACTTTTACTGGTCGGCTAATAGGATGTGGCTGTCTCAGACCTTTTGGCAGGAATCTCAGGGAATTACAGTGAGACAAAGCAAGCCAAAGGATGGTTTAAATGCCTGATTTATTATGTACGTCCTTGCCAGGGCTCAACAAAGACCCAGATCTGCTGAGAGTTTAACTTAAGGACAGGTGCAACCAGCGCTATGTAAAAAGTATGAATCATTGGGGCAGCAAAACAATGTCTCTTTTTATAGCTACACAGAAAATAACACATGTTCAGCCCTCTTCTTCCACCAAGGAAATCAGGAGAGATCTCAGCTAGCCAAGTGAGCTAGGTGAGGTATTTCAGCTCACCAGATCTCATTAAGGCTTACACTATCACACGTCAATGAACAAGGAATGACTGACTCGTGGCAGCCAATGCTTGTGTGAGTGAATACTGTGCACAAGGTGAAGACGCCACAAGATTTGTGTCTCACCCCAAAGTGACACTCAGTGCTGCCAATTTCCCGTCAAGTCCTGTTTTATGCTTATGTTCCTGAGCTCTTGGAAAAGTCTGGGTAGTGATAAAGGGCTAATGGTGTTGAAGTTTTGTTTAGGTTAGTTGTTGAGGTTGTTTATGATGGTGTTGTTGTTATTGTCCACAGAGCAGTGGGAAGAGTTCTGTTTTGGAGAGCCTGGTCGGGAGGGACATCCTGCCACGCGGCACTGGCGTCGTCACACGCCGGCCCCTCATCCTACAGCTCGTGCACATCGATGCAGACGACCGCCGGAAAACCAGTGAAGAAAATGGTAATGTCACTGTAACCTCTGCTTCCTCTGGATATCTGGGTGTTCAGCCTCCCTATGTATTGACTTCTCCAACTAACTAAACTCTTCGATCATGTTTCAGTATATATACGCAGTATTATGTGTGTGCACTGTGCTTTGTCTGGTATTTGTATTTCCTCTCTCAACAGGAAATGTTGCACTGAGCAAAATGAAGTTCCTCTAAATTCACAAACAATCTAGTCTGATCAATGAATGTGGATCTGGCAGGTTGAACATTATTCAGTCTATCTACTGATATGAGTCATATCAAGTCAGCAGTACTTTATTTTATATAATGCTCTGCCCTCGCTCACCAAAAGGATTATTGTTTCTAACATTTAAATCAAACAACAAACATCACCACAGCAAGAAACACAAGTAAAAGTCATGTTATACAGTTTTAAGTTAGTGAAGAGGCACCACAGTCAAATATTATTGTCAATACATACGTAAAGGACCAAAAATGTGGGTTCTCTTCATGCAAAATTGAGCATTTGAGAATATTTAATTATTATGTAATATCATTACTCCACATCATGTAATTATTTATCTTGTTATTATTGAGGCATCAATGTTGAAGCATTACCTTAAATGTCCAACAGCTTTATATAAATCCCATGTCACCAAAGCTATTATATGAATGTAGTGGAGTGTACTCAGAGTCTGTGCTGATATCTTCCACTTGTGAATGAAAAGAACAGGGGAGTAAAATGTGCCAAGATCCTGCATTTATTTAAAGCTGATCTGTGGGAATGGCCTCAGAGTGACTCTGCATTGCTGCAGAGTGTCGTGCAGGAGCTGCAGATAGCCGGGCTAACCCTTTTGTCTCCTGTCGTCTCTCTTAAACCACAGAATCCAAGAAAAATGGACGCCTTTACAGAGGTCTCCTTTTCCTTGTTCTATTTATTTTTGTGTTTGTACATTACATAACACCTCCCCCTCCCTGTTTCTTTTGCCCATTCTGCCTTGTATTTGTGTAGCTCGTCCAAAGCTGCCAAACCATGTGGCCTCACTTGATTCAGCTCATGCCCCCCCTCACCTCTCCGTGCAGGATGGCCTCTGTCAGTTTAAATTAGACGAAGAAAGTGTGCAACTTCCTGCTGAAAATAATAATTTTTTACACCTTCCTCCAAGAGCACCTTTAATATCCTCAAATAGCAGCTTCCTCTAAAGATGACTAACAGACTCCATACTACTGAGGTTGTTTCCTTGTTTTGGAGCAACTTCAATTTCAGCAGCAAGTAACTACATTGTTTTTAAAAAATACCGTGACAGTCTCTAGGTCTCCTCTTCCCGAAATGCACATGCTTTTTTTTTTTTCGTTGCTTGAGGCTGTAATTTGCTTTCATTACTTTTTGTGTGAAAACCACAGTCGTTCCACTGTTTTGTAAACTCTTCAGCTGGTGATCTCTGACTGAAGAGTTTTTCCGTCCCACCCTTGCCAAAAGAGAAATCATCCCCCGAGACATTTAACAGATTAATAGTAAAAATAGTAACACTCTTCTAAAAGCCACATCTGTCACATCAGTGACCACAACATCTGTGCTTGATTTTGTCCTTTTGCAGGCATTGAAGGAGAAGAATGGGGCAAATTCCTACACACCAAAAACAAGGTAGGGCCACGAAACGGTGCCCTTAATGGGATCTTCCAGCACTGCATGGAAACATGAATATTTGATCAACCTGGGTGTGATACCCTTGATCTCTTCCTTTTATTGATTCAGTCGTATTTATAAACCCAGCTACAGTGATATTGTAGAATGTTTTCCAACAACAACATCTCTAATTAGTAATGAGATCAGGTATGTTCATGTAGCTGAAGGGTAAAAGTCCCCCAAGGTTGAATTGTGTCTTTTTATGCTTTACACAGTTCTCCATGTTTAAACAAAGAAACCCTTATGATGTGCTGACAGTCCCATGACACTGACTCTCAGAAAATCTCTCTTTGTAAATTATCCCCTTCATGTCCTATGTTTTTGTCACTCTGATGTTATTGTTGTAAGTATCAAAAACCACTGCCTACACATGTTGGAGTCTTCACCTTTCTACCTTTCTTACCGCTCAATTGTCCTTTCAGATCTACACAGACTTTGAAGAAATCAGGCAAGAAATAGAAGCAGAGACGGACAGAATTTCCGGTAATAACAAGGTATGTTAATTACATGTATGAGGAGGCAACGCCAAGAGTTGTCAGACAGGAAATGTTATCCAAGGCAAACCTAAATTATATTAACTGACCTACTCATATCAGTCCAGTCAAGTAGCTGAACAATGTCCCACTGTTTTTCCTCACAGGGTATCAGTGATGAGCCCATTCACCTGAAAATCTTCTCTCCATATGTCGTCAATCTCACGCTGGTGGATCTTCCCGGCATTACAAAGGTGAGATGGTTTCAGTTTGCTCGTCTGGTGTTCAGACCTGTTTCATTTATGAACTCATAATGATACTCTGCAACTGTATCTGCAGGTCTTGTTAATCCTTAAAAAGGATGGATTCAGTTTTTACCTTGATATTTTTCCCTGTCTGTTGGACCTGGCTTGTTATTATGACCACCATATTGAGTATCATTATTGTTTTATTGTCCTGGTATTAAATCAGTGTGTAATTGTTACATCAGGTGCCTGTGGGAGACCAGCCCAAAGACATCGAGATCCAGATCAGAGAACTGATCTTCAAATACATCTCGAACCCCAACTCCATCATCCTCGCTGTGACTGCTGCCAACACAGACATGGCAACCTCAGAGGCCCTCAAAGTGGCCCGCGAGGTCGACCCTGACGGTAAACGGCCTTGTTTTCATCTTTAATATCCCGCTCATAAATTTGTAGCCCTCCTTATCCCAGCAGTGTTTTGCAGCCATGTGTGTACATCTGTGTGTTCAGGTAGGAGAACCCTCGCCGTTGTGACAAAGCTGGACCTGATGGATGCCGGGACAGACGCCATGGACATATTAATGGGCAGAGTGATTCCTGTCAAACTGGGCATTATTGGAGTAGTTAATAGGTAACACCGCACTAATATGTCCAACCCTAATGTGGCGATGTTCAGTGCAGTCACACAAAATGCAAAAGAAATCGACACCATATTCTGAGTATTTTTTTGTTTTTGTGTATTTTAGGAGTCAGCTTGATATCAATCAAAAGAAAATAGTGGCAGACGCAATCCGCGACGAATACGCCTTCCTACAGAAGAAGTACCCCTCACTCGCAAACAGAAATGGAACCAAATACCTGGCGAGAACATTGAACAGGTATGGATTTCAGAATTTTGAATTAAATCTGAAAGGGACAACGGTATGGATTTCAGAATTTTTTCATTCATCAAGATTAAAGTTAAATCTGTTTTTATTTAATAACTAGTTTTTTTCCGCCATTGATCTCAAAACGATGACAAAATGGAGCCAAAAAGTGCTGATATAATTAGAATATAACCGAATAGAAACTCCTCGTTGGCCCTTTAATAATAAGTTTTTTAATGTCTCATCTGATTGGCTTCCTGTTGTTGACCTTTTTAAATGTTTCCCTTTTCCATGACGTAGGTTACTGATGCATCACATCAGAGACTGCCTGCCTGAGCTGAAGACTAGGATCAATGTGCTGGCAGCCCAGTACCAGTCTTTACTCAACAGTTACGGCGAACCCGTCGATGACAAGAGCGCCACGTTGCTGCAGCTCATCACCAAGTTTGCTGCGGAGTACTGCCACACCATAGAGGGCACGGCCAAGTACATTGAGACAGCTGAACTGTGAGTTACACAACTCTCTGACCTGCATCAACCTCCACACGCCACTGAGGGGTGCTGGCACCCGGCCTCTCCTGAATGATCAAATTATCCTGGTATGTTTACTGTGGCTCACTCCCTTTTTTCTTTTTTCTTTTTTTCAGATGTGGTGGAGCAAGAATCTGTTATATATTTCACGAGACGTTTGGTCGCACTTTGGAGTCAGTCGACCCTCTGGGTGGTCTGACAACTATCGACGTGCTCACAGCAATCAGAAATGCAACGGTGCGTTTTCGGTTTTTTTCTTGCTACATCTCTAACTTGTCCGCTTACATTGAACATTTTTTAGGACATGTTTTCATTGTGCTCGACAGGGCCCAAGGCCTGCTCTGTTTGTGCCTGAGGTTTCGTTTGAGTTGCTGGTGAAGAGGCAGGTGAAGCGTCTGGAGGAGCCCAGTCTTCGCTGTGTGGAGCTGGTTCACGAGGAGATGCAGAGGATCATCCAACACTGCAGCAACTACAGCACACAGGTGGAAAACAAGCTGAGATGCTCACACACTCAAAGGGACAGTTCAACATTTTGGCAAATCGGCCCATTGCCATAATCCCTATAGTCATATCAGTAGGTTTGTTACCTTTATTTGTTGGTGCAAGCTAATATTAGAACGGTGGAGCAGAGCCGCAAGCTGCTCAGAGCTATGCTAGGCCGCCATTCTAAAATCAGCTCGCACCGATAATTAAAGGTAATGAACCTACTCCTAAAAATATAGTGATTATGACAATGGGCCAACTTGCCAATATGTTGAACTATCCCTTTAAACCTAAAGCACAGTGCAGTGGTATCCTGTAAACGCCCAGAACTGTGACTCTGACAGAGGTTCTACTGTGTGTTTGTCTCTGCAGGAGTTGCTGAGGTTTCCAAAGCTCCATGATGCCATAGTAGAAGTGGTCACCTCCTTACTGAGGAAGAGACTCCCCGTCACCAATGAAATGGTCAGGACCTGCTCTACACGAACAACTCTGAAGTTTATTCACAGCCCCGTCTCATTAATCAATGTCCTGAATTTCTTTGCAGGTTCATAACCTCGTTGCCATCGAGCTGGCCTACATCAACACAAAGCACCCTGACTTTGCTGACGCCTGCGGCCTCATGAACAATAACATTGAAGTAAGATACAAACAAACTCTCACAGACACTGTCCTCATGTAATACAGTTATTAAATGTGCTAGAATCTCAGGCTGATTGTGTTAGTGGTGCTCTAGTGAAGATGTGGCCTCTCACTGATCTTGATCCTTTTGTGGATTTCACTGGCAGCACAGAAATCAGGAACATTCTCTCTTCTTTTCTGTGTCCTTTGTTTCATTGTCAAACTTTTTTTTTACAGGAGCAGAGACGTAACAGAATGAGAGACCTGCCACCTGCCGTCCCCAGAGACAAGGTACAGTCTGTCTCTATGAGTCACACATCCTCTTTTTTTCTCCTAACAGGCTATAACAGGGGGTTTTTTCTTATCAGTGATGCCTTCATGCATTCAGTCTGCTCTTTCTGAATTAACCAACTTCAGATTTTCCTCCCAAATTCAATCTAACTCAGTCATGGTCCTCACATTATGTGAAGTTCTTGCTCACCTCCACTTGTAGCCCCTGTCAGGTTTCTGTCTACTCTTCTCTTCTGATGTCTTTCTTTAGTCCCTTAGAAGCCCAGGTGGGCAGTCTGTCTCCCCCACTGAGCCTCCTGCCCCCGAGGGCGAGGTCGTCAAGGTGTGTCCCACTCACTCACTGCCTGCCCACGTTTAACCTCCGCCCACCTCCAAGTCCTCACCACACTGTGACTCTGCGGTGGTGTTTTAGGAGCAGTTTTACCTTCACTGATCCACCTGTGATCTTCACACTGTGTTGTACACTGAACCACTTTTCTGCTGCATGTTTTTTTTTTCTTCTGACTGAAAAAACACAACAGCTCCACTCAGTAGATGTGTCAAGTTTCATTTAAAAAAAAAAACTTGATGTGGTGATCAGGTAATTTTATAAAAAAAAAACAATCAAGGATTCTGTTATGAATAGTTATTTTCACTCAGACTTTTGTGGATGTTAATGAGACACTTGATTTTGATTGTCTTTGAAGCTACAGCTCTACCTCCTGCAGTATAATATTGTCCTAGTAATGCATCCCAGGGTGCAGTAACACAGATTGCTGGTTTTCTACATAGGGTTTATGAGTTCTTCTTTTTTACCTGGGGAAGTTCATCTTTGCACTGCTTCAGTTACAATATGATCTGGAAATATTGGGATGTTCTGAGATGTTGGCGGTGTAGTAATCAGTGTAGATAAATATCTTCTGCTCTGCTATCATCAAATCAGCCAATCCCAAAACTGGAGTTATGTAATCTGGGCTCATGCCTGCCAGTATTTTCCACTAATCTCCTTGCTTGGTCAGTTTTAACTGAATAATCAACAAAAGTCTGGATGAACTTCTTTGGAGTGAAAACAAAGAAGGCCTGGTGCATGCTTGTGTTAAAAATAAAATTTAACATATTCATGGCACTCTTGTTGATCTAACCAATTTTCCTGATTTCCTATATTCAAAGCTGTATCCAGTCCCTGAGCAGGATGTCACACATCCTCACCCGGTCTCTCTCTCTCTCTCCTCCCTGCAGGCAGCAGCAGGCAGTTCTCAGAGCGGCTCCGTCAGCGAGCAGACAGATGGAGGGACGGGGAACTGGAGGGGGATGTTGAGGAAGGGAGAGGAGGGTGCAGCCGGTGACAGGGCTGTGACTGCAAATCTGCCTCCTGTCAGCCCACAGAAGGGCAGCCACGCTGTCAACCTCCTAGATGTGGTGAGTCATGATGGCAGGTAGCTTCCACTCACTAATGGAAGCTTTGCAGTTTCTATACTGTAGCTTAGAAATCATAATGTTACTCGTTTGGTATTTAAAAACTAAGAAAACCTTTTATTGCTGCATGATGCAACACAAGGTGGGAGTCTTCAGAAAAAAACAGCAAGTGAAAAACAACTTTTATCCCAGAACAGAATTTAATCCAATCTGACCCCTGACTTCCTGCAAGGACCCAGACGGTGTCAGACAAACCATTTCTTCTTTTTATTTTGATCTTTGTAGCCCACCAGCCAAAAGTTGAATTCAAACCTTTATGATATCAAAGAGAGGTATAATAAAGAAAATATATGAATGAGTCAGTTGGAGGAGAATCACTGAAATTATGTTAATTACTCTAAAACTCAGGTTGGATAATTTGTTCTGCAGCAGTTCACTGATACATCCAACTCCATGAATGTTTTTCTTCTGCACCTCTGCAGGCTTCAGTGTTGGTGAGACATCAGGGACTTAAAGCAGAGACGGTTGAAGTGACGACTGAACACGGCCACAATATGTCTTAAAATGGACCAAGAGCTCCATTGAGGGCTCTCGGTCCATTTTCAACAATTTAACAACAGATGAAGAGTTTGTATAAAGATGTCTGTCAGTTCAGCACCGTGGACATTGTCACGGTTTTATTAATGATCAGTGTGGCTCCCAGGTTAACAACAGTGTGTACCAACATTTTCATCAATAACCTCCAAAAATCAGTCAAATTATTATGCATCTTTAACAAATATATCCATAATCCATAAAACTACTAATGTTAAAGGGATAGTTTAACATTTTGGCAAATTGGCCCATTGCCCTAATCCCTATAGTTTTAGGAGTAGGTTTGTTACCTTTAATTGTAGGGATTATGGCAATGGGTCAATTTGCCAAAATGTTCAACTATCCCTTTAAAATATAATACAAATGAAATGATAAATATGATCAAAAGACATATCTGCTAACTTTGACAGAGTCTACGTCATCACATCACACTGTAGCTGCTTAAAGTCTCTGTTATACTGACAGTTTCATACGTGATATAACATGTTTCCATTTCCCCAATCACATCCCACTTGGTGCATTAATGAGGACATTTGGTGTCTTTTCATCTCCAGCCTGTCCCAGTGTCCAGGAAGTTGTCAGCTCGGGAACAGAGGGACTGTGAAGTTATCGAGAGACTCATCAAGTCATACTTCCTTATTGTGCGGAAAAACATCCAAGACAGGTACACATTTATTGTTCCTTGCTTATTTTTTCATCCCACCCTGCTACTTATTTTTTTAAATGTTGGTACGACTGGTTCCCTCTAACGTGCTTCACTGTATCTTCATCCCATCTCCTGCCAGTGTACCGAAGGCAGTGATGCACTTCCTGGTGAACCATGTGAAGGACTGCCTGCAGAGTGAGCTGGTGGGCCAGTTATACAAGACGGCCCTGCTGAACGACCTGCTGACAGAGTCTGAGGACATGGCCCAGAGACGCAACGAAGCTGCTGACATGCTCAAGGTAACAGATCAGTCAAAGAGTCACTAGGATAGCAACAAGATCCAGTATCAGTCGCACACTCATTGCTCAATAAAATATTTAGATATCACTTTGCTCAACAAAATATTTAGATATCACTTCTGTCATTGCCAAAGGTTTACTCCTGAAACAGATTTCTATAAGTATATCAGTAACTTAATAGGAAAGACGGGGATTTTAAGATTGAAGGAATACAACCTTAGTGATAGGGAACAACATGCATTGGTGTTTTTTAAAGCTTCAGCTGCCTGAGACACTGATCGAAGTGTTTAGCTCTTAGTATTTCACTGTTGAGCTACAGCGACAGCATTTTCACTTTTCAGTTTCTGCCTCATCAAATATCGGTTGCACAGAAAGAGGCTATAGATGTTGAACCTGTCACTTGTATTGTAAAATGCATTAGTTAGACCAGTAATTACAGTAGACCTTTAAATGTCGAGCATGAACAGCAGGCTTGTTTACAGCTGTTGAAACCAATTCGAGTCTTCATATAAGATAAGATGAGATAAGGTATTTATTTATTAGTCCCATAATGAGGAAATTTACAGTGTTGCATTAATGATAATAAAATACTAAATACAAAAGTTATTTTTACAGTACAGTACAAAGGTTTTAAGGCAGTAAGATGTCCCAAATATTGTACGTTTACTTCTAGCTGAAAGTAGAAACAGTATAGCCCAAAACACAGTAATAGAATGAGTTATATACAGTAATTCACACTTTTCCCTCTCCACTCCTGTGTGCAGGCACTGCAGAAAGCCAGCCAGGTGATCGCAGAGATCAGAGAAACCCACCTGTGGTGAGAGCTGCCTCTCTTCAGCAGGCTCTCTTCATCCCTCATGGGCCATCCAAACCCACTCCCCCCACCACCACCTTAAATCCTCCTCCTCCTCCTCCCCCCGGCCGAGTCTCCCAGCACTTCGACTGCCGAGACAACCTGAAAAATGCACTGGTGTGGATATGTGTATATCTAAACATAGTTTTAATGTACAGAAAGAACTTGATTGAACTTGTTGAAGGGCGGTACATATCATCGGCATCAGACAATGCCCCTGTCCTAGATGGTTATATTTTTCTTATGTAATTAAAACAGTAAATATACAGACCATGTTATACATCACCACTATGTGGAGCCTTGCTGAGGAATGTCTGCTCTTAATGTAGATTTCAATTAAAGTTAGAAATGACAAACACATGCTGCGATACGTAGATGCTCTGTATCATGTTAACTCCTTCAGTGGAAACACAGATTGTTCCAAAGAGATGCACTTAACCTAGATATTTTTACTGTGGAAATACACTGGCATTTTTACACATTCTTCTGAACAGTATTGTTTTTATGTCGACATGTAAAAGCTAAATTAGACCTAATCTTGTCCCTGTGTTTGCATGTCCTTACACAGAAAGATCTTATTTACATTTTAGGGGTTTCAGTATTTTCAATAAGGTGTGTGTGTGTAGGTTTGTGTATAAATGTGTTTTGTTCCTCATCTGTATGTCGGACAAAATCACACACAAACAGACGATCTGCACAGTTTGAGGCAGCAGAGTGGATGTAACGACTTATTTATTGCTTCCATATCATGATAATTGACACGTAACTCAACACAACATAAAAATGAATACACACACAGCAGAGACGTGAGCCAATCACCGGTGTCTCACTCTGCCTCGTCCTCGCTCGTTGGCTGCTTTACCTCAGCCGGGCCTTGCCTTTGCCACGACCTTTAGAACTGAAAGAAGACAGGGAGGTTACAACAAGTGGAGTTAGATTATTCACAGCATTTTAACAAGTCAATGAACAAGGTGATGGAAAAACAGAATTTGAACCAAACTGCATTTCATATGCTACCACTTAAAACAACATGGAAATAAAATCTGTTTAAAGCACAGATCATCTGTAAAACTAAAAATCTGCATTTTTCTTTAGTGCTGTTGTTGTCTGATGCCCCATGAATAGAAATTGTGAACATACAGCATGCAGCAATGAGTCGAATGAAGAGGCAGAACAAATGGCTATGTGGGTATAATTCAGATTGTCAGACTGTCTATGATAAATGTGGAAAGCGATGGAGGTTGAATTGACATGTGAAGTGGAATGGCTTTTTATAAATATACTCCTCCATAGCTTGGAAAAGAAACAGGGTTTAGACAAGATCAGGACAGAAGCAGACACAGCAGCATTGGTCTTGAGTGGGAGTCAGAAGTAAACCCACTCAGTGTTTTCTGTACTTACTTCTGGTGATCCTGGACTCGGCAAAGAAGCTGATTAATCTGAAAAGACACAAAGTTTGCTAAGCATTTAAAACAACACATACAGGATACCAGACATGTCCAGCAGAGGCTGCTAATTGTATTCTCCACAAACTATACATATTCTGTAATTTAGGACCTATAAATTTAATTCTGTGTCTTTCATGTGCTGTGTTTGTCTATCCTCCATCATTAAAGAGGGAGACCTTCTTGTTTTGTCACTAGGACCGTCATTACTTGAGGATTTATTATAAAGACTTTCCTCTTGAGTGTTGAGTTACTTACATCGTACTTCTGTCTTCTGAGTTTCTCACCAAGGTCGAACTTCTCAGCCTCCAACCCCATGAGCCACTGCCAAAGCTCACTGGCCTTCTCCCTGTACACAAACCATCAGTCATCATCAGTCACCACCATGCAAAAAATGTATCTGTTATAAAACAGAGTATAAACTTTCAAGTTGTAGTTTTATGTGTCCAAGTGCACACGAAAGCCTGCACAGCTGTGTCGTACTTGAGTTTGTCCTCGCCCAGATGATCAACGGTGAGCGGCTTCTTGCGCTCAGCCAAGATCTTCTTCTTCTTCTCTCTCTCTGTTTGTTTCTTTGCTCCTTTCCTGCTTTCAGTCTGTTTCAGTCAAATTACAAAAAAACACACTTCAGTCACTTTGATTACAGCACTAAAAAGAGACTTGTTTTGAATTCATCTTTTTGTGAAAAAGAAAGAGATTCAAACTTTTTTCATTATGAAAATCATGTTGCTATTATATTGCAGTGGTAGAAGGTGTATTTAGATCCATGTAAAAATGCAACAATGTAGGCCTAAGCATTACAACTTGTAATGCATTGTTGTTACACTGTTGTTGTTACAAGTAAAAGTACCAAAACTTTGTGTGTTATTGCACTGTGTTCTATATGAGTAAGCTGCATTATAATTGTAATTTAAATTAAATAGATAAATAAATAATGAATTAAGTTAAAAAGTCAAAATACAATCTTCACCTCTCAAACATAGAAGAGTAGACGTATAAAGCAGCTAATCTTGTGTAAACACTGTCTGCGTACAAATCTCCTCTATACATTTCCAACTGTTTGTTCTCTGTTACTTTGAACAGGATTAAAGGTTGTTAGAGTAGTGGTGCCACCATGAAAGGGAGGGTATTTAAATATCCCATATTGTATAAGATTAGATCTCCATGTCCTTTTTGACCATGAGGCAAGTCAAGGTTCTATATCAATATGGTGAAAATATGGTGCACAGAGAGATGCTCACTGCTTGTATTCAGAAACCGAGCTGACCATCTGGACTTCTGTAACTTTGTGATGTCAGAGCCCAAAGCCCGCCCATATAGGATTTGTTTACCTGAAATCAGCCAGATTTTTACTGGATAGCTATCTCAGAAAAAAAGTCAGCCAATCAGAAGAGAGACTCAGTTTATCCTCTTTTTTGATTGGCTCACTGACCTGTGTTTACGAAAGCAGGGATCTAAACTTCAAATACACCATTTAAAGGTGTTAATATGGGAACTTTCAACATTTAACCCTTTAGGTAACTGCTAAAAAGTCACCACTTGGTGTTGTTGAGTTTTAGAGTTGCTGCTGTCTTGGGCTTGTCATCAACTTGTATCAGGTCAAGCAGCAGCTGGTCTTGTGTCTGTGACTTTTCTTATCACCTCTGGGCATTATGTTTCACATTTGAATACTTGAAGCCATAAGAGGCTGAGTGACCTTCTGTCCAGCGCCGTACTGCTGAGACATGTTGGACAGAGCCTTCTTCTTCTTGGCGTCATCATCCAGCTTCTTCCTCTGCTCCTCCATCTCCTTCCGCTCCTTCTCCTCCTGTGTGCCAGCACAGGAGAAACAGTAAGAGGAGAGACACCGATATCCTTACGATGTCAGCTGACAGAAACTGTTGTGTGACTTTGTGAGTTCATGTTGACTGAGCTCATACCGCGAGTCTGGCCTGCCTCTCCTTCTCCCTCTCTGCCCTGATCCTCTGCTGCTCTGCCCTCTCTGCACGACGCTTCTCCTGCAACACACACAAACCATCCACAGTCACAGTGGCGTGGACGCAACAGGGGCACCAGGATCGTTCCCTGAGGGACACCGCTCACAATTCTGTTCACAAGGGCGATGAGCTCTTCCTCCTCTTTCTTTCTCTGGATGAAGTGAGCCTCGATCAGAGACTGCAGCTCAGCCAGATCTTTCTCCTGACGCTTCCTGCTGATGTCCTGCCATCACACCAACACACAACACTGTTAGAAATGAGTGTGCTGTTTGCCAAAGTGGCATTTCTGTCAAGATGGCGGTATTCAGTAACATCTACTCACATCAAAATCCACTTTCTCTCCATCAGGGATCTTTGGAGCACTGATATTTGACATGAACCTGCAGAAATGAACAGTTTGTTATTGTATAATCTGCATCAAGTGGTGCTTTAGATTCTAATTAAAGGATGTTTTAGATGCTTACTTCGGCTTTGACTTTGAGTCACCTAGGGCAAGGAAAAGAAAAAAGCAGGACTTATGAATAAATTGACGAGGAGGAAGGAAAGTCCAAACACCACAGCATCACCAGATGATTTTTTCATCTGCCTCTTGTGCTGATGATCAGGAACATGAATAATAGTTTGCAATTTAAACAGAGTATGCATCTCTCTTACCTTCATCCCTTCAGAAGCAGAAGCAGCAGAACAGTATGGACAAAAGAAAAAAAACATAATTAATCAGAATCTATTGTCACTCACACACTGAAGATTATGATCAATAAGGATATTAAAATTAATGAACAAATACTGAAGAAAGCATTGAAATGATTACATACTGAGCCTCGTCCACGACGTCTTCTGTGTCAGACATTTTGTTATAGATGAGATCTGCAAAATGGATCCTATTAGTCTATTTTTAGACTGCCAAACATTTCTGATCACTAGACAATGCAGCTATGGCAACAGTTCACATAGTCTAGAATGTGTCAACCTCAGTGAGTGTTGACCCCAATATATCAGCTCGCCGTAAAAAGAAGAAGCAACATTAATAAGAAAAAAAATATGTAGAACACATGTGTTTTTAACGTCAATAATAGTTTTCAGTGCAGCCAATGCAGCTGTCAGGTAATTTAAGTGAAATTATTTCATATAACCTTTTAAATAGGGTGAAGTCAAAGTATCAAGTGACACATATTGAAAATACTCATTCATGTTGTATTTCTGCAGTATTCAAGTAAATATACAGTACTTTGTGCTCAGATCATCACTCTATAGAAAACAGATGTGTTATTAGTGTTTAAATGTAAGTGACTGCATCTGAAAAACAAATGTGTTTGTATTTGTAAATGTATTTGTGTTAGTATTTATGGTTGCAACTCAGTCATATCTGGTTCAAACAATGGAAAATTATGTGAAGTCATTTCTATCACTATCCGAACACAGTTATAAATGTCAATCATTTATTCAGTCACCATCAACTCCCAAAATTTCATTTCAACATTCCTGGCTAAATGAGGTTGTAATCTAAAGTAGGGACATGGAGCGTCCTTACCTGTGACCCAGACAGAAGGAGCTCAGAGTCCAGCAACAGAGTTCAACTCCTTGAGCTTCACAAACAGGTTCAGCATCAAGGATACATAGTCCAGCCCTTCTTACTCATGTGACTGCAGCACCCTATGGCTGGTCAGTTTATTGTTAGACAGCTGGACATTACAGCTCTGTCACACACACACACACACACACACACACACACACACACACTGCAGGTACAATATCAATCGGAGCTTTCAGCAGCATCTCAGGTTTCAACACACCATCATTTCCCAAGTGTTTAGGAAGGAGGTTACTCAATAGGTGAAAACAAGGGTTTGAATACAGTTGTGGTAAAAGCAGAGCAATGCAACAACAACAACAAACTTTTTTTTCTCCTTTTTTTTTATTGCTGAAGCAAGCACAAATAATAGATTCAAACAGTCAAATGAAGCAAATCCACCACAACAATATCGGAGGACTTGGCAACACATTTCGGCAAGATCCAACTCATGTGCACTGTTGACTGATAAGGATACAATATAAAGACAATTACAGGCATTACTATTGAAATGGTCTTGCAAGCCTTCAGTGCTGACAGTGGCATGTAAACTGATGCTGGAGAAGAAAGACGTCAGACTGTTACCTGCTTGTCACACAGAGCTGCATTTGGTCTCTGAATAGTTGTTACAGTGAATATTCACTTGCACATGCGTTTACTTGTCTTGTGCTTATTGCATAATAATGTGATTTGTTTTAAACTGCCACAATCATAAAGGAAACAGACCCAGGTGATGTTGACAGATGTGTTGAACTGCTCAGTGCTGGGTAGACTGTACCACTGATATGAGTTCCTGGTCAAAGGACTCTTCTGTAAGGAAAACAATGTCTTTATCAGGTCATTTATAGATGCTTTATAGCTCAGATGAAGGTTGAGAAGAAAGACAGAATCTCCTTAACTGGTGTCATTATTTGTACTTAGTATTGATGTATTCACAAGTGTTGGTAATCTATAAAGAATTTGGTTTTACAATCATTCGCCCATCCCTCAACTCATTGTTGCATGCTAACATTTGCTAACTAGCAATAAACATGAAGTAAAGCAGAGGATGATGGGAGTATAGTCAGTTCAGAGCTGTTGCTCATAAACCAAAGTGTTGGACAAACACAAGGTTCAGGCCCGATGACAGCGCAGCGTAAAGCTGGAGAATCACCACCAGAGTCGTGAGAAATAACCCTGAGAGGATGAGACATTAATTCTCTACCATGAATATCACAGCAATCTATCCAATAATTGCAGATACATTTCACTCAGAACCCCAAATATCAACCTCGTGGTGACGCCAGAGGAAAACTCAAGGGGTCACCAAGGTCAGCAGGCTTCATCCTCTGGGAACCATCAATGTCTGTACAAGAGTTCATGACAATCTGTGCAGTAGATGTCGAGACCCGCTGTCTGACAGCCTCATCACTGACCCATAATGCATTAGTAAATGATTTATTAACCATTGAATTCATTACATATAAATCCTGAGGGATGAGGGATGCCTTATTAGAAAGCAGTAGCAACTGTAGACACCATTCAGAGAATCTTCACGACCTAATATCTTATAAAGAGACCTATAAAATAACAGTCAGTGATTTATTAACCACTACAAAAGGCATGACGTGCTATTCAAAAACCCTCAAGAGTCCCTCGTGAGGAAGTGGTACATTACAAGCTGATGGAACAAACTCAATATGTACAGGCTTATTATTATTACCCAACCTCCAGCTGAGTGGCAGTTTATTTTAGTTTCTATGGAGTCTAAATGGTGACTATCATCCCAAAAAGCGGTGAATTTATTGTGCTTATTACTGTTTTAAATGCTGTTTGACAATGAGATCAAAGCCCAAATGCAAAAAAACATAATGTTGAAGCATCCTGACAGGTATCTCTGCAATTAGCTAAAGCTGTAATATCACCTGACCAGATGGACACGACATCATTTCCTCCATTTAACATGTGGTTCAGCATATCTCAATAGGTATGACATCATTGAATTTCTTGAAGTATATGAAGTCAAGTCTCATGGATACATGTGAATGTCAAGGTTGGTGAAACTTTGATGGTGGGATCCCTCCACGTGACTCATCCCAGTCTGTCGTCTTTTCCTCATTCTGGTGTGAAACTCAGGTGTGCTGAAGGGAAATGGATGCACATACGGTAGCAGAGCCTTCAGGTAAGGCTTGATTTAGATGGGGATGTCAATGGTTACGGTCTTACGCCCGCTAATAGACACAGAGAGAAAGAGAGAGGGACATTAAAGATCTATTAGTGTCGCATTCAAAACTGTCTGGTTTACTAAAATTTACGAGGTGCCAAACGAGATTTGCCTCAGGGCTGTTAATCAGAGCTTTTACATCCATACTTCTCTGTGTACATACTGTGTGTGTGCACGTGTATGTTTGTGTGTGAGTCCTCCTGTTGGTGACACATACCCTGCCATCAAAGGCAGGACAGCTCTATGTGATTGAAAGCTGTAACTTTGTCATTTGCCCTTTACTCCATTGCGCTGTGGTCTATTTCTGATGAAGAAGCAGTGACGATCGCTATTTAGGGTCAAAGCTGACGCCCAACAAACACTTTTCCACTCCAATTGTTCACACTCTCACTGGGGAGGCTCGTCAGAAGAAATGTGACATTTAATCATAAGGGAGGCCTTCAGTAGAAGCCCCATGAACACTGAATGTTTTTTTTGTCAAGATTAATGTCCGTTTTGACTCTTCTTCCGGGCTGTGAGGATGCATGGAAGGTCTTTATCATTAGCACTGAGTGAGTAAGCCCAGTGATCGAGGCCGATTTGCTGCTTAAACAGTTAGTAATCCTCCCCAGCAGTCAGTTGTAATGTGAAAATCAAGCAGCTGCACTCTGGTATGTCCAACGGCTCGCCGACACTGGGCTGCCCAGGTGCCACCGGGGGAACAGTGCAGTGCAAAGACATGACGGCCATGCCAGGAGCCTGCAAGCTGCTTTATACTGGGATACAAGGTCAGGGTGAGGGTTTTCTTTAAATATAGATCACAGTGCCACAGAGCCGAGCCAGTGGCCGATGATCTCCTAACAGCAGATTTGATTTACAGCTAGCAGCTACATGGCACAAAGGAAGGGGTTGTAGTGTCCACTGGGACCATAAATCAGTCATGGCCTGCCCTCCTCGCTTAGGAAATGGTTTGAAGGGCAGAGACGACTCCGCTTAACTCTGTTTCCCTCAGGAGTGATCAGGACAAATCCCAGTTTTACATGTAATTAACATTTAGACTTAGTGGTGGCTGGAAGTATTTAGTTCATTTTCATTCATAAAAAGTAGCATTATCTAACTATAACAGAGGCTTTGGATCCAAAATGATGTTTAAATAACATATTTCACACACTTGTCTTAAAACAATGACAAATGATCAAAGTTTTTGCTTGTTGAATCATTTGTTCTATTCATACTCTGCTCGCACTCATATTAGCTGTCAGTGGAAATATTCCTGCACTGTACGTCAGCAGAGAAGCGCCATCCAGAAAACAACAGGGGGAATTTTGCCCTAAAAATACAGTGACTTTGAAAGACGCCCTGTCAACATGACACGATGATAACAGAGATATTAATATAATGTTAATCTGAACAAGGACTGATTTCCCCTCTGAAAGCACAAACTTTTAATGGCCATTACGGAGATGATTCAGTGTCATCGTGAGAGTGACTTGAGTGACAGACTTGAAAAATGGTGGACCACTCCTTGAAGTAAAAGATGTATTAAAACTAAATGCACCCATCATGCAGCAGACTAGGCCCAGCCATGCCATTGTTGTTATTGGATATTATTGGATTATTGCCACCGGATAGATTGACGTGTAAACAGTGTCTCAGTGGCGCAGCTGGTCAGCATGCAGCTAATTTAAAAACCTCATTTAAAGAAACTGTTCATTGTAGTTTTGTATGTAAAACCTCAATCTACAACAAACAGCAACAAGTTAACAAAGGTAATTTGTCTCTGAACTGCAGAGAAGTAGAGGAGTGGAGCAGCATGTCATGGAAATGCTCATATAAAATCCCTCAAGATTGTATTTGGTTCAGTTCTAAATGTGTAAGTGTAAATGTACCTATTTACATTCAACCATTTAACTTACCGTTTGTAACAAACTTGCTCTTTCCTCCAACTGCCACCTGTAAACAAAAGGGAATCAAGGAAAGAGGTGAGAGAAATAACTTTGATTTTGTATATCAATGAAACAATCCCTCATCTTATTCTGGGATTCAATTTGAGTCTGGTGTTTCTGAGGGACCAGCTCTGATTTGATTGATTCATAACAGACTCTCATGGACCTCAGGTATCTTGTCTCTAAAGTGTTAAAGAGGCCTGTGAAACCAAAAATTGGGTGAGGTCCGACATCAAATAGTCTTTTTAAAGTGTTCTAAATAAAATACATCGGCATTCAAACATGACCACATGCACTCAACTATAATGGCCTCACTGCAATGCCGCTACTATCTTGGCATGAAAAAAGCCGTCCATGCTCAGCAGAGCCAAAATGTCCTGTAACAATATATTCTGTAGATGGCATTCATGTTTGAAAATAATCCATGTTATAAATGAACGGCAACATCAGAGCAAAGGAATACTATTTATGTCCTCAAAGCCAGTCTGGGAACCAATGACAGCAGGTAGACAATAGAGTGACAGTTCACTGAGTGCGTGAAGGAGACACAGAAATCCAAACATCACATCAAGTTCAGTATTTTACATTTCAGTTCAGGCAGCTCAACCAGACAACATAACTGTAATATATCCTGCTTGTAACAAATTGCAGTGTACATATTCATAGACTCGATTCAAAGTTTAATTGGCTAAATTTAGGGACTGTATAAAAATTATTATTGGAAGAGAGTCTGATGTTTCAACTCATAATGAAAAACAAACAAATCCTCTCAAGTTTCAGACAACTGAAACATCCTCACTCCAATGTCACAATAATGAAATACAAAATAGAATAAATACAGATGTATTTGTGTTGAAATTTGTTTATTTGGATAAACCCCTTGAGATGTACCATCCCGTACTCGAGCTCAGATGTTTTATAAACTAATCTGAACAACATTACAGCAGCAAACATCTATTTCCCATGTAAAGACAATGAGGTGTGATAGCATAATTAAGGCGAGAGTGAAGCTCCAGTCCCTCTGCGTGTGTTGTAATCTGAGCTGTTCTTTGTTTTGGTGACCAGGACGGCTGCGCGTAACATGACTGTGATTCCCCCTTGTTAAACCTCTGCTCCTCCCCACATTTAAAAGGCACAGTGATCGCCCACAGGTGAGACAGCTCGGCGCAGCATCCAGGTGGAAATGACTTTCCTCCACTGAAGAACTGATTAGACTCGAGCAAAGGTGGATCGGTCATGGGGGACTATGATTGGGGGACTTTTAATTTCACTGGCTCCATCAGTGTTGTTCTCGACTCCATCGGCGCCATTCAACGCATTTGAAAAGTCCAAGGCTTAATTTTGTCGCCAGTCCAACCTTGTAGCTGCATTACGTTGTTAGCTGCCCTCTGCTGGCTGTAGTGATCATGACAGCAGCCAAGGAGGAAGCTAGGTGACGCAGTGTGCAGTGACAGATCTGTGTCTGAAGGTGGATGGATGGGTCAACACAGCACAGGACAGTCACACAGGAGACAGGCTGTTTGTTCCTGTTTGATACCGACAGTCAGTCTTGTTTGTTTTACCCATCCCCATGCCACAGGGGTTTATCACTGTAACCAATCTGCTGAGGAACAATTTTTAAGGACATACTTATTTGAACCCAAACCACGATCGTCTCCAAACCTAACCAAGTAGTTTTGTGTCTCAGCCTCCCCACACTGTGACTATTCCACTGGGATTTATTATCATGGTGGCCTGTCAATGTAGCGCTCCACTGGTACAAACAACCTATGTGGTTGTGTGTTGTTTGGGGGGATTTATGTGTTCCCAAAATTGTTCCATGGCACTATTAGAGGTTAGAAACCCCAAAGACAACCTTTAATCATTGTTTTGTTGATGAGGGAGGAACAAAATAGTTCATAACTCTGCAACTGGAAAAAATCTGTTCTCTCTGCCTCACTTTCAGTCCCCCTCGTCCCTCAATAACGTCCACACAGTCCATGAACAAAAGATTTTGGCCGAATAATGTTTAGCTTTTGAACTGCCTGAACTGAGAAAAAACACAACTCCAACCATCTGTGCATAAACATCCCAAAATGAGTCAGACCATGCCGGGTGGAACGTGCACTGTTACCTCTTTCACCCGTCTATTAGGTAGACTGATTGAAACAAACAAACAAACAGGATCATGTCACTGTAAATCCTCTAAAGCATTAACATCAGCCTCCCTTTCACTCAGTGAAACAGGTGTGTGCGTGTTACCTTGGCAGGCGCAGAGCCCTTCTTGGTTTCCCACATGCCACGCTTGTTACCAGCGTCACCTGGTTTCACGTCCTGTCATGAAAAAACAACCACCATGCTCCTTTTAGTCCTGATGGGAGAGGTATTGAGATTCGTGACCTCTAGTAAAAAAACAAAACGTACCTGTGGCATACAATAGAGTACTAGTTTATATTATGACCTCTATCTATATGAATATCTCATGATTATTAGCTGTCATTATGAAGAGATTGTGTACAAAGTGGTACCTTCACCAGTTTGAAGAGTGGACAAACAGCAGGAAAAGTGTTTTGAGTGAAGGAAGCTGAGGCATTAGCAGAGGGGAAAGAAAGGCAGAGGACAATTACACATGTCAACAGAATAAACACACAGGAGAGAATAGAGACATTAATACAGACAGATAGGCTACAGACACTGCTGTACAGCTCAGTCCCATCAGGGGGAAGTGTTGCTACAGAAGTAAAGGCAAGGTTACAAGCGTGCCCCCTCCCCTGGCCAAGACGTCCGACACTAAAGATATCTTGCTCATAAATTTTCGTCTTAGAACAATGTTGCACCTCATCCAGCAATGCCACCGCCCATGGACATAGTGTAATGTCTCCAGACGACCTGTTGGGATTAACAGCTGATGTCCTACTTTAGGAGAAGGACACAGTGTCCGCCAAGCACCCAGCTCCAAACCACCTCATCAACTTAATGGTATATTATCATAGTAAATAAACTACATCAATAATGAAATGCACTTGTTGGTAGTTTTGTCAGAGTTGTGAAATAGGATAAAGATGTCTTTATGTGATACATGTGAAAGGACATGACCTTATGCCCTTGCCTGAAGGACACTTTGATTATTAAGCCACAGTGAAACAGAAATATGTTGTTGTTGTTGTTGTTGTTGTTGTTGTTGTTGTTGTTGTTGTTGTTGTTGTTGTTGTTGTTGTTGTTGTTGTTGTTGTTGTTGTTGTTGTTGTTGTTGTTGTTGTTGTTGTTGTTGGACAGAAACAGCATCACTACTTTTTGCAAAGACTTTATGATTTAAAGGCTGTTTAGACTGTGATACAATCTTGAAATTCCTTTAGTCAGTGTGATTGATGTACAGTACAAAGGGGCATAGAAAGCACTGGACAAGAAGGCACATCGCTGTTCAAGCTGTTATTGCCAACAATGGGGAACAATAATCCAGCGCTTTCCCACAGCCTTTTGCTAAAATACTGCATTATAACCTTCAGGCCATGCGTAGGATCACACACAGAGATGTGGTTAGGTGAAGTGTCCATGTGGTGTCACTAGACTCCTGATGCTGTCTGGGGGCTGGCGTATAAAGGCTCCGGCCAACAAAAGGCTGGCATGCCCATGTGCAAATGAGCACATTAGCGTGTACAGAATATCGAGGGATTACTTTGTTAAAGTAACACTGGTGTCTATTTTACAATAGAGTGTGTGATCAACAGCGGGATTTATCAGGCCTTACTGCTGGCTTTGCTGCTGCGGGTGCTGCTGCTGCTCCCGCTGCGGGTGCTGCCTTCTCTGGCTCTGCAGGTTTTGCCATCCAACTGTTGACACGTCCAGCCACGCCTCCTTTGATGCCAGCCACATCCTGGGAAAAGAGACATCTCAGATACGGGATCATGTAGTACGAAGTAAAGCCGGCGTCTATCCTTCTCACTCTCTCAATCCCTCACCTTGTTGGCAGGGGACGGGCTTTCGGAGGAGCCGCCGACGTTGCCCTTCTCCCACATGCTCTTGATGCTGCGCGTGCCTCCTGTCGGAATATCTCCCATCACGGACTTGGAGGGGGATTTGGTGTCTTTTCCTCCCTGTGGACACAGAAGATGGATTTCACAACTTGACACGAACTGTGCACCACAGCTGGAAAGTTTCTTTGTATGTTTATCAAAGTAGTGTACTGCTGTTCCTGGGTTGAGTATTTCCATGTAAAGCTACTTTACTTTTTTCCTTCTACTGCACAGTATGTGTGATGATTGTATTTAGTAGTCACTCTACAGATCAAGGCTTTAGATTAAAGGCAATATGTATGAGTTGTTGGCACTTGCACATAGAGGAACTAAACCTCTCACACTGTTTTATTTGAATAACTGTTTTATGTGCAAAGTGCCCAATGCTCAACAAAAAGCAAAGACTCAGTCCAAAAGATAAATCCATGTGATATAACAAATATTTCCCACCCCATTAATAATCTCACTGCCCTTCAGATACATTCCTGTAACTTTTGGAGAGGGTTTGTGAACACTAGACTGAACTATGTGTGTGTGTGTGACTGTAAATGAAATGGTTCAAACTAACTAGCTCTAAGGATTTCATCTAAAATAAAATATAACATAATTGGTAATGGATCATTTTATTTGTACCTTTTACTGATAATGACTGTGTCCTTTCACACTGGGATTTTGAATGTAGGCTTTTACAATCCTTTGATTTAACAATCTGAATACTTGCCCACTCCTGTTCAGTCTCACCTGGAGGGCGGAGGTGTACTGCTCTAGTCTGTTTCCGATCTTGGAGACTATTGGAGTGTGTGACGCTCTGGGTGCACTGCTGCAAGGATGAACAACACACTGGGTATTAATATGGTTCACCAACCCCTGCTTCATTCATTTGTGTTATTTCTAAACTGCACTAAACCACTGAATACGTCTCACCTTTTCTGGGCGGATTTGCTCAAAAATTCTGCCTTTGCCCCGATCTGCACACAACAAGACAACATGGTTAAAGTCACACATGAATGAATTTAGACTTGGTCAAGATGTCCTGGCTTCACTCCTGTCTCCAGGACGACCTCACAGAGAGGCGGACCAGTCCGTCCCTGGGAAGGTCTCTCTGTGCTTGAACGTTGTGTTGGCTAATGCATGAGTGATGGAGCAGGAGAGTTTAGTTGTACGAGAGCCAGGGGACACACATGCACACACAGACACACACAACTCTCAACATTCCTCCAAAAATACTCCGGCAAGAAAATTACCCAGTCACGGTCTTGTTCATCCACTGCCATATTTGAGGAGAGCTCAGACTCCAGAGCACATCTTTTTTTTGAAAAATTCTTGTCAACTATCAGCATATGGCTGATACCAAAGGAATTAAAAACACAAATTGACAAAAAGAAAGTAGCAAAACCAACAATTGTTAGGCAACAAAACTTGTTTGACCATAGAGGGAAAAGGGAAGTAGCTGTGCTTCTTTTGCAGAGAAAACAAAGACATCTACATGGGAGACAACAACAACATTGTGAGTGTAAAAACAGACTGAGACCAAATCTTGTGACATGATTAATACCACTGTCATGTTTGGTAAATTTGAAGCTGCAGTCAGTAGCAATGAGCTTCGCATAAAGACTGGAAACAGAAAGTCTGGCTCTGTCTGAGCTCATAAAATTAGCCTTCAGTTCAATAATTAATACATTAAATTTTATTTGTTTACTCCATAAAACAATGTAGATCATAACTTAAAATATGCTGGTAGGCTGATTTTGTCCCTCATTCTCAGCTTTCAGGCTAAGCTTCATCATCAAATATCAAAATGATTTAAAAACTATCAAAATGAATTTTCCCACTACATTTGTCACATTGAAATGGAAAGTATCATTCTGAGAGGGTCTGATGTGTACTTTGCTTTCTTGATATAGATTTGTCTGTGTGAACTGTAGCTTGTTTGCAGTGTTTGACGAGCGGTTTCAGAGAGTTTCAATATGGGAGTCATTTTAAATGGTCCCTTCACTTGGTTATGGTGGGATCTATCAACGCAGATGAATGATATTTGTTTTTAAGCACTCGAAAGCATTTTGAGAATCAATGCCTCCATGACTCTGGTTAACCCACAGACCATAATGTCATCAGTTTCTAATTTCTAATTTTTTCATAAAAGTTGTTCCCACTGATTTCACTGAGAATTAACCACAGTAACCAGGACCAGGACAATAATGTGGGCATACAATTTTTTTGTTTTTTGGGTTAGATGGTTGAGTGAGAGGACATGTTATTTTCCTTATGAATTATTGTGACTTTTGTA
This sequence comes from Decapterus maruadsi, assembly GCA_030347415.2. Taxonomy (NCBI): domain Eukaryota; kingdom Metazoa; phylum Chordata; class Actinopteri; order Carangiformes; family Carangidae; genus Decapterus; species Decapterus maruadsi. The sequence continues at coordinate 6,659,972 of CM064893.1, forward strand.
ACTTCTTTTTTCCTTGTGCTGTGGAACTTGAACCTCACCTTGGACGAGCCTTTGGGACTGATAGCAAAGGCAGGTTTTGAGGTGTCTTCCTCCTTCTGTTTCTTTTTCTCTGCAGCTTCCGCCCTCCTCTTCTCTATCTCCTCCTTCATCCTCTTCCTCTCCTCCTGTTATGAAAACCTCACTTTAGTATGGCACTGTCATCATTGTGCAGACTCCTCTCACAGTGACACTTGCTCTCTCATCTCTCACCTGCTCTTTGGCTTTCTTCTCCTCCAGCTCCTGTTTCTTCTGCTTCTCCTCTTCCTCCAGGATCTTCCTCCTCTCCTCTCTCTTCTTCTTCAGCTCCTCCAGCTCGGCCTCTGCGTCCTGCTGCTTCTGCTTCATCTTCTCCAAGTCCTCGCTCTCGGCGTCGTTTCGCCGGCGCTTCAGCTCCTGCAGCTTACGTTCGGCCTCCTGACGCTCCAGATCATCTGCCTTGGTGGAGGCGGGGGTGTCCCTGCTCACAGACACAGTTACTTTATGACCAACATACTGTATGTTTGAGTTTTCTTTTTTGTTTGTTTTTTATACACCAACTGAGTGTCATCTCAATATGATGATGCATACAAATACATCTGAATTTTTAATGTCTATGGATGGATCACTGAATGGAGACTCCGTCTGGAGTCTGGAATGGACAATATTGCTGTACATATAACTTTGACATTGGGTTTTTTCTGTTTGTGCCCATCCATGGCAACTTCTAGCTCAGATCAGACACATTTACAAGACAACATGTAGCATACAGTATGAGCAATTTACAGTAAGAAGCTGCAAAACATTGGGTGTTTACTTGAACTGGGATTCAGAGAGGATTTACCTTGATGTTTTCTTAAGCTTATTCTCAATGAAAGCTCCGTTCTGTTTGGCTGGTTCATTCTTACAAAAAGAGAGAAAGAAGTTCAATGTCAAGAGACTTTTCCTTCTGAATGAAGAAGTCAGGTACATAAAGGTGTAGGCTACTGAAGTATTTACCTTTTCCTTAAAACCAAATTTCTTTGGCTTCTCCTCCTTTAGACAGATGACAAAAAAGGAACCAGATTAATGACATAATAATAATAACATTTGAAACAAAAAAAAACACAGTTTAGACAACAGTGGAGTCCAGTGAATGCAGCACAGGGGTGAAATGAGGACACGGAGATGTCACTCTGTGACATCCTTTAAACCACCTCCTCTATTATCCTTACTACTAAACACTGTGATCTGCCGTTCGGCCACAACAAACAAACTATCACACAGCAAATAAAACATGAAGTCATTTAATCCACAGGATTAAACCTCTGTTTTCTGGGGACAGCCCTCATTTCAGTTTTACAGGTTTTGCGCTGTTAGTAAAGGAAAAAAAAAGAAAGAGAGAAAGAGTCACATCCATACCTCCTCTTTCTTCTTCTTCTCTTCCATCTCTCGCTTTTTTCGTTTATCCTCATCCTCTTTTTTCTTCTTCTCCTCAGCTTCCTTTTTCCGCTTCTCCTCTTCTTCTTTCTTCTTTTCCTCCATCTCCTTTTTCCGCCTCTCTTCCTCCTCTTTCTTTTTCTTTTCATCCTGCTCCTTCTTCATCTTCTTTTCCTCCTCCTCTTTCTTCTTCTTTTCCTCCATATCTTTCTTTCGTTTTTCTTCCTCCTCTTTCTTCTTCTTGTCCTCCATTTCTTTTTTCTGTTTTTCCTCCTCTTCTTTCTTCTGTCTATCCTCCATCTCTCTTTGTTGTTTTTCCATTTCTTCTTTTTTCATTTTTTCCTCCATCTCTTGTTTCTGTTTTTCGTCTTCCTCCATTTTCAGCCTCTCTTCGTTTTGCTTTTGTTGCTGTTCCTCCTCTTCCTTCTTTTTCCTCTCCTCCTCCTCTCTTTTTAGCTTTTCCTCCATTTCCCTCTTTTGCTGTTGCTCCTGTTCTATCCTCTGCTTTTCCTCAATTTCTTTTTGCTGTTTTTCCTCCTCTTCTTTTCTCTTCCTTTCTTCCTCCTCCTTGGCAGCAGCTTCCTCAGCATCTTTGTTTCCTAGATCAACCTCAGCCTGTGTCTCCTCCTGTGAGAGGAATTATGTTCATTAATTTTTGGTTTTCTGTCCATGTATCAACAGAAAGCACTAAAATAAGAGATCACATTTCTTATGACCTTGACTCCACAACAGATTCCTGTCAAAGGTAAAAACAGGTTCAAAAAATAATAATTGGAAACTCATCTTTACCTTCTCTTCTTCCTCTTTTTTCCAGGAGTTTGTATCACTCACTGCCACCTCCTCCTGGGCAGGCTTCTCCTCCTCCTCCTTCTCCTCCTCTTGCACTGTATCTGTGCTGGTTGCGTCTGTGTCATTAGTGCCAACGGTGGGGTCGAACTCCTTCTGTCTCTCCATGGCCTCCTTCATTCTCCTCTGCCTGCGCTCCTCCCTCTTGGCCAGGCGGTCCAACAAGGCCTGGTCATCATCCGTTCCTCCAGCGCTGCTGGTGGTGGTAGAGGACTCAGACTCGCCCTCTGCGACACTGCAAAAACATGAAATCGACTTTTTTTCATAAAGCAATGGAGCCTCAGATTTAGGTCAAATCAAAGATGAATCTCTAAATCCCCAAGTACTCATCATTTTGAAGTGTGATGAACCCACATCTAAGTGTTTGACTGGATCGTTCTTCTGTGGCTAATCAGGGAAGAAGCATTCAAAGAACCACATAACTCCTGGACTCAGTTCAAATGTTGAGGCTGGAAGTGATTATCAATACCAAGAGTTTAAAATCTGCCACATACAAAGCTGATCATGTGATGTAAAGTGCACAAAGTGATTAATTAACAAACAAAGTGAACAAAGTGAAATGATCGAGCTTAGCTGCTCTTCAATCTTACATAGATGAGAAAACTAGTAATTTTTATTCAACTTGTTTTATTTTACCCATGTGGGCACTGGGCTGTAATATAATGTATCTGATTTGTCATCCGCCTGATACAGTAAATTACATTATGAATAGTATTCATAAAAATATTTACTATTGGAGAATGTTTTTTCAAAGGCCCATGTATTAACAGTGAAAAAAAATAATGCCAGCTGTTTAACTGTCTTTATTGTCCAGTTAAGTAAGATTCTGTTAGTTAAAACAAGTTAGAGAAAGTTTAAGAAGTGAACTAAGACCCACTTCAGTATTACAGCCCCCTCATGACATTGTACCTGTTTGTGGTGATCTCATCAGTGGTACCAGAATCCTCCAAGTCCCTCATCTTCTTCCTCTCCTCCCTTGCACGTCTCCTTCGCTCCCGTGCTTCCTCCTCATCATCATCGTTGGCACCACCCACACTGAAACATCACACACACACACCAAAGCCCAGAATAAATTACATTGATTTGGGTATTTCCAGCCTTTCTCTGCTACTGAGCATGTTCTTTTTTTTAGTGGTTGTCGCTTCACAAAAGCTTTGGCCATATATTGCCACAAGACAAAACGTTGTAATGGATACTGCACTCTGTGCAATGTACCGTCTCCTGGACAGATAGACAGAAGACAACACTAGATCAAATTTCTTTTAAGAAGCCTTGTAAAACATTACTGTATCAGCACATTTCTTAATAATTTGGATTAACTCCAAATGTTTTTTTAAGACCCCATGAAATTTTCCAAGCTTTAATCCTGTATGCACATACTGTAGATGTTGACATTTGCTATAATGTCGATAGTGTGAATTACATTTTTTTTTATATAATAACTGAGAAAATGTGTGCACTAAAGGGAGACTTAGATGTAAACAGTTATGTAAACATATTATCATGGTGCAGGGAACATATTCCTATGTTCCTAGGTGAGCTAATGAAAGGCTTTGGGTATAGGCATAAACCTGTATTACTAATGATGACAATCTCTCCACAAGGTCGAACTTCTTTCTTTTGGAGTGCGGAGTGAGATGAAGGAAAGCAGACCATGTGGTGGGAGGACAAAGGATGAAAAAAAGATGAGGAGATAATATGTCATTTTGGAGTGAAAACAGTGCAAGATGTAGAATTAGAGATGGGAGACAATGCCAAATTGCTGCCGTCCTGTCTTCCCCTCCATCCTCCACATCTCTCAACATCTTGCCATTGACCTTTATCCAACTGTGAAAACATTCACAGTGAGACTCTTGAGCATGCCACACTGTATCTCCCTGAGAGTTACCAGGCTTTATGAGGCAGGGAGAAAGCTTGAAACGCCCCATTGATAGCGCATGGGCATAATTTAACTGTGCTCATCTTGAATCTGCAGCACAATGATTTACAGATGTTGCTAGAGGAGGAAGTGGATGAGAACCACAAGAATCTTTGCTGTGTTTAGAACGGAGACAAAGACCCAAATGAGGCGGAAATCCACCAAATCCTCAGGCAGAGGTTCCTACATGAAAAAAAGAAATCAATGGGGAAGTGATTTAATTTGTCTCCACCAAAAGCCAAAGGGCCTGCTGTGTTACATTTCCGGATTAGTCACCTGAGGGGTGAGGAACAAAATAAAAGGAGGGAAACGGTGAGCTTCTTTGGCCGACAGGAGAAACAGAATGAGAAGAAAGAAAAGAGACAAAAAAACTTCACTCAAACTGTCAAAGACCGGAGCATTCAGAGAAGGTCGCGTTAATAAAAAAAATCTGAAATAAAAATGGAAGTAAAAACATTCCAGCGTCTGCAGTGTTTCCCTGCAGAGAGGAGCCGAGAGGCAGGAGGGTGATGAGAGGAAGAAGAAAAACGAGGCAAAGCCAGGCTGGGCTGGCACGGCTGGCAGAGCTGGCTGCAAGACTGTGAGAAAATTCCTTTTTTCCACTGAGGCTCTGATAGGACATCTGACATGACAGCAACAGACTTGTGCTGAAAGAAAATGATGTGTGAGATGTAGTCATGGCCAAAGTTGGCCATCATCCATTAGTGAATGAAACTGATCATGTTCCCTATTTTTTTTTAAATATTTAAAGACCGAGGGAAACGCAACATTAACCTCAACCCTAGCATGAGCTTGCAATACAGACAACTCATTTGCTTTCTACCAAAATGCCTGATGCAGTACAAAGTACAGTGACCACAGAATTATTAAAGCATTTGTTGTTTAAAGACCTTTTATCCCTTGGTAAAGGTGAGGGAAAGAATACAGTGTGATTCAGTTCATAAAATATATCCCAATGACTTCCAACACAACCAGTTTGTTTACATTAAACCAAATCAAACCACAATCTTTTGCTAACCAGTGATGTTGTTAACTAAATCAGACCACAGACCATTGTCTTGAAATGAACAAACGTGCACATTATGAACATGTAGATTTTTAAGAAAGGTCACAAATGTATTGAGAAAGAGAAAAAAGAAGCTAAAGAAATTCCAGTAAATCATGCATTTGTCAGGAAGCGTATGATGGTCTAATCAGTAGCTGGGACAGCAGGATGGTACAGTCAAGTTAAAACAAAACTACAATACCCACATTCATTGTGATTCACAACAATGGGGTTCTGTGGCACAGAAGTCAGCGCTTGTTACTGGGATGAATTCATTGTTTTTCCCATGAAGCAGGGTGATGACAGGAAAATCTTGTCATTGCATCACTGTGTACGGCTAAGAAATAACAGTGTGGTAAAATGTGTCTCGTTAACAGCAGCAGCTGACAGTGGCAGGTGTAGTCAATTGTGCTAATTAACTCTCCACTTTACCTGAGCTCATGACATCACATGTGGTCCCCCAGGCTGTCACAATGGTTTATATTGTTTCACAGTCATGTGGCTCTTAAACTGCGGATGGAAACTAGCTCTGAGCTAAATCCGGCACACTTACAGGACACCACGGCGTTAACTGTTCATTAATGTGCATTGTCCTCAAACAAATAAACAAACAAACAAAAACTACTGTTGATTTGACACTAATTATGGATACAGCCCATCACATGTCTGATAGCTAGTTCATTTTTCTTCACTCCCATCTAGTCTAGCTTTACACATCAGAGTGCATCTTACTCCCACAGTGGATGACAGCAACGCCTAAAACTGCACTGTAATAGTGTGAGAACAAAGCAAGAGGGAGGGGGTGAGGGAGCGACATCAAGTGACAGACAGATCCAAACAGCAGTAAAACAGACTGACTCCCTAATGAGTGAAACATCCAGTAGAGATCATGAAGCCGTCATCGCCTGAGCACCGTCCAAGTCCTGTCTGCTCCTCTCTGCTGCACCATGTGGAGTCACACAGGCACTCACAGATCCCTCATGAAAGAACACACATACACCTACACAGTGTGACTTCCTCATGAGCAGCTGTTGTCTAATAACTGTCAACAACTGTCTTCTGATATGATTTAGTCAGACAGTCAGACCATGATTAAACTATAAGGCTTTAATTTAAGATGACATGGTGGAGTATGATTTCTGCCTTGCATTCACCCATTTCACTTATTTCACTGTGTTTATCTGTACTTATGTGTCTGCATGTCTTCTCCATATGTGTATTTGTTATGTCAGGAGGATGTTCACCTACGTGTCAGACTCGAGGCGCATCTGCTCTCTCCTCTGCCTCCTCTGCTCCATGCGGCGCTCAAAGTCATCGTCCATGATGCCCAAAAGATTCCTTCCACCTTTCTCACTGAAAGACACAGGTACATATCAACGTCATGTTTCTTTGAAAAAAAAATCACAAATGGATTGATTAATTATTCAAGCAATTCATTCATTCAAATCTTCTTTTTCTCTTTTGGTACAGTCGGATCCTACATCCACATTAGGTAACTCCATGGTAATTCCACATCTCTGAGTTGTTAGGGTTATAAACTTAATTGCATTGGTAAAAATAAAAAAAACTGCAGCGCCTGTTGGTTTACAGTGTCTTACCAGTAGCTGAAGTTTAGTCCATGGACAGCAATGTCTCCCCTCTTGTCATATATCAACCTCTACAGTCTGGTTTATATCTCAGCCCCTCTGCAGCATGAAGAATTCCTGCTTGTTCTGTCAGTGGCTTTAACTACCAGAAAAGGCAAAGCCTGCCTCTCTGCTCCCCTCTCCTCCTCTCTCAGCCTCCCTCCTCCTCCTCAGTCTGACTCCTGCTCTCTCCCTCTGTCTCACTTTCCTCCTCCCTGATCTCTAACTTCAGACTCTCAAGTTGTTTCTTTCGGTTAGTCTCATTTTGGGATCTTTAATCTGTCATGCTTCATGTTTCCTTCAACATCTGTGAGGCTACAACCCATAGTTCCTCCTGATCTCTTCAAGGCCACTTTGTTTACAGGACTGATAGAAGTCTGGTTAAGTAAAGCTTCCTCAACCTAATGTTAGATCTAATCTCATCAACTATTCAGACTTCTTTTCATTGCAGTCTTTGCTAAATACTGCAGGCAATATGACTTTATATGTCTCACTTCATGTCTGTCTTTATTATTTTTTAGTTCCGTAAGGCTAAATATTAGACAAAATAAGAGGCCTGTAGAGCCTGGACAGCTTACAGGGTCATTCGACTTAGGCTACATTTTAACCATTGAACTCTTAATGAAGCAGATGAGGCACATTTAAAAATCATTACAGATTCTGAGTTACCCTATAGATAAAACGAAAACTCTACTATAACGCTGCCAAAGTATAATACTATAAGGAAGTAGATTGATTGCAGAGTCAATCACTCTACTTCCCCAAGCCTCCACTAATAAATTTGTACAGTATTTGGCCATCTCTGGTAACATCACAAACATATAGTGCCGAGACATTAACTGCAAGCACATTGATGTAGAGCAAAAAATCAGATAATACAGTATAATCTTGAATGTTCATAGATATAATCTGTGAATGAATTGGGCATACAGTATAGAGTTGGAAGCAGTAGATTACCCTTTGGCTATAAAGAAGAAGCAGGTTCATCTATCGTCTTTGAAACAAGTGTAACCATATGTTAACACCTTTAGCCCTGAGCAACCGCTCTGGCCCTGAGCACCATTACCAAGTTCCTGCCAATAAAAAACTTAAATGAATGAACTTTTTCTTCTCAACTTTGAATATTTCCAGCTGCATAATAAGTAACTGCAATCAACCAAATTTAAAGCACCTTCTTGAAGTCTGTGAGAAAGTCTGGTGGCAGGTCCGGCCAACAGATGCAGTACATGTTGGTGTGAGAGCACAGAGGAACTGTGATATTTCAGAAAGATTAACAACTCTGTCCCAGGAAAATGAAACCAAATAAAACTTCCAAGCTCCCAGACATTTTGGCACAGTCCAGTTCCAGAGTTTGAATGTACGTAGGCCTAATTATAGTCTGGGACCGGATCAGGTCTTGATCATGATTACCAAAAGATGCAACATTAGTGTGATAACTGTTTTTGTTTGAAGAAATTAAAATATTATGACGGGGGTCTGATAATGTAGTCTATAGCCTACACTATCTAGGCAGATTCAGTAAGAAACTTTATGGTATCTTTCCATAATTGCCACCTTCAAACCAAGATAGGCTAGGCTACTTAAATAAAGGCATACAACTGAAATGGACCCTCACTGGGAAAAAATAGTTTAAAAGAATAGCTCACCCCTGAATGAAATTTCACTCATTATTTACTCACCCTCATGTCGACTAAGGGCTGGGAGCAGTTTCAGAGTTATCCGTGGCTTCTCTGAGTTAAGTGGGTTGCAAATGGACAAGGGCGGTCTTCGTCACAAAAATATACACCAAAAACATCCAAAATACCTCCATGCTGCTCGTATGTAATGTCCGTCTTGTATTGAAGCACCGAAATGCGAAATTGTCCCGAAAAAAATTAAATAAGTCCATACTTCAGACTGGCTCTGATACTTCAAGCTTGTTTGCAGCGGAAGCTCCTCTTCCTGGTCCGTCCAAGTCTCGCCGACTCTCGCGAGATTCGCGTCGGACGCCGACGCGGACAGACCAGGAAGAGGAGCTTCTGCTAGCCTACATCATGGATGTATTATATTAACGGCCTACATCCATGTCTGCTGCAAACAAGCTTGAAATATGGACATATTTAATTTTCGCGTTAGGGCTTCAATACAGACCGCCAGTGTCCATTTGCAACCTTACATGGACATGCACTACTACGTCGAGATCCCCTGTAACTCAGAGAAGCCACGGAGGACTCTTAAACTTCTCCCAGCCCGTAGTCGACATGAGGGTGAGTAAATAATGAGTGAAATTTCATTCTTGAGTGAACTATTCCTTTAAATTCCCAGAAACCACACAATTGCTATTTAATTGCCCTATTGCACAATTTAAAGCAGCAGAGAGACACCTAATTAATTACTCAACAAAGTAATCAAGGCAACAGCAGGCCAACCTTCTGACAAGCTCCTATACTGTTTTGCCTTTTCTGAGAATGAGACAAAAGACAGTGCAGGCTGAATGCAGAGGTTTCTGTTCAGTATCATGAGGAAACCATCAATCTTCTTCTCTACCAAATAAGTGAGTTCTGGGAATCCCAATGTCGTAAGCTCAGAGTCAGGTTGACATCACACTTCATTCTGTTTATATCATGCACCGTTGTGTGTTTTCTCCTCCACTGCACTGATGGGACACACCGACAATATAGTATTTATGTCCTGAGCAGTTGAAAGCCAGATGAGCGCAGCATTATAATCCTTCTCAGTACCATAAAGAGGGCCACTTCAGCATCAGCCCTTTATTTTAGTTTCTGTATCTTCAGATCTGAAGAGGAGCCCACCATCAGTGAGCAACGGATAGTAATGGGGCGGAGGCCTATAACAGTTTAGTTCTGACAATGGCTGATACTATATATAGTCATAGAGGCTTACAAACACGAATGACCTTAGAGAGGCCTTTACAGAAACATCCTTTACATCTCTAACAAGACAAGATTTATTGCAACTTACGTCTTACTTCAGGATTAAACATTTTTAGCGGTGGTTGTTAATGTTCTATTGGATAAACCAGAGTAATTATGTTTTTGTTTTTTTATGTTCGTGTTTTGTGCATGTCCTAAATGATTTATATGTATTTCTTTTATTGTATTTATTGTTCAGCATTGATCAGCTGCATTTAAACATTTAGTAACACCCCATGGGTGTAAGCATACTTAAGTGTTTATTAGTGCACTTAGCAACTACTATATCTCATAAATGGATGATGTTGTAAAAACAAATACTGAATGACATAGTTTAAATATTTTATCTTTACCGAAGAAGTAAAAATTGTTGACAGATACTGTGCATCAATAAACATGTATGTAGTGCTAAGTAGGTTTAAGTGGTACCACTATCCTTCTGTCCGTCAGTGACCAGAATCCACTAACATTTGTATGTGTGCCAGCAGGTAAACCCCCAGAGATGGAAAAGGGTCTAGGCTTGGTTCCTCAAACAGAAGAAGCTGAATAAAGACCACGGATGTGCATTGGAGGTGAAGTCACTCACAAATTTGATGTGAAATAATGATTCTAAATGTATCATACTGGTGCAAATAGCTGAATCACAATGCTTCGACATACTGACAAAATAACTGGTCTCCTGGTCTGATCTGCTCCACTGGACCAGCATTACTTAACTACTATGTCAAGGTCACAGGTGTTCTCCCACGGTTCAACTGCATCTGCAGCCATAATGACCATAATTAATTTAGTTGTCATTAATATCATTATGGGCCATCATCCTCACAACCATTTTCACATTTCCAAAATTTCTGATGAATGTGTAAGAGTAAAAAAAAAAGATTTGTCCAGGCCCAAGTTATGAAAGAAAATTCTCTCTCAGTCACTGTAACTGACTGATATCCATTACTGCCTCACAGCTGGTCTACATGGGACCACACCAAGTCTGAGGATGACAAAGGCTGCTCTGTGTTCCTGAGGCAGGTGCTGGAGCCTTGTGGACTCTGTGGATCTGCAGCCTAACAGCTCACAGACATGTCAGAGTCGCAGTCCAGTCATGTTTGGATTGGCCGAGGTCCAGCACAGCCAGCAAAGCTCTGCATTTCTAAAGTTTGAGAAACCATCACTCTGACAGGTAGCCCCTTACTTTGTGCACAACTGTGAATGTGAATGTGTCCTCATAATAATTTCTCTATGAGCTTGCATGAATTACTCCATGCAAATAAACAATCTAAATACAAAAGCACATCCCTTTGGATAAAAGAATTGATAATGTTAGTGTTACTCGTTACCTTACACAAAGAGATTCTTGTTATTTCCTCATTTACACATGTGCAGTATATCATAGGCTTCCCCACTTTCTACAAATAGCTCCCACATGATGGGTGCCCATGGCAGTTTATAATTCATACATCTGTAAATGATTTGCTCTGACTCTGAGGGGATCAGACGCCAGTGGTGCAGGCCATCTTTCTCTCTACAGTACATCACCACGGTCAGTCTGCACTCATGCAACTATGGCAACTCATCACCAATGGAATAGCACTCCTAATGCTCAGCGCACAACTCTCATAGATATTCATTTAGATTTTTGCTACAAATCAACTGTCATATGAGGAAAACAGTGCAGTGACAAGGAAAGAATTCTGGTTTTCTGTTGGCAGCATATACCATAATTGTCTGGCACAAATATTAAATGGCAGACTGACAAAATATAGTTGATATGGATTCTCTTTCAATCTGAAAATTGGATAAAGTATTGTAGATACCATCAAGGGCAAGATTTCTACTGTTAGAGAGGAGCTTTTAGAGGAGTGCAACCTTTTTGCAAAGTGTGCTTACTCACTTTATTGCTGATAGATGGATGAGAAAATCAATACTACTGTCATGTTTGTGTATTACCTAGATGAGAGCACTGCACCTCAACACACACTCAGTTGTCAATAGAGTTGAAATACTTGTCAATGCCCATACACACACAGATCGGTTACAAATACTGTAATGACTTAAGACAAACATTCATAACAAGGAGTTTGAGCCAGGAGGGCCTAGTATAAAGTCTGTAGAGGACTGTGACTGTGTCTTATCACTGCCAGACGCTGATCTTAACAGTGCAAACGTATGAACAAATGTATCCAGAAGATAAACACAATTCCAGATTCAGATGTCAGCTGCAGCTTGTAAGGAAAATATCATCTGAATTTGACATTTTACCTGCTCTGTGTATAGTACTTTTTTTTCCTACAGCCATTTTAATGAAGATTTATAATAGACTGCTGGCCCTAAAGTCGTTCACTAGACTAGGACACTCTATTGAATCCATGATCTATATTTAATTTGAGAAAATGTATACAGCATACAGATATATACAGTTTATTCTATCACCACCAATATTGCAAGCATTGACTATGGATCATTCTTTTAATATTATTAAACTGGGTGATCTTTTAAGTGTGATAAATGGACAGTTGTGGACAAAAATCTGTTTGCTTTTAGAAGTAGCCTATCCAATACCAGTGTTGCCCATCATAAGTCGTTAAATCACAGTAAGCCCACATTTGAGTCCTTTGTTTCCGAAGCCAAAGGGATTTAGCCTGAAAATTCCTCAAGTGGTCCACTGAAGGTTATAATAAGTCTTATAAGACATTAGTGGTCTGTATGCAATACACAAGTTAAAAGACTCCTACTAAAAGCCCCATAATTACATCAATTGCATGGCCCTCCTTCGTGTTTGTATTCAACCCAGCATTGTGTACATGCCATGTGCTATTTGTATATTGTCTGGCTTTGTAATTACTTGCTTGATGATGGCGTCCCTATAGTGAGTCTTCCAGTGTATTAATCAGACATCAAAAGAAGGCAGAGGAAAGCATTATGTTGTATTAAAGACCAGTCTTATTATGGATGATTTACATTTGGTTTGGCAAGTTGCAGCCGACCTCACATCTTCATTTTGGAAATGTTCAGGGAAGACATGCAGGCAGCTGGATCTAAGTATCTGTACAGCTCTGTCTCTCAATCCATCACAACTTGTAGGGAAGCCAGACAACAGCAAATACTTTTTACTATTTTCATGGCTGTAATGGTGTTTATAAGGATAAACAAGTGACATTAATTCTAGACCAATTATTTTCTGTAGGCGTGGACACACCTTTGGTCTATCTTTATTTTTACTTTCTACATACTGGAGACATCAACACTATGACGTTATGGAATATGGTAAACAAAAAAGTATTCATTAAAACAAAAGTGTAGCTGTCATGTCCTGACCTAAACCCAATTCAGGTGGTTTGGGATGAGTTGGGCCGCCAAGTGAAGGCAAAACAGCCAACGAATGCTCAGCACCTCTGGGAGCTCCTTCAAGACTGTTGGAAAACTGTTCCAGGTGATGACTTCATGAAGCTGATGACAGAATCAAAAGTGTGCAAAAAGCTGTCATCAAATCAAAAGTTAGTTACTGCAAAAAATCTAAAACATATTCAGCTTTGTTTAACACATTTTTGTTTAGGCTACTACACCATTCCTAATGTGTTCCTTCATAGTTTTGATGTTTTCAGGTTGAAACTACATTAGAGAAAGTAAACCATTGAATGAGAAGGTGTGTCCAAGCTTTTGACTGGTAGTCTAGCCTAACTCATGGTGTCTGTTAGACACCATTCATGAGGTCTGTTGTATTGAACATTTTAAAAACATCTGTATGTTCCATAGATGCCCTGCAAACAAACATCTTCAGGCTTTGTTGAGCTCGCTATTGTAGCTAGATGTCTGTGGCTAACATGTTTCTAATGCGTTCATTTATCTTTTTACTTTTACTCTTTTGGAGGTTTATTAATGGTGTTTCTATTTGTGTGTGGAACTTAAACATTCAGTTAAATACGACTGCCTTTTTTTGGTAAGAGTAGATGGAATTTAACAGGTAGCTCTGACCTCAAAGACAGACGTGGTTCTCCATGAAAGATAGAGAAAGTGCTTCAGCACGTTTATGGATAAACAGTTGCCAAAGAGGCGTTTGCAATCAATCACAAAGTCGCAGCTCCTTACTCCACATGACCAAACATGGTCACATACGAAAAAGTCCCTGACCAGCATACAAATTCCACTCAGTTTACAAGTCACAACATACTGCAGTGTTGACCTTTCTGCGACTCATTATGATGTTTGTGTATAGTTTGGTTAAAATGTAGGGTGTGTTGTTCTGTGGCCAACAACCATCAAGTACTGAACTGAAGATTAGAGAGAGTTTTACCATCTCTAAACAGAGAAACAGGCTCAGCAGGACACACACTGAGGCTCTTCATCTCTGCACTCTCTGCAGCTCAGCTTGTTTTAACAATCAAGAGGACACAAGGAATCCATCATCAGCCGACAGATGAACCTTAAACAAATGGAGATTGTTGTTTTCTTGGCGTATTCTGTCCATGATGAAAACTGGTCTGAGTGATCAATGAAACTCAAAGACAAATATCTTTGGTTAGGCTACACAGGATGAAAAAAAAGTCCAAATTCAAAGCTGAGTTACAGTTTCCTCCTCAACCAAAGGCTCAATGGAAATAGATGCAGGCATGTGCACTCCCTGTTCCGCATCCCATCAGCTGAGCTGGTGTACTCGGCCTCCTTTTAAGGAAGTACACAGGCAGTGTTAGTTGTAGTGTCCCAGCTTGGCAAGGTGCAAGGCCATGGACAGAGAGCATGGTTTACTCTAGGAAATACCTTCTGCTATACAAAGTGGGAATCCAAGAATAACCTCTTTCCATTGTGATTGTCATGAATCCACTTTCCATAATTCGACTGGAAGGTACCTCATTGTCAAAACAGTGGTACAGCAACAGGTGGACATTTCAACAAACAATAAGTATGATATCAAAGGAAGGTATTCTTCCTTGTGACTAAGCATGACAGCCGAATGATTACTGATGAATGACTTTATAAATGCCAGGACCATTAACATTCACCTCTACCTCTCCTGTAATTTGCTCATGTGGAAATCCATTTCCTCTCCCATTTAAAGTGTCCCATCTGCACAAAAGGAGAGCAGTCAAGCCTTCTCCTTCTCCTAGTCGCACTAGGCTACAAAGGTACATTTGTGCTCAGACTAAAACATAAGCTGCTGGATCCCCCCGTATCAGTATCTGATTTCAATTTCAACATCATCCTCTTCTTAATGATGATACTTATAAACTCAGACTGTTTAGAAAACCCCTCTGTTCTCATGTTCACAAAGATGGCTCAAATCCCACCCTCTCTTGTTACAGGTACCATGCAGACATTGGTGTTTGGATTGAACTAATTTGACAGAGATTTTAATGGGGAACATAATTCACCCACCGATAAACATGTCATGAAATAAATCTGGTAACTCTTAGTCTGTATGTTGTTTATGCTGTGTTCACATACAGTAGACACATGAACACTTATGGAAGACTTGAAGCAAATTCTGCTATTGATCACTTCCCCGCTTCATGCGAAGTGTAAACAAACATTTCAAAGTAGATTTTTTTATTCTGTGACAGGGTGAAGGGAGGAGATGCTCTGGAAACCCAACACATTTCCAGTCCCCAAGGAGATGAACCAATGGTCGTTAACTCACACACTCCAGCCCCATGTGATTGTAGCCTTTATCTTCAATACCATCTAAGGAATAGGAGACTCACTTGGCATGTCTACTACAGCAAACAGCTTTTCCACAGCCAGTCTGCTCAGTGTATCAGTAACAGGCACTAAGTCAAATTATAGTTTTCACTCCTGTGTTGGACAATGAACTGTACTGAGCCCCACAGAGAGAGGAAAATAGAGCATTGTGTGAGTTAAACCTGTGTGGGTCCTACTTTACTAACATTTCACAACTGCAACTTGGATACATTGCATTGCCCATCCAGGGTCCCGCTGTAGAAACATGCTAAGTAATCTTAGTTCTATGTTTTCATCCTCATGTATAGTAGAATATCAGAATTAAAAAAGTACGTCCAACGTACTGTCAAATTTATGAACCAGTTTCCCAGCATTTTGGAAACAATAAATCATTGTCATTAATATCTTTTGTTGTGAGAATAAATGCCTTCTCTTCATATGCCATATTGTCCATTGAAATTTCTTTATTTAGATAAACCCCTTGAGATGAATCATCTTGTTTTCGAGGGGCTCCAAAACATTTTACCCTGTCTGTGTATAGGGGCATTTCAATTCATCTCCAGCCATCTATATAGAATCTGCATTCTGTAATCCATTCTTTACATTTTGACCCCAATGAATTCATGACAGATACTGTATGAGACCAACCCACTTGCAACTTTTCAAAAGCTTAAGTCCTGAGACAGGTGTGATCTAGAGTAGAATAGAGATAAACCTAACCTAATGTCCAACAACAAGTATTGTATTATTTTGAATATAGAGTAGTACCTGTTCCTGATCTATACCCACTGGCTTAGATCTGTTCTTGTTAATGAACCACACACCTACTCTGGCATGACATCAAAAGATGTACTGAATCCATGCAGCTACAATTTCACCGGCCACATAATCCACAACAAACCATAAAATTCCTACACAAAAGTCACTCTGAATCCACAAAATTACAACATAGCATCATAAACAACTTACCAAGCCTGCAGAGCAAAGTGACCAAGTTTTGGTCTGGAAATCAGCAGAGGGAGAGGAACCAGAGATTTATAAGCACAGAGTGAACAGCCCCGCCTGCTCAAGCTGCAGCTCAGTGATGTCTATCTGTGTGCGTGTATGTGTGTGTATGTGTGTGTGTGTGTGTGTGTGTTTGTGTGTGTGGAATTTAACTTTAGGGATGTGTTTCAACTCTCATACCACCGATTAATGTAATTTGTACACTGTTATTTCAGAGATCAGAGAAACTAGTGTGTGATCTATAGGATATGGTCTTCAATCAATAAGATAAAGATTTCAGAGAAAATCATACATTTTGTGGCAGGTTTCGTTTCTACATCATTCTGAACCACCCAGTCTGAATAATCAAAGCAATTTGAGAACAAGCTTAAACCCTCTCACACCTATATCTTCCTAGTGTGAATGCATAATTTGGTAAGAAAATGACTACCGCATCTAAAATGACCAGTGTACTTCAGATACTGTACCTGGATTGTTCATACAGGTTACTGTATGTGAACACTATGGTCCACGAAGTAAGATATCCACAATAAAATAAAGTATCTTTGCCACCACATAGATTCGAGTAAGAATCGTGCTGATCGTCACGTCCATTTAAGAGCATTTTCAACCAATTAGAAGGTTTGTCCCTGACTCAGCCCCTCTGGTTTGGCCACATTACAGAAAATAGTTTAGAAATGAAGAGCCACTCCTCTGGATCCATCTGTGGTAGCCAAACACACTTGTTCATTGTTTGCAGTGGGCTCAAGGCAACCAGAATCCAAATTGAAGGCATATCTGTGCTTCCCAAAAACATGGTTGTTTATTCTCATTTGTCCCATCTCTAGATTTACAGCAAAGATATTATTACAGCGACATCTGATGTTATACTGTTGTTAAATAATTATATGACCAAATGAAACTGTTGTAAGAGAAAAAATGAGAGAAAAAACTGAAGTGAAATTTTATGAAAATTTTATTCTCTTTATTCAACCTTGCTTACTCTCCCATTGGAAGCTGTAGGGAAGACCGGAAAAACTCCACAACTTACAAATATCAGTGTTGTCTACCCTTACATATCATCAGATGTTCTTGACTTTCCCTTTCCCCTGTTGACCTAACAGACCAGTGTACAAAAAAACAGAGAAACAGAAACTGGGAAAGCAGGAGACACAAATGATGCACAGTACTGTAACACAAGACACATTACAACATGCATGTACCTGTACCACATTAAGGAGTAACTTTAACAGTAACATAAAATGACAAGATGGAGCTGATGTAATAACAAATGTGCAGACTCATGCATGCTTTGTAACATTTTCCCTTGTTATTGACATAAGTAACATTAAATAGCTGAATGTGCATGATAATAATTTAGATTTTTAAATTAACATCACATAGTGCTTGTTTTTTTTCAGAACTGAAGTGTAGCTACATTTATCCAAAATGATGATACTCATCACTCCTGGTTACATTTCTGTAACAAGGAGATACATTTTTAAAAATTTCCTCATCCCCTAAAAAGTGCAAACCAGTTATCCAAAAATAAAAATGCATTTTTAAACTTGATGTAATGTGTGGCAGACAAAACAACTTCACCTGTATTTACCTTAACTAAGCAGGACATTTAAACCACAAATAACACACACTGGAAATCAAGAGATTCCAGTGTTTTGCATATTTACAGCATTTCTGTGGATCAATTAACCCATTCTTAAAATGAACAGCCTGGGTATCAATTTCTATGAGGTAAGTTTTGTTAATGGAGTGCTTTTACTCTCAATTGAACTCACTGTAAGACCTGAATCTGACCATGTGGTTAATACTGAAGGCACATTTTAAAAAATGTAATGGAATATTCCATAAAGCTTATCATTGTATTAGAAAATCACCATTTACCAAAAGAAAATGTTTTTTTCTTTTTTGTTCCAGATTTTTCAACTTCACTACATAACTATTAATCTGCAATGGTAAAGTCGTTGGGTAAAACAATAAATAAATAACCACTTAAGGGTCACCGTACAGGCAAACATAGGGACAATTTGCTTAAAAAATAAGATATGAACCAAATTTTCCCTCAGTGCTTACACATAATACACAGTGCTGAAACATTTACAGTACATTGCTGGATGCCTTCCCATCCCAGTCTGATCTGCTACATGCGACTTCACTGTAACAGATAACACCTGTTCATTCACTCTAACAACATCTCCTGTTGTGTTCATTGTCTAATGTTATATCGACAGTTATTTGACTATTTAAAAGGGGCTGTGGAGAGGCAAGAACAGAGTTATGTTAAGTCTTACAGTCAGTTTCGTGAATTCAAGTTGCTGGTTTGGCTTTCCCCTGGTCTTCCACCTTTTTAATGGCTGCCTGAATCTTTGCCTGGTCTCCCAGGAGCTGCCGTGGTTTCACAGGCTTAAGGTTTTCATCCAGCTCAAGTAGCACAGGTACCCCGGTAGGTAAAGTCACGCCTGCTATATCCTTATCTGAAACACCTGTTGAAATAAGAGAAGTAATATTAAAACCATGCTTGGCAATCGAAGCACAGGATTGCTTTATTTTGCATTAGTGCAGTAAGATGACGTTTTACAATGGAAGACGCCAGCCAATTAGCTTTCAAGTATAACAGGAGCACAGTTCAAGCCTGTATAGATCCTGTGCTGCCTATAATTATGTAACAGTTAATATGTGTTAAGTTACCGAGTGGCCTGTGGCGCATTGGAGCCCCGGTAGCTTACAAGTGTTTTGAAAGGTCAGCGTGGATTTCATGGCCTCAGCCAAATGTAATATAAACTCAGTGGCCTTTTTGTGCAGGTTCAACTTTCCATTTCTGGAACTGAAACATGTCCTTCCCCAATTCACTGACTAAAAAAAGCAGTTTGTAAAGACTCAAACAGAAATCCGGCAACTATTGCTGAATTCAACTGCATTCACTGCACACAAACAGAAGCTGAGAGAGCACTTTTTAAAAAATAGGTTGTCTAGCAGGCACTGGCAGCATACCTTCCAGGTGTTTCAGCAGAGCCCTGCAGCTGTTTCCATGAGCAGAAATGAGAACAGTCCTGCCCTTCTTTATCTCTGGCACCACAGTGCTATCCCAATATGGCAGCAGTCTATCCAACACCTCCTTCAGGCTCTCTGCACGGGGGAGGGCGTCCTTTGGCACATCACAGGTGGCGTACCTGCGGTCATTGTAGATTTCCAGAAAGTACGGATGGGATTCATCAATCGGAGGTGGAGTGATGTCGTAGCTCCGTCTCCACAGCTTCACCTGTTCCTCTCCGTGCTTCAAAGCCATCTCTGCCCGGTTCAAGCCAATCAGGGCACCATAGTGCCGCTCATTAAGTCTCCAGGACTTGATGACAGAGACCCACTCCTGGCCCATAGCCTCCAGTACCAGCCAGGCTGTCTGGATGGACCGGCTGAGTATGGAGGTGAATACTAAGTCGAACTTGTAGCCCTGCTCTTTCAAAAGCTTGCCACAGTCCTGGGCCTCTTTCACCCCATCCTCACTCAGCTTCTGGTCGACCCAGCTGCAGAAGCGGTTCTCTTTGTTCCAGGCCCCCTCACCATGCCTCAGCAGAAAGAGTTTGTACTTGGACATCCGAAGCCTCTGCAGCAGAAACCTGCACACATAAATCAACATGAAAGATAATATGAACAGAAGTAAACAAATGATATATTGCATGAATTAAAACAGATAACTGCTTAGTTACAGTGTATGTATGTTCTCACTAAGTCACTGGTCTGATCTGAGTTCAGCAGCAGAGACTTGGAGCCAGCAAAAGGTTAGAGGTTACCTTATAAAGGTGACAGGCAGATAGCTCTAGCTGTTACCTTTCTTAACCAGCCTTATTCGTAGGTTTACTACTAATCAACAGATAACAACAACTAACTGCAACTATGTGCAAAGCTTTTATTGGATGCTACTGCAAAGCTTTTTTAGCTAACGTTAACGTTAACATGAAAGGATGGATGGACGTGTTGCTCTGTAGCCTAAATGTCCATTGCTGTTTGCATTAATGCCGCTTGGACTGAGGCAAAGGAAGCACCACGTACTAAAACAAAACAACAGACGTGTGGCAATCTCTTCCATAATGACCTGAATATTTCAAAAACGTCGTTCTTACCCTGTGTGGGTTTTAAATCCGGCCTTAATGTGGATGGTACAGCCGAGAGTGTTGACAGTACTCGGCAGGCTATGTACAGTACAGCGTTCCTGTAAACGTCATGACTGACATTGGAATTGTCCAATCAGAACGGCGGAAATCACATGTGGGTGGGTCCTTCGACCAACGTTATGCCCATATTAGGAGTAGCAGTAGTAACGGTCGTGGTGGGAGGGAGAGGGGGAGGGGGAAGGAGAGAGGAGGGGAAGAAACCAGAAACTTTAGGTTACTTGCGTAACCCCGGTTCTCTGAGTAGCATGAGTGAGTGTCTCACATTGGGAACGCCTCCAGCGTGACCTCATCAGAAGCTCATATTCCATTCTGCCAGCCAGGATTGGCTGGAATCAGGCGCGTCAGTGTCCTAGGGGGCGGAGACCCTACCCTATATCAGGGCTTGACACGGCGCTGCCAGTCATTCAAAAACAAATCACCTATTCCTCGCTACGAAGAGCAAGGAGGGTGGTCTGGTGAGACACTCACTCATGCTACTCAGAGAACCGGGGTTACGCAAGTAACCTAAAGTTCTCTTTCATAGCATTCGTTTCGTGTCTCACATTGGGAAATACTGACTCCCGGATGGCAGATACGACCTGAGGGCTAACTGTCAAATGAACTTTATTGACCCTTCACCACCCCAAGAACCGAGTGGGCTAGGGGGTGCTGTGACGTCGAGCCGATAGAACCTAGCAAAGGTATGGGGAGAGGCCCAACTTGCTGCCGCACAAACCTCCTGGATGGAGATCCCTCTGAAAAGGGCCCACGAGGTGGCAAGGCCCCTGGTAGAATGTGCGCGTAGCCCGTCTGGTGGTTGCAAACCGCTAGAGCTATAAGCTAAAGCAATAGCCCCAACAATCCAGTGAGAGAGCCGTTGCTTTGAGACTGGCTTCCCAACATGGTTCTTGGCCCAAGACACGAAAAGCTGGTCGCTTTTCCTAAAACTCTTGGTTCTATCCATGTATATACGTAGTGCCCGCACCGGACACAGCATGTGTAACCGCTGATGCTCCTCTGAGGAGAACGGCGGGGGATAGAAGGATACCATGTCAAATGAAGAGCATGACCCCAACACCTTAGGCATAAAGGCCGGGTTAGGTTGAAGAGTCACCCTTGCGTTCCCTGAAGAGAATTTTGTGCATGCCTGGTTCACAGAAAGAGCATGAATCTCACCAACGCGTTTAGCCGACACAAGAGACAACAACAAGGCTGTCTTCAGAGTCATCATTTTCAGGTCCACCTGTTCCAGTGGCTCAAAGGGTGCGACCGAGAGTGCATCCAGCACAGTGGGGAGGTCCCAGGATGGAGCCATCGGTTTAGAAACTGGGAGCTTACGGCGTGCTCCCCTCATGAAACGGCAGACCAGAGGGTGCTGCCCTACAGTCTTCCCCTCAAAGCCAATGTGGCATGATGAGATAGCTGCCAGGTATACTTTAATGGTGGAGAAAGCCTTCCCTTTGTCCACCATGTCCTGTAAGAAAGCTAAAATCACCCCCACAGAGCACTGGAAGGAAATTTCCTGCCTGTCTGCACACCACCTTTCAAACACTGACCATTTACTCTCATAGAGGGACCTTGTTGAAGGGGCTCTTGCATTTTGAATGGTCTCAATCACGCCTGGGGAAGGCCCACGGTCCTTAGGTTGAACCACTCACGGGCCAGGCCCACAGAGCTAGCCTCTCTGGATGGGGATGGAAGATCTCTCCGCGCCCCTGAGACAACAGGTCCCTGCGTATTGGTAGGGGCCATGGTTCCTGGTGGAGGAGCTGTGTTATCTCTGCCAGCCAGTGTTTCGACGGCCAGTAGGGGGCAATGAGAATCATTGACAAGCCCTCTTCCCGCACCCTGGCCAGGGTCGGGAGATCAGAGCTATTGGCGGGAATGCATAGAGGAGGGCTTGGGGCCACTGATGAGCCAGTGCATCTACTCCCAGAGGTGCGTCTAGATCGTGAAGAGAGAAAAACAGAGGACACTGTGTGTTCTCCCATGTGGCAAACAGGTCCGCGTACGGCTGACCGTAGCGCTCCCAAATCATGCTCACTACGCCTGGGTGAAGTCTCCATTCTGCATAAAGGGGGTTTCCCTGGACAGAAGGTCTGCTCCCCGGTTCAATATTCCTGGGACGTGGGTGGCTTTCAGGGACAGAAAATGCCTGCTGCTCCAGACAATCAGTCTGTGTGCCAATGTGTGTAACGGCAGGGACCTCAGCCCCCCCTGCCTGTTGATATAAGCCACCACTGTTGTGTTGTCTGTCCGTACTATCACATGACATCCCCTCAGGAAAGGGAGGAAATGTTTCAGTGACAGATGAACAGCTAACAACTCTAGATAATTTATGTGAGCTGCGCGTAGATGAGGACCCCAGGTCCCATTCACTGCTCTTCCTTCGAACACCCCCCCAGCCTGAAAGGGAGGCATCTGTTGTGACCACTTTCCTGCACAAAACAACACCCATAGGCACCCCTTGAGTGAGGAAATCCACCTTTCTCCATGGGATTAGTGCTGCTGTGCAGACCACATCGACTCTCACCCTGCGAGAGCCATGGTGGTGTGGGTTGAGTCTGTGAGAAGCCACCCAGCGCTGCATTCCCCTCATATGCAGGCGCCCCATTGGAACCACCACTAGGGCTGCAGCCATGAGCCCTAACATCCTTTGGCAGAGTCTGAGAGACACATACTTCCCTCTTTGAAAAAGAGCCAGACAGTCTCTGAGTGCCTTTAACCTCTCTCCCGTCAGCCTCACTTTTGCCTGGGCTGAGTCTATAGAGAGACCTATAAAGGAGATGGTCTGAGAAGGAAGGAGAACACTCTTCTCTAGATTTATTCTGAAACCTAGGTCCACTAGGTGTTCTGTGAGTAGCTTTGTGTGATCTGCTGCCTCCTGGCGGGAGGGATGCCGCAACCAGCCAGTCGTCGATGTACGTCGCTACTCTGACCCCCTGCCCCCTGAGCGGTCCCACAGCTGCCTCGGTGCATTTCACGAACACTCTTGGGCTCAGTGAGAGACCGAACGGGAGGACCAGATACTCGTAACTTGCCCCTGAAAGGCAAATCTGAGATATTTCCTGTGTGGTGGATATATTGGGATGTGAAAATATGCGTCCTTTAGGTCGATTGATGTGAACCAATCGCCCGGACGCAGGAAACGCAGCAGAGATGCGTGTGTTAACATCCTGAATGTGTATTTCCTGAGATGCTTGTTCAGATCTCTGAGATCTAATATTGCACGCATGCCACGGCCCTCCTTCTTGGGGACCAGGAAATATCTTGAATAAAACCCACTCTGGCTGTGTTCGGGAGCTACGGCTCTTATCGTCCTTTCTCTAACAGGGAGAGGATTTCCTCCTGTAGGCAGCGAGCGGCTTCGCCTCTGGCCTGTGACTGAATCACTCCTCTGAACTGAGGAGGCACCACGGCGAACTGAAGCCTGTATCCCCGGCGCAACGTCCTCATTACCCACTCTGAGTTTGTGCATTTTGACCAGCCCGCTGTCTTCAGGGAGAGCGGGCTGACGGGCCAGTGATTTACGCACGGAGTGGGACCTCTCTCTCGAGGCATAGACGTGAACTGCCGATCGCGCCCGACTGCGCATGCGCGCGCTGCTCGGTTCGCAGCAGGATCGTCTATTGCCCCGAGAGGTGTCACCACCTCTGGGGAATGTGTGACCGCGCTGTTTTCCAACAGCGGTTTTATTTTGGTTTTCATTGTTTTCAACTGCGCCCTCGGCACCATGCCTGGCTGCGACAGTTTGTTCATTTTTAATTTTATGAAACCATGAGAAATGCTTGTGAAACACTTGTGAACACACAGAGTCTCGAACTGAACATTTCTGCCCCTTTTCATGGGGCGCTGGGCCGGGTCGACCATCTCCGGGACGGAACCAGGTCCCGTGCTCATGAACAGAGCCGCTTGAGCGGACTGAGACGGGGAGGGGAACGGCGCCTCGTCCGTTGCGTCCCGCTGGGCTGTCAGGCCGTCCGCTTCTTCCTCCTCACCACCGGCGAGGAGGCTGGGGGAGGCTGATCCGGCTGGGGACCCTCACGGGGCTTCTTTTGCCAAGGGCCCTTCGGTGCTGGCCGTGGGGGGGCCTGGGACGCAGGCCTGGGCAGCCGGGGGATCTTGAACGGCGGAGGCGGCCGCGTCGCCGCTTGAGCGTAGCTGTGGCGGTGGGCTGGAGCGGCAGAGGATGCTCTCACCGGCAGGCAGAGCTTCAGCGCCTCGTCCTCCCTCTTTTCTCCTCGCACCTCTTCTGCATCGCCGAGACAGCCGTCCCGAAGAGCCCCTTGGGCGTGATGGGGGTGTCGAGGAGATCCTCTTTTCTTTCACCGACAGGGTGGTCAGATTCAGCCAGCGGGCTCTCTCCTGGAGGACCATCAGCCCCATGGCTCGCCCCTGGGCTTGTACCGCCACCTTGTGGAGGTGGAGGCAGTGATCCGTGATGACACACACCTCTTCCCAGAGTGCGGCCGCCGGTGCAGCGGTCATCTCCTCCTCCAGCTCCGCCTGGTATCAGCAGGGAGGTGGCGTTCAGGGCCCGGACCGAGAGAGCAGCTGCTTTGTAGGCCTTATCAGTCAGGCTGGACTGGAAGCGGTCGGTCTTGGATGGGAGACCAGCTCCCATGGAGGACAGTGACGTCTTCGGGCGGAGGTGAGCCGCCACGACTGGTTCGACCTCCGGCATGCTCCGCAGACCCTGGACCTCCATACCCTCGCAGTCCAAGATGGAGCCTCCCGCCACCGGGTGTTTTTCCCGGTAGGGTTTGTCCCGCCAGGAGACCGCGAGCTCGTCGAGCAGCTCCGGGAAGATGGGCAGCAGCTGCTTCCCCGTCCTCTTCGCCTTTGGGAGCTTCTTGCCGTCATAGCGGGAGCGCGCAGCCTCAGCCTGGACCTCCGGCCACTGGATCTTCAGCTTGGCTGCAGCGCGTCTGCACACCTCCTGCAGGTCGAGATCCAGTGACACAGAGGGCGCGTCCCCGCTACTCGGCTGAGCCGCCGCTGACGGATGAGGTTTTTCAACCCGGCCTGACAGCAGCGAAGAGCCATCATCATCATCCTCCTCGTCGGACATCAGAAGCTCTGACTCGTCAGAGTCCTCATCCCCGCCCGCCCTCCTGGACTCCCAGCAGACCGGCACCGGGGCCGGAGCCGACTGGGTCCAGGGGGCAGGTCCGTCAGATCGAGCTGGCTGGCCCAGCTCGGCCCTTCACCCGCCTCGAGGTCCGCGAGCTCCGCGAACTCCGTTAGCTCCATCGGCTCCTGTGCTGCCGGGACGGTGGAGGTCATGACGGGATCGCCGCCGGACAGACTCGTCTGACGGGCCAGGCGGCGCCGGAGCACCTTCAGGGAGAGGCGACTGCAGTCGCCGCACTCATCCGAAAGGCGGCCCGCGCATGCTTCAAACCGAGGCACGTCACACACATCTGGTGAGTATCCCAGGTCGAGATATTGTTACCGCAAGGACAGGCTCGCGCCGGTTGTTTCACCTCTGCCTTAGTCGGGACACTGGCGGCCGCCATATCGCTAACTTTAGCAGGCTTACGCTGTATGCTAGGGGTTCGACTGAGAGCGTTTCGGCTCTCAGCTCATACAGTGTAATTTGGAGTATTGCTACTCGGCGTTAGCCCGGCGGTTTGCGAAGTGTTTCGACTTCGGGGAGGGGGTATTACTACCCGGGAAGTGTTTCGACTTCGGGAGGGGGTATTACTACCCGGGAAGTGTTTCGACTTCGGGGAGGGTATTGCTACCCGGGAAGTGTTTCGACCACATTGCTACCCGTGAAGTGTCACCACTTGTAAGCGTTGCCGCTTGGCTAAAGTATTTCTACTTTTGCAGGTACCGGCTTCCAGCAGTGCCTGAACCCAGCGCCCGGTGACCAGGATTGCGCTAGTCTGTGGACGGTTAAGCTAGGAGTAGGCAGTTAGCATCGAAGTCGGGAACCAACAATGGAACTTCTGCTCGTAGCGAGAAGAGGTTTTTGAATGACTGGCAGCGCCGTGTCAAGCCCTGATATAGGGTAGGGTCTCCGCCCCCTAGGACACTGACGCGCCTGATTCCAGCCAATCCTGGCTGGCAGAATGGAATATGAGCTTCTGATGAGGTCACGCTGGAGGCGTTCCCAATGTGAGACACGAAACGAATGCTATGAAAGAGAACCGCCATCAGCCATGGTCCAGGAGAGGTACTGTAAAGTTGGCGGGATGTGAGAAGTAGCTGCTGATGTATTTAGTATGAAACTGCAATTTTTAAATTCGTAAGGGTTTGCTATGTGTGTGTGTTTGTAAGAGAAACAGCAGTTTAATTGAACTTTGCTTAGAGGCAGAGGAAGAGCGTGTGGAGTCTGTGGACCATTAACGGTACAGGTGTGTGGGAACCTTTTACATGGGAACACAGTAGCCTATGTATTACAAAACAAACAAATCAAAATTTGTTGTAAGACTGAGTTGTAAAGGACAGAAAATAATGCTTTGTCCTCAAATGTGGGAAGGTCTCAACATTTTTACTCTCCAACACAAATACTGGCAGAAATGTTTGTTGTTTCAGAATGAATGAGTGGTGTTGACTGTTCACTCTGAAAACAGCCCCACATTTGGACAGACAGTCTATGGTTTTAGAACAGTTTTATTTAGCCTACATCCTTCACAATATGAATAATAGGCCTACCTATTTTGATAATCAATGTATTTTATTTTAAAGCCTAACGAATATGTTTGTTTTTTTCCCATTCATCTGGAAATTAAAAGATTTCACCTTCTGGCTTTTAGAGATTCAGATGGATGATTAACAAAACTTTCTGACATTTTATTTTACTAACAATTTAAGATAAAAAAAGAAAAGAAAAAGAAATTAATAAATCAGCCCCACTTTTGATTAAGTAACAAAAAATGAGTCTCAACAAAAATACCAAACTAAAAATGTAGCCTAATCCCCCTCTTGGGGAATAGTCTTTGGACCACACATGGTGGACGACTTCCCATAATTCGCTTTTGAACTACTTTTATTTCCTGCAACACAGGGGTAGGCAGGCAGAGATCACATTATTGATGTTCATGTTGTGTTTACACACCACCTTCTGAAAAACCAACTGAGAACTTGATCATGGATAACACCAATACAAATCACCTTAGGTTGTTGCCAAAGTAGCCTACAGTTTTTCAGTAAACTAAATCAGATGTTAACTTGACCAGTACAATCATATAAATATAACACTGCTGTTAGGAGAGGCTCTCCATTGGAATGCACAGATGACCAGTCTTGTTTGAGCAAAGTCAATTACATTTTAATATTTGATGCAAAATTCACAATGCTGCTGTGTCAAATAGGTTTAAAACCACTTTCATTTTCAAGGATGCTCACGCTGATGTGACTCCATGAACAGTTTACTGTCAAAATTAGCTGTCGCTGGAATGTGTGTCCGGTCTCTATCTCAATCCCAATCACACTGGCATTTTTCTCTTTGTGGATAGCACAAGAACAAACACAAACATTGACCTACATGTTTTATGTTGCCTTGATTCTGAGGATACTTCCGTGGGCAACAAGATCAACTTAAAGCCAATAGTGGTGCTCTGTTCATGAATTCATAGAGAGGCTAAAAACTACAAAAGCAGTACACCGCTCAGATACATTTATACATATGTTTTATACAGTTTGCATTATGCAATTAAAAAACATGTATTCATTGAACTGTAACATGTTAATCATTTCACAAACACTTGCAAGAACCTTCTTGTTAAACTGATCTTCATTTTCACTGTTAACAATAGTCACATGATTCACTGGTTGCACCTGCCGTAGAGCAGTTAACATCTTCACGAGGAGATCAGCTGGAAATCTACTGCCCAGCATTAAACAGCTTCTTTCTGCCCTCCATGCCAGACATGGCATCCACGTTCTTACGCCAGTCAGTCACTTCCTCTTTCTGTGGGGTGAAAGTATAGAGATTTATCTTATGTCATTCTCATAGGAATACAACCGTAGTTCTTTTGTCGTGGTCATTTTGGTTACCACCAATTGGAGAAGGCAATGTGGTTCATGCATGTATGAAAAAGATGAATTGTTCTGACACCATGCAACTTTATTTTTTACTCCCACTAAAGCAAAATTGTTTGGTTTGTTTGTTTTGTTTTTTAAGTTGTAATAAAGTTGCAGGTTGTCAGTTTAATATAGTTTCAGCTGTTTTGTGTTTTGACCACTTGTTTTTAATACATGTACCAAGGAATCCCAAATTGCAGTTTAGATACTGAGTGGATGAAGTGAAAAAATAACCACGTAATCCATTGAAATAAGCCGTAAGTAAAGCCAGAAACGCTTACCTTCTCCTCCTCTTTCTTCACAGTCTTGAGATTGGCCTTGAAGTCCACAGACTCTTTGACCTTAGAGCCCAGAAGAGCTCCCAGCATGGCGTCAGCAGACACCCTCACTCTCCTCAAGTTTGGTCTCTTCATCTTGCCCTTCAACTCAAAGATCTTCTGAGACAGGTCCTGTATCTTTTTTTTCCACACAGGAGACACCAACAACTCAACATTCCTTAGTATGCAGTCATTACATGTATAAGATGCTATAGCCAACAAGGATGTAGCAAATACTTATTTCTTACCTCCCTGTCATTTTTTGTAACTTTAGAGGCAATGTCATACCGCTCTTCATCAACAACATCGATTTTCTGGTGTAGTTCTTTGCAAAGATTCTGTGGACACAATTTTCATTGCATTAGACTTTCTTTGGATAAAGTCATCAAACTTTTAAAACTGTAAAGACAGTATAACATGTTGCCATTTTATTTATAAAATAACCTCAAATATGAATCTATGATATTAGCTACATTTTTCTATATTGGCATTGGTCCACAAATTAACCCAAATATCCTGCAATGCATTGATTAGCCTACAATGTAATTCCCTATGGTGCCATTGGCACCATTATGAATTGTTGACTTATTCCTGGCAAGAGATAGGCCTATTACATGTTGAGGTTTTCAAATATTATTTCCCAGTGGTTTGAGCTACATAAACCACAGTAAACAGTTGTTTATGGGTAACTGCAGACATCTCAGCAGACATCTCAAAACCCCTGCAAATTAAGCCGAAGCTAATTGCTTATGGTCAGATATCATTTGGGGTAGGTGGGAAAAGTGATTTGGGGTGTTTAGACAGTCATTTGATATACTGTTGACGTTCATTACAGTCTCAACCGTGAAAAGCGCCTTATATGGATCAGGGTGCTTCAGTGATAACTGTACCTGTAGGTCCTGGACAGACAGGCCTGACACTTGGAGGGTTGGGACTCTCTCAGCAAGGGTTCTCTCTCGTTCATCTTTTCTGGCTTGTTTGTCATTCTCCAGCATGCTCATGGCTTTCTTTATCAGTTTGGTCTGGTGCACAGCACATGCAAACACAGTCAAGCAGATAATGTATGGATTACAGGACTGTAATGTTTTTTACGGCATCACTATCCAAAAATTGACACACGGACACATAAATACCTTCAAGAACAGTCTGCGAGATGCAGAGATCTTTGGCTTTGGTTTCTGGAAGAGAAGATAGAGTGCTGTTCATTCACATTTTTGGAAATTAGGGCAGGCTCATGTAAACACAAGCAGTGTTGAGTTCATAGACATTTGACTTTCCAGTGTATTGCTGCATGTTTATTTGTCACTATTTTCCTTCTGGAAACTGTTCAAGGGCTTCAAGTAAATTTGTTTTCACTCCCAGTAGAAACTGCAGATCATGTTCAAAGAAGATTATATACATTATTTCTGAAAATAACGACCAACATCCCAAGAAGAATGGGACTGGAGCTTTCTTACACTTTTATATATTTAAATTATGGAATATATTTTTGTTTGTTGGATAATAAAGTCAGTCAATTCTGTGAATGGTGATAACAAACACACAGATTTATTGTACAATGCAATTCATAGAGTTGAGTTGCACATGATGCCAATAATTTAGAACCAAAAAGAATCACTCAACTCACCGATGGTCTGTTGAATTAGGATGGAGGTGTCCATGAGAGAAAATAAAAAAGGTAAAA
The DNA here is from genome assembly GCA_030347415.2 of Decapterus maruadsi. Classification (NCBI taxonomy): domain Eukaryota; kingdom Metazoa; phylum Chordata; class Actinopteri; order Carangiformes; family Carangidae; genus Decapterus; species Decapterus maruadsi. The sequence continues at coordinate 6,690,604 of CM064893.1, forward strand.
TTGTTTACATTTAATTTTCGGATACCATGCGTGAGTGCAGACATCGTGACAATTAATAAGATGTGGATACTTACGCCTCAGACATGATTGCAGTTTTTTGTTTCCCCTGTGAATTTTATAAATGGGAAAAGAAAGGAAAGGGGAAATGATTCGGTTTTAAAATAATAATACACACATTCATGGATAAATTCATTTACAGTTTTCTGTACTTCAAAAATTTAAGTTTAATCAATGCAGAATTAGAGACCGCATTGATTGTGGATCCACAGCAGAAACACAAACACCGTATGACATTGTCTTAAGGTCAGACCCATAAGAAAATACTTTGTTATGCTATGTTTTTTTTGTTTTTTTTTACACTTAAGAACAGTATAATTGAAAACAATATCCTTCTTAATTCCACATAATTATATTGAAATGGCACAACAAAAGTTTAAGCAATTGTAACAGGATAACACCGATGTGTTATTTATAACTTCAACATGAACTGAGGATGGCAGCTGATCTTGAAATGAAATTCAATCACTTCTTGAAACAAGACAGCTGGCATTTGTTAGAGAAATTAAATTCAGTTGTAAGAAATTATAGCTTGTATTTAACATAAATGCCATTTTCTGATGACTTTGGACATGGATCAGTTGTCGCAATTCATATCAATAGTAGGCTAATGGTAGTGAAAAGCCTTCATTTTGCCCTTTTATCCTCTGATCTTAACTCTGTAAAATGCAATATTTTGAAATTAGAGTCCTTACCTTTTACGACAGATGACAAATACTCACAGACTTCTTTTTCTGAGACAGAGACAGACAGTAAGAGGGTAGATATATAGATTCTGGAGCCCATGTGAGTGGCTCACTAAAATAGACCCTCTGTCCTCACCATTCTTGAGCTGCGTCTCTCACATCTCATACGTATGAGGTGTGAAGGTTCTGGTTGGGCCTTTGATGCTTTCTTAGTGCTACTGTCTCCTCGCTAAGGAGAAAACCCTGCAAACTGAAGGAGCTTGAATCCAACTTCATGCATATGATATAAAACACAAGCAAGTCCTGTGTACAATCCAAAGTGGCTATACAATCACACATCTGCAGGTTTTTGTTCTGTTTTTATTGAGACACCACCATCATCAAGTACATATCATAAGCAAAATACAATGACAATGTACTTCCACTGCAACAACTGTAACAGTCACTGAAAACATACTGTTTGATTTGGATTCCTATAGCAATATATGTTCAAAAATAAAACAGATTACACATTGTTTATAAATGATAAAGGTTAAACAATGACTCTCCACAGCCATCATATGGACTTTGGGCCCACGATCCCTGGACTGTAATGGTTACAAAGGATTATACTGCCATCTTGAGGCTGTAGTGAAGAATTACTGCAAACAGACATGGCTTTGCTAATAGACAACAGGTCAAGGTTCAAATCAAGTCATCTGAATACACTGTTTCTGCCCGTTCTGTAACTAAAAGTTAAAAACAACTTGAAGCCTTCATACCTATTAAAATATTCAATTATAAAGAATATCATATTGTTAATTATGTTAAAAGGAAGATGACTTAAACAAGAAATGATTTTTCTTTCTTTAGTTCCCGGAGGCGTCAAACAGCTTCTTCCTTCCCTCCATACCAGACATGGCCTCCACATTCTTACGCCAGTCAGTCACCTCCTCCACCTGTAGGACACAAAACACAAGCATCCAGGATAAAACTGGTAATTTGATCAAGAACAACCTCTACCTGGAGATTTCTGAGACTGGTGCAAAAGCCTGGCTTACCTCCTTCTCTTCCTTCTTCACTGTTTTCAGGTTGGCCTTGAAGTCGATGGATTCTTTGTGTTTGGAGCCAAGCAGGACACTCAGCATGGCCTCAGCTGAGATCTTCACTCTCTTCAGGGTTGGTTTCTTAAACTTGCTCTGAATCTCAATGATCTTCAGTTTCATGTTTTCAATCTGGGCAGGGGATTGTGGGATAGAGAGAACTGTAACCCACTGTTAGACTAAATTCCTAAGATCCCTACAATTTACTCCACCTCCAAAAGCTTGGAGCTATCAATATTTCATCTGATAATTAATCCTGAATTGAGACAATAACATTGAATTAGGAAAACAGTGAGTTGTTTTAAAGAAGAGATCAACTCAAAATCCTTTTTTTTCCCTTCAGATTTTTCTCTCAATGGATGATGTTTACCCTCATGTTAAGATTTGGAGAAAACTTGGAAGTAAACACAACAAATTTTAATTTTAATTTGTTCAGATGTTGTTGTGGATAAATAATCATTCCCCTAAAGTACTTTCAACGTTACCCAATCGACACTTACATTTTACAAATCAAAATATAGCACTAAACATTTTTAAGAATTACTGGAAATCAGTTTCAACTGCTACGTTTGTAAAACTGTGCTGAGGTCTAAATTAATTGGGGTGACTGTTTGGATTCTTTAAAGGCTTCTTATCTCTATTCTGCCACTTGGAGGCAGTGTTTACTCATGGTGAGACTCCTGTTGACAGTAAAGCCATTAGATCCAATAACCATAACATCAATCTTATTATCTTGACATTCATTTCTGAGAAGCTCACCTCCTTCTCATTTTTGTTAACCTTGAGGCCAATATCATAGTGCTCCTCATCTACAACATCAATCTTCTGGTGCAAGTCTCTACATAGATCCTGTAAAAAATAAAAAAAAAGAAAAGAAAAGGATACACCTCCAGTAGTATAAGAATATGGCATGAAGAAAAACACATTATAATGAAGTGAAATACCTGCAGCTCTTGCAAAGACAGACCGGACAGATTTAGAGGAGGAACTCTTTCTGTCAAAGCATCTTCTCTCTCCTGTATCTTCTGCTGTGTCTCCACGTCCAGCATCTGAGCAGCAACTGTCAACAGTCTGATCTGAGCAAGAGATCAAATTAATTCATTGACAGCGTCCTCTCCTTATTTTATTGAAATATTATAGATATAATAAATATATAGATAGATATATAGACAAAATATAGATAGAATTATGCAGAACGTCCAAATAATTACCACAGTTGTCATTGTTTGTTTTATGATTCTTGATACTGAACTTGACAGTAACATCATTTTCAAAACTGTATCATATATACTGTGTATGTAAACTGTATGAATAATACAGTTAACACACAACCATTCTCATATTATAAGGGACTGTACACACCACCTTGTGCGATATGCTGACATGCAAAAAAGCTAGTTTAGTGTGCAAAGTCCTGCTCTAACGTTTCGAAGTGTTCATAATAAATATGTCTAAAATCACTGCAAATTAAGAAAAATACTTACCTTCAACCCCAGTTTACGAGAGGAGGAGATCTTTGATTTTTTCTATAATTCACGCACAAAGACAAGATCAGTCTATACTATATATTGTGGAGCACAGCATATTTGTTTATGTTTTTTTTTTGTATGAAAATATAGTATTGAACAAACAGGGTTTTTAATACTCACAGGTCTGTTGGTACAATAACAGGGGGAAGAAAATATGTATAAACATACGGTATTTTTGTAATGAATATTGATACATGCTGTACATTTTGAAATAGTGAACACATGACATGAAGCCCAAAGTGATAATACTCACGCGTCAGCCATTTTTGATTGCCTTCAATTCCTGCTCTGAAAGATGGAAATGTAGTGAAATTTTATTACTAACATAGTCAGCTACTTATTGAACAAAGACGACGATCTATATACATATGTGAGACCAAGTCCTTAGCAATGTTCACCACCATGTACTTTGAAATAGTGCAAATAGAATAAATTCTTTTTATATTCAACACCTGTTCAACACAGCTGATTAATATTCAGACTACCCTGGTCAAAGTATTTCACCTACTCCAAACATTCATTTACCCTTTTAAGCTGCGTGTTAGGTATCGTTCACTTGCGCAGTCGTTTCCTTTGTGCATTAGAGAAGCTCTTTAAAGTTATATGTATTATTCAAGATGGATGATAATATTGTATACTTCATACAAACATTTTTTGAGATTGAGAATGATTTACTTTTTTGCAATCATCATTTTTGACAATACATGAAACAAAAAAATGAAGGAGAAATTAACGTTTAATTATTTAAAAAAGAACCTTAAAAACCATAAGCATACATTATCATATGATAAATCAAAAATATTAAAAACAAATTTGCTTAGAACACTTTTGTGTCAGATACAAAGTGCTGAGTCACAGCGCGGGTGAACATAACTGACAAGAGTCTCTGCATAGGTGGCAAAAAAGGTGAATGACCAGATAATCCACTGGCATGTAAAATGACAATGATCAGATTGCTGCTAATGATAATGACAAGACAACGTTCTTGCTTAGAGATTTCATAGACGCTAAAAAAGAAGCAGTAGCTTTTAACATGCTTAAATAATCACTTCCTATTGGCAGATTGAAGTTCACAACATCTACATGCCCAACATACAACATCTATTCTAATTCTATTCTAAAGTATTAAAAGAGCAACTCTGTACCTTAGTGAAGCCAGACAGCCGCTTGAGCTGCACCTCAAAACTCAACAAATGCGCGTGTGAGGGGGGGAAGCATCGACTTTCTGAGAGACGATGAAGAAAAATCAATCAAATTTATAGTGTCTGTGCCAAATGTGGATGGCTCACTAAAATAGACTCCTGTGTGTGCTACTGCTACTGTCTGTCCACCAACAGTGACATTTACTGTTGCACATACGTAGCCTCACCACAATATTCAGACAGGAAAGGGCGTAATAAAACTGCATTTATGGCCTCAAACCTCTGGGAATCTAGTGTCAGTTCAACAGCACCTGTTGGTGGAAACGACAGTGAAAGAGGTTACAGCTCTTGTGCTGCGTCATTTTCACACATTTGCATTTTAAATGAAAGTTTTCAAGACTTTCTATCTGTGTCTTTGTTCTCTTGTTGTTCCACATTTTTTAAGTATCAAACAAACAGCATGGTCCTCAGTCTGGACTACCTCAAGTGTTGCCAGCTCAGATTAAGAAAGTCTTTAATACGCACTACACATCTCTGCACCTAATGGCCACATGAGCTGCAAGTCTTGGCTTTGTTCGTGAAGGTTCGTAAATTCATCCTTCTTCAAGAAACAAATTAGAACCTGTAAAGATTCAAATAAAATCATGACAGTCGTGTCATGATCGTTGCACCATATTTAGAGATGTCCTCCTGTCTTTTATCTCCTGCCATCGGTTCGAATGGAAGCAACACAATGCTCAGGGCCTATCCTCAGTCCACCTCACTGTATCATATAGACATCACTGTTCCTTTCCACGTACGTGGGAACAGATGGTTGTCTGACATATTGCATGACCACCTTGGAGGAATAACAAAGCCAAAAGATGGTTGGGTTTTATTTAGGAGAGCGGAGGAACAAGGACAGGTGCTTGATGGTTTGCAAACCGAGCCAGCCAATCTGCGTCACCGTTGAAACAGCGAGTCAAATGTTCAAAAGGCTGTGACTCACGCTCTCACAAAGAAAAGGTAGGCAGTGAACATTTGAAGTGAAGCAGTGAAGCACCCATCAGATACTATCTTTAGATGACTCCGAACTTTGCATGCACAGTAGTGTCACAGTGATTCAGCGTTGCTCTCCCTGAAAGTTGAGGAAGTCAAGAAAAATGTGAAATAGTGATGTGGAGGCTGTCGAGTTATCCAGACTTTAATCTTTAATTTACCGTAGACCAAGTTCCTGCCAGATCCTCTTGTGGAATCTTTTTGTGAAACTCTCCCCGCCAGCTAGATCAGCCTCGAATCCTTTAAGAACTGGGCAATTTCTCATCCCACAATTTACATACATGCCGAAATTCTCTTCCAATGCTCATGTACTACATGTAACAAGGTGGAAGCTAAGATAAGGGCAGAGATCAGGTCGATGGATGGATATGTAGCGCATCACTCTTTTAAGCAGGTGGATGGACACAGACACACAACTAGCACAGTCTGTTTCTTTTTTCATTACTTCAACTGGGCCTACAATCTATTTCTGTCTGTATTTCTGTCATGTCTCCATGAACATCAGTGCCAACTGGTTTATTACTTTCTGTGTAGTCCTGCTGACAAGAAACTAACCAACCAAGCTACTAACAGACACAGATGTAAACATTACCTCCTTGGTTGAAGAAATTATTAAAATAGTTGTCATTGAAATTCTCATCTGTCTCTGATTGTCCAATTGATATTTTTAGTAGTCGTGTTGATTGCTAATGTGTGTTCTGGCTGCTTCTTGCTCTTTCACTGAGGGGTTTATTGTAGCCCTGAACCTACGACCTTTCTTATTTTTGGACGTTCGCAGTTCTTAACATAAATGCTACGTCGACTTTGATTTACAAAGATGATTTAACAACTTTGTTCTCAGCTGCTGCTGTTGACAACTGCCAAGTCCTGGGACTTTTACTACCATCTGTCTTATTGTATGATCCCAGGAGCTTCTCAGGTGATGATAGTTAAAAAGAAAAGTGCAGCCTTCGGTTTTGTGTGTTAATCAGAAGAGTTTATGACATGAACCAATCTATTGTAGGCATTTCCAGATCAAGAAACACAGAAAATGTGAATAATGTTCCTATTGTCCAGTCAAAGCCCGTTGTTGGTTGGTACCAACAATATAAACCAGGACAAAGTGCAACTTGTCTATATGCAAAATATACTGTACTGTAGTATTTCCTCCTTTGAATCTTTATTTTTGAACATTGTGAAGATGTCTTCACACACATACATACAGTACATGTGGCGTTGCTAATTCTAACAAATCATTGTTTTTATCTCTAATTCTCATTCATTGTAAACCAGCATTCGTATTTAAAATGTCCATAAATACAAATCTACTGCCCAGCATTAAACAGCTTCTTCCTGCCTTCCATCCCAGACATGGCCTCCACGTTCTTACGCCAGTCAGTCACTTCCTCTTTCTGTTCATAAGAAGAAAATTATTCTCAGTAATTCTGTATTTTCACAAAGGTTACATGAGCACCACCACGGCACTGTGATGTCACTTAGACCTAATTTGAACCCTAAAAGAGTTTTTAAACAAACACGCTGCACTTACCTTCTCCTCCTCTTTCTTCACAGTCTTGAGGTTGGCCTTGAAGTCCACAGACTCTTTGACCTTAGCGCCCAGCAGCGCTCCCAGCATGGCGTCAGCTGACATCTTCACCCTCTTGAGAGCAGGTCGCTTCATCTTACCCCTCAGCTCAGTGATCTTCTGAGACAGATTCTCAATCTGCAGGAAACAACAATGAGTAAGTTGAAGTTTGTAGTTGTTTGCACTGAGCACATTCCAGCAGATCCCAATGAAAAGATATTTTTAGAAACAATACACACTACATAAATCAAAAGATGAATGAATGAACATACCTCTTTGTTATTTTTAGCCACCTTAGCGTCAATGTCATATCGCTCCTCATCCACCACATCAATCTTGTGGTGCAGTTCCTTGCACAGAGCCTGTGGACAGAAAGACAATCAAATCAGATTCCAATCAAATAAGATTCCTGACAACCCTGCTGTCATCTGCTTTATTGCAAGGGATTTTTGTATACTTATCAAATGCACTAAGGGAGGGAGTGTTCTACTGTGTTGATAGTTACACTCAGTGGTCACTAATACTTTCTAATAGCATGAGTTATTCATGACACAAACATAACTCTAAATAGTAGTGTCAGCTAAATGCCGAAATGTCGAGGCACCCGTCCTCTATACAACTACTGCGTATGGACACAGCTTCTATAGTCGCTATACTGTAGGAGCGCTTATGTGGATCATTTGAATCATGCCGTGTCTACAATGGGCGGCTCACACGATAACCTGAACATACCTGAAGATCCTGCAAGGACAAACCAGACAGCTGGAGTGGAGGCACTCTCTCACTCAAAACTGTTTCTCTCTCCTTCATCGTTTCCTCCTTCTCCTTCTCCAACATTACCGACGCCATTTTCAGCAGTTTGGTCTAAATTAGATTGCACATTTTATTTTATTGAGCTATGTTGTTGATTTAACAGCCTGTACTTGGATTGTAGTAAATAAAGGAAGAGTAGAAGAGAAATGAGGCAGTACCTTGAGAGCCAGTCTGCGAGACGCAGAGATCTTTGACTTTTTCTACACATAACACAGTGGAGAAAATCTTCAGGAAGCATTAAAACAGTTATATAAAATACACACATGATTTCTGATTTTTGTTCTCTTTTATAGTAATGATTATAACTTACTGGTCTGTAGAGGAGATTGAAATATGGGGGGGAAATATGTATGTTAGAAATGACATAATTAAGATCTGAATGATGACAATGATTTTACAAATGCTGATTTGCATTTAAGCAAAAAATATAGAACTTACGCCTCAGACATGGTGGGATGCTTTTCGTCTCTTAAAAAAAATTAAAGACAAATGCATTATTCAGAGACACTAGGTGCAGTAGTACCATTACACACATGCAGTACTGTAGCATCTTTGAAGTACTTTCTATGAACAAGAGTTTAATTATGTTGTGATTCATGAATCAACCTTTCAGTTTCTACTACTGGACAAATGTTTTATTCACCCTCTTTCTATTGAGCTGACTCAGAATTCACCAAACTCTGGTATGGTAATGGTAATGGTAGTCATTAAGTCTTTAAATAAGCAGCATGGCATGCATCATTGCTACTGATTGTTTGAGTGATACTCTCTGTCTTGCCAACTGGAGTAACTGACAAATAAGACAGTTTCTAACATAATGTCTAAAATATCTCATGTTTGTAAAAATCCCATAAACATTGTAAAGATAATTGATTGGTTTGTTGCTACCAGGTACAGAAACAGCTAGTTCTAAATTACTGGAACAAATCCAAACATTAAATGATTAAAGTAAAGTTTCCTTTACATTAAAAGTTATGCTTATCTTATTTAGGTTTTTTCATATCTAATAATATGCATAATGAGGCACCTGCAATTCATTACATTCAGGCAACAGGTGAAATGGTCTAATTGTCTCATCAATCAATCAGTCAATCTTAAGTCGCAGTATCATAGACATCAACATACCTTTTTTTAAAAAAAAAATCTCTGCAGAAACCTGTTGGCGTGAGGAGTCTCTGTCTTTCAATGACAGAAGGAAAACTCAAGTCAAACTTAATGGCTGCTATTGCCTTCTCTGAGTGGCCAACTAAAATAGCCTCATCTGTCCTGACAGCCAGTATACTGTATATCTTCGACATGAGACCTTCAGAACATGCTCCCATTGCTCAGCACTTAGATTGTAAGATGGTAGAGCTACTTTGACTCCACTAATCAATATCTGTTTTTACTGCAGGCTGATTCCAGCGTCTTGATTTTTACATTTGCTAAAAGAAAAGGGAGGTTAGATGTTATAATGAAATCCGAAAACAAAGCCACAGAGACAAAAGAGACAAGTGATTGTTTGTTTAATCAGCATCACATGTGTTACAGATAGCGTGACAGTGCCATCATCTGTGTAGTATAGATACTGCACTAACTCCTGAAGTGCACCAGCCTTTTCTTTAACACATCTTCAATATGCTAGATAGTGCGTACTATACAGTTAATATTATCACAATCAGTGGTTTTTACAGACAAGTTTATATTAAATGAAGATTACAATTTTTTTAATACAGCATAATCTAAATAGTGCCTCAATTTATTTTTATTTAGTCTTTTACATGTGGCTATGGTTGATATCATTCTTGACAAAACCAGTTTTGTCTCATCCTGTAATGGAAACCCTCTTGTTTGTGGCCAGTAATTCTGAAATAAAGATGAACAAAAAGAGTTTAATCAAAAAACATTTTAAACTCAGGATTTAGTTTAGGAAAGATGTGTTGTTAACAGGCTTGCGTTACGTCAGCACCTTTTATTGTCCAGCAGTGAACAGCTTCTTTCTGCCCTCCATACCGGACATGGCCTCCACGTTCTTACGCCAGTCAGTCACCTCTTCCCTCTGTAAAATAGAGATTCAGTAGGTTGTAACTGTTGCTGTGGGTTACTTAACCATGCACTGCATATCTTCCATCAGTTATACCTTTTCCTCATCCTTCTTCACTGTCTTAAGGTTGGCCTTGAAATCAGATTTCATGAGTTTGGAGGTTTCGGTGCATGCACCCAGCATGTCCTCTGTTGTTTTCTTCACTCTCTTCAGATTTGGCCGTTTTACACCCTTCAGCTCACCGATCTTTTGAACCAGCACTTGGATCTACGCCACAAACATCACAGTTGTAGATTAACCAAAAATTGTTTAACTTCTTCACAAAATCAAGTCAGAAAAAAGATGATTTAATTCATCACTTACTGTACCTCTTTATCATTTCTGGCTACTTTCTGCTCCATATCATAACGTATTTCATCTACAACATCAATCTTACGATGTAGTTCTTTACAAAGCTCCTGCACAAAAGTAGAAACGACCATCAAAAAACATATGTAAAATGATGATGATCAACTCTGCAGAATTTGTCGAACCAGTACCTGCAGCTCCTGGACTGACAGACCTGACAGCTTCAGCGGAGGGAAGCTCTCGCTCACAGTTCTTTCTTTCTCTCTTTCTTTCTCTTCGTATTCAGTCACCAGCATAGAAGTTGCCTTCTTCAGCAGCTTGGACTGTAGAATAACAACTTAGTGAATGAAGTTCACATCATACTGTTAAATAGCACTTCCAGGTCGACACTTACCTTCAAGTGCAGTCGGCGAGTTGCTGAATATTTTGACTTTTTCTGTGACAAAGACATACACTTTACACACTAAATACACATATCAATGCAATTGGTTTAAGCTTGAAATGAAACATCTGGATTTTTACTGTACACATAATTAGTGATTATGAAACGAATGATTCTGACTCACCGGACTTCATCGTCATGTTTCATGAAAAGTAGACAAAAGAAATGTGTTTTTATTATTTAGGAATCCACAGGAAACAGGGGGAAAAGCTTCCAAAACAGGTCAGTGATTATACACAGAAAAAAAAGAGGGAAGCCGTCATAAGAAGGTGAATGTTGTCAAATGTCTCTAATTGTACAGATGTTTGTTAACTGTAAGAAGCTAATACTCACCCCTCAGACATGGTTGCAGTTTATGGTACCTTTGAAGCAGAAACAACATTTATTAAAACATTATACTTTTAACACAGATTGCATTGCATTATTAAATAAATGTGACTTATTACAACATTATTTATCAGTATTCATCAAAATGTGTATTTTCCATAACTGGACAACAATGAATATGGTGATTACTGCTAGTTAACAGTTGAATAGATTTAATTAGTGTAGTTTTTCTCAGGGGCTTTCAGATACGTTTTAGTATTCTTCTAGGACCAGATGATCCTTCCTTTTGTTATAAAGGGCTGGGTAGAGAGTCTGTTGCATGGCTATATTTGGATACATTTCCCCCACGCTTTGGCATGTCCTAGCAGCTGCTATGGCCTTGATGCTGCCAGAGAGAGCCAAGCTGCACAATGATTTGGCAGCCTAGCAAGGAACAATTCCAAACCCACAGGAACTGCCAGAGCACTTCAAAACACAGCACGATCCTGACCCTCGAGGAGTAGATTATTGTTTACTTTCTATTCTATTTCTATTCTTCTATTAGGTTGTTTTGTGTATTTTATTCTCATTTCCAGTTCAGCTGACTGAAATGAAAATTTTAACACTTCCGATCACTTCATTTGACCTTATCTTTTTGCCATTTATTCAACCCAGGCATTTGACATCATTGAACAGATGGAGGACTGAAAGTAGAAACAAGCGTATTAGTGCGTCTGACACAACACAGTATATCCAAATTAAATAAAGCCAGCCTGACAGGGTGTGAAAGTCAAGGTAAACAAGCAAAGCAGCAGAGGATTTTAGGAAGCCTGCAACCTTGCCCTCCACCCGGGAGGTTGCCAGTTTATATGAGCCAGCTATCATCACTTATCACACCAGCTTTTACACAACGATGGGTCAAGTGTTGCCACCAATACTTTGGCATGCAGTTTAAGCCTCAGGTTACATTTCCTCACTTAGAGGATCAAGAGATCGTCAAGAAGCCCGTGGTGTTGTCGAAGTCGAAGCCGGAGAGACAAGTTTGAAAAGTTGCCTTAAGACCTTGTCAAAAGTAGCGACATAGCAGAGATTCCCTCACATAAATACCAACCACAGTATCTGCTGTCGGGGGCATGCTGATATGCAGTGTTCACTACTCTCTACAATAAAACCATAGTGACCCAGACAAACATATAGATGTAAAGAGATACCCAGGCTACTGTCACAGCAGGAGAAGAAGTGTCTGGTTAAAGAGCACACAGGTTTCTAATACATCTGACTGCCCTACACCTTCTTGTGATAAATAGCAGGTTGATCATTGTAACTTACCTTGAATATAAGAAGAAAAGAGAGAGTGCAGCAACAGCTGTGAGTCCGCAAAACAAAAAGCACTTTATGGTTATTAGTGAAAGATTTACGTATACAAAGCCTGATCTGAATGGCTTGCTAAAATAGACCCCCCTGTCCACCTGACAATTGCTACATCACAATGCGCAATCCCTTTTTGATTTGCCCTCAACCCATGACCCATTTACTTCATGCGATAGCACTGCGCAAGGTCACACCTCACACATCCCAATGTTATCCACTGGGCTGATATCAGGTGCCCTGAGTGTGTTTGTTCTTGTGTCATAGCACATACTGACAGTAGCTGACATCAACACATTGTTTAAAATGTGCGTTTTAAAGTCTGATTTAGGTTGACCTTTGTCAATCTGTTTCAAATCTCCTGATGAAAAAAAAGTAACTTCATTGTCTGTCAGCGAACCTACAACCACACCCCATCATATGAGGCTGCTTGCTTTGAGCTAAACGTTAACATTAGCATGCTGATATGCTTAGATGACGGCACTGGACAAAAAGTCAGACGGTCATCAAAGTCAGTAATGACAATCCTTCCACTGGTTATTGAGACATATTAGTCTGTCAGTTCAGACTGTCTCTGCTGTCCCCAGAGCCACATGACGAGCATGGCTAAAGAATTAACTCTGTGACTGTAGGTCTTGAATGCCACCCAGTATTGAAACTTACTGAGATCTTATTTGAACTTTAACTAATTAGTATTTATAAGCACAACTACATGCTTCTCTTACATTATAACAATTATGATGTTGTAATAAGACATTATAGAACATTTTCAAATTATTTAGATTGCATGTCTGACGATACAGTGCCACAGATGATATGATCACACAGAAATAACACTTAGAGTGTGTTTTTTTCATTATTATTTTAAAATAACTTCATTAGTTCCTCAAAGGAGAATCTGAAGCAAGCATTTTTTCAGATTGAAATAGACTCTTCTTTTTTTACATATGAAAATACAAATACAGAAATGTTAAAATGAACCTTAATACACTTACATCAACACAAGCTATGATCAGTTCTTGAGGACAAAACCAAACTTCCTTCTACAGTACTGACTAAACTGAAAGGTGGATAGGAGGTGTTGTTTTTTTCTGTTTTTGTGTTTGAAGTATTGTTGTTGGGTTGTTCTTGTTCTTCGATCTGTTGTTTTTGCAATGCTTTGGAAAATAATTTTCCCTTTGGGACAACAAAATCAAAGTCAGATGTCAGTCAGCCTGTTCAATAAATCAGGGACATTCATACAAGTCAGTTAGATTAAGCCATGATGAGGCTCATTGGCTGATGATACACATTCAAGTCAACACAAAACATACAAGAAGACCAAGCAACAGCAACCATAAATGAGAGCATGAAGCCTAGATGAAAGTAAAACAATGAAAACATATGATACAAATATGTTATGCTCTCTTATGTGTTTATTTTTATACTTTAAAATGTTAAAAGTATACTGGCACAAATATTTTTGGCAAAATCTCAAACATTGTCCATCTCATAGCTGTGAAAGCGATGATTTTTATATTTGGATGGTAGCGTCCATGGCACCATGGCTTCTGAATTGTAATTACCGTGACACCACTATCACAGCGAGGACAGATTAAAGACAACGTCTACGGTCTATTCTGGTCAGATTTTAGTGGCACATGACTGTCCGTCTGCCTTTGTGTTATGTAAACTGATACAGTTGAAGCTGTCCAATAGAAGACACGGTAAGACTGAGACAAAGCGACAGGAATTAACACACATTTCTGTCCTATAGAATATAAGCCCTGGTAGCCAAACCGTGAATAGCTGAAGGTTTAGTGGTCAAAATCCTTGGCTGTCCACTGGTTTCATGTGTTGATCCCCTGAACGTATCTATGTTCTGTATATGAATATTATGGATGTATATTTAGGTCATGTTGCCTGCGAATAGACTGAACTTTGTGGTGGTGTGATTCATGGGGTGTTTTTCCTGTCTGCAGAGGTTTAGATGCTTATTTTGTTATCACTGCAGAGCTATGGTTGGGGATCTCTGCTGCGTCTCCTTCGCCCATCATTTCCTGTAACACCTCTACTGTTTATTGTTCTACTGTTTCTACTGCTGTTTTTGGTCTTTCACTCAAAATAATCCAAATGTCAAAATAAAGGTAAGTGCAATGCTGATAGGCCTACTGTTTCAACTTGAAATGTACTATTTATAAATGTGGTCACTGCTACCACCTAGTGACTGTTTGATGTTTTGACATTGGTTTGCAGTTGGCTTCAGTCTGTAGTGTGCACAAAACCGTTTCTCACATAATTTAATAGAGCATGACACTGTTGGAGAGCAGTATTTTCAGCTTGTGCAATACTCCTGCTGCTGTGAGGGAAAAAAAAAACCCTGTTTGATAAGGGCATCCTTCCTGTGGGTGTCAGATGCCAGTACCTGATAAGTATGAAAACTATCCGTACTGGTTAACAGAAGACGATCAGAGTGAGCGTTAATTCAAGAAAACTCTTGAGCCATCTTTATCACCAGCAACTACTTCACATAGTTTTTAAAGCTCTTTATTGTGGACCTCCTGCACAACAGCACCACCAGAATGATCAATGTTCCTTTTTTCTGTTTTTGCTTCAATGCTGTACTCACAGTGTCGTCCTCTTTTTGGATTCTGAGTCTCAACTGCAGTCAACCGGTGAGGATTCAGTCTGTTGTACAAAATGAGTATACACAGGCAAAGTTTGATTAAGTTAATACGATATAGGCTAGTCCAAGCCTCATGAACTGACTATGATTTGTCCTATCTTGTGTTTTTTTCACAGGGACTTGACCGCTGCCAGATCAGTGAGTTTTTTATTCGATAGAATACAGATACAGATAATTAAAATGACGCTCAGACACTTCCTGTAGAGTTCAGTTGGTATTTTGAGGATGGAAACTTTTTGTGCATTATGGTCAGTGTCTTTACATTGGGCTGTTTCATCCAAGCAGTTCAGAGATTTAGTGTTTTTCACAGAAAGGTCGACACACATAACCAGTGGAGAAAGAAAATAAAACAAAAACACTCATGTCGAATGTCGCATTTCAGAATAATCCATGTACTTCATAATGTATGTTGTAGCAACGGAATAAATCATTTTAGTCAATTTACTGTATAATAATCCTTGGCACAGGAACATTTTATTATGTATATGATTCATGCATAATTATACCGTTACCGTATTTTACTATTTAGAATCTTCAAAGTAGCTGGTTAATAAAGTCATATAAGGCGTAAATGTAGTGACGTAAAAAAGTAAGCTATTGAGTACAAGAAGGTTCTGTAAATGATTGTGATGGACATAAATGTTACACTAGACAACCAACAAAGCCATGCCAGTATTGTCTCCAGAGAAATTCAGTCTTGGGCTTACCCGCTGAAACTTGTCTGCACAAATTAAACAGACTGAGTTGGTAAAGAATTTAGATGTAGCAAGACCAGATGACCAAATACAGAACAGAGGAGCTTCGATTGCAACACTGGCGGAAGATGTGGTAGTGCTCTCTCTGTGCAGGATGCCATGACTCCATTCAGAAAAGAGTTGTTGCTGCTACACAGCTAATCTCTCTGCTCTTTCGAATTGCCACCTAAGTGTCAAAATTCAAGTTGCATCCACCACTGCACACATGTAATCAAAATATAATAATATATAGTTCATACCCTTAATGTCAGGTAACTGTTCAGACAAGCGTGTGGTTGTACCGCGAGCTCCCTCTGCTCCAGACTGGGGTCCTGAGCATGTTGGAGTTGGGATGGACAAACATGGGACGGTCCCTGTTATGAGTTTGACATGGAAACTTAAGTCTGATGGTAAGTAGTGTTTAAGTACCACGCTTTATTTTAAAACTACAGTATTTTTCATCATAGCACACAAGAAAGCTTCATGTAAAACATACACTTCTCTTCACAGCAGGTATAATAGTAAGCCTTCGTGGATCTGAGATAAGCATTCTGGATGAACGTACAAATCAAAGTATGTGCGTGCAGTTTTCCTACAATATCCACAGTCAACTGAATACTTACAATGAAAGGGTAAGACACTAACACATTGACCCTAACTCTTACCAAAGCAGAACCAACCAATGAACTCATCTGCATTCATACTAGATTATAATTCTGCAATTATTGTTTCTGTGTTAGTGGAAGTTTTCCTTGGATGGAGTTGTGATGGAGCCTGGACAAACATATACGGTGTCAGTTGTTAATTTACCAGAACAGAAGAGCGGAAAAAACCGCATCACAAAGCAGATTACTTTCCCAGGTGAGTTTCCTCCACATGTACCACGCCGACATTAAAGAACACAGTTTTTGTACGATATCACTTGCTGTAGCTTCAGCCTCCACCTGCTTTTCTGTGTTGTTTAATTTGTTGCTTTGTTTTTCCAAGCACACAACTGTTCATGCTATTACTAACTGATCAAAATAATTTTATAGGGGGTTCTAACAGTTGTTTCCATTATCACATACATTTTAATTCATGAATCAACTATGTATTTGATAGTCGTCTTTTTTTGAGAAATAATCTTCTTCTTTTTTCCTGAAAATGACAATTTGGTGTAATAACTGTCCAATTGATTTCCAGGATGTGATGACAGCAGAATCCAAACAGCCAGACTCTGTCTTGAAAATGGTAAATTTCTCATTCTTCACATTTCAAGAGTTTTAATGGAGTAGCCTGAACCCAGGTCCATCTGGTCATTGTACTCAGGCTGTTTTGTTGTTTCAGGTACCATGTGGCAGCATAATGTTGCCTATAATATGTCTGTTGATATGAAACATAGAAAGTTGTTCATTGTGGTGAGTTTTGAGACAGCACAGTATTCAGAGACATACCAAGTGTCCATCCACAGCCAGACTCTCCATCATTCAAAGAATGTGTCCAAGGTAATTCTACTGCATATGTTACTAATTATTCCAATGATGACAACTCTGTGGTGAGGCGCGTTGTGTGCCGCCATCAAAGGATTTAATGCTTGTTTAATATGTTTTACTGTAAAGCGCACGTTAAGCAAATGTGCATGTTGTTATTTCCTGAAACAAACAGGAAAATAGAACGTCACTGAATGTGACATTTGAGTTTGGGTTGTGGCAGCTTCCTCAGTGTGAAATGCTGTTAAAGGTGAGTTCAGTTTTACTTTAACAACACTGTCCCTGTCAGTCAATATTGTTATCTTATGTCAAAAGCCGACTTCACTCTGTTGTTTCAAAGATTGAGCCGTATTTTTCGCGATGCAAAAATCACTGTGGGATCCACCAGGAAAAACTTGATTACTGCCCATGTGAGTACTTTTCTTTACTTACTGTATATGGTGTGAAGAAGATCTTTAGTGACTCCGTGGTACAGAGCATAAACTCTTTTGACTCATGACCTTTTAAAATAAACTGCTCACTTGTGCCCCCTTGAGTTTTCTTTTCTAATCTGTTTGATTTGTATATTTTTGAGGCCCAAAGAGATTAAATGATCATTTGTTTAACCAAGATGCAAAAAAGGTCAGACAAAAAACTTTGATGCAAGGCTGTAAATAGTAACTTATCTGCACTATTTCATTTGGGAGTCAATGATCTAATGATAATTTAATGGACTTTATAGGCTTGTTAAGGTATTCAGCTAATTATATATGTTTGTGTTTTTAGATTATCCACCACGGACTTTAATCATAAAGGCAGTTGTGGGGCTGCTTTTCATTGAAGTTTGCCTTTTTTATTTCCTGTGGAGAGCACATCATAAAGGTTCACCCTCTTATTATTTCCCCCTGAATAGAAAATGCAACTTGAATATAAAGGTAATTAGTGGTCTCCATTTTTCTTTCAGATTCTGTGAACACACCCTCACCTGCTGCCAAAGACCAACCGGAGGGTTATCAGGTGCAGAAACTTCCCCAGGTGTTTCATGGACTTGACCGCTGCAAAGTCTGTGAGTTTGTTTTTGGGCTTTTCTCAAACATTACAGAGCTCTGGTGGTGTGTTTAGGAGTTCAATCATTTTTGTATTAAAATGCCATGTTATAAATAAGAATAGAAAGAAATAGAAATAGAAAACACAAATCCAACAGAATGTTGTTTAATGACTCCATCCTTCTCTCAGATTCTGTGAACACAAGCACAGCTACTACCAAAGACCAACCAGAGAGTTTTCAGATGCAAGCGAGAAAACGAGTGCTCATCATCTACTCCCTCGACCACCCACTGTACAAAAATGTTGTTCTTAAGCTGTGTGGCTTCCTGGTGGCCAAATGTGGAACCGAAGTGGTCTTGGATCTACTGGACTCTGCCAGACTGGGAGTGTTGGGAAGCATTCAGTGGTTGGACTGGCACAGAGAGCAAATAGAAAGCTCTACAGATAAGATACTAATCCTGTGCTCACCGGGGGTACAAGCCAAATGGAGAGCCATGTGCGGAGGCAAACAGGTTTTTCTGAGAGAGGACATCCACTCACCTGTCGGTGACATGCTCACTCCAGCCCTCAGCCTCATGGTTCCCCATTTTATTCGATCTGCTTCCTTTGAAAAATACATAGTGGCTTATTTTGATGACGTTTGTTCAGAGGAAGATGTTCCTTCTCCTTTAAACATCACAGTACGGTACAAGCTGATGAAGCAGTTTGAGGAGGTCTTTTTCAGGATCCTGGACAAAGAAAAGCATGAACCAGGCAGAGTGAATCACATTGAAGGACTTTCAGAGAAAGAGTATCATCTGTGTCCATCAGGTAGAGCCCTGCAGGATGCTATAGAGACCTTCCATGAATACCAGCTGGTACATCCACATTGGTTTGAGGAGGAATTACTGGAAAGCTCAGAGGTGGAGGTTGAGGAGACCGCAGCTGAAATCTGTGACAATGTGACATCACAAAACCTCATATTGTGCACCTGACTCTGAATGTCTAGATTAGGACAATTCAATTGTCTGATTATTCAGGACATGCTTCCAGTTTGATTTGATTGCAATAGAGTCTTGAGACAAAGTGGATCCAGCCGAATGTCTGAGGACAGTCCATCAGTCGTACTGTGTGATGACAGTTACTGTATGTCCTGTTTCATAGGCCAAGCTCCTTGACAACCTCATAAGAGAACAGAAATCTGTTAATGTCCTTGTGGATACTGACCATGAAATAAAAAACAATGAATTTGCTGTAAAATGTTATATCCAGGCAGAAAACTGGAGCATTAATAGTATCTTTACAAACTTTATAGAGAAAATATATAGATTTTTTATTGAGGGATTGCAAATATTGTCGTACCATATTCTGTATTCTATTATGGGTCAATGACGTGATGCAACCCAATGTCTAGACTCAAATGTGAAATAAATGTAATTTACTTTTGCAATGCAAGACTATGGTTCTTGACAAAGTTTGTCAAAATTTGTCACATTATTTAGGGGAAAAGCTGTGGAGGATATGACGGATATGTCCAGCCCAGTGTTGCTAAAATGCATTCAAATTCGAATAAAGAAATACTGCAAAATATCAATTTCAATACAATGTTTTCAGAAGAAAATCATACTTTTTATAAGTACACTTCAATTCACTTCAAATGTCATTTTAAACGACCTAAACCCAACACGAACACACAATGTACATTTTAACAAATCTGATGCATATTTTTAAAACAATTATTTATTTCTCACTGATCCTAATACCGCTTGTCTAGATGTTTGCTATGCACAAAATGCAGTATTTTTGCCAGTTGCAGGTTGAATCCCACTGACTGAATCGATTAGTTCAGACCACAGGGATCTGTGGTTGATGCTTGAGGGCTGTGTCAACAGTGTTTGGGTCAAAGTTCAACCTACTGAGCAAAGTCTCATGCGTTTTTGTTGCACCGGAGAAGGTGAGCACTAAACTCTTTTGAGGCACTAAACTTGTTTGTAGATACAATGTTCTGAATGTAATGTGTAATGAATTTCTTAAAATCTGAAAAGACATGAAATGGTCTCCATCTATGTTGATTATTTCATTATTACGGTTTATTGATGTAGCTTTGCAGATGGTCTGACATGCCTGTGCATTGAAGTTTCTCTAATCCTCCCAGTGTCTTCGAGGTGTTGGATTAAAAACTTAAGCTGTTGAGTTTAGAACATCAGAGCAAAGAGGCTGTATGGTGTTAATTGCATTATTTTTCTTGTTTTATTTTTGTCCTATAAATTACTAACAGCTAAGCTAATAATCTCCCGTGCATTGATGCACTAAAGTAGGAGAAGACAACAATACAGAGCCCAGCTTTGGAATTTGGGTGCTAGTTTTTGAGGCCCCAAACAGGGAGGCTGTTGGGAATTACTGCCAACTAACTGAAGCAAAGAAAATCTCCTCAATGGCTGAATAGAGTTTGTGCCTTGCAGACACAGAAAACACACTGCAGGGGTGCGACACAGTTTGGGGATCTCATGTGATTCGTCTTCCTAGACTGAGGTAATGTTATTTATTGTCTTCATTTTGACAAGCACTCCCCAAGTGACTAAAGGTTTTCAAAAAAAATTGTCGACCAAGATTGTTGACAATAAAGGAGTCTGTGAGAACTAAACTCAGGGAAAAAATCTGTCTTATAGTTTGTATAGATGAGGCTTTGATTGAGTCAGTGTGTTGTCATAGTCTGCTCAGCGTGTTTTAGAGTTTATTATACTTTTAAACCTTAAGCAAACTTAAATTAAAGCATAAATGCAACTATTATTACAGTCTTTTACTAGGCAGCATTACCTTTACACTATAATTGTCAACATATCGAGCAATTGAATATGAACTTCCTACTACTACTACTACTACTACTATTTGGAATACTACAGAAGAGACAATAATCAGTTAATCAATGACAGGCTGCAATAGTGAAAGACAATTGACCACTATAAGTCAGTGAAAGATCAGTGTCAGCTGATACTGCATTTGTCCAGGCTGTCAGAGAGGAGATTAAAAAAAGTAGTTTTTATTTATTTATTAACCTTTATTTATACAGGTAAAATCTCATTGAGACCCAGGGTCTCATTTACAAGAGAGACCTGGTGTCCGTTGTGTTGATTACTGGTGAGGCACATCTGACTGATACGTTCAGCTATAGTGTGTTAATCATTTTTTGTAATTATTTGTCACTTTATTGTGAACTCCTCAGTTCCAGTAAAGATTCTGTCGAAATGATGACACCGATTTTCAGTTCCACTTTTTTGTGCTCTGGAGCAGGTCAGGAGGGCAGCTGCAGCATACGATGCCACAGAGATAAACCCAGAGTTAAACCGGAAGTTAAGTTTCCTTGTTAACCTTAAATGCTGCTTCATAGTGCAGACCTTTCTTGTATTAAGTGGGAGTGAAGGAGAGAGGTCAGCTGCAAAAGAAAGTAGGAGATCCTCATAGCATGTAAACAACAGACACGCCATTAACTGCAAATTAGGCAATTCACTAACTACAGCAAAATCGGCAGAATTAAGTTTTTTGTCCACTGGAACACTAGAGGGCTTTTAATTTGAAACCATTACAGGAAGTTTGGATTAAATGGAAATACAGTAACTTTAATGTAATCAGAGATAAAGACCTCCCTCTGATAAAAAATATGTTGCTGCAACTAGCTAAACGAAACTTGTGGATCCGGTTTTGGGCTGTGTATGAGACAGGTTAGACATTTAGATGAAATAATCTGTATCTTTCGAAACAATTAATCTATTACGTGACTGAAATCACTGCACCGTTGCCTGAACAGAATGAACATGTTGAAGAGAGCCTCTGCCCTGATCCTGAGGAGAGGAACAACTTATCAGAGCACATGGTGCAAAAATGGTATGCATCTCCTTTATTGTACACATAAGTTCTATTATAATGATAATGATTGTGTTAATAATTATACACTCACCGTGATCTCTTCTCTCAGAGAGTTTCTTCAGAGTTCATCCGTCTGTATCACAGGCGTTGGCAGAAAACAAACCAGTTGTTGCACTCGAGAGCACTATTATCACACATGGCATGCCCTATCCACACAACCTGAGGTATCCACACTGTCTGTCAAGTGTCATCACCCCGATCAGGTCAAATTGTTTGAATTGTTGATAATTGACTGACGTTATGTGTTCATGCAGCACAGCCAAGGAGGTGGAGTCTATTGTACGAGCTGAAGGAGCAACTCCAGCCACAGTGGGAGTGATAGAAGGCAGAGTCCATGTCGGCCTGTCATCAGAGGAGCTTGACCACCTTGCCCGATGCAAGAGCTCCCTGAAGGTGTCCCGACGTGATCTTCCATTCGTCATCAGCAAAGTGAGACTGCAGTACATTCACCTCAGATAGGAACAGCATGTCTGTGTAGGACAGCATACAGGCAGTTTTGCTTAAAAGTCTATAACATCTCCCTGTGAAGTAAATCCCACTCCATAGTTCATTGTATCATTTGCTTTCAGATTGTTGCCTGATTCCATTTTTAATGCTAACAAACACAGCTAACAGCAATTTTATTTTGCAGTTCCACTTCAGTTATACTTCACATGTTGTAAAGATGATTTGTATAGCACTGCGTGACAACTGCTATGTCCTTTTGACATGTACAAGCTGACCTGAAAAGTCATAAGTAATAATAATTGAAATGATTTAAATAGTGAGTTGTAGTGAGGTAAAAACTGCAATATTTTTCTCTGAAATATAATGGAGTACAAGACACAGAAGGGGGGAATAGGAGGATAGGAATTAATGCAAATTAGGTAAAGTACAACGTAAAGTTTTTTCAGTCACTGTCTAAAACACATGAAGGCTGCCTTGGTATCATCCACTTGGATTTCATGACTTGATCATTGGCTGTGGTCTTGACTTGCAGTCATGTATGTGTCTGTTGTTTTTTCAGGGGCTCTCTGGAGGAACAACGGTGTCTGCCACTATGATAGCAGCACATCGAGCTGGCATCCCTGTGTTTGTCACAGGAGGCATTGGTGGAGTTCACAGAGACGGAGAGAACAGTAAGAGGACACACATTAATCACCATGCATCATAAGTAGTTTAATATGAACACAGAGAGAGTGTTGATTGCGTCATAGGATTCCCTTCATCAGTTTTGGCCTATGGCAGCCCAAGTAGGAGCTGGTGCAGGGGTCACCTGTGCCACACACAGACTGAGGTCTTCTTCAGAGGGAACAGAGCTGTTGTTAAATCCACCAGTTATTTCGTTTCAGTCTGGAAGTTAGTTCGCGCTGAGGCCTTCATGTGTTGTGTGTTTGTTTTTTGTAAAGAAGAAAAGAATGTAAACCTTTCCATATGTCACCACTGACTAAATGATTGCTCCTCCAGGTCTGGACGTCAGTGCAGACCTGACAGAGCTGGGCAGGACTCCCATTACTGTGGTCTCTGCTGGGATCAAATCTATTCTGGACATTGGTCGCACCCTTGAATTCCTTGTAAGAATGTGAAAATCACATAGAGTTCCTATTCCCATTTTAGTGTGTACTTTAGACAGCCATTTATGTATTATGTATCATACATTTTTGTATCTCACTGATTGAGATGTGTGACTTAAATCGTCATACTATGGGTTGTTTCATCTGCTTTGTATCTTTACTCAGGAAACCCATGGTGTCTGTGTGGCCACTTATGGAAAGTCAAAGAATTTTCCAGCTTTCTTCTCTCCACAAAGTGGGTTCACCTCCCCTTGCCAAGTCAGCAACCCCACAGAGGCTGCAAAACTCATTGGTATATCAGCATTTTGTATCCTATATCTTTATCTTTATTCATCAGCCATCATCATTTAATTATGCTAAGCTCAGATCTTAACAAATAGTATTCTGGGTACAGAACATGTTTAAAGGAATAGTTCAACATTTTGGCAAATTGGTCCATTGCCATAATCCCTATTGTCGTAGTTTTGGTACTTATTTGTCGGTGCAAGCTATTTATAGGACGGAGAGTAGAGCCACGAGCTGCACTACAGAGGCTCATTTGATTCATGGTTTCCCTCATCAAACTCATCAAATACGCAATCCAACAACTCCAAAACGCTCTTGTGGACAAGTTGTGACCTACACATTCACCACGCTATGAGATAATAATGGAACATTACCAGAGTTGTTTTCGAGGCAAATGCAGAGACTGTTTGCCAAAAAACTGCCCCCGACGGGAAGGCGCATG
Source organism: Decapterus maruadsi (assembly GCA_030347415.2). Classification (NCBI taxonomy): domain Eukaryota; kingdom Metazoa; phylum Chordata; class Actinopteri; order Carangiformes; family Carangidae; genus Decapterus; species Decapterus maruadsi. The sequence continues at coordinate 6,715,079 of CM064893.1, forward strand.
CAGTTTTGCATGAATTTACCTTGAAAACAACTCTGTCTTATAATGTTCTGTTATTATCTCATAGAGTGGTGAATGTGCAGCTCACAACTTGTCCACAAGAGCAGTTTGGAGTTGTTAGATTGTGTGTTTGATGAGGGAAACAAAGAAATCCCATGAGCCTCCGTAGCGTAGCTCTGAGCAGCTTGCGGCTCTGCTCCACCGTTCTAAAAATAGCTTGCACCGACAAATAACGGTAACAAACCTACTACTATGACTATAGGGATTATGAGCTAATTTGCCAAAATGTTGAACTATCTCTTTAAGTCAGTGTCCCCATTATACAGTTGGTTCGTCTCATTACTCTTTTATTATTACTCTGTTTTCTATGTATTTCAGAGAGTGCTCTATCCCTGGGTCTTCAAAGTGGTGTCTTGCTAGCGGTGCCCATCCCAGAGGAGCATGCAGCTGCAGGCCAGCAGATTGAACAAGCCATACAGGCTGCGGTGACAGAGGCAAGGTACAGAAAGTCTCTGTAGCGGTGTTGCTTGAACAGCGGCCGTTTCTATCTGTCATTAGGTCAGTCACATGAGAGGAAGGTTGTGGTGATGTCAAAGTGATCAACAAAGGTGGGAAAATGATCACTTTCTGTTGTTTCTGTGATTCACGCAGCACTAAAGGAATCACAGGAAGAGACGTGACACCGTTCATTCTTCAGAAGGTCAACGAGTTGACTGAAGGAAAGTCCCTTCAGGCCAGTATCCTTCAGAAAATCTGAGTGACTGAGAACTCATGCAGAGAATGTGATCATATCAAATCCTTCAAAAAAAGGACACAAAATGACTAATAGACAGATAGTCTCTTCGTCCTGCATGTTTAACTTGAGCAAAATTACATTGTCCTTAACCTGCCATGTCTCAAGACATTGCTCTCATTCATAACAATGCGAGAGTTGGAAGTCAGATAGCCTGTGCACTGTCGAAAGAAATGAATGAGACAAAGTTAAAAAACCAAACTCCTGATTCTGGAAAACATCCATCGCAGTCAGAGTCAGATATTGTAAGTTTAAACACATATGATGAACTTTCTGAATATTTGCCCAGGACAGTCCCTGTAGTGCTGTTTTTGTTTGTTTGTTTGTTTTCTACAGGTTGTCATAGGTGGAATAAATGTGGATTTCATTGCCAAACCAAAAGCAAAAACATTACAGGTTAGTTAACTTGTTGTTCATCACACGGTCCGAGATCACGTGAGACTATACAATTTCGATTAGAAATGATATCTGACAACATTTGTGCCTCTTCAGTTTGGACAGACTAACCCAGGAAGTGTCTGTCAGTCGTTTGGTGGAGTAGGACGGAACATCGCTGGTGAGTTTGTTTGTTTTTTTTTTAAATCTTATTATGTTGATACACATTCACGTCAGTAGTTTCAACTTGACAAACATTTCTTTGGTGTTGTCCTTCAAGACTCCCTGAGTCGGTTGGGCCAAAGACCTCTGTTCATCTCAGCTATTGGAGATGACTCACACAGTGATGCAGTGTTAAACTACTGTAAACACATGGTATGTGAGTATCAGCTATTAAGCACGATTAAAGTCCCTTTGTCTGAAGTATCTAAGTATCTGTTGTGTTTTTCTTATCTCTTTAAGAACACAAGTGGCGTGGCCAGGCTCAAAGAGCACAGCACGGCCACTTACTGTGTGGTTTGTGCTGAGAGTGGAGAAATGAGTCTTGGATTGGGAGACATGGACATTCACACCCAAATCACAGAGCAGTATGTAAGTGTTGCTAACCAAGTCAGACTAGTCCAGGCTCAGATTTCCATTACTTAATTCATGAACATAAGTTATGATCCTTACATCCTTTGTTTAATCATCACCTACTGGGCTTCTGCTCATGTGTGGTGGTGAAGTGGAAAAGGGTGTGGGTCAGATTTTTTTCTTGTATTTCAAAATGTAAACATACACTATACTCACTTATAATATTATTATTTCTTCGTTGTCTTTAAATATCTTTTAATAGGTATCCCAGTTTGAGAAGCAGCTTTCCTCTGCCACTCTTGTGTGTCTCGATGGAAATATCCCCGTGGGCACCATCAACTATGTGTGTCAAGTTGCCAAAAAGCACAACATCAATGGTAAACATTGAGAAAACAGTCAAAAAATGATTACAAAAGATTATGAATGGAAACTTGATTTTGACCTAATTCCATCATTGTGTGTCACAGTTTGGTATGAGCCCACAGATGCAGGAAAGGCTCGTAAGCCTTTCCTTTCAGACGCCTGGAAGTCTCTGTCCTATTCATCCCCAAACCTGGTGGAGTTGTGCACCATGAACAAAACACTGGGTATTCAAACGCCTGAAGGTAAACAAAAGTCCACTGAGAGGCTAAAAACAGTATTTAATGCTTCAGCTGTAGACTCATTTCCCCTTTTGTAACCCTCACACATTTCCACCCACAGTTTTTAAAGTTAGGTTTCTTGTGAAAAATGCAAATTGCGCGTGTGAGTAGCAGCGGATGTGGTTTTGTCTTGTGGGGTGACAGTGCTGCCGAGCTCTCTCGAGGAGGTGCTGAACGTTGCTATGGCTCTCTCGCACCCCCTTCTGGAGCATCTTCACTGTCTGGTGGTGACTCTCGGGGTTCATGGTGTGTTGCTGTGTGGAGAGCACAATGCAGGCTCAGTCAACCTGCAGCCAAGAAAACAGAGGAGGGTAAGAGCTTTCTATATTCCAACTGATAGTGGTGGAGATGATGATGATTTCCAAGAGAAGAAATGTGAATATAACTTTTGCACATGGTTTTTCAGAAAAGACAGCTTTGTGCAGTACACTACCCAGCGCTGACTGTAACTGAAGAAGACACAATAAACGTATCAGGAGCAGGAGATAGGTGCTAAAAATTTGCTTGACCCACTTTCATTTCTCTTTTTTTTCCACACCTTGTCTTTCTGCTGCTACAGTTTCAGCTTCTTCTCATTTCCCATGACCTCTATTCTCCCTCCTCATAAAATTGTGCCGGAACAATTCAAACAAAAGACACTGATTCTCCCTCTGTCTGCAGTCTTGCAGGTGCGTTGATAGCAGGGATTTTCCAGCAGCAACACACTGACACCTGTGTGCGAATGGGGCTCCTGGCTGCACGGCTGTCCCTGGCATCGCCGCACCCTATTGCCCCCACACTAAACTTAGACTTTGTGGATCCCACCAAAGTCCAGAACTGGCCCAAACCAAGCTTCAGGTGGATGGACTGAAAATGATTACAGCTGATTTCTTATTCAAGAAATGTGTTTGAAGTATGATTTATACATGGTACTGTATGTTGTGTTATGTTATGTGTGTGACTGCATCAATGTGAAGCAAGTGTGTGAATTTGTGAGCAAATAAGGTTGAGAGACACAATAGAAAAACCAATAAATACTCAACTCACTCTGAGTTATTCAATATTTTATATTGTTCAAATAGATATCCTGCAAAACCCACCCAAAAAAAACAAATGTTTTCTTTTCTTTTCTTTTTTTACTTGAGCTCATGTTTACAATCCTTGCAAATAAATGATGTAAGGTTATACTACAAGGTAGTCTGCTGGCTTAATTTCCTATAATAGAGAAAAGTACAGATTCAACTGTACTATACTGTACTGGTGGAACTATTCAGCTTTGTATCTGTATTTGAATAGATTAGATTTACATAAAATAAAAGGCTATTCTTGCAATGCTATTCATGAGTCACTCTGGCAAAAAAAAAAAACATTTCCAGATCTCTGATATTATCTAAACTGTACCCAGATCTCAGATAATAAGCATATATCATCTTATGAATAGGATAGTTATCCCATCCATTCACTTGCTCATTCAGGTCCAGAGTGTGATTATTAATTAATGATATAATTAGGAATGATTGCATTGCGTAAGAGCCCCTGAAATGTAAATAGAGAGTTGTATATATCACCCAAATTTTTATCACACATCAACAACAGAAATCAGAATATACAATAGGCTATGAATGAAGATGTTGTGATCATGCATGTTAATAATATATTAATATACAATACATGTTATATATTTACATTGTAGGAAACTGGTATCCAATTTTAAATTCTTTTTTTTTTTTAATAACATGATATTGGCAGGCTTTGAGATGGACTTAGAATTATGTCATACATGTGTAGGCCCACAATAGAAGCAAACATAGGCCCACATAAACATAAACATTAATTTTCATATTAACCAGACATAGCCCATCAATGTATGGAATTGTCACAATGTTTAATAGAGTCAAGGAAGGTTTATAAATATGCTTTTGTGACATGTGCATACAGGTTATGAGGAAAGTCCATGTTCATAGCCTGTTTCATTTGCGTGTGGGGAGTGCTGTCAGGAACTTTATTAACTTAGCGTAAACAATTCATCCTGAAATTAGTATGACCATGGAGCAGGTATCAAACTACAGTGCGTTTGCTGGTGGGCTACTCCTCAAAACCATGACAGTCTGTGAATGCTCAAATAAAGAACCTCTCATTTACGTCAGTACGGCACATTTTTAGAAACGCCTAAAACTCAATGTCCCATAAAGAGGCTGACCGTCTGCGCAGGCGCAGTGGGACAGAATACTTGCCCCATTCCCTCCTCCCAACTTTAATGCTAGCTAAGATGGTGGTTTGAGCGTAAATTGTCTCCACAATACCAAGGAAAGAAAGGGGCAAAAACATCTTTATAGCCTTTCAATAACAACAGACCAACACACCTACGGTTTCTTAAGTTACCGTTAATAGAAATTTTGACATTTCAGACACATTGGCTCGCAGTCTCCGCCCAACCTGGTGCGACTCCCTCGGAGTGGAATCTAAGCTAAATACGGACAGGGTGAGTGACGCTAGCGTTAGCCGGGCTGCTAGCCGGACTAGCCAGCCCCAGTTCTCCATCAGTAATTAAAGGACATCTGTGTCTGTTGCGACTTCACGGACCGACACAACAGAATCCTAGAGTTCACCGCATCATTATCCGGGCTGTGTTAATGTCGTGAGTGCGGTGTCAGTTGTTTATGTTGCCAACAACCTGCCTTCAGTGCAGCGTTAGCCTGTGTAGGCCGCACCGTACGTTTTCATGATAATGTAGCAGGCTAGCGGTTAGCACGAATCAAGCTGTCAGTTAATATGTAGGAGAAGGCGTAACGTTGTGTCATGCGTTTTTAAAAACGTTCAACACCAATATCTAGTCGGTATTGGTCTCAGTTTGTTTTGTTCTTGTGATTAAACGACCAGTTCCCCCTGGATACACGCTTTTAGTCAGACCGGCTTCTTTTACCCAATTGCGGCTAATGTTAGCTTAGCCCAGCGTTAGTCAAATAACATCTGTCATAATGTACGATCCACCAGACAGAGCAGCTAAAGTTACCAGCCTGGCTAACTAGGTACTCTGGCTTCACACACGACACAGCTAGTCAGCGGGGATCTGTGAGTTAGGCTGTGACGTTGTTTTACCTGTGAATTTATGAGCAAAATACTGCTGGTAATCTTGGCATTTCCCTGTTACCGTCCAGTTCTGTTCTACACTGGCCATTTTTTAAAATATATCAGCACTGGGTTATGATGGCAGCGGTATTGTCACGCAGAAACCGGGCTGGTGTTTGACTGATTGTCTGCTCATTACTAAACGCAGTTTTTCTAAATTTCCCTCTAAACATCCATCATGACGTGTCGACTAAGGTACTGTCATCCTCTGAGAGATACCACAACATCCGCATCAGAGCTGTCTATAGCTTGTGCTTTTAGGATGTAGATTAATTTCTCAGTTCTCTAGATAAAATTAGGCCAATATATTCCAGCTGCACTGCAATAAATCGGGCCTCTTTGATGTCTATAATGATATGTGTTTGTTTTAACCGTCAGCTGTCATATAGAAGTTATTATTGTGTTTCATGTATTAGCCACCAAACAAATTGTTCTTGAATCTGAAATAATAACTCATTTACTAAAAACAAACCATCAGCAACTGTTCACATACAAATAATATCAGTCATTTTACAACTGAAAATGAAAGATGCCACATCTTCTCAGGCTTCAGCTTCTCCAATATGAGGATTTGCCTCCTGTCTTTCGTTGCAAACTCTACATTTTTTTTGCTGTTTTTACTGTTAGCTGATCAAAACAACAACTGATCATCAACTCAAGCTTCACTGTTGTTATTCTGTAGGATAAATGATTATACTCAGTAAACTGTGAAAGTTGTATCCCTACCAGCAGGTACATTTTCAGATGATCAACGGATCATTGCAGCTTCAATATACCTAGAGCTTTTTGGGATACTTAATCTACCCTTGATGGTATAAATAGAGTAGACAGAATATAAGAAATGTCGTGCAACTCAACACCATCACAAACTACAGCCTCCTAAAATTGAATCAACACCTCCGTAAAAAAAAGTGTAATCAAAAACCCTATCAGCCATTTGGAGTAAAAGTACTGCATTAGATGACAGCGGCGTTAAGGTGGTATACCTATTTATCTAACCTTTATAACTGAGTGTAGTGTTTGCTCTGCTGCTGACTAGGTTAAACTGCATGAATGATATTTATATTTCAGTTTGTGCTGAGTCTGATTTTATCAACGATGCAGTCATAAACTCTGCTGCAGATGCTGCACCATCCTGCTATGTTTTGGGACAACAAGTTTAATAAGTCGAAAGATTTGTTTTTTGTTGTCATTGTTTTCACACTCAGGCTCTTCTCTTTTGTTTCCTTAGCCCTGTGCTCTGTGACCAGCTTCAACACTCACCCTCGCCACGCCATAGGATGTCCCACAGCCCTGAAATGAAGGACGACCCCATGGAGTGCCCTCTGTGCATGGAGCCGCTGGAGATTGATGACGTCAACTTCTTCCCCTGCACCTGTGGCTACCAGATCTGCCGCTTTTGTTGGCATCGCATCCGCACAGACGAGAACGGCCTCTGCCCCGCCTGTAGAAAGGTGAGGGAGTGATGAGATGAACGTCGCAGCAGACAAATAAAATCACAAGTCGAGGTTGATTTGTGTGTGTGATGTGTTCAGTAAAACAGATGTGATGATGTTGAGTCTACTGCTAATACAAGGTGGAAACGACCAATTCAGCTGTCTTTTCAAGCAGGCCGGTTGGTTTTAGCATAAGTTCATCATCAATTCAAATGCAGAGCCTCAGTAGTTTGTCTGTTAACTACCTCACTAACAACCAACTGCCTTGGTTACTATATACATACTTCACAAGGACATATCATTTAGGCTAGTCAGGCTTTTTTTTTTTAATTTCCAAAAGATGGACCAAAAATTCTATATTTTTTCTCTGCGTAGCCGTACCCAGAGGACCCAGCTGTGTACAAGCCTCTGTCACAGGAGGAGATCCAAAGGATAAAGAATGAAAAGAAGCAGAAACAGAACGAGAAGAAGCAGAAGGTGACAGAAAACCGCAAGCATCTGGCCAGTGTCAGAGTGGTCCAGAGAAATCTGGTGTTTGTGGTGGGGCTCTCGCAGCGACTTGCCGACCCAGAGGTATGTACTGACTCAGTTAGTGACAACTGAAAGCATTTTGATGGCAAGTGATGTATATATAACTGTCTCTTATTGCAACCTACCCCTCAAACCGTAAGTGTAAAAAAAGAGCACTCTGATACTGGTGTAACTGTTCTTTTTCGCATTGTGTCCACAGGTCCTAAAACGACCAGAGTATTTTGGGAGGTTTGGGAAAATCCATAAAGTGGTCATCAACAATAGCACATCTTATGCAGGTTCACAGGTGAGAGGTTCAATCCAACTGACAGGCTGTATTTGTAATTTATTGGTTTATAAACATTAACAGAGGTTAATCGATATTCATTTTTAAATAGAGGAACAATTGCTCTCTGTCAGTGTGAAACAGATGTTACAGATGTTTTTTGTCTTGTCCCTGTCTTCTTAGCAGAGACAGTGCACAGCTCTAAGCTGTACTATAGTTAGCATTAGCAACAAAGACATTTTCATCAGTTTTTTAAATACATGTGAAATGTATCTTTTACATTTATATCTCATACATACAAATAATGAAGTGACAGTGCATCTGTTTTACATGTGTCTTCTGTTTTTTCAGGGGCCGAGTGCCAGCGCTTACGTTACTTACATCCGCTCTGAAGATGCTCTAAGAGCAATACAGTGTGTGAACAATGTGGTTGTTGATGGCAGAACACTCAAGGTGAGAAGTTCACCACAGTGTGTGCCAGTTTAAGTTGGGTTGGGTTTTTTTCATTTTGTAGCCAGGCTTTGGCTTTTTTGTTTTTCATTTTCACAAATGCCATGTGACCAGTTTTCTGTAAATTCTGCTTCTAAGTCAGTCTATTTGTAAGATGCAACATATACATGTTACTTATTTTCAACAATTTACACTGAAAAATGGGCGGGGATTATGCTTAGTCATTGGAAGAAAAGTATGTGACTTTTTGCACATTTTCTTTTATGTAATGTTACTCAGCATATAAATGTTTTTGTTACAGGCTTCTTTAGGCACAACAAAGTACTGCAGTTACTTCCTTAAAAGTATGCAGTGTCCCAAACCTGATTGTATGTATCTACATGAACTGGGGGATGAAGCAGCTAGCTTTACTAAAGAGGAGATGCAGGTAAAGTCTGAGAATGAAACTTCTGTCCTGTGTGAGCTGTGAATGTTTGAAATGGCAGATGTCTCATCTTGTCATCTGTTTTTAGGCGGGAAAACATCAAGAGTATGAGCAGAAACTCCTCCAAGACCTCTATAAAATTAACCCTAGCTTTCTACAACCTCCGGCATGTGGCACAGAGAAGTCAAAGAGTAAATCCAACTCCACACAGAGGTTGTAATTGAGTTCTTCTATGTTTTTCCTCTCAATTACATCCACAGTACGTCTTGATTGTTGTGCTTAACTCGATTCTCCTCCTCCTTTGTAACAGAACGAATAGCAATGGTAAAGATGGGTGGCCGACGCTGTCAGGGCATAACAAACTGGCCAATGGGCTTTCAGAGGACCGCAAGTCCCCTCCGCTGCTAGACTATCTAGACCAAGAAGTTCTCACTTCAGATGGGCTAGATACAGAGCTGGGTCCTGGTCAGCACACTGCTCTGTCCCCTTTCTCCTCTAACTGTGACAGCAACAGGTAATAACAACCATTCTGGGAAAGTAAGAATAACATTTTTGGGCAAATTTGTATCTAATCAGTCTTTGTGTTTGCAGTCCCAGTGACAAACCTCCAGAATCAATTGGTATAGTGAACGGAGAGACTTCACAACAGGTAAATTGACCTCACCTACTGTTATTCCAGTTACATGTAAAGATCGTGAATCAGACCTGAGAGGGACCACCTAACTTTTGTTCCCCTCTCTCTCTAGATACCCACCAGTGACTCCCCCTCCCCTCCCCCGGGCTTAACCAAGCCCAGCCTGGTGGTGCCCATCAGTGTGTCAGACCTCACAGCCCGTTCACCTTTCGAGGGCGCGGCAGCTGAGTCCCAGTCGCTCTTTTCAGACAACAGTAACTTCAGACATCCTAACCCTCTCCCCGCCGGCCTGCCCCCCTTCCCCAGCTCTCCCCGCGGCAGCTCAGACTGGCCCATGACCCCTGAACCACAGAGCCTCTTCACGTCAGGTAAAACAGAGATTTAACTGAAATAATTGTTAAACACAGTGGTCACACATTTCTAACTATGATGCCACAAGGTCACAGCATCAAGTTGTTTTCATAATGCTGCGCCTATTATCATTGTGCACCATAATATTGACTGTAATTGTGGTGTTGAATTCATTTTTAGCATTTCCTGTTTCCCTCCTATGTTGTAAATTGCCCTTGATGATAAAACCAGCAAAATGCTTCAAAGGGCAGCCCCACAGATTAGTCAAATGTCCTAGTCAACATGTATGTAGCTGTAACTCATTAGTCATTACTGAATGACGCAGCTCTGCTGTAACGCTCACAAAGATGTTTTCACTAAGATTTTAAAAGGTCTTCTGTATGACGACATCCATCCTCAAAAGAAAGGGATCCGAGAGACTGTTTGAGGAATAGAGCCTGTTGCCAGCCACCACTACTTTGGTATACAAGGCTAAATATAATGTACCCAAAATAATGAGGTTATTGGTATTGATCCTTTTAATTATAGTCACAACCCTGCTCTTTGAAAGGTAACCCTTTCTGTTTTCTTTCTAAATTTTGTAACAAGACAAAAGAATGAGTGTAAACAGAGGCAAACAGAGTAGGGATGTAATTTTTAAAAAGAAGTATTTAATTTTCACAATAAAAGCGACTGTAAGGCCTTTGATACATTTGTGTGCAAAACACTTTTCTGTGTCAACAGCTGCAGTGAGAGGGGCCGACATGCTGCACACAGGTAGAGCTGAGAGACTTAGAGCTGATAACATGTGTGGTTTGTCATGTTTGAGTGAAGATTGGGTGTAATACAGACAAACACGTTTTAAAGAGGAACTAAGCAGGATTTTTCCCGTGGCCATGCTACATTTTTACCTTCAATAAAAAGCTCCGGTGTAATTGTGACAGTTAACTACATGACTTGTGACTTGTTAGTGAGAACAGAGGCTCTCTGCCTTCCACCTGCGTCTCAGGGCTGAAAACCAACCTTGCAACAGGGTAGTACCTGGCCGCCGCCCCGGTGTCCCAGCTCTCAGTTAGAGCAACACAAACACGCTCCGTAACCCGTAATATTATGTTAAGACTACACAAATATGCACGTCATAACATTGTATGTTATATAACGTTATCTATCGCTCCATGGATTGATTTTTTTGCCTTTGTTGTAAACAAATGCACATGGCTGAGAGGAGGGTTAGCAAAACAGAGGAAAAGCGACCAAACTTGCATAGTTTCCCTCTAAGAAGTAGATACAAGGGCGAGGAGATGTAGCTCTGCAGCAGCAGACCAAGTTAAATCTAAGTCTGAGGAGTCTGATGGCTGTTTTTGTCAACAAAGAATTTCTCCAGAAGCTCCTCTAACTGTGTCCGTGCTCTCTCCTCACAGACACAATACCAGTGTCTTCCTCCACAGACTGGCAGGCGGCGTTTGGCTTCGGCTCGTCCAGTAAACAGCAGGACGACGACTTGGGCTTCGATCCTTTCGACGTCACCCGCAAGGCTTTGGCCGACCTGATAGAGAAGGAGCTGTCGGTCCAGGATCAGAGTCCCCTGTCCCCAGGGCCCCTCTCCCAGGGGAGCAATCACGGCCCCGGCCTGCCGCCCCTCAACCCGGGCGCCGCCTCGCACCACTTCCCCAGCGGCCTGCCACGCCTCCCCCAGCTCCACCACAGAGCCATCTACAGCTCCTTCAGTTTCCCCGGCAGTCAGAACAGCCAGGCCAGTCAGCAGCAGCCTGCCGCCAGACACCCGTGGATGGGCGTCCCCACACGAAATAACCTCACACACTTGAACCACTCAGCCAGTGCTGCCTCACACAGTAACTTCCTGGACCTGAATCTGCCCCCTCAGCACAACACAGGGCTGGGAGGGATCCCCATCTCAGGTACCAGCCTGTGGCTCCTCTCCGTGTCCTGTGGATGTAGTTCATGTTAAAACAGAGATCAGACGTGTTACGTAACATTATTGAATGGCACACCGCCCTGCTGCGTTGTGATCCGTGTCTTGATTAACTTTTATTGACCTTAGAGAGGAAAACAAAGCATGGGTAGTTGCAGTTCTGCAGTCAGCCACTAGTCTGTGATCAAGACACCTGAGAAGCTGACGCATCTGTTTGTCTCTCCTCTCCTGCAGAAAACAGTGGCTCTATAGACGGCTTAAATGTGAAAGAGTGGCAGGACGGCCTGAGGGCTCTTCTGCCCAACATCAATATCAACTTCGGGGGCCTCCCAAACTCCTCTTCCTCCTCGTCCTCCTCATCCTCCAACAGTGTTAATCACATTGGTGGGCCAGCGGGGCCAGCAGGCATTGCACACAGCCTGAGCTGGGACGGCACAGCCAGTTGGATGGACCCTGCTATCATCACAGGTAAGAACTCAATATATAGATAAATCAATATCAGTGGATATGAAATTAATAACACTTTTAATATTCAAATAATTCTTTCATTTTATTTCTCTCATTAAATTCTCACATTTACTGGATGTTAAAAAACATATAAAAAGGAAAATTCTCAACATTTCTGAAGCCTCTTCTGGTTGCTTTTGTTTTCCAACCATTTGGTCAAAAAAAAAAAATAGTTGTTTATGAAAAATGACTTTGAAATGACTTTTTCACATAAAATAGTTCTTAATGATTCATTTTGTCATTTGAGTTTTGGACCAGTGAAATTTTAGCTTTGTCCCCTGGGAAATTGTAATGGTGTTTTCATAGTTTTGTATACACTTTTGTTATCTTTATTGGACAAAGAAGAAATTGAAAATATAATCAACAGGTTCATGCCTCTGCATACCACTTAGAGGTCTACACATGGAGGTGGACACATTCTACACATGCACACTAGAAAACACGTTGGGATCCTCCTGACAGCCAGAATAAATCTTATCTTGTTATAAGCTGTTTGTTGTAGTTTGCTGATCAACATGAGAACGTCTAAAAAGACGTGACATCTTTTTAAAAAAAGGGGCAAATGGAGAATGGGAAATGAACTGTGCACACATACTGTGTAATGCACAGTTGACTCATATTATGGGCTGCACAAAGACAAACCTTGTGTGGATTTGGATAAATGAAAAAGTGTTCATCATGTAGACATGGAAACCATCAATTAGCTTTTAGATGCAGCATCATACGAGTGTTGTAAGAGATGTAGACCATATATAGAGATCATATACAGTACATATAGATGAATCCATCAATTATTTACTGAATGAATATCAGATAGTATCAGATATGGCTGAAAATGAAATATTTGAATTTCAGTTTTTGTCTGACCAGCAGTCAAAAACCCAACAATATTGGAAATATGACAAAAAACAGAAAAACCTCATATTTACAAAGCTGCTGTTTAAATAAGTACTCAAACAAACAATCAGTTATCAAATGTTTACTGATTAATTTTCTGATAATCAACTAATCAATGAAACATCCCAGATCTGAAGTCAGCTGTTTGAATCTCTCACTCAGCAGTAGTTGATATTAACATCATAATAAATCAACTCTCAGTGTCATCATTAATCTATAATGTGATATATGTCTTCCAACCCCCCAACCCCCACCCCGCCCCCTCTCAGGCATCCCAGCTTCAGCTGGCAGCAGTTTAGACTGTCTCCAGGACGACAACCCACCACACTGGCTCAAGTCCCTGCAGGCGCTCACAGAGATGGACGGCCCGGCCAGTTCAGCAGTGCCCACCCCCCAACCCCTCCACAGCGGCCTCCTCGACGCCCACCTCCCCCTCCACCACAGAGCCGCCGGCTGGGCTCCCTACCTGCCCCCTCCCACAGCCAACCCCGCCAGCCAGTTCCACTCCCCTCCCCCAGGCTTCCAGACCGCCTTCAGACCCCCGGGACAGCCCGCCACAGAGCTGCTACAGAGTGCCGCCGTGGACCGCCACTGAACACAGACTACAGCAGACACCCATCCATTCCCCCACTACCACTTTATACCCACTCATCCTGTACCTGCCCCTCCCCTCCCCTCCCCAATGCAATACACATCAATCTGCAGAGTATGAAAAATTATTAACAAAGTAACAATCATGCTTTCTTCTTTTTCTCTTCCTCCTTCCTTTTTGTCTACTCCGAAGGCCTATTTGTTTTTGTTTTTGTTTGTGGCACACGAGTTATCAGTACCCTTTGTCTGCTACCATCACCACTCCTTAGACCTAGTTCTGGGCGTAACTTGGAGATTCATTGTGTAGCTTGCTGTTTAAGGAGAGCACAAGAAACAGTATAGCGTCGAAGCGCCCAGCGGTGGCACGAGAGTTCACAGACTGGTGATGAAACAAATTAGCTGAAGTGAGGTCTTTTTTAAAAGTAACTAATGAGTAAGCATGAACAACATTTGTGTTTTTTGAAAGTTGAAGTCGCGATTAGTTTTTGAGGAATGAAGCAAGCTGTGAATCTGCTCTTTGAAGCTTTGCCCCAAAGACCCTCATTCGCCCCACTTAAAACAGGAGACTGTGAAACGGTTAACTCTTACAGCTGAGTTGTGAATAAGACGAGGTGAGAGAGAGAGAAAGAAAAGGGGTTGGCACTTAGCTTTTTTGAGAGTGGTTTTAAAAAAATGCATAAAAAAAGGTTTAAAAAAAGCAGCTGAGATTTGGTGAGTAGAGAGTGAATGCAGATGACAACAGGGGAGTTGAGGGCACAGGCTATGCATGGGCTCCCTGTTAGGTAGGGACACAAATGGTCTGCTTGAGAGGCCACTTGGCCCACATTCCCTTTAGTGGAGGGCTCCCACTGGCCCCGTCCTGCTGGAGGGAGGATTTTGCTGAACCTCTGTATCAGAGGATAGAGCACTGCCTAACGGCGGGGAGCCAGGGCTTTGGGAGATCGTGGCACACATCCTGAGCACTAGGGTTAGACTCTTACTCAAAGTGCCACCGTGTGGTACCTACAGTAGCTAGCCCTAACACGGACAGCCACCAGGTAGACATGACAATGACTTAGATGGGTGAGGAAATGTCAACAAATACTAATGAGGGTAGCAAAAAGGGTAAAACAGGTCCCTTTGTTTGACCCAACGAGGGCTTAAACGAGGCCTTAAACTGGACAGATGAGAGAAAGGAGCTGGAGCGATTGGAAGGGGGTGGAGTCTAGCGTCAACGATTGCTGAAAAATATGCAATATTGTATTTGACTTCGGCAACTTGTATGCGAGCGTGCGTCACAGAGGAAGGTGCTGCAAGACGATACCAAGTACTGTAGTAGTGATTTCAGGAGCTCTCAGCCTTTAGGATTTGAGATCGACCTCTTCGACCACCGCCTTTTTTCTTTTTGAAGTCTTAATTCTGATCCGTGTTTGCTCTGTCTCTCTCTTTCTCTTCTCTTCTCTCTCTCTCTCTCTCTTATCAACCCCCACCCCAACCCACCCCCTGCCCCCCCCACCTCCCCACCCCCTCCTGCTGTTCTCTATTTAACAGTATTCACAAAAATGAACAAACTCATCCAGGAGAAACCAACACACAGAGTCATACAGTGGGTTTTAACATGATGTTGCGAGGAAAAAAAAACACATTGAGGCGCTTAAAAGGAAGTGAACTGTCCTCTGCAGGTCTGGAAAAATGAACCTTAAATAAAACTGAAGTCAGAGCTGGTGTTTGTCGGCTGTTGTGTTCCCACCATCCCGACTCAAGCATGTGCACTCATGAATATTTAAACTTCAAAGTACTCACCACGGTACTGTATCAGTCCCATCTCATAAGAGAGGTCACTGTGTCTTACTGCTTGGTTCTTATTCCAGTAGCTTCCACTAGGGGGCAGATCACTATCTGTCAGTGATGAAGCTCTGCAGTCAAACTTGAGTCGAGTAAAAAACGCACAAGGTTACGCACAATGACACGAGGTAGACGCCACAGCTTTTCAGATACAAATACATGACTTTCCTTCTTGTTACTATTTAAATGCATTTTAACATACGAGGCTCATGCAGTCAGCAGATTGAAAGTTTCTGCAGATCAGAGGGAGATGATCTCATAGTTTTCAGTGTCAGCAGCACGTGTGCAGATCACAGTCCTTCAGTTTGCAGCTCTGCTCTCTCACCGGCCAATGCAGCAGTGAGATACCTGCAGCAGAGACTTTTTGTCCTGTAGGACTTATGACAGACACAAGGAGGAGCACAGGCAACGCTGCTTCACTGTTTCTGCAGTTAGGAATCAGCTGCCTCTCACTATACTTATCTCAGTAGATCCTTGATTCCAGACTTTCTTCAATAACATTAACATAATCAGTCCAGAGGTTTTGCCCCACTGTTACAGCCTCCACCAGCTGTGAGATTGGGGAAATAGAAAATGTTTTTGCTCTTCTTTCACATGGGTTTCAAATATTTCACAGTTTCAATGAACGAATGAAAGCAGAGCGGACAACTAAGTAAGAATTACAGAAATTGTGGTGGGAAAGCAATGTAAACAAAATCAAATTGCATGTTGAAGTAATTAAAAATACAAAACCACCCAGGTTTGGTCAGAGAACACTGATGTGAGTAAAAATCAATGTGTTGTAGCTTGAAGCTTCACAACATGAACACATGGACTCTGTTAGCTGTAGGCAGTAGGCTACAGGTTTTTTATGGCACTAGGTCAACTAAGGCAGCATTTTAGCAAAGTGGCACCATTAATAAGTAAAAACCCAATTAGCGACTATAGGTATGTGTGGGTGTGCATAAAAATATCACTGAACAGATGTAATGTTGAGAGGAAATTCAAAACCTGATTCTGTTCTAAGGAGCCTCTTTTTTTTCCTGCAGATTTCTTTCAAATCTGCCTTGTAATCATAAATCATCATAAGATATTCATAATTGAAATCCAGATCATCCACATGATGTTTCTCAGCTCACGCTCCACTTAATGATTATCTGATTATCAAAAAAATACTGATTTTTTTTATTTATTTCCCTGTTGATTGACTCATGGATTGTAATTCGTAAACTGGATGTGTAGTTGAAAGAGACACCATCGGGCTCTTTCGCGGGGGCTGTTGACACCCCCGCCCCTCCCTTCCCTGTTCTCTGGCTCAAGGTGCTGAGGAGGCACCAGCAGAGGAAGGTGAGTGTGTGTGAATAATGCAGGCAGGCAGCAGATTCAGGGGCTGTGACAATGAGTCAGCAGCAGCACAGAGGAGGAGGAGGAGGAGGGGGGGGCTCTGCTGAGAGTGTTCCCGGACCAACACACACATGCAGACACTGCACTGAAACATAATGGAGGTATCTTTGTGATGATGCATGCCTGACACATTCAAGAATAGCATCTGTTTATTTTCTACTGCTGTAGAAAATAACCCTTGGTGTTTTGGCTTCTTTCTGCTCGGCTGCAGAAACACGCTGATGACTGAAAGTGGCCTAAAAGCAAAAAGCTGGCCTTAATCACTAAGTACTTTGTGAAAGACAGTGTTGTCAATGATTAGTTTATTGATTAACCTGCTTTGCTGACACTGCATATTAGCATTCATTATCATCAAGGGCAATCAGGAGGAGCGGGAAGAGACCATGAATGATGAAGCAGATAGAGAGTGAGGAATCAACTTTTAGTGGTAAAGCCCCGCGTGTGCAAGAGTAGCTGCAGTAAATTCGTATTTAATTCAGAAGGGTCAGTAAATGTCTACCAGCAGCAATTAACTACAGCCAGGTGTTACATCAGGACAAGTAGGAGGGGGGGAAAAAAAGTCCTGAATCCTCACTCGTGTCCTCTGCAGGGGTTCGGTCTGTTAAACTGCTGAAATCTGGCTTTCCTTGAGGACTGCAGCTACAGCAGGAGGGCATGTGGAGAGGGCACGGTGTAGCTGCAGTGGCTGCCGCTCCACCAGGCTCTGTGCACTCACTGGCCTGGATGGATTGTGAGACAACATCCCCAGACGCCCCCGGACTGCAGGTGAACTGTTTGTCATCGTTTTGTGTCTCTTTCAGGGACATTTTGCAGGTGACGGAGGCGTCTCAGATGCCAGTGAAGCCTCCTGCAGCAGCAGATCCACACTGACTGGAATACTGCAGCATATGCTGATTAAAGTGAGGACTGAGAAGCATGGAACAACAGGGATTGTCCCAACTGTTAGTCTTACTAATGTTTTCTCTGGACCTCTCTCCCCTTTACTTCAATAAACTGCAGCACAGCACCTGCACCAGGAGATTTGATGAGTTAGATGGGAGCTGGCATTGTGTGTGTGTGTGTGTCTCTCCCACAGTTTGTTTTGTATTTGTTGGAGACAGAAGGACAGCTCAAGGGCTTTCTTTATTAGATAAATGAGCAGTTTATGTTTATTAGTTTTTAGATGAGATGTGAGCTTTTTCAAATATGCAGAGAATGAGCAGAACTGTTAAACTCACAAGGGAACGTTGTCAAGGATAAGAAAAATGAAACAAATCTCCCACACTGTCGCAACATAACCCTGGGGTAGCTCACCTGATGTACTGTAGTGTGTGTGTCTTCAGTGTGGCGGGGCCCTGACCTCATGGGCCCCTGAGGCTGTGCTCAGTGGTCCTGTCTGACAAAACCCTGTTAAATTATGTGAATTTAAACAACAGATGGAAAAAGGGAGGTGTTCTTAAACATCAGACTTGTAGTGGTGATGTCAGTGTGCTGTATATGCATACAATGTGGGACCACTTTCCCTTTCACTTGAATGAGAGAGTTGTCTGAGACTTTTCCAGGCCCTGGTCTGGCTGCTTGCATGGGAAACCTGCAGGGACTGCTCTCAGCAGAAAGCACTCTCTCCATTTGTCAGCCTTTGACAAGCTCTCTCACCAGTGCAGCTGCCTGCACTGCAAAAAATTACAGCTTTGACACGTTATTTAGTTGCACGGATCCATCAAAACCAGAGGTGAAATTATTTGACTGTTCATCATTTAGTTAGATGGAAAAAGAAATAAGTAATTGTCATTTTTGATGCCAAAACTGAGTTTGGCAACTTCTTTTCCTTCATTTTTCATTGTTGTTAACTGAACATCTTTAGGTTATGCATCATATATTCAGATTGAATGATAATATAATCGTAATCCGTAAAATAAACATTAATTGTTCTGTTCAGTTCAGTCCTGATTAAAACTTTAAAACTCATGTTGAACAAATACAATGTGATAGAGACAGATGGTAGTTTTATGGAACGATAAAAAAAAGACTGAAAGAAAAGAGATGATAGTCTAAGCTGACTGACACCGTCACAATTAGATGAGACTCATCTAAAGCTTCAACCACGGTGAGGTGGATATTTTTTACAGTGTGCACAACTCTCAGCTGACCCGCACAAGCCTTTACTGTAAATTCCACCAGCAGTCCAGTTAATGTGTCCTGGCCAGAAAAACTGACATGCTCCTCCATCATCATACAATAGGTAATGGCTCTGCTATATGGGGTCTTTATGTCGTGCAACATGGACCGCGGTTTATGTCCAACAACGTCTCCATGTATGTATGTTTTATTTCCTCTTTGGGCTTTCCTAAGACGTGACAGCTGTTCACAAGTCATCAGTATTTACCCTGCTCATCTTAACCTCAGTATGGTAAACAGTATCCGTATGAATGAGCCCCTATACAGCCTTTCTCCAAAGGAGTACTCAGAAAATGATGGTAAAGGAGAGAGACTCAGATCAAAGTTTCTTTATTGTCATTGTATAGGCTACATAACACAGAGGAGAATACACACAATGAAAATAACGGAGGAAGGGCTCAAGTAAATAACCCAAGTTAACCGACATAGTCAACTTAAACATTAAAAGCATTTACTATGAGATTACTTTTTTCGACTCACTGACTCCGGCCTCCAACCTGCCCTGAAGTTGCACTGCTCAGAAGATACATGATCACCTCTTGAGTTATAAAGACAATGATTTCTGAAAAAATAAGTCGGAAACTACCTACATTTGAAACTCAGTTCCTCGGCACAACACAAGATGGTGGATGGAGGTCTTACAGTTGTGGTTTTACTGTGGGAGGCTGTTAATTAGTGTAAATGACCTCTTTACAGTCGTTGTGCTAAAATAATCCAGCTGGCTGCTTGCTCCAGCTTCATATCTGTCTTACAGACATCAATCTTCTCATCACACTCTCAGCCAGAAAGCAAATAAACATGTTTTCCTGAATGTCAAACTACTCCTTTAATAGACCTTTGCTTTTCCCACCAGTGACCCAGGAGGTGTCAAATGCTTAACACCCTTTCCGGCGTCACCGTGACCTTTGGCGGTGGGTCAGACTCCAGTCAGCATGGACAAACAATGATCAGGTTGTGTGGATCTCAGCACAGAGCTCATGCTGTGTAGTGATATCCTTTTTGTGGTTTTGTGTTTGCCTGCCTCCTTGAGCGCCGCGTGGTGATGTAATTGAAGGGGAAGGTCACAGCGCCGGGTTCGTTGACGTTTGTTAAAGTTTTGAATTTTCTCCACGAACGAGCACGCTGACACTGCACACTGAGCAGGAGGAGCATGTAAACTGAGATCCACATCGCCTGAAACCACAAGGACATTTCCAGACTGGGGGCACTGACATTAGCTGTGTCCGCCTCCCACAACAGAAATCTATATATTACAGGCCCTCTCAATCCTTTTCCTCATCTTTCTAATTATTAACCTCAAATCTCTGAACAATAACAGATCAGGATTTCTCATTCATTTAATCAAATTGCATTGTATTGATAACAATAAATCACTTATGTCTCGTTGATCAATTGAACATTGACCAGCTTATAAATATTCTGTCATTGTTTAACCATTGCATTATATATATATATATATATTGTTTTTACCTTTTGACAGGTTTGACCAAAATGATGACAAAACGCTTTTTCATTTTGGTGACAATGGCCAAACAAAAGTCTGTCAAAAGACAAAAACTAGGTTTTGAAACATAAATGAAATGTTTTGTGTGAAGTACTACATTTTGCAAGTATGCAAAAATGTTGTAACAGTTGCACTTATAGGTCAGAGAATGTTAAGACTGTTCAGACTAAAAATGAACCAAAGCGACTGAGGAAAAACTCTCACAAGTAATTAAGTGAATGATCCTCACAAACCCAGAGCCTGACAGGACGGAGCGTGAGTCAGTGACAGAGAGACAAGATAATCTGACATAGGGTTTACTGACAAATGAGTATTAGATTTAAGATTTATAGTGTTAATGTGCTCAAGTCTGTCCCTCATTGAGAAGAGCCAGTCATCTTGTGATCGGGCCAGCGTGGTAATACGATGAACATGGTAAACATTATATCCTCTGAACAGCAGGATGTTAGCACGCTGATGTTAGCGCTCAACACAAAACGGCGCTGTGTCTCAGAGCTGCTGTCGTATCTGTGGCTCTGTGTCTTTCCATAGCTGGTGGGTGGGTGGACCGATCACTTTATAGATTGATCATTTTATGGATACGTGGAGGCATCGTCGACAAACAGACGGTATTGATCTTTGTTCACAGTCGATGTACTCAGTCATGCATTATTCCTTGAACATTGTGTGATGGTAGATATTACACTACAGGATGAGCGAGTGTGTCTGCATCAATGGAAATTGAATAAACTGGCACATAAAAAGATCAGTGGTTAATTCATGATGAACTCCTCCCATCTAATCCTGCCACCGCCACCTTCGCTGGATTGCATTGTCTTTTCTGTATCACCTCGGTGATGCGGGCCTGTCAGTGGCCCGAGGTAAAGAGGTACATTTAACTGGCCTGGGTTTTCGCTGAGACCATTTGTGGACTTCCACAAGGACGAGGAAATTATGGACATGCCCTTAATTATTAAACAAGTGTGTCAGCAGCCCGGCCTGATGGAGGTAATGCAAAGAGGAAGTGGGCCAGAGAGAGGGCCTCGGGGATCAGGGGGGGATAAGAGATGAACCGGTGGGCTTGGACCTTGGGGGTGGGGTGATGTTAGGCCCAAGGGCTTTGGTTCAAGCTTGGGAGATCCAATAATGCTGTCAAAGCTATTTTGCTCATTGTTAACATTGTGGACCTACATGAGGCTGTTAGAGGTGGACTGCTGTGCACAGGCATCTCAGTGATGTGGTTTTACACCGTGATAAAGCAGAGGACAAGCGCGATTTGATACAGAACCATCACACGATACTGTGCATGCACAGCTGATTGGGCCACAATGAAAAGCCCCTTGAGAAACTTTTTGGATGACGTCAACAGAAAGGCATTTTTTTGTACAAGGGATATGGAATGAGTGTATGTCTTCAAAGAAATCGATCAAGGGAGCCAGAGGCCTGACTCAGGCAAAACGGCACATCCACTGTGTGTGTGTGTGTGTGTGTGCGTGCGTCTGTAATAAACAGAATGGAAGACAGCACATTACAGCACACAGTATTTACACCCAAACATGCCTGTGAGCTCTCACTCTGTGATAAGAACACATTTGCCTAAGACTCGATTTCATTCAAGTGGACGTTTGTAAGAGGCTGTGGAGCGTAGACGATGGTGATGGAGGAGGAGGAGGAGGATGAAGGTGTTAAGCTTGTTGGAGTCCTGCTGCACCACTGACCGACAGCACCTCAATTAGTCCAACATGCTGATCAGGGATTACCAGGACAGTGGCTTAAACCACAGTTTCAATTACATGTTTCTCATTTGCATGTTGAGACTGACATCAGAGTGCGAGAGCTGATCTGAGAGCTGATCCACCAAACAGTATAAAAAGATAAGCGAGTAACAAATCCCATAAAAGAAACACTAAGATGAACAATCAGTTAATTCAACTAATAAGTGCTGACGGTGCATGTTCCAGAGTGTTTTTGAAAGAGAGTGCGTTCATTAGGCTATGATTATACATTTATGAAATTAAAAGGAGTGGTTCTTTTTACTCCCTATTTAAAATAAACAAACCCATAACATTAGGATAGAGGTGTAGTTTATGGATGCTGTTGCTGCAATGTTCTGTGAGTTACAGTATTGCTTTGTAAGATTTGTGGGAATTAATCACGACTGGGTGTCAGTTACATTCAGGCATCCGCCAGTCAATCTAATGTGTATGTCACCACCATGCTGCCCTTCATTTTCATATATGACAAGTACAGTTATTGAGTTCTCACATTTGAGAGGCTGCAGTCACCAGTCATTAGCCATTCCTTAGGCTAAAGGAGTTTGTTGGAAGTTTTCTTCTACCACCGAACATGGTTTGTCTTCTCTTTCCTGTTTGACCTGTTTTATTGTGAAATCCCGTGTCCTGCCTTCCTGTGCTCTCCCTCCTGTGATTACCTCATTTATTGCACCTGTGTTTGATTGCCTCACTGTGTCTCGTTCCCTCATGTAGTTTTACCTCAGTGTCTGCCCTTTGTTTTTTGTCTGTGTTCCTCCCCACTGTTTCTGGATTCGTGCTATGTGTTGCTCCCGTGGTTTCTTTTGTGTTTCTGCCAGGATGTTTTTGTGTCCCCACAAGTTACATAAATATTTTTTTCATCATTCCACAACAGGCTACCTGTCCTCTTCATCTGCATTTGGATCCGGTTCCTCCAAACCGTGACAGAACTTCGTGTCTGGCCAGGAGCAGGTGCTGGTGGTGATGGTTGCTTGTAAAGCGTTGGCCAATTTTAAATGACAAGAGGATATAATTCACAGCTCCACAGCTTCAGGGCAGACTGGAATATACAGTGAGTCACTGTATACTGGAATCAAAAGGTGACAGTATAAGCCAAGGCTAGGTAGTTAGCATGCTATCAGTAGAAGAAAAGATGAGTTAGAGACAGAGATGGATGGATGTAACTTTATTTATCCCTGAAGGGAAATTAATGTTGTTTTTTTCCACAGAAACTATTTGTGACACGTGTCTTCAGTAGGAACCAATGAGTTTTGGAGGTGGTAAAACAGACTGATAGATGGACCAAAAATGTTTAGATTGTTGGTGTTTTCCTGGGATTTGTCACCAGTAACTATTAATTACTATGTTAAATTGATGATTTCATTATGCATTTTAATCTCTGTTCATCCGTCTATGAACACCTAAAACCAGGCTCATACTTTTCTTAGCCTCCTGGTGCTTCCTCTGCGGGACTGGCTCGGTAACACATAAATCCTCATTTGCATTTTTCCGTTCGTGGGCTCAAAGTGCGAAAGTGCTTACCCGCAGAACTTGGATCATGACTGGGATCATTTATAGCTCAAACTGAAACAGTATTTGAAGAGAGATCAGTCATGTAGTCACTGAGCGTCTTTGTCTTTTGTACAGAGGTCCATCTAGGGGGGCGAACATTAGCTTTGGCTTTAAATGCTACGGTATGTTGTATGGATTTATACCATATACTTGTCCCTTACGGTGGCCCTGAGAGCTCAACACACATGCAACGACACAAAAATGCAGGGCGCTGAGTGGTGCAGGAGGTTAAGCGAGGCTACATTCCTCGCTGCAGGTGGCCCTGGTTTGAATCCCGCATTGAGATCCCCTTTCCTTCTCCTTTTCCCCCTCTCTCTGCCTCCCCATTTCCTGTCTCTCTCAACTGTTCTATCTAATAAAGGCATGAAAAGCCAAAAAAAAACACACCCAAAAATGCAACATTCTGAAAACAACTTCATAAACGCATGCGTTCCAAAATAACATGTCAGAATCTGTCGCTTTTTCCATGTTGTCAAATCGATTTTCATCTTTGCATGTGTTTTCTGAGGATGCAGTGAGTTGAGCTCTCAGGGCCACCGTAGTCCCTATATAAATCAACATTAAATCAATGGTCATGGATGACACAGTAAACATCTGGAGTATGGTGTGTGTGTGTGTGTGTGTTTGTCTGGCATGTATGTTAGGTGAAAGACGAGTTAACGCCAATGGAGAGAAAACGGAGAAAAGCAGGTGTGATCTCCACCGTGACTGAGCTCCCTCTCCTGTGCGATGCTCTGTGCTATTACCGTCCAGTGGAGCTTCACAGCACTCAGGAGAAGGAGGGAGGGAGAGAGAGAGAGAGAGAAAGATGGACAGAGAGCGAGAAAGTGTGCGAGGAGAGAGTGGGACCGGCGCCAGCTCACCCCACCCTTACTGCTGCTGCCTGCAGAGTGAGGAGTGCTGCATTTCCTGAGGGCAATGCAGAGGACAAGGAAGAAGAGACTCACTTCTGTTAAGGTCACGATACAAGCAAACACAGAAAGAGAGAGCCTGCGGCGGGGCAGAGAAACCGAGAGGAACAGAGACACGTAGAGAGACGCAGATGGACACATAGAGACACAGATGGACAGATATATGGAGAAAGAGGGACAGATGAGCTGCAGTATTCACCATGAAGCCGCCACTGCTGTCGAATGTTCAGCTTCACGTCATCGGAGGACAGAATCATTTTCACACCCCAAAAAGCTACACCCACTTATTTCAGTGTCACTGCTCGATTTTTCATTTGACTGTTCTATGATTAGACGCTTGTTGGCTCTCTCACAGCTACTGACAGACTTTCAAAATCACACCCTCAGATACAAGAGATTTTAGATTAAAAAGGTTTAAGAAGGTCATAATATGAGAAATTGGACGGCTGAAACTAAGCCCCCCCCCACCTGGAGGAGGCTTTGGCATCAGCAGCTCTGCTTCAGGTGGGCCGTGGTCTGCACCAGACTGCATCTTCACTCAGCCGGGACTAATTACATGTTGTCTGGAAGCATTGTAGGACCCCCACATCACTGCAACAGATGTTCACACAGGATTGGATCAGACTTGTGCTTTTTCACTCTAAAACTACTACAGGCCTTTTTATGCCATGCAGAACGGGCGAGACAAAAAGGCTTCTGTCACTGTGGTTCAGTTTCTGTTATTCTCTTTCTTGGTTGTAAAATTTCAAAAGTTAGCCTTTTAAATGGAAACCAGGGTTACGTTTTGTATTCAAAAGGGTTCAGAAACAGTTACCTTATTTTATTCCTGGCACACTATTTATAGGCTTGCACAGAATCTCGAAGCTACTCTGAAGAGATAACTTTTTACAGATCAATTTAAAATTAAGTCCATTAGTTGAGCAACAGAAAAGATGTTAGTTTGTTTTTTACTTTAATCTTCGAAGTGGAGTTACCAAACGTTCTCTTGTCTGCGCTTTTCAGATGTGAGGATTCGCAGCTCTGCTTTGTCTCATGTGATTGTAAACTCATCATTCATCTACAATTAAAATAATAACCCAGATATGTTTGTTATTCCACCCTCAGACAGCGCCTGGCGCCTCAAGAGTCCGTCTGGTGGTTTTTCCACGCGTCCAAGTGAACACAGGAGGAAACGGGAGTGAAGGGAGCTCTTCAGCTCTTCAGGCCCCCGAGGTGCGTAACAACTCAGGGAGCGACAGAGGTAAGCGGGCCTCTCC
The DNA here is from genome assembly GCA_030347415.2 of Decapterus maruadsi. NCBI lineage: Eukaryota > Metazoa > Chordata > Actinopteri > Carangiformes > Carangidae > Decapterus > Decapterus maruadsi. Next base: position 6,740,901 of record CM064893.1, read on the forward strand.
TGGGATGGAGGATTAGTGTGAACCATTACCTTAGCCTCGTGAATCACTGCTAATGGCTTCAGCGAGAGGGTAGTACTGAGGCAGGACACATTTAGATTGAGACTTTGAGTTCTGTAACACTGCGGCATATTTCTCCTGTTAGTGCAGCACAGACAGGGCTCTGACAACGCTCTGCAGAAGATGGTTTAAATCCCCCATCCCCCACGCCAAAATGAGCATACACCAGCAGATCCTTAAAAATTTATTGAAGTTAATGTTAGATGAAATCATAAGTGATATAAGAAAAGAAACAACAAACAACCCTTGCATAGATCACAGACCATGCCTTTGTCATCATCTGACAAACTGAACACATTTGTAGCATAATCCTCAGTAAACACAACATGACAATGACGGCTGGATTAGATAACACAATCAGAGTTTGGTTTGCTTGTGGATGAAAAGAAGAGCAGAAGAGTTCAACATTCCTTTTGCAATTTGCCCCAGAACTTCCCTACTGGCAATTAAATGTGCGTTCTTGACAGAAAAGACAAACTCAAAGCCATCACGCTTCAAACACAAACCAGATCTTCTCACTGACAGTCACCTTTGGCGAGCGAGGTACGCAAAAAATCCCAACGTTTGATCCTGTTCAGAGCCTCCTCAGTAGGCAGAAAGCAGTCCAGTATCGAGACCTTTTTTTTTTTTCTTTTTAGCAAACAAGAATGCCTTAAAAACCAATGTGGTACAGAGGAGGATGTGTGGCACAGGCCCTGTTGAGACATGACAGGCAGGTTTCCCACAACACAGTATCACTACAGTCTAGACTGAGACGAGAATGGAGCAAATGTCACTTGAGTGAGCGATTCAGTCCTAGAAAGGAGATAAAAGTTTGAGAAACTAGCCCTTGATGTCCTTGCTAACATTCAGAGCCTAAGCGAGCACAACCTGAACATCACGCACAGACGCCGGGCAGGGCTCGGATACCCCGCGTCGTCTCAGTGATGAGGTCAGCGCTAAGGTGCTTTGGAGAAATCCAGCAGAGGACACGCTTCAGATAGACAACACCTTCTGAACAGGGCCTTTAACACGTAGCCTTGGTGCAGATGAAAGCAAGGGTTTCTTTTTTAAAATGATGCAACTGTATTATAGTTGATCCACAGTTTGAAAGGCAAAGCTCATGCAGTCTTCCATCGACCATGCAGTTTTTTGCGATCAGTAGGTTTCTGTAGAGATACATCATAGCAGTAGGTTCAGCAGTGAGGAAAATGTGAACATGGTGTTTGAATGAATCCTGTCTTTTTTTCTCTTGGAACTTAAAAAAACAAACCATATTTTTTGGGTTTTTTCTTTGTTTTTTTTGTTGTTTTTTTTCATAGTACACTTCTTGTCCATATCATTTAGTGTATAGCAATTGATCATAATACAGTAGTTTCATTATCATGGCTTGCCAGAGGAACATATTGTCTTTGATATTCCAGTATATGGCATGTTCTTCCTAAATCAGTCATGTTACAGTGCCACCGAAAAAAAAAGGAAAAAAAAAAACAAAACACACACACGCACACACATCAAGATTGTTTTTCATACGTAATTGCAGTATATAGTGGTTACTTTTCTCTATCTTATTGTAGCTAAATTGCGGTTTGTTCTCGTGACGTTTCATGTTTTTTGTTAGTTTAATTGAATTTACGTCATTATTTCTTTTCTTTTCTTTTTTTTTTTTTTAGATCTTCTCACTTGTGTTTGTTTGCAGAAGCATTAACACCTGACAGTAAGCGAAACAAATGAATATGTTAATAAAAAACAAAAGTAAACTATTTAGGCACCTTCTCTTACTTTCACTCACACAACTGATCAGTCCAGTGAACTGATGTCCGATCCTCTCTAAGTGCATTATGGGCTGTTCTTCTGGTACTGCGTTATAAGGTCCAGCCTTTGTTCCTGACTGCAAAACAACTCGAGTCCAACCTGGATGGTTAATGGGGACTACCACTATTACAAAGCCTATGTTTGGGTCTCGTTTCCACGGGTTTCTCTCAGCAAAATGTCAGCCTCTACACTTGACCCCACTGACCTTACAAAATCACAGAACAGAGGGTAAGAGGTTGGTACATAAACAGCCCTGTTGTGAGTATCTGTCAAGTGATCGCAGTTCCACTGACATTCAAAATAGATTTGTTTTTCTTTGTTTTGTTTTAGTTTTTTACAAAAAAAAGCATCTAAGAAACAGGTTATCTGTTATTCTATTGCTGTTCAGAATGCATGTTTCCGTTGGGTAATTGAATGCATAGCACCATCCATACATGCCCTCACGGCGAGAGTGGCAACAGCGCTGCTTATGTGAGGGGCATCATTTGTATTTTCTTCACCTCACGTTGAACCGTTGCATGCGGGACATGTTACACACATCACTACTCTCAAGCGTCAGTCATTCAAGGAAGTTGTGACTAAAGCGAACGGTTTCCTGATAGCTGCAATTATGAGACAACAACTATAATTTCCTCGTGTCATCCTATATAAGGTATTAAATATATGGTATTGGGTATTACTGGCATCCTTCTGTACAAGAAACCCTATACAAGTTGAAGATCCCTGACACAAACATGTGTCTTTTTTGCTCTCATTATAAGTTTCTGACATCTAGCAAGGCTCTTGAATATTTACCTCACTTGAGGCAGACACTCTTCAGCAGTACAGTACAAAGATCAGTTCCAAATAAAATAACAAACAGTGCCCTAAACTACCAACCAGCCACCAATAACAAAACGGGTAGGAACAAGAATCATAGAGTGGAGGAAGTCTTGTCCAAAACAATCAATGAAGGCTTCAGCTTCAGGTAACATGTGATGGTGTGACAAGACAACAAGGGTAGTCCTGTACTAGCACCACAAATTATAGCCATTGCACCAACAGAAACAACTGTGACATTCAAGTAACACTGCAGTGGAGCTTTTTTTTCACAGGACCCTATCAGGAGAGTGCTAAATAAAAAAAGAATAGCATACAGTACAAAATCTTACTATCATTTGAATGAATTCATCTCAATACTGAGTGTAGGTTGATGTACAGTAGCTGTAGATTTTCAAGTAGTCATTACAATTTGTCCCAGTCTCTCTATCTGCAGTTAGCCTGTGTGGGACAAGGTGCAGAGAAACGATGCATTACGTATGAGCGAGCACAGTGGAGGAGAAACAAGCAGAAATGGCACGAGCAGAACAGAACAAAAAACGATTGTGCAAAAAAGACGGGCTGCACTTTGGTGTGCGTCATAATGCCCAAGGATCGCAGTATGACAAATTCAAAAACGATATCAAACTTCTCTGCTCTCTCCTACACACATGCGGAAACACGTTAGCGTGCTTCTGTGACACAACAGTAACCTTCATATACCATTGTTTCAAAGAAACAAACATAGAAAACAGTCGAGCTCGTCCTGCCAGGAGAGTCAAGCAATCCCTATCAACTCTCTCAAAATGAATGTTCTGATTGTGCGTAGCTTTAAGTGAATGAAAGGAGCGGGATTCTGGTTCACTATTTGTCCTAAGTGCTTGTGTAAAGGCTATGTTTTTGGGACTCTCACATTCAATATTGCATGACTGCAGTTTACACTTAAGGTTCCATTTTGCATTATGGTATAGGAAGCCCTGCATTGAAGCTTGCAGCTCTGCAGCAAGTTTGCAATGACCTCACTGAGGTAGAGACCCTGAAAGGATGCATGGTGCACAAACAAAAACAACAGACATAAATTAAATATGTTGAAAACTGATGGATATTCCCTTTTGAAGTGGATTGGTAAACATGCAGAGTACAATACATTGCTGCTTAAGGGCATAATTAAGTGCATGGAAACTGGGTTGTGCATGACGGCCATGGATCATCTTTTATGTCTTTTTTTTTTTTTTTTTTTTTTTTACCACAATCATCTGCTATTTCAGCCTTGTTTATCTGGCATCATTAACATCATAACCAACTGTGTGTCAACACTAAAACAGAAGGTAAACCAGCTCTGCTCAACCTCACAAATACCACTGTACACAGAGGCACTTTCACTGGTCCTGTTGGTGAAAGGGATAAAGGCACTAGCAACTAATGTCAGAATAATTCTGTGTGATGTGAAGTGAAATTTGGGTAATGAACTTTTTCAGTGGAATCCAGAACAAAATGTACTAAAATTTGAGGTGGAGATGGAAGCATGACTCATAATATGTTAACTTTTCTTGTTCAAAGAAGGTCCATGCACTGCACTATTGAGACGTAATACTGTAATTGGTGCTTATTATGATTATATGCATTTTTGATAATATTTATTCAGTTTCTTTGTCTACTCTTAAATTAGAAACTCTGCATCCTCAAGGTGGGTTTGGATATATTTGATCGCAATTCAGAAACATCCAGAATTTGATTTCCTTAGTTTCCCTGACAGTAGGGCACTGCAGCAGTGCCTGAATTGCAACAAGCTGTATACTCATGTCATGCATTAAATATACCAGGATACAAAAGTACCTTAGTCAGTAGACCATAATGCAGGTTACTTTTTTTTCATGCTATGATCTCATTTATGTACTGTTCCCTTAAGATTTAACATTCAATTTCTATACTTCTAAATGATTAGCATTTCAAATTAAAAACTCATCCAGTGCACTCAGTATGAAAACAGATGAGAAGGGGGGGATGGAGGCAGATATTCAAAAGAACATCCTTTCCATTATGTGAGATATGTCTCATGCATGCCGATATCAAAATGGAAAGTCTCTAATCATGCTCGTGTGAAGCTCACTTTATCATTGTGCTGTGTTGCATCTAAAGGGCATGGCATTGAATCACTTGGTGATATCACAATTACAGCATCTGCTGGAAAACAGCAGCATTGCGGATGTCCGTGAAGCGAGTAGATCACCGTCTGTTTACATCCAAACAAGAGAGATCAGTCTTCCTCCTATAAGGTGCTTTGCTGAATAGTAGATCCTTTGTAGGGAGAGAGGAGAGGGGAGGGGAGAGGGAGGGGGTGGGGGGGTGGGGGTGTCACCTAACTTCTTGGCGCTTACCACTCGGCTGCAGATGCTTGCATGTCTCTGCAGACTTTTCTGGTGCATTGTGCAACTTGCTGAAATGTTATCTGTACTCCATGCATAAGATTTTAATTATCACGCCGTCTTCTGATAAGACAGTGTGTGCTCTGCATCCTCCAGGGAGCCATGTTGATGTGTAAGAGTCAGTGTTTTCTTTTGGATATACCTATATATTTGTAGGATCAGAAGAATTAATTATTCTATCTACCTGTCATATACTCTAACAGCTTTGTTTTTTCGGTTTCCGTTCTATATAGCTGAGCATAGTTGTAGGCCTAATGCCATAGAGCGCTTTGGGGAGGTAAATGAAGCATTCCTAACTGATGGTCTACTCCACATATGACAGTCCCATAGAGATCCCAAAGTTCCTAACTAGTGTCTAAACATCTGTAAGCAGCTTGCTTTTATTTACACAGTTTTGGTTGGCTATAGTGCAATTGCCAGTTCTGAGGTTTGCCTCCCTAAAGTTGTCGATGCTATTGTTTATGTCTCCATCAATCTCCATGTACTCTGACTTGCTGACGGTGGATGAACTACGGCGGCTGGAGTTGGTTTCGGACGGGATGTTGGGGTTGCTGACGTTGAGCAGCTGGGCCTGCTCTTCTCCCTCGGTCTCCCTGTGGTAGAAGTAGTTGAAGTTGGACACAATGACAGGCACTGGGAGCGCAATTGTCAACACTCCGGCGATGGCGCACAGAGATCCCACGATCTTGCCTCCTATAGTGACTGGGACCATGTCCCCATAGCCCACAGTTGTCATGGACACAACAGCCCACCAAAACGCATCCGGGATGCTGCCAAAGTAGGATCCTTGCTCCTCTGCCTCAGCAAAGTAGACTGCGCTCGAGAACAAGATGACTCCAATGAACAGAAAGAAGATCAGTAACCCCAGCTCTCGCATGCTGGCCTTGAGGGTCTGCCCCAAAATCTGAAGTCCTTTGGAGTGTCGTGACAGCTTGAAGATCCTAAACACCCTGACCAGACGGATCACCCTGAGTATGGCCAGAGATGTTGCCTGCTCCCCCACCACTTCGCTGTCTGGGTCTTCAGCCAGCTCGGTGCCAAGTGTGATGAAGTAAGGGATGATGGCCACTATGTCGATCATGTTCATCATGTTCTTGAAGAAGGCCGGTTTACTTGGGCATGCCAGAAAGCGCACTATCAACTCAAAGGAGAACCAGATTATACAGAGTGTTTCAATGACAAAGAAGGGGTCAGTGAGAATATTTGGCTTTATATAAATGGTAGAGTTCCCCACGATTCGAGCTGTTGGGTCCTCTTTCAGCTGTGGTAAAGTCTCTAAACAAAATATGACTATTGAAATCAGAATCACCATCACAGACACTATGGCAATCCCTCTGGCGGTGCCAGAGCTTTCTGGATGCTCGAAGAGGAGCCAAATCTGACGCTGGAACTCCTTCTCGGGTAAAGGGCGCTCTTCCTCCCTGATGAAACCCTCATCCTCACGAAACTTCTCCATGGCGTCCACTCCCAGCTCGTAAAACTTTATTTCTTCTGAAAACATATCCAAAGGAACATTCACTGGTCTTCTCAGCCGACCCCCAGACTGGTAGTAGTAGAGGATGGCGTCGAAGCTCGGGCGGTTTCTGTCAAAGAAGTATTCGTTTCTCAGAGGGTCAAAGTACCGCATCCTCTTTTTGGGGTTGCCCAGCAACGTCTCTGGAAACTGGGAGAGAGTTTTCAGCTGCGTCTCAAACCGGAGACCGGCTATGTTGATGACCACCCTCTCGCAGCATTCGTGGTCGCCGTGATCTGGAGGGTAGGTGTCCTGAGGGTGGCCAGGGACAGCCGAGGTCTCGTCCATGTTATCTCCCGCTACTACGGTCATTTTGGGAGGAGGAGGTGGAGGAGGAGGAGGTGGAAGAGGAAAAGAGGAAGAGGAGGAGTTGTGTTGGGATGTCGGTTAGTCTGACTGAACAGGCATTCAGGTTCGGGGGGAAATTTTCCGCTCCTCAGCTTCCCACACCCCTTCAATTGTTGGAGACGTCCCCTGATATGAGGGGGCTGGTTGGCTGCTTTGCCTCAGTGCGGCTCCACTGCGGTTCTCGCTGACTTGACCATTGCTGCTCTCCAGTGCATCTGCTGCTGTTGTTGCTGCTGCCTCTGTCACCCAGAGAGGGAGAGGGAGAGAGAGAGGGAGAAAGAGAGAGAGGGGGGGGGAGAGAGGGAGGAAATAATAGGATCAAACTGCCAAGATATTTGCTTGCTCAGCATTTTCTGCACTTTATTTATTTATTTATTTATTTACTTCAACCAGCCTGCAATTAGTGCAATCACCTAGTGGTAAATGCAAAACGCACTCTGCTGTGACTTTATAGTGATCTTCTTGTATTGTGTTTTTTTTTTACTTTGTCTTAAAATCCCTATGACTAATTCAATACATATTTTATCTCCTGGTTGTCGGTTCTGCTCCTCTGACATTTCTCTGGATGTTTACGTTAGTTTGTCATAGAATTGCAGTGTCTCTGTGTCTTAAAGGAGCTTGGCAGGGATCTATCCTACGCCACTCTCTCCAGTCTGAATTATGATATGACGCATAACATTTGATACTGATATTATGGCAACTGATGTTTTCTACATGTTCTCTGTCTATGGGCCTAATGCGCTGCAGAACAGACACGATCCAGCCTTAAGAAAGAGAGACAACAATGCAGCAGTAGAGTGTTATCTTTAGGTGAAAAGCAGCTGTCGATGAAAATAGTCACCTAACGGATATCTGTTGTATAAATCAGCAGTTTTTAGAGGCTTACCGTGGGTCGTTCTTGAAAGGTCTTGAATGCCTCTTATCCTTGGGTAAAATCATCCAACAGCGGGGCACCAGTGGGTGTCATGTGGCAACTTCACATTGCACCTACTAAGAAAAAAAAAAGCCTAGAGCCTTGCTGTGCTCTTCACCATCCCAACTGTGTCCGTCACAATGAAAGCGCCCTCAGATCTGAGGGGCTAAACGCCTGTAGACGATGAAGCAAGACGAGATAAAACAAGATGGAAATCAGGTGAGTGTGGTGAGGGAAAGCCTGAGATGGAAACGGGGCGAAAAAAGGAAAGAGAGAGGGTTGGAAAGCTGCAGCGTCGGTAGCTGCTTGCGCGGCGGCACGGTGGTGTGAACAGCCTCCAGTTTACCGCAGGAGGAAATCTTGCGCTGCAGTTCAGGGGGGGAGATACATTAAGGGGGCAACAAGCGAGCCCTTGTCATTTCCAGACATCACTGCATCAGCAGAAAATCTACTGCTTTTTTTGCGAGTAGACAAGATGATGAGCTGAATGTGTTTCAGAGCGGCTCGGAGAGCGGAATGGAAAAAAGATCATCAAAATGGATAGTGGAGAGACAGTCAAGTGCAGCAGGAGCAGCAGCAGCAGCGAGGTCCAAATGTTTTCTCCACACCGTCAAGCATGTTCTGCTGTGCATTTTACATGTGAGTGCAGGGGAGGTGAGAGGAAAGAGAGGAGTGGAGAAGAGAGGAGAGGAGAGGGAGGAGGGAGGGAGGGCAGCAAGAGGAGGAGGAGGAGTTGGAGGGTTTCGACGCAATGCAGACCGGCTCTACTAAAGCACGCCGCCAGAAGTTCTCCATATACACCACAAAAACAAGAGCGCTTGTGTGCCAGCGCTGGCGCAATTCCACTGCAAAGGACAATTGGTAACAAAAACCTCTCAATCCACACTATGCAGCATCTCAGATGTTCTTTCGTTTTAAAGCTTTTAGTCCGTCATCAGCGAGCCGAGAGGATGAAAACAATCACCTCTCCACCCCATCACTCCCACACTGAAGGAACACTGGGTGTGTGAGGGAATGATATGCGCCAGAGAGAGGCTATCTGAGTCCAGGTCTGAATCTCTACAGTAACTTTACTAATGAGCAGACATAAAAATAAAAATAAAAACGTCATCACTGTGTTTGCAGAGCAGCTCGCACGTGCAGGTCTAAATGTCCAATATCTTTAATAGTGACTGAGTTACAGCGTTTCCCCCCAATGCGCCTTCATCACTACACTTGTCCACAGAGGCCTGGATGATGGTGATGATAAGACAAACGGTGACTTTGGTGTAACTTTGTGTTGAGTGGGCTGATGCTCTGCAGAGGCCGCGGGATCAGTTTCAGCACCACGGACAGAGTCACAAAACCACACATACACCCCGAAAAACAATAGGCCTACGTTGTTACAATTACAACACATTATCATAAGAAGGTGTTGTCTTATTTGTGTGCCTGAATTACTGAAAAACACATCAGACGTCTGTGTGGTTTCTTCAAACCTGCCTCCAGGTAAACGTAAATAAAGGCCCCTCTGTTTATCAGCACAGCACTGAATTAACTTTACTTGTTTCTGTGCCCTGACTCTCACCATCCACAGCACTAACACAGATATATTGTACTCAGCTAATTAGACTAATGGACCTGAATTTGACATTCTTCCACATATGACCTGCTGCTGCCTCGGTCTGATCTGTGTTATACCCTGAGAATGAACACACAACGAGTGGTATATGTTTTCTGATTCGTAATTTATTTATAAAAAGGATTAAGTTAAGTTCACATACATGTTTAAATTAGAAAAATAAATATTTCATTACATTTAAAATTCACAATGAATCCATGTCATGCAGACATTGCACTATAATGCTTCTGGCTATGTTGTTTACAGCGAGCTGCAGTCAAATCTGAATGTTTGTAACAACACGGAGGTAAGTTGCTTTTTCCAACTTTGCATTATAAGCTGCATAAGAAAAGGGGAAATACAGATTTTACAAAAACGCAGTATGTACACAAGGCTTTTTATACAAGGAAAGCGTGGTCATTTACAAAGCCTACACAAAGAATGTTGTTGTTTTTTCTACTGATGATACACACTGTCCATACACACAATGCGTCTCCACCGTGAGGTCTCTGTAGGCTACATCACTGGTAATTCAAGAAAAATGATCCAACAGTCTGGAGAAGAAGAGAATGCCACACTTGTATTTTGTTGCTTCATTTAATCGCCTGCCTCCTGCAAGTAAGCAGAAAACAGATCTCACTGTGTGAACATTAGCAGGTGAGAGGAAGCAGTCAAGCGCCCGCTGAGCTTAGTTCGCTATCACAAGCATCCGGATACACAGTGAGTCACAGAGCACGGCCTCGGAGGATTATGCCTAAATCAGTCAGGACCAGCTGCAACAGCGCGGAGATACTCCAGCTCAAGTGTTAATTTTACACACCGTGGATCCAGAGCAGGAGAGTTAATCATCCACAGAGTGGCGCTCCCTGCTCACTTATCCTGTCCTGCTGTATTACAAGCCCCAGTAATAGAAAACATAGATGTTTTTTATGCATTATTATGACATTAGGCATTTTCATAATTGAGTTTTTTTTTCCTTTCTATTAAAAAAAAGCCCGTAATGAAAAAATATTTACGATCTGATTGATTGGGTTACAATGAAAAACTGAACATAATGTCCTGAGTGCTGCAGCAATCACGTGCCATTGTGCAGAGGCCTCTATCAGAAATAAGAGCAGAGAGGAAGGATTAAACAAACAAAAAAAAAACTTAACTCGACTTTTTTTGTGTGTTTTTTGGGGGCAAAATAAGTTTACAAAATATCCACTTGTGTGTGGGTGACGCTATGCTGCACGGTGGCAAAAGCCCCATGCGTTTACGCACGAGGACACGTTCAGTGTGCAACAGTGTGAGAAGTAAACAAGCGCCAGGCTGCTCATGGCAACAACCTTCTCTCCACATACACACAGTGGAAAATCTTCTCAGTCTATATGTATGTGTTCCTATAGGCTACTGTAAGTTCGTCGTGCGCTATGGGTGCAGAGAGCAGCTTGGCTTTTGCGTCACTGGCGCTTTGACGCATGGCTGAGCTTTTATCCAAGGCCTTGGCATTGGAATAACGCGTGGCTCGTGCTGCCATGTCTTTGTGGGTAAACAAAAGGAAACCCCTCTGCCCCTGACAACTATGTACTTTTCATATGGATCAAATACCGCTGACGTTGCTGTTGTATTTCAAAATATTCCATGTGCGTTTTATTGTGAGCCGCAGGGGTTCCCAAATGTTTTCACTTTGAGGTTTCCCGAGTATAATGCTTTAGTTCACTGCTTCCCACATATTGTTTGTACTTCACCAGCAGCAGCCCCACATGAGAAAACATATGAAGTTGTAGCAGTGGGAGGAATGGTTTTCTCATCTGGGGAATTAAGTTGGAGTGAAAAGAAGCCAATTCCCACTGGTGCGAATATCTGGGACTCCACGTTTGGGAAACCTTACATACGTCTCGTGCGTAAAACACCTGCAGCATCCGACGTGGAGAGGCCTAAGCTGCGTGTGCATGTTCTGTGGAAGACAACTCACCAGAAAAACAACCCATCCTCTTCATACATCTGTCAGTTTCCCCGTGTACATCTCCAGTTGGTTTACGTTTGGATATGTCAGATTGTCCAGGTTGTCGCTCCCCTGGTAGGAATCAGTTTTGGAGATGAGCGACTGGTTACTTTTCTTTGAATCAGAATCATTGAAGGAGGGTTGTTCCGGATGCCCACAGGTCACGTGCACGTACTGAACATTTTCCTCCTCCTCGTTCTCTCTGTGGTAGAAGTAATTGAAATTGGACACTATGACAGGCACTGGTAAAGCAATAGTGAGTACTCCGGCGATGGCGCACAAAGATCCAACGAATTTCCCCCATATGGTGGAGGGACACATGTCTCCATAACCAACTGTGGTCATTGTCACCACAGCCCACCAAAACGCATCAGGTATACTTGAAAATCCAGACTCGGGGTCTTCTGCTTCTGCAAAGTAAACTGAACTAGAGAATAAAATCACTCCGATGAGCAGGAAGAATATGAGCAGTCCCAGCTCCCTCAGGCTGGCGTGGAGCGTTTGGCCGAGAATCTGGAGACCCTTGGAGTGCCTGGAGAGCTTGAAAATCCTGAAAACTCGGACCAGACGGATGACCCTGAGTATGGCCAGGGAGGCAGCCTGCTGGCTGCTGCCCTGATGTTCTGCAAGATCAAGGCTCAGGGTGATGAAATACGGAACTATAGCCACCACGTCGATCAGATTCATCATGTTTTTGAAGAAAGCTGCTTTGCTGGGACACGACAGAAACCTCATGGTGAACTCAAAGGAGAACCACACAACGCAGAGCGTCTCCACCATGAAGAAGGGATCTGTGAAGGGGCTGGGCGCGTTGCCATGCTCGCTGCCATTGACGTGGTTCTCCGGCGCTGGGGGCACTTCTCTGAACTCGGGTAGCGTCTCCAAGCAGAATATAACAATTGATATCAAAATAACCACAACTGACACAATTGCGATCATCCTTGCGGGTCCTGAGCTCTCTGGATACTCAAACAGGAGCCACAGCTGACGCTGGAACTCGTTGGTTGGCATCGGGCGGTCCGGCTCGTCCCTCGCCATGCCCTCGTCTTCTCGGTACAGCTCTATGACCTCCTCCCCGAGTTCATAAAACTTTATTTCCTCTAGGAAAATATCCACAGGTACGCTCACGGGCCTCCGGAGCCGCCCCCCGGACTGGTAATAATAGAGGATGGCATCGAAGCTCGGCCTGTTCCTGTCAAAGAAGTATTCGTTTCTCAGCGGGTCAAAGAAACGCATCCTTTTACGCGGGTCTCCCAAAAGCGTGGTCGGGAAGCGGGAGAGGGTTTTTAACTGCGTCTCAAAACGCAGGCCTGAGACGTTGATGACCACCCTCTCGCTGCACTCCTGGTCCGCTGGTTCCAACTCAGCAGCATCTTGCAACGAAGGAGTAACGACCACAGCCTCGTCGTGGTTCTCCTGGGACACCACAGTCATCTTTTTTACCCCTCCGAGGGTAAATCCGTCACTCACCTCCTCGGTGCCTTCCTCTTGCCCTTTAGCCCGTGCGTCCTCCCAACTCTCTTTCTCATGCAGCCGCCCCCAGATCCAGGCAGAGTCCCCCCACTTCTGTCGCTCCAAAAAAAAAGTCCCAACACTTTCAATTGTTGATATCCAAAATCGCCACGTTGTTGATTTACACCGTCCTTTTGTCAGATTAGTGCCTCTGAACTGTCAACTTTCAATGGTGCAGACAGATCTCCACTTGCATAAGCTATACCGATGGTTAGAGATGGCTATCATATTCACACCATTTTAAACTCCAAAGCCCTCCCCAAGTTGGAAGACCAGATGACACTTGCTGCTGCTGCTGTCCCTCTCACACTCACCCGCTTCACTGTGGCACTGCAGGGATTTCCAAGTAAACATGATGTAGCCTCACACATGTAATCTTTTACACCAGAGCTGCAAGTTGCATGTTTGAAAAAAAAAGTATTCCAAAGTCTTTGTATTGTTTTGTTCAGAGAAAGGTCCAATATGTTTTCAGTTCCACAGTCAGACACAGAAATGGAGGCTGTCACCCAGCAGCAGGTCCCTCATTCATGAAATCATGGGGCTATTCTTGTCACAAGGGGAACCTCCAGGACCCGTCCCATGTCTTCTTTGGGTCACAGCCCACGGTTTTAGAAACAAGTGAACATGATAAATAGATATAGCTTGTTAAGTGCAGTGATGTTTGTTTTCCTGCAGCGACATATTAAATGCGTCTTGAGGTAAATGAGATGAAATAACTTGAGTGCTTTGAAGCAGAGGGCCGTATAACCAGGGGCCCTCCTGGACCCGGCCAGTGGAAACTGCTGGCTTGACTGACACTTGAGTAGCCAGAGAGGATAGCGTCTTCAGGAAGTCTTAGCCAAAATAACATTCGCCGTTCATTGCACTTAAAGGGCTCAATTCAACATGTTGGAACATGGGGACCCCCAGAAGACAACTGACCTGGCCTTGGGGTCACCGAGGTGTGTAAAAAAAAAAAAAAGAAGAAGAAGAAAACAGCTGCAACTACTTCCAGTTTTATTTGTTCCTTGTAAGACTCTGCAGTTGGGATTGAATTGAATATTCTCTGATACATTACAGTTTAATTTTCCTTCTCCTCCACAAGATTGGATGATGACAAGTTTAAAAGACGTACCCTGTGGTTACAGCCTGAGGTTATAATGTGCATTGCGGCGTTGTGGTCTATTTATAGCTCTGTTTTTTTCCACTTTCATTGCCTTCATAAAGTGGTATCAGTTATATCAGTCACAGCAGTTGTAGACACCGCACCACAACAATAATAGCACAGGGGTGATAATCAGCGTTACTAAAACCAGCCTGGACGTTTTGAATTATTACGTCGTCGACCCATGCAATTTTGGGCAGGTACAACATACCATCGCAAACTTTTACATCAGACTTTCTCTCTCTCTTTCTTTTTTTTTTTATTGTTGCACAGTCTGGTTATAAAGAACTTTACTCCCCAGAGAAGAAGAGGGGCACAACTTTTGACGTGTCTCTCCATTCCTGAATTAAGGCTTGGATTTCAGAGTCAAATGTCAGTGTCAGGACACGGTGCCGCCTGCTGCTAATGTGTTAGCATATAGCGTTCACCAAGTGGCTGTCTGGGTCAAGCCGAGATGTAAGGCCTTGACCGTATCCAAGGAAACAAACAATAACAAACCAGTTGAGGAATGGACGCGTGACTCTTATATACACTGGTAAAGGCAAAAGAAACAACAGAAGGAAGTTCAGAGCAGTCATTCAGTCAGGATCGACAGGCGCTTCAGTCTGTCAACTGTGGTTATAATTAATCAAAACTCACTCAGTGGTGTATTAATGTTGTCTTTATAGGTGCAGCTGTTTTTTTATTTTGGTCGAATATTAATTTAATTGTTTGATTACATAATAACAACGTGGAAACACTATTATATACTCTGTTGCCATGTGTGTGTTTGTTCTATCCATACATGTATTTGTAGATACTGTGTGAGGGTAGATATGCATGTGTTGTGCATACTTAACAGTGACTCTTTGTAATGAGACATAGCCTGGGAGACACATGGCCCAAAGACTGCAGGGTGCATGAATGCTGACAGCGAGGAACCTCCCATCGTTATTAATGGCTCGACCTATGAATGTAGGAGACCCCCATGGTAACAAGATACTGCGGATTCACCCACTGCAAGAAAAATCATCTGCTTTCCCACCGGTCTAGAGAAAAAAAAAAACATTTTGAGAAAGTCAGTGATCTCAGCCGACATTGAAATCCTGATGTGATGATTATGATAATATGACATCAGACACAGCTATCAGTAAAGACAGACCATTTCTAATTGTTACAAAAACACAATGAAAAAGATTCACTGAGTTTATGAGTTGGTTGAATAATACAAAGTCACGATTACCAATTAATTAATTAATTCTAATATAAAAACTGATTTGATAATATTGACATTATCACAATCTTCTGTTATTCTAAAAAACAACATTTCTTTTAAAGGAGCCAATGTTTATTACCATTTTGATTAAGTGCACTTCATCCTCTGAAGCTCATCTTTGTCTAAATATAGACAGGATGAGTTTCCTCCCCAACCCATTACAGACGTGAGGTAATCACAGGACCAACTTGTGTCACTGACTCCCCTTGGCTTTCGCCTCCTCCCGTACCGCAGGGCCAAGTATTTACAGAGTGTGTGTGTATTTCTGTAAGTGTGTATCCGGCTTTGCTATCAGTGCAATTGGTGAATGAACGCATGTGCATATCATGTTTGTGTGTGTGAGAGTGTGTTATAAATTGAAAGAGGAGTTTTTAGAAGGTCAGCCCCCACTAGTCAACAGCTCCTTCAGATCACATCGTTCTAGTGCCAACTACTCTGCTCGAAATGAAATAGGGGGTATTTGACCCAGTCTGACGTACGCTCCGGCGATGACAGCGTCTCAGACACTGGAATGAGTCTATAGAGGTAAAGCTATATCTGGGCCGCCTCTGATTCAAGCTGTGTGCATCAGGTCCACTGACAGTAATGTAAATAACAGTTCACAGAAAGAAACACTTTAGGACTGAGATGGAAAAATTCTCAAGAAGCAGGGAATAGCTGTGTTGCAGGTCAAAAGACTTACAGTTACATATGATGTTCTCAAGTGATAGTATCAATTGTTCTACTACAGATTCTGTCACTCCATGTATGATGGAAGCCATCACTAGCTCTGGGTGTGTTATACCTTTATTAGTGATATTACAATTCACTAGTCAAGACTGCTTTGTGGCAACATGGCCAATAACAGACAAATATCAGTTGTCACTTACAACTTTTGGAAAATACACTGTGGTTGGCCTTGTCGCCTCAGCAAAGAAGGTTTTGGGTTCAATTCCCGACCTGGGGGGCTTTGCAGTTTACATGATCTCCCTGTGTCTGTGCGGCTTCTCTCTTGGTTCTCTGACTTCTTCCCACGGTCCAGACATGCACATTTGGTTGATTGGTTATGTCAGTGAATGTGCATAGTTCGTGTGATAGACTGTGACTTGCCCAGGGTGTACCCCAGGGTGTACCCCAGCCTTGCCCTATGTCAGCTGGGACTGGCTCCAGCTCTCCCCCCTGAACCTGCAGGGATAAGCAGTGGATGGGTGGACTGCATTAGGGATGCATTAGGCTATAACGTTAGGCTACAATGTTGGACATAATAAATCAATGATCAAAATTATTGCTTGATTTTGTACAGTATTGATCCAGTTACATATCAGGTGAGTATTTCGCTATAATTTTTTTTTTTTAAATCAACATTACTTTTCCTTATTTAAACTTTGGTTAAATTCAAACAGATCTTTCACCACCATCTGTCTGGATGAGACGCTGAAATGATAAAATAGTATTACTACTTATGCGGATTCCAAAAATACGTGTACGTTTTTAACAGGATTTCTTTTACTACTTTGCCTCAATGCTTAGCACAAAACAGAAGTGCTGTCAAAAGAATGGTCTCAAGTATAAATAAAATATGATATAAAATATTATCATTTTGAAGTGAGTTTCATTAGTAAAAGCACAAAACAAATGTTGTTTTTTATGGCGCTTTTCCATTTGTTTTTCAGTTTGTAAATGTACTCATGTGAATTGTTTTTACTTATCAGTTTATGGAATATAAGATCAATATCTGCAATAATTTAATACTGGCTCTTAAATCAGCTTTGGCAGACTAGAGCTCTACACCTTGTCCCCTCTCTGGTTTTGCTGTTCCTATAGAGGAACGTGACAACGTCCATGTTGACTCAATCAAACGGTGACAAAATCTAATACTGCTGAGTGAACTTTGTATGGATTACAGTGTACCGCTCAGTCTTCAGTCATCAGACAGTGTATATGGCTGTGATGTGAGGAGCGTGTGCAGCTGTGACTAATTAATAGTGTGAAAGTTTTTGCCTAATAGAGCCTAAGCTGTGTTTATACCGTCCCCATTACCCGCTGTGTGCACAGCCTCCTCACCCTGAGGTGTCTGAACCCAGGGCTTCCACTCCTGAAAGCAGATACCACGGCCAAACTCCTTGCCAGTTCCTGGGTTTTGATAGCCACCAATTTTAGCCCGCTGTCATCTGAAGTTGATGGTCATGTTTTTGCTGATAGGTAACGAGGCATGTAGCAAGAGATGAAACTGGACACCTGAGATCCAGAGGGCAGGGTTCCTTGGAATTACCTCCCATCCCAAGTCTTGCTCAGGTTATCATTTCACTCCCTGATCAGGCCTTTCCCTTTTTTAGTAGACGGTGTCGTCCAAAATCCACGCCAGGGGCAATTGCAAGGGGGAGGTCAGTTTACAGGAGAACCACACATGTGTTATAAATCAGGGATGACTTCAAAGGTCTAAAAGTTTAATTTTTATTGCTCGCTTTCTGCTCGCAGACGCTACTGTCTTGGCATTTAGTTGCACCGTCACCATCAGGCTGACTAGGATCCTGTTGACTTCTATCTGTGTGAGTTGGACTGTCTTCATTCTCAAAGTGCTGAACCTCAACCAGAATACTTTCACACAACAATAACAATACACAGGAATTCATATCTATAACACCCCTACTGAGACTGAAGGTATCTTTCAATTCACTGAGTGGCTGATTTATAAGAGACGTCACGTAATCTGTGTCTGTTATGATAATCGTCTAATCATTTTAGTGATTAATCAGACAAACATGAGGATTTCTTGCTTCTCTCTCTCAAACAAGACTTGGCATTTAGGCTGTGAAAATGGCCTTATGGGAAATGGCGTTCATTGTAAATTCTAAAATGTAAAAGTGCTGAATAAATATTTGATGATTTTTCAAAGAACTACTGTCCTTACTGAAACATATTAAGTGAGTCATGTGCCATACTGAGAGAGGCTCTGTTTCAAGGCTGGATGTTTAGTTATTAGGGTGGTGGTGCAGAAAGTTCCAGCTTCGCCGTTGGCTCTCTGTGGACTAAACAAGGAATCACTCAATAAATTAATATTGAAATAGCCCAACTAGGAGGTCAATGGGTAATTAAAATAACTGCAGGATCAGCACTTGACTGTGAGACTGATAACGAGCTACAGTCAAAGATTTTCCAGCATACAAGTTTGGTTAATATTACACTAAACCTGGGCATATTTCCAACTCCATTTAACAATGTGTGAATTAGAAGACTGCTGGCATTGCTGGACTGAAAAAAAACAACTGTTTAACAAACCACCTACACCAAAAACAATCAAGACCAAAGTGAACTGTGTTATAATGTTACAGTACTTGTAAATGTCCACCCCACACACGGGTTGAGCCAGAGAAGCTCGGAAATGTTCGTTTTTTCCAGTTTCTGCCGACACTTCTTTCATTGTCTCACACACAGTAACACTTGTTCTGCAGGTATATTTCTGTTTTACCTCCTGACTGGTTTCTCTTGAAGACTTCAGCCAAATCATCAAAAAAACATTCTGCCTGTAAAAATAATTTCAAGAATCATTTGAAGTAAGTGCAGGTTTTCCTTTCTCTGATTATTTTCTTTATAGGAAGAGTCATATTTACACTGGCACTCACAAGGCCTCGCTTGTTCTTAAGCTCAGTTTACTCAGTGTTAACTCAAACATTTTCCTTTTTTGTGCCTCACCTGCCATGTCACAACATGTTACAGTGAGCTCTGCAACATAAACAGAATGTTGAACCATGATATTAGGTCAGGCTGAGGCCATCGCTGACCATCTGGACTGCAAGTTGCTGCCATGTGTCTGATAACATTTCTCAATTCCTGGGGTTCCTCGGAATCCTTTAACTTGTAGGCCTACCTGTTCATTAATAAATCTTATTTCCTCAAGCATGGGGGTTCATTTCTCTCCCTGTTTTTCTGAATTGATTTTGTTTATTTTTTTCTTTACTCATTCATTCTTTGTTTTAGTTGTGTAACTATGGTCATTTTTTAACTCAAGCATTCCTCCCACAGCTGCTGGTTAACTGGTTTGGAGATGATGACAGCACATGCTGAGTTAAACTAACCATGGGGGATGCTGTTGCCGTGTTAGCTGTTATGTATTCATGCATTACTTTTCTCCATTTACAAAGTATTTGCTTGCAGCAGTCATCCTCCACGAATCCCCTACATTTGATTCAACATACATAAGACAAGCAGTAAGAAGCTTGTATGGAGATTCACAATGTAGCTTTACTATGTTTAATATTTCATTACGACCTATATTTCTCTGGAGGTAGGCTACTACTGTGTGCTTCCACTACTGCAAACACACCCACAATAAGCTAGGCCTACAGATCCATATTAAGAATTTATACTTATGTTTGTGTCTGTATAGATGCTGTATTTTCAGCTTTCACCAGAGCTGTAATTGAATCCAGCTCAGAGAGCAACCCTCTGCTGTGGAACCTTAGAGACTCCTATAAATAAACAGGCAACGCTCCTTCAACACTTGCCTATATGGCACATGGAATGATTAGCTCATGGCAAGAGCCCTCTGATCTTACAGTGTGTAGCCACAACTATTTTCTGTCAGCTATGTGCATTGCTTAACTTGTGGAGTGTGTCAAGAATGTGGTCTCTAAGGAATTCACAAAATTTAGTAAGCCCATATGGTACACTGGCTTTACATTGATTTCTTAATGAATTGCAATAGCAGGGTAATTGCTTTTACAGCAGTTTAAAGAGGGGAAAAAATCTGCATGTAAAGGGAAATGTATAGGGCAACATGGAAGCACTGACACCAATTATCAAGTTGTACACATAATTAACACTACTACTACTGCACAAAATGCATTGCTGTAAATATATTTTTTGACTTATATACTTTTGTTTTGATCCTTTTATCCTAATTTTTATGTTTTCAATTTGGTTCTGAAATGTTGTTTTAAATAATTTGCCTACTGCCATTACCTTATCACTCAGCTATGAAAGATAAATTCTCTGTGGTCCCCCCCTAGAAACTGATTAAGTGGTATCACCCAAATAAACACCTGAATACGTTCAACGTTGATTGATGATTCCACCACGTAGCAAATCTTTGTTGTCTTCAAAGTTTAGAAGAAACTACTGACGGGAAACTACTATCTAGGACGTTATTTTCGTAAGTGTTACGACGTACAGTAGCCACTTTGACAACTTAGCAAAGACCTCACTCACGTTTTGGACAAAACGGTGCAGCTCCATCCGGGTGTAATCTCAGTCTCCATGGTGATGGCCCGTGACATCTTAGCCTTTGACCTGCCCAATATAAGTTCAACAGTGAAAGAAGCCGGCATATGGAGGACTGTAGGCCTATTTTGTCTGTAATTTTGGGCGCGTTGCAATGGAAGTTCAGTTCACTGTCTGCATTTCACGGATGTAGAGCAGACAGGAAGTTGTGTTATAGTTAGCGTTAAGCTAGCAGCGGCGGGGGTTAGACTTTTGGGGCCTGCTGCAGAGATGGAGTGAGGACAGAAGACTGATAACCGCCTTCAGACCGGGTCTCAGAGAAGAGGACAGGACAGGACAGGACAGGACAGGACAGAGGGACAGGACAGGACAGAGCCTCGTCGTGTCGGTGGAGGGCCTGTGTGAAGACCTGCACCATGGTCGGAAATTCAGTGATGTAAGAAGACACCGGTAAGTGAGACACTTCTCTTGAACATGAAGGTGCTCACCTGGTTAATTTCCTTTAGTGAAATGCACTTTTTGTTATATTATAGTTAGTGTAAATGAAGTTTGCCTTCTGCAGTCAAGCGTCACTGTGTAGCCTACGCCTGCTAGGGTTTTGGACAACTATAACCAGTGAGTTGGCAAGTTTGGTTTTTTGTTTTGTTTTAGCCTGATTGTGGCTGACAGGAATAGCTGCTTTGTTCAAAGTTTAAACAGAGACATAAAGACTTGGTTTAAAGTTGTTCAGAATAATTGCTCCAATGTGCGACCCTGTAAGGAATATTCTTTAGGAGGCGGCATGCAATTGATGCGTGGTGCACATTCAGGATTTCATTGGCATCATCATCACAGGGATCCCTTTAGGTAGGGTACTACAACTACTTCAGTACTTTGTGGCATAAGGTCTATTGGAAACATCTTGCTGAGATTGACATGATTACACCATGTTTCCATGTTCACATTTAACTTTTGATCACAGATGGTAAGATATCTGATTAGCTTGTATTTTTCATTAAGCACAAAGCAGATTTCTAACAGCCATCCAGCAGTGGAGAAAGTCAAATACATGTGGGCTACATATGATTACCTAGGATTGTATGACGGCATCAAATCATCTGATGATTGTCTTGCTTTATCAGTTATTATAGCCTTATCATTATCACTATTAGCCTACTGTTTTTAATAGTGGAACAAGTGCCGTCTATGATTTCATAAACCCACTGTTGTCTGTACTTATTTTGTCTAACCAGCAGTAACCCAGAGATGTTGTCATGGGAAAGAAAAGCAGCAGATATTTGAGAATTTAAAACCAGTCAATTATCAAAATATTTGCTGATTGATTTACCTTAATTTCTTATCCATTAATTGGCCAATTGCAGGGCTCCAGACTAACTTTTTTTTTTTGGAGCACATTCAAATTTCCTTTTCATTCATGATCCTCACACACATTGGCCTGATACCTGTAATGACAGCTACCAGATATTTTAAGTCACCCCTTCCACATTTTACCAGTGTTAAAAAGTTTTTGTTTTTACTGTTTGCATATGTGCAAGTAGATCAAATATTTACTTGCACACACTCAAAATTGGGGTGACAAAAGAACCCATTTACTGTAGGGGCAGCCTGGATTGTTGCAGCTCCGAATAACGAGAAATCCTCCCTTTGGTCCTTTCATCTCCTCATTGGATGAATTTTGTATACGAGATGTTGCATTGTTAAGAATGGGTTAATTGTTTCCGGTGTGTGGACATTATGTGCCTTAAAGACAGAGTCATATAACCAGGCACCTACAATGACACAACAGTATGAGTGGATACATAACATGCACTGGTATAGGTGAAGATAGAGTTGCAATGGGGGGTTGAATTCAGAGCCACCATGACAGGTGACCAAGACTCTCACCAAAACCTGTAAATGAAGACTTATTATAATATTATTATAATTTTTCTATACCATTTTGAACATCGTAGATTGCACACTCTTGGTTATCTAATATTATATATAATAAAGTGTGATGGCTGTCATCTTGATAAATTTAGGTCTGTCTGAAAAGGTTACTTCATGTAGTAGATGCATAGTGACCACGCCAGGGAGTTTTAAGTGACAGGGTAATTGAATTACCTTCTGGCAGCAGCTCCATCGTAGATCCTCTGGAAATTGGCCCTCCAACCATTATAGAAATTGTTTGATTTGTTGGGTTTTCTGACTCAGAGGTATTGCTGGCAAAATACTGACGTAAAGTATCAAATTTATAAACTCTTACGAGGAACATGCTGACATGACAAACTCTTTTTGGGGGCCTGCATTACGCACAGAGATTATTTTTATTTATTTTTTTACATGAAATGAAGATGCTGTGTATGAAAGATAATTGAACATTACCCTATCACCACCTTTGTATTCCCCCACGAAGAAAATGCAGAAGTTTGAGTTTCTACCAATTTTATTTATAAGGTTATACGGTTACAGTTCAGAGCCAGTAAATACTAAGAGTATTCAGTGGTAATGACAGAGGTGTGCATCATCCCAGAAACACCATATGATCATCACTTTATTATCAACTGCAGTGAAACAGAGTAGCTGTTAAATTGTGTAAAAACATCAGCTTGTGCAAAGCTAATCCTCATCATATGTTATCAGACTCTCCGCTGGGCCTCGTGAAATGTTAATACATAACCGAGCACCTACCTCTGATTGATTTTCTATGACAAGCAGGAAAACCCTCATGATGAGCATGAAAGGATCACAGGCAACGAGGGAAAGGCACGTAGCAGAGGGAGCAAAGTTCAAAATAAATGGACTGTGATCTGATAGGGCTGGAAAATCACAGGCCTGTAACCTACCACATCTGAGATCCATCTTGGATTTATTGTAACTAAATTAGGGCGGCAGCTAACAATAATTTATAGTTCACAGAGTGCAAGGCTGTCGCCTTAAATGTCTTGTTTTGTTCAACCAACAGTCCAAAAGATATATCACAGTGACCGCACTGAAGACCAAGAAATCCTCACATTTGAGAACCATCGGCTACAATGTTTTTTCTCTATTATTTACACTTGAAAATAACTGACGATCGACTAAATGGCTTGAATGAATGAATGAATGTTTCAGCTCTACAGTAAATCGAAGTTAGTGCCTATGGCATTACTTTTAGGAAGCTTATGCTGATATATTACATAACAAATCGCCATATACATTGATGCAAACAAAATTTTTGACCACAAGCATCTGTCTGTAGGAGATGCTAGCAGCCCCAGGTGGCATCACCATATTATGTCTGGAGTAAAGCCAATCATATAAATACTTTTTTCCAGCAATATACTCAGCTGGTAACGTGGACCTGCTTTTTTAAAATTATTTTTTAGAGTTTTTAATGGGCTGCATTTACAGCTACTAATTCAAACTTGTTCCGTTGTCTGACAACAGAAACAGAAAAATATGTAAGTGAGAACCGCTTTATTAGAAAATTTGCTGTATTGAAACACTATGTGAGCACTGAGGTCAGAAGCAAAGAGATGAGAGGCCATAACCAGCTGACACAACCAGACCAAATGCAAATACATAACAACATTGAAATTTATCCTCAGTTTTGCACATACCATAAGATCCATGGCCATAGCCTTTTGTTTTGCTATTATGTACAATAAACTGGTCACAGTTGAGAAAATCATCAACTGATCATGAAAACAGTGCAGTTGTTACTATATGTAGCACAGGTGCTAATGGTCACTGATGTTTAACATTAAAGCAACATTGCGGAGTTTATCAGCCTTAAAATAATGTTTCCAGACTCATTGCGATGGTAGAAAAATGGTAAATGAATGGTTTATCAGCCTTAAAAAATAATGTTTCCAGACTTTCATTGCGTCTTTGTCCATGGTAGAAAAATGGTAAATGCAGAATGAATGGGTGCCAATGGGGAGACACCCCTAAAAATCCACTTTTCTCTGGAAATAATTTTTTGTCAAGTAATTTGAATATTATTATCAAAAGGGGGAGCAATAAAATGTACTTCGTTATCTGTTCTAAAAAGCTGTTCAAAAAATCATGAACGTCACAGTCAGTGGTGCTGCTTTACGGTTTTCTGAGTCACCTCAGAGCACGATGACAGCCCGTAATCAGTCCGTCCAGCCCGCAGTTATACCGTTATACAACATTATAATAATAAAAAACATTTAATGCAGACGATCCGTTCATTGTAAAACATCTATTTATTGATGAGTGAAATGGTTTTCTTTCAAACAATAAACTAATGCTGCTGCCACAATTGTTATTTTCATCAATGAGACCAACATTTATCTCCTATAAAGAATTAAACCAGCCGGTAT
The DNA here is from genome assembly GCA_030347415.2 of Decapterus maruadsi. Taxonomy (NCBI): domain Eukaryota; kingdom Metazoa; phylum Chordata; class Actinopteri; order Carangiformes; family Carangidae; genus Decapterus; species Decapterus maruadsi. The sequence continues at coordinate 6,765,757 of CM064893.1, forward strand.
TCAATTCATTTTAAGTTAATTAGCGATTCAGGGATCGAAAAAGGGCAAAAATAATCAGACCTCTGTGGCAGCCCGGTCATTGCTCCACAGGTGGAGCTTCACTTGAAGCAGACTTGAAACAGCCGTCAATCTAAACAGTTACCTTATCACTTGAAAATAATATTAAAAGTTAATAAAGTGCATAATAACAGCATTACAGAAGGAAACAAAACAGCTTTTAGCCGGTTTTACAGCGATTGTGTCATCCGGTGGGATCTCTTCTAAAGTTCTGACCAATCAGCATCCATTAGCAAAATGCTAGCCCCCAACCTGTAGGAAATCGAAAGGACAAAACTTCTCAACGATTTCACTCTTAACCTATAATCCATGTCGAACTTTCCGAAAATACAACAATATTTGAGGTTTTTTGACTATTACCAGGTGAAACGGACAAATTTAGCCTTCTAGCTCCATAGGGCCCCATTCATTCTGCACTCGCCCGCGAGCGCTCCTAGTGGAATTCTGGTGGAACTGCTACCAAGTTCGATACAATGGGGCTTATGGAGAGTGGCAAGGCTCGTCGTAGACCGGCTCTGACTGCACTAACTTCCCTGCACGGTTTGGATCACCGCCGTTAATCATGTTCAGCAACAGTTTCGTTATACTGAGTGAAATGGTCCTTCTATTCTGAGAGTATTCAATTCATTTTGTATTCAGAAAAAGGAACAAAAATAATCAGACCTCTGTGGCAGCTGCAGGACTGACAAAACTCTGACCAATCCATTTTTTCAGACGCCTTCATTTCTAGTTCTGCCTATGCCCACTCAAGCTGCCGTCTCTCTCCCTCCTCTCGTGTGCACCTACATCTGCAGAAAAGCCACACTCTGGTCCAATGGGTGGCAATGTAGCTCTGGCAAAGTACATTGGGTGTCTTTACCTACGTCCGCAGAAAGGTGAAGTCGTGGCTTCAGAGATAAGTCTGAGGAAAAGGGCTGGGTGTATTTTCAAAATGTGACCTGCTAGAAACATTTTTCCAGAATCTCCAACCCTACCTTTAATAAAATGTAATCATTATTTTGCCTTTTGTAAAACATAAACAATAATATCTTCAAAGTAAAAAAAAAGTAATTGACATGAGAAAGCTCAGATGAGGTGACAGAGAAACATGAAATACAGCCAAGATTCATGAGAACAAGAACTGATTTCAGCACAGATTGTCATTTAAATAATGAATGTTGCACAGTCTGATGTCTGATTTTATTTTTTTATGGGTCATTTTGGTTTGTGGGGATCAGATACTGTCTGCGCTTCACTCAGTATATGCTTAAAGGATAGATGAGCCTGAGCACGTGTTCTTTATTGCTTCACCATATCCGACATGCTGATGGGCTACAGATGACCGCCCTGTACGAGTCAGGCCAGCTGCCCTTGCTGTACACTAAGGAGAAGGCCAAAAGTCAGGGGGTGAGCCGACAGGGAGGGGCAGCTTGTCTCCTATTACTGCACCGGCCGCCAGAGCTCAAGCAGCCTTGTTATTTCCTTTTGCCCATCTCTTTGCTGTCCGTCTAACTATACACCTGCTACACAGCCCTCTGCATGCTCAACTAGGCCTGGTGCTGCCTTAGAAAAAAGTGGGAACACAGGTGTGAGCTTTTGTCTCCTGTGTGTGAATGGCAATGGTGGTGTTCCTGTTTTTCCTGGTGTCTAAAACACTTTGGATGTTTGATTGTGTAACAAACATGGATTGCAATAATCATTTAATTGATGTTCATGTGATCACAGACTGATTACCATTGGTACATTGTGAGTTATTTTGATTTTGTACCGTTTTCTGGCATTTTATCAGTGGAAATGAGAAAACACTTGGATAATTTGATCATAGCATGAAAAGTATTGAGCCAATTTGAGTACTTAAGAATTGTAACTGCAAAAAATGTAAAGTTTAAAACAGAAAATGAAATCACAGCTGTAAACGCGTACAGGCCGACTCAAAGACACTTAGGAGCCGTCTGTCTGAACAAAGTCACTCATGCAGCTCCTGAGTTACAGTTACAACACCTACATTACACTTTCAGGTCCTGCATTACAAGTATTGATCTGTTTGATGGTTATTCAACATCTCTTATGTGCATGTTGTTGCTGGATGGTGTCCAGGCAGAATTAAAAGCACAACAATTCATTTCCCACTTTTGTAGATCTAAATAATATTTAAACCTTGCTACGATGCACTGAAACAATAATCATTACACAGTTGGAGATCAGGATCTTGTCATTTTGTTGGGTGTCATGTTTTGGCTGAGTTACGCTGATGGCTCAATTAAACTGCATAAAGACGAGAGGTTGCAGCTCACCCCATGGTCTTTCATTACTAGTTATGCAGTGTAATACTAGTGGATCATATAGCTCAAATTTTATGGCTGCTCACTGCCAGGGTAACAAAACTTACTGAACCATTTGTGGCATCTTGGAAAGATAGCTGCTCCGAGAAGATTTTTTGTTATATGAGCAGCTGCGTGTTTTGTAAAGCTTGCTGCACTCAGATTTACAATATGGTGGAAACTGCAGCTCAGCTCTATGGAGTGTTTTAACAGCCAATAGAAATAGACAACCTCTGCTCTAGTGTAGGAGTACATCAGTATGTCCCTCAGATAGACCTGCTACCGTGTTCTGTAGCGTCAATGACTTTGTGGCATTGGTGAGGAGACAGACTGGCTGTCTGAGAAGGCTGAAAACATGTATTGAGAAAGAGGTAGACAAGCACAACATATAGGTCCTTCAAAGGCTTGTTATTGTAAAGAAAAAGTGAAAGTAACAAGAAGTGAAAATTGAAACGTGCGGCACAACAGCAATAAATAAAGCAATGAGACTTACGTAGATTTAGTGTGTATTTTATCAATGTCCTGCAATTGAATGAAGCTTCAAATGACAGAAAACCACAGAATTAAGAGGGTGCTCATATTAGTTTTTGTTCTGCACTAAAACTATTACAAGTAGAGATACCAAAACGTTATGGTTAGTGTCCTGAGAAAATTCAAGTCGAAGCTGAAAAAAACAATCCTCAACTTTTTATTTCAACTTATACTTTAAACTATGGAAGATAAATATTAATGTAATCACCAAGCACATTTATTTCACCATTTATTTTTCACAGGGGAAGTTGATTTGTATAAATGGTTGATATATAAAAAAAGAGAAGTGTCCCTCCCTGCCCGCTGCCAGCTCATGGCCTGCTGCATGAAGAAGCGAGCAGAATTTAAAAGCTGTCTGTGGTGACGCTGTTGACCTGTGGCTGCACTCTGTTCCTGTTACAGTTGAAGAGCCAGGCTGCCCTCCTGTGGCGGTAGCGCTTCGACAGCAGCACATAGAGCACGGGGTTGACACAGGGGTGCAGGTACTGGAGCACAGTACAGATAAAGTAGAACATCTCCCAAGCCTGTCCGTGGCGATACAGCCCCAGGTACACACACAGCTCCAGCACATAACCGGGCAGCCAGCACACCGAGAAGGTGGCAGCAGCCAAGAACACCATGACGGAGGCTCTGCGGGTGTTTCTGGCACTGGACACCGTCATTACAGGGCTCTTGTGGAGAAAAAGAGCCAGACGGACATAGTTGTAGGCGATGACCAGCATTGGAATAAAGTAGTAAAGTACAAACTGGCTAAGCACCACTTGGTAGTGGTGGTCATGAATGGTTGGAAGGCAGAAGGTGAAGTTGGCCAGGCTCTGGCCCACGCTCTCTTTGGTAGCAAACATTCGCAGCGGCAGGCTGATGAAGAAGCTGAGAGCCCACACCAGAACAAACATGAGGATGACCAGGTCCATGGTGGGCGGCTGGTACGGGTTAGTGATGATCATGGCGCGGGTCATGGACACGGCGCACAGCGAGTAGGTGCTGGCCGCCAGGCTGAAGGCCAGCAGGAACTGGTAGACCTTGCAGGAGGTGTCGCCCAGCGGCCAGGTGAAGCTGACGGCGGAGTGCAGGGTGAAGGGGATGAGCAGGAGGGTGAGGAAGTCGGCCAGTGTCATGCTGAGTAAGAGGAGGTCCAGGCAGTTCTTACGTAATGTGTTGTATTTGGCAAACAGCGAGAACACCAGCAAGTTGGCACAGAGCCCAATGCCCAGGATCACCCCACAGGTACAGGCAAAGATGAGCCCATAGGAATTGGGAAGAGCCATGTTATCACCAGCTGGACATCACCTTTAAAAAAGGAAATAAGTTGACAGAGAATCATTACACTTGGTTTGTTATGACTTGTTTGGTTTTCCAGCAAAAATCCAAAACTGGATGCAGCTTTGCATAATATACATGACAATGAAGACATTTAAGGATTATTTTAATTTTTCTTTAAACGAAATTTCTGACAAAACAACAGGTTCATCTGAAAAATTCTCAACAATAATCAATAATGTGGTTGATTTTCCTAGTGAGAGTGTAAAGTTATATTTTAAATTGCTGCTAAATGATAAAACAATATGCTGTCAATTTAGTAGCAAAATGTCTTCTGATTAATATTCAGAGACCTACGTTTGATACGCTGACCAACACAGTTCAGAGCATTTCAAAACAATCTCCCGTTTTCACAAACTCACCATTGTCTGTCCTCAAAGCAGTATCCTCCAGTACATGTTTGCGAGTGACCTATCCTCATAATTTAACCTGGAGTATTCTCTTTTACTGGTGTCCATCCTGTTGAACTGGGCTGAAGAAGGGAGAGGTGGTAGCCTCTCAGGACTCATTACAAAGTACGATAACTGACTGTGGAGGAAAGAAAGGCAAACATCACTTACATTGATTCTGGTTGACTAGGTTTAAAGAGGAACAGCCTCTGACCAGCTGCTGTTTTGTTATTGCGAGAGGATCTGTAGCATCTGTAGTATCTTACAACACTTTTTTTCATAAGCAGTATCATTTTGAACTTTGGATGAGCATCTTGAATATTCGTGTGCACTAAATCAGTCTCTCTTTTTTTTTTTTTTTTTGGGTTTAAAAATCCTCAACTGAACAAGACTGTTGCTGTTTTTTAAAACTTGTACTGAGCTTTTCACTAGTAATATACTAGTAAACCCCCTGCTCTTTCTGTGGAGATGGTTTTGGAATTTACTTTACATCATATTCCAAAATGATCACCCCTATATCCACTAAAATATGGTTTGTCTCCCCACAGAGAACAGTCCAGTCAATTGATTATGTTGCGTGTTCCTCCTCCTCTCTGAAGATATTAATGTCTCTCTCCATTGTTTGATTGATTTCCTCCGTGTGAGCTGCAGGCCCCTGACGGCAGCTTTATCAGGGCTTTCCACAGCGTTTATGACCGTGTGTCAACTAATGGCCTCTGGTGTACACTGCTGCTCTTAGCACAGGATATAGCTGATGCTGATGCATTTGCTATCCTCTCCATTACCAGTTTTTTTGTGCCGTTCAGTCAGCAGCTGTTAAAAATGGCACATGTTCTCAAGTGGGACATTAACAGCTTCACTATGCTCTGTTCATGCTGAAAAGTCAACAAAAACATTGATGTTTTCACTGTTTAAACCCAAAACCGCTGAGATAAATAAAATAAAAAAAGATTGCCCAGAATCATATAATTTAATCTTTTCTCGCAGCTGAAAACCCCTCGTTTATAGCAAAGGATAAGATCATGATAAAAAAAATAGACAAGCCAGTTTCACAAAAACTGAGGAAGCTGATGATTTGTTAACCTTCAGCAGGACAGAAATCTGCTACGAGGCCCATGTTCATTACATCATCCATCGTTCCATCGTTAGCCCCTCAGGTATGCACACCCTTTAATCAATTAGTCGAGGAACAAAAAAAATCAACTGCCCCCTGTTTTTGAATGTTTTTTTTAAACTCGCTTTTCTGGCAACAATAGCTGGTTGCAAATTCTCTTGTGAATCATGTAAAGACATTTTAAATCCAAAAGGTCACTGGCCAATGTCACTGTGACATCTAAAGGGTCTGCAAAAACACTTTTTCTGGCTTTGATTCTACGCTGTATCTCAGAAACAGAAGGACTGAGACTGTGACATATTCAGCCAGATATTAAATTGAGACACTTTTTGATTCACAACTTGAATCTGTGGTGATAGAGCTTGAACTCCTGGACAGACATGGATCTAAATTTCTGTGTGGTTTGGCTGAAACATAGTCTGAAACAATAGTTCTACTTTTGTCCTGATCTGAATATGTCTGTGTTTTGGACCATGAACTAGATAAAGTAAACTAAGTAAAATAATCTAAGAATGAGAATTTTACCAAAAACATTTGAATTTGTTCAGCACTGCAGTACTGTCCAGTACTTTGTGCTTAGAACCAATAACACATTTGTATTGGTAAAACAGGTAATTAATGCAGAAAATAATGAGCAGATTATCTAAAATGACAATGATACAGTTTCAACCATAGTCCATATCAACTTCTTCTGCTCAAAATACACCTGTAATTCACTAAAAGAACAAACAAGTTTTAGACTCAGAACAAATGATGAATGGCAGTGTTTCATTGGGTTCACTGTCTCGTTTGAGGACACTTTGACATCTGGACAGCAGGAGCTAGGTCGAACATCAGCCCTCACCATTAATGACTGATCCTTACCAACCGGGCTGTGGTATAAATGGCACAATTCAGTCAGATATGACTGGTGAAACAAAAACACTGTGAATCCAAAATATTTCTAATGGCTACATTTTTAATGTTTGATTAACTGGAAACATGTACAGTATGTTCTCAGTGCAAGTGAAGAACATTAAGTGAGTCTGACAGGCCCTGGCGCGGGCTTGTTCTATAAAAATAAACTATAATGTAAAATGATGAGAGTGGGTTTGATGAAGCATCCAATAAGTTACAAGTCCATGAGGGATCTAAGGTGGGAGAGGAAAGCAGGACCATCAAAAAGAAACATCAAATTAAAACTCAACCACAAAAGAACATTTACAGGATATAACTAAAGTGCATTATGGAATTTAGTCAGCAGCACCATGATACATTCACAAAATAAATATACACTTTCAAAGTGAAATAAATTATGGCAGAGCAGTTCAAACAGATGTGTTAATTGAACAGTTTGTTTGTAACTAAGTCCATGACAGTCAGAACTTACAGAGCTAAACACAAGCCGACCACTTAAGCATCCCAATTTTTGTGAAATTAATTACATTATACGCCGGCAATAAATACTTCCCCCGTGTTCTGCTCGTTCACACGGTTTAAAGGTGGTTATCATATGCATCGGTTTGGTTTGAGTCAGGGTTACAGAGAAAGATTTTCCAAATAAATATGGACCTAAGAAGATGTTAGATGATGAAACTCCAGGAACTATGAGATTTTCCTTTTTAAAACACAACAATACACACGTAGCAAATTATTATCATACAAGCACAGCCCCCCAGGGGGCCCCTCGTCACAACTGTGACTGAGTCAGGCTGTGGTTCAAGTCTGTCAGACCTCAGTCACTAGGAGCTGTGTCAGTATCTTAGTGCAGTACCATGTGATGGCTATTAGGAGTCTCTCAGCCAGGGTACTGTGTCCTTCATGGCTCCTGTGTTGTGACGGACCGCGCCCGCCTCCGCTTCTTGTCATTCTCTCTGCGCCGGCCTAACCTCACCTTTTTTTTCCTTTTGGTGGCCACTTTGAGAGGCTGGTCCTTATAAGCCAGGGCCTTGTTGGTCTCCTGGGGCAGGTTAGGGCCCTCTCTGTCCAGCCTGAACCTGTCAGGGAGATTTTTGGTGGCCCCCGGGGGCTTCTGGTGTAGAGCGTTCCCACTGAAGGTCTGGCTCTGGGTTCTGCTCTGCACAGGTGGCTCTCGCTCATCGGCCGTGTGCACCTCCTCCAGCAGCTCCTGCAGCCACATGCGACGCTTGAACTCCTGCAAGGAGCGACCCTTGTCGTGCATGAGCTGGGCGTGGCTCACCGACCTCCTCCTTAAAGCAAAACAAAGAAGACACACTCAGTCAACATGTACTAAAACACAGAAAGTGGAGTAATAGCTTCTTTTTTAGATTTGAATCAAGCTTCCCACCCAAAAAGAGTTGTTAGTTCATGCTTCACTTTTTCTTCTTTCTTTCAAATTTCTGTCAATCTGTCTGATTTCCACTGAAGGAAGCAGATTTCTTTCCTTGTTTACTTTTTGTCCCCTGTTGTAATTTCATGTGATACTGTGGCGTTGACTTTATGTGTGGAACAGTTTTAGAAGTGTTGGCAGCTGAATTTCAAGGTCAGGCTCGATGAAACCTCAGTACAGTAGGTGGCAGCATAAATAAGTTTCTGAGAGCTGAAGACCCCAAAAAAAGCCAGAGCTGAAACAGAAAACCTCCTGTACCCAAGTTGAATCCGTACAGGTAGACTGTGGTTGTGTTTTCTAAATCTGGAACCAGGAATATTTTTGTTTCATCATATTTAATCACTAACTAGTCCCGTTCCATGTTGCATAACATTGAATTATTTTTCTATGCTTTTTCAAATCAATGTAAAAAAAAAAAAAACTCACGTTCTGCTACTAAGTGCATCAATTGGACTCCCATCAAGAGTCACTGGGGAGCACAGCAAGAACACAGCCAGACTCCACTGATGAAGTATGACTATAGAGCACATCCTTAAGCCAAAGATCTGAAGGACACAGGAAATATTATATCAGTCACTTTGCTTAATTAGGAAAAACTTTGTCTCATGAATTCATACTGAATGATGTATCTGCTTTTAATAATTTACGTCTCAAGCAGATAAATAACAGTTCCTGAGTAGGTAAGCTCTCCCAGGTGGCATTCCTTGTGCCAAAAAATACTTTATTGAAGTCGAGAAGAAACTTTCAGACTTACATGATGTGAGTTTAAACAATGAAAATCCACAAAAAGGTCAGTCTGCAGGCTCTTTAGAGATGATCTCGTTGCAAAATAATTGGTTTACAAAGCAAAAAGAAAAATTATTTTGCCAAATACAATTTGGCCAGTTCAAAGCTTGTGTCCAGATCCATTGGTGTGAAGGCAGCCTGGGGAAATCCCCCTTCAGTCTGCTCCATTCATTTGCCTCCCAACAGTCTGTGTTGAGCTATTTATTTCTCCCCAGCGTCCCAATTAAAAGAGAGATAAAGATAGAAAGAGCAGCAGCAGCCCATCAGCTGCAGAGCTGCCACTCCACTCGATCCAGTAGTAATGTCATGAAGAGTAACACCGAAGCATCTTCTCTGGTGGCCAGAAGTGAGAGCAGAGCTGAGAGGCTTTTTCAGTCCAGCGCAGTGAGTGAGCCTGTGTGAGTGTGGCTGAGAGAGGCACAGAGAGAAAGTCAAACTCCTCTTTGGGTGAAGATGCAGGCACTACCTTAGCCTTTACCCATTAAGTCCAGTCCTAACACCCTCCCCAATGTCCCAACCCTCGCCTCTCTCCCTCCCCCCCCCAGCCCCTCAGCCCCTCACGCACACCTGCTGTGACAAGGAGGTGGCGCCCATGCAGCATCCAGAGCAACACATAACAAAGCATACTGAACACGAGGGTCAGAAAAAAATGTAATTTTAATCAGTTTTGCCACATTTTAGCCCCAGTTTCTAAACAAGGTCTGTGAATAACTGCATCATAATGAGGTCAGAAATGACAGGTGTGCACCAATGGAGGTAATCATGGGTTACCAAGCGGAGAGTGTACAGTATAAGGGGAGGGGCAGGGTTACTCCAAAGTAAACAGCCAGGCCTAACCACTTTCCCAGGGGAGAATGACCATAACCTCAGAGAAACCTAACCCACAGCCTCTCACTGCAGACCTTTCAATTCACCTCCACTCTGCCTCAGCAAACCAGCTCACCACCGAATGGTTACAGTGGGCTCTGAGGTATCTCTGATATTCAGCTAATAAGGAAAGTGGAGAGCTTTGCATTGAGGCAGCCACAGACAATCCCAGATTCACCAACTATATGTAGGCACTGAACCCACTCATCCATGTCACACTTTAAAATTTTACTAAAATGTAATAAATATCATGTGCTAAAGGTCAGTAGTCTAATGTAGGAGGTAGCGCTGGGACTAAAAATGTATTTATTTTTAGCATCACAGTGACAGAACGCTATATACTCAAGTACAGTACCATATGCTATAGTGGATGGGTTATTTTATCTATTTATGTATTATTACCATGCAATGCTTTACATTTGAATGTAGCTAATTTATTTTGACTTAGTTACTAATTAATTGATTAAAAATAAGATGAGATATGTCAATTATGGTAGTGATTTCAGGCATGTTTTCCAGCACTTTAAAAATGAATTACTTTTCTTGTTTGGCTTGGTTGCAGGTGGACATTTTAAACCAATTTATTGGTTAGGCTATTGGTTGACACTTGGCACAGCAGTGTCAATGCAGATTCTGTGGTTTGATATTTAGCATTTGCACCTTCTTGGTCATCATCTCTCTAACATTTGTTATTGGGTCTATATGCAAAGTGTAGATGACGCTGATACTGCAGTGCTGGACAAATTCAAACTTTGAACTGCTGGTGGATCTAGATGGAAAGTTAGGGGATCACCAGAGTCATTACAATTCATCATGAGGGACATGAATGTCTTTAACAAAATCTGCGGCTATCAATTCAGTGAAAATACTTCATTCAAAACCACAAATTTCAAGCTCATGCTGGTATTCTAGGAAAAGCCGGAGGATCGCCAAAGTCAAGTAGGACTCATCTGATGGGAACTGTGAATGTCCAATCCATTCAACAGCTGTCCACATCTGTTCAGGTTGGACCAAAGAGAACCATCCAGTTGACAGTGCCACAATCCCTAGAGCCACACTGCTAACATGTCTTCAAACTGAAGTCTTATATAAGACTGCATGTTGTCCCACCTGTGAAATCCTGAGTCACACAGTTGGCCGAGTCTGTCCACAACACTCGGAGTGAGTTGAGTGAGTTTGTTCAACGTGATCCCAGTGTAAAATGTAATTGGACTCGAATGAAAGATAATAATTAATATGGAAATGGATATTACTCTATGTGTGCTCGGGGAGTCTCTCAGTGCAGTTAGTCAGTTCACATTTGGCAGCAGACTGTTGTCAGCCCAGTTAAATGTTCCTGTGATTCATTCTGGGTCACGACCCGTCAGTTGAAAAACAATGGAACAGTCTGTGCTGATAAAGTCTGAGCGTTTGTGAATAAATTCTGCCACTGCACCAACGACCAGTGCCCTGTTTGTTACACTGAACAACTCATCTTTTTTTAGCGGCGTGGCTCTACCTGTCACTCAGTCCATAAGTTGGTTCACTGTTCAACATGTAGCTCAACAACAATGAAATGGATCGTAATCTTGCTCAATTAATTATGTTCCCCTCAGGTACATGCGGACAGCTGTACCTTGTTTATTGCTAATTAGTGAAATTTACCACTGCATCACACAATATACTGTTGTTCCTTACATTGATTGGACAAGAGACCTTAATATAGTATAGCTTCATGTATCACTCCACCCTACAGGCATTATAGTGTTACTGTTAATTATTGTTCTATTCAGTGTTATTGTCTGTCCTAGATAATTATGACGATTGTTTCACAAATTCAGGGTGAATTTCCAGAAATAACATTCAAATTAAATGATGCCTGGTTGACAAAATGGAAGGGAAGGAGAGAAACCTGGACACTTGACATGTAGACAGTCGCAAACTAGTGTGCGGGTCAGGAAAGTGTTGGTGTTGCTTAGCAGCAGAACTATTTGTGTTGGTGTTGCCAAATAAATGACGTAAACATAATATACTACTACACTAAAAATAATGAATACTAGCATTATTATTATGGCCATGCTTTTTTTTCCTCAGGAATTTGCTCAGAATACCAACCTGCCTACAGCCTCATAGAGGTGCAAGCTTGGTAGTGTTTTTCATTTAATGGCTCAGTCTAGTCAGTATTTGATTGATATTGTTTTTTAATCAATACTGGAAAGCTCAGTATTACACTGTAGAATTTTATAGCTGATATTTCATAATTATACAGAATGCAGACACATACACACATTATATTATACATTACAAACATTAGTGATTGCTGTTTGGTGAAGTGTCTACTGGTCACATCCTAATAGTAATTTCACAAAGACTAAAATTTTAGGTATACATTGTAACATGGGCTACATGTTTATAAGAAGTAGTTCCGTTATATTAACTCTCTTTGCACTTTGATAAGTAACATATTCCCGTGTGAAATAATACAGTTTTCTCTGATTCTTAAAAACACAGTGTTTTTCCAGTGTGTCATAGAGATCCATTGTTAAAATTGTCAGTGCGCTGATTAAAATGAATACAGTCCATTCAAAATCCTGAGTCACTTCTGTGGTTACTGTACCTACTTGCACTGGATTACGGGATGGAATAACTTGTATTTCTTCTCATGAATAAAACTCATAAATTATTTCTCTAAGCTGTGATGATTAGTAGAATCACTCTAGGCTAGACTGTAGAGCAGTTGGTGGTAAATTACTTAATAGAGGGCTCAGTATTTTATAAGCAGTCATGATTCAATTCAGCAAGGGGTCCAGAAGGGGTTTGGGGCTGGGACAAATATATGGCAGACCCCCTTGCTGTCTCCAAAACTCAGCTTTCTTCTGTTTCCAGCGAGTCTGCCTCAAACTTCCAACACTTTAACATTCGGTAGGGAAAAAATACCTCATTTGATTCCATTCTGCAAAGACTTTACCTGCGAAAAAATATATATATAAAAAAAATCCCATTTCCTGGCAGACAGCAGCATATGGAACGGGAGCCAGGAAAGCTGCTTTTGATTCATGCTAAATTGCACTCTCAACACAGAACAGTATTCCTGTCCGTTTTTCATCCTTTTCACACTGCACTTACTTCACATTCACACGTATGGTACAGAGTCAGACCATATACACACCCACCCACCCTCGTTTCAAAGAATTTGTACCCTCCTGTTCTCAGCAACCAGCTCATACACACTCTGCATTCAGAGAAACACCCTCATTTCATGTTTGAATTCAGAGTTCAGCATCTATTTTTGGATGTGTTGTACTAATTCCCTATATGTGCCCACCCTATTATGTCATAAACCCTGGCTTCAGTTGCAGTAACAGTTCCTGCTTTTGTTGTGGAGTTACATTCGGAGTCACTGTGTACTTGGCATGTGCATTACGCTTCTGTTCGTGCCAGGAAGTCAGTTTTAATTCCCACACAAGTCACACTCTGACGTTGTCAGTATCCTCTATTATTTTATTACTATGTCACAGCACCACTCCCCTTTAACTCTGAACACTTCTCCAAGTGAACTTTGAACACTGAAGAAAAGTGAAAATTGACGACATATAGACTAAAAAAATCAAATATCTGTTTAAAATAAGATAGTTCGGTGCAGTTTCTGTTGGACATGACGACGGCCAAATGGCACCCATAACCATTTATTTAGCTGCAAAAAACAGACTCAGGTTTTACAGTGTATTTGATAATGGTCTCTTTATGATGCAGGCAGGACTTTGATCGCTTGGCCATTTGTTCACATGAGAACTTCAGGTTTGTTATCCTGGAAAACCTCAGTTGAAAAATGGGTTTTGCAGAGTTACTTTCCCCCCTTAATGGTTTTTTAACGGCGAGTTACTGTACGGGCTGTTTCAGTTAGTTCATTTGAGGCATGCTTTATAATGTCGTATTGTGGGCAGTTGGAAGAGTTTTCTGCTAATCATTCACACCTACCAATCATAACTGTCATCCCAGGAATGCTCTTTATTCGCCTTTACCTTCTTCTGGGTCAGCTATTTTCAACAACTCGGCTGCTGAGGCAGCGTTTTTATATAAAAGCTCAGGAGACGAAATTTAAAATTGATGCACTCTGCTTTCTTTTCAGTTGGTGGTTTATTGGTGCTTAAAACGTGTCACTTTTTCAAGAGCTGCTACTGCAGCATTAAAACCGGGCCTTCGACAGTGGTATGCAGAAGACAGAGGGCTCTTCATCAAATTTACTATAGGACAGAGCAAAACTATGCATTGAAATATATAGTAAACATTAATGCAACTGTAGTTGGAATGCTTTAATCCCCGGCTGACATTTCTGACAGTAAATTATTTGGTTAGATGGCTGGAAATGGAAATCAGTTGTCTGAGCTTTCCATTAAATCGCTGCAAGGCATTTGTATGTTCAGAGGCTGAAAAATGTTGCATACTATATTTTTTTATCTGTCGGGTGAAACTGACCTGTGACTTGTTGGGATCAAAACACATTTTTAGGTCACCTGTCACATGACTAAACACTGGAAACATTGCAGCTATGACAACTGAACAAACTCGATCGACCAAAACAGACTGAGATGGAAAAAACTAGTTAGTGGATTTTGAGTTGAGATTTTTGGCTAAACAACTTATTTCATGTTTACTAACAGAATATATGAAAGAAGAACTAATTCAAGTATAGACATGTTTTTAAAAGTCATGATTACTTGCATCTACATTTGTACGGTCACTGTGATTAAATTATAAAACTTTGCAAAGTTTTATTCCCAAATATTTTATGATCGCTTTGGTTTCACTGTGGTTTGGAACTTAATCCAAATAAATGTAGCATCCAAAATTAGGTAATCATCTATGAAAGAGAGTTGTAGTCCCCTTAATCCATTTAAACAGCAATAATCAAATAAAAGAAAAAAGTCTATTAAAGTTGTCTCCCACAGTTCTCGTTGGGTCATTGTAGCCATGACGGGCAGCTTTTTTCAATCAAAAACCTTTGAGACCAACCATACACTACCCACATCAGCAGCACCTCCCATGGTGCAAAGAAACAAGTGTCATATACACTGTTAAAATCTTTTTTTTAAATATTATTGTGCAATACAAGGACTGCTGAAATCTATGACTTTGGTTACGTTCAGACAATCATCTGTAAAATGCAGACAAATGGTCGGGTCTTAGCAGAGTTACGTCCCATTCTAGTCGGCTATGAAACAGATAATTTTTCTCAGGAGTTGGTAGAGACCAAAACAGGAGGTAAAAAGAGTCAATATTGGACATTTTTGTGTGACTGATGTGTAGTGTTGTTTCATGTGTAAAAGATCAATTGTTTACTAACAAGTTTAGCATACCAGTTTGAGAGATGGTGATATGTTCACAGTGTTGCTCCCCATTGACCAGTAAATCTTTACAAATTGCCGTCTTCAAACAGTCTACAGCCCCTTAATGTTAAAGTGATATTCCGGCGTAAGTTTAACCCATGGTCTAATGCACCGTGACACCAAGTTAGACTCCCCCTCAAGAGATGAAGTCCGCTAACTGCTAGCTTCTCTAGTTGTAGCAACTTTAGCACGGACCGCACCATAACAAAACAGCGCAGTATACGGATCCACTATCCACCGACCAAAAAGCCACTTACAGCCACAAATAATGCTCAGAACAGCACCAAACGTCATCAACAGTACAAACAGGGTCCCAGCTCATAATATGAGGCATCAAACATCTGTTAGCTTAGCCTGGTTTCTATTGAAACAAGACGAAAACAACTCACCCGCTCTGCTCCAGTTATACGCTATGCCGCAACTTTCCGAGTCCAGCACAGAGTCCAGGCACTGACAACCCAGACCGTGGCCGACTGGCAGCACACACATCGGGTGCCAGCGGGCACCGACAGTCACTGACCACCAGACTGGTCAGTTGCTTCCCCCAGCTCCAGCATTTAGACTCCACCGGCTCTCTCCCTCTGTCACTTTTGCCTACATTTCCAGGACATAGCCTCCACCGCAACGCTCCGTCTTTCACTTTTCTCTTCAATTTCCTTCAGCTTGTCTTCAGTAAACTGAACTCGGTCTCAAACTGATAGTGGCGCCCATCGAAATGAAACTCTGAACCCTGTTTGTACTGTTGATGACGTTTGGTGCTGTTCTGAGCATTATTTGTGGCTACAAGTGGCTGTTTGATCCGTTACGTGTGGATCGGTATACTGCGCTGTTTTGTTATGGTGTGGTCCCTGCTAAAGTTGCTACAACTAGAGAAGCTAGCGGTTAGCGGACTTCATCTCTTGAGGGGGGGGTCTAACTCAGTGTTATAGTGCATTAGACCATGGGTTAAACTTGCGCCGGAATATCACTTTAAGTAAACTATAGGTAGACACCATACTTACATGTGTACAGTATATGACAAATAATTAGCGCTGATTGTATTTTCATCCTGACTGTAGCATGAACACTTAACACTTGCTAACACTTAACACTAAACAAAAGACTGATGAACAATCAATTTAAAATAAAATATCAGTCATCAGCTAATCAAATAATTAAATGTTAGATCCAGCTTAATAAGGTTCAAAGAATTAATAAGAGATGTTCAAATATTCATATGAGAGCATCAGTGCTGTTGTTTACGTTAGTCATGGTTCAATCTGGATCCCAGTCATACTGTTGTTGTAAGGATTGTCTATTGAGAGAATGTGAGATGAACGGTCCATTGATCATTGTTAGACAGTTTCCATTAGAAATATGTCATTGATAGACGAGAATGAATGCTTCTAACCAATCACCTTAAAAGCGTTCATATACGTGGTGAGTGATCTGGTGTCTGTGCCTGAGAGAAGCACAGTGTGCTGTGTGGTGTATAGTACCGCCTCTCACTGCAGGAACACAACACGCACCAAAACAAAACATGTGTGTGAGACTGATATAATGTATACCATCTGCAGGGCATGATCCTATCAGCCATGGATGCTTGGTGTTGGTGTCAGGGCATCACTATGAGAATGTATTTCTCTCACTTCTCAAACCATTATGTTTAGTACAAGATTGACACCTCCATTGTATAATTTTCAAAGGTTTTAAGTTGATGTTTCCAGCAGTAGGCTAAATGCAGACTTAAGGTTTTGAGCCACAATGCACAATAGGCAGTTTAGTCGGGATGTCAGAGAAGGGTCACTGCTCCACACTTTAAGAGGCGTACATCCTGAACATTACCTAATTCCTGCCCAGGGTTACCCAAACATGGCCTCCTTCGTCACGCATTTATTTGATCTGAAAGTAGCTGCAAGATTTGTCTGTTTCTGTTTCTCCTGCTTGATATATGATAATCCACCCCGGGTGCAGCTACGGGGCTGATTCCTTATTTACAACTAGATTTTTTTTTTATGTTAACCATAAATGTCAAGCTCCTGGAGACAGTGAGTCGGGGGAGGTCCTACCAGGACAAAAGCATGTTGTCCAGACTCAGTCTAGAGCACAGGTACATTAAATCATTATTTTTCAGACAGGAAATATCTGCCACTGGACATTTTTGCCTGTAAAATGTATTTCTAAGATGAAATGATTCCTGCCTGGCACAGCTCTGCTCTCATCTGAAATGGTGTGTTTTTACACTCATCTATTCAGTGTTGGAGCGTGTTTGTAGTGAAAACCTCAAATGTTGTGCGTCTTATGATTAAACCGTGTGTTTGATGTGATTCAAAAAGCAGAAAAACAAGTCCAAAGTGTGAGCCTTTGACCTGGCCTTATGAAGCGCCCACCACATCAGCATTTCGCTCCTGGCAGATGTTGATGGTGGGGTGTCTGACTGTGGCCAACCTCTCTGCAGTGGCCCTGTGCTCTATGGCTCTAAGGAGAAGAGGAGGGGGGGGCTCCTTACTCCTTACTCACCCCCCAAACCCAAACCACAAGCTGCCCCATGTCTGATGCCCCCCCTCTCACTCTCCTGACCTCAGAGGCCAGACCCCAGGCCAGCTGGACGCGGACTGAAACCCCACACAGTCACCACACAGCCACCACCAATAGCCGCCACCCTCCTGCCCCTGACCTATCACCCAAAACATTACCATAAACTTCTGCCCTGCTGCCAAGCAACACACGCAGCAGGGCTTACAGGGAGACCGTGCACTGCTCGTCCATGTAAAGATAGCTCTGTCTGGGGCAGAAAAGCGGAGCTAGCGGAGAAGGGGTAAGCGCTCTCGGTTATGATGTGCATTTTACACACGACATAAAACCTACTGTGGTGTTTTATGTTTTGTGGCTTGTGGTGATGCCGTGGCATTGCCTGTGGAACAGACTCCTGCCCACTGCAACAACTACTGTGCAGCATTTGAGGCCGATGAAAAATGTGTCTGCCAGCGTGTTAACCGTTTTTGAAACATGCCACAAGTCTGCGTGCTCCCTCCGTCTCTAACTCGCTTGACAAATCGTGCCATTTCGCATTGCCTCAGCCTCGGCGAAAATTGAAGAATCAATAGAGGTCTGATTGAGAAGACCACACACGCACGGTGTTACGGTAATGACGGGCCGAGTCTGTTTGTTTGCTTAAGTGAAGAGCAGGCTCAAATCATTAATGAGTGCTTTGCGTCCAGCGTGCAACCACAGCTAAGCCAGTGGGTCAACAAGGTTGGCCAGACTAACCACTGTATGTGGGTGTGTGTGTGAGTGAGAGAGAGAGAGAAAGAGAGAGAGACTCTGTATACATGTTTCTTAATGTCCTTGAGAAGTAAGAAAAAGAAGAAACTGAAGTATTATCAGACTTCTATGACTTTCCTTGCGAGTCTTAACTTGGTCTTACATCATCTATAAGCGCTCACTGTAATGTTTCTATATTTAACATCATTCTATATTTACTCGCTCCGACACAGATACTTGTTGATTATTGCTTTCCCAGTGAAAAAATATATCTAGGAGACATTTCAGTGAGTATTTAAACACTGAAAAAAAAATGCTTCACTTGAAATTTCCAAATCGTTATAATGCACGGCCCGAGCCAAGTGCACTTCACTGACTCAAAGCTGATCCATTTACTGTAAATGAGCTTGTCTCTGTTGGTTTCCTGACCAATTACTGTACAGTGAACTTAGGTCCACTATTTATTTATCCATAGGTTATTTTAAATGGACTGCACTCAATGCAGAGGTCTTGTTGAGCGGTCTTGTTCTCCCGACCTGCCCTGGGACATGCTAGCAGCGCTTGGCAGACAGACACGGATGCTGAAGGCAGCCTCTGGACAGCTTTATCCTGCATCGAGCGAGGCCACCCGCTTCGTGTTCACCAGGGCACAGTGACTGGCACGGCGCTCCCCGGCCTCAGTTTTCACCTCTCAATTTTCTGCTTCTCCAAGAAAACTGGAGAACACTGTAGACTTTTTAAAGCTCTGCAACCATGAAAGGATATCAAGGCCAAGCAGAGAATAGGGAGGCTCGACCTTAGAAGCAAGTGTAGCCTTAAAAAGCTCACCAACTGCAGGGAAAAATAAGTGAATTACATACATTTAATTTGAGTGATCGTCTTGAATACAACATGCGGTAGAGTCACTTACATGACAGACTTTAATTATTAAGAAATTTGCTAATCATCAATTGTAGTAGTATAAATAAGTTTTATGATGATAGATATCACTAATAATAAATCAATTTATCATTGAATTTAAGAAAGCAACTGTTAGATATTGCTCTGTTGAAGATGCTTATGAGTTTGTTGTGGCCTTTGGATAAATCATCACATGGGGGAATCCAGGAGGAAAAAAGAGAAATGAAAGTGGGTCAGTGCTGTGGCAAATTGGATATACAAGTGAATTTTTTATGACTGTCGCAAAGCAAGTTTCAGAGGGAGACGCTTCATTGTCAGAATGACTGGCGCTAAATAATGAAGGGATATGTCATGTTTGATAAGTTATTATTAATTGGTAGGTTTCAGTATGTGGTCTCGTTTAACCAAACTCTCCTTATATAAGGAACTGTTAAATCGGCAATATTCAAAGAGAGGATTTGTTATTTTATTGAAAATGCTTTCCAGTTGGTTTATAAGCTAAAATTGTCAAATGTGGCTTACAGTGACATCACGTCCTTTTATTGAAGGCCACATCTTTTGTTGCTGAAGATTTCCCCAAACACAGACAAACAGACAGACAGACAGACATTTAAAATAACATGAGCTCAGTCATCTAAGATTTTTTTTTTCTCTGAGACACAATAAATGAGAGCAGCACTACAAAAAATGACCATAATGAGTGAGGACACTTATGTATGTCTCTGCAGACCCAAACTAAATGTGAAGGGACTTTTGTAGAAGCAAATAAAAATGGTGTCCACTATTACTAATGCTGTATAATTTGTGCTTCAAATATCCTCAGGTTATTTGCACAGGCGTTTCTTTTTGATGACAGAAATAACTAAATCTAAAAACAGAATGATGTCTCTTAAAAACAGACGCTAGAACAACAAAAGTTGTTAATCCGTGGCTCTGTACACAATGAGGCATTACAGGGGAGGATCAAGGACATGCACACATTTTTCGCTCAAAGGTAGCACATAAAGTTGTGTCCAATGAAGTGAGAAAATGCAATAGCGCTGTGATTAGTTTGGAGATTGAAAATGCAGGCCACACAATTACAGACTGGTCCCTTAGTCGTTGGTAATGTTCCTTTTAAATCTTTATAAGGCATAGTTTTTAGATTGTTGTGGTCTCGCATTGACCTTTTGTAGTTTTTGAAACTTGTTCTGTAATTCTATATTTTTAAGAATGGTTCATACAAAGAAAAAATATCCCCACCCTCTGAGTGAAACCTCTAAAATAACTTTTTCTTACACAAATTGGAAACACGTGCTCGGCCTTGATGATGTAAATGTTCAAAAGTGTTAATTCACTAATGAACAGTGAGACCATTAGACATTCGATTACATACTCTGGGCAGGAGATAAATCAACACTGAGTGTAATTCAAACATGGGCTGTGGCCAGGCGGCTTGTTTTCTGTCCGACTGTGGTTTTCCAACAGTCTAAATCCATGAAGCGGATTTGCTCACAACAGCCAACATATTTCTCCAATCTGCATCCCCTTGTAAAGCAAAGGAAGGAAGGCAGAGCTCACAACTGTTTGTTTTGTGCTGCCCACGGTCTCACAACCCTGTAACATAAGGCCGGGCTTTCATTGCCTCCCCACTGCATGAGCAAAAGGGAATTAGCTTTTAAAAGTTTGTTTTGTAAGAGTTGTAAATAAAGCAGCACTGATTCAGACCTAGATCCCCTTTCTCTCAGATGGGGTATGGCTTGTGTGGGTGGCTTTGGAAATACTGAGGCATGCTGAATATGTTTATATTACACTGTCCCCAAGGAGAGTTGAGCTTTGTGGTGCAGATGGATTACAGGGGGAAAAGAGCTGTTGTAGACCTTTAAAGTTCAGTGTTAATGGTGGGAGTGAAGTGGCTGTGTAAGTGCGATGTGTTCATTTCACAGGTCGCTGGCATTTCTATCCACGTTAGGGAAAGGGGGATTCCCACACCAACCCAAAAATAATGTTGTTTTTTCTCAGTTTAAGGATACAGTTTACAGCTGCACTGATCAATATGTAATATTAAGTGGATCATATGACTGCTTGTATGTACCCACGCAGTTATCACTTGACTTTACAGTTCTCCTCTGATCTGTGGAGCTTTTTTGGGGTCTTTCAGCTGATTGTTTTGGTTTTTAAGACCAGCAGTTTTACTGTTTTGGTTCGGTCTCGCCGCTGTCATCGGTGTCGTTTCCAGCCACAGCAGGCAGCTGTGAGCTCTAAACATCCAGTGTACACTGCATGTCGAGCAGCAAACAGCAGACAGAATTAGCATCTACAGTATAGTGAATGCATTGAGATTTAGCAACTGAAAAGGCAGATATTTTGATTAAAAAGAACAGTTTGACAAATTAATTGCTTAGTAACAGTTAATAACTGAAATTGATACAACTGTCATGTCTTTGTAGCAATTATGAAGCTGCCATCCAGGAGTTTCCCTGCCTGTCTGAGGCAAAGGGTGGGTGATTTTGGCCGCCGCCTTGGTTAAAGTGTGTGCTTACATGGGAGGCCGCTCAGATGTAGTGTGTTTTGCGTTGACAAACCCGTTTCTTTCAATGTAGATATGCGTCATGTGCGCTCACAACCCAAAGTGACACAGTAGCGGTGCACATTTGGTGCGACATGCTTGTTTTTTCAGGCACCCACCCACCCACCTCCACCCAGGGGAAACCCTGCCATCAACAGCAGCCAAGGGAAATGGCTTTACTCTGTTTGAAAGTTTAAAATCTACTTGTCTACACTAATTAATACTGAATAAATGTAAACAAATAATATACAGTAATTGTGTGCATAAGACAAAATAATCTAGTGTTAGCCTGACATCCCAATAAACGCAGTGAGTCATTTTAGCTCGATAGCAACATTAGGACCAGCCCCACTCACATGAATATCTGTGACTGAGTGAGTGACAGAGTTGAGTTAACACCGAGATGGAGTTTCCACATTAGTTGTTGGTCTTTCAAAGTGAACTGGTGTAAACAGTTTCCATTCAGGGGGCATTTACAGTCTGT
The DNA here is from genome assembly GCA_030347415.2 of Decapterus maruadsi. Lineage (NCBI taxonomy): Eukaryota > Metazoa > Chordata > Actinopteri > Carangiformes > Carangidae > Decapterus > Decapterus maruadsi. The sequence continues at coordinate 6,787,991 of CM064893.1, forward strand.
TGTGCTGCCAGTTTGGCACATTTGTTGCTAGATTTAGAGCCTTTTTTCCCAAAAAGCAAACAAACCCTTGCTACAAGTAGATGTAGCCAAAATCACAGCACAGTCTAAAGTGTCTTTAACTTATTTGAAAGGCAGTCACTGTTTTTTATTGTCTTTTTTCATCCAACTTCAGAAGTGCTGGCAGGAAGATGCCAGTTACCTTTGGACAGCCTCGCTGTTTCATCTCTCTCCAGTGTTTATTGCCAAGTTACCTCGCTAGCTGTACTCTCATGTTTAACGTCAGACATGAGAGTGGGTATCAATCATATAATCTGTCTCTAACAGAAATGAAATAAGATTGAATATTACTTACATAATATTACTACAACTTAAATGTCAATGAATTATCATCTAACAAGTCAATAGCAAAAAAGTTATTTTGCATTATCATCTTCTTCTACTGCCCCCAAGTGGCCAAAAATAATCATTTAATAATAGTAGTAATAGTAATGAATACTTTAATTAAGCAAAAGCCAGAACAGACAAAAATCACAGGTGGAGGTAAAAAGAGTAAAAGATGGCGATAGAGTTATTTTAGCACCTTCACAGCTGTAGGTATCTGTTCCCAATCAGGCCTTTTCGTGTAAGGGCACACCAGCCATCCTCTGCAATAATGAACCACAGCGAGAGCAGGCCTCTGCCGTTTGGATGGAAGCGTGTGTGTGTGTGTGTGTGAGCGTGTGTGTGTGTGTGTGTGTGTGTGGGCGGGCATGCCTGAGGTTGCTGAGCCTCGGCCTTCTCCTCAACATTAATAAGGACTTCCTTCCTACCAGACAGAGTCAAACACCTGATCACTTACCAAGGAGGACATGCCCACGCATCCCTCAAGAGCTGGCAGCCCGCAGCCTCTAATAAGGATCGGCCTGTGTTCTTTAGCTGCCCATCAATCAAAATGTTCACATGTTGGACATCCATACACAAATCATGTTTTCTCTCCGTACTCCACCCCTAATGTGTGTGTGTGTGTGTGTGTGTGTGTGTGTGTTTGTGTGTAAGACCTAGATATCATGGGCGGGAGCTATATCCAGAGAGACAGAACAAGAAATAATCCCTCTCATACATACACCACTTTAAAAATTACAACTTTTTCTCCAGTGGCAATAAAGTTTGGCTTCTTTTAAAAATCTCCAGCCAAGATACACCAGATGAAATGTGCATTTTTATGATGTGCATAACCCGTTATTTTTCCTCCTTAAATATCAGGTTTTGAAATGGTTTTTCCATAATTGAATTAGAGTAGCTAGTCGCAACTGACTCAGGAACACATCAACGGTTTTTCAGCCAAGATGTTGTCAGAGAATTACTCAGCCAAAGCAATAGATAGGTTGCTCAACAGAAAATTGTCCCATCTGCAGAGCTAAGGTTTATGACAGAAATCACTGGAATCCCAGAGATAAGAACTGAAATATTGTAATCACTTCTCAACACGTTCATATTCAGTATAACCAAACAAAATGTGCAGATCGGCATTTCATGACTCATACTTTGTCAATATACCCCCCGGGAGTGTAGGTCTTTAGCAGTGAGAGCTGTTGCTGTCAGTTTGTGCTCAGCATGTTGAACAGGGAACAAAATACCCTTCAAATTAAATGGAGATCTAGTGTCCATCTCTACTTCAGCCTGGGAGTTTAATACAATGAAAACTCAGCACATTCAAATATGACTATGACAGAACAAAGAACATCATCTGGTCTTTATGTTCTGTACCCAGCAGAATCAACAGATCTAGTTGTCACAGTTAAAGTGATTGTTTTGTTTTTGTGTTGCGAAACAGACCATGTGTGATGAGATACTATGATACCAAGGACCAGCTTGTCCTCGTCCTTATGGTTACATGACTGCTGTTGCATATTGAGACAACAGTGACAGACCTTTACTGTAGTGTACTACCTATTTAAGATAGTAATACTTGGAGTATTTGGTAACACTTTACTTGAATAGGTATTCATAAGATTACACTGTCATAACCATGACATAACAGCTGTCATAAACATCAATGAATACTTATGACAGCTGTCGTTAAGTGTCATTAGGTAAGTTATGTCACTTTTAATGAAAAGTTGACATTGTTTGAGATGTTTTTCTTCTGACAACTTGACATAAAGACAATTTAAACTGTCATAGCAGACCTAATTGCCAAACTTTAAAAATTATGTCAAGTTCTCATGACAAGGACATCTCAAACAATGTCAACTTTGCATCAAAAGTGACATAACTTACCAAATGACACCTAACGACAGCTGTCACAAGTATTCATTGATGTTTATGACAGCTGTTATGTCATGGTTATGACAATGTTATGTCAGTCTTATGAATACCTATTCAAGTAAAGTGTCACCGAGTATTTTTTCATATTCTCACCACCTTGTCTCTAAAGTGTCATCATACTAATGCCTGTTTATAATTTAATAAAACTCATATAGATATCCTCAAATTGCTTGTTAGTTTTGACCTACAGTTCACTGTTGTATGATGACAGAAAGAGGCAACACATGTTTTATCATTTGAGAAGCTAGAACCTGTTGTGTTATTTCTGATCAATAACTTATCAATATAATATAATTGACATTATGACATTCTGTCTATTGCCTTGTCAGGTCCTGGTTTCAGTTCTAACACAACTTGTTTTATTGTTTACAAATTCCTGATTTCCTGCTAGTTCTGCTATATACCCATGAAGAAAACAAATTATTCACTTTAAAGTGGGAACAGCCAAAGGCCTGCATTACATAATAATCATACTTTGTATTGAAGACTTACAGACCAGTTTACTGTTGGTATACCTCACTACATAAGCATGATCAGCATTGCCTCTCCTGTTCCCTGTCTCTTGTTCTGTTTCAGCTCAGCCATCAGTGTAGAAAATCTGTTACCAAGAACTGTTCGATCAAAAAAACTCTCAATGACTTAATCTTGTTTGTGACCGTTCTTTTTAGTTAATAGTTTTCCTCAATGCATGCACGGTGCAGAACATTATGCGTGTATTCTGTTCAGTCATGATGTTGCATGATGTTTCTCCACACTTGGACCAGTTTATCCTCTATTTGTTACAAATACTCCATTCTGTTGTCCTCTGGTTGTACAAAAATCCCTTCTCCTGGGTGACTAGAGGCTTTCATGCTCTATCAGAATGACCACTGCATGATGTCACTGAGGGGCAAGATTGAACATTATCATGTGAAAAAAAAAAAAAATCAAATTCAAAGCCATAAAAGGCTTCACTTCCTTGATGTCAAACTGAGCACATTTTTTAAAATCATGGTCAGTCACCAGTGCTGCAGCTCAGATGGTGAAGCTCATTAATCATGCCGTGAGTGGTTTAAATACTCCCCCTCCTTGCCTACATGTCAAAGTGTCAGTGAGAAAAACAGAAAATATGAAACTGACTTTGAACAAAATTGTCTGTCAAATGAATGTAATGAAAATCTAAACTGGAGGCTGCATCATTGGTCAAACTTTTATTCCCCAACAAGAATGGACAAATCAAATTTATACCAACAATACAAACTTTATCAACTTTCTCCAGTGAGCGACCTCAGTCCAGAGAAATCTGGGAATTGTTTCACTTCGGAAAGTATTGTGGACACTAATTGCATACATACCTTACAGGAATGATTTTTAAATAATTCCCATTGGCTGTCTCAAGCTGCTCTACATCGCAGTGAGCTACTCCTGTTTGGCCCACATTTGCCATTTGCTCCACTGCAGCGTGCTCAGGTTGAAACCGCAAAACTCAGTAGCACTATCAAAGACAAACAAAACAAATCTTTATCGAGCTCCATTTCCATAATGCCGTTTCTTTTTGAATATCCCTCTGTGTGGGTTTTCCACAGTGCTAGTCTGAACAAATTCAAACCCAGCTATTCTGCAGTGCTAAAGTTCTCAGCTCTGTTTGATTAGGGCAACACACAGGAGGTCCACTGCCATGCTGTTTTCTTTACCTGGGCCCATAACTCTTAAAAACACACAAACACTTGGGTTGTAAATGACCTGTTCATCACACAGTGACAGGAGAGGTGATTCTGGACTCTTGGTGGGCCAGGTGTGCAGATCAGGACAGCTGTGTCGTGCCAAGACCTGTTGGCATGGCGACGCGGGACCATGGAAAGTTCTGGACTCTGTCGCTGCTGGCAGGGCTGAGCTTCTGAGCGGGACCGGTGTTGGCTTTGCCTCCAGCTGTTTCTTTACAGACATGCTGAACGCCAGCAACAGCCAGGGGCCAAGATCAGCCCAGCGAGTCTGGCCACACACAGCCCACTTACACACACACGCACACAGTATACACCCACAGTTACACAAGCACAAACAAACAAACACCCAAGCATTTTCTGCAATCAGCCTGTCTCTGCCGGGCAACAAAATGCAACAAACCCTTGTATTTTTATACACATCTCTGTTTTCTTCACACTTCAAATATTCTTATCATTATTATCTAGATTGTGTTCAATCAACAGAAAATTATGTTATAACTACAGCTGGGAATACGTTTACACACCCTGTGAGATCTGTCCATAAAACGTGTGATTGGGCCAAACACCCTTCCTCTTATTTTTTAATGGGATTCACATTAAAGTATAGGGCAACAAAGCGTGTCCATAAAGAACATAATGAGATGGTCCCTGTTCAGAAGTTTGCATACCTAGTTCTTGTGTATTGCCCCCTTTAGATGGCTGGTGGTCATTTGTGATAGTTGTGGATAGGCTCTCTCTTTGTCACATGGTGAAGCCTCCAGATCCTGTAAACTCTTAGGCTGTTTTGCATGAAATGCATGTTTGAGAGCTCCCCAAAGTGGTTCAAAGACACTCATTTCAGGAGATGGCCACTTAGGAAGTTTCCAAAAATAAATAAAAACGTCCAAAAATTGAAATTATGCCACTTTAAATCATAAATGTTTAACATTCAACTACTCTATGTAAAGTTAAGTTTTATAATATTTATTTGACTTCACTTTGTCTAACAGACAAGTGTTATGAAATCACAGAGGCTCCCTAGACAGATTATGCTGGTTGTGAAACTCAGTTGAGGGAGCTCTGTCTCCAGTGAAAAAACGTTCTTTTCAATCGATTAATTTACTATGAAGACGATCCCCTTTGCATACATCAGAGTTTCTTTTCTATGTAAAAGTTTATTTTTTAGTAGATGATGTCCTTCTGGAGTTGTTTTATACTGTCAACTGCATAACATTGTTGTTTTTAGGCTGTCATTCTTGCTAAGACTATAATAACTATAATACTAGATATATATATTTAACAGTCAAATAAGGTGGCAGTTGAAACTTTATACTCTTTCTCTATTGTCATGATCATGTTGTTTCAGCTTTGTTAAAAGGAGTCTTTTGTAAGTTTTACATTTGCTTCACCCCAACAGTTAGTCATCTATCAGTCAGGAAAATTCATTGCGAGTTTGACATCAACATTGACTACTGTCAACTCACCAAAAGTCATCTCCAGCAGTGGAAAGCAACACCAATGTCAATGTCAACTCTTGTTTCTATCACATCTTTCATTCTGCTGAAATTAGCATGCTAGCCAGCTAACCCTTGCCCGTCTCTTCAGTTTCCAATTGGCCTCAAGAAACTATCCCTGCTCTGTCTTTCCAGATACTGTAGATCAATGTTGAATAATGTGACGCTTCATTTGGTGACTGTTATTTCAGTCAGCAACTCTGTAGTGATCAAAAACCACAACAACAAGAACTGGTTGCAAATGTTGTTAGCGCTATAATTAAGGCTTGATCATTTTCATAAAAAAGGTGGAGTTGCTTTAAGGGTTGCTAACTCTTATGTAAAAGTATTTAATTTTATTGGATGCTAATCATTTTGTAAACCAGCTTTGAAAATAGCTTGTTTATAATAATACTTGTTTCTTCATTTTTCTTGAATCACAATGGCTTGAATTTTTGTTTAGCAGAAAATTTTGAGGTAGCAATTAGGGGGTACGGACACGTGCTAGATCTATACTGCTGTAATAACTAAATCATTACATAATGAAAAACACACTTCATCATGTTTCTCAACATTGCAGCACCAAACCTTTCTCAGACAAATACTTTACTTTTTTTATATGACAAAGCATTTCCGTCCAATTATTAAACTAATTATAATGTGACAATGTCTTTCACAGTAGGTACTTTAGTGCTCCAGCTGTAGCTGAGCACTATCAGTGGTGCTTGAGGCATTTGATTGAGGAACCTTTGAAGGTGGTGTCAGTGAATAATCGCTCTGTTGAAACAGCCCCACCACAGAAAAATAAACGTGCCATCTTTTGTTTTGCTTATGTGGTCGATGGTAATTCATTGAGTAAAGAGAAATGGGAGGGAATTCTTTTGAGGCTTTTGTTTGCTAATTCATTACGTTTTCAAGACCGGGAAAAGTGGCTGAGGAAATTAAAATTTATTGAAATCTATTTCAGCGGTAAAGTTGGCTGTGTTTCTTGGAGAGTGGAGGCCTTTTTGAAATGTTCACAGTGAGTTTTGGTCAATGAGGAGTTGAGCTTCTTTTGTGGCTGCGCTCAGAGGGAGGAAAGTATAGGTTTGTGGCCGGTGGAAACCTGCAGCTACAGGAACTGGTAGTATTTGGTATGCTGGAAACTAGGTATAGACTGATCAGCAGTCTTTCATGTTTGAAATGAAAACACTGTGATCGCTATTCTTGCAGTGAAGGGGCCAAAAAGTGTCCAACAGAGCAGCACGTCGATGACCAATTTGAGTAGATACAGTATGACAGCACAAAATGTTTCAATCAGCAATTCCAGTGATATGGAATCGTTTTATACGGTCATCAGTATCCAACAGTGTTACATAGAAAAATCCAATGCACAGAGAGAACTAGCAGCAACTTCAGTAGTCCATAATCCACCACAGCTACCATACAAAACGCTGTCCTGTCTCCCAATTAAACCAACAGCAGAATGCTTTCTGGTTTGAGGTGTTCAATAATAGTAGTTCAGAGTTTAAAGAGGAACTATGCAGAATTTGTAGTTTAACTATGCTACATTTTTACCTCAATTAAACAACTTTGGAGTAATTGCAATGGTTTAATAATGGTTTAACTTGTTAGAAGAGAGAATCGAGGCTCTCTGCCTTCCACTGTGTCCTCTATTGTGTCTCTTGACTAAAAAACAACTTTGCAAGATCAGCACCACCGACCTGATGTCCCAGCTGTCGTCGCTGCGCACAGAAACGTGCCCTGTAACCCGTAATCTCTAGTTTATGACAGATTAAACTACGAACACATTTTAACATTGTATATGAAAAATAACACCGATCTATTGATTGATTTCCCATTGGCTTCATTGTAAACAAATGCACATGGCCAGAAGGAAGGTTAGAAAAACAGCGGAAAAGCGACCAGACTTGCATAGTTCTTCTTCTTTTGCAGATGCTGCGCTCATGTCCTACCAAAGTTAAGAAGCAGCTTCAATCCAGAAGAGACACTATTAGCAGACTTGCAGTTGGCAATAAGCCAAACATGTCTCCCAGAGACACAGTCTTTATATACAGCTAAACAGTAACAGTAAATACATTTTGCATCAAATGTTATCACAATGAGAATATATTGTTAATGTTGCTGATACTGAAAGTTTGGCACTTGGTTACAGTTATGGAAAGAGTGTGGTCTGGTTTAAGCTACAGACACAATTTGTTTAGTTACATGTAACCTAAACCACATGTTTTTGATGTGAACCATGGTCTCTGGTGTGACAGTCCAGAGCTGCCATCCGCCCAAACCACCTCCTAGCGACTGCACTGTTGTCAATACAACACTGAATCTGATTCAGCCAACCATTATGTTCCCTAAAAATGTAACTGCTGTAGCTTTTGTGGAGTAATTTCTGGGAAAACGGTGAAGCGTCCTGTTAATCTAATTTGCTCTCATCAAAAATGTGAAGATTTAAGGAGTTATTTCTCTTAGCTGACTTACAGTTTTGCTACTTTTTCTGCGTCGCGTTGTGTCGCCAGTGGGTCTCAGGTGTACAAAGTTTCACTTAGAGCTCTGTCCCGTCGTGCAGCGGCACCAGAGCCTGCTGAGATGAAGTATGACCTGACTGACTGAAAGACTTCCTCCTGTCTGTCCCCTCTCACTGGGAACAGAGTGGGTGGATATGGTTAGCAGCAGTCATAACAAGCATTTTTCAAAATGAGCTTCATCTGATGACAAGCTCGGACATATTGAATGCCCGACAGTATTTTCCAGTCCAAGTCTCTGATGATGCTGTCCAACGTAGACTTTGCTCTCCAGTAGGATAGCGGGAGGATATAGGGGGAAAATATGTTTTTGGAAAAGGAAGCAGACATCATCCACAAAATCGATGTTTTTAGCATCTTACGCGCAGCTGGACATGTACAACTTCCTCAAGCTGCTACAAATATTTTCACTACATTCACCTCGAATCATTATGTTGTCACTTCAATTTCGGTCTAACATATGGCATTACATGTCTTAATGTATGTGGTTGCCGCACTTATTACTTTACCAGAGTGTGTCCATCAGCTCGCAAAGCTTCACCAATAAACTAATCTCCATTTACTGTCTATAAGTACATCTTTGCTTTCCATATCCGTGGTGCCTGCCAGCGCTCGTCTACCCCACCCATCTGGTCTCGTTTTGACACCTGAGGTTGCCATTCTGTAAGTCAGAAAAAGTAAGAGCTATAGAAAGGTGACAACAGTTTTCCCTCCTAGTTTACCTCCCTGCACCACACTGAGTCTGACAAGCTGCTGAAAAATAGGAGCGGGTCACATTTCAGCCTCAAAAGAATGTGCAGGGGCTGTGAGTAACCCTGTGGTCTGCTTCGGCATGTTTGGTCTGGCTCTTCATAATATCATGTAGTGTGCCATTGAAGACCGGGGGCATGAACACCAAAGAGAAGTGCCGAGGGCGTTCCTACTTTGGGCCATAATCGATGCCAAAACCTAATAGTAGCACTGTAATCAGTCTTCCCCCTAATATTAGCACCATGGCTTTTTTCTCCAGGGTGGCGGTTGGTGTGTTTGGCTCAGTGCATCCTCTTTGACCTTAAATTCAGTCTTGCGGCTTTGTAAAGCACCCCTTGGCATCATCAGGAGTCAGCACATTAATAAAATACTGTTTTAGCCTTGTATATGATGCTTTTACCTGAATGTAACATGGAAGATAATGATACCGGTGATTTCAAAAACAGCCTCAGTTTCAATACTAATCCTTCTTACCAGAACGGATTACTGAATTGATCCATTATGCTTCTCTGCATGTCAAATGTATTAACTTCTTGAGCTATTTTTTGCCATATGGTTTTATCATTGAACTCCACACAGGAAACCTCGCGGTGCTGGTCTCTCCTTTATCAAAACCAGAAGTGCTGGAGGTGGCGGGCTAGAAGCAGGCACTGAGAAAAAAGGTCCAGTTACACAGAGAAATAAATTATGTGTCCCAGAAGGACCGGACACGAACTCAAAGATAACTTGGTCAGTGCACCTCCAATCATAGTTGATATTCAATATCACCCCCACTGGCAATTGTTGCACCTCTAACACTGCAGGGCCGCTTTCTAGTGTTGCACCTGTGCTGAATTTGCAGGAAAACTCATATCCTCGGCCGAAAGAGAGGAGCAGGTCAATTAAAGTAGAAGCTGATCTCTGGTCAATCAAGCCACCCAGTATGCGCTCTCACTGTGAATTAAAATTAAAATTGATATCCCCAGCAAGGCCAATATTTTTTTGTTCTGCCGCTAAATGTCGGCGATTTATCATTCAAACATCCTAGGGTTTTGTGTAGGTACTTTTGGACCTCAGGTTCAGTGGGTTTGATGCTCAGCCAGGGACAATATCGAATCCATGCCAAGAGTTCAAGCTGTGAACGCTTGTCTGAGAGTTACCGTAAATCCTTCTGCTCGCACCACTAAGAAGCTCAGAAAGCCACAGCCCTGCTATTTGCCACCCCTGTGGTCCTTACAGGTAGCCACTGAGACTCCCCAAATTATGATCTCGGCATATAGGGGAGCAATACAAGAACAGAGCTCAATGGATAAAGGCCTACCTGTTGCCCCTTATTTTCCTCAGTGGATAAGGAGTGGGGCTGTCAGTTTTCCTCTGTGTTGATTAATCTGGCACTTTATTGGATATGATCCTGATGATTAATGGCATATTATCCTGGCCCTCTGATAAAAACATTCAGATTTCAGTTATTTCCTGGTTGAACCTGATATTTCTGGATGTTATTCCTTAACACGCTAAACTTTTGAATGTGATAAATACATAACTCCATCTGCTTTCTTAACCACTTACACTGCCTCTGTTTGACTTTTCTAATGTCCCAGTTGCCTTAGAGCTGGAGTCGGTGGAAAAATTGAAAAGAACAAGTTAAAAAAAAAAAAAAAGTGGCAGAATTTGAAAACACAGTAGAGCCCTCACCCCCCCTCCTGCAGGCATATGCATGGCTTTCATACATGCACGCAACACAAGCAACACAACCGCAGCTATGAGCCTTTGGCTACACTTTGCAGAAAGCTAAACTATGAGCAACATTCAGCCTGAATGTACCCACACAACTGCAACACATTCAGATATCACAGGTGAATTACATTAGCAGTCTGTCATCTACTCAAGGAATGTACAAGTTCATCCATCACTGAAACACTTCATCAATAGTGACATGTTTCTATCTGGGCTTTTATAGAACAGCCAATAGTAAAACTCTTTCTTGTTGAAAACATCCGTGATTGACCAGTATCACCCGTCACTGGATACAGCAGCTTCAGATGTCCGCTCTGCTGCCAGACCAGCAATTTTCTAAAGGGTGATTATAGAAATATTGCTCATTGACAGCTAAGTCACTTTCTGCCTACCCCGACTTTATCCACCTCAAATAATTTCTCTTTAAACTAAGTGACATTTAAAAAAGAAGAGAAATGAAAAAGACATGCATAGAAACTTTAATGCCTACATTTCATTTTCTGATTCTTCCTTAATCATTAAATAGAAAACTTTTTACATCTTCAACGTTCACTGATGGTCATGTTTTCCAGTACAGCACTTGATGATATTAGTATAAAAATAATGACCTAGCATACTGTCAGTAAACATGATAATGTTCTTAATTTAGACTTTTTTTTTCCAGATGGAAAACGGTCAGTCAGTGGGGTCCAAGAGGTGAAGTCCAACACTGCCCCCACCAGGAATACCCAGCAGACTTCTGGGATCACACATCAAGGTCTGTCGCTGGCCGGCGACCCCTGCCCAGGCCTCTGTGACGGGGAGGGGCCGAGATTGAGTGGGCCAGAGGAGACAACACACCATAGCTGTGTGCAACTGCACAGTGAGTCCTTTCGCTCGTTGCCATGCTGTAGCTGACCGCAGGATTGCAGTGTTTACTTAAGAGCCGGTGCATAAGAGAAAGGCGGACCACCGGCAGTCACCACCCGCCGGGCTCTGGGCAGGACCTGGGGCTCATCTTTGTTGAAAATGGCTCTGGAACCTGCCACCTCCCACCGGGCTGGCCTATATTTAGCAACAAACTGAAAAACCTCTTCATTCTTAAAAAGCTGTTTAGGTTTCCATTGAAAAGGGGGTTCAGGGGAGGACGGGTGGTGATGCTGCACTCATGCGGTCTGAGAGGTGCTTCTCTTTGCCCTGGACTCACCTGGACAAGATATTTATGTTACAGCAGGCTATGTCCAAAGGAAAGCCAAATGGGGTAAAATAAGAAGATGCTGCAGGTGCTGGGAAATTCAGTGAGAGACAATGTTATGTCACACAGCCACACAGCAGCGAGGAAAGAAGGGGATGAGAACTGTCGATACACTGCAGACACGTAGACACTGAATTTCTTTACCTGAACATGAATTGACATTGACAGATCTTCTGAACTCATCATTAACACTAGAAGTGAGTGCTGCGTCTGTAGGGGTGGACCAACCTGTAAAGAAGGTCACAATTACGTGACTTATGTCATCAGTCCAGACTAATGGCACAATATTTATTTTAAAAAGTCAAATAAAACTACATTTTATTTAAGGTGTGAGTCATTTACAGTAAGATGTCCATATACTGAATTTACAAGCTTGCAGGCTATTCAGAAATTAAAGCACTAACTAATGAGGTAGTTAGTGCTTTCTTCGTCAGCAGCTGCACATCTGAATGTTTAATACTTGCCTGTTTTTGCTTTATTTGCTTAAGAAATCTTGCATGTCTCCTACTCATGACGATGATGATTTGCTGAGTCTGTCTTTTTCTGTTTGCATGCTGCTCTCCTCTTCCCACTTCTCAACGTCTCATTGAACTCGAGAGGAGGGCAAATCCAAGACAGGACATGCGTATTACATGTTTTCATTTGCCCTTATATATGCCTCAATAGTGAAACAATCCCTCTTTTCATGCCCATGGTTTCATTCAGTGGGTGGCGAGAGCACCACTATGATTGGGGATGAGGGAACTGGGTGATTTTTTCCAAGGTGAGCACCTCATGGGAGATGACTGTTCGCTGCCATTAGTTTAAGTGCAGGAGTGTCAGTTAACCCGACACTGGCACCAGGAATACTTAATGCCAGATGGAGGGAGCTGTCCTTGATGTCTTAACAAGCAGGCGCAGAGAAACAAGCCTTTATTCAGTGTGAGAGAACATAGAAAAAATTGATAACTTAGCAAGGTTACCACAAAGTGTACGTTAAATCCCACATAGGAAAGGGAGGGATAAAGGAGATTGAAGGGGGTGGGGAGGGGCAAAAGTCCAAAGTGGATAAAAACACAGTTTAGATGTTGCTGACTGTAATTTTTTATTGCGTTCAAAATACGCAGGAATATAAAACAAAGCAGCGGTTGTCACGCTAAAGGGTCCAGCTGCTTAAGAGGTGTCAAATTATTGTACCTCAGCTGGATACATCGGTGTTGGAAGCCAGGGGGTGAGAAAACAGCCAAACCCAGCAGACTTTGGCACATTTGTCCTTTACCGCTGGCACGGATGAGCCACGCTGTGAGGCTTCAGAGCATCGATAGGCCCCCGGTGTTTTACTACCCAAAACTATGAGCTGCTACAAGAGCAGAACCCTCAAGACTGCCTCCTGGAAGGACAGTAAACATGACGACAAGTGCTTTTTCCACACACTGCACCTCCTGGTCCCCTGACCAAATAGTTCTGATGTAGGTCCAACGAAAGAGCCGTCCATTCAGGCAGCGAGACAGTGTGAGGCCTAGAAGTTTCAGCTTTCAAGTTTGAATAAATAAGATCATATCAGCTGAAGTACCAGGTTTTTGGGGAATGTGTTCTGGCTGCAGTAGCTGGAGCTGAGAGCTATTACTTAAAATAACTTGACACCAGAAAATACCCCTAAATCGACCAGTAAGGAAATTACAAACACAGTCATGTCATTCTATGGAAGCACCTCATACAAAGGTCCTCAAAGAGGTCTCTTGTTGTCAGCTTTGATAAAACCCACTCCCTTTTCTTTTTCGGTACTTAATTGAAAATTGAGCTTGAGTCCTGCCAACGATTGCAATAATATGCTGAATGCACTGAGTTGTTGGCATGTTCCCTGATCTGGCACTTACAATTATGAGTGCTGCTGAGTCTCTGTTGATTGTCTGCTCCTCATTCATTAGGTACAGTTAATGCTGACGCTCCCGAATAGCGACTCCTCGCCTGAGTGAGGGGCCTGTGAGCTCAGAGACCAGGCATCCGGGAAAGAGAGGAAGCAGTTGAGGGGCATAGCGGTGTCACAACCGACACATCACAGGAGGCTTTTGAGAAGTCTTTGGCTCTTCCCATACTGGTCCGGTACCAGTGTTCAGCCTTGTGGACAGAAAAACTAAGCAGAGGCAGGTCTGTTGAGCGCTTCGGCCAAGTTAAGCACGGAAATATTTCTTTCCTGTTAACTCAAGAGTCTGGCAGTCACCTGTGTGAGGTTGCCCTCTCTTTTTAGTCGCGAGCCACCGGCCATTTGGTTCCGCCATGTCAGGCGTGTAAGAAAAGGCCTACCTGGTGGTGAACCATGAGTCAAGTCAAATATGTGGTTTGCGAGTGTTTTGACACCGCGGTGCGCTGCTGGACCGTCATTGTCACTTAAATAAGAAAGTTTTCACATTGCTAGTTGTGTTGGTGGGAATACATTTCCTCCTGGATCGCCCGGGTCGGCGCTTGTGGACAGTGGATACATTTCTGTTTGGATAAGGTTGCCCATTGTGTTTGGCACACACCATTTCACTAACAGAGTCTCTACTTAAAACCCACATTAGCTGTTTTGTTTTGTTGTATTTCTGTCTGGATACATCCTGCAAGCCACTGACTTGGCTGAAAAAATGCTAAAGATGCTGAACAACTTTGTAGATCTCAGGGAGCTGCAGATTCAAGGACAATATTGTCCATGCAATCACAATCAGATTACAATAGAAATATTAATTATGGCACCATAAACAATGGTGAGTGTGTCTTTAATCCCCTCAATTGTGAGGTAGATTCAAAAACTACAGCAGCGATGCTCCTTTGGAGTTTGGTGCTTATGCAGCGGTCACCTCCGCCGCTGCAGAAGTGGCACTTTCAGTGGCTCCAACACATCAAATTTGTGTTGATTCTTTAAAGTCCATGCATTACATTTTGAGGAGATGGATTGCCTACATTAAGTTTTCCCCCAAATGATCCAACATGACGTCCAATGGGTGTCTCAGTGTGGACTTAATAGAAATTCTTCATTCACTACATGAAAGTTCACACACAGTAATGTTTGCCCGAAGTTCAGTGAGGACATGAGCAAGTGTGTCTCTGTGCCCAAAGGCCAAATAAAACAGGAAAAGCTCAAATCATAATGCAGTAGTACCTATGATAGAAACAGGCAGGTGGCCAAATGGGCATCAACAAGGGCCAGGGAGGTAGTCTCATTTTTCCTTCTGACAGAAATGTCTACAACTAAGTGTGTGTCCTTTAAGTAGAGTTTGGATTGTCAACAGATGAAAATATACTGTGTGAGCACTACTAGATGGCTGTTCCTAGGCCAGGACACACAAATCTCAACTTCTGTGAAATACACTGTTCCTGCTGCCCGCATCCTACCCTCCTTTTTGTACAGGAAACTGCCCAGGACTTGATCTTAATTAGTTTGGCAGTGAGTAATAACATCCTCTGAGGATTAGAGATTGTTGTGCTAGATTAGTCCAGGAAAACAGAGTGTGTTTATGCTCTGGTAATGTAAAAATCTTAATGTGTGAATTTCGTCAAATAGAATAAACTTTTTATTTAGAAAAAAAAAATAAACATCCAGCTTGACTGTTGGATTATTATATAAATCTGGACCAAGCAACACATGTTCGCCCATGAGATGACAGGCCTGTGATCATACAGTGCACTGAAATATCATAACGTTGATTAATATCACAAGTATGTGTTTTGTTGTGTCAGTAGAATTGGATCAGACATCCTCTGGGTGGTAAAGGTTGACTTTTCCTAAGCTACTTCTGTGGTTGGCTCAATTGGGATTTAGAAATACTTAAAATCCAAGATAAACTGGAGCGAGGAGTTTGTGTTCAACATTTTTCTAAGTGATCAGAAATCCACTTTTAGAGCACAGATGTTTGAGTTTGTGTTCATTTGAGACAGGCCTGCTTTTCCAAACACCATATAACATTTTAATAACACAATTGTCAACACAACTGTCTTGATGTAACTCCACACAGGCCTTTATATTCCCATAAACTGTTTCTGTCTCTCTGCCAGTTGTTACATTTGTTCTCTAGATTTGTTTTACAATAATCTGTCAAGAAAATGTGAATGTTGACGATTAAAGAGCAGCCTTTGATCATTTTTCAGAGGCCATGACTGTTATGCTTAAAGAGGCACTCTCTATGATTCTTGGCCTGAGCCTTATTTTCTGTATAAATTACATACAAAGAAAGCTTAAGAGGTGTTTCTCAAGGGCTCAACATTTTTTACGCTTACACTCCTCTGGCAAATCCACTATGGAAAAGCTGAACTATTCTTCCAGTGCTGTATTTTAGTGTGGTTTGGAGCTGAGGTGGGGATCAATTGCTTGGTTTCTGCTGCAGCATCCCAGAAAGCTCTTGAGAGGCAGGTCTGAAGGACAGGTGGGCAGCCACACAGTGCCACCTCAAACCGCTGTCCCCACCACAGAGTTAGAGACCAGCAGACCCAGAGACCAAAGACAGACAGGACTGCCATGTGTAGAGGGCTTCTTCTTCTACGGATCCTTTTCACTATTGATTAACGGCTGGATTGTTTAGTTTATGTGATGACAGTAAATGCTGAAAACTGCGCCTCCTTCCAGACCTCCAAATTGCTGCCTCTTCATTCAGCAATAATGGTGGTTAACTGATTTAATAATGGCAGTTACACACACACAGAGCTGTGTGTGTGTGTGTGTGTGTTTTTTATGTCTCAAAATTTGTGCACAACTATCAGCTGAACGTGTCACGTGTACGTGCTTTGACCCCTGTACAACAAAGTGTGTCATGTAGTTTCCCCACTGACTTACGTCATAATTCATCATTCGTTCTTTCTATTTTCAAATGGGTTAGGGTTAGGAGCATGGCTGGGAGTGAAAGCTTACATAGCAAAAGTGCGGGGCAAACTTCCGGGTCACATAAACCTGACCAATTAAATCAAATTGAATCCTGTGGCCTGTTTTTCCATTTCGTAGTTTTGATTTGAGTCTAAAATTGAAATATAAAACGTTTTTTGTGTTAGAATAAATGACAACAAACAAATAAGCTGTCACTTTTTAATTTTTTGATTTTTGATTGCCAATTGAAAATAGGTGCCACAGACATGCAAGAAAACACAAGTGCGTCGCACAGAAAGGCATCGTTTTAGGTTATGAGCGCGTATGACGCATATTATATATATAATAATATCGTAGGCGATATTCAGTATATCACTCACCTCTGCTAAGTTAATCATACATGCACATACACGTTGCTACCTGCCTCTTATTTGTGTGTGTGTGTGTGTGTGTGTGTGTGTGTGTGTGTGTGTGTGTGCTACTGTACAGATGTTTTAGGAACACTATCTTTTATCCATTAATATCATTCAAAGTGCAGAAAAGTATAAATCAGCATTTGCTGTGATCACTCATTGCACCAGTTCCCCTCTGTACACGTGCACCTTTTTGAGGTATTGATAAGTTGTCCCTGTCTGTCTCAGTGTCTTCTGTCTCTTCATGTGATCTGGCTCCATGATGTTGAGATCAGGACTCTGTGGGGGGCGATAGCCTATATCTGCAAAAGGACTTCTTGTTCTTCTTGTCTCTGAGGATTATTCTTTGCCGTCACTGGGATCATTGTGATCAAAAATCTGATTGTATTCCATGGAGAGTTTACCCCGTGCTAAATCTGGCCCGTGGCCTCTGTTTAGTTTAAGGTTGAGGTTGAAAATAATGGTGATTGTACTGCTGCTGTTATCACTCTTTGATTTTGGAACAGTCTCTGGGAAACTAAATCAATGCTCATCTCTTAACAGCATCTGACAACTCATTTGTACTCATTGCCTTAGTTTTTCTGCCTTCTTTACCCCCTCTGTCCCATTTTCTTTTTACGAAGCACTGTCGTAACATCTGTGTTTTATAACCTCATAGTTAACTCAATATTGAGCAATATAAATAAGCCAAAGAAGCCAAACCCCTGATTGTTTTGAATTAAATTGAATTTTACATAATGTCTCCCGACACCTGCAATCACTTACAGAGATCAAGGTGGGATAAACATCAAGCAAAATGTT
Source organism: Decapterus maruadsi (assembly GCA_030347415.2). NCBI lineage: Eukaryota > Metazoa > Chordata > Actinopteri > Carangiformes > Carangidae > Decapterus > Decapterus maruadsi. The sequence continues at coordinate 6,805,722 of CM064893.1, forward strand.
GTTGGGCCCTTATTGACCCCAATTGTACATGGTAGGTTCTTAATTTCCCCCCATGCCCAGAAACCCGTGTTAGTTAATTTATTTAAAGAGATGGTGGCCAGATAATTAATGGGCAACAATTAATCTTGAAAAAATCTTGCAAGAGTGTACTTACTTCAGCCTTTCAAAAGTTAATATTTGGCAATAGTTTTAAATAAATCATAGGTTTGAGTGCATACATGTGATGTCTGGAGAACCAGTCTCTGGTAGCGTTTCTGAGAAATCAGTGATTAATCTAATTATGCAAACCCAAACAATGTTGAGTAAACCAGGGGATTTGTGGGGCCACAGGGCAGTTTCCCACTTTTTCTAGTTAGTAATCCAGCCTTCACAGAAACAGTTTAGATCAGAACGTACATTACTGCCTGGAGCAGGGGGGAGAAAATATTTGATAGTTTTGTAAATTCAATACAAGACATTATACGGCTCATAAAGGCATTTTTCTTTGTAAGGAGACTAAATTCATTGCTCCTCAAGGCTTCTCAGGAGACCTGATAGTGTGGCTCATGCTGCCCTCTTCTGTTACATGAGCAGATTTCATCTAAATGATCTACATGTGCTCACACACATTATGTAATATCACAAACCAAGAGTGTGAGTTGAATAGTGGAAATAAGTACCCAGGGCCCCTCAAGGGAAGACCCTGAAAAGTCCCAAATCAATATTATTCTTTTATCTGTAATATCAAAGTATGTATTGGTGTAAAATGTCAATATTAAGTGTAGCATTAGTCAAACATTTGAAGTCTGTTGCTACAGTAACATTTGTTCACTGATATCAGTGATACAGACAATGTGGCATCAGAAGTGCAATAACTAAGTCATTATTGATAATACTCCCTTGGAGTGTTATCATGACTTCTAATCTTGGTAATGTTGGTCAGTTTGTATGAGTACTATGAGCCTTTAAACCTCCACTGTGTAGTGTGCACACTTGGCTTTAACTTGTTTGGAACTCTGTGAACAAACTATGATTCCCGTGGTTCTTATGAAAATGCAGTATATGTTCAAGATATGACTCCACAGAAATTATGGAATATAACATTGTAATGCTTCATTCAGCAATTAGTGAAAGTATGGTTTAAATATACTCAAAGTCTGAAAATGTTTGAAAACGTTTCTGTAATGTGTTATAAGTATCTGAGATTACAGACATGTAGGTTTATTTTGTCATTATATTGTTAGGCTCATTTTGTCATTATATTGTAAGGCTGCAGTTATTATGAACATTATCAAAGCCTGGAATAGTTATTTGGACTTTTCTATGGCTATTTTTAGAGGATATGAAGGACATGTTAAAGATTTTCTTATGTAGGCCTATGTACATGTGTAGGCTGCTTTAATGTAATTTCTCCCTGTTGATATATAAGGAGGGGCAGATCCAGAAATCAATCAATCAATCAATCAATCAGAAATGTGTCACTTTCCTCAACACTGTGACATAGGCTGTTCCTTTTTTTTTAATTATCTTGTCTTGGTAATGGTTTCTAGTCTTTAATAGCAGACTAATTACTTTGTATCTATCTTGCTTTTTGTGACCAACAGCAAAAAGAAAGGAGTCAGTAGAATGGCCTATTCACAAAAGCTGGTAAACCTACCAGTCAGTTATTTACTATAAAAGACTAAAGTGTATTTGCCTCTTGGTAAATAAATGAATCAACCTAATACTATCAGTGAAGTGATTAAATTGTGGGGATATCAGGGCTTCAAAACAAATCTTGGTCACTGATTACTCCGACCATGAGTGTATAGGTTGTTATTACATGCTCGCTTTCATGTGATAGGCTAGCCTACTGCTTCACAAACTGAAAGTGATCTGTAAACGCAAGGTAACAATCAGCATCATTTAACCGACATTAACATTGTTCTCCCCTCACTTACTGCCACTCGAATGAGATGTTTAAACCCTCATACGTCCACTAATAAAACATATTAAGGTAAATAATGACGACCTAACTGAGACAGTCGTGTGAATGTGCCGCGGATTTGTGTAAAGCTGTTATCTAAAACACACTGCCTGCGGTTTCTTTGTGGCGGCGGCCTGCGACTGTTCCATTCATAGCAAGCCAATCAGAGGGCGGCTTACTGCCGGGCTCCAGCCAATCACGTCACCGCTCGTTGTTTGGCCTTGTTGCGACCGCGGACAGACAGAGGCAAGTGGACCGGTTTGAAGCTAAGCTAATTCAGTCACTCTAAAGCCGGCGATTTTTCAATTTTGCATAAACTCCGGGTGCCGCACGTGTGCGCATTTACTTTCGAAAAATCATAGCTACCTGTCGCCGTATCAAACTCTGGGCTAAGAGGCAGAAGTAGGCGTTTATTTTAATAAACCGCTTCTCTCCCGCTAGCTGAATAAGGCAGCGGATAGGCGCCAGTCGTGTTTGACAACAGCGCTGCTCCGTCACGTTCCCGCTGTTGATGTTGTTTCTAGCTGCCGACTGAAGCGGCAAAAAGAAAAAAGAGAAAGAGACCCGAAGAGAAAAGCGAAGCATGGCAGAATTCCTCGAAGATCCGTCGGTCCTCACCAAAGATAAGCTGAAGAATGAGCTCACTGCCAACAACGTGCCACTTCCGAGTGGGGAGCATAAAAAAGAAGTATACGTGCAGCTGTATCTGAAGAACTTAACCGTGCTGAACAACAAGAAGAGCCCACCGACAGACACCTTCTCCAGCGACGAGGAACTACCTGCCCCCGTGGTGTCCAACAAGAGTCGATCTGGAAGAGTAAGTTTTAGTTCATTATTACAGTAGAGTATCACAGTTGGATTTGATTTGTGGATAACGTTACCGCTGATGTGAAACTGTGTGAGACTGACTTAAGTTACGGCGCGTGTGATGTATTGATGTATTGAACTTTATTTATTCTGCAGAAAGCTACAAAAAAGACAGACAAGCCTCGCACAGAGGAAGTGGAGGTGATAGATCTCACCGATGAAGATTTAAAACAACAGCTGGCAAAGCATGGGGTGGACTCAGGACCTATTGTTGGTGAGTTCCCGGAGGCATGATTCATATATAGGTGGCATAAAAAACTGAAACATTTATTTAATTTAAGTAAGATGAAAACGGTCATAAATAAATGATGGTTATTTACATGAATTTAAACACACATTGTATCATTGTTTAAATTAGTTCACTAAACCTGGCTATTATCAAGATTTGTAATCTCTTATTTTATTGAGCCAATATTTAACAAAGTGTCTGCAGATTTTGAAGAAAGAAAGAGAATTTAAACCAAAAAGTAGAATACTTAGTTACATATTGTAGCAGGTGTTTTATTGTTGCCTAAAGTGTTTGTGGTGTTTACAGAAACTGGCAGGCAAATCCCACTTTTGTTCCAGACTTATGATTTTGAAATTGAAAGTTAAAGATTATGACAGTAAAATGAGGAGCTTACACAGCTTACATTATTAGTTTACAGAATTTTTCTATTGGATTATTCCACCCATGTCATTCTGACATTACCTATATCCATGTTGTGTTTAATTAGATTATAAGGAATTATTGGTTTTTTAGACGGCTAAGAAGCAATGACAGACAGATGATGTAAATCATACTGAAACCACCCTCTTCCTAGGCCTTTATTATCACCTCCTGTCTTCACTTCACTTTCCATACTTAGGTATTATGATTATGAAACTGGTTGCTACCACCACCCCATCCATTTTGTGATTCTCACATCGTGTGTATGTCTATGTGTGTGTGTGTGTGTGTGTGTGTGTGTGTGTGTGTGTGTGTGTATGTATTTTTTTTCTTTTTTTCCCAGATATTTGGTAATATGCAATAACAGTGTCAACTACCATATCATAAATAACATTTAAAAAAAAGTTCCACTGAAATATGACAGATTTGCAAATTGCTGCTCACTGAAGCAGCACTGCATGCATCAGCAAGGTTACCCATCTCAACAAAACAAGTCTGCATCCTGTTGAAGTGAAAGTAAAATGTGTGCCATCGAATTAACTCGTTGTTTTTCCTCCATGCAGCATCCACCCGTAAGGTGTATGAGAAGAAGCTGCAGAAGCTGATGGACCAGCCTCCAGCTGAACCTGAAGCTCCTACAGACGTCACGGTTCTCCCCAAGGCAGACAGTAACCAGAACGGCAACACAAACTCTGACCAGTACAGTGACAAGGAAGACGGTGAGTTCTGACACTGCTTAGATCGACATACAAATGATCTATTGCACATCACAAGAACCCTAAATAACCTTTCACTTCCTGGTTTGTCAAGGTTCACCAGGTTGAATGTTCAAATAAAACTGATTACTTTACTGATACGACCATGTTTCATTTATTGTTTTATATTGCCTGTGTTTGTTCAGAGGAGATTGCAGCACCTGAACCAGAGCCAGTTCCTGTGGTGGAGAAGCCTGTGAGGAGCAGAGGGAAAGCTCCAGTTACTGTCAGGACCAGCAGCAGACGACAAACCAAGGTGAGACGCGTTTTGTTACTCGCAAGTTCAGCGATCAGAGTGTTGTTTTTATTTTTATGACCAAGTTCACATATCACTCTGAACAGGTGGTGGAGGAAATCATTGTTGAAGAGACTCCAAAGAAGGCTAGTGAGAGCGTTGTTGAAGATATCCTTGCCAATGAAATAAGCACACCAACCGGCATCAGGTAACAACTGATTATAACTCTGTGGGATTGCACATGAATCATTTGTTTACAAATATTAATAAATTATGGAGAATAGATTAGCCTAAAAGTCAACCATAGAGTAATAGTTTGATTATAGCTTAAGGTTCACTCACGAGATTCTTCGCTCACAGCTGTCACATCCTTTACCCCAGTGCTTCCCAACCTTTTTTGGCTTCTGGTGACCCCGCAATGATCGTGATCATGGCCACCAATCAAGATGCACCAGCTCAGATATTTTTACATGCTAATCATACTTTTAAAAATAATAATAATTAGTTAAGAGAATATTTTTATCAGTATTTTTTTTTTTTTAATTGTCAATTACTAGACATTTCAGGTGACCCCATTTGAATTCCAGGCGTCCCCACGTGGGGTCCTGACCCCAAGGTTTAAAAACACTGCTTTACTCTATTCACTTGGAGACGGTCTGTGGTGACAGATGTGAGAGCCACCTGAGCAAACGTCACCTGCAGAGGAAGCTAGTGTGATGTGGTTGAAAGCTCGAGAATAAAAAAATAGGACCATGAGTCAAGAGTTTGCACTAAACTTTGGTTTTATTGTTTCTGTGTGTTTCAGTGCGACCTGCAGGCGCCCAATCCGAGGGGCCGCCGGTCGACCCGTAAAACCGAGCGAGTACTGGCTGGACGAGTCTCGCATTCAACACAACGTCCACACCGAGAGCCGCTCCCACTCCGAATGTCTCTCTCGGCCGGGCGGCGCCGTGTCTTCGGGCAAACCGGCGGCCCGGCGAGGCTTCCTGTCGGTTCTGCTCAAGCTCCTGCTCCTCGTCGTGGTGGGCGGCTCCATCTACTACGCCTACCAGAACCTGGACGCCGATCAGATCAACACCATCAAAGGCCTCCTTGACAGCGTCGTCGTCCCGCTCCAGGGCGCCGTGGACAACGCAGCCACTTACCTGGGCATCAGCGGCGGCGCTGCAGAGAGCGGGGGCAAGTAAAGACCCTCAGCAGTCCTTCGCCACCTCCCTGCCGCCTGCCACAGCACACCATAACTCAAGCAGAAAACCTGGCTCAACCTCTTACCTTCTTCCTACATGGTCGGACAAAAGACACAGATTTAATTGGAATGATAACGATGAACTCTTTTTCCTCTCTGGATTCCAGCTTTGCTCCCACCACAAGAGGGAGGCATAACTCAAACAGTAGCTTCTGGATAACACTGTTTTGTGGCGGTCCGAAGAGACTAATTTTAATGTTGATTTTAATCTGTGAATCGTTTGTGTCTTTGTGTGTATTTAACCCTTGTCTGTAGAACCAAGTGCAGAATGGAGAGGCGAGTTTATCCATGCATGGTTATAGTTTTTGAAGGTCATACTGTAGTTTCTAATGCTGTGCCAGGTGTTTTTCTGATGGTGAAGTGCCTGGACACTGTTAGCACTTAGTGCCCTCCCATTTTTTTCAAGCACAAATCAGCGCTACTACTAATACCAGAATGTCTACACGTGTTTCTATATGACTTTAAACCTTTTCTCTGTAGCTATAGAATTAGGTAGAGTGATTCTTTATTTCTATGGTGCTCAGGTCAATTCAGCTCAACCTTTTTATTGTGGTCTGTGCTGGGAGGAGACACATGGTGTAATCAGGTCACATCACTGCATGAGGAAAATCAGCCCCATGTTCAAGTTGAAGTAAAAACTAACCCTCTTTTTATTTTCTTTCCCCATCCAGTGGCTGATCACTGATCGAGTCGTCATATATGAGACTCTGTGTTTATGATCTGAAAATTCTGATCACTCTGTGTTGTAAAAATAATAATAATTTTAGCTGTCAGTGGATTGACAAAAAATGTCCTGTACTTTTGGCATCTTGTATCACCATAAATTTTCCAACATCAATGAAACAGTTTGTAGCAGCTGATTACGGTCTGCGGTCTGTCTGACGAGTATTCCTTAAGGAAACTGAAATTGCAGTGTTTGATCATGGATTATTGATTTTCCAGCCACGCCGGTGTGCCCATATGAGTTTACATGCTTTGGGTTTTAGTGCTCTGTTGTGCTTTCTTTTGATTTGTGTTGTTTTACGTTGGATTTCTGATCCTTCGGTCCTGAACGCAGGACTGGCTGATGCAGTGCACCCACATAGCCCACCTCACTGACCGCATGTGTCAGGACATGGCAGATCTGGAGAAAGTAAATCTTTTTGGGACATCTAATCGGTATACTCTCCTCAGAACTCTTGATCAATTAATTCTTCCTGTGCAAATTACCATGATTAAGATGCTGTAGGCTTCTCCAATGAGGGGCAAGGATTTAACTCAGTAGAAGGTGATGTTGAGGGTGGGAAGATTTCTGGGAGATCTTTGTTTCTATTTTGATATTTTTCTAAAGTGGTGTGTTCAACTTTTTTATAGCACATTTTAAGGTAACATTTGAAAGCAATATGTAATACATGCAAGTGATACTGTATCTTAATCTGAACCTTGCTGATGTAACACAACTGATCCATCACCAGGCAGCTCTCCCACTATGGACAGACATGACAGGGGTTATGTGGGTAAGGATTTTTAATCTGTTTATTTATGATAATGTAGGCAATGTATCATAAAATAAACTTTGGTTGTTACCACATGTTCTTTTCCTTTGTCTTCTGTAGGTCAGCCAGGACATTAAAGACAGAACCAGTGTTTTTGTTTTGATCTATTTCAACACATCATTGTTACAGTTTTCTCCAGCGGTTTTCTTCATGGTGTCAGGTTGAAAAAACAGGAAAACTGACATGCGTGTTCGTTTATTCCAAGAGAGGACAAACGACGACGTTCCAGTTAACTATTTAATAAATTGGATCATCAAAGGAATCGGATACAAAAAAACTCTACTGTTCAAGAAAGCAGTTAGCTGCAATCACCATCCCAAGAGAGCGGTAATTCTCTGTTATCTGCTCAAGACAAAAGCGTTACATTCATTTTTAACACTTCGCACTATATGTGTGTAATTAACTCTTATTGGTCAGAAACAGGTGAGGAGTGGCTGTGGTTTAAACTTCGCCCTCCCTTCGTTGGTGCCCTCTGGCTGGTACATGTTGGTCCCATGATCTTCAGCACACGAACCTCTGGATCTGAAGCACAACAAAATGACATACATTTTCCATCCCAGGTGTCTGGGGGTCCAAGGCAGATAATACAGATCATTAAAACTCTTCCTCACAATGCTTCATTCAGCCGGCCTCACAGGCCTCTCATCATCTCCTCCCTTCGGCCTTGGAGATGTTTTGCTTTGACTGTAGCTCTGTGTGTTCTCAGGTTACTGGTATTTATTGGATTATGAATCCAGCTCAGCACAAATCTATATGGTTTGCTTACAAGTTTCAGTTGTCTTTAAACTCAATGGGTTAAAAATATAAGGCACAATAGGTTAGTTAAAACATAAGACTAAACTTTACTACTACTTAAAGTGAATGCATAAACATGTACATAAGTCCTTCTGTGTGTCCTGGCTCCTATCTCTCCATATGTTGACAATTCAGCTCAAATACGGCTAAAAACAACTTACAGTACATAACGCAAAAGTTTTGCACCACTCAGGATTTACTTGTTTAAATGGGTAAAATGTGTCAGTGCTCAATCTAATAAAACAATCATCAGATATATTCAGTGTTGAGCAGTAATGTCAAAGTGGAGAATATATGTTCAGTGTTAGTTCTGGTGAGTTATCTGTGTGCAGTTTTGCAGCCTCAGGTTCAGCCTTATCTCTTCTCTCTTCTCTATCTTATCTCTTATCTCAGTAAAACAATGGTGTTCTGTTTTATTTGTTAGTCAGTAAGGCACAATATGAAACTCAGTAGAGGCAAATATTCAGTGTTAAGACAGTTTGGTGAACATCCCAGCTGCTCATAACCGTATGTGATCATTTGGCTTGTAAAATGAAGTAAAAGTGGACATGATGTTTCATTATGTTGTTGTTATTATGTTGTATGTTGTGAGATGACAGGTTATAATGTAAATGTGAACTGTAACCTCAAACACTTAGAATGTGAGGCTGCTGAGCAAACAGGAAATGGATCACATGATAGAAAAATATGTCAGAGGTTATAACTGTTGGCCTATACTGTGTGTTGTTACAGTCTTATAACTCAATTGATAATTAGCATCTCACAAACCAGTTTACACTAAATATGGCAGGTCACTAGTCCTGGTAAGTGTGACTGTCAGTCTGTGGAGACGTGCAAAAGCCATTAACAAGAAAAACTCTTAAAGAATAGAAAGAACACTGGAAATATCGGAATGAAGAAAAAACAAGTAAATAGTATAGAATATGAAACAGAAATAAATAAAACAAAAATGTTTTTAGTGTTCTATTTTATTTAGCATTCTTAATGTATATTTTAGCATTACCCAACAACATAAACCACTGACAATGCTCTGCCAAACAGTTTCTTCTGGTACCAGTTTAACTTTTGTCCCTAACCCTAACCTGAGCTACACAAGCTCCTCTCCACAGGATCATTAGTTGATAATAAAAATGCCACCACACAAGGTTGCAAAGATTTTGTAATGAAAGATACATATTTAGTATTTGCATTTAACATCATAAAATCATACCGTTTCCTAACCCAAACTAATTATATTCTTTCCAGTGGGTTGTCAGTTACTAGACTAGGCTATTAAAGGTTAATTTCTAATAAATGTGACTGGAAAAAAAGGTCTTTGAAGACAACATGGCAGGTTGACTGTTATGTGTTAAATATGAACTGAGTCACTACCTGTCTTGTCCAGTCATCCTACTGACTGTATCTGCACTGTTGATGCTTTAAGACTGTGTCTCCCCTTGCTGGCTCAGTGTTGTACTGTACAGAGCTGAGATCCAACGATGAGTGAAAGACTCATCACAGTCTGTTGTCTGCAGCAACACTATTTAAATCAGACACACTCACTATGAACCTGTCTGTTCTGGAGCAGCTCAAAACACTGCAGCAGCTCTTCACTCTTCACTCCACTTTAATAGCCACTTTAATAATCAGTAATAAACAGTATTGATAATTGTGATGTATGTTACATGTGTCACTGTTATGTTATTACCGTCCTTTATTATTTTTTCATTTTCTTTTTTATTATTTCCTCACATCCACTTTTACATCAATAGTAATTCAACAGCCATTAGAACAATTCATTTTACAAGTGATCTTAGACAATCAGCAGTAGTTTTTTTTTAATAAACAGTATTTGTGTAAAAAATGAGTCAAAATATAAAATAAGAAAAAAAAGTGAATATTTAAGAAAGAAAGGGAAAAAAGAACAACAAAACACCAGACTAAGAGAAAAAAAGAAAAAAAAATCTGAAACAAAAAACAATATATTGAAAATAAAGATAATCCCGGCTTATAAATTACCTTTGCATAAAAAACACTTATATATCAATTCATCAGTTACGTCCTTTCTTAATGTGGTGTACAGGTTTTTGAGGCGTCTTTGTCTTTGTGCCTGTCCTGTGTGTGTGTGTGTGTGCACCAGCTGACTGAGGTGACCGTCGCGGTGCCAGACAGAGACTTTGAAGAGGATGGAGAAGCTTAGTCAATTAAATCCAGTAGGCTGCACCCTGACAGCACAGCAGGAAGAGGAGCAGCCACACGACACAGCACACCCAGGGTGAGTCCCACTGTAGCTCCGGAGAACGGACACCAAGTTGTACTTAAAGTAGCCGGACCCTCAGGACAACAGGTGAACAGTCGTGTTTTCATGTTGTTGTGGATTTGAACAACTCTGGGGGATGCAGCAGGCAGATCCTGGCTGGGTTTGTTTTGTTTCTTTGTGGGGATTATATTTATCTGTATTTAGGCTAAACCTATCTTTCTGCGTAGATGGTCAAGTTTTGTGACAAGTGACAGCAGCTGGACATGCTCAGCTCTCTTCTAAACACAGAACTGCAAGTCATATTTATCTTTATTATCTGCTAATCTTCAGTCTACACCTGGGTGTGTTTACAGCTGTTTTGACAGATGTTTTGCTGCTTATTTTCGGATGCAATGACTAAACTAAACCACCACCTGCAGCACTGAGAGGATCCTGTGTTTCTGTGCTATAAAGAACAACAAACAGAACATTAAGACATTAATATCACAGTCATTCAGGTATTATTATTATTATTTATAAAGAGGTGCAGGCTGTTTGTTTGTGGCTCATCAGATTATTATATTTTTATTATGGAACTTTGTAGAGTCATTAAATATTAACAGATTAGACACCACTGTTTAATTTGTGGCTTTGTTAGTAAGTATGCAAGCTCCACTCAGTTACATGATTATTATAACAGATGAATGTTGTCTCCTCCTCTTCCACTCCCACTGTCCATCACATGCATACATTTAACAGTTCCCTACACAGACGCCGTCTTTTCTCCAACACTGGTATAAAAAGCCAGCTTTCTGATGATCACGACTATGTATTTATTGGGGATGATGAAAAGTGATGAAGCCCACTGTCCCACTGTGACCTTGCAGATTAAGCCACCTCATTACCCGCTTGTGTTTACATGCTTGGAGTGCACAGCACTTTCTCTTGGTAATCCAGTCTCATGGCGCTAATAAATGGACAGTTCCCCCAAATGCACTTCCATTGTGTCTTATACACAGAGTCCTTGACCTCTTTTAGAGATGGGTTAATTGTCCAGATGCCTTAGTATCTTTAATATAGCAAATATATAGCACTGCAAAATAAACCATTTGTGTGTGATTCAGATTCTGTTTCAGCTTGTTAATATTTAACAATGGTTTCATTACAGTTGTAATAATGGATAATGCAACTTATCCCCAAGACAGAATCAGGGAAGCTTAGTTTGTCAAATTAATGAACGATAAAAAAAATAGAAATTAATTGGTATTGTTCTTCGGAGACATGGCACCAAGTACAAGGTTAATGTTCATCTGCAGCGCAGGTGCAGCAGATGGAGGCAGCGTTAAGGGATTACACTAACTCCTTTAACAGTCTGCAGTCAGTCAGTCAAGTTTGGCATCCGATTATACTACTCCGTCCTCCATTTGGGGAGGTGGAGGAGGAGGAGGAGGGGAGAAGGAGGACAGGGGAGGAGGAGTGGAGCTCTGTGCAGCTCCGGTCCTGAGTCACATGTGCTCTGTGCTACTGCTGCAGCTGACCGGATACCTGCCTGGGCTGTCTGGACTGTACTAACAGAGACTGTGGGAGGTGTTGTGGATGCAGGGGGTACGCAGCTCTGTGGAAACACACCTTAGGTATTCATTCAGTTTGCCATGCTGATTACATGGTGGTATTTATACCTTGCAGCTCGGAGCATCGCCAAACAATGCAAGTATTGCTGCTGTTTTTGTGTCTGGCTATGTGTCTTTTGAAGGTGAACTCTGCAGGAGGAGAGTGTGTGGGACAGAGCTCTGTCAGTGTGTTTTTATCTTTCCTGTATGAGATGTCAGAGAAGTGATGCTGCCATTAGTGCGAGTGAGATAAATGTCAGGCTTAATGTGTAATCCCTCAGCACTCTTGACTGTGACACGCTACATCCCGAATGCAGTATTTATGAAGTTTGAGCACGAAGCCGGTTTTCTGTTCTGGCTCGGGTGTGTCTCCTTGAAATGTTTATCACTTATCAACAACTGACACACACTGTGACTGACCAAAAGCACTGTTGTTCTCTTCCCTCTCTTCTTCCATGTAGCGTTTAATATGGCCTCAATCCTTCAGAAGCTCATCACCCCGCTCTTCAGCGGCCCCCCAGAGCCCCCCAGGAATAAAGTGACGGTGGTGGGCGTGGGCCAGGTCGGCATGGCCTGTGCTGTCAGCATCCTGCTCAGGGTAAGAGCCGCTGCCCCTGCCGTGCCTCTGCTTCAGAACACCCTGCTTACTGCCTGCTATGGCAGGACGGGGTAATACCCAGGATCCTCAGAGACTGACACCAGATTACTGATCTCTCGGTGTCTGATCTGAGCGTTATCCCCGCACTGTCCTTGTGAAGGTGCAGTGACGGCGGCACAGAAACTTACGTGCCATCAAAAGTCAAAACTTACCGTTACCTTCTATAAAAGCAGGTCAGCCCAGTTTCTGTTCTCCAGCTGAAACTGGACAATATGGAGCAAATTCAAAAATAGTGAACATAAAATGATATCATAGATTAAAAAGATAAAGAAACTGATAATTCCCTTTACCTACTGTATACTCACTGCATATTAAGGATGGAAAGCGGGTCACTGTTTACACAGTAGCAAGGTACAGGGTTAAGCAACTCAATAAATGTACATTATGATCAGGGTTTCATTATATTTAAGAGTAAAAGTAAAATACTATAGGGGTGGTGTTTAGCTCAGTTGGTAGAGCACCTGCCTCATGTGTAGAGGCTATAGCCCTGGCTGCAGGCGGCCCCGGTTCGAGTCCCGCGTCGGATGGTCCTATTCTACGTGTCATTCCCCCCCTCTCTGCCTCCCATTTCCTGTCACTCTCTGAACTGTCTTATCTAATAAAGGCATGAAAAGCCAAAAAAAAAGTAAAATAGTATAATCTACTATTATGTCAGTCACTGGACATGATCTGTGGTTATAAAACACAGTGAGAACAATATTTGTCTCTATGGTAGCACAAACATGCCAGACAGCTGTAGTGTCAGTAGCTACACTAGAGGGTTCACACAAGCACAGTTCATTTAACAGCTTGATTTGTCTCTGTTGTCTTAAAGGGATAGTCCAACATTTTGGCAAATTCACCTGCTGCCTGTTAACTCCTATACTCATAGCAGTAGGTTAATTTCCTTTAATTATCAGTGCATGTTGTGTTGAGATCCGCAGGGCAGAGACGCGAGCTGCTCAGCAAACACAATAGAAGTGAATGGTGCAGGTCCCTTGTTCTTCATCAAATACAGAATCCAACAACTCAAAAACACTCTGATGGAGAAGTTGTTACCTGCACAATAATAATGTATAGAATAATAATGTAACATTACGAAATAGAGTTGTTTTCTAGACAAATGCAGCTGGCACTACATTCCAGACATGGCTGCTGGGTGGAGTGATTTCAAAAGCGCAAGTACTAGTTCTGAGTATTTGCTTCATGTGTCGTAATGTTACATAATTATACATGATTATCTCATAGCGTAGTGAATGTGCAGGTTTTGAGGGACTAGTTTCAATGAACTCACAACAACATGCACCAATAATTAAAGTTAATGAACCTACGGCTATGACTATAGGTATTGGGGCAATGCTTGAATTTGTCAAAATGTTGTGGGCGGAGTTGTTGTGTTTTGCAGCAGTTACGTTGCTGAATGTCTTTACATGACATGTTGGACCTGATGTGTGCAGGAGTTGGTTGATGAGCTGGCCCTGGTGGATGTGATGGAGGACAAGCTGAAAGGAGAGATGATGGACCTGCAGCACGGCAGCCTCTTCCTCAAAACAGCCAAAATAGTTGCAGACAAAGGTGAGTTCAGGGACGATCTTAGAGCTCAGTCTGACTCAGATAAAAACTCAGCTTAGTTGTTTGCAGCCGAGTGAAAACAGTGACCACACAGTCACGGCAATGAACTCCTCTCTGCCTCTCTTCTCTGTCAGATTACTCTGTGACAGCAAACTCCCGCATCGTGGTGGTGACAGCGGGAGTTCGCCAGCAGGAGGGAGAGAGCCGGCTGAACCTCGTCCAGAGGAACGTCAATATCTTTAAACACATCGTCCCCCAGATCGTCAGATACAGCCCCGACTGCATCATCATCGTTGTTTCCAACCCAGGTGCTGCTCGACACGTTTCCCTACCATCCGTCTTTTGTCTCCAAAAAAAAATCAAAGGTTCTAACGACACTTTCCTACAGTGGATGTGTTGACCTACGTGACCTGGAAACTGAGCGGCCTTCCCAAGCACCGCGTCATCGGCAGCGGCACCAACCTGGACTCGGCTCGCTTCCGCTTCCTGATAGCCGACAAACTGGGAATCCACCCCAGCAGCTTCAACGGATGGATCCTGGGAGAGCACGGAGACACCAGTGGTGAGGATTGGTGGTCTAGGTGATTTGCAGACACACCGAGCCGACATATGAAAAGGAAGGTGACGGCATATTGGTCTGTTTCAGTGCCTGTGTGGAGCGGAACGAACGTAGCTGGAGTCAACCTGCAGACACTAAACCCCGATATCGGCACCGACTGTGATGAGGAGAACTGGAGGGAGACCCACAAAATGGTGGTGCAGAGGTAGAGTTCACTTGGCTTGCTCACATTTTATGTCTGTAATTGTATTGTGGAACAGTGGAAAATCAAAATGAATGATTTCATTTGGAATCAAATGGGAACTTCACTCCTCTTGTTTTGGTCATATGCAGTAAAAACCAGCTTTGAAAAGTTTTTTTGAATTTTGTTTGTTTGTTTTTAACAAATATATATTCAGAAGGACAGAAGATGCAGTGCCTGGGATAGAGTCTGCCTTTAATTGTCAAATATTTTGTTGTGCTTTATGAGTTTATTTTCCCCCTGGCCATGTGGTTCATCAGTGCAAACCTTGCATAGTTCTTCTTCAAATAATCATGTTTTTAAACTCATAGCATTTCTAAATATATATATTACTCTGTTAAAATAGTCCAAATAATTTGTGTCAGTGGTATTACACATTAATTCAACTTTATATGGTCTGACTTCAATTTCTTTGATAATTATAATCACATCAAAACAGTGGGAAATCAAAATGAATGATTTCATTTGGTTCAATGTTCACTCCTCTGTCATATGCAGTAACCAGCTTTGAAAAGGTGGAATTACCTGATATATATTCAGAAGGACAGAGCACCAGTGCCTGGGACAGAGTCTGCCTCAAATATTCTTGTTGTGCTTTATGAGTTTATTTTTAGCACCTCAGATTATTTCTGTATTTCATTTCTGATGGACTAGCAGAGGAAAGTCAAAAGATGAAAAGTCATGATTCACCCAGTTTCCACCATGGTGGATCAAGCTGAAGGGTTAAAACTGGGCCATGTTCTCCACCTGACAGAGAGTCTCATAAGGAACATGAACAGGATTCACCCAGTTTCCACCATGGTGGAGGTAAAACATGTTCTCCAACACACATACACACACACATGCATTTGCATTTATTCTTCTCAAGCTTGTTTTTAGATTTGCATGCGCACGTCTTTTCTAAACACAGGCCATGCTGTAGATTTTCCTTGAGGGCTTTAGCAAAGCTACAGTTTGTACTGTTGGTGCTAACAGCAAAGATTGTTCTTAAACTGTACATATAAATGGGCCGTGCTCATACTGAGGTAATTCATTAAAAATGTAAAAAAATAGCTCAATCCCATCACAGTAATTTTTTTTTACAATAGCCTTCAATATGAAAGCTGACTTTTATTGAAAATTCCCCTTTTACCTAAATTCACCCTTTGCTTTCAGTCTTAAGAAAATAAGAAGTTTACATTCTTTTTTTCCACTCATTTTTAAATATTAATGCCGTCATAAATGTAAATAAATGAGTAAATGTCTTCTGTGTCTGTCAACAGGGCATGTATGGAATCAGCGATGAGGTGTACCTGAGTCTGCCCTGCGTGCTGAACAACGGGGGCGTGGCCAGCGTGGTCAACATGACCCTGACAGATGACGAGGTGGCCCAGCTGCAGGCCAGTGCCAACACGCTGTGGGACATCCAGAAGGACCTGACGGACATCTAACTGACCAGCAGGGGGCGACGTAGCTGCTTCCTCCCGACTGCTTCTTGCCTCCTATCACTCTGCAGTCACTAAAGCCACACAGCTCCACCCTCCACACCGTCCGCCCTCAGTAGAGTCCCAGCCGTACGTGCAGACGTTTAATCCCGTCAGATTTAGCCGTAGGTGTTTGTTCACTGCTGTTTACTGGAAACCAAACGTGACATCAGCTGAGTGAAATGCCGCTCTGATTCACTTGTCCTCGACCGTCCTGCACCGTGGGACTCATGTTGCTTTCATGTGCAATAAAACAAGTTTGTTGATGCTCGAACAAGAAGTGAATGAGTTCAGTTATTCAGAGGTGACAAGACTCAGAGGCTTTTCTGGTCACCAGTTGTTGAGTGGTTATCTGAGTTACTGTAGGCTGGCCTAGCCGTTAGCACCACAACTGTTTTGTTTTTGAAGTTGCACATTGATGTTTCTACAGTAGCCCAGACAGGACAAACCAAACACTGGCTCTAGAGGTGGCCTGCCCTAGAGGCTGCTGGTTCTGTTAGTTGAAGGAGAAAAGTCAGGGAGGTGTTTCCACCTGGAGCCTCACCACCACAAGTAACACAGTGGTCGTTATAAAGACAGAGAAGGAGGTAGTGGCAATTTCTTCACTTAAATATCTCTCTCCTCACCTGAAAACATTTGTATGGTTTGCAGGTCAACACTGGTGTCAATCATATTAATGTGTAGTTCATCTGTCCCGGTATTGGTTCAATAAATATGATATGAGGGCATTTATCACATAAAATATAAGTTCACAGGTTTTACATGTCTTCTCCTAAACCCTCTTTCCATAGTAAGGACGTGTACAGTTTCTTGTCACTGAAATCGAAATGACAAAAGTCCTGCAACATTTTATTGTACAATATCATTTTAATGACACAATATAGTTGTAAAATTCCCCAGTTAGCAGTGATCATGAGGCAAAAATGAAATAGTTGCCTCTGATTTAGAGCAGGGGTGTCAAACGTAAACATAAATAATGTCCTTAAACAAAGGGAAAATTTAGAGTTGTTGAAAAATTAGAGTTCTTATTATTCATAAGTTATTGTGCTATTATTTTACTGGTCCAGGCCTACTTGAGATCAAATTGCGCTGTATGTGGCCCCAAGTGAATTTGACACCCTTGTTTAGAGGCTCTTTATTCTTCTTCACATCTAAAAAGCAGGATTACATTCCCGATGTCAGCTGCTGACCCCTGTGTGATCCAGTCACGACTCGGTCAAGCTGCCATTCCCAATAAAACTCACCAGACCTCCTCTATTAGTGACCCCAGTGTGGACAATGTGATGATGTCTGACTGAGTGGTGTTTAGCCTGGTGTTAATCACGCTGTGGTGAGAATGACTCGCTCAGAGCTGACAGACTTTTCTTCCCCATTAATTGCTTAACAAGTTGAACCAGTGTAAAAGGAAATCCTTCCCATGGACAGCGCACAAGCACACACACATTGCAAGCTCATTAAGAGGAGGGCTATGTAAACAGATCAGTCCAAGAATAGACCGTATATAAAAATAAACTGGACATATGGTTCGGCATTTAACAGTTCACTGACAAGGTGCGTTTACTTATATATCACTTTTAATACAAGTAGACACACAGCAACTAGGGATGCATAGAAAAACATGATTAAAACAAAACAAAAACAAAAAAGAAGAATCAGTAGAATCTCGGACACTTCACAAATAGTTTAGATTCAGCTGTTGCTCCTCAGGATAATCTCCACCTGAGGTAGGAAAGACAAAGACAGAATAGGAAAATGAAGTCTTATATGATAGACGAGGATCAGGCAGTGTGTCAGTGAGAAGTTAACTCTCGTAGTTGTACCTTCTACCACAGCTCGCTGCAGGAGCTCTAGGAGGACGGAGGGAGCGAGAGACAACCCCAGTCCACCACTGCTCTGGCCGTGAGTCACTGTAGAGACGCACAACAAAGACAGTTGAACAAGAGAACACATAATCACACTATTTATTATGTAAAGTGAATAACTTAATAGATTAAAAGATAAATAAATTGCTCAATAAACTGATTATCTGAGGAAATATCAGACAGTAATATTAAGGATTGATAAATTTAAAAAAAAAACATCAGTTACATCTTATTATCCCTTTATAAGGCTTTACTTATTTGTAAATGACATAATAGACAAAATACTTTATTTTATTATTTGAAATATTGGATGCTTTCCTGATGGTGAATTTGGAATTTTATTTATTTTTATTAATCAATCATTATGATTAAATTATAGGTGTAGCACATCTTCGACCCACCTAAATGTACAGAGTCATCGTCCTCTCTGCTGGTGCGCTCCAACACTGAGCGGTGTCCCTCTGGAAAAAAAAAACATCTGTTTTCTCTGAATTTGATTATTTGAATTTGACAATTCTTCACCACTGTAAAGGTTAAACTTACGTGCTCCCTTCAGGTATAACATGGCCTGAGGAGTCCAGTTCCTCCGCTGGAAATCATACAAATCACACAAGTCTAAGTCACTCCGGTGTTTCTGTACATTCATGATCAAATTCAGCCTCGACAGATGTTTCACTCACTCACCTGTGGTGCAGCCCAGCTCTGGGTCACCAAGGTCACCAATAACAATGTGACTAGAGAGGACATGGTTGAACTCTGCAAAAGTGGAGGATTGACATGCCCATACAAATTACACTGATATTTTTTGTATTTGTTTATATAAACATTTTCATCATCACAGCTGTTCATCCCAACCTACACCATGCAAATGCTCTTTTTTATTATTTTTTTTATGGAAAAATACAAACCTAACCAAATTTCTTTTTTAATCCAAACAGAACAGACACAAAAACACAGGAGCTGCACTACACCAGCCTTTCAGTGAATCATAATGTATTAACAATGACACTGCAAAGCTATACTATACTCCAATACCTTCGTATCCGTAAGTATTAATGATGAAACACTCAGATGCTGCTTGTAAATTCTGAATTGTTGAAGTGTCGCCATTTAAATTCTAATCCTTGGTTTATTGACAGAAGTTTAAACACTGACATATAGCCTAGCCTACTAGTCATGCAGGTTACACACAAAAAGAGGATTATTAGATTTGCCCCCCAAACTAATTATTATAAACTATATAGGCCTACAGAATATGTGAACTTTAAGTAAGAAAAATAAAGATGATGAAATTTACATTTTAGCTGTGACAGACTGAGTGTGAGGTAAAATTTATCTCTGACTACTGAATGTAAAAGCAAACGCTACTATCTAACAACAATAATGATTATAGTGGCATCTTACCGTTGATTGTACTCTGCGCTGCCCTGCTCCCCTGTTTGTGTGAAAGTTTGATTAGTGCTCCGTCCTCTTCTCTGCTCTTAAATTATGAACACAAAAGCAAACCAACTCATTATCAGCGTCAGTGATGAGGCTGATCGGTGGCTTAATGACATCACACATAATATTTCAATTGACGAGACTGACAGGTGCTGTTGAAACTGTCACGGCTCATTAATCACAGACCCACGAGGGAGATTGAAACTTTTCAGACTCAGAGTCTCCCGAGCAGGTCACCTCCTGATGACGACACCGCAGAGGTTTTATGAATGAAGCTGATGTGATGACAGCTTGTATGTGGGTGTAGACACATGCAAGGGGGCCTGAGGCTGAGGATTGTGTAGCAAATGGTGAACTTGTTGATGATTTCTATAAAAAGCTGCACGTGTCATTACATGTCAAGAGTAACCATACTACACTACAAGTAACACCTTATGATAGAGCCCTCAGTTTACAGCCAAAGACGGACTGGAAGACAATGGACGTCCAACACATATGACAAGAGCAAGACATGGTTAAAAAAAAAGAAACAACAATAAATGTATAAAAGACACACTTTATTTCAAGTATGCACATACAAAAGTTACAGTAAATCTTCTCCACAACAAACATCCTAAACCTTTTCCACAACACAACAGCTCAGGTTTCTTTGCCCATGTAACATTTAGCTCAACCGTCTTTATTGTCATGTACAAAATTCCAGTAACACTTCATAGAGGAAGTCAAACCAGCTCTCAGTGACTGTTGAGGCACGATCTGAAGGAGTGGATGCTATGAAAGGTCCCTGGCTCCGCGCTCTCTCGATCCAGTGGTCCCACAATATTAGTCCATAAATATCAGACAGGAATGATACAAAAGAAGGAGGCCTGTGTCCAGCCATTCAAATAATTAAAAAAAAAATCTCTTGGTAACTTTGTCCAGTGGCACGCACATACAAAAAACTATTTCCTCCTGCCAGAAAAGACTTCATGTCAGTCAAATGTCCATAGAGAAACTTGTGTCTTGTGTGCAGATGTTTGGATTCACAGTTTTCTGGAGTGGCAATGACCCAAATGTACAGTAACTATTAGAAGCTGTGACAAATACTGAAACTCTCCTGCGGTACTCTTATACCATGGTGTTGCTCTCCCCAATTTTGTCCACAAGCTGAAAAAGAAACAGAACACAACCCAAGAATTATTCATGAGACGAAGGTTTTACAACTTTCACGAATCACATGAAACACTGTTAACACCCCAAGTGTTGTGTTGCCATGGAGATGCCGTGGAAAACATGACGGGAGACATACTTGTTTGCTAGTCCTAATAAAAATCAGTTTTAAATATAATTTATCATGAAATGCAAAAAAAATCATTCACATCGAAATCACATTCATAATATCTGCCGAAATAATCACAATATGATGTTTTTGCGTTTTGCACAGTCCTCATCTTGACCTCACTGATGAGCCTTGACAATGAGTCTTTTGATTTGCTGCCATAGACTACAAATACAATGACATTTAAAGGGATAGTTCAACATTTTGGCAAATTGGTCCATAGCCATAATCCCGATAGTCATAACAGTAGGTTCGTTACCTTTAATTGGCAGTGCAAGCTATTTTTAGAACGGCAGAGCAGAGCCGTGAGCCACTCAGAGCTACGCTATGGAGGCTAATGAGATTTCTTTGTTTCTCTCATCAAACTCATCAAATACACAATCCAACAACTCCAAAACAATTTTGTGGATAAGTTGTGACCTGCACATTCACCACACTAAGAGATAATAACTGAACATTACAACATTGTTGTTGTTTTTGAGGCAAATTCATGCAAAACTGCTAATACGCATTCCCGTCAGAGGCAGTTTTTCGGCAAGCAGTCTTCGGCAGGTTGAACTATCCCTTTAAGTTTGAGACTGATCTGTGAGAAGTTAGACTGGGTTTGCTTTCACTTGGATGGATGGATGGATGGATGGATGGATGGATGGATGGATGGATGGATGGATGGATGGATGGATGGATGGATGGACGGATGGATGGATGGATGGATGGATGGATGGAAGTCCCGATGAAGGTTTAAGGGATTTTTTTGTTTCCAGGTCATTAATCCGAAAAAGGAAGACCTGATGTGCAAGAACTTTATAGTTCATTGAAAATCATGTAAGTAACGGAACACAATTTGAGAACTCATTTAGGAGCGACTGACAGGACGAGAGAGTTTGGGAACCACTGAGTTTTCCCTTGAGATTCAGTGAGGTATTTGTGTGAGATTGTAAAACGTCTGGTGTGCTGAATACAGTGCAGTAAATAGATAGGCAACACAGACGTGATGCTGAACACTGAGTGTCTTTATGAACCTGTGAAGGCCTCACAGACAACAGACTGAGTGTAGAATCCCACAGGCCCGGTTCAGGACAACGGTGACACTGTTCTCAGGCAACGACACAAGAGGACGACTGTCAGCGATCGCATCTCACTCAAAGCCTTCACATCATATTTAATACTCAGAAGAAAGATTAACTTCTAGCTTGTTCTTTCAGCAACTGGGTTTCCCGTGTTCAGGTAAAAACCAAACTGAGTATCTGGCTTCACAGACCTTTAATTGTTACAGTGAATATTTACCATATTTGTTTATTTATTTTTTTATTAGTGGGAATTTAAAGCTGTAAAATAGTAATAGATTGTAACCAGGGCTTAGTAAATGTGGAGCACAGAAATCTGAGACCGGAGAGTCGGCTGCTATTGAATCTGAATTAAATCAATTAGTCATATACTGTTTTTTGACATTTTATTCTCCAAATGATTAAAAAAAAGAACAATGGGCAGAATAATAGAATAATGATGATAAACCTTTGTGGTCATGGACCGACATTTTGTCAGGAGTTTGTGAATTTGGTGTGTCAAATATAGGGTGTTTGTTCTGCACCAGAATCACAGTCTTAAGTCTTTAATAATTTAAATGTATGTTCAGTCTGCAAAATCTAGTGGTTGACATGTGTGATACTCACTGTGCTAATCCCTGGTAAAAGCAGCAAAGACCCAAGCACAGGCACTCGTCTGATGAAGCCTACGGCCACTGGAAAGAATCCCCTGTGAAAGAGCACGAGACCAAAACGTTTTACATTATTCAAGGATGAAACGACAGGGAGCTAATCTTCCTTCTGTTTGAACTAACCTGAATAAGAGGAAGAAACCATAGATCTCCAGAACGACCCCAATGATTGGCCAGCCAATCAGAACCACAAACACTCCCCCCAGGAAGAAACTGGTGGCTTTTGCTTTGTGTTTCTGGAAGAAAAATCTGAAGGTACGCTCCAGGCCAATGACAAAGGACAGACCGGAGACAAACAGAATCTGTACGACAAGCACAGACACATAAAACATCACATGTCAGACATCTATCAGAGGAAGAAAGGGAGATGTTCAGGTCATCACTGATCAACTCACATTTCCAATGGCGAGGAGCGCTTTGTCGAAAAACAGCATCATTCCAAAAAAGAGGAAAAACACGCCGAACCCTGTCAGGCCCATCCCGATCTCTGTCGATTTTAACAAGAGTTCACAAGGTTACATCACATGCTGTCAAATGCTATTAGTGAAATTAAGATTTACTGTCCAAGGGAGAAAAGGACACTTAAGAAAAATTGACACTGACAGAGCAGAACCAAGGTATTCAAAATAAAAATTATACAACTGAGTGCAAATCAAGTCATCATACGACTTACAAAATAAAAACTATAGGCCTAATACTACCTCGAGAAGGCTACTGAACTGAAACTAATTATTTCACTCTGATCACTTTCTTAAAGAATTTAAAAGAACATTAGACTGTCTTCATGATAAATGCTTGTTTAAATCAAACAATCCATAAAGGAAAAGCTAATAATTATTAAAACACAATTAACTTTAATTTTTAAAGAGTAAAGCAGAACATCTCCACATTTGAAGAGCTGAGACCATAACGTAATGACGTATTAGTACGTGACGTCAGGTTGCTCTAAGCCAATGGTGTTTAAGCGTCACACATTCAGCTGAACCGGGTACTAGAAACCTGCTAGAAGCGGTAATGCTACAAAGAGAAAGAGCAACAGATAAATACGAGATGTGCTTACTTTGTGAGTCCGTGAGTGAGATCATGTTGGCGGCACCTGGTCACTTTATCAAATACACGAAGCTCGGCAAGAATCTAAGCCGCTGCTGTAAATGTCGGCGCCGACCAAACTGTTGATACTACAGCGGCAGAGGAGGCAAAGCTAGCGGTTTGTTACGCCACGTCCTCCCGAGCCACGCAAACCCATATCCCACCAAAGATCGTCTATGTGAGCGAGTTGCGTACACAAGTTACAATTAGCTACATACGTCTTATGTAACACAACAATGCCTTTCTACTTCAAAACTTCAAACTCGTTGTCTGTGGTGTGGGTGCAACTGAGTAAAACACGCGGAGACTATCATTCTGTGTTGGCAAAGATTTTTATTAGCTACAAGACGAAATAAACCAAGAGCAACACAAGATTTATGTATCGGGCCTCACGCAACATTGAGCCTGTTTCCCCATAATGTACACCACGATGTGTTATTAAAAGTCAATAGGAAACTACTTAGGAAATAGGCTGTGTATCTGGAAAAGTGCAGTTTCATGATTTCACTCATCTGCCTCTGTGAGGCATCCGACAAGTCAGTGAGAGTGAGCGCTCTTTACTTTTTTTTTTGCAGGAGTTATGACGCATGCACGTTCAAACCAAACCTTTGAGCATCACAACTGCGCAGTGATTACTCCGGCACCTAATTATTATTTTCTGCTATTTTTTCATTATTTCTTAACATATTTCACCAACATTTAGCCCCATTAAATACACATTATGTGCAATGAATAAAGACAACTGTGTACCAATTTCCGTGTTGTCACAGATGAACTACAATTCCCATGAGCGCCGTGGTAACAAGGAAGACCGCAAACTCAGATTCAGACGTGTTCAACTGAAACAGGAGTTTATCAGGAGGAAGAGAGCTCCTCTCTAAAGTCAAACCACTGCTTTTTGTAAATATGCATCGGTCAGAAACATAAAGCGACACATTTTCTAGAGGGTCCTTTCGACAGTAAATCAACATGGGGACGGTTTTTGCCATTGTCCTTGTTTTCGTCGGCTGCTGCAGCAATGTGGTATCTCTGGAGCTGCTTGTAAGGTCAGTGACTTAAGACTGAATGAACTCAAGTCGAGTTTAAAAGTTTTCACAGCTGTTTCTTAGCTTGTTTGTAACTGAGCTCTGCTGCAGCGGTTGTTGCTGTGTCCTAGTTCTCTAGGTGTAGTCACTGTGGTTGAATCAATCTGCATTTTATCCCCCGGCGTGATAGTGTTAGTTTAAGGGCTAATCTAGCTCCCATTAATCAGCTGTGACTCACACTCCTGTCCAGTGTTTGTTCCTCTGTGGAGACTGTGAAGCCACGAATCAGAAGTTACTTTATTTTAGGTTTAAAAAACATTCTCCTCCCAGTGCTCGGTGTGAAGGTTTATCAGACAAAATACAATCATGAAGATCATTTTTATTTTCCAAGTGCCTAATACAGACACAAATATACACTTTACAGCATGTATAGAGCTTAATCCACAGTAAATTACCCTGTTACTGATAACTGGTATTAAAATGTCAAAGGTGCAATGTTTTCTCTGTGTTGCTTTGGTGTTAATTTGTGTTTTGGACATACCGGTAATCTGGTGACCTCACTCAGACAATGTGCTACTAATTGATCTAATTGACCAATCAATTACTGATTGATCAATCAATTAACTGACTGTTACACTATATTAACAGCAAAACGTACCCCATCATAACTCTTTCTGGAGATGAATCACTCTCTGTCACCTCTTCATATTTAAGAAATAGGATAATTTGATATTGAAATGTTTGTTCTAATATTGACATTGATTTATTAGATTTTAGTTAGTAGCAGTAGTATACAGTACAAAGTATCCACAGGCTGGAGAAAACAAGATCACATGTTGTGATGTAAAATATATTTAAAAATACCATGTCATCAGTTTTTTCTTCTCCCCTGTCTTTGTTCAGGGAGTTTCCAGGCTGTGGGAACATCGTCACCTTCGCCCAGTTTTTATTCATTGCATTTGAAGGCTTCATCTTTGAGACAAACTTTGGGAGGAAGAAACCAGCTATCCCTATCAGGTAGGAATCAAACTTCCTGATGACTCTTACATTTCCTGCTGCACAGACACTAAAACAAACCTCTTTTTTTCCAGTAACTATGTGATCATGGTGACCATGTTCTTCACAGTCAGTGTCATCAACAACTATGCCCTCAACTTCAACATCGCCATGCCGCTGCACATGATCTTCAGATCGGTATGAACTCTCACTTTTCACTTTCAAATGTTTCCCGCTAAGTCGCTGTCTCCATCCAGCCCCTTCCATCTCCATAGTTTAACCTGCTGCTTGTTTCTCTGCAGGGATCACTAATCGCTAACATGATTATGGGAATAATCATCCTGAAGAAAAGGTACCTCTGCCTCCTCTGAGAGCTCCAAACATCTGCAACAAACATTTAACCCCTGAGCTTTTGTAGTCTGCATCATCACAGTACGTCCTTAATGTGCACATTAATCACAGTTATTTATGTCCCACCCTTTCTCTTTCTCTGCAGGTACTCAGCCAGTAAATATCTGTCTATAGCGTTAGTGTCTGCTGGTATCTTCATCTGCACCATCATGTCTGCTAAACAAGTGGTGAGTCTCCTGCAGAACAAGCCATATTGTTGACACTCGTATCTCTGTCGATTTTCTGTACCTGTATATTATTTTTATACTTTTTGTGATGCATTGTTTTGCATCTGCAGAATGTGGCCATTGATGGATCAGAAGAACAAGGATTTTATGCCTTAATGCACTGGCTTATAGGTGAGTCCTCCGTCCTGAACTCATTTCAAACTGAAAGCACATTTCATTGGTTCAAGGTCTGCAACTACTGATTAATTTCATTATCTGATAAAGCATTAATGTGTTTGTTTGTGCTGCAAATTGTGGTAAGGCCCTTTATAATTAGCAGAGGTTTAGATAACTTCTTCAAATAACAAAGATGCATAATTTCAAATGTCATAAAAGGGACTGAAGTCAATGAATGTTTGACTTTTCTGCTTGATGAGCCATGAATTACAATAGTTTTCAATTAAATAAGGATGAGCTGATTGACTGATTCAACCGTTGACAGTTCATCAGTTGGCAACACTGGCACATTTACTGTGGTGGAAATTTAAAAAAATGTAGATTTCTTTCTGTGATAGATGGATAAATTGGATTTAATACTAACAATTGAGTTCTTGGTCATTTGTGTTTTGTAGGTATCGCCATGTTGACCTTTGCTCTGCTAATGTCTGCAAGGATGGGAATTTTCCAGGAGACACTGTACAAGGAATATGGCAAACACTCCAAGGAGGCTCTCTTCTATAATGTGAGTTTTCTTCTAAACTAAAGACACAAACTTCTGTGGAGAAGTTCATGCTTGAGCCTCTGTCTTAAAGGGCATTTCCAGTCGTAATCAACGTTTACCTCAGATATCAGGTCAGGTCAGATCAGTTTATTTCATACCATCCATAATCCCAACTGCAGCGTGTGGACGTTTATATTCGTTTTTGTTCAAGAATCACAGCTTCCACACCACCGTAAGAAAACAAACGCCTGTTTTGTTCTTTGACCCAGAAAGGAACAATGTGTAAGCCACAGTAATTACACTAGGGCGAATTTTAAAATTTAAATGATGGTCAAAAGGACGTTACTACTTACCACAGAACAATTTTTGAATTAATGAACATTCAAAAAACTATAGATTCTTGAACAAAAACGACTAGAAACGTCCACACACTGCAGTTGGGAGTATGGATGGTATGAACTGATCATAGGTGACCTGATATCTGAGGTAAACATTGATTACGACTGGAAATGCCCTTTAACAAGAAAATAACCAACAAGTGTTTCCTCTAATCTACGCTTATTAATGAAGATAACTGGTCTGTTCTCTCTCTCAGCACTGCCTGCCTCTGCCGGGCTTCCTGCTTCTCTCCACAGACATCTACAGACACTGTGTCCTCTTCAGTCAGAGCAGTGAGTTTCATCAATTCACTCAATAAACGTTGTTGGTGCAAAGTTTATGTCGGCAACCTGACGTGAATAAAATCATCTCTTTTCAGCTCCTGTAGTTGTTCCTGTGGTCGGAGTCACCATGCCCATAATGTGGCTGTATCTGCTGATCAACATCATCACACAGTATCCTGCCAGAAAAACGCTGATATTACCTGCTTGTGTTTATGTCTCTACAGTAACATATACTGTCACAGCGGTTCCACATCCACAGAGTCACCTCAAGAGATGATTAAGAGAAAGTTGACCTTTTTGTGCCTTTTAACGGATTTAGATGAAACAAACTGGGAAGGAAAAGTCCCACTTTCATTGAAGTGCTCAGAGCAAAGAAACAAATAGACACACTGTTTCCATTCAAGGAGTCAGCAAATATCATTTAAGCAATACATCACGACAGTCATGGATGACGGCAAACTTCCATTCATACTGTACTTCCCTGACGCAAAGTGATATGCTGTGTATGCTCATTATATCACAGTTAAAGGGATAGTTTAACATTTTGGCAAATTGATTATGGCAATGGGCCAATTTGCCAAAACGTTGAACTATCTGTTTAACAACCAATCAGATTGCTGGATTTCACCTTTCAGTTTTATAATATACTTTATATCATTATCAATATAAAGTATTATATCAGTCACAGATCAGGAGGATTCTCCAAATTAAGCCTTAAGTTGAAAATTATTCATTAGTGAGTATGTAGTTTAGTATAGTCGACTTGAGTCACAAATCAAGACAAACTTGCTGCTTTTTCAGATATGAAGTGATAAAATGTTCCTTTGTTCCACAATATAATGTGATCAACATTCGTGTACACTCTATAATTAGTCCCATTTGTCGACTTAACCATATCCTTCAGGTACGTGTGCATCCGTGGTGTATTTATCCTGACCACAGAGTGCGCCTCACTCACCGTCACTCTGGTGGTGACGCTGAGAAAGTTCCTCAGCCTCATCTTCTCCATCCTTTACTTCCAAAACCCCTTCACCGCCTGGCACTGGGTGGGCACGGCTGTGGTCTTCCTGGGCACTCTGCTGTACACGGAGGTTTGGAGCAGCGTGCGGACAGCTCTGCGTGGACCGGACGTTAAGGACAAGAAGGCAGAGTGAAGAGGACGGGACTGTAAAAACAGCCACTGTGATGGACTGGAGATGTTTTAGTCGACTACCCTGCAGAGATTTTTATAAAATTGCCTCTTTTTTCTTTTTTTTTCCCTTCATCCCTGACCACACATCATTGGTTATGGTGAACCTCTCACACACAAACAGAACAGGGATGATGCTGGTGATGTTCTGTATTTTTTCTTATTGCAAACAAAAAGACCAAAACCAACAGTATGAGTCAACCTCAGTAGATTGTGACTCTGCTACTGTCTGTGTCACATCATTAAAGCAGCTGGAATCAACATTGTTCTGTTGATAACAGCTGATTGAAAAGTTGTTACTTACAGAGGTTACCTGTAGTCAAGAAACTACTGAGAATCATTACTGTACTGTAGCTCTGCACTTCCTCTCAGCTCTTTGGAGCGATTTGGCGTCAGAACCAGATATTTCCCTCCGTAGTTGGAGGAGACCAAAAATGTACTGTAGCTATCAAGTGGCCAAAAACACAACCACAAATCAATGATGATGTTGATTGAAGTGTAAATAAGAAGAAAACTCTCAGATAGGAGAAACTGCAGCTTCTCACAGTGTAATAGTTTACACAGTATAGTACGTAAAGTATGTAGGTTTGTGAGTATTAGTTGGACAAAACAAGGAATATGATGACACTGTTTTGTGCTCTAGGATATTTGTAATGAGATGTCTTCACTGTTTTTTCTCATGTTTAATAAACTAAATAATTGAACCGCAGGTTTACAGATATATAATTAGATTTTAAAGGTTATACATTATATGATATTACAGCAGATGCAATTTTTAGCAAACACTACTCATTATAGAAGTCTTCAGATCATTTTGTTGAGGACTATTTTTTGCTGCGGATGGATATACTTGTGATGCAGTAGCGAGCATGACTCAGAGGAAACCACTGAGCCTGTTTTCATTGCAGTGAATGGACATTGTGCAGCAGTGGCTCACTGGTGTGTTGTTATAGTGTGAGTCAAACTAATATCAGGTTATTGTTGCAACGGTCAGTTCATTTTTGGTTTTGGTCTTTTGATATAAAAAAATATATAAAATATCACCAGTTCTCTTTTCTTCTTAGTACCTCATCAGGTTACATGCAAAATAGTGTTGGACCTCTTTTTGTCTGTGATGTTTGATTATTTATTTGAGGAAGTGACAGTACTTTAGTCAGTAGGAGTATACTGTGTTGGAGGCAGGATGATGACAGCAGATACAGACTCTTAGAAATATTACAGTGGGGTACATTTATGGGGTTTTCTGTGCATTTAGTTCTTCACATGCTCTTATCATATTGTCTCAGGTGCACCATGAACAGTGTTTGTCAACATGTGGAAACACAGAAGCACAGTTTAATAAATCCCCTCACTCCCAAACCCCCTGATATTAAAATAACAACATGGCTGCAAAAACAGATTGTTCCGTTTCCATGGCTGCAAAGTCACAACAAACCTATGGATATATCAATATTTAGCTAGGTCTTTTTTTCCCATGCTGGGACACAATGTACTCTTACATTTCACTGATTTTATGAGCCTGTCGACCAATCCGGTGAGCTGTTGTTCAGTCCTGACCAATAGCAGCTCTGGTTGTAGTCGCTCAGCGGTGGGAGGGGCGGGTAGACCCAGCTGTTTGTAGTCGGTGTGTGTGTGTCTCGGATCAACCACGTTACGTTGTGGATAAAATATTTGCAGCGTGTTCTGAAAGTGATAGTGCGCGTGTAGCTGCAGGCGTGGGTGTGGATGGGGGGAAACGGCTCGAGTCACCTCTCCTATGAAGATGATGGTCAAGGTGGAGGAGTTACTTTTGTGAAGGGCATCCGGGTGAGTGAAAGCTCAGGGAAATAACTCACAGAATCAAGAAAAACTCGAGGTTGATGCTCAGTTTCTCCACACCTGCAGAAATACACAGACTGGTGCTACTGCTGCTGCTGCTGCTGCTGCTGCTGCACAGGGATCAGTTTCATGTTCGGCTTAAATCACTGATTTGTGTGATATTTGTAAAAACCATGAGTTAACTCGTGCAGAGTATGTGGTTCCAGTCAGGGACTGCTCTGGAGTGGCTGTTATATATAGAAAGGGCATATGGTTGGCTCACACATGGACCATATGAGAAAACATACAACAGACATACACACAGATACAATATCTATTCGTTAGAACATTTTTACGATAAATAAGTGTGTAATAGTTTTATTCTCGTGATAAACGCTAAACTGACACCAGACTTGAGTAATGATTACTTTTAATTGTGATTATAAATTCAAACTCACCTGCTGCTGCATTAACTTGAACAAATCAATAACGTCAATCAGAGAAACAAAGGAACATTTAATTAAAAAAACAATTTTTACTTTCCAACAAGAAATAGTTGTAGTTTGCACATTTGTCCACATCGTCTCACAAGGACGCCTACTGACATGTATTTTACTTCACAGGCTTGGAAGGTCATTCTTACATATTCATCAAGTAGAGTGTTTGCCATCGGTTTATTAAAAACGACTGATTGAACTATCATTTTGAAAGAATATGAACCATTCTGCTTTCAAGAACTGTCATAGAAAAACAGGAATCAGTTTGTTTATTTTTTCAAAATATGTGAAATGACAAAATCAAATGACACACTCTTAATTTTAAAAGTAACCCACGACTGTCAAAGAAAGAAGTACAAGACTTGCCTCAGAAATCTAGTGCATTAGGAAAACTAAGTAGCATGTGCAGTACTTCCTGTATTTCCACTTTAGGTGTGTGTAAGAGCTGCAGTGGTTGTTTACTTGGAGGTCAGAGTGATTATTCAAATGACTCAAAGAGGAATGAATAAACAGTGCTTTGAAACAGGTGTGACTCCAGATGTGCAGCAGTAAAAACAGGGACAGGAAATAAAAACAGGACAAATGTAACTGGATACCAGAGACTCATAGTTATCCTCCCAAAACAAAAAGGTAACTCTTGTTCATCCTTTCTGATTAAAGCCATAGAGGCGTGATAATTCACGTGGGTTTCTGAAATGTTCAGCCCCGACAGAAACAGAAGACGTAGAGGTTTCAGAGAGTCCAGCACAGATCGGAACACAGTAAAGTACAGGATAACAGAAGGACCGACATTAATGTTTCTATCTGTTCTTTTGTCTTTCTGTCTGTTCTCTGGTTTCTGTAGCTGTCGGACAAAGTCATCCGACGGATGAGACAGCCGTCAGAGCTCGTCCATCCTCCGCCCTCACATCATGGAGCTCCTCCTTCACACTGCCCTGAGACGCAGGCACCCACCCCAGTCCCCGCCCCCTCTGTGGAACACCTGTTACCTCTCCTGACGCCTCCTCCTGATCCGCTCGTCCTCCCTCCACCTGCTGCTCCTCATGAAGCCCCATCTACACCTCCGTCAGTGGATCTTTCCCCTCCTCCTGTAAAGTTGGTCCCCCCTCCTCCTGTGAAGTTTCACTCCCTTCCTCCAGCCTCTGTTGAGCCTGAAGCCTCTCCTCCATCACCACCTCCACCTGCAGTCCAGCCTGTAGTCCTACCTGAATCCCTCATCCTCCCTCCACCTGTAGAATCATCCCCAGGCACTGCAGCTCCACCTGAACCTTTGAAGCTTGCACCTCCACCTCCTGAACCTGCAGCTCCATCTGAACCTTTGAAGCTTGCACCTCCACCTCCTGAACCTGCAGCTCCATCTGAACCTTTGAAGCTTGCACCTCCACCTCCTGAACCTGCAGCTCCATCTGAACCTTTGAAGCTTGCACCTCCACCTCCTGAACCTGCAGCTCCATCTGAACCTTTGAAGCTTGCACCTCCACCTCCTGAGCCTGCAGCTCCATCTGAACCTTTGAAGCTTGCACCTCCACCTCCTGAACCTGCAGCTCCATCTGAACCTGTGAAATCTGCACCTCCACCTCCAGAACTTGTAGCTGTAGCTCCATGTGAATTAGTGAAGCCTGCACCTCCACCTCCTGAACCTGTAGCTCCATCTGAACCCGTGAAACCTGCACCTCCACCTCCTGAAATTGTAGCTCCATCTGAATTAGTGAAGCCTGCACCTCCACCTCCTGAACCTGCAGCTCCATCTGAACCTTTGAAGCTTGCACCTCCACCTCCTGAACCTGCAGCTCCATCTGAACCTTTGAAGCTTGCACCTCCACCTCCTGAACCTGCAGCTCCATCTGAACCCATGAAACCTGCACCCCCACCTCCTGAACCTGCTGCTGCAGCTCCAGTCATTGAACATCTTGAAACTATCATCCCTTCAACTCCACCAGTGGAAGTTGTTCAGCCCCCACCTCCTGTTGAACCAGTGATCTCACCTTCTCCTGCAGCTGTAGCTCTGCCTGAAGCTGTAGCTTCACCTCCTCCAGAGCCTGTAGTCCCACCTGCTCCAGTTGAAGAGCTGCTTCCAGTTGCGGCTCCAGCTGTCGATTCACCAACTCCATGTGACCTGGCTCCACCCCCACCTCCGCCTCCTCCAGCGCCGGTGGCAACTGCCCCCCCTGCTCCAGAGTTCTCTTTTGAAGAGCCCTGCCCACCTTGTCATTGTGTGGAGCTGGCCGTCGTCCCCACTGATGCAGCTGTAAGTGAACCCCTCGTAGAGCCTGCGGCACCTCCCCCAACCGCTCCACCTCCCTCTGATCCAGCTCCAGCTTCTGAAGAGCCCACTCCCACCCTGCCTCTGCCCCCTGTCATTGAGGATGAAGTACCTGCTGTCACCCTAGTGCCTCCACCTGCTGAAGCAGGTAGGTTACGTCTCAACATCAGACAAGAAGCTCCATTTGTATGAGATGTTTGTGGTGAAGGACACGGTGCTGAAGGTTCATCAGAGCTCAAGTGACGACATGATTTCAC
Source organism: Decapterus maruadsi (assembly GCA_030347415.2). NCBI lineage: Eukaryota > Metazoa > Chordata > Actinopteri > Carangiformes > Carangidae > Decapterus > Decapterus maruadsi. Next base: position 6,839,436 of record CM064893.1, read on the forward strand.
TCAGTAGAACAAATAAGTAGCATTGAGCATGCAGTTTCCATATCGTTGCAATTCACACATTCAGGAATATAATTAACAAAACATGTACATGTACAAGTGTACTGTGTATAACAGAGGCATTTCATGGTTGACTGTCTTCATGGCTTCTCTCTGATGAATTTGTAAGGATGCAACGTGTTCTTCAAAATCTTTTAGAGAAGATTTCATATTAGTGCACAGCGTCAGATTTCCTCCTCAGCCTCACTGAGAAATGTTTTATTGTGTATCATTGGCACATGACCAACAACAGCTGGTCAGTGTACATTAGACTGTGGAGCATTGTGGGATACGGGAAACAGTGTGAGGAAAAGTGTGTTGGTACTTCTGTTGGTAACATTTCTCAACCACATGTTTTTCTGTTGATGTTTTTTATTTCATGTGTCCACAGTCACAGCCTCGCCCATCTCTCCTGAAGTGGTGGAGGAGGAGCTGAGGGAGAAGATCCAAGGGCAGATGCAGAGAAGTCTGGAGGAGGAGATCAACCTGAAGAGGCAGGAGCTGCAGAGACAGTAAGGGCACGACACAAGGTTTTAAAGTGATCGGTCAGTCCGACATGTTGATGTGTTTAAGGCCTGTGTCTTGTGCGTGTCCAGCAAGTTAGAAGAATATAACAAATCAGAAGTAGAAATATATGTTTTAGACAATAAAAGGCCATCTAGTGGAGCTCAGCATTGTGACATTATGTTTATCCACTTCCTCTAGTAGCTGTTCTGGATGTTTAGGTCATATCACATTATCTTAAAGGGATAGTTCAACATTTCGGCAAATTGGCCCATTGCCATAATCGCTATAGTCATAGCAGTAGGTTCGTTACTTTTAATTGTCGGTGTAAGCTATTTTTAGTACGGCGGAGCAGAGCAGCAGGCTGCTCAGGGCTATGCTATGGAGGCAATGGGAATTTCTTAGTTTCCTTCATCAAACTCATCAAATACACAACCCAACAACTCAAAAACGGTTCCATTATTATCTCATAGGAGCTGTTTTAGGTGGTTGTGCAGGTTTTTCACAACTTGTCCATTTCGTAAGGTTCCAAATCTCATAGCATTTTGGAGTTTTGGGATTTTGTATTTGATGAGTTTGACGAGGGAAACCAAGAAATTCCTTTAGCCTCCACAGCGTAGCTCTGAGCAGCCTGTAGCACAAGGAGAAATCTTTAAATGTCTCATTTTATCCAACCTGAAAAACCTGGGACTGAAACCCAGAAATATTTAGTCTGCCAACACATTGTATAGGCTTCTGTTTTGCCCACATTTCAGGTCATTCAGCTTGTGTGTGTTTGTGTGTGTGAAGGCTGGAGGAGATGAGGGCTCAGGCTCAGGTAGAGGCCAGGGCCGCGGCTCAGGCTACGGTGGACGAGCAGGTGAAGAAGACTCTGGAGGTGGAGAAGGCAGCGTACATGGAGACGCTGACAGACGCCATCGCAAAGGAGCGTATGAAGACGATGGATGAGAAGCTCATGGTGCAGCTCTATGTAAGCAGAAAACACACATGTATGGCTATAGTAGACAGTACTGTGCAAAGGTGTAGTCACTAAGGGTAAAGTGTTTATTCATCAGGGAACTAGTTCTCCTCTGTACATGTGTACAGTGTCACATAAATCTGATTCTGATTCATTTGTGATCTCAGACTGACTCAGTGAATTAGAGATCAAGGCTCTGTGGCCAGCTGTTACAGGAATTCCTGCTCTTCTCCCTGAAGATAGATGTATCATTATGTTTTTTGTTCCTGTAACACTACAGAGCCACTCTGGGATGGATCACACTCCTCCCTGATTGATCATCTAAAGTTTCTAAAGCCTCTGCACAGTACTGGATGTGTCAGGATCTCTTGTAAATGTGACAGTCCTTCCTCCTCTTACTGTACCTTTTCTCTTTGTTGCCCTGATGTCTTGTTTCAGTGGATGGAGCTGAAGGTAAGACCAGGAGGGAACTCCTACTGCATGACTTAATCTTTCACTTTCACTCTGCTCTAACCAGCTGCTGCACATCTGTTTGCTCTTTATGGCCCTGTTCAGATCTGTCATTAACATGTTTTCCTCAGTGACCCCATCACAAGTGGTCAGCCCTAAATTGTCCCAGAAAGTTGGGTTTCACAATCCACGTAATATAAATGTATTAATGTGATCCTTATCAAATCATGTAACCGATCCCTGAGATTTGACGTATGATGGTGTATGGCGACAAGAAGCAAAGTAATAATTTACCATGGACTTTCAAATAGCCTTAAATATAGCCAGGGATGCCAGATTGGTTAATTTAATTCCTCTTTCCAAACATTTCCATATTATGAAATAGAAGTAGAGTCAGTGGTTGTTCTAATTACTGTAAACTCACACAGGCTCATCAGGTGGAGGAGAGGGAGAAAGAGATGAAGAAACGAGAAGTTCTCTACAAGGAGCATCTTGCAAAACTTGAAACAAAGGTGAGTACAGCCTTTTTTTTTCTTTTCCACATTTATTTCATCCTGCTTTAATCCATTTCTACCACTAAGGGGCAGTATGATTAAACAAAGTCACAGATAGATGTTATTGTAGATGCTGTCAGGTTGTGTGCTCTGATGTAATGGCTGATCACTGTATGTACCTCATCTCATGACAACATACAACAGCTACAGTATAAAGAAGCCGCTACTCTAAGACGTGTACAGACTTGTCTGCTGTTGTAACTTTAACTGTGTATTTTAGTCTTTTAATGCTGTTTCCATTATATGTGTAAAGACAGTAGTGATTCAGCAGTGATGTTGGATCTGACTGGTGATATGTGGTGTTTTCTCTTCGACAGTACACTGAGTTTTACAAGGCGACTGCTGAGAGCTTCCAGAAGGGCAAAGAGGACACACACAAGCGTTTTGCGTAAGTTGGGTCGAGTTCTTTGAGATCAGTGCTTTCAAGCATTTTTTTTTTTTTTTACAGCTTTTGTGTTGCAGTCAGGTCACAAAGTTCACCGACATGTGGAACAAGGACTTGAGAGAGAGAAAGAGCACATTGCACACCAGATAAGATTTGAATGTTTCACAGGTCTGGCTGGATCAACGTGACGTTTGATATTTGCATTTCTGTGTGTTTTGTGCTCTCTTAGGCGTTTCAATACCCAGCCAGTGTGCGGAGATCTGCAGAGTCAGATTTTAAAATGCTACAAGGAGAACACAGGCAAGACGCTGACCTGCTCCGGTATCGCCTCGGCCTACTTGCAGTGCGTGAGCGACGCCAAGAAAGTACGACTACACCAAGAGCTGCTATTCCTACTCCTCCCTCTGTCACATTTAACTCTTTCACTCACTGTTCGTTTGTTGATGATTGATTTGAACTGTTTCTTGTCCACAGAAGAAAGTGAGCACTGGAGGTTAACGTGGACCACATGATGGGGATGTCTCTACATCTGGCAGATTTTCTTGGTCCAAAGTGATGCAGCATTTCCGAGCACGGTGTTCACTCGTATCTAGAAGACGTGCCCTGTATCCTCAGACTGGCCTCTCCGATGCAGCCACCCGGTCTGCTGTGGTACACGTGTCACAAATGCACAGTTTAGCTTTACATAAAACTTCATATCTGTAACCTCTTGGGATCAACTTGAAACCAATTGTGCCAATACCACAACAATTACTGGAAGTTATTGTACAAACATCTGTCTTTGGTAGTGATGCAAAAAACTGTCACAAAGGAGACAAAGTTTGTCACAGATGGTTTTTATTTTCACACCACTTTGAGTGCAGGGAAGGTGTTTATGTGAGAAATAAACTGAATGTGAGTCTGGTTAATCAATATGTACGTGTGCCTTGAAGTTAGGAAAGCTAATTATGAGATTGCAGATGCATGGGAGAACTGCAGAGTGTTGTTCTTGTTAAAGGTTATTTTACTGTACATAAATTATTTCAGGGAGTTTTCACCTTCAACCTATTCTCCTCAAAGTTTGGCGCATGCACAAACACACAAAAATCAATGGGTGTCAATAAACTGTTTTGTCCGATCAATGTGAACATAATGAGTCTCTTATTTCACACTTGCAGGAAACTAATGTGGGTGTTTGTCGCTCTGCTGAGTTTATAGGAAGTAAAGGAATCCACAGTTTATCAGAAAATCACTTAACTTGGCTGAAATTGTCTTTTTATTCTGTTCTTATATTTTGATACATGAAGCTTGCGTAAATTCATGCTGGACACGGAGTCGCCAGCCCCAGCTGTAGTCAGCTGACAGCCAGCCCATTAGTCTCTGTCCAATCACATTCATGCTCCTACCATAGGCGGTCTATTTAAATGTAGGCTGTCACACTGATTTCCCCCTCGACACGGCTCTGATCGCTGCGCATTGCTGCGCTGGAAAAGCTTGGACACGTTAGAAACGTTGAAGTTACGCACTATAGCTTTAAGTGTCATGGTTAGTGTACACGGCTCTTGCTGCTGCTTCCGCCGCCGGTTTTGCGAGACGGGCTCCCGCGTGAGGGAAGGATTACCGCTCGTGGTCGTGCTCGCCCTGCTGCTGCTTGTGTCGATGCGGACCGGCGGCGGCTGGCGTGTCATGGGGCCGCTGCGAAGCTCTCGAACGGAGGACGCCATCTGCGACGACGGGGGGGGGGCTGCTTCTCTCCAGCGGGGCACACCTGGCAGGTGCGGCGGCGTCTCAGCTGTTCCATTGATTGACGGCGGCCGGTCCGGTTCCGGGCTGTGGAGGTTCTGTTGCCAGTCATGCTGCCACGCGGTCGGAGCATCACACAAGGAACGGTTTGCTTTATTCTTATTCGCGCTGGGTTTCAACCTCCATAGAAATAATGCAGAATCATATTTGGCATTGAATTATCACAGTTGCAGCTTTCATTCGTGGGTTTGGGGGGTTCTTTGTCTATTTTCTTATGAGCAATGAGCAAATTAATTAGAGCCTGCAAACTCTAATATGCAGCTTATAAAATAACGCTGTTCTGAGGAGATGGCTGGGATAGTTGCATTTGTTAAAGTCATGACCTCGTTTGTTGCGCATTCAGAGGTCTGCTTCTGCAGCAGGCGCTGCATCTCACAGGCTCACTAAGGTAGTATGACCTCTTCTGAGTAGCATGCTGCTCTCATTTAGCAATTCAGAGGTGAGGGGGTCAGAGGTCAGCAGCCAGCGGCTGCCACACATATATAGGCACACACAGATAGAATGACCTTTTTGCGGGATGCATGCTTGCGCCCAATTAAAACATAATTCAAGGTCCGCAGAGAGCCTCTGCAACACATATTTAGGCACACTCAGGTAGGATGACCTTTCGCGGGATGCATGCTTGCGCCCAATGAAAACATATAATTTAAGGTCTGCAGAGAGCCTCTGTGACACATATGTAGGCACATAAGGTAGTATGACCTCCTCTGGGTTGCATGCTGCACCCGTTTAAAACATAATTTCCGAGGTCTGCGGCAAGCTGCCGCTACACATAGCAGTGGCTGATGCTCCGCATGGGCTTATAGGCTGGCGTTGGGCTCCATTGTTTTTGGGGGTTTAAATTGTCTCCCTGGAACATAGCATGCGCTTGTCCATCCAGGGAGCTCCCAGAGTGGAAATTGTATTCCATTTGTGGCTATAAATGGTTTTAATCATGACGAGAGTGTTCCTGAATGAAATGAAGCTTGCGTAAATTCATGCTGGACACGGAGTCGCCAGCCCCAGCTGTAGTCAGCTGACAGCCAGCCCATTAGTCTCTGTCCAATCACATTCATGCTCCTACCATAGGCGGTCTATTTAAATGTAGGCTGTCACACTGATTTCCCCCTCGACACGGCTCTGATCGCTGCGCATTGCTGCGCTGGAAAAGCTTGCCTCCTCCACCCCAGCCTCCACCTTCTCAGTGTCTCAGTGCTTTCTTCCACTCTGGGGGGTTTAAATTGTCTCCCTGGAGCGACATAGCATGCGCTTGTCCATCCAGGGAGCTCCCAGAGTGGAGCTTCAGCGCCAAGCCGAACTGTATTCCATTTGTGGCTATAAATGGTTTTAATCATGACGAGAGTGTTCCTGAATGAATTGTACATAAAGTACACACCGTAATTACTAAAACCCCCTCTGGGGTTAATGAAGGAAATTAGATGAATAAAACTGAAATATGTTATATTCAAATGTTATATATTTATGCCTATTGTTTCCTGTGCCCACATTCCTAAAATCACCTTTTACTCTCATATTGTTCCATATAAATGAATGTGGCCCATTGGGGTTTATCTTCTTAAGCTAGGACAAAGAGACAAAATCAAGAGCTGTGAGTTTAAAGCAACACAACTACTCAACTTAAAACAGAGGGATGAAAATTAAGCAGCTAAATGTTTTAGATCTTTTAGTCACAACACATCGACACATGTACCTTTACCATGATTTTATCTTGACAATGATCATCAGTTTATACAGGAGCTTTTTCAACCCATACAGAGCCGAGTCTCTAGCATCTAGATTACAATGCGAAGCCAAGTGTCTACCTCGTTTGACATACTCAACATACTCAGCCACACTCAACCACACACATGCAAACACTAAACACTCACTTCCTCCAGATGAGACAGGGCATGATGAACTTAAAATCACAAGACAAACACTCAGATAGTCCTTAATCTAACTGTGTGTTTTTGTTTGTTTGTTTTGTTGTTGTTGTTGATGTGTGTTAATTTGTGTTTTAATCAAATGCGGAAACCGAAACACACAGTATCTTGTTTATTTCTATCTATTCTACATGTATATATTCTCAAAACTAGATCATTTTCAGAACCAAATTATGGAAACGTGATAATGCTCAAATTGGTTGGCTGCCTTAACATCCTGCAATTGCTCTCTTTTTTTTAATGAAAGAAAGAAATGTTCAGAAATAACAAACTGTTCACAAATGACATTATCCCCAAAATATGTGACCTGACATGCACTCCGATTAGTGAAATCAAAGGTTATTTGATGTTTCTGTCTGTTGCCAAGAGGAAGTGGACACAAGACACATGTTGAGTCACATGCATAATAATGACAAGCACAAACATCACCGACAAGAAATATGAGATTGTCTCAACTGTTTCCTTACACTTTTTTTTAAAGACATTTCATATTAACATCAAATTTTAAATTTCTTTGAAAAACCCACCTTTAAGGCAACCAGTGGTGTGGCATATTTTCCATTTTTATTTGTTGGACTTTTAATTTGTTTTTGTTTGTCTTCTTTCAGTTTTAAATACCACAGGCCACAGGAGTTTGCCTTTACATATGTTCTACTTTTCATTGGATGGGGTGTCATTTGTCACTGTTTTCTCCTTGTTTTAAATAGAAATTTATTTGAAACCCTTTGGTTCATCTCCACACCTCAGATGCTCACTGCACAAAGTGAAACAGAAGTGAAGCTGTAATGTGTGAACCTGATGTCGAGTTCACTCACTGGCCGCAGAGGAAGCTGTGGCCAAACTCTTCATCTGTGGTTTTTTTGTGTTTATGCAGACGAGAATTGTGTGTTAACCATTATGTAACTGTATACTGTATGCCTTTTGAAAATAGCACTGTTTCACAAGTTTTTGTGTTTTCCCTGTTTTCCCAGCGTATCCAGAAACACTGTGTTCATGTTGTTGATTACAGCCAAGGCTATCATGTTTCAGTCATGATTGTTGACTGCAGGATGATTGATTGTGTGTTTCTCTCTCTCTCTCTTTTTTGCCTGTTTTATAATAACTGAATTGTTTGTATTTAGTAAATCCTCCTCCTCCTGTTCTTCTCTTGCCTCTCATTGCAGTTTATTTTCCTGTCAGCTGTCATGGTGCAGATCACAGAGGATCATCTGACCCTGCAGATTCAGCTCAGACTCTCAGGTGAGTGCACTCAGGAGGTTTTCCTCCTCTCCATCGATTTTCTCTCTTCAAACTCCTTGATGATATTGTGCAGTTCAAGTTGTTCTGGGAGTCAGCCACGTCTGTATGTCCATCTCCTCCAGTTATACCAGTGTCAAGTGTGATGATTGGCCACTGTCCATCTGTTGTTGATGCTTCTTCCTGTCCTCTGCTCCAGCTGTGACTGCTGATGGTGGAGTGATGCTCCTCTGGGAGGGAAGTTGCTGAGTCTGGGCCCAAGCTGTAGCGAAGGTGAGCAGGTCTCCAAGGTTTTTATCTGACAGTGAATCAGAACAGTTGAGCTGAGATCAAACACCTTGACTCTGTCTTCTGCAGAAAAACTGCAGCATTATTCTAGTTAAAGAGTAGAGTGAAGAGAAGATACAATACCTGCAGTCACGGTTGACTATAGGTGAAGCTCCTTCAGACAATGACACATGAACTTGATAGAGCTCAAACTGACTTGCAAATGGTACAATGTGTTACCATAACAACGAGTTGTCAGTATCTACTCTGTTGATTTGTCCTGTTAATAAAATCAGATAGTGTCCATAAACTGCATGTAAGAACATTTCAGTCATAGTTTTGTTACTAAAACAATTTGATCATGTGTCCATTTTCTCACCTGTGTGAGGCACACAGGGTGGCCAATCTGATTTCAAGGGGGCAAGTGCCCCCTCGTGCCACCATGGAAGACCTGCCCCTGGAAGGCTGGGTGAGTACACACACAAGAGCAGTAAACCCATGCACTATTTATGTGAAGCGACTGGGAAAAACAGTAGGTGACTTGGCATTACAAAGGCTTTTCTTGACAACCTGTTTAGTCTCTCACCTGTTTCCTCTTGCTCTTTTCTCTCCTCTCTCCCTCTCTCTCTGTCCTCCTCTCTTCCTCCTTATGTGCGACAGATCTTTTATCAATTAGACTAATTTGACTGCTTAGAGCAGTACAGTGAGATAACGTCTGTTAAACTTTACTCCATCATCTGAACCAGGTAGCTTTCCTATATAAAAACAAAACAACCGGGGAAAAAAATAGCATGTCCACAGCCACATCCTGTTCCAGTGCCTTTTTCTTCCATTTAACTGTCTATAAGTGAAATGTAACATGACTAAGCTCCTAAGTGTGAGCTCAGAACTGTGATCTTTGACACAAAGTTGAATTATAACCAGTTCAGACACTTATTGTTAAAGTCATTACAACCTGCATAACAGACCACTTTGCAAAATCTAACATAAGAGGGCTAAATGAACCGAAAATTATGGTAATAACAAATAATTATGATGATCATTCTGATTATTTTTAAGCTGCTTGAGCAACCCTGTAAGGAGCCTAAAATCACCACGGCTTGCAGTTTGATTGCGGTGGATTCCTGAAAACAAGCGTTGAAACATTTCCTCCCTCGCCTTCAGTCAGAAATAGTTCAGAAGCAAAATCTCTAATTTTGTTCAGACGCAACAGACTTCAGCAACAGTCTCAATCCATCTGACTCAGCATAATGGTGATGAATCAATACGACTTGACATTCAGCAGCCTCACATCTCTTGCAGCAGCATTAATGAACTGTTTCTTCTGTTGGCACTCTACAAAGGTTACTGTTTGCATCCAGTTGAAGATACTTCACATTAAGGCTGACAACTTTAAAAGAACTGGCCTCTTAAGTTTTTTACTGGAGCCATTGATGAAAATGTGAAACACTATTTGGTGAAAAAAGACACATTTAATGGAAGATTACAGTAAATTACCAACTAGATTTAAACAGTTCAAGTAGCTGCAGAAAGAAAACGAGGAGAGAATACTATCAAGAGATGATTATTGACAACAAAGTGATTAATCAAATTAAACCAGTATGAAAATGAAGGTTTTTAGAAAAGCCTTCATTTTCATACCATCATTTACAATTAGTCAAATAGCTGCTGTAAGCAGAGCTTCTTACAAGCGATTTCTGTCTCTGGAACATCTGCAGATTTCTGTTAGTGCCTATTGTGTGGGCAAAAATGAAAAAAAAAGTAGTATTTAGATTTCTCCGAAGGATGCTGAGTTAATGAATGTAAGTTGAGAGAGTGCGTTATGAAGGACAAAATAAAATAAAGACAACAAGGAAAGGAGGCGGGAGGCTTGTGTTTGTGCCCAGCTTCTCATTCCACAGAGAGAGGCCCGTCACTGTAACCTCATCACCCACTCAGTGTACTCAGAAACACCGCAGAATATCTCATATTACTCTTACATAAAGACTGGCTGGCATATTGTCTGTATATCAGCATCACATCACAGCTTATCATCAGACACATGTTATAAAATGAAGGATGCACTGCGCCTTTGAAGGGAAACTCTTCATCTCTTTTGCTGTTGGCGTGGGAGGCGTGCATATGGCTTAGTTGTAAAAACAAAACAACCCTGTGAAGGTGCGGGGCTGCATGTACAGTTTAATAATCGTCATAACTCTGGCTCTTGAAACATTCAGATACAAGCATCAGATCCTCCGCAGTTATCACCTGAGCTGTATGGACCGTATGTGGGTTCAGGTCTGTAGCATTTATCTTCTTGTGGAAGGGATCGAGTTTGTCGTTATACAATCCTGTCCTTTCTTTGGTGGTGCTATAGTGATTGTTACCAAGGACGTGTCTGAAGCATACAGACTGCTAGAGTAGGACTGTTACATAACGCTGCCTGAGTTTTTTTTTTTTTTTTTAATCTGAACCTAACAGTGACTTCTGATGGGATATCATCTTAATGCCACAGGGTTTGTTCTGTTTCTTCAAATTGGGCTGGTTTTTCAACATTCGTTACGGATAATGCATCAAATTTCCTTCAAAACATTGAAGCGAGAAGAGCAGTGAAGAGCATGTCACTGACACTCTCCTCACACCCACTAATATAGCCATCTCTCCCTCTCTGGACTGGAATTTAATTTACCCCCTACATAATCTGTAATACCACCATGGTAATGCAGATCACCTGAGCCAAAAAAATCTTTAGAAAACATGCAACCAATTTGATAGAAAACCTTTTTATAAAAAATATTAAAATATTTTTGGTAATTTTCTTCTCATTTGATCATGAAACCTCAGTGTTCAATCTAGTTTTGGTCTCCACCAACTCTTAAGGGAAATATCTGGCTCTTAAGTAGTTTACTGTATGTTGGCTTAGCTGAAGACAGCACTACCAGAGCATTCAGTGCAGAGTCACATTATAACCACAGACTGTAAAAAATATGGATATAGCATCCGTGACGTAACCCATTGGTTTTGGGGAGTCGTTTTTGTGACTCAAATATGGCGGAATGAACAGCGCCATGTTGGATTTACCGCCCGAGATCCCGCCCACTGGCCTCAAAGAAGTGGTCTCCGGACCTGTCACTCAATGTTTCCGCAGCCTAATTGGCGAGAATTTTTTAAAAACAAGTCATTTCAAGAGTCAAGAGTCATTTTTTTAAGTATATTTTTGGGGCATTTTTGCCTTTATGGATAGTACAGTTGAGACAGACAGGAAACGGGGAGGCAGAGAGAGGGGGAATGACACGATGTAAATGGCGCCCGATGCAGGACTCGAACTAGGGCCGACTGCAGCAAGGACTGTGCCGCTATACATGGGGCGCCCGCTTTAACCACTACACCACGCGATGCCCCAATTGGCGAGAATTTTAAACCTAATAATAGTAAAACGGTAGAGTTTTTAAAAAAATTCACCCCCCTCAAAGTGTGCGTGGGGGTAGAAACTATCGGTTGATACCAAAAAACATGATGACACCAGGCCAATATTGTTCTGACCTGCCCTGAGTAGGTTTTGAACCCGGAGTTTCTACACTCTGGACGACAATGCTAACCTTCGCTAAGAGGTCTATGAACACTTGTGTGGCCAGGTGAAGAGGGCCCGGGCGGGGATTGAACCTACACCTCCCGGGTAAGAGTCATGCGCGCTTTCCAGTCAGCCAAAGGGACATCCCCTTGGCCATGTAGCCAGGGCACATGATCAATTGGAGGCATAGTGACAGGACCCTACTGTCACACTTGCTAAGTGGGTTAGCACGTCTTTTATGGGTGAGTGAGTTCAACTTCAGTACCACTAACCGCGACATGCCGTAAACTTCTCCTCTGGTAGACTATCTTGTGACTGTGACTATACCCTCGGACCTCCATTATACTCACCCCCCTAAACTCACTTCACCCAGGGCATCCAGGTCACAGCACCAACATGAGTGATGTTGTTCTGGCCTGCCCTGAGTGGGTTTCGAGCCTGGGTCTCCTGCATCACAGGTGATGATGCTAACTGTTTCACCAAGAGGTCAATGAGTTTAACTTCAGTACCGCTAACCGCCAGACGTCGTCACTTCTCCTCACTGGTACCTTGTGACTGTGACTATACCCGCAGACATATGTTACATACTGAATACTGTATATATATGACGTGTAAAAACAACTGTAAGCTAATTGTCTAAAAAAATATGTGTAAAAACAATTGTCTAGTTGTTTCCCCTTTGTTTCACTTTATGACTAAGCTTACAGGCTGATAGCTACACTTTCATATTTCCCATAATACATTTGAAAGTGTCAGTGTCAGTGTCAGTGTCAGTCATCTAATCTAACAGTTTTCAAGACAGCAAAACCGCATCAAACTTTTGCTTTCTATTGTATTTCCCACCTGCAGTCTTCACCTTTTGCTTGTACCAGAGTAGAGACGTCAGATTTTCTTGATATAGCTCTGAGCTCAGCACAGACTGTGAGGTACTACTAAGCATTTGACAGTTCAGCAGGCTGGGTCATGATAGCGAGATCTGCACTGAAACAGTCTCAATATAGCTCAGGTCTGTATGCTGGTTGTCAGAGTTACAGAGAGAGAGAGAGAGAGAATAAGGAGGAGGAGAAACAGAGTGAAGAGAGGTGATATATTCTCTGTCTCTGAGTCTGAAGAGCAGAGTTGTCCTCTAGTGGAGCAGCTGGTGAAGATTAAGGATCTTAGGTATCATGGTGGTTGGGTCACAAGTAGAGGCCGGCTGTAAGTATTCCTTGTGATGCTGTTGCTGTGGACAAAGCTGGAAAGATGCAGGAAAGCAAAGGAGAGGAGGGTAAGATGTGGGAGGTTAAAAGAGGAGACAGCAGGAGCAGGTGCACACAACACAGACTGAGGATGCTGGAGGACTGACAGATGGATCAAAGTGTGTCTGTGTGATGCTGTGACGAGGAGGAGGAGGGCTTTTGTGGTGAGATCAGGGTGAGAGGTTGGTGTGACTCAGCTCTCACAGCCACTTCCTTTGGCATCATCAGGACGGAGAGTTGAAGGAGGAGGGGGAGCTTACTCATCTTATGGTCAGCTGACTCACCATAACGGAGCGGGATTCTCGGAAGAGAAGTATGCTCTCGCCGATGGGGGGCTGAGCACATGGAGCTATGCATGTGTACGAAGGGTGCCAAACCTTTATTCCATTTCCTGTCACAGCAGAGGAATGCAGGGTGAGATTCCTAGTCTGTGAGTCGTGCCCTCTCACCTGCCATCAATTTCACCCGTCCCTTTCCCGCTCTGGCTCGGGAATTCCCCAGTTGGTGTGAGGTTTTTTACTCATGCAGGAAGTTGCAGAGTTTGTGCAAGGCTTTGTTTCTCTGGCAATAATTGAATCCGTCAAATCACGGCTTGTTTAACAAAACAATGTTCCTGTTTTCTCCACGCACTATTTATTGAGTTCATTCGAAGGAGGTCTGGAGTCTAACCCAGCTCTGTTTGTGGGAAACCGAGGCAAAATACCACTGTGTGGTTTTTACATGGAATTGTAGAGTTGGTCATGTGCGAGCACAGAGGAGTAAATCTGGAGGATTATGCGGCTGAAGTGTGTAAATGGAGTAATTGCTTGTTTGTGTTGGGTTGGAGCAGGGATGCTTTGTCATGCTGGGTGTGTAGTGTCTGTGTGTTTGTGTTTGTGAGAAAGACTGAGCACAGATGCAGCTGCTGTTGTAGATTTTATGTCCTGTATAGTTGTTTATCTTGTGAGGAACTGGTTTCCAAAGCCTATAAAACACTCACGGTATCCCTGTTTATATCCTTATTACTTACTGTTGATATAGATAATATATAGTGCAGCCTATCGGTGTGTGAGTGTGTGTGTTCAGCAGGAGGGAGGGGGGGCTTATGTTGACTCACAGTTACAATAATGACTCTGGCAAAGCAGTGGATGAACAGCTCACTAACTGTAAAGAGGAGAGAGAGAGAGGCGAGGGGGCTGTGCTCTCCATCTTATAACTCCACTGCCACTCTGAGCACTCACACACACACATACACACACACACACACACACACACACACAAACAAACACACAGTCTTATATAGAGGCTACAGCTCCTACAGCGCAGTATAATAGTTGAGTACAGTATGAGTTAGGACTGGTTTTCAATCACAGCAAGAGAGGAAACGTCTCCCGGGAGGAAATAATGCAACGTGTGGCGATGGATCATTTGCAACAGGTTAGTGTTGATGTGTATTTGTGCTTCTGAATGTATTTATTTTTTAATAGAAGAGCTCATTTGCAAAAGCAGATAAATGCCATTTTGAAAAAGATGAGCTGATGCTTTTGAATTATTCTTTGCATCGTGTTGGTTTCAATAAAGCTTTATTTTTTTGAGCTATGTCTGTTGGTTAAAGCCACTCAACTTTGGTTTGACTGATGTGATCTATGATGTAAATAATAATTAAACATTGTTTTGAAAATGTTTTAAAAACTGAGCTTTTGCAAATGAACTCTTCATATTGTTGTTGTTGTTATTTGCTTATGAGATGTTTTACTGACAGAGATGCTGTTATTATTTACAGTCCTTCCTTACTCCTCCTTAACTATGTCACACAACTTGTTCAGCTGAATAGTGTGCAGTTTCACTTTCGGTCTATTTTTGAACTGCAGTCGGTCACTTGTGGCCACGCTGCCGGCTGAATGCTGTTCTCCATCACGTCTTCAAACACCAGCTCTCAAGGCTTGTTTGGCTTCGAAGGCGAGTTTTTATTGACGGTGGGAGGAATTCAATTAGCGCTCTGTCCAAAAGGAGAGCCAGCAAATCAGATTCGCTCAGTCACTGTTTGGCTGCGTTGCATACAGTCAGTGACACAAGAGTTTGATGTAGTCCCTCTCAGAGAAAACGCCTCTCTCTCACTCTGAATGTGACGTCACTGAGCTACTGAGTTACAAGGCTAAACTTCCATTATACTAATGATCTTGTGTGTGTGTCTTCCTGTCTCTTTTCCACTCTGTCTCAAAGTTGCATATGTGAATGTCAGGTTACGCCTGGATGTTGTCCTACATCGCTGTGGGTATATATAGCTGCAGAACGCACTCTCTACAAACCTCATTCTGTCATTTAAATCCTGCCTCTGATGAAGTCTTCCTTTGTATGCACAGTCACTGATCTCAGTCAAGGCGATAAAGGTCCTCAGTAATTACCAGCACACTAGCAAAGTCTCTAAAATCCCCTTGGTTACTCATCTTGCCAACATCAACAGGGACATTTTTTTTCGAAAGTCCTTATGCATTCATCCTCATTCATAACCATCACTGTGTTGAACGAGATTGTACGTTCTTTCATCCGTCACCCCTTGTATGTGGTTTTACTGCCTCTTCACAATAAAATTAAAAAACAGGAAATGTTTTGCATGACTCATCCGTCACAAGGTTGATTGCTTTAAGTCTGGGTATATGACGCACATCCACGTTTTAGTGTTTAGATCATAGACCGTTTATGGACAAGGAGGTGGTGCAAATTAGTGCGCAGTTCAGTAGTTTACAGTGAGACATGGCTGACTTACCTCCATCTGGCCAAATGGGTTTCTGATCTCAGCGAGATCCTGTCGACTGAGTTTCACTATTCTCCGACTGCCTTGACGCAGTAGTTTATTATTTTAGGGGCGAAATGCCCATTTATTGTTTTGATGAGAGGATCAATACCTCTGTCATATCTATAAGCAATAACATAGCTACAGTGTGTGTTTGCAACTAGCTGACAAACATGACAGAAGCCTCAGTCTCTTCATCTACGTCTCAGCAGGAAAGTCTATTGCCCTTTAACTTTCTGATTTGTCTGTGTTGTCAAGGAGAACTACTTTTCATCAATTGAACAATTTCAAGGTGAGTCATCACTTGTTTTTACTGATTTATTGTAAAAAAAAAAAAAAGAAAAAAGAATAAAAAAAAGAGTAATTGCTTCAGATAAGTGGTTTTAGTTTCACCATGTTGTAGCTGACTCATGTTCAAACTGATCCGACTCATTGGTCGATGAGCTTTTACGTCAGATCTGCTTCAGTTGGGTTCAGCAGTCCTCCTCGTCCCCATCATGATGGATAAAGACCCCTTTCCACCAGATTCACTCTCCCCTCGTTTCTTTGCCAGGGCGAGCACGTGCACACTTTCATGGGGTTATACCCTCCACCATTAAGGATAATTGCTCCTGCCTGCCCTACGTATGAACTCACTTAAGCATGCTGA
The DNA here is from genome assembly GCA_030347415.2 of Decapterus maruadsi. Taxonomy (NCBI): domain Eukaryota; kingdom Metazoa; phylum Chordata; class Actinopteri; order Carangiformes; family Carangidae; genus Decapterus; species Decapterus maruadsi. The sequence continues at coordinate 6,855,740 of CM064893.1, forward strand.
GGAGCATTCACTCTGATACGAACATGGAGCTTCAACTGGAGACAGACCAGCTTGGGATGAGCTCAGCGGGGATGATACATTACAGACATCATAACCACAAGTCTCCACTGACTTCCTGCTCCTCACAGCTGAGTGATCACCTACTGACTCACTCTCGCTCTCAGATGGTTGGTGACTCCAGACACAAATATTGTAGAGAAGAGAGGCAAATTTATGACTACGGTTTCTCTTGTTATTCCCTGGGGACACATTCTCATTTAACTGTTCCCAGTTTGGTGATGCAGAGTGTTTACCATCAAAGCAAGAGTTTAATTTCCTCTCTCTTAAAAAGTCCTTTGTTGCTTTAGCATGATGTGGCAAGATTGCATGGTGACAAATCTTTTCCTTGAATGAAAACATTTATCAGTGAAACATTAACCCATATCTTTTTTTTTAATAGTCACTCAGATTTACATTTAGCCCATGAGCGTTGTGGAAAGGAAGGGGAAGAGGAGGTGTGATGAGCGGTGTGTCATATGATAAACATTCACCCCTTTCAGCTCCACTTCCAATGAAGCCATCTGGGAACAAACATGATTCACAGCTCATATGGTACAAGCATTATTATTAAACCCGCTGATGCCTTTATGTAGCACATTTAATGTCAACAATCTGACTTTTGTTTTTAGCTCAGAACATAATGCATTTTCTGTGCTGCCTGCCTGCTGCAGTTTCTGTGCAGCACCTGTTGTTTTCTGCTACAGCTCTTGTATTTCATATACAAGTAGTCATTTATAGACAACAGCAATAACAACACCCCCAAAGCTGTTTAGACCAGTGCTTTGTCTTATAGACAAACTTGAAAGGGGGAGGGTACCTTATACGAAGATGACTAATGTTGACATGACATCAGCAGGGCAGTGTCTGAGTGTTCAACCTGCCTTGTATGCAGTGGGACCATTTCTTCATCACCTTAAAGAAAGAAATTAAACATATAATACGCAAATATATGTACATTGAACTTATAAGGTAAAACATATGTCTTATAGGACACCTGAGAGTAGGGTTATACTAAATACGTATAATAGATTTTACCAATAAAAATCAATGTAGTCGTATGTGTTATATGCATATTGTATATATTTTTGTTGCATACATTACACACATATATGCATACTAAAGCTCATCGACATATTTAATACATCATTATGTAAATAATAATAAATATAAAAGATAGATAGGCTATGCATGTTTAAAATGGATACGAAAAACATGTGTGACTATTATGTTACTGCAATATCAATCATCTTGTCTAACTGCTTAAAAGTAAATCGTGCTTCAGTCCATCACCATGTCAGCGTGAAGTCCTTTGTGACTCTTCACTGAGATAATGTGTGTGATGATTTTGGTCTCCCTCAAATGATTCTGATTCAGGTATAGTAGGTGAAAGACCGGAAAGACGTGGGACTTTCGGACAAGTTTTGCTTTCATGTTGTGGTTTTGTTTTGTTTTCTTCTGATTTACAAAAATATCCATGAGGTTGAATGTCTGCCTCTGCTGGGTCCTCTGCTGGTTTGGCCCTGGCTTCCTGAGTAACCACACCCTCTGCTGTTCATTTGTAGAACGTGCCAAAGTCAGAGGAGGAGAACGGGACAGCTTCCTTCTTCAGTCAACAACAACTTTCTGGCCTACATCTGCATCCGCTTAACACAAGGCTTAACATCCCCTATTACACAATATCAAGGATCTCTTTCTGTGTATCCAACACATCTTGCACTGCTGTCTATAACAACCAGAGGACTGCACTCAGAAACTGATTTCATTTGGTGACATAGATGTTTGTACCCAGTCTCTAGCACCATATGAAATCAGTGTTCTGGGAGGTGGACTATCAGCATGTACAGGCAGACAGACTGTACATGAATGAGCTGAAATACAGCATGTACTCATGGAGACTAAAAGTAGGTCACATTTGTGTAAATAACGGTACCCTCCTGCTCCTTTCACTAACTGGTCACAGCTGCTGTTGTGCCTTTCTTTTCCTCCCTGCCTGCGTCTCTCATCGACTCAAGTATGTGTGTATTATCATGAATCTGCCTTTATCCATAAATTCCATTTCCATTAGCTGTGTCATTAAACACATTTCAGGAGCTTAACTGAAACGGTTCAACTTTTCCTGAACAGTGAGTTAAGACAAATAACTTTTTGAGATTGTGGCAAATATTGTTTAAAGAAGAAAAGAAAAGTCATAAAATCAGGTGCAGTAGGCCTAATGTCCATATTGAATATTATTTCCAATAACACCAGCAACTGGTCACACACAAGCTGCAAAAATGTGGTGTTTGTTAATGGAACAACAAGAACATGTTTTTTCTCGGGGCATCTTTCCCTGTCTCTGTCCCACGTACGGTCCTGTCAATTGAAGGCGTAAAAAAAAAGATTAAAAAACAGGATTGAATAATGGGGTTTTTTTTCTCTATTTTAAAACTTTCTATGTCAAGAATCTGCCTCAGCTAATTGTATGAACTCCATCACCTTACAGGGTTTTCATTCATATTGTATTCCTGAATGGTGAAGTGTAGATGTAGATCTTATCAAAGGTAATGAGTGTACTTTATATGCAATATTAAATAAACATGTATTTTTTTAAGATAATGAAAGACTGCTGTGTTTTGTGGTGGTAAGAATGTGGTTAATAAATGTGACCATTACAATAAACTTTTTTTTAATCACAATAAAGGTATTGCCTTACTTATACATATTCAGTCGCACATCCAAGTGCAATTTGAAAGTTCATTTGTCAACAGCTGCTCATTTCTAAATTGACTTTGCAGTGACACTTTGTCAAATAATGTTTTCATGTTTAAAAGATTAACTCTCAGGTTCAACTTGCTATGCAAACATGGACAATACAAGCTCACGGAACTACAAATACAAGCTTTATTACTGAAAGTTCCAGGACAGCTAAACTAATACATCTTTTTTTTATTAGTATTATTCAGCTATAACCTCAAACTATTAGGGATGTTTTATTGGACTGGGAGCCACATGTATGAAGGTATAATGCATGCATTTCAAAGTACTACCCCCTCCATCCCTGGTTTACAAAGATGCTTCAGTAGTGATGTCATGCGCCATATCATGACACTGACAGGTGCGATGATGATGTGCTCATCAAGGACAGAGCTGTGGGGTCCAAAGAGCATCATGTCCTGTTTGACTGATGGTTGCCTTACGGTGTAGAGATAAACAGACTGGAGGGGTCTGTTCTTGATCCCAATATGCAGGTAATAAAAAAAGGACGGTTTATTGCACATAAGTCTTTAATGCTCTCATGAAAATAAGGTTCTGAGTTGTAAAGTATGTATCAAATGCAATGCATGAGATGAAAAAAGTTTCAAATGAGCATCCTGATCTGGTTATATTTATTATTATTCATATTTTCATCCTTGTCTCAGCAATGGGTTATTAAACTAACTAAAACTAGCAGTGAAAAAATAATTTAGTTTTTTTTTTAAAAAGACATTTTTTCTAAAAACGAGAACTAAATAAAAACTACAATGAGACACGTTTCTATCATGTGCAGGCAAGAATGAGAGGCCCCCCGCTTGGGAATCTATCTAACCCAGAAAGGCAACAGTGCTAGACCCCGGCACTACGCCACCAAAAAACACACAAACACCATAAATATCATCCTTGCCTAGTCGTAATGGACGTAGCTAAAGAGAGACTGCGCATGGTTTGGTTTCACTATTCTCCGCGGTCATTCGACGTCTTTTTATCATTCTGACTGGCCCCTCCCCCTCTCCCATGGTAACGGAACTCTGAGCCCTCTGCTGATTGGTCCATTTCCAAGATTCCGCCATATTCAAACTTCCGCCGTAGTGTGGGTTGTGTTGTCATCGATCTCCTGCTTTCTTTGTACACACTGGGACCGGTTTTTACACGGCTGGTTGTCGTCCTTTGCTCCCTTGGTTACAAAACGTCTCGGTATAAGTGATTTTGAAACGAAGCCTCTCGCAAAATGGAAGAAAATGAAGACGTTTGTGGAAGAACGGTGGAAAATAAAAGGCAGAAACTGCGGAGGGTGTCATCGAGGACGTCCATCGCCAGTGTCATCAACGATGCAGAGCCCTCTCCACAAACACTCCGGAGAAACTACTCGAAAAAGTACGTGAATCACGTCTCTAAATGAACAAACGATTCTTCATTTGGTAGCTCTGTAGCAATATAATGTGTTGATTGCACTCTTTATTAGCGGTAACGTCACCTGGTTAGTCAAGAGTGACTGGTAAAAATGATATTGTAACTGGCAAAGGATGCCTTCAGGTGCCACTCGGAAAACACACGTTTTAACTTTAAGTTTTAAACGACATGATGAAGTTTAAAAAAAAAAAATCTGTTTAGTGATTAATTACTCATAACTAATAAAAAGTAAATGTAATAATGGAGACAGTTCAGTTAAGATTTGTTTTTCATCGTCATTTACTTGTTGAATATTATTTTACATTAAACATAGGCCTAATAGCTGATCAGTTTTTTTGGGAGTCATCTGATCAGTGAATGAGCTAATCCGTTTAGCTTGGTTGCAGATTGATTTTCTTTTTGCCATCTGTCAAAAGATTTTTAAAAAATCTGTTAAAGATATTAAATTTGTAATAATATGAAACAGACAACAGAGGTTGGAACCAGTAAACATTTGGCTGTTTTGGCTTGACTGATAATCAAAATCATTGATTAAATGTTACTATTGGAATTATTTGTTAACTATTTGTAAACTATGTTCAATGTCTTTTTCTGCTGATTTTGTGTTCAGCCAAAGGCAATTCAATAACATTATATCCTATTCCTATATCAACCATTGCCATGTTAATCTTCCAGTACCTATAATTAATAAACTGCCTGTAGATGCATGTTTGACTGTAAACAGGGTTGACATCTGCAGACTGCAGATATGTTTGGTAAAAGAAAGATTAGTGTTTGCCAAATGTTATTTGTGATCACTCCTCTACATGTTTCAGTGTGCCCTACAAATCACTTTTTTGTACATTAATGTCACTTTTAAGTTACATTAGGCTAATGTACAAAAAATATATTTTCATTACATTCTGTTATTCTTCATTTGCCACTTATTTTCAGCATGTCCTAAAGGCATGAGCACAAGAAGTGGATTGTGTGTAGCCATGTGTGAAGCTGGCCTTGGACTTGACATCACCCTCTGGGAGTCAAACTCTAAGAAGAACACATTGTATCTCTCTGTAGCCTCATTGTTTTGTCACCATAACTGACTTTTTCCTGCAGCAGCAGTGAGCAGTCAGATGCCTTATATGGTTTTAAATGTTAATATCTCTCCATCATAATCCACAGCTCTTGACATATTTGAAGCATAGCTGTGACTCGAACACAATTGGGACACAAAAGTCATCTGTCACCATTAACAGCTGTAATACATCTATTTAAAACAATAACTTTTTATTTTATTTCCATCTACCAGTAAAATAGATTTGAAAGGTGCTTATCAGACTCTGTCTGTATTTTCTTTATCAATACATAACATCCTTCACAAATGTCTTTGTTGACAGACAGCTGATTGGGAGCAAAACAGAGACATAAAGTTGGCCAAGCTGTCAATGAAGTAGTTACTGTATAATAAGCTTCTTTTCACTGTGAACAGCCCAAAATGATGAGTCTGGTTTCTTGCAGACCTCCACTGCAGAGAGGCAGCTCCTTCACCTTCCTGACACCGGGGACTCCATGGGACTTCAGTCTAGTGAGTTCATGATGAGAATGATGATGAAGCTATCATGTGGTCACATATTTACGTTCTGTGTTGAGAAGATAATGCATGACTGCCACGAGTCAACATGTGACTTTGATATTTGATATTCTCATTGGTCCTGTGAAAGTGACAAGTGTGTGCCTTTCTTATATTTCTGCAGAAGAGAAAGCGTAAAGAGAAGGACGATGACACAGTCAGTCTGTCAAGCTTTGACCTAAAGGTGAGAGTCGGGGCAGACCCCAGTCTGTCCACTGGGTGCAGGTCTGGTGGAGCACCCTACAGCATTGCATCAGACCTGCTTTAATCACTCAAACTTTAATCCTTCTCACTGTTGCATGACTCAAGTACTCAGGCAGCCATGAGCGCTCTAATGTGTTGTGTGCTCACGATAATCCCACTATCTCTCAAACTGGCACAACCAGTTTGTGTCTGAGGAAGTAATAATGATGAGAGAAAATTTGAGCCTCATTGGTGCTCGATACGATCAGTCTTGTAACACTCAGTGATTGGTTTATTACACATTTTTTATACACAAACACTTGGGCAGCGCAAGAAATCGAAATATGGTTTAAATCGCACACAATGGCCAAGTGAAATTTCCGAATTTCAGGAGATTCTCTTTTTTTTTGATAGTTAAAAACGAGTCACAGCCTTGTTGTGTGTTGTCAGCTACAGAGACATCCTGGCCTACAAATCATAATCATAATCACCTCATAATTAAAAAATACCCCCCCCCCCCTCCTTTTATATATTCTATATTTTATATTTTAATAGTTCAAATTACATATGTAAACTTGAATGTCCTAATCTCTACTTGAAAACATTGTGTTAAAGATTACCACATTACTCATGATATTATAGCACTGCCACAGTTTATAGATCAGCATAATGAGTTTATTTTTATTATTCACAGGAGCCCAGTAACAAGCGTGTACGACCGCTGGCCAAAGTTTCATCCCTCGTCAATTTGATATCTCCTTCAAAGAACGGGGCAGTGCGACGCTTTGGCCAGACCATCCAGGTACAGGACTCTGACTTTTCTGTGGCACAAACTTCACAAGTTGGCTCTGTGGAAATTCATGTAAGATAAGTGTAACTGATAGTGCTTTTTGTCTTGTGTTTTTTCCTAGTCAATGTCATTACGTGGTGATACCAAATCACCAGGGATGTCACTCAGAGCCAGCAGCAAAGCAGCAGGTCCCACCCCCACTAAACGCAGGAACAGTACGCTGTGGTCAGAGACTCTAGACGTCCATCAGAAGAGCACGTTCTCCGCCAAAGAGATCAAGAGACAAGAGGTTGTGTGCTTCAGTCTAGAGAGAACGTTCAACATTAAAACACAGGGAGTGGAAAGATTAACTTCTGCCATGGCTTCTCCCTCTTTTCACATTTCCTGTGCAGGCAATTCACGAGCTTTACCGGGGAGAGCAGGATCTTATCGAAGATCTCCAACTTGCACGAAAGGTTCGAAAAAATTAAAGTTAAGACATTTATATAAAAAAGTAAGACATTTACCTTCTTTGTCAGCAACCTCTTTGCTTTCCTTCAGGCGTACCATGATCCGATGCTTAAGCTCTCCATCATGACAGAGGAGGAACTAGCTCATATATTTGGGGACCTGGATGCATACATCCCTTTACATGAGGGTAAGATATTACCAAACATTATTTTTCATCTTAATGCTCTCATGTGTTCTAACCATGTGTGTGCTATTGTATCTGCAGACTTACTGATGAAACTGACGGTGGAAACTGGACCTGATGGAACAGTAGCTCAGATTGGACAGATCGTCATAGACTGGGTACGTATGGTAGAGGATGTTTACCTTACACACATTATGGGTCATTTTAAGGCCTTTTTTTAATAACACATAGTTCCTAGGAGTATACTGTATAGCAGTAATTCTGAGTGATATAATAAACAGCAATAATTTGATTGGACATGCATAAACTACATAAAATATTTGTATGAACAATTTAAAAAATCATGGATTTATTTAAAGGGTTGCTTCACCCAAAATTGATAATTCTCAGATTTTCTACTCACCGTCATGCCAAGGAAGGGTTTGGAGAACTTTCTGAATTATCAAAACGGCTGGCAACGGATTTTCATATAATGGCGACGGATTGTGTTCACCTTTGAATCGTCCAAAACACACACACACATTATGAAACATCCAAATACCTCTGTACTGCTTGTCTGTAATGACCCAAGTGTTCTGAAGCCGCCACATGAAAAAGTTGTTCGTAAAAAATTAATGTGATCTCTGTTTTTAGCCTTGTTGTAGTAGTAGCTCCCAGTGGCTCTGTTGATGTTTGTGCGTATGTGCGAGATTTGCTGCAAGATGTTCGTTCATCGTTGTAAACCATTGGATGTATGATGTAAACACGGAAGAACATCTCGCAGCAAATCTCACGCATCTTGCACAGCACTGGGAACTTTTTCATGTTGCTGCTTCAGGACCCTTGGGTCAGTACAGACAAGCACTATGGAGGTATTTGGATGTTTCATAGTGTGTGTTTTGGACGATTCAAAAGTGAGCACAATCTGCCGCCATTATATGAAAATCCATTGCCAGTCTGACCCTCCCCGGAACTCCAAAAGCATTTTGATAACACTGAAAGTTCTCCGAACCCTTCCTTGGCATGACGGTGAGTAGAAAATTGGTGAATTATCGATTTTGTGTGAAGTACCCCTTTAAGGTTTCACAAGAAAATTATGAAATCACAGTTGCAGCACAGTTGGAACAGAGTTAGCTGCACGTTGGTTGTTGCTGAAACTAAACCAAAAATGACTGAGAACCTACAGAGGTGCAAAACATCTCCTGGTTCTGATGATCCTGATGAAAACCACAAGCCTAAATATTTTAACATTTTGTAAATTAATATATAGTATGGCGCACACAAGTGAAAACATTGAAGACTTTTTTAAAGGTGTACAGAAAAGAACATTGAATTTGAGCCACTCTGGGTCATAAAATTAGTGTAAAAACTCATCTATCAGACAATGTAGGCCAAACTTTGTGCAAAATTCTATTTTTGAGTAAATCCGGGATTTTTTTTCGCATTGGACAATGCTGGCGCACAGATTGTACCTAAACCTGTACACGATTGAAAAGCCACTGATACTGGATCCGTCACCCGTCATTCAAACATCTGGAACACACACACTCACATGGAGCTCGGACTCGCCCCAAGCTTTGAATATCCCGCCCGCTTGATAACGACCAATCAAATCCGTTTTCCTTACTTGGGTAAACTTGTGTTGCAGCTCGTGACAACTCAGTGCGACAAACGGGACAAACGGCCATTTCTGTACACCTTTAAGATATATAATGAAAAACTTTTTGGAAGAAATGAAGTGCAGATCTTTATACTTCATACATACAAAAAAACAAGAGTGTGACCTTGGTGTTTCATCTCCACAGCTTCCTGGTCTGAATGCTTATAAAAACTACTGCAGCAACCAGCTTGCAGCCAAAGCCTTGTTAGACCAGAAAAAGCAGGACAAGCGAGTGCAGGACTTCCTGCAGCGCTGCCTGGAGTCACCCTTCAGCAGGAAGCTTGACCTCTGGAGCTTCCTGGACATCCCCCGGTCACGCCTGGTGAAATATCCACTGCTGCTACGAGAGATCCTCCGACACACTCCCCCTGATCACCCAGACGTTGTCAATCTGGACCGAGCTGTACGTTACCAATATTTACACATATTGTTGATATCATATATGTAACCGTTGATGGTTGTATTTTTCTGTAGGATCTGATAAACCCCATATCTGTAGCCAATAAGGTGTATTATCATTATTATTACTGCCGTAGCTTATAATAATAATAAAGTAATAGAACATTTCTCTGGTTATTAACTCTTGTGTGTTTTCCCAAATAGCTGCCTGACGAGTCTTTGTTTAATTATCCAGATCAGTATAATCCAGGAGATTCTGTCTGATATCAACGTGAGGAAAGGGGAGTCTGAGTGCCAGTATTACATAGACAAACTGGAGTACCTGGATGAAAAGCAGCGGGATCCTCTCATAGACAACTGTAAGATCCTACTCTGTCATGGAGAGCTGCGGAACAAGAGTGGCTCGGTGAGAATTAGGCTTCCTCTCTTTATTATCATCACCCACATGCTATGAAGGCATGTCTTCTAACAGTTTGTCTTGTATCAAAGTAAATTTCATTCTGTTTGAACGCGTTTCTCTCCACAGAGGCTGCACGTGTTCCTCTTCTCTGAGCTGCTGGTTTTGACCCGGCCAGTGACACGTAACGACAGGAGCTGCTTCCAGGTGTACCGACAGCCCATCCCCGTCCGGGACCTGGCCTTGGAGGACCTGCAGGACGGAGAGATCCGCATGGGGGGGTCGTTCAGAGGGGCTTTCACCAACACAGAGAAAGGTGCGGTGATTTATGTTGCACTGCAGCTTGTACTTTTCCCAGATTGTTTTACTCTTTTTGTTTCATTAGGTTAAGTTGTCCAGCTTTTTTCCTTTTATATGCAGAGAATATTAGACAAATCAATCACAACCATTAATCATTTGTTGCAACACCCCGTTGAAGCAGGCAGTTGTTTTTATATTGCTTCACCCAATTCGTTGATTTATTATTTTTTTTCCAAGCCTTTCAGCCAGTTCCACTGTAAACATGCCCTGAGCTGTAAGGGAGTGGTTTATTGTTGCTCCAGTGTTCAACAGTGGAACTAAGCTTAACTTGAATCTCATATTTCCTACAACATTAGATTTGCTGTTACACAAGCAAACCTGAGCCAACATGAAAACATACTCTGAAGTGGTTATTACACAGAGAAAAAAATACACACTATATTTACTCCTGTTACTGTAGTTTAGTATCTACTCACATACCTTATGTAATTTTCCATCTTCCATAATTTACCCAAGATTGTGAATAGAATCACCTGAAACCATGAATCGCTGTGTTTGTTTATTAGCTTAAGCTCATTATGTCCACATAAGCACCAGGTCTTCTTCCATGGAGCACCATTTTGCATTTGCTATGTTTCTACAGTAGCCCAGAATGGACTGACAACTGGCCAGTGTTTTTATGTTACCTGAAGGTAACATCTAGGTTGTCCTACACCCTCTTGAGAGGGAGTGGTGAGGAAAGGTAAAAGGAGGGGCATACAGTTGGTTGTAATCTTCAACCTCACCAGTAGATGCTGCTAAATCTCAAACACCTTTCCTTTAGGAGATCTGTTCTTTGTTCTTTGTTTTATCTGTGTTTTGACTGTGTTCCCTTTGCTTTCTCTGTCTCCAGTGAAGAATGTTTTCCGGGTGAGCTCCCTGGATCCATCCCATGGCCAGTCCCACACCCTGTATGTCAACGATGTCTACCACAAACAGCAGTGGCTCAACTGCCTACGCACTGCCATGGCCCAGCAGCAGGAGGCTCCACCTAGAGTCGAGCAGGGAGAAGCTGTCCGAGCCAAACGGCGTTCTTCCACGCTCTCGGCCACCGTCAACGATGAAGAGACAGACGAGAACTGTCCGCCTGCCCCCGGCCCTAAACTCAGGCCTCAGACACTCTCCAAAACCAGACTGGATCATAAGTTACAAGGCGCAGTAAAGAGGAAGGAGACTGGAGTGTAGACGTTTGACCCGACCTGATGGTTCACCAGTGGGTTCCTGTCAGACTGTCTGTGCTCAACATGTGTCCTGCATGTCACATGTCAATGAATTTCCATGCAACCACTGATTTTGTGCTCTTGCTTTATCCCTGTAGCTGTACTGAAAAAAGCCTTTCCAATCATTTCCGTCCAAATGTATATCAAAATTTAGTCTTAAAATGTGTTATTAGTTTGTGTGCTATTGTGACTGAAATGTATGTTTACATCGGCTTAATGTGTGCAGAATTAGGGTTTACTGTGTCTACCTAAGCTAAAACAACCTTATACACTTGTAGTTTCTTTTCATAATTAATTTCAGCGCCACACATTTAAGCTTTCTCCTTATTTTTTTTTTTGCTGTAATCAAGCAGATGTATGTTGTAAATGTTATCTGTGCAGAGATAAAGGACCAAGAGGGAGAAATTATGATGGCCTCAGATGTCAGAGCAGGAAGCTGCTGAGTGAGGCAAGGCTAAAAATGTTTGAGATTAGATACAAGATCATGAGCTGAGCACTGATCATAGATATGAAGAGGTAAAAACATTTCTTGGGAAAAAAAAAAAAGAACAAGTCTTGATGTATTCATTTGTGTTCAGTGGAAAACTGTCAGTCTTTGAAAATAAACACTTTGTACTTGAAGAGTCCTGAGTGTGACTCACTGCGAGCTTGTTTATTACAACACATGCTCTGTTGTACATTGACCCGTCTGTCACTTCCTTTTTCTGTTGACAGAGCTGTTTGAAGGTGTGTCGCAACATTTGTAAAGCACAGAGAAGCTCGGCTAAACTGAACTTAACTCCTCTCCTCGTCAGTGAAAAATGGTCCATCTGTTGTAATCGTGTACATTTTTAATTCAAAGTTGCCAAAAAATAAGGCATGCATGCAATTTTATTTGATCCACTTGAATCTTCAAGAGGGAAATCATTTTCAATTCAGAAGCACATTGACTCCAATCTTCTATCTTCTCACTGTCTCCAAATGCTACCAGCTGCTCTGTTGTGTGTATTTAAATGATTAGCTCTTGTAATGGCAGTCTTTGTCTGGTTTGTTTTATGTTACTTTCCTTCACAGTGACACTTGAAGAAAGTGAGAGAAAGTTGTACTGATATCAAAATGGCCCCTTGCAAAGTGTCAGTTTGAACCTCTAGTATTTATAGCCCATGCCCATTCTCTGCTGAAAAAGGACACTAACGAATATGCAGCTGGTTGTGGCAGAAAGTCCATGCAGTGTCTCTCAGTGTGGCCCCTTGTGTTTCCTCTTGCTTGTGTGGCATAGTGGTTCCCCACGACAACCCCAATGTCCACTTCCCACACAAATTCCTGGTTCCCCTTGAGAAGACCACTGGCCCCCACCACTGCATAGGATTATATGACAAGATCAAGGAAGTGAAAATGTTTTGATGGAAAAAGAGAATATGTTTTACTATAATTTGGTTAACCTTGGTAGTTTTACAGATGTTTCACAAACCAGTGGGAGGTTTGAAAAGTAATGAACGTGGCTGGAACCTGTTGATCAATGCCCGGCTGTGATTTGAAGTTAAGAGCATTCAATAACAAGAGCTGCCAAGCAGGTTCCTCACTTCGAACCTGCTTGGCATCATTACCTACCTTGTTGATGATGAAACAGTGCCATGAATCTGAAACCGTGTTGCAACAGCTATTGGAGTCTTGTTAGTCAGAATCAGACTCAGAATTACTTTAATCCCAAACTGTGAAATGCTACTGTGCAACAAACAATCTAACAAATAAAACAACAGGGGTGTTTCAGACCATGGTGTATTGGACTGTTGCTTCTGATCTGATTGTGGCAGTTGGTCCTGTTAGACAGGAAATAACAGCTCAGGGTAGCTGCTGTGATGTTGGGTGTTGCTTAAAATACTGAAATCTTTCACTTAAATGTGTCCTGACACCTAATGTACATTTTATGTTTCAGCACTTTGTGTTTCCTCTTTGATTTGACGTGAGCTGTTCCCATAATTTATAGTGATAGTCATACTCTCTGCAGAAATGTGTATAGGCCTATAAATAGCTATAATTAACTTCACCCCAGACGGCCTCCATGCAATCTATAATTAAGTCTCCCAAACACTGTCAAAGGCAAATTAGATGCAGAGATGCTGATGCAACAACCACACTGGCCTGAGCTATATGTTAATGGAGGGGAGGGGTTGACAAACCTGCAAAACAAATGATGTGAAGCCTGCCGAGCTAGTTCAGGCAGACGCCTCAAGCTGCGCCCATCCTGATCAGCTGATCAGTCACATGCTCTCCTCATACTGTGGGGTTTTGCAAACCCACCTCCTCCCCAGCATCCACCTGTGGGCTCTGTCTCTACGATCCCCTGCGGGGGGTATGCTTCATTCCCTGTAATGTCTGGCAAAGCAGAAACGAAAACCGAGACAGAGCCTGATGCCAAACCTGCTGCAGCCATGCTCAAGGACACCTATGCTGTGCTTCAGCAAACAATGCATAAGCTCAATAAATGATTTGTTCTCATTCCAGAGTTGTCTGACTGAACTCCATCACACACTATTTGGTAAAAGCTTGTTTGCATTCATGTCATCAATGATCTGTTAGTTTTCACACAGCAGCAGCGGGTCATGACATGCTCACTTATTTTCATTTTAGATCGTTGCAGCAGATTCATCTAATCTTCAGTAGTTCTTGACGTCTCTAAGCGAGGACCCTGGTGTGCTGGGTGTTGCTTCTGTGGTAAGCCAGACAAGGACGCCAGTCGTCTTCTCTGTATTTTCTTATCTTTCAATGTGCTTCTCACCGCCTTGCAAAGAGCAAGTATGTGATGCCTGTTAAAGGCCTGTTGGATTCACAAGGTTTTTCATTCAGTCCTGTACGAGAAATTGTCCTTGCTGTAGAACCTAGAGTCCCACAACTGGGCTGGTGCAGCTGGTCATTGACTGAGTTCTTTTCAAACTCCCTCATACAGTATATCCATACCAGCGGTCTACTTGCCACCTCTCCACTATCTGAAAAGTTGAGATGACTGTGCTGTTATTATTAGTTGACTGATTAGCGGAAGCTGGAGGTCTCACTTTTGAATTTGAATTCTGAATCCAATTGACTTTTGAATTCTGTAGTTTTAAATTTAATTACACAAAAAGACATGACGCAGACATTTTGGTTTTGGTCTATTTATTTACATAAATTTATTAGAGGTAGAACCATCTGTATTATTTACAAATTTACATTAAAAATAAATAGTAACAGAATATATACAAATAAATATAAATCCTATTCAAACCACTTCATGTACCCTCAAGGATAAACAAAGTATTAGAGGATCTATGTTGAATCACACTTACACTCACACTTACTTGGTCATCTTGAGCGAGCAAAGAACATGTTTTCTTTATTGCAAGCTCCAGTAAGAAATGAAACCAAACAAATACTGACAGTAACTCCAACTCAAATGACTACAAGTGATGTGAAATGCTCAATCATGTGGTTCAATTGACGCCGTGCAAGATGTTCAGTCATTGTGGCTGACGATGCCTGAAAGTGGGCTGGGCGATGCTGGGAATCATTATATCTATTCTACTATGTGTTTGTGTTGCACTTATTTGAGTTGTACTTTGTCCTGCTGTAACGTGAGCAAGAGGGTAACAGAGTCTATAAACACATATAGAGGATATCCGCCAGAATGAGTCACATCTCCTGTGGAGGTTTATCACCAGCGGTGTGTATGGCCTTTACTAGTTGGTTGTCATGGTCGCTCAGTTTCTCTCTACCATAGACAGCCATTTTTTTTTATTATCTTCCAACCATGAAAAAGCAGAGTTGAAGTAAATGAATGGCTTCTGGTGAGTAGGTAAATACTGTTGGCCGGGTAACCCGACTCCAGCCAGATGCCATCGGTACCCTGCGTCTGTTGGATGCGCGAGCGAGCGGTTGTTTGCTAATGGGTTGGCAATAATATCTTGATAAACTGATGGTGTATCAGGATCATCTTCCTCCTCCTTAGACGTTGAAAACCTATTAATGTAGCACTATGAGAATCGGCAAATTAAGTCATCTTTAGTTTGCTTGCATCAACAGCCTGAGTAGTTTATCTAATGAAATATCTGCAACCTTGGGAGTCTGGCAGTGTTCAGATTTTTCATCAGCGTTCCTCTCCTTCCAACGTCAACATCCTATCATGTGACTTTCAGCGTAGATATCCACAGAGTGAGCAGGTGTAACAGGTCTAGATTTAACCCTCTTCGAGCAGTGCATCAGGTTTCTCGTAGTTATTAAATTTCGATAACTGGAGGTGGCGTAAATGAAAGGAAACTTATCATGCGATTGGGTAAGCCCAGCTGGGAAACAACATCCCGTGCTCTTGTGCCAAGAGCTCTCCTGAGAACCACTCTGCTGATCTGCTGTAGACTGAGGGGAGTGTCTAAACAAGACAAAACAACAGAGGATATATTGATGATGATTTACATACAGAGAGCGACACGCACGGTGGACACTATGTGAGGAAACTTACTCTCATAGAACTCAAGGCAATGGTAACAAGGAGATCCCAGACTGACGTAGTGGATGGGCTTCTTGTTGAGGTTATCCCTGGCATACACGTTGCCCCCAAACTCCACAAGTAGCTCAACCAGGCTGATGTTCTTTGTTTTGGCTGCATGGTGAAGGGCAGTCTCATGTAGCTTGGCAGCATTAACATTTGCCCCTTAGGGAAAGAAAGACACAATGGCTTCAGAAGTAGTTTGTTTACGCATGCGCAAATAAAGGAATATAATTCGCATTACATATAAAAAAACAAACCAAGTGTGAAGCAATGCTAAATTGACTGAGTGAAGCAGCAGGGCGCCACAGTGAGCGAGCGCAAAGTTTGTATGACTGGTGTCTGTATCTGTGAGATCGATGGAGAGATACACTGGGCACAAAACCACATGTACGAGGGGGCGGGATCAGTCCGTGTAGTGTTACTCTTTTAGCGTTAATTGTTAACATGGTAGTTAGAGCATGAAAACCCACTTTTGGCCAAGGCCTCATTTGTGTGGCTGTTAATTACTAACTAGTGTAATAAATGGCTGATTCAACCATTAACAAAACAAAGATAACAAATCTACTGCAACAGGGATCACTTTGTCCGTCCAAAACATAACTAATGCTGGTGGCAAATTGTATAGTTCATTCATGGAAATAATGGGTACAGAAATAGGAAGTGACTGTCAGTTATGTAAATAATTAAAGATCACATCCATTAAAGAGACCCCAAGAAGTTCGCTTTTGGTAATAAAAGAGTCTCATATTAATGTGGATGAATCTACATTACCAACACTTGTTAATGGGTCAATTTTTGATAAATATATCGTTTTGTCTTTATAGTTATTTTGATATTCTTATTTAGTGGTTGACTCGCTAGGCATTTCCTGGTTTCCCGGACGCTGCCAGTCGAATCATGGTAATGACGCCGCCGGATCGCTAGTTGGCATTATGGTCGGAACTACGGCGGTATCTAATCGTCTTCAAACTTCCAACTTTCATTCTTGATCAATGAAAACATTCTTGGCAAATGCTTTCGTTTTCATCCGTCTTGCGCCGGTCAAAGAATTTCACCATGCGTGCAAAAGGGAAATGGGAAATGTAGTGCTTTTTGAACCGCTGTACCGCTTTCTGAAAGCCCTTGCAGTCACTTTAAGATATTAAAATAAGGTGACTAAGAAAATGATTCTGCAATCTTTGTCATGTCATTTTACTGTAATACCATGACTCATGGTTGTTTTCACTGACGTATCTCAGCAATGATCATCAAAATATGATCACCAGACAGTTTTTGAAACAGGGCTGACTGTGAAATACCAAGCGTACTAAAAAATGTACACACCAGACTTATGACCTTGCTGTAATCATATGACTCTCCACTCAGACTAGTTTCAGGTAACAGCTCTGTTTATCCCAAGGCCGCACACTGGGGGTACACATCCCCGCCAATATTCAGATATGCTCAAAATGTCCCCCCCAATATATAGCTAGCTGATTAAAAAATAAAAATAAAAAAGTATCCCATGTGTTAACAAATTTACTATGCAGTACATACAGTATATAGAAAGAGAGATATTTGGCCCCCCCAATGTTGTCTCCATGGTTACGGCCTTGGTTTATCCTACATCATAAAATATTTATTTATATTTATTTAACATAACCATTTGTGTGAAATTGTGTAATCCATATAAACCTTTGACCTCTGACCACCAATACCAAACCAGATTGACTTAAAGTCCAAGTTTGCCTCAGATTTCAAGGGTTTTGCCCGAGTAGTTAAAAAACATGTTGTCTGAGGTCACCATCATGTTGCACTTTTGACCATTTAAATCTAGTCACTTCATCCTTGAGTCCTAGTGAATGTCTGTAAAATGTGACTCAGATCAGCCATGAGTTTGACTGAGGTATTGCGTCAATGAGAATGAGAGTATGGACAGTTGGACCAATGGAAAGCACTATGCCTCTGACGAGCAGGGACATAAAAGTATTATTATCAATCCTTTGACCCTATTGTACACTCACCTGAATTGAGGAGAACTTTGGCGCAATCATAATGTTGCCTGGCACAAGCTACGTGAAGCGGAGTCCCATAGTGGCAGTCATGGGCCTCCATGAAAGCTCCTTGATCAATCATGAGCTGAACACAAGCTGAATTTCCTATTGTGAGAGAAAGACAAAAGTACTTCTCTTTAGAACTTATTAAATATTACTCTGCGGCATATCTTCAAGCACAACTGGGCGGGGGAAGAAAAGCCCACAGACACTCATTTCCTGTGGCTGTAAAACGTTTGTGCTTTTGTCCTTCACAGAGGACAGTGGCTGTTGTCCAGCTTGAATTGATTTTGTCTGAAGTTTCACTTTAATGCTCCCTGCTCACCGGTCATTACTGTTTTCAGATCAATGCTACATTTACCCCATAGGTGAATAGGTTGCATATTGCAGTCAATAGGCAAGGTCTTACTGGTATTCTTTTTTTTATTATTGTTGTTATTAATATAATTGTTGTTGCATGCTTATGTTGTTGCTGCAGTCTTCTAAATACAAATCAAGAGCTAAAAAGTTCCAAGAGTCCCACACTTTGTATTTGGTAGAGGTTTGCATTCTGTTTCCTCTGTTTAGCTCTTTATTCTATTTTCACCTTTTATATTTGTAATTACAAGAGACATGTCAAAAGACCAATGTGTCTGTGTAACTGTTAATGCGGTGAGTAAAATATATACTTCCTGCCCTATTTAAGAAGCACATAGGAACTTTGTGTAGCTGAGCTCAACCTTCATTACTCTAATTTATTTGACAGCATCATGACCTGTATTCCCCTTCTTCTACAAAGAGCGAACCAGTTCTCCCAGATTTTGTCCTGCCCACTGTGTCTGGGAATGTGATACTAGTGGAGCAAAGACATCTTGAGGCACAAAAACATAGTGTTCTCCTGTCTGTATGTTGTATGTAAGAAACGCACCGCCCATGCACGCCTCATGAAGAGGTGAGAAGGTAAACAGCGGAGGGTTAACTGTTGCTCCATAATCCAACAGCAGTTTAACACATTCAAGGCTACCGGCTGCACAGGCGTCACATAGTGGGGTGCTGCCATCAATGTTACGAGCATCCACCTGTAAGACACAGAGGCAGGATGAAGTCACACCTACACTGAGCTGTCAGTCAAGTGCCAATGAGAAAACCCAAGAACTTGACTTGATTCTCTTATGAAACGTTCCTTATTCAAACGCTCCTCCCGCTGACTCACCTGCGCACCAGCGTCCAGCAGCAGTCGAACACATTGGGTCTGTCCCTGTATACATGCCTCGTGCAGAGGGGTGATGGAGTCTACAGCCACGATGTTAACTGCTGCACCTGCCTCGATCAGCTGCTGCAGCTGGTGGGCTCTGCCCTGTGCAGCGGCCTCGTGCACTGCTGACCGGTCGGTCCAGAATCCAAGACCATGAGCTGCAAATATGTGAAACCAAACAAGGACTGAACCCATCCATTCATGAAGTTTACTCAATGTTGTTTTATCAACTGGCTGAAATATTGTTTGTTTTATCAATCTATAACAGAGCCACAGTGAGATTTTCCCTTGTAAAATACGAGACAATAATTATTCATAGGTCTTTGCGTGACTACAGTTGAAAGACCTTGTTTTGGTGTACTGTATTTTCAGTATCTACATAAATGCCCCATTAGGCAACTGGTATTTAACACAAAAGTATAAGTATAACATGTTTTGCAAATCAAGACTATCCTCTTCATTAAATGCCACAGAGAGAACCAGTATGATCAAAGCCTGAATCCTCCTCATTAATGTATCATTTGTCACTAAAATGTACAAAAGCATATGACTCCCATTGGCTATATGGCTGTAATTAGACAAAGATAAATCCTGAAACCATGAAATAGGTTAATGCAAAATGTTGTTTTAAAAATGACTTAAACTGATAAAATATATATCTGTCTACAGTCAAGTTTGTTTTAATTTATCTGACAAATCATTGCAGGCCTTTTATGGTCCACTGCAGTGTACTGAAGTATTACACTGTAAGACCTATGTTATTGCTGGGTCCACTGACTCACAGAGTCGATGCTTTGCAACAACAACCTTAGTGACATTTGCTGTCACAGGGCAAATCTGAGTCTGGGATCGTTGTTTCCATTCACTGATAACAGGTGCTGATACAGTTGCACAACATGCACCTCACTAACGAGCTTACCGCTAACTGCCATGCTCTTAAATTAACAGCCACTTTGAGAAAGCATGCTACCTGACGATGACCTGGCTATATACTGGGAGACAGTTACCATGAAATGAAAGCTGGTGACAGCTGGTCTTATCGCAGACATCAAACCCATCCGACCCTCCTCCCAGCTAACGCAGTCCACCGGTTGTCTTGAGTTATTGTTGGTCGCAGACTGTAAGCTACTTACCGATTTCCCCATACAAGGACGGCCTGGTCCGGGTGATCTCCATTTCATGTTACCGCTGTCTTCTCTTTGAACCTCGGAGATTCAGTCCAACGTGTGATTAATTTTGTTGCAAATAAATAGAGACTGACGGGTCCTCATTGTTTCTAAGAAAAAATCGCGCCGGGCAGCCGTCTGCTCCGTCAGAGTGGCCGAGGTGCAGACCAAATAAACAATGGTGTGGAATTCTGGGAAGTGTAGGCGACTGACCTACAAGAAGGAAAACATTGAATAACTGGCCCGATTGACAGGACACCAAACGACGAGCTTACTTGAGAAATGAAGAAAATAAGACTAAGTTCGTTATTGATTTATTATCTGCAGAGTTTCCATAGTGTCAAATTAACCTAAATTTAGCTAGCTCGCAAATAGCTAGTGAGCTAGCTAATGATGTAATAACAAAACTTTTCAGAGTTGCAACAATGCATGCAGTCATGTGAAATTGTACAAAAATGCACACAGACAATGACATCTTCCAGGGCACAGGTAAGATTTTTTTTTTTTTTTTTAAACATGGCTAACTTGAAAGCTAGTTTATTTGTTTGTTTATGGATTAGGATTCCTGTTAGCCAATACTTCATTAGCAGTGGCTATTCTTCCTGGGGTGAGGTCCAGATTATCAAAGTCACTAAACATGCTGTCACCATGACTATTAATTTATAATGTATAATATGATAAACAAATTGAACTTGGACATTTTAAAGATTGAACAATTATAATTGGGAAAGATACTGTCAGTACACTGACTAAAATTATATTAGGATTACAAAGAACACTACCTTTTGTTTACCTTTTGAATCTTAAAAAGACCAAGCAATTCCTTAAGTTATCCTTGGTAAAACAAACAAACAAACAAAAAACATATTTGGGCTAGTGTGCAGTCTCACATTTGTTTGCAAGTAATACATAATCTCCCTCACAATCTGATCATCACCACCTAACATAATTCAAACAAAGGTTTTTATGCTAAGCATCAACACATATGTGTGACTCTTGTGTTGTCTTTGTGCTTATTATTTATTGCAAACAATAAAGCCTAGTCTAGGGTACCATAACCCACATGCAATAATTCTGGTTTGACAGGGGCATCAGACTGGGTCAAACACAACAAATTAATTTCTTTAAGGCCAAGTAGTGTTTGGGAGTGCATCAACAGTTAGATCTTTTTGGTTTCAGCAAAATGTTAACACATTTTTCAGAGTAAACAAATGTTGTTGTAACCACTAGGCTATGCATCAAGCAGAGACATTTGATGAATGCCAGAATTCTGTATTATGGCATTAAGTCTTATGTCAATGTCACAGGCGTGCACAAACTCACTAATAGGAAAATGTTAGGCTACAGATTAAATTCTCAGTAAAGGGCTAGTGCTTGATCTGAGGTGATTCTGGCCTGAGGCAGTTGTGTTGCTCTGGAACAGCAAAGCATCAACCTTTTCACAACAGGTTAAGATGAGTAACACACTTTTGCGCTGCAGTAAAAAGCCATTGGCTAGTTCCTCTTTACTCGAGTGGCCTTAATTCCTCGACATTTAGTAACTTTATCCATTACTATTTCAATACTTGGTTTATAATACGTTGTTTTCGCTTAGATTTCATTTTATACTTGCTACTCCTACTTGCTTAAAAATGTTGTGCTGGAGTTGGTCAATAAGTCGAACAATCCCACAATGCTGTGAGTATCAGTAGGTAAAAACTGTCAGATGATACAAAATTATAATAAATTGCTATCTAAAATCACAATTAATAGTTCATTATGAGTAAATATCTCTGTAGGGATAAATGTAGGTGATGAGAGCTCAGAGACTCAACCATGACTGTAGCCACTAACCAGGAAGCATTTTAGTTTGACACTGAGTTACTTTGGGATGACACTGCTGGTCCATGTCAAAATTCTTGAAGCTTTATCATTTGCATTCTTTTAAAAGCACATTCACGTGACTGTGAAAGAATGGTCAGATACAGGTTTATTCACACAAGTAGGTATAAAACCTGGGGCCCATAAGTTGCTGCCATCATATCAGTACCTACAGTAAAAACAGTCCAGTGAGAGGCTGAATGTCATGTAACTGATCCCAACTTCCTCATCCAGCTCCATTAAACCACGTCGAGTTGCGAAATACACTGCGTAAACCCTCAAAACCGGACACAGGATTCACACGCGTGGATAAAAAAGCACTAGTTTGACAGTGTCGGATCGTTTACCATTATAAATCGTTCATTTTTCGATGGAAAAGGGAAGCGGACGCGAGAAGTGAAAACCGCAGGCTCAAACTAGGCTCGTCATAGCTCTAACAACTGCCTCAACACCGCCACAGTTTGGTGTAGCCTTTCAAGATGGATGCTTTCACCTCGATAGGTTTCTGTTTCTTTTTCGATCCGGATCGGACATGCACAGACCTCCGAGGCATGGAAACACGCTGGAGACAGAGGAGCTTTGACTAAGAAACGGATTTGCCACTGGTGAAGCGACAGAGTTAGATTTAAGCGTTTATACAGGGTCCTAGACGTTTGGACTGTCGTCTATTTTGTAACTTCCTGGTTGTCGCATTAATATGTCTGTCGAAACTGCGGCGAAAGCTCGACTGACTTTGAGAGGATTTTTGGACACAAGATACATTGGACATTGTAAATCCACTGTGATGTTTAAAACTAGAGACAATCATTTTCAACGAAGGGCAAAAGGAGAGCGTCAGATTTCATAGAGACTTCAGCGATGGAAAGTGAAAATGGTGGTGCCTCGCGTAAAGGTGACGAGCCTTCCCCTTCCCGTAACTTTAACTTGGGGCAGAAGTGTGGTTTGTTTGGATATTTTATTCCAGCCACTTGCAACCACCACCGTGTAGATATATATTGATGTTTGCGAGCCGACGGAAAATGACGTGGTGTTTGTGTGTGTATGTGTGTGTGTTGTGTCCCCCAGGACAAATAGTCCTAGTCTTGTGAAACTTTTTTTCATAGGCTAAAAAAAACTATGTTCTCTATTTTTCAACATGTAACAAGTATGATATGCTCACGTCAGTGTTTTTGTCCACTTTTAGGTTTTTTAGTGCCTGTTTCAGACACTTCTGACGTCTTTCAAAACAATATTTTGGCTCAACTTCAAAGTGCGTACTTGTATGAGGAGTCAAAGCAGTGTTTCAAATACAAGTCCGCTTCCTTGGTCCAGAACACAGCTCTGGAAAAAAAGGTCTGTTTCTTATTCAGATTATCAGAGAACTTTTGCCACACAGAGAAATGAGAGCATGAAAACACAACTTATCCTAAATTCAGTGAAATGAATTTTTGTTTTGTTTTTAAATCTTTGGCTTCAGTACAACGACTTCCGAGCAAGGAAAAGAGAAGCAGGATATTCCGAGGAGGATTTGAAGGAAACCTATGGATTTTTACTGTTCGATGATGTTAACAAGGTACAGACAAGAAACACTGCCACACCTGTGAATACATGTGACAACAAATCCTAAGGCCATGCTGATTGTTATTTTTACATGTTCAAAGGCCCAAGCTCTTGGGGAAACTGGTGTCTGCACAGGAAATGATACATGTACGACGCTGGGAGATCCTTGGAAGGGTAAATTATTTATTACTTGCTTTACTCCCTTAAACAGTCAATATATCTATCAGTGGTGAACACACCTCAAGTGTGTATGCTAGGGCTGAGCAATGCACAAGAGGTCGTATTTCTAGGCAAAAAACACCCATTTTGGATTTGCTTGCAGTTGCTCTAACATGTAACTCATTAAGCCATTTTTATAGTAATCAACAAAGTTATTACCTTGATGGTCATATCCAGGATATTGTCCATAGCATGCACACTGTCTGTAGTGAAATATATCTCATGCAGATCGAGTGAAGGCTCGTTGTTGTTGAGTGCCTGCTGCTCCTCTGCCTTTGAAAGTGAAAGCAAGCAAAATAGCTCTATGAATGTATAGAAATGAAAGTAGAAGAGAATGCTGTGAAACAGAAAGTGTAATTTATTACATTCAGGCTGTGGGAGATGTTGGGGGGAGGACAGCAGCATTTTTAAAATTTATTGTCTGTTTAACTTCACTCTGTTACGCTGATGTAACGCAACTGTTAACATTTGCGTTTCCTTTTTTACCTGCATATTTTGCCTTGTAACATCAAGTTAGAAAAGTGCCTTAACTAAGATTTTCTGTGTCTTTTACCAGCACTAGGCTGTGATAAGAGTAGGAGATATAAGGTGTAACTGGCTGGTCAAAGTCCTTTATTTTTCAGTGGATGGTATTATGAAATTACCCTGATGTGGAACACAAAAACAAGAGACATGTGATCTAATGTAGTCTTGTTGCATGAGGATAATCCAGTGTTAATATCAGTTCCTCTCTCACCTGTTTAAGTTTCTGTACAGATTACATGTTTTAAGTAGCAGACCTTATTTAAAGGGACATTGTGTAACTTCTCCTGGTATCTATTCACAAAAATCAACTATTTCATTCAAAAGTATGTTTTTCATTAATCAGTAATCACCCCCATCAACAAACTGAACGTGCAGTCGGACAGACAGCCGTCGGTAACAAACCAGATGTCATTTTAGTCGCAGAAGTCGAGAGAAAGCCGGTAAAACGTGGGTCAGGTAAACAATACGACATCGTCATGACAACAGATTGTCACGTGTATTGTTTTGCCTCGTGCTGACAGACCACTTGTTTACATGCGGCTGTCGTCCGTCTGCCTAATTCACGTGAATGCAGCATGAAAAATACGATTGAGTTGCTTGCGATATACAACTGCAACACTAGATGGGAGTAATTCCTACGCAGTGTACCTTTAAAGAGGAACTATGCAATTCCGGTCACTTTTCCACTGTTTTGCTAACCCTCCACCTGGCCATGTGCATTGCACACAATGAAGTCGGCAAAAAAGCAATAGATGGAGTGGTGGATAATGTTATATAATATACAGTATATGATGTTACGACATGTTTGTTTGTGAAGTCTTAACTGTCACAAACAAAAGATTGCAGGTTACGGAGCGCATTTGTGTTGCGGTGTGCAGAGACGAGCTGGGACACCATGGGCGACAGCCAAGTACTGCAGTTAGTACGTTTACATGCACAGCTTAATCGAGCTATGCTCAAAATTCAATTTTGGCGTCTAATCAGACTTCTGTCCTTGTCCCAGTTTACATTCATCTGAGAAAATCGAATAACTGACAGGAACGTATCCTCCTCCTCAACACCAGGTGGCGATGATGCGTTGTTTCAGCGGGTTAATATGGCCCCTTTTCTGGTTCACCTACTAGCCAGGCGGCAGACAAGGCACTTTTGAACAACAAGCAAGAGGGTTAATCGTACAGCTTTGTTCATCTTGGTGTACAGGTGTACGCTATCCCTTGTGGTCATGGTGATTTCGAGAGGCAAACAAGAAAGCCGTAACGCGACAACCGTAGTTTCTGCAACCTGCTTTATTGGATGTTTTTGTTCTGGGGTCTTACACCAGTGTGGGGGGTGCGGAGCATGCGCACATGGGTTGTCCAGTTAAACTCCAATTAAGAAAGTTGATTTCCAATCGCATTGTCTGGGTGTCTTAATCGAAGTTGGAGAACTCCAATATTAGTTGGACTAAAGTGTTTACATGCACTCAGTTGTCCAATTATAGTTGGATTGAAGCAAAAAGTAGTTTTTCTCAAGTGTCATGTAAACGTGCTGACTGATGTTGCAAGGTTGGTTTTCCGCCATGAGACGCCAGGTGGAAGGAAGAGAGCTTCTGTTCTCTCTCGTATCAAGTCACAAGTCATGTAGTTAATCACAATTACTCCAGAGCTTAATTAGGGTAAAAATGTGGCATAGCCATGGGAGAAATCCTGCATAGTTTCTCTTCAATACCTTCACCTTCACGTTTTTGGTAACTTTCCTCACTTTGACAGTAGACTGCATGTGAGGGAGAACATAAAACCCACCTAACCTGCTAAACCGGTTATTGGCTGTTTCTTTTACCTGCTCCATTCAGACTTGTATTGTGTTGTCTTTGGTAAGTGAGAGAGCTCTACTTAGTCAGTCTTCTTCAAAACTGGCTCATAAAGGGCACTGTGTCGTAGGACATGTTCAGGCCCCACAGTGGCCAATCGATAAGCAAGTGTACAACCCACATCCTTCATCAGGCTGAAGTCAAACTACTGTCAGTCAAGAAATAGGGCCCCAATGTTCCTCTTTTTAAGCCTTATTTAAAAACTGATCAACGACAGTGTACATTAGACAAAGTGAAAGTAACGCAATTCTAAAATCAACGAGAATTATTAAACTTCGGCCATATTGTAGAACATAATGGAACATTGTTGTGAGTTCATGTTCAGGCGCAGTGAGTGAGGCCGTTCAGATAACTGATGATTGTTTGGTGTGTCCTTGGCAGCTGTTAAACATCTCTCAGGGTGTGGTTGAGCTTTAGGAGTGGCAGTTGTGTGGAAATTTACTACAAAACTTTGCGTTAAACATTGTAGTTTTTTAATGATGTCTGCAAATCTTAATATGTCAGCCTTCCTCTGTTTTAAGTTCTTCCTGGGTATTTGATAATGAAAGTTCTGCATGTTCCCACAGGTGTTTACATATCAATGTACTCCGACTGTTTGGATCTGAATCGCTGGTATCATGGGAAATCTGGATACATTGCCATCATTAGGCTGACAAAGGTATTGAAAATGGAAATTGTGCGAAAAAAGTTTTATGGAGAGAGGTGACCATCGCCTTAAAATATATTATTTCATGAATATATGTATTTTTATATTGGATGATTGTGATATGTGATAACCCATTGTATGGTTACCACCAGGGGAGAGTCAAAGAGGTTTTAGAGAACTACACCCAGAATTTCACGGCACCCACTGAGGGGTTTGACTGCCATGTGTCAGAACAGCTGCCGTCAGTATCGTCCCAAACCAGCTCCTTTCTTGCTTTTGAGAGAACCCAGGTAAGAGAAAGCATGTCCTATGCCATCAGCAATTTTAATTTGTTAACTTAGTTTGTGAATTCATGTCATTGCATTGTCATTATGTTTCTTTCTTATCTGATTGTGTGTAAGTGCATCAGTTCATATACTGTTGTGCACCTTAGTACATGACTGCATGATAAGAAGGAAAAATGAATGTCAGGCAGCTCACGTGCCTTTTGTTTTGGTCTTGCAGTATTACATGTATGAGCTGTTAGGTGATGGAACCAAATCAACAGCTCAGTCTCCCAGTGCTGCCTGTCCTTTCGCTATTGTATCATTTTCATATAAAGACACCAAAGCAACACTTGCAGCACAACAGGAGACAAGGTAATGTGACACAATAACAATACAGACAGATAAATATCTGATCTAATACCATTTAATACACTATTTAAGTTATATTAATAGTTTCCATTTTTTTTCTTTTCAGTGAGGAGAAAAAACAGGGTAAGTAATGCGAAGGAAACCCATCAGGGGTTTTCCCCATAAACCTTCCTGTCACAAAGACATACAGTGGCACTGTCACAAGGTTCAGTATTCTGCAGTTCAGCCACAGATTCAGCCCATCTTTGTCGCTTTTTGAATAACATGTAATGAAGCATACCACATAGTTGTGTAAGGACATCTATGAAGCTTAAAATGAAATTCATACTATTTCATTTCACAACTGTACCTCATGGGCACTAAACCTTTAATAAACACACATGGACTTAAATGAATACAATACACAATTAACTTTTTAATAGTCGTTGTATTTGATGATTTTATTTCAGTTTATCATTACCTTCCCTGGAGAGGTCAGCTTCAATTAGGCACCCAGCTCTACAATGTTGCTCTGAGGTCTGCAAGAGGTGCCTTGATTCCTGCAAAACTGTGAGTTAACAATGCATAAAATACAGTTTGCTCTTTGTTGACTTAGATCACGTAGTTTTATAAGCTGGTTATATTCTTTATCTTTGTTTCTTTTACAGTCCTACAGTAGTCAAAGTTGACAGAGCGATTTCCATGTCAGATCTCATGCAGCTGCTGCCGAAGTCTGTCTTTGAAAACTACTTCTCGGGTGAAGGTATGTTTTCAGATGTCGGAAAAGAATATCCTTGTCATTCAAGAGTTAAACTATAAACAAATGTTTCAACATAGTTCCTGTATTTGGTGGACGTAGAAATGTATAGGAACAAGTTTGTTTATTTATCTATTTATCTGTTTTGCTGTCTATCTATGCTGTCTTTTAGTCCTTCTGGGTGGCTTATACTGCAGTCTGTGTGAGCTGATTTCTTCTGAGGCTGAAGAAACCAAATCACTCTCTCATCTTCTGCAGCAAATCAAGGAGAAAGATCTTGTAAGTGTGTTTATTATTCCGTCCATTAAAGATCAAAAATGATAAATCATGATGAACCGAGAGACCAATGTGATGTCTTATAACTGTTATCAGTTTGGTTGTGATGAACCTAAAGTACCCAGTTTACACTGATATGAAAACAGATAGCCAAGCAAACACTCTTTTACAACGGTAACCAGCAAAATTAATGTATTTTATCAAACAATTGCTTCAACAATTTAACTGACAGTAGACAGTAAATGTTGATTGCCCAATTTAGCTATCAATAGATTTCCTGAGGTACCGTAAATGGCAGTTGATGGTAAAATTGGAGTAATTGAATTCTACCCAACAGAGAGAAATTTAGATCTGGATTTATCCGCTAGGACCAACTTAATGGATTTTTGGATTCATTTAACAGTAGAGCCAGTTCTATATTTGGGATTTTCAGTGACTTACTGATTGAGGGAGTGATGGAGCTAAGTGATCATAGTTCCACCATTGGTGGAAGCTCCCCATTGGCAGCTATCAAAGTGAACTGGCACAAACAGTTTCTATTAGGAGCCATTTATTGACAGCAGTGTTGGCAACATAGCATTTTTGCCATTAGAGTCGGGGATTTGATTTGCATGTAGACACAAATCGAGCAAATTTTGGACCAACCTTGGTGTGAGTTACCATTTATGCCCCCTTTGCATTCATTCTGTACAGTAAATGGGAGAGGCAGAGCAGTACTTTGTTACTTTGCAATCTTAATGGACAAAGATTCAATCATTTTTGCAAGTTTTTTCCATTGTCTCACAACAGTATGCAAATGAAAATGGTTTATTTGGAATTCAGTTGTATTAAAATATGGTATATGAGCATAGACGGTAGGAGAGAGGCAAACGGATGAAAGACTGACTGTGAAAAATGCAAGTCAATGATGTCAGCACTCCAACAACACCATATGTGGTTCAGCTACATGGTTTTGGCCTAATCTTCTTCACACAGTAAAACAAGTGTTGGCCTCTCAGTTTTTCACCCAGTAGTTTCTATGGCCGCTAGTCTATGGAGAGAGCTCCATAGCTTCATTAGGTTCATTATAGCACCAAGATTAGACTAGTTCAGATTGACATTCTTACGGTTGCTTCTTGTCATGGATGGTAGGCAAGCTGATGGTGGTAGCCATGGCAGCCAACAGTAAAGTGAGCAACAGGAAAGAAATAATTCAACATCCGTTTGGTAATCTAAATCACAAAAAATACATTTCCTAACAGTTACCATTCTAATGAGCAATGGTAAAACATAGGAAAGTCCTTCTTTAGGACTGTGCTTCCAATATTGATGACACAGGGAAACACTGTGTGTGTGGGGGGGGGGGGGGGGGGGGGGCGGGGGGGGGGCACTTTAATTGAGGGGTAATTACTTTTCAGTCAATTCTTATTTTCTGTCAGTTCCAATACTTTAGAGTAGTTGATCTATTTTTATATAATTTGCATTGCATAATAAGCATAAGGTGGGTTTAACTTGATATGTAATGTTAAAAAATCTACCTCAAACCCATTTTTGCACAGGCTCTCCCTGTTCCATTGAATGATGGTGGTTTTCTTATCCTGTTGAATTCCTCCCATTTCCTCACATATGATGGTAAGATATAAAAACAATGACAGCATGTGATATTATAGTCTCATGACAAAATTGCCACAACTATATGTTTTGTAAACAACCACAATTCAGCTTTACCAGCATATCTTTGTTTCTTTTAGACACCAGCGATTCGAGTGAGGTCCTGCAAGGCATGTTTGTTTTTCCAGTCTCCCGAGCTATATACAGAGGTAAAGTTGGCATGCATTTACCAGATTCAATCTTACTCACATGCCATAAATTAACAGGAAACTGTCTAACTCAGTGACACTTGTAGTAGAAGAGATAAAACAAATATCATTTTTTGATTTATCACAGGTACAAAATCTGAACAGAGGAAAGCAGCTATGTCATCTGAAATTCTGCGAGTTCTCCCAGTTCTAAGTTATGCAGAGGGGGAAGCTGAGAAGAAGCCCTTCGACCCAAGTGAAGAACCCTGCGAAGTGTTGGTGCAGCATATGCAGAGTTATGCAGCATTAATAAATCCTGGGTTGGAATTAAGTCCCTCAAGGGATGTAAGCATTTTTCCAGATCAGTATGATGTGCCTGAGGCACACAAAAACCTCTACTCATCTCCTGGATGGACTGACAGGGCATGGACGGGCTTTAAGTCTTACATGAGCAAACCAGTCTCCTTTCAAATACCAGTGTCCAAGTCTTCAGAAATTCTAGCAGCTGGGCAAGAAGAGCGAAGAGAAGACCTTGATGATGATGTCTACATCTGTCTGTCATCTCCTGAGGAGGCACCAGCCAATCAGGTTGACATGGAGTCAGAGGACCAGCCAGCTGACCAGAAATGCACAGCAAATGTTGAGACATCTGGAGACAGTGGTGTAACAAGGACTGAAGCACAGGTTGACTTCATAGCTGTGCCTCATAGTGTTGCAGCAGATGAGTCACTGGCTGGAGATGCAACCAAAGACAATGAACCGTATGACCTGTCTTTACCAGTCAAAACTGATAACATGGGGACAGAAAATCTCCTTACTCCCCCTAGATCAGATGACCTTTCTGCAGAGCTGATTGTCAGCATCACCTCAGCAGAGCAAACTCTTACTAATGAGAGTTTAAGTGTGATCACTACTGTATCAGCAACAAAGGAAAATGACTTTCAGCTTTCTAGTTTTTCGGCAGGTAAATTGCAATCAGCAGGAGCAAACGCTGTGCATGATGAGACTGTCAGAGCAAAAATTAAAGACTGCCCCGTTGTCACCAATATCGCAAAGACAAAAGGAGTGAAACTACGAAGGGGACGTTCCATAGGTTTGAAAAAGGAATCTAAAGACAGTGTCGAGACTCTCAATTCACAAACTGTCAAAACAGTGGATGATATCTCCAAGAGTCAGAAGGACGATCAGGTGAAGGAATCATCAGGGGACTTAAAGCTGAATAATCCTTTGAAAGTTGATTGGAGAAAATTACCGAGGCGAAAACGCAAATTTGGAAAATTATCATCTAGAAATAAGAAAGTGAGATCTTCCAATGTTGGCTTAGCAGTAGCCAATGAGAAAAAATCAGCTCCTGGACAGAAGAGCATGAAGGACAACATTTTAACAGAACTTGAAGTGAATCCCTTTAGAAAGAAAATTGAGCGCTGGGACTTGAAACCGGTTGTTAGTGTCTGCGGGAGAATTTTAGTTCCTTTTGGCACTGTAGATATTGCTGCTCAGATAAAGCATTTAAAAGATAAATCTCAGTGTGCAAGTGGTCAGCAGCATCATGAAAAAACGTTGGATGATGCCTCTGTGAATACTCCTGACAAAGTAGAAATGACCACTGCTCCAGAGACAGCAGTGGATGAAACAGAGGCCACAATATCCAAGGATGAAGGAAGTCATCTTCAAAATGCTGTGGGCAGTCATACTAATACTGACCATAAACCTCAGAGACAATCAGACAATGGTCCTTTGCCTTTGAATCCAGAGAGTATTGAGCATTCCTCAGACACTCCCCCCTCAGAAACAGTTAAAGAAAAGCACACTGACAGCTCCACCCCCGGAAAGAGTGCATCAAAGGGAGAATTTCTGTTGAGTAAACTAAAATCAGTTCTTTTAAGGGGGAAAAGAAAATCAGACTCCCCTGTGCCAGAGGGAACATCTACAGATGCTGCCCAGAGCACCGGGCCTTGTCTCAAGAAGGGCAAAGACTCTGACACTGAGGCTTTGAAGAGTAATAATGAAATTGTCCAGGACACAAATGTGGGTGTGAAGGAAGTTTCAAAGATGCAATCGGTAGATATTCTTTTTGCATATGCCCTAGGCCTGACCCCAATAGAGAAACCAGATAAGTCACAGAAAAGTGAGGGGCAGGATTCTCAACAAAGGAAAGATTCATCTGAGACACAAGAACAAACCATTCTGGTCAAACCACCGCAAATCATACATAAGCCTACATCAATTTTCCCAAGAGGTGGAAGGATAAAAACACTCAAGAAGCATCAAGGGCTTTCAGCAGAACATATTAAAAAGAAATGTAAGTTGTATTTCAAAAATAATTGCAATTCATTTCTCTCTATTATTGAATAAATCCCTGCTAATATTGTGCATGACATTAAAACTGATTACCCTTTTCTTGGCTGTTTCCTCTGCAACTTTCCTCAGCATGCTTTCATTGCACTCTGTTCAGTGTTTGCTAAATCTTAGCTCTTTGCTTGCTTGTTGCGGCATTGTTGCCAGTACTATCCATCTGAACCCAAAGATGGCTTAACAAATCAATTACTTTGAACAATCAGATAGTTAACATGCTAGTTACGAGTTCCTGATAGTAATGTATTGGTATATTTCAAATGCTTTCAATGTGCTACTTTTTTATCTTCATGCAGTTTCTCTCTTCTCCTCTGTTTTGTCTCCACAGGGTGGTTGCATTTTCAAAGCCCAGTTTGTATTTCCACTGACAAACTCAGAAACAAAGAATGTACTAGGGATAATTCTGTCAGGAAGACTGTTAAGGAAAAAATGAACAGTGCTTGCACATCTACAGATGCTTTGAACTTACTTGCTGACTTGGCCCTCAGTGCCAATAATGACCAGGCCCCATCACAACCAGAACCAGCACTTGAAACAACTCCTGAAACAAGTTTGAAGAAGTGTGGCCTTACAAAAGATGTTGCCATTGCTGAACAAGAATCAGTTCTTCATGCTCTGCTTAGACAGCCTGCAGCTAGACTCATTCAGCTTTTTGAGTCTCCTTCACCAAGTGGAAGTGAATTGGTTGATTTAATAACTAAAGAACATGCTTACTCATTGCCCCCATCTTCCCCTCTGCTGTTGGGTTTGCCAGGTACACCCTTCCAGGTATCCCCTTTAAGTGGTTCCACTAGGCTGCTGCACCCGCAACAGCAGTTGTATGGCGATGGCATACAAACACTACACACCTCTGTTTGTCAGGAAGACAGAGGTGAACGAAACCACAGGACTCCTAAAAACCTGAAAAAACATGTGGCGCACAGGAGAAAATTCAGATACTCCCGCACCTTTCTTAACACAGGTTCATCTGTCCAAGTCACAAGGCAATGGAACGAGAACTATGACTTTAATCAAGACAGCAAATTTTCAAGTGACACAAAAGACAGAGCTATCATACGAGCTCTACATGGGTATGTATATTGAGTTTATTTGCAGAAAAAAAACGTTTATTTTAATATAATGTCAATGCTTTACTTGTATCTAGTTGACATGTCACCAATATGCAGTAACATTGATCAGATGAGGTTATTTCACTAAAAGCTGCTCATTTTGTATCCTTTCTATAGCCCATGGGATTTTTCCATTCAAGACACCACTGAAGAACTACGGCTCATTGTCCACATGTGGATAGGTCTATTTTATAGCCGGTCAACACCAAGATTTTTTCATGTGGACTCCAGCTTTGCATGTTCAAAAGAGGGTGATTCTGCGGGAACATCTAGTGAAATGGAAGCAGCAGCACCTGCTCAGCCTGAGCTCAAAGGAACTTCATTTGAGCCTTCCCCAAGTGTCGATGGCACTCAAGACCCCTCGATTGCAGAAGCTTTGGACCTCAGTAAAAAAGATAACTCGGTCATGGACCAAGGACCTGTAATTTTGGACTTGTCACTGAGAAACTCCAGCTCAGAGATCCACAGTTCAGATCCAGAAGTCAACAAACAAGAGACTTATGTGTCTGGCGAACAGACAGAGGCAACTGAAACATCGAGCACACTCGTGTCACCTATGGGGAAACAGGAGGTAAGCGCATGTCATGTTGAATTCTTAAGTTACTGTCCTGATTATGAGATGTTTCTGCAGGATATATAATGATCTAACTGCCAGTTTTTGGTGTGTGTCATGTAATATGGTAAGGCATAAGGCCTCCAGTCAATGGCATAACTAACCTTACACGCTATAGAGACCTACTGAAGGGGATAGAATTACGTGAAAGGAATAACCTGCTGTTTTCCAGCAGGGAAACACAAAGACACCAACAAAACAGTTGAGACCTTAATTTAGAGGACTCTTTCATTCTCCAAGGACTACAGATACCTTGATATTGACATTGGATTTATGAATATCCTCACACCCATAAGGCTGTGCTGTTCTCATTTCATTTCCAGTTTCAGTAACTATTGTTTAGTTGGACCTGGAACTTCATAGCAAATCCTCCATATCTAAATTAGCCAAGGGTTCACCTTTAAATGAAAGAGCAACGGTGTTTATAATGTGTAGTTCTCATATTGTCTCTGCTCTTTCTTTTTCCAGTCTGACAAGACATTGGTACCCTCTACAGAGAGTATTAATGAAGTGGAAAGTGCCAAAAGCATCAATGGAAACAAGAGAATTTGCAGTCCTTTTCAAAAAGCTGGTTGCCTGCTTTACACTGATGTACCATCTTTTCAAGCGGATGAGAAGAGACAACAAGAAGTGACGGAGAATGTTCAGACTATCTCAGGAATTGATGACATGTCAAATGGATGCAACAAAGTGAAAACCTCCATGAAAAAAACTGAACACGCTGAAATTAGAGACAAGTGCTTGGTTCAGAAACATGAAACTTATTCAACTGAATCCATCAGAGACAAAGGGGGAGAGCCAAACAAAGAAGCAAATGAAGCGGTTGATATAGATGAGAATGAAGAAACTGAATCCAAGGAAAAACTGGAAGTGAAAGAAAACCCATGCCAGGAAGAAAGCATGGAACCTTCTTCAAAAGTGATTGATACAGGTGATGATTCTACCAGAAAAGATCCAGATGCCATCTGCAGTGGAAATGGTTTTGAAAATGAGAAGCACTTATCAAGGGAGGATGCTCAAGCAGTTTCACTAAGGCAGGCTGAAGATGTTGATGAACATATGGACTCTTGTACAGAATATGAAGACAGTATGATCACAGCTGATTACTTTGGAAAAGAAAATGGACTTGATGAGAAAGACCGAAGCATTTCAGCTGTGGCAGTTGACAGGGATTTGAGTGAACAACAGATATCTATGACGTGTGACAGCCATGATTCAGTAAAGAAAGATTGCACTACAGACTGTAGTGCAATCCAACCACCATCTGACAAGCAGTCATCTCAAGGAAACAATGAAGCGGATGCCTGCCATGATTTGCAGCTCAGAGAGCTGCTTGTAAAAGGCAGTGCACTGGCAGATGAGCATTCTGCTCCAGATAAAGCTCCTGAAATGGAGGTTGCTTCCAATCAACCTGCATTAGAGGTAAATTCAAAGGTATGTTCAACAGATAAGGCCTTTTGTCAGACAGCAACATTGCCCATATCTGATGAGAAGACTTGTTCATTAGAAGGATCTTGTCTAGATGGATCTGTTCCTCAGACCAAAGACAATTCGGAAACAGGAAGCCAAAACACTGTAACAGCAGTCCTCAGTTTTAGTCCAAGTAGAGGTGAGACAGAATCAAGTGTAGGAAAGGAAAAGGATGAGAATACATTTCCAGTGGAACCACATCCTCACCATTCAGCTCAGATTGAGGTACCGAAAAATTGTGTAGCAGAAGATGCATTGGCTAAAGAAACCAATCCCAAATTGAACACAACAAATACAGCATTGGAAAAAAGTCTCAAAGGAGTTGAAATTCCATTTATTGGATTGGACATTTCAGAAGAGGATATAGTAGAACCACAAATACCAATCCAACAAAGCAAGGTTGAAGAAGCTGCTCAATCAAAGGAAGAAATACCATTTATCACTGAAACTCTGTCCCCAGCCTTGCCCATAGAGGTATGTCATGCATCTGAAATGCACAGTAAACAGGAGGGACTGCCTGTTGCTAAAATATCACTTCTTGGCATGAATGAAACCATCAACCCAGAAGTCTTGGGAAGTGAGTCTGATGATAGGTGCCCTACGCCAACTTTGGATGAGCAGCCATATGAGTGTATGCCAGGTTCTGGCCCCAGGAGCAATACTTCTGCTGTTAGTGATGAAACCTGCAAAAACATTTCTCAAAAGTGCTTAAGCAGAAGCTCAACTCCTATAATGGATGAGATGTATCCTGAACAAAAGCATCATCAGTCTGCAGCTAACGGTGATCCCAACCCTCAATATGGTCTTCATCCTGATCTCGAACTAAGAACTTTACGAGTTCTGCAAAGTATAGACAAATACCTCTCTGAATCAAAAAAGACTGACCAATCCAGCCAAATTCAAACATCTGGCAAGAAAATCCATCATGTTCAAATCCCTAACCTTAGCAGCAAACGCATCTCCACTGGTTCAGTCCGTCAAGACAAGAAGAAAAGCAATTCAAATCCCACGGTGGTGTCAGCCTCTACATCACAGGAACTGCACAAAGAATCTTCAGATCGCTTGCTTGTATCACCATTCAAGAGTAAATTAGAGGAAGTACTTGGTGTGAAGTTGCAGCTTAAGAACTCAGACTCAACACTTACACAACAGTGTTTTGAAAGAACAAATGAGTTACAGGAAAACTCTAAAGGGCAAAGAATGACAACAAGTCATTCTTACACATCTATTTCCTCCACTGAGTGTCTGCAAACCATTGCTCCCAGTGTTGACCAAGACAGGTATAAAACAACGCCTCAGTCCAGTTTAAATCATGAACCCCGCTCTTACAGTCAGCGTCCTGTCATGGCTGTAAAACCATCTAAGAGTGATGAAAGTCAAGTATATTCCAACTCCAAAGAGGGTCACAATGAATATCCTTCCCCAAATAAAAATAAAACGCACACCACATGCACTACTATGACCTTGGAGAAGACAGAATGCCTCAATGGAATTTCTTGGCTCAATAATGAGCAAGAGTCAAGTGTATTTTCCTCTAAAAGTAGCCCGTCTGCTGTTATTGACAGCAAAGCTAACTTGGATAAAGCCAAATCAGCACTTCTAGATGCTACAAATCAGTGCCAAGGAAAGGACATCAAGATTCCACCCTCATCATCCCTGTCCATGCAGTCATTTACATCAGAGAAAAATGATGGATACCAAAGTGAGATTGATCAGAGGGACCGCTCAGAAGCATCAACATCATTTGGGGATCACAAAGATAATAACACAGTAGATGATAATATCGTTGTAGGACCCCAAAGCTCGCTCACATGTACAATCTTTAACACAGGTAGGAAGAGACCATATTCTTTTCTGGAGGAGGTTTCTCAGAGGTGCCTTCAAGATGATATCACTCAGGTGTCAATGGAACAGGAGTGCCTTATCTTCTCAGAAAAAATGAAACAGCTTTTGAAACGGAGTAAGAGAGGACCTATCAGCCAACAGGACTCCCAAGAGAAACTGACATTATCTTGCTCTAGTCCTGTGACTGTGCATTTTTCCAGTCTAGAAGAGCAGGAGGACTTGAACGAACTCTCGGACGCACCATCGATTGTTGGACAAAAAATCTCGGTGGATGTGTCTGACAGGAAAGGCAAGGTACACTCAACAGAGGGAGAAATGACTTCACATCCTCAAAAAGTGTCTCCAGCAACAGGCAACATGAAGGATCATGCTGGAGTCTCTAGTGTGACTGCAGCATGCTCTGGGTTGTATGAAGCAATGATGGATAACGTTTGTGCTGTCAAGAAGGACCCATCCAGATCTAAGCATTACAGAACAGAAAGAGGTTACAAAAAGACTGAACCAAGTAACCATTTTGACTTCTGTGATCAAATGAAGAGAGAGATGGATGAGAGCTTTCGAAATAACCTCAACTCAGTTGTGAAGAAATTGTGTAGAACAAAGTACAGATTCTACATGTTGGTGACGTCAGACGATGCCCTCTTTGAGAAAACCAAGGTAAGACAAGATTTCACTCAACTTCAAATGTAAATTTTTTACCAACAGTTTTTCAGGCATCTACTGTTGGTAGACTTCATGAAACCACTGAGGTTATATGCTACTCAAATTGTATACATGACAGAGTAATATTTATTCCCTGAACAAAAAGGTACCATTCACAAGTGGTTTACTCATTAATATAGATTTTAGGTTGTGGCCCACTTGGATTTTTTTGCAAGGAAACAAATTTGTTGGACTTCTTCTGCAGACTAATACATTTCTGTGCTTTTTCACTTTATTATTTGTCACGATCTGGCGCTGGATTTGTGTACACCTCAACTTTCCAACATTTTAAGAAGAATTATTTGTCAAGGTCCAGAAGAAATTCTTCTATTCTATATCCTTGAGTTAGTGTCAGACACAAACCAAGGTCCTCGAAGTCAAAGGGATCTTTTTTTTCTTGTTATTGGGCTGTTTGTTTGTTTGTTTGTTTTTTAGTTAAAGCAGTGTAAGGCTTACATGTAAAAATTGCCTTTGGTAACTTCTCTTTTATTTTCAAAAGACGCAATTAGAGGCAGAGGGCCACACTGCTGTACAACCATCTGAGTTCTTCCTCAGTAGTTCTCCACCGCTACTCATCATCCTCAGGAATGAAGACATCGCAGAGCACATTTGTGAGGTAACAGATCAGATATCAAAATACAAAAATAGGCCTTATCAATCGGTTATCATGAATTAATGGCCTTGTTCTCTGTTATCTCAGGTCCCACATTTGCTGGAGCTGAAGCAGTCACCAGGTGTGCAGTTTGCTGGGATTGATGAACCAGATGATGTTGTGAATCTCACCCATCAGGAGCTCTTCATGCGGGGTGGTTTCATAATGTTTGACAGAGCAGCACTGGAGCTCCTCACCATCTGTACGTGTATTTTTCTTGTGTGCTCTCTTGATATCTGTATATATACAAATTCATTCAAGTTTTAATGTTATTCATGATCTTAACTTTGTGATATTTTTTTTAGCTGACATGAAAAGGTTCTCAGAAATCCTGCAAGAGTTAAGCAGAGCAGGAAAATGGAAATGGATGCTACACTACAGAGACAGTCGCCGACTGAAAGAAAATGCAAGGTATGAGTCAGCTACAAGAGCAACTAGTTTCTCACATCAAGACCGACAATGGTGTGAAAGTATTCACTGGAAATTTTGAGTGTTTTTAACTTTTCTAAAAGATCAAACACATGATGCGGCACAAGACAATATGCCTCACTAAATCAATAAAGAAGGTAACACAACAAAACAAATCCCTGCAAACAGAAGGAGCTCACAATAAGTGAAATAAGACAAACCAATGAACCGAGAGGAAGAAAATGGGCAAAATATATAATATAATGCCACATAACATTTTCATTACAAAAATAGTCAGAAAATGTACTTAACATGTAGGCTAACAGTCTTCTACTTTAAAAATGTCTATGGATATTCTCAGTCATCCAGGTCATCGTTCTAGGCAATTGAATCGTAGGCAACTGGACGTGATTTTCTGGGAAGATGTTTTGCCTCTTGTCCAAGGGCCTTCATCAGTTCGTATGCAACCAGTCCAACTAGTGAGACTTGTTGCGTGCAATGCTTCTCATTCAGAAAAATCTGTATTTGTTTGACACTCAATGACAGAGAACAATGCTTATTGTGTCTATATTGAGCCGATGCAAGTCATTTTTCATAGTAGGATACACCCTTTGGTCAGAATGACGTCTCAATAGGGCTGACCCGATTATCATATTTTGATAATCGAAGCTTCGCGGCCATAAAATCGATTAAAATCGAAGCTCCGACGGCTGCGGGGGTGCGCAATCTTCTTCGTTCCATGCATGGACATTTTCAATTCATACATTATGACAAAATCATGATAGATTATAATTCACACATTCCATGCATGGAGAGGAGCAAGATGAAGAAAAAGAATAAAAAGAAGTACATGCTTTGTTTTTACATTTCCATGAGTAGCTATCAACAAGACCCATTTCTTTCAAGTCTGGTGCATGATAATACATGTGATGAACAATGTTTTTACGATCGCTTTTTAATTTTTTCGTGATTTATAGTTTGACATAATTTAGCAAAAAGACTGATTGTGCACTTCTCAAAACCTGGTGTCTTATAAATAAATAATAAAAAATGATGTGCTTGTGTTGTTTTTTCTCCATTCATATGCAGGTTGAGTGCAGAGGCAAAAGAGAAGAGGAATTTTTTAAATGTTTGTCAAGAAGCTGGAATACTGGAGGTCTTGCCTTACCATGAATGTGACCTCATGTCAAGAGATCAACCTGACTATCTCACATGTTTGGTCCGCCTGCAGGTCCAGAATATCTCTGCCCGGTATCCTATTTTTATAACTGGTGAGACCCTAATGCTCTAATATATTTACCTTGACATTTAGCAAGTCACAGGACTTTGTGATTATCTCTGATATTATATGAAGAGCAAATAAAACAAAACTAACCATGTCAATACATATACCAATAAAAAAGGGAACTTTTTTGTTCACCTGTTATTTTGGTTCTCTTGTCATACGAAAGTATGTATAATGTTTTTGTTTTGTTTTGTTCTGACAGAGACGACACCAGGCGGAGCATTTGGAAAAAATGGAATTTTAACAATGACTGTGAACTCATTCATGATAAATTCTCCAATTGAGACATTTACTGTCTGACCAGTCAGCGTCAGAGGGATGACACAGCAGTCAACAACTCACTGGATGTGAGGAAAAACGATACTAACCGTACTACATATTGTTTTACTTATCATAATTTATTGTGTTCCTTATTTGTAAAATCCTTTATCGTTCAGTTTGTAGATAATGACAATAATGCCAATCTACTGGCATGCACTGTACATACTGTATTCATTTTTGTATTGTATTTTTTTCCTGTAAATTGTAAACTTGTTAAATATTGTGATTTTTATGTGTTTAGCTGATCATTCTGACTTTATATAACTGCAGCACAATCATTATTGTTTGTTTGATGATGACTTTGTGGTCAAAGACTCAAAGATTTTTTTTTTTTTTTTTAACTTTGTTGCAGTGCTTTTTTCATGCTCTTGCAACGAAGCTAAAATGTGTTACATATTTAAATTTATTGTCATACACTATTAAGGTTTCTGACAGTGATTATTGGCACAATTAAACATTACTTAATGCTGAATGTTTAATTTTGTAGGCATAATTCTGTGCGGCATACCTGAAAATAAAGATGTCTTACAATATCTAGCATCATAGGAATCAGTGCTGGATGAAGGATCTCAACAAAGTGTGTGTATGTGTGTGTCTGCCTTTGTGCATGTGTGTGTTATTGTAATAGTAACAGTAAGTTAAAATAAAAACTGATCAGCGATAACATTATAAACTCCTGCCTAATATTGTGCAGGTCCTCCCTTTGCCACTAAAGTCATGAAAGCATGTCATTCTTGGTTGTCCGTGTGCATGTTGCCAGTTCACCAGTTGTCCTTCCTTGAACCACTCCTAGTTCTGTAGGTACCGACCACTTCAGAGCAGGAACTCTGAACAAGACCTGCAGGTTTACAGGTGCTCTCAACCAATTGTCCTCATGTCACAGTTCTGATCTTGATGTCTATGCATTCATACAAATAAATGTAATTTATTACAAATTATTACAAACATGTAATACCATGTTGCATTTAACATTCTCAGGCTTTTCATATTTTCCATTTATGGAAGACTAAACCACGAAAACTACCCTGAGAACTAAAAGTATCTATAGGGTACATGCACTGTCCTCAGATTTTGTCCATTCAGCGTTTGTTTGTTGTTATTTTTAATTGAAACAGTTTTAGAAGAGAATGGG
The DNA here is from genome assembly GCA_030347415.2 of Decapterus maruadsi. NCBI lineage: Eukaryota > Metazoa > Chordata > Actinopteri > Carangiformes > Carangidae > Decapterus > Decapterus maruadsi. The sequence goes on from CM064893.1 coordinate 6,898,021, forward strand.
TTATTTGGTTACTTTCATGTTATTTCACAGACAGTGAAACGGAGACCAATGGAGGCAACTGGCTTGCTCTGTAGTGTTTTTTTCTCTACACCTATAAGAACTACAGCACCCAGCAGCCCTGGCGCCGCGCAGCCTCGTTAACAGCCAAAAATGGCGTCTGGCTTGAAGACGTTGAAGACGCAACTGTGTGTATTGTTGACATTTTTACTTTCTTCCGCTGTTTCACCTCATCTTCTTCTGTGATCTCACATCGAGGAATAAGGAAAAAGACGCTCAACATAAACAGCAATTAACTGTGCGATCTTGGACTCTCAAATTAGGCCTATTCACACAACATTTAGGCTATGGTTAAAAGAAAACTTTTTCCTTTTAAGAGCCGTGAAAAGTTGCGAACTTGTAGGGAGAAGAGCGCAGTTTGTGTAAAAGAAAAATGTTCACATCACATTCGCAGTCGAGATAGGCCTATTTCTGAATGGAATCATCAAACTATAGCGCAACCTGGTGGTGAATGTGTAGTGACGCGATTTGGTCTGCGTGCAACACAACAAGCCTTATTCTATTTTGAAACAATCCTCATTTAACCCACTTATTAGCTATTCACTGTAATGTATCATATTCTCGTTAGTGGGGCAGTATAGTTTCAACCTCACTGATGCAAGGCGGTGAAATAAAATAGTCTACACTTTTGTGTTTTAGTTAGGCTACCTGAGCACAACATCCTGTGACTGACACTGACTCAGGAGGTAAACTTTTAGTAAGAGTGGAAGTTTACCTATCAGATCTCAAGTCAAAAATATATCCACCTAAATAAATGTTTGATTAAAATGTTCATTATTATAATTTTTATTTCCTCTCTTTGAGTGAAATTCTCCAGGATACGATCTGGGAAAACCCATTTAAAGTAGGCAAGCTATCTGTTGTTTGTCAGACCTGCAGGAAACATCCAGTCATGTTGCTAAAGATGAATTAAAATCAGACCAGCCCAATCAGTTGCAGCGTTCAATCACTGACAGATTTCTAATAGAAATAAGTGGCAAACATTCCCTTTTTCACTGAACTCCACAATAACAAATTAGAGACAGGTTTAAACATTTGCAAGTTTATTAGAAAGAACAATGGTGTGTAATGTAAACTATTTTAGCATAAAACTGCAAAATAATGAAATTTGACTGACCACTAAATGGCGTATCTAATAAATTGAGTGAAATTATGGATACTTTTTCATTTCCTGTAAACCCACATTATTTTTTTCCAAAAACTGTTGTTCTACTTTATTTTTTTGTCCATATTCCAGCTGCTCCAGCTCCCAGGCAGCAGGGAAACTTTTTGAAGGCGAGCCTGCTGTTGATGACAAAATCAACATGCACAGTTGTGGGTGGAAGTAGCCTACATTTAATGTCCTAAAATACTCTATTTATAGGCTATGCAGTTGAATGATTTTAGATAGATATTTAAAATTAAACTTTTCTCACATGGCATCACTTAGTAAAGTAAATGTTTGCCTTCATATGAAGCTGAAGTTGGGCTGACCTGCTTGGAGCATTGATCTATTTTAAGATTCACAGTGTCCACTCTACTCCAGTTTCTTCAGTGTTGGTTAGGCTACGCTTCCCTCTGCTTCTCTCTCTGTTGCAGTTTCAAACTCGTGTGTCCATATAGGGTTGGGTGACCCTCTCCCTCACATCAATTCACTGCTTTCTTTTATTTACCATGGGCAAACACTGTCAGGTGACTATGGTCACTTCAGTGAACTTGGATTTCTACTTTTCCACTGGGCACTTTAAATCACATCACACTGTCATTCCAGATGTTCTGGGTTTTATCTGAGCTGTACACCATTATTTTAATGTTAGTTAATGTTAATTTGTGTGTACATTTAATCACAATAACCTAAAAGCTAAAACAAGTGTATTTTATGTCTGTAAAGTTGTGTAGGCTGTAATGTAATGTGGTAGTAGAATTTCCTCATGCTAAATTTACAAATTAATTGTAGCTATCCCTGGATTGTTGTAGACTACCCAGGATCAAATGTTACTTTCTATAACAGAATATAACAGAATCTAGTCATGTTTCAACTCCCTGTCACAAACCGGTTAGGCTGATCAACAGAACTAATGGCAGCTATAGTAGGCTACCAGGGCAGGAAAACAAAATACTGTAAGATAACAATGAAGCAGTGTTCATATTGACAAGTTGCTAAAAAAAAAAAAAAAAAAAGAAGAAAAATCTGAAGATCCTGTAAGCTCCCCCATCCATCCACAAGGAGGTCTGAAGCTCTGTCGCTGGGGATTTTAGCAGCCTACCTGTATGCTGCTCATGAAGCTGCATGGGCAAAATCCTCTGGCTCCATTAGACCCTATCTTGCAGACTGACCACTTGGCAAAATCTAGTTTAACAATTTTTAAATGTTTTAGTTTGTATTCATCCTATCGTTATCCTCAAGTTGCTCAAGCTGCTCTTAACCAACAAAGAAAACTTTTATCTATTCCATAATCGGACCAGGGCCACTACTCATCATGATTCATTGCAATGTGAAGAAGCTATCATTGACAAAAAATATCATTTGTTTAATCGTTTCTGACAAACGGCTATAAAAATCAAAATATTGAGTAACTTAGGCTAAGTTATATGTCATAAAAAGGGGTAAGGTGGTAAAGATTCACGTGTAAAAACTGGTACATTTTTGGCCATTGTTGCCAACTCGAGGGAGAGCGACATAAGGCAGGCGCCATGTTTGGGGGCCTAGAGGGGCCCAACAACAACATGTTTAGCTGCGGCCCCCTCGGGGAGGTTAATCCGTTGACCCTTTCTCCGGTTTCAACGTGACTCAGCGGGTGTGTAGAGAGCCTCGTTTGTCGGTGTGTTGTCTTGCATTAAACATTGTCATGGTTAAGGCTAAGACATTAGGAGCCAAAACTTTAACTATAGCGGACATTTTACCGGTCCAACAGGTCTGCCGCAGTCTGCGCCCCATGCAGCTGTTTCGGACCGTTTCTCTGCGCATCGTCCGGCGGTGATGAGGCGCCTGAACGCACCACAGCCGTGTGGGCGGCCGCTAACCTCTGCGCACGCGCGGTCTAGATTTCGGGGATGGGTCTATCGATGGAATCAAGATGGCGACTCTGGCAAAAGCGCCAATATATTTACTGAAGTAGATGTCCAAAATTAACCGCAGGAGCGGGTTTTCTCAAGCCCCTTGGGGGTTCCGTGAAACATGAAGACCGGGAACATGTTTTGGAAGAGGAATTGACTGGGATTAAGACCTAAACTAAGTCAGCGACATGTGTGAGAGCTATGCCCGCTCGCTGCTGCGTGTGTCGGTGGCGCAGATCTGCCAGGCTCTGGGCTGGGATGCGGTTCAGCTCACTGCGTGCGACCTGCTGTCCGATGTGCTGCATCGATACATCCAGCAGTTGGCCAGGGTTTGCCATCGGTACTCTGAGCTCTGTAAGTGCTTCGTTTATTATCTGGATTACTTTTTTACGAAACCCATAAGCCTGAAGTAGTCGTTGTTGTTGAGTGGTTTCGTAGCTGGCGCCCCCTAGCAAAGGTTGATGTGTCAAAAAGTACAGTAGCTGCTACATAGCTAAGCGGATTCCATGTGTTGACTGTGACTATGATGCTTTTCGTCTGTGGTCCACACACTGTGACAAGCTCATATCACGTGTATTAGATAGTTAAGTGCTGTATTGTCTGTGTATGCGTCAGTACCAGTGTGAAACCTGTTGAGCATTACTACCTGCGACTAGCTTGGATGTCAACATCAGTCCAGACACATCATAGTATGTGCAACACCAGTACAAGAATGTAGTGAAACCCTTATCCCAGGTTATCATTGGCCCTAATAAGTACGGCTACATTGACATAAGACATGCAGAAGGCGTGCAGAGGTTTAATGGCTTGTTTTGATACTGCATTTTAGATGGAAGAACAGATCCAGTCCTGGATGATGTCAGCCAGGCCTTCAGGCTGCTGGGTGTGAGTCTGAGTGAACTGGAGGACTATGTCCACAACCTGGAGCCCGTGGCCTTTGCCCAGCAAACGCCACTCTTTCCTGTGAGCAAAAACAACGTCCTGCAGTTTCCCCAGGCTGGAGCCAGAGATGCAGAGGAAAGGAAAGACTACATTCCAGATTACATGCCACCTTTGGTCTCCTTACAAGAAGGTCAGTACATACATAGACATGTACGTATACACTGTGAATAATTGGTGTTTTCCAGGTTGACAGTTTGTTTGTGGGGGCCAACATTCAGCTTACCATAGTCTATTACAGACTACACACATCCACTCAGTTTAACAGTATGATTTTTTCATGTAGCGAAGACCATTGTGGTCCAATACAACAGTTCTTTTACTTATCATTATGTTCGTGTTAGCCATAATATTCTCTTTTATTTGTCTCCACTGTTTTATCTCCATATCTGATCACAAATGGTGGATCCACTCCTTATAAACACGTCTCGCCAGTATATAATACAAATTAGTTGGAGCACAAACTACATGCTTTATAGCCACCATTAAGTTGAATGAGCAGCCGTCTCAAACAGTTTACGTAGAAGTGCAATATATCATTCATGAGAGAAGAATTGTATTACATGACATTAAGTTTAATTTCAGCTAGGCTTCCCTATTAGCTTGGCATCTCATATCTTTGGGTAATCAGTTTTGATTGGCCACTCCGATAACTTATATCCGTGTCAAGAGGGGTCCTGCGTTGGTGAAAATTCAGGGAGATTAATTGTAAACAGTGACTCACTAATGTTATGCTCCTTTCCATTCCAGAAGAGGAGGAGGAGGAGGTCCTCGCTGACATGGGCACCTCGGCTGAAGCTATGCAGGTGGCGCTGGAAGAGGACGAGGAAGAAATAGAGGACGATGAGACGGTCAATGATGAGAACCACCCGCTGAAGAGGCACTTAGACAGCCCCGATGCAACTGTCGGTATGATGCCTACCTCTAAGAGACCACGCATGTACCCTGGCCTCAGTCCAGAATGGGGGGTTGAGCCCAGGGAGCCCCTTACTTCTCTCAACCCACAACGCGTTCCCCCAGGCATGCTGCCTTCTCACGATAGCCTTGACCCCCTGTCCCCCGAAACACCTCCCGGAGTCCTGCCTTCCTTCAGACCTCAGCCGGTAGTACCAAAACACTCTGATCAAAAGGGCCTCACCACTCCAGGAAGAAAGCCCAAGGTCTCGTCCCCTGGCAGACAACGGACTAAGTCCCCTAAAGGGGTCATTCCTCTTCCAGTGGGTGGTAGTCCCATCCAGTCTCCGAAACCATCTAAGGAAAGGAAGAAATCCCCTGGCAGGACGAAGAGCCCTAAAAGCCCCAAGAGCCCCAAAGTGGGTTCAGTCAAAGCATCTCAACCGATGAGCAAGACGGACAGTGTGCATAAGTTACCGCTGTCTGCGCTGAGCGAGAGGATGGGCAAAGAGAACATCCACATGCGTCAGAATGTGGAGGACATGGAGTTAGCCGAGGGGCCCTTCAAGAAACTGGAGCCCGATAACACGGCTATTGATGACTCTATCGATGCTGTGATCGCCAGAGCGTGTGCCGAGCGGGAGCCCGATCCTTTCGCTTTCTCATCTGGCTCTGATTCAGATAGCAATGGGTTCTCCAGCCCCAGGAGACTGACCATTATGGAGCCATCAACGCCCAAAGCCCCGATTGGGCTTAGCAACTCTCTAAAAGACACATCAACGCCACTTCACCCGCAGGCACACGCAGGACTAGGAAACTGGACTATGGACGATTCAATCAACGAGGTGATTCGAAAAGTCAACCAGGGGGGTCCCTCTGCAGCACCCCCGCCAAGCCAAGGAGAGTACGTCTCATCAGGATCAGCCTCGCCACCAACCCCTGAACCTCTTCTCAAGGTGTTTGAGGAGAAGAACAAGATTGTGTCGTCAGTAGACGTGAAGAAGAAGCTGAAGAAGGAGCTCAAAACTAAAATGAAGAAGAAGGAGAAAGATAAGCCGAAGGACAAAGACCGGGAAAAGGATAAGGGCAAGACAAAAGAGAAGAATAAGGATAAGAACAGGGATAAAAACAAGGAGTTTTCCAAGGATGCTAAGATGCCTTGGAAGGAGTTTGGAATGAAGGACGATGAGCTGTTCCTTCCCAGAGACTTTACTTTACCTGAGGGCTCCCTTAAAATAAAATCCAGGGATGGAGACGCCCCCAAGAAGGAGAAAGAAAAACACAAGGATAAAAAGAAGGATAAGGAAAAAAGTAAAAAGGACAAAGATAAAAGAGAGAAGGGTAAAGACAGAAATAAGGACGACAGCCGGAAACAATCGGCGTTGGCCCCCTTCGCTCTGGGTGAACTCCCGCCACTGTTCAGCCCCTCTGCCTGCCTGCGCATCCCCTCCATGCTCCCTCCTCTGGCCCCGATCCTCCAGGATAAAGAAATAAAGAGCAAAGAGAAGGACAAGAAGAAAGACAAGAAGGAGAAGAAGAAGAAAAAAGACAAGGAGAAGGATAAGGAGCGAGAGAAGGCCAAAGAAAAGGAGCGGGAGAAAGAAGAGAAGAGGAAAGAAAAGGAAAGGGAAAAGGAGAAACGGGAAAAAGAGAAAGAAAAGGAGAGAATTCGATTGGAGAAGGTAACTTCATTTTGCTCAGTTTGTCATTATGTCTCAGTTCTGGTGTGCCATTTAGATTGACCTGTCTCATTCCCGTTTCCTCAGGTGAAAGTGGAAACTCCAGCTGCTCTCCCATCTCCAGTCATCCCCAGACTGACGCTCAGGGTGGGAGCAGGCCAGGACAAAATGTAAGCAGCCAACAAATGTTTCAACATTACTTCTTCCATCACGCCGCTGCTTGGTGCATGAGGTTCTCCTTTTGTTACACAATTGAGACTGAAACAAAACTGAAAGGCAGTTTTGTCATGACCTTATTTCCTCATAATAGGTCCTGATCTGAATTAAAATGTTGCCAATTTTATACAATTTGATTATCTAAAGGTCTTGCACTCCACATTTGAAAACACTTTACTTCTTTCTAACATGAAAAGACACTTTTGAAGGACAACACATGTTTTGTTATGTTTGGGATCTTAACTGAAGGTGTTGACACTGATGTGTTTAGACCTCATATTCAAGGGAGACCTCAGGACGGATAAAGACAGAAAGAAAGAAAGAAATATGATACAAAGTAGATAATTAATTCAAATTGTATATGAATCATGGTGGTATACTGTGTATCTGTGCTGACCTGTATTTGTCCACGTCCATCACCAGCGTCATCAGCAAGGTGGTTCCAAATTCAGAGCCCAAGACGCCAGCGCCCAAGACCCCGGCCGCCAAGTCTGGACCTGGGAATCGCCCTCGGACGCCTCCACCTCCTCCAATACTCTCTCCAGTTGTGCCGCCTCTGCCTCCACCTGCGCCTCCAGCTCCAATGGCTCCTGCTCCGTCGTCTTTGCTGTCCCTGGGGCCCATGCTGTCTCCCGCCGCTTCCCTCAAAACGCCAGTCCGCAGCGTAGTCACAGAGACTGTCAGTACCTACGTGGTGAGTGCTTGCACTCCACATTTTTACTTTCTTATCTTTGCAGTGTGATTAATTGCTTTTATTAAATCTGTATGTCATGTCATAGTTTGGTCTATGTGCTTGTGCATGTTATATTTTTGCCCATTTATTCACTAATGTGCATTTTTTCCGCAGCAACCACTTGGTCAGTGAGCAGTCTGTTGGTAACACTTTTTTTGTCTCTGTATTCACCAAAGATTCGAGATGAGTGGGGGAACCAGATCTGGATTTGTCCTGGATGTAACAAACCTGATGATGGCAGTCCCATGATAGGATGTGATGATTGTGATGATTGGTATCATTGGTAAGTGACATGTTCTCCTTGTACCTTCTCTTTCTTTCCAGTCCATTAACTCACTTTATGCCACATTGTGTTGATGTAAGGTTACAGTTTTTCACAAGGCAGAATTTAGTTGCAGCTGTTGTCGTTGATTACAGCTATAATTCAATGATCGTGTTCGTGCCAAAATTCACTTTTGTGTACATATAAAGAACGACCGCATAAAACATTTTTACCATTTATTATGAAAACTCAACTTTAAAATGGCCCCATATTTGCCACAATTATGACAATTACACAACTGAAATGTTGTTGCTCCAGCCTTATTACTACATATTGTAATGTGTATATGTGCAAATGTGGCATAGATGAGGGAAAAAAAGTCCATTAAGAGGAGTTTATTATATTTACGATGAAGGAGCACAATTTAACTTTGACAGTTTTTGGTCTGCTGAAATGGCAAATTGACATATTTACTCTCTCAAGTCTTGGAGTATCAGCAGTGAGTGTCTCTGTCGGAGTCCACCTCTGCAGTAGATGCATGTTCCTCTGTCGGTGTCTGCCTGAGAAACCGTAATACAAAGATGATAAATCTTAATGAAATCTACCACATATAGTTTCTCATTTACATTTGTGAGGCAGCAGCTCTCACTGCCAAGTTGTTCAGGTGCAACACTTGACCTCCACATTTGAAGTAAATTTTAACAGAATGTTTTTAAAATTTACACAATAAAGTCACAAAAATCTATCATAGTACATATTTACGCAGAAAAAACAAAATTGAAATATGATATAAAGAACACATGCATATGGTTCCTTGGTTCATTATATAGGCTAGTCATGCTAAATCTGTAACTTTCCTAGAAAGAACACAGTTGGTCTTCAGTGAATTATATCATAGTTACCATGGCCAGGCACCTTGAAAGTTTCCTCAGCCTTTGATAAGAGTGTGAAGTCATTATTACTTTGACAGGGCAAGCTAAACTAAAGAAAGTCTCATACCCGGCTGAATGTCCTGCGGTGGTTTATGACTAATACCTGTGGTGTTACACCTCTAGCACAAATATAAAAATAGCTGCTTCCTCGGCATCTTTTCACTGAGCTGACCTCTCTTCTTCTTTTCTCGTCTGCTCAGGCCTTGCGTGGGGATCCTCACAGCGCCTCCGGAGGACCAGCAGTGGTTCTGTGTTAAATGTTCCAGCAAGAAGAAGGACAAAAAACACAAGAAAAGGAAACACAAAGTGCATTGAGACTATGCAAAAAGCACATATTTAGGACTTTTTTGGACTAAAAGCCATTGCTGAACACTCGTGGCACTGCTGTAAAATAAAAAAAGAAAAAAAAGAAAAGAAAGTTTAAAATTGTGGCTGATTCTAACTTCTAATGATTTTTTAAAATGATGTCAGCCATGATGCATTGTGACTTGGTAAGAAAAAAGGCTTTAACCAGCACATATCCAGCCTTAGTTCTCACGTGGGCCCTGTGGTATTCCCTCATTCACCTGTAAATTGTTTGCTTGTTTTGGATGAATCATGACAGTCATGTTTGTATAAGGAGACCGTGACAGTGACAATGACCGTGGCAGATGAGCTCTACAAGGCAGAACCAGACAACAACTAACATTTTATTGTCTTTATTTCTGTTTCCTTCGCATCACCATAAAAGGAACGACCTTGAAGTCAAAACATTTCTCCAGTTTTCTGCAGTAACATTGAAATGTCATGTATATAATGATGATGGCATCAGGCGTGTATAAATGTGTAAATACCAACTTCCAAGCCAAGTGCATTTTGTTCTTAGGATTCTGACTTGTTAAATCCATTTTCAGATATTGGTTTTTAACTCGAGTTATTTTCTGTAATTTCTGTACATTTTTTAAATTCAAAGTTTGTATTTTTATTTTTTCTTCATATGGATTTGTCCTTGGAGTTATACTGTAGCTGTGCTTGTAATGTAATTCATTTCGCTGATATTTCAATATTAAAGATGAGCAGTCTGTGTACTCACAGACTTTAAGACATAAATTTCATTACCATCAAAATTGTACTGTAATTCCATGTCAACTTCTTTTGTGCATCTTAATTTTATTTCATCCCTGACGGGCGTCAGTCACCTCCCTTTTTGTTTTTCTCCAGTAGCTGTCTGTTTGCATTTGCTTTACAAAAATAGATTGGAAATATTTTTAACAAACTGACTTGCAGATGTTGAATTTTGTTCTTTCTCATTTCCAATAATTTGTCATCAGTTGAATCTTCTTAGCTGAGCGGTCGGCCACAAATCAGGTTAAGGATCTGTCATTGCGTCTGTTCAATGCATTAGCCTAGATTTGAGGCAGTCCTGCTGATGTTTCATTGTACACTACACCCACATGAGATGCGTGGGATGGAACCGGACAGCCACATTTCACAGACTCGTCTTATCTCCAAGGCTGATGGTGGATTTTGAAGAACTGATTGAATGTCTCGACGTGTCTAAAAATGTCTCCTGTGCCGTTTGCAGCAGCTGTTTTTGCCCTTCCCTGAACCACCACACGGTGTCATTCTTCATGCACTGTCACTGTGGCACGCTGCGTCTGACATGTTGAGACGACACAAAAACGTGTTCCACCACATCATGAATGTAAGAAATGTTAACAGGTGTCTTGTAGCTGGTACATGTGGAAGCCTTATCTTGCCTGGAAGTGAAACCAGTTGGAGACATGTTGCTCTTCCTGAGGGAACCTATGGCTGACTTGCACTGTAGATATAATTTACAGCTCCTCAGAGGCCATTAAGACTCAGATCTCTGTTGAAGAGGCTGCACTGTGAGACAGTAAAATGTGTTTCCCTGAGTTATCAGTGGACTATTTTATGATGCAGGTACTACATGTTTGATCTAACTTTTTACAGGACAACGACATGACTTTTACGTCCGTAGCAGAAGGCTTTATTACTCGGGTGTAACTTCACAAGCTGAACAATGTGTTTTCTGCTTATTTCTGGGAACAATCAGCAGACTGGTCCTGGGCTGGCTGTCCTTGGAAGTCTAGCCGGTTGATACTGTATGTTAGAACAGAAATCAGATCAGAAATGTATTTTGAAGCAAAACAGTTCAATGATTTATAAACAAGTAGCAGTGGTTTAAAATCAATGCCTTGGCAGAGCAGTGAAGCAGCTGAATGAGCTGAGAAACCCATGTATGTTCACCTTACTAAGGTTAAAGACATGTAAATCTGGTTTGGACATCAGTTCTCCATTCCCCCTACATTTTAAGGTTTAAGGTATTTAATAATCAACCAAAAATTCCACGACCCCAATGCAGCACTTCCGTGGACCCCCTAGGGGTCACAGACCCCCTGTTGAAGACCTCTGGTCTAGAGTAATGTTAAAATGTAGATCTGAACCTATGTCAGGATGACTTTGTCTGCTTGGGGGATTGAAGTAATATCCTACTTTGATTGAAGGGAACTGCGGCACGCCCAATCACTGATTGGTTCTTTGCCCATATTTGGTGAGTGCAGGCACGGTGTAGTCAGTGGGACTGCTCCTCGGCCTTTCAGATACAATACTTTGATTAGATATGGTAGCCTGACCCGACTCATTCACTTCTTTGAACTTGTCAAGTGCTCATTTTACTTCACCTCTCCCTCAATGAGTGTTATGTCACCCATATATGGCTATAGGAGCTAATCTGCACAGTATCTTCCAAATGACACCAAACGAAAGAGGAAGTGGAAAAAAAAAAAAGTCTGGCCAGAGAGAAGGGGGAAGTAAAATGACTTCTGTCCATGCAAAACAAGCTGACATTTCACTGCGGTGTAGCTTTTTTTATCAGCACCCACTCATGCAAACCAACAGGAACAGTCAGTTAAAACAGCTCAGAGGGAATTCAGTGTTAAATCTGCAGTAAAATACCTTGAGGGTTTTTTTTTTTTAGGAAAATGTCTTTTGTGGAACAGAGTGACATTTATTTGTAAATTAAAATGTCAAAAAGGTCATTGACACTCAGCAAAACAGTGTCAAATGCAAACATGCTCCACTCGTGGCTGTGGTGGCCCTCACCCTCTTCAATCACACATGCTGGTGTCAGGTCTCGTACAGTCAAAGCGTGTTGCTAGCATCTGTTGGATCATAAATTTTACTGCGCAACACTGGTAAAGATAGAGCTCTGGCACGTCTTGATATATAAAACGATTAAATCTTTATTTCTTATGATGTAAAAAAAAAAAAATTTCACTTGCATCCACAGTATCTTTAAAAACAGCTTGTAACGCTGCAATAATTCAATATACTGCTAATTTACACCTAAACAAGGTCCTGATGTTTCAAATGAGTTTTACTTCCTCGACGTTAGAACTCATGCAAACAGTGCTTAGCGTTAGTGCACGCTACAGTGCACAATGTTCACCGAGCTGGAACAGTTTCAGTTTTAACCCACATAAACACAGACAGGAATCATTCGTACCATCAGTCCCAAGGGACCCGACAAGTGGTAAAAAGGGAAAGCTGATGGTCGCTTTCACTCATGAGACCACCTGCAGAGCTGTAAACATGTGCTGTTATTTGACTTATCACACGACGAGCATGAATGCTTTTTTTCTTTTACAGCTGCAGCATGCACCAACAGCCCACTGACAGCCATTTTTTTCTCTCTCCTTTCACTGTAGATGTGCACAGGATGTGGAACTGAAAGCGGTGTAACTTCGATGTATTCGTTTCCAGCTTTCACAATTTCATGACATTATACATTTCTTACAGCATTCCCATGTTATTTCATGTTGGTTTCAACTGTGAACCATTACTGCACAAGGCGTTATCACTACGTGCCTTTGTAGTTGTTGCGCGTGATGGTGGATCAGAGCAGGAAGAGAGACCTTCAGTTATTCTGTGCTCCACATGACGCTTGTGGCACTGACAGAAATACTGAGCAGCAACACATCATACAGAACGGGATTTCAACATCAGTGTTTAAAATATTCATGTCAGCAGAAAGACAGAGCGGGGACTGAAAATGAGGAGGATTTGTGCCACAATCAGAGGAAGTGGAGCCCCTTCATGCTGATCTTCTCAACTATACTGATACCAGCACACACTGACATGACCTTGTTTCAGATGACTTTCCTACTTAATGTCAAGTTGCGCTAAAGGGACCCAACACCTATGGGAGAATGAGACCTAGATTTGATTTCTCCTGGGTTTTGTGCTAAGAGTATTGTGACAAATTGCTCTTTAATTTTTAATCAGATGGCATAATGATATCAAAACATGCTTTGAGCGTGTCACTTTTGTTAGGATTCATTATAAGTTTTTCCTTCATCATATTCCAAACTGTACAGGCAAATGAGCTTTGTCCCATGCAAATTGACCTGGTAGGCTTCTCCAGCTAATACTCTCCAGTTCAGTCTCTTTGCTCTGAGTCCTGATGATTCCTGGTCACCATTTTCCAATCATTCCCTCCCTTACACCCCACTGCAGTTTTGAGTTGATGTATGTTATGCACAGAGGTACCACATGTGGGTCTGTACCATAGTTCCTGGCAGTCACATTAACTGCAGGTATTTCAGTCCCAGCTCAGACTGACTGCAACCTGGTGGTGAATAATGGTGACAGTACTGTACTCTGTCTTTATTTAACAAGTATCCATGCTGACTGTAATGTTTGTCTGTGTTCTGGTAGGCTATCTTTATCCCCATCTTCTCCAAATTAATGACATGATGCTGTCAGGAGGAGCTCTCTACCTGTCATCCACTGGTTTGTTATCAGCCAACTCAGTGGAGCCGAGCTGAAAATTGGTGTAATGTTTACCTGCAGTATGCACAGGTGTTGGTGTGTCCTGAAGCGATGAGCAGAATGTTTAATGAATTATGAACATTAGATAATGGGAAGCGGGCATGGTTATGAGGATACCAGATTAAACAGTACCCAGGGCTATGCGTTGGCCTCTGTTTGGTTCAGATAGACGCCAGCATCCACAGAGGCATGTCACAAAACCAGGACTTGTGGATGAGCTCTTGTGGCAACTGTGTCGTCGCTTCTTCTATTTTCCCCCCAATCTGACAGTGGGAATAAATCATCCATGTCCAATTTCCTGAAGTTTTCCTAATATGGGTGTCAATTAGTGCAGGAGTGCTACTGTGGCCACAGCTTTACAGCCTGCAAACTGGGCTGCCGCAGGCAGCACAATGCATTAGCGCATGATGAGCTGTCAGAGAGGATTATTTCAGCCACGCCAGTCAGCAAAGGGGGTGGGCGCCGCTCTGCTGCACTAAACCGAGGAGAAGGAGTGGGCGGGAGACAGAGAAAGGGAGAGAAACACATAGAGGAAAGAGGGAAAGAGAAGAAAGTGTCCATTACACCGGGTGGATTTTTCCAGAGCACCGATGTTGGAACACTCTTCTGAGCTGGCCCTGGTGCAGAGTTTGTATGCCAACAGCATGCGCTGTCCCCCCTCTGCGGCCGGGATCTCTGTCAGGAATGAAGACCTGCCTATGAGGTACGTTGGGGTTGGCCCCTCATTCAGATCTGGGCTAGCTTTTGTGGAGCAGCCCGTATTTGGACTGCCTCTTTGTCTAGGCTGGATATTGTCATAGGATGTATTGTTTCCAGTTGAGGCGTTCTTCCTGCTGTGATTGTGGCTGTGCGCATGGTACTGTTCTCCTGGTGTCACTACATTTTTTCCCCACAGGAACCCAGAAACCATGTATCTTAATCGCATACATTTGGCTGTTCAAATCCACTCCATCCTTACAGCATTCAGATAATACACCCAGGAAGTAGTGCTGTAGTTTTAAATGCCTATAATGTAATTCGATCAATAGCTTTGTATCATTATATCATTACGTTTTCCACCCTCTATTTGAAGTTCCACAAGGGCTCACACACTTGCATATACTATAAATAATGAAAGCAAGATGAGTGTATCTGTGATGCAGGTACTTGTCTCTGAATTGCACAACTGACTAAAGAACCCAAAGCTGAGTGATTACATATCTACTGAAACCATCCCAGGCCCTACTGTACTTCCTCACAAAAGACAGCAATTATCTTTAGAAGAACAAGAAGACACATTTCTACCCACTGTGGTATTTGCATGAACGTAGGGGAACTGGACATTGATAAGATGGTCTTATCATGTGTGCTTGCCTTGGTTCATCTTGACACAGTAGATTTCCTCTAGGAGGCTGATGAAATTCTGTCTCTCCATTTTTAGTTGGTCGCCATTCTGCGATCACTTTCTGGAAAGGCAGAGAAAAAGAAAAAAGTGCCTTCAAGTTCATGATGACGTGTGTGAAGAGACACAACGTGTCCCATTTTAGTTGGAAGATGGGCTATTTATATTAGTGCAGTTTGTCATGAAAGGGTGTAAAATTAAATGGTGGACAGCGATGAGTGACCCATGGGAATTCAGTTCCACTGCATGAGGGGAAAACATTTGATGTAAACAACAAAAGCATGGTACGTGTGGTGGATTATGATAGGATTACAGTAGTAATAATCTCAGATTAAGAACAGGAGGCTAGTATTAGAAGGTGCCAGCAACTAGGCATTGGCCTCTGGAATCCAGTCCAATAAACATCCCTAAAGAAAAGAGAAGGAGATTCATGCCAGATGGTAGAAATAAACTGTTATGATGGCATTATGTATCGCACAGAAAACTGTTCTCTATGTATTGTATGTATTGTACTTACCCACAAGGGAAACAGCGCTGCTTTTTACAAGAATACTGCTTCTTTTATGACAAATCTATTCAATATGATCCCCGGAGATCTAATTGAGTCAAAGGAAATATGTGGATGCTGCAGATGGGATGACATTATTGTATTTTTCCTCCATCTTAATGAAACCTGATTCTCCAGAGAGGTTTACACTACCTTTTTATAGCAGGCCCTCAAGCTTAATGGTAATGCATGTTGTATAGTGGGGCTTGTCTGCATGTATGACAAAATAGGTCGCATATTACATTATGCATACAAACCTCTTTTAGGCGCCGTTTAATAGAGCACACTCTGCACTGATGCCAGGTTGCCTTGAAATTGCTATGGATACAAGGATTAAGTCGGATTTCATAAATGGGATGTTTCTTAACACTCGCTATGAATAATATTTTTGGATTGTGCAGCTGCTGGAGCAATAATGAATGGTTTGATAATTAGGCTGGGTGCCCCCGCCCGGCCAGTACTTGACAACAACCCCTCCTACCTTTCCCCCCCCAAGTGTAGAGGCCTCGCCCTGCAAGTCCAGCACAACAAAAGAAAGATAGGCTCCCCCTCCCCCAGGGAAACAACAGCCCAGCACAAAGGGGAACATGACCTATGACCTTGGGGAAAAGCAAAAGTGAAGACAGCAAGAAAAACTGGATTTTAACAATTCTAGTATCGGCTGGAAGGGATTTATTCAGCTATCTTCAATGCAAGACAACAGACAAGCTGGAAATGATGTTATTCATTAGCCTAACCAAATAAAAAAAGGACAGGTGGCCAATTTAGATTGCTATGGAAAATATGTAAACAGAAGTGGCATTATCAATCATGACGGTGATGACCTGGGGACTATATTTAAACACTATAAATGTCTCTCTAATGAGGATAATTACAAATCAGATCCATCAATAAACTAACCCACCTTCCCAATAAGACTGGGCTGGATCTTCTGATGTACATTTTAATGAATATCATGGTGATGCTCCAGCAGATCAAAACACCATAATCTACAAATAGGTCAGTAAAGTCTCTATTGGGACATGGCAATAATTTACCATAGGGGAAAAGGCAGCACAGTGAGGCTCGCTGAGCAGCAGCAGCAGTAGGCAGCATGGCTTCAGCTTCAGACTTTTGTTGAAGAGGCCACGCCTCTGGTTTGCTGCAGCTCGGTGTGCAGTGTGACAGCGGCTTGCCTGAATTTATTTCAGTCGGGGACGAGAGCGAAATTAGGAGGACGGAATAAGGCGGACACCGGTGCCCCCCTTTCCCTCTCGCTCTCTCATGCAGTTTTGAAGAAGACGCCCCCTCCCTGCACCTGTTCTGCTCCGTCTTCTCGCCGTCTCGCAGGAGTTGAGCCTCTTGTGAGTGAGCGGACGTCGCTGCCTCTTCATTGTTAGACAGACGCTGTTTTGAGCATGACTTCGGCGTTCAAGCTAGATTTCCACCCTCTGACGGAAAGTCGGTTAATGACTTCAAGCGACACAATGTAAGTAACCCCAACTAATGACTTGTGCTGCGCCCTGCTCGGAAAACTAAACATTTATTAGGTGCTTTTTAGAGAGAGATAGAGGAAGGTAAAAACACAGAGGGAGACGCTCAGTTCAGGGCGAGTTGGGAGTTGGCTAGCGTCGTTAGCTTCACCGGGATGCTAACGCTGCTAATGACACGGTGCGCGCCCTCACCTGGAGTTTAAGTAGTTTGTCCAACTTTAACCATAACGAGTCTAACCACATCACGAGTCGGCTAAGTAAATACAACACCACTCATGACTGCGGCCAAGCCCCACACCGTCTTAGCTAACTCGTCCTGCTCGCAATGACTGGAGGAAAAACGCAGTTTGCTCGGCGCTACAACAGTCAAGTGACATGTGCTTCCGGAGATCACACGTTTCGGTATCGGCTCTGAAAAAACAGCATCGATTAGTCTTTTGAAACAGAACAACAGTCTGGTGTGTGTTGTCTGTGCTTATTCAAACACAGCGCCCCATTGTGTACTGGGCTTTTTGTTAGTTATTCACGAGTGGACAAGTTTACGTCGGTGCAAACGGTAGGTGTTAAATCGATCGATATTTAGCGAGCAGAAAGGGAAGTGGCTGGAGTAGAGTTGTCACACGGAGTTGGCCTAAAGTTTGCTTATTGTGCGTTGTGTTGCCGACGCTCTTTACCGGGTCGTTGTCGGCTAAAAGTGAGCAGCTTCGGTGAAGCTTGTTTGTAGGCGGCACACGGGCTCTGAGCTAGCTGAGCTAACGGCGCTAGCTCGAGCCCCCTCCTCCTCCATGTTGAGTGTGCTTACTTAACGGCACTAAACACGTGGTTTCCTACATTATTGAGCCATTAATGGAAATCTTGTGACAGGGCATGTAAACAAGAGAGAAAAGGACCGAGCACAGAGGTCCGTGTAACAGCTCCTGTCCTCTCGACATAACTTCACTTTAATCCGGTTTGACAAACCCACCGCCTGCCTCTACAGCACTGTTTAATATTTAAATGATAGTGTTGTTTTTTCTTTCGGGAATGCTATCTTTATGTTGTAAGGAAACGGACCTTGGCCCTTCGATGTGATGGTCTTTTGTAATGGCTATTTTCTTTGAAAGTATTTTCACAGTTCTTTAACATTAAACTGGGTCTGTCTGGTTCGTATCAATGTCTGTAAGGTCAGTTGTTGAGCTTTGTTTTAGTCACTTTACCATTCATCTTGTTACACTATGATCGATTCATCATCGATCACTTGCATGATTGATTTACCTTATTTTCTCAGTTGTTTGGTTTGTGAAAACTAAAAAACAAAGCAGAAAACCCCCAATTTCTGAGAGTAGAATACATCAGATGTCTTATTTTGTAAAACCCTGAATTTATTCACTTTGTAATAAGGCAAGACCAAAAACCTTTACAAGTAATCTATTTTAAAGAGGAACAATTGCATTTTGATTTGCTAGTTAATTTACTTTACGGAACAGCAGTTGTAGCTTTAACTGTGGTAAAGCAAAAACATAGAGATTTAACACTGAATTATTTTCTTGAAAAAAAAAACCTTTTTATAATATTTCACACCTTTTGATAGGTATTTCTGAAGATTATCTCATCTGTGACACTTGCAGACAGTGGGGTGGCGATTAGATCTTGCCCCAGCTGTATTTGATTGATTTATCCCTCTGATTGTTGACAGTGAGAGTGACTATCAGGGCTTAAGCGTGATCCTTTGGCAGCCAACACAGCCATAGTGCTATGTCAGTAAGCTAAGCGTCCGGGCGATCCCTTTTGTTGTGGCCAGGAAGCTGTTGATCTGTGCGAAGTGTAGGATCTTGGCACAGGGTCTGCAGCTGCTCAGGCCAGCTGTTCTGTTCACTTCCTTTGCTGGGAGGGTAGCGGTGGGAGAGTGCCATGCATCCAGATGTTGAAGACCAAGAGTAGGAGGGCTGTGATCAAGTCTGTCACCTGTTCTTCAGCTCCCGCTGCTAGCATGGTGCATCAATAATTACAAGACTGGCTGCTCTGGAACTAGATGCACATAGCCTTGGAAAGCTCATAATTGAGCCCCCTATCTCCTGTGTGGGGTGGTGTGATCGAAGGTTGAGCAAATTCTTCTGCAAACAAAAGATATTGTGGGGCAGAGTTGCATAAGGCTAACTCATACACCGTGTCTATAAAATTGTCAGTGCTGCCTGGCCGTTAAGCTATTAACCAAAGTCTACACTAAAGTTTTGTTGTAGCAGCAAAAGAAACTGAGCTTATGATTTGAAAATTGGGTATCAATTGGTGTTTTCAATATTAGTCATTGTCTAGGTCTGTATGCTTGAAAGCTCGAGATCTGTGCCTGCAGTCTACGTGAAGTGGAATCAGCTGATTGGCTGAAAAAAAGCAGTTCAGCAGACAAGTCAAATGTAGCAGTAATGGATTGGATTTGGAGGCAGTGACAAGAGAACCAATTTTGGATTGATGTTTGTTTTATGGAGGAGAAAGCTTTTGCACTGCAAACTCTCATATTTAGCTCATTATGTTTATTGTCCACCATAAGTAAATCAGACGGCAGCTTTGATTATTGATTTTGATCATTTTAGATCCAAGTTTCTCAAATGTGAGAATTTGATGTCTCCTTTGAATAAGTGAACAAAATGTTATCAGTTCTTGTGACGGTAACATTTAAAACAAACCAATTGAACGCATCACCTTGAACTGTTGAGAATTTATTAAATTCTTAGTTTCAGCCTTAGAAATAAATTTGCCATCTGTGGCTTGTTGACTGTCCCATGGTGCAGATATCAGATTTTTTACATCTGAAAATTTGCATATCGACTTCCCACTGTGCTCAGAAGAACTGGGCTATCTTTATTAGTAATGACAGAGTAAGATCAGTGAGAGGACATTTTGTGTTTGTCGATTCGGTCCTCATCAGGGTCCCAAGTTTCTGACTATACCCGAGTGAACACCAACGTCTGAATAGGGTGAAGTGGACATCCAATGGACTTGACCCTGCCAGCTCCCTAGTATACAGATTATGTCATGTCCTATTTGACCCATGCGCGAATAGAGCTGGTCATTTTCTGGAGAATTCAGTTGATGATGTTTTATCCTGCTTCTTGTGTGCTCCGCCCAAACACCAGCCATCACCTAAACAAGAACAGCGTATTATCCAGTGGGTGTGAATATAGTACAGCTGCCTTCTTTGAATAGCAAACTCACAGTGATTCCCATCAAGGAAATTAGCATTGCACATAGCAAAGCAACCACATGCATGACAATCAAAGAGGACCCAGCCTTGGAACACGAGGAGGAGGTAAAAACTGGTTTCACCCAGAAAAATGTAGATACTTAATTACTTACATTTACTTACATCACTTTTGAAGGCAAAACAATAAAGGCTGGATAGCTTTTATTCACAAATTAAATAATTTTGTGTCATTGAATGATCCCCCTCTGTCATCAGAGGTGGAAATTAGTGATGACACAAGATGACGATGTTTAAATAGTGTCAGTGTCACTGCTCACCATAGTGATTTAATGAATGAGGAAGGGTTTTTGAACACACCTATTGAGGAATTTGTGGTATGTGGGCCATATAATGAAGAGAGTGAAAAGTTGCATGTTTTATTATGGTTTTGTATTAGAGGTGTTACGGTGCCTATCACAGGTTAGATAATGGGTGACTGAGTAAGTCGGCGCAGTAGGCACACTCTTGTCAAGGTAATCAAGAGTAATTGCTGCTTTTAGTGAGGAAACGTCTCTGAAGGCGAAGCCGCCGCCTGCTCTCTGAGCTCCACCTGACGCCGGCAGAGGGGAGAGCACGGTTTGTTTGGTCGAATGTTTCATTGTTAGTTCACACAAGCTTTACTTTGGCAACGTCATCCATAATCACCAGGGACACTTGGTGTGATTATGGGGCTAATGGGGCGGGCCTTGTCATCAGATGCCGGCCGTCTGTTAACATGCAGCCCATTCAGAGGCTGATTGAACACGTCTGTCTTCATCAGGGGAAATGCAACAATGAAATCAAGCCACATTGAGCTGCACTGGAGTTAACGCCAGGAGGAAAATATCTTAATATCCTCTCATCAGAATCGCAGCATGCTGATTAGGGCCGACCACTTGGTATGGAAATCAAATAACACAGAGATGGCCCTCCTGTTTCTAATGGCAAGCGAAAGTCGTCATTTGTTTTCTCTAACCTGGGTCACGGGTTTGGAGTGATTCTTGGTTAAGCTTCGTATAGCAAACACTCTGTCAGTCCTGTCACTGTTTCCTGTGGCCAGTTTGCAACTTCAAGCCTGTCATGAGTATATTTTTATTCTAAGCCTGTGAAACCACGTTCAACCTGTCAAAGAATATTCTGCGTCTTTGTGTAGTAGTTGATAAAATAGATGGAGTTGGAAGAGAGAGCCTTTATGTTCTGCTTGACAGATGTCAAGATATTACCAAGGCTTTAGAGGCGTTCTGCGTCCTGTCGAATCAGCTTAGTAGGCCACTGGTTCCTGAAAGAAGAAACATTTAATGTTGCAAACAGCTGTTTCAGTTGACAGATTTTTCCTCTTTCCTCTGAAGCATTATGTGTGGCCATGTGAACTTTGACTTCTTTTTTTTTTTTTAATCCACAATAAAGCATGGTGGCAGTGTGGTGCTGGTTGCCAAAACAGTTCAAGGCACAGTAGCAAGTTTTAATCTATTACTCAAAACAGGAACCGACTCAGCACTTTGTGCCGCGTTGCCCCAACAAGATTGTTTTTGAATAAAACAGTAAATATAAAACTACAGTGACAGCAGGCACTTAGAAAAAAATAGAAGTGACCAGAAATAGCAGGAAGGGTCAAGAAATAGTTTTGCAGTGGTCACAAAACAAAAATCATGTGACATGCTGTGCATGTGACCCCCGGGGGTTTAAGGATGAGTATCATCCAAATGCACAATGCTGAGCTTTCAGAAATTGTGTACATTAGCAGGCCAATTGGCTGGCTTTCTATTATGGGCACAGCAAAGGTGTCGCTGGCATACTTGCACGGTCAGAGCTCACCAACAGGACACATGGTCCAGATAAATCACCTGTTTTTATGGGCGGTGCAGCAGCAAGCATGCAACTGTCGTGGCTCTGGCTCCGAATGACTCGTCAGCTGCTGCAGGGCGTCTTGGAGCGCGATGAGCTGCCACATCACGGGGCTGTTTGTTGGAGCTCAGCAAAAGACTTCATCACTCCTGTCTGCGAGCACTCGGTCTGGTGGTGGAGGGAGCGGAGTCGGGGAGTATTGGCAGAATCAACCGTAGTATTTTTGAGTCAGTACTCTTAGCGATAACGTGCCAGCATTGTGTGCTTGTGTGTGAGGTGAATGAAAAGTGACTTTCTGGAACTTCAATTTAAAAAAACAAAACAAAAAAACATTTAAAGTACCAACAGCCACATGTCTGTACTGAATAAAATGCAGTGATTACTCTGACCTCACTGAGCCCATTGAGTTTTCACTCATTCATGCAAACAGTTGTCCGCACCTTTAGCTTTGGCATGACGCCATTTCTGTATTGACATAACATTATGCTGCTTAAATGGCTTGATGCTCCAGTTACACTGATAGATACTAGTTTATATCAGCAAGTGACACTTAAAACTGATATGCTACTGGCAGACACTGATCCTTGTAGACAGCTGTCACCTTTATGGTGGCTAAGCTATCTGGGCTAGTTATAGCTAATTGCCAGGCTTGTAAAGGGATTGCTTGGTCTTCATTGGTTTCTTGCCGAGCGCTAGATGAAATGTTCAAACATGTCATATCCAGGAGCAATAAATTCCTTTTTTTAATATATTTTTTTAATGTTTGATTATCAATATTTGCTCTCATCTCTCCTTTTAAGGCAGAAATTGCTCAGTTTCATGTAGTAAAGTAAATCTTTTGTGAGTAGACGGTGAAACCAAATGATGTATTATTGCAGCGACATTCTTTCTAACCGTCTCTCAAACCGAAGAGACAATCCACAGCTGCAGGGGGCTTAGGAGCTGAATGAATGTTAAAGGGAGTTTATTTTAAGCGTTCGTGTTTTTGTGCTGCCGTGACACAAATCCAGTTTTTCAAGTGAGATTTTGCCGTTTTTTTTACAGCGAGATTTCATCAAAGGGCCCTCAGCAAAATGGCGTCGCAGTGTCACTGGCAGAACTGGATAAATGGTTTCACACACACCAGCGCTGTGGCCTTAGCAGACGTAGCCTCCGACGTGTTCCAAAGCATCCCTCTGACTCGGCCCATTGTGCTGTAGAGGAACGGTGAATAGTGTTCTCCAGCATGGGGGAACAATATGTGATTGTTCCCCTGCTGTGGTGAAGAAGCTGTAGGTTACTCTCTGTACCATCGCCAAAGCGCCTGAGGAGGAGATGCACTGCAAAATCTCTGTCTGCTAACCAGTGATTCTTGGAGGTTTAGAGCTCTGCAGTGCTGTTTTTCGTGCGGCTGTTGGAGCTGCTGGGAGGGGGGGCAACTTTTTTTTATTTATTTATTTTTCTCTTAGTGTAGTCGCTTTTGTGCCAGTAGTGCTTTTTAAAAAAAGAAAAAAAAAATCAGTTTATACGTCATCATTTGAATGTATTGACAACCTTCAGGAAACCAAAAAACGGTTTGCACTAAGTGTGGAGTGGGATTTCATAAGAGCGCGAGCTGAAGTGTGAATTGTTAGCATGTCATTTAAGTCCCTCAAGGAGTTTGGTGTATCCGCGGAACGGCTCGGCTCAATTTGTAAGAGATGGATGGCTCGCGTCCAAAGGTCTGTTTTAAAGTTATCTTTTTGTCGGTCTCACTTATGCAATTCTGCTTTAAGCTTGATACTTGATACTGAAGTGTGTGTGTGTGTGTGTGTGTGCTCGCTGGGAGTGATGCTTTGTGTTTAACATGATCTCTCTCCCTCAGTAGCAGTGGGTGGCCATTGTTGAGGCCTCCAGAGCTTCTACTGTCATCAGAAAATGTTTGTGCTCGATTTTGTGTGAGTGAGACAATGGTGCTATAGTTGTAGGTACACTGGTATTGATTCTTTGATTTCTCTTGCCTCCAAGGAAAAGGGCATGATTTATTATTTCACTCATGACGATCATTAGCCTGCAACCCCCAATCACCCACATTGTTGCTGAGTATGTTGTTGACTGTGCCACTCGAAGCGTTCCAGTATTGTAAATTGTAAAACGTATCTTGTTTCACTATCTACTTTGTGTTCTTTAATTACACCCCTTGTTCAATATGACTTACCGTAGTTGGTAGTTTAAATCGTTGGTTGAATTATATCCTTTTTAACTGAGTCTATTGCTAAAATCACAAATATTGTAACTCCACTGCACAAATGATTCCAGTTGCTTTATGGTGGTTGTAAAACTGTCTTCCCGACTACATGTTTTATTACTTTGTTTAAGATGTTGTGCAAACACATTGCAAATCTGTCTGGACATAATTTTGAGGAGCACTTAGAAACTATTTGATGGTGGATGGCAGACGTGGAGTAGTGTGCATTGATCAGAACTGCTGGAACCATTTGTTGCATCGTTATTGTGACCTGGAATGGAAAAGTACCTTGTCTTACCAGACTACTTCCCCTTGCACAGAAGCGCCCAAGGCTTACTGTGTGACTCTTAAGTTTGCATTAGATTTGAACACAAGCTTTACAGAAACTGGTGCACTAAAAAAACATGATGCAATGCAGCACTTGTCTACAGTTTTGTCAAAACACTGTGTTCCTGCAGTTAAATTTCATTATTTCATTTGACTCAAATAAGGATTGGTGACGTGTGTTCGAGCATACCAGTTGATCTTTTCTAATTGTAAATACTGCTCGTCATGTGTTGGACGTTTTTATAACTTGCCTTTTCTGCCAAAATGACAGAAAATATTCATTTAGCCCACTGCTGACATGTGATTTAGTTGGACAAAGAATTGTGTTTTATCATCCTGGTGCCTTATTGATGTATTCTCGTTTGTCCTCAATAAGCTTAAATCAAGACCACCAATTGAAACTTAAAAAAAGAAGTGATTTTTGTGTAAATCTTGAATATTAATAAGAAATTTTCTTCTTCTTCTTTTTTTTGTCTTAGCAACGGCAGCAAAATGAATGGGTCGCTGGAGCACTTGGACCAACCAGACCCAGACTCCATCAAGATGTTTGTGGGACAGATCCCGCGCTCCTGGTCAGAAACGGAACTAAAAGAGCTTTTTGAGCCCTTTGGAGCTGTGCACCAGATCAACATCCTCCGTGATCGCACCCAGAATCCCCCTCAAAGCAAAGGTATTCATCTTCAAGTATTGAATGATAATTTATTGCACCAATATACGCAGAGTGTTGAATGTTTTACCTTGATGTGGAGTTAATTAATCAGTTGATAGGAAATAATAATAATAAATCCTGTGTAGCCAGACATATAGAAATACTTTGACAATCTGTATTTGCCTGGCCACATCATCTACCACCGCAATTCAGCAAAACACCCATAGGAAATGTACAGCATTACTTGGCTGTAAACACAATACACCTCTATTCGTGCTCAGATATGAGATGATTCAATAGTCTTTTACGTCAGGGTTACTTTTTTTTTTCTCGTAACGCTGCATTATAGAAATGTTTTTTTTTTCTTTTCACTTTGCTTTACTGCTTTAAAAGCAGCATTGTATGAAGGAAGTGTTGCTCGACTGTAATTTTCCATTAAGACATCCATCAATGCGCTCACTTAGATATGGTGCTCGAGATGAGCGATTCACTTTAGGTTGCAATTAGGGGAGACTGTGAAGTGGAAGCCTGCTGTCTGCAGAGAGCTGCCACTGGAAGAGCTCAGTCTCCCGTAACTAACTGCAGGTGAATAAAGTAAACGACAGTTTCCCTTATGTAACTGTCCTGGGTCTACAACACCAGCCACATTTCAATTCCCTTGATGGTTGGATGACTCAGTATGGCTAAGGGCACTAATCCACTCTTGGGTTTTAACGTGGTGGTGGTACCACGCCTGATGCTGGACAGTGGTTTCACGACCCTGACACATACCAAGCTGGCTCGCTGTCATCGACGGTCTGTGGCCAACTATCGCTCATAATGTTTTGAGGTGTGTCCAGGAACCACTGGTATGATTTGGCCCTTATCAGCCCCTGTTCCGCTGATCGAGTCTGTGAAATTGTTGGAGGGGGCCGTCTGAGAGAAAGTGTCGCTTGGCTGGATGTTTCGCAGGGTGGTTTTTACCCACTGAACGCAGTTTATCCTTATTTATTTCCTCCCACAAGCCACTACTTTAGAAACACCTTCCCCTCTCGTGTTCAGCCTCCCTTCTGGTCTGCTTGCTAGCATCCACACAAACACAAGATTAGAAGTAATTTATTTAGATGGATAAGGATTACAATATGTGTTGTCTTGTCAAATTGAAAAAAAATGTACTGTAGCAGTTGCCTAGTCCTGTTAACCTGTTACCATTATATTATGACTTGTTATTTAAAGACACAAACGGGGGCGGTGTTTAGCTCAGTTGGTAGAGCACCAGCTCCATGTGTAGAGGCTATAGTCCTCGCTGCAGGCGGCCCGGTTCGAGTCCCGCGTCGGACGGCCCTATTCTGCGTGTCATTCCCCCCCATCTCTGCCTCCCATTTCCTGTCACACTCTCTACTGTCCTATCAAATAAAGGCATGAAAAAGCCAAAAAAAAGACAAACGGAGTAGAAGAAGCTCTTAGTTCAGATCCTTAGGTTCCTCACTTCACTCTGGTCAAAAAAAAAGCCTGTAGCGAGTCCTGACAGCAGGACGGCGCATTAATCTACATCAAAAGCCTGCTCCCTCATTATCAGCCTTTTTAACAAAATGTACACACCTAAGATCACCAAATAATTCTGTGTGTATCCAGCGGTACACCAGAAAGTCTCCAGGGTCCTTATTATGTGGCTTGTGTACATAAATATACAACCCTGTGCAGTTCATTGGGAGGCTGAAGAGTTCAAAGTCCCTCCTTTTTTTTTTTAACCAGAGCCCTCCCCTGTTTTATGTGAAGTGTCAGCTGTGATGGCCTATTGACATGTTAATGCAATGTTAATGTATTCTAATAGATAATCTGCCCTGATCACGGCGGCCTTTCGCTAACACAGTCTGAGAGTGGTGAATTTGTTGCCGCGGCACCCCCACACCCCTCAATTTAAGCGTCTCCGTCTTTTTTTCCCAGTCGCCGTACTCCTACTGGGAGAAGTGGAGGGGGGGCAGTTTTATCAAAGCATGACAGCCCGATGCTATCAGGCATATGTTTATTTGCATTGCCGATGATACGGTGCTCTCATTTCTAATGTCATCCATCTTGCTTTTGTTTGATTTATTCTTTGAAATTGCCGTAATCCCACTTCCATTTTGGTTGTTTACTTTGCCGTGGTGGACCTATTGAGGAGCCATCAGATTTGCAGCTGTTTTTAGGTCACGTCTACTGCAGGTCATGAAAAAATCATCTGATAACTATCACGCCTCTCTGGATGGTTTATTTAGCTCCAGTAAATCGGAGGCAGGGCTAAGCAGCAGAGAAAGAGAGAACTCAGCTGGTTGTGAGAGAGAAGAGAGCAGCTCGATGCATATTAGAGTTCAACAGCCCTCCCCGCGGCCTGGGAGCTCCAGTAACAGCATAATACACACTATGTAGGTCAGAGACGCTGCAGTGCTCCACTTCCCCAGCCCAGTGAAACTGACAGGCTGGAACGCCACTGGCGGTCTGCTGGGACGGAAGGATGAGAGGCTTTTTTTTCTCTATCTCTCTCTCTCCTCCCTCCCCCGCTCTTTTCTTCGTCCCCCTCCCCCACCACCTCTCTCCTCCCCGTGATTCCTCCTCCTTGCTCTCACTCCTGCTCCCTCTTGTCTCTTTGTGCTCTTGTTGTGCCTCCTGTATCTATGTTTGAGTGCAATCGCGTTCTCTTATGCAATGCGCCATCACTCTGAGATGTGTTGATGTTTGTCGGTGCCGTGTCCCGGCTCGCCCCAGGCCACGTTGACCTGCGGAACTGTGCATCAGCGCGTCCCGACGGCTACCTGACCCTGTCGTCATTTCTATGACTGTCACACAACACAGCGTTGAACTATCTCATTACTCCGCCGCGCTCTCTGTGCACCATCTAACAGTCGGTGCTAAGAATATCCTGTCACATGTTTCTAGCATGTGATGTGTGGAGAACATGCTTTCATCCATTTAGCTCCTTTCCTGCTCTGCAGCATTGGAGGTATTTAGTGTCTGTGCGTTGCGTTATTCTAATGCTGTTTGTCTCTCCCCCCCTCTCCCTCTCTCTCCACCCCATTGTTTGTCCCTGTTTTTCTCTCTGCAGGATGCTGTTTTGTAACTTTTTATACAAGAAAAGCTGCACTGGAGGCCCAGAATGCACTGCACAACATAAAGACCTTAAGTGGGGTGAGTAAGCGCAGTATGGACTGCTTTTAGCTGCTTGAGCCCCTCTACATCCCCGGTGCAGGCTGTGAGCTCTGTGCTGGCCGATAATGAGCTCTGAGCTCACTGAACGCCTGTCTGGCCTGAGAAATATCGCAGCCCCCACTATGCATGAACAACACACCAAGGACTCCCTCTACCTCGACACATGAATTGATAAGTTGACCCAATACACACACACACACTCATCTCTCATCCAGGTATCGGGCAAAGTATGCTTGACCAGGCAGCAGGTTATTCACTGAGGCACAGGATCGGATCGCCACAAAGTGGAACAAATTATTAATGCTTGTCTTCATGAATCATTGATGCACATCTGCATTTTTATTTCTCTAAGTTAAAGGTATAAAACTAGGCAAGTTGAAGTCTCTTTAACAATGGAGCCTGGCGAGAGTGAGTGTGGTCTCTTAATTCCTCACCTGATTTATCTAGCAAGATTAAAGCCCAGTCAACTGGAATAAGTGCAATTCCTTGTTAAACCTCTACAAATCTGCCCAGCCCATACCCCGCTCTAAATTACCTTCCTTCCAATCAATTAAATCCATACCAAACAACTCCAGCTGTCGATTAAATCAATAGCTCAGTCTATTGGAAAAGGAGCCGCTGTCAGTGAGGTTACAGGTAAATATTGAACTGGGTTGATAAATGAGTGTAGCAGACTAAGTATACAGGCCTGGCGCTCTTCTCTGGAGGACTATCAATCAGCCAGACATTTCAAATACAGTGTGGTCCAGCAGCTCAGCTCTCGAATCCCAATTCCTGGTCATGCTGTTACTGGCATTGACCGCAGGTAACTCAGTTTGCTTTGCATGACGGTGGAAAAGCTTGTTTCCCTGTTCCCTGTTCTCTCTTCCCTTCTGTGCCTTGCTCTCCTTGGTCAGTGACGCTAGCCAGTACCCATACTGAGCAGGCCATCTGTCTGCCTCTCTATAGCGCTTGTCAAAAACAAACCCACTGCTTTTCATAAGTACAATCTGCTCGGGCATCTCGCAGCTCGATTCATTTCTTCTTTTTTCCTTGTCACATGACAGGTAAACGCGCTAAAAATACATTCGCTTGAAGTTGTTTGAGTCGCCCCGGACGATAACGTTCACTAAAACGCTTGAAACGAGCAATTGTTCACCATCCACTCCCTCATACGTGACACAGCTTGAGAAATGACGACATGCTCAGAGATGTGAAGTTGACTCGAATTAGATTTTTCACAGCACACATTTGCCACACCTCGTTTGTGATATGATGATGCATGAAAGGTTTAGAAAGTATTAAACCAGATTCTGGAAAAACTGCACTTGTCGACCATCTCTGTGTATGATATAGACGATGGGATGTCGACAGGAAGGATCGATAAGTTCAATCACGAGTCTTTACTTGAGTGAAATTGGATAGTGGGGAATTTGATCCCTGTCATCAACTCATAGATGCTTCCTCCTGATTCTGGCAGTGATGGTGTGGGATCATGATGAGAGAACAAATCAAGAGGCAGAGAGAAATGCCTGAAGACTGGGAGGTTACAGGTTATGGTGTTAACCATTTCACTGCTTTTTTTCCTTCTAGATGCATCATCCTATCCAGATGAAGCCCGCTGACAGTGAGAAAACAAGTGGTAAGTGGATTTACTTGAAATGTAGGGTGACACTGACCAATTAAATTGTAGGAGACAGCCTAGGGATGATGTCTGTTGAGGAGAAATGTAACCAAAACAAATGGGGGTTTGAGGTTTTGAGGGGGATGGTTGTGTCTATTTAATGCCAAAATGAAGCCTCAGAAGGAAGTAGCTCAGTGCAGCAATACATAAATTCTATATAGTGTCGGGGACAAGGAGGATTAAGGGCTTTAAAAGACACCAAGGGGAGAAGAGTAGACCAGGTTCAGAGGACCTAGAGCAGAACACAAACGGATGATATAGTCGTCTGTGCAGAGAAGTAGACACTGAAGAAAACAAAGCTTCAGAGATTTATAGAAGAGGCCGACACCTCGAGTGAAAGGCAGACGATGTGGCAGCATGCTGACAAGAGGTTGAACAGGGAAAGAAATGGAGGTGCAAGATTTAGCGTTTGATGTAACTGCTGCTTTCTTTGCTCTCTAATTGTTTGATTCTGACTGAGTAGCAGCTCTCTCTTTCCATCCCTCTGCAGCGGTGGAAGACAGAAAACTCTTTGTCGGAATGGTTTCAAAGAAATACGGCGAGAACGAGGTCAGGATGATGTTCTCGTCTTTCGGACAGATCGAAGAGTGCCGAATCCTCCGGGGACCAGATGGTCAGAGCAGAGGTAGGTGTAGGCACCCGGGCCTTGGCAGCAGCCACGTACGGCATAGCATAGCACCTATCCACCCCCTCCCCCCCCCCCCAAAGTATTTACACAGCCCCGTCCCCGCTTCTTCATCTCAACCCCCTCCACCCCCAAATCAAGTGCTATTCACCCCTGGCGGCCCATTCCATGTCGATAGTCTCTCCTCCTGTCCCCGTGACACTCAGCCTCCACATCTCGCAGTGAAGGGCCGCTTCACTCGCTGTCCGGCACAATGGCCCGTTGCCTTGGCAACCGCTGGCTGCTGGTGTTTGTGGGCTCAGCTGGCGGACGGCTCAGCTCAGCTCGGCTCAGCTCCTCCTCTACCGCCTCCTTCATCACACTCTACAAAGGCTGGAATTAGCCTGTCGTCGCATCTCCTACATAGCTCTCTGCTGCATGAAGCCTCAGTCAGTAGGCGGCACAGGGCTCTCGTGTCGACGTAGGCTACACATGATAAAACCCCACAGCAGAGACGGCTACCCTGTGAATCTCTGTTTATTAGTAATTATCTGCAGGGCAGCCACAATTAGAAACGGACTACATGGTCCTCGGGTTGCTTTTGCAGAACCTGCATATTTCTAGCAAATCAGATCCTTTCAGTGTGTTTTTATTTGTGCATTTTATGTGTATAAAATCATGTTGACTGTTTCACCATGACACCACATAGTCGAGCCTCTTTGAGTGGCGATTTTAATCCGTCGATCACTGTGCTCATGTGACACGTGTTACTGTTCTCCTTGTTGTGTTCTTTCTCCGTGTGCTAACCAGTGAGGGTGGTTCTGTGTGCTTGGGAGTTGCCATTCTCTGTACTGTAATGTGTTTATTTGGGGTTCATAACGAGTTGTCCAAACCTTTTGTCTTGTTTTGTTTCTTCTTGTCCCCCTCCCCTCCCCCCCTCTCTCCTATTGTTCCCCCCCTACAGGCTGTGCGTTTGTCACATTTGCTACCAGGGCAATGGCACAGAATGCAATCAAAACCATGCATCACTCTCAGACTATGGAGGTACTGTACCCCTTAGCACCTACTTCTCATCCCCCTCCCTCCCCCCTCCCCTTCTTACATTTTGCTGCCCCCTTGTGTTGGAAAGATGAAGAAACTGTCCAAGCAGATGGCGTTCATTCATCAGACTATGAGTCATTTCCAAAACCACTCTTGCTAATTACAAAATTACATTGTCGTCTGCAAAATAATTGAATAAAACTTGAAGCATTGCCTTGCACATAGCCGCTGTATCCAGAGTTAACAGGACACGACAGGACACAACGAAAATTGCTGTCATCTCTAATTTTGGGCCGGACTAAATGGATCTCATTTATTGATGCTGATAATATTGCAGAGCCTGGGTCATCACAGTCGACCATAATCAATCTGTATTGTAGACCACAGGGAAAAGCGCCCTCCCTATCAAACAAGAGGTTAACAAAGAATTACTCTAGACCGGAGCAGCCAGCCTATTAGATTTCTTCAAAAACTGGGTCCATGTCCTCGTGTAGCCAGTAGAGTCTTTGTGGAAGTGGAGCAGCAATAATTTGACAGCGAGCAGGTCAGAGGCTCCCCAGTGAAGCATCAGACCAAGTCTAATTAGGAGCCCGACCAAACATAACACTCCTCCTACCAGATTAAACACAGGCCCCAGTGGTGGTGCCACCTATACAGCCCTCGCCCCCCTCCCCAAATATTATAACCTCCCCAATTTGCAGCTGCCATGGGAGGTGCTGCTGGTGCAGAAGCCATTTTCCCTGTCCAGCCTGGTCCCTGTCTGGCTCTCAACTCTCAAAATACTTTTGCACCGCATGCCTCGTGTCCATGCGTCTGTCTGAACAGTATGTGACTGTCTGTTTGCGAGACTGTGTGTACTGTAATGCATTTTTCTCGTTGATGTCCGCTGACATATCCTTGTTTGAATGTTTTTTTTTTCTTTCTTTCTTTTTTTGTTAATTGTTTTTTTTATAGTGTTGTCTCCATCTGTCGTCTGCTTGTCTGTGGACTTGATTCAGCTCCTCAGTGCTAAAACGATTCACTGTCTGCAGCATTGTCCTGTGCCCCTTTTTGGAATGTGGCCTGGCTCAGCTATGCATGGCAGATGTCCTCTGTGTGTTAGCTTTGATATGAACGCAACAGGCAAAAAAACAACTGTTCTGAGGCATAGACGATAGCCCCCCCTTTATTCATTAATTTATTAATTTTTTTAAGAAACTCCTTGCAACGACTGTGTCTTTGCACTGGTGAACACGCTGTGGGCTCCTGTGTGTTCTTCTGAACTGGTCTAACATCTCTTACCTCTTGACTGCTGCAGGGCTGTTCCTCACCTTTGGTGGTGAAGTTTGCAGACACACAGAGAGATAAGGAGCAGCGGCGCCTGCAGCAGCAGCTAGTACAGCAGATCCAGCAGCTCAACAGCGCCTCCACCTGGGGAAACCTGGCTGGCCTGGGGACCCTCACACCGCAGTACCTGGCTGTAAGTGTTGTGGCCCTGCTGAGCTGCACAAACACTCAGATGGCACAGAGTTAGTTACTGTGTGAGAAGTCAACACAGTATTGATTTAACATGGTCAAAGCAAAAATACCACCAAACTACCTGACCATATAACACATTACATACTGTACAACACTTTAAAGGTAGGGTCTGGAGTTTTGAGCCTAAAAATAAAAATTAGACTTTTACAAATGAAATCCGTCTGAATCATCGCCTATGGGCTTCTAGTCCTGTGTGGTGGGGACTCTGTCTGCAGCCCCTCCTCCCCCTGCCTGTATTTTGGTTTTTTGGTTTGTTTTGTTCATGTGTTGCTGTGCACGTGGACGTTTCAAAGTCGCAAATTAGCAGAGACACCTATGGTGAGAGAGTCTGTGTCATCCTCCAGCCAATAACGGAGCTCAGGTGAAGCTACCTGCAGCAGGAGGCTCAGGCCTGTTAGCTGTGCTAGCTGTCTGATGCTACTGAGTCTCTATCTCTCTCAGTAGCACCAGTCAGGACAACAAAGAACAATAAATACAGTCTGAGTGAAGCAGTTCCCGACCTCTGATTGAACATGGTCAAAGCAAAAATACACCACAATACAAACTACCTGACTGTAATTCATGACAACTAAAGCAGGAGGCTATTAGCCTGATACTGTTTTGTTTACAAACACTTTAAACATGTAATTCTTATTATTAGTATAATAATCTTTATTATGGACTCGAGAAAAGTGGTCCACTCTCATGCACATACATACTTAGCATATAAAGACAAAACAGGGCAGACAAACAACCAAACAATATTTATATTTCATTTATTTATTTTTAATTTTTAATTTACATAGGATGATATCAGTAAAACCAAAGTTGAGTGACTTTTTGATGTAACAAAAAAGACATTGTGAAAACAACACTATGCAAAATGAACAAATGATCTTCATTTATCATTTATTTATTTATTCATGGTGTTAGTGTCTGAGATGTGTTACACTGAATCTTTAGAAAGTAATATTCTTTTATTAAATTGTGGCATTGGCTGGGAAAGCGGCAGCCATTTTGACTTTATAAATACAATAATCTCACAGGCATCAAACCATCCAGAAATACTCACATTTTTTTTAAAATTAGCAAAAACCATTATCTTATTTCAGGTTAATACACCAACAGGGTGATGGAGCACAATGCAAGTAATGAAAAGGCTACACCACCGAGTGCTCAGACCTGAATCGATTCTGTTTGGCTCAGAGTAGGAACATCTTGTCTCCCTCGGTCCGTGCTCTGGCTGAAGGACACAGACATGTGACTCACATGTGCCTGCTCTGACTTGAGGCCAGCGAACATGTGACATAAACATGTTCATTAACATGAGCAGCTGAGCAGTTTGTTTTTCTGTCAGGAAAACAAGGAGATGTTGAGATTATTGTGTCCACAAAAACTGATGAACTGCTATTCCACCAGTCCAAACGCTCCATACATTGTCATGTTCATAGGTTGTCTACAGGTTTCAGAGTTGTTGATGCACTTTAAAACTATCTTCATCCATGACTTTGTTGAAAAAATCATTATACACTGGAATGTAATAATTGTAATACCCATTTTTTGGCTTGTCCCTGCTACAAGCTTTGAACTTAGTCTTTCAGTCTTGTTCTGAAAATTGAATTATCCTGGTCACCAAGACCTAATTGTGCATTCCCTGGTTGATTATTGATTCCATTCTTTCTTTTTGTCAACAGTTGCTCCAGCAGGCCACATCTACCAGTAACCAAGGCAATTTCAATGGTATTCAGAGGCTAGGAGGTGAGCTAATCCACTCTTCTTTATCCATCCTCCATACATGAACGAGTCAGATATTTTCATGTCGTCAACCTTGTGACTCAGCGCTCTGCCCCCACATGGCTTTAAGTACTGTAAATCACATTACTCTTTCACATCAGTGGCACATTAATTATCAGTGGTGCTATTTCAGGCCTGGGCCATCTCCTTTAAAGACAAACACTCGGCCCATTACTGTGACTTGGTCAAATTAAAAAGCGATAGATCTGTGAGGATAATGATCCCTGACTCTACCACACACCATTCTGCTTCACAACTGTAACGCAGTTGGTTTTGTATGTAAAAGCATAATTTCATGTCTAACAATAAAGCTAAACCCTCAAACAAGCGTGAAACTGCAGATAACACTTTGATCATAGAGAAGGCTGAGAGGACTTTTAAGTTCACGACAGCCAAAAACGCTCTGCCCATATTAATCTGAGAGGACGTATCCTGCATTTGGTTCTACCCCAAAGTTTTTTGGAAAGGCGTTTCTCTACAAAAACCTGAACACACATTTGGAAGTCTCTGATAATCACCCCTGTTCCTGTGTCGTCTCTGTAGGTGTGAATCCCCTTCAGCTGCAGAACTTGGCTACGTTAGCTGCTGCTGCGGCTGCAGCTCAGAGCACTGGCAGCCCCACTTCCTCCAGCGCCCTGTCTACAAACAGCGCAGCCCTGGGAGCTCTGGCCAGTCCAGGTAATTGAACACAAGCATATGTCGAATTTGTAGTCCGTGCTGTGCATGGAGTATTAAACACTGTTGATGATCAGTTGTTTTAGCTCGTTTACAATGGTTTTGCTAACTCCGCTCTTGACCTTGTTTGTAACTGGTAAATAACCTGTCTTTTCCAGGCTAATCTTTCCATTTAACATTTTAAATATGATCTGAATAAAAATTCCTCACCCACTGAGATACAAATATCAGTGCTCCTGCTGCTGTGATGGTAGCCATCAACTGCTCTGCAAACATCCCTCATCCACCATTTGCAGTCGTCAGCCATTCTTCATTGGTTTTTATGGAAGTTAATCACCAACATAAAAATTTTTACGAGAGCCCCCTTTCCCTGAAATTTGTGTATATATATACACACTGGCTCCATGCGAGTTCAGCATATTGCTGCCGCGGTAATGACCTCTCCTTGTTAAGAGACAGATTTCTAACTGCCCCCTCATTGCTGTAATCCTCTCATAACCATAACAATTTTGTGGCAAAGATGGCAGCCATCTAAAGCGATATGAAGTGTTTTGAACATGAGCGTGTGGGCCCTGTGGTGACGCATATCTCCCTCTTTATTGTCTCTCACCAGCTGGTTCGACAGCAGGGTCCAGTGCCACTGCCATGAACACCTTGGCTTCTCTGGGCACCCTGCAGGGTCTCACCGGGACCTCTGTGGGGCTCAACAACCTTAACGCTCTCACCAGCAGCATCAGTGGTGAGAATCTCCTTTCTACTAGTGTGGTGCCAAAACTACAAAATGGCCACATGCACAACTGTTGCAAACTTCAAAGCCACGTTAAGTGAGACTTGTCTGTGCTGGATGAGTAGGTAATGGACAACGTGACAAGACAATCCAAGGAATGTCTGTCTTTCTGCCACCCAGTGGTCGAAATTGAGTAATGCAGCTTAGATGCTTGACACCCGCACAAAATGTTTTATTTCTGTGTGAGAGTGTCTAAATTGCACGACCTTGATTGTGTTGTACAGGTATGGGGGCCATGAATGGAGGTCTGGGGGCCTCCATGGCTAACGGGTCAGCAGCCAGCTCCATGGACGCTCTGACCCAGGCCTACTCAGGGATGCAGCAGTACACAGCCTCCGCCCTGCCCTCCCTCTACGGCCAGTCTCTCCTGCAGCAGAGCATCGCAGGCAGCCAGAAGGAAGGTGAGCAGATCCTCAGCACACACCGACACATGTTGATCCTCACACAACATTTGTTTTCACATCATCTGGTTAACTTATATTCTGTCTAACTTGAGTACCTGACGTTTCTTACCAAATGGAGTAGGGCCAGAGGGCGCCAACCTGTTCATCTACCACCTGCCGCAGGAGTTTGGGGATCAAGATCTTCTGCAGATGTTCATGCCTTTTGGAAACGTGGTCTCTGCCAAAGTCTTCATTGACAAACAGACCAATCTGAGCAAGTGCTTTGGTAAGTGTGTTGGCTCTGAGTGCTCATTTGTCAACTGGTACACCTCACCAGCCAACTACAATGTTTGCACAATTACATTGTTACACTATGTTGTCACAGTACCACTACATGCTGAGACGGTATTGATGTAGTACAAGCTTTGCTTTGATTTTTCCAATAAACCGGGTAAAGTAATGGGTTTAATGGTTTTGAAATCACATTTTCTACTACTATTTTAAAAAATCAATACTTTATGACAAACCAGTTTGTTGAGCAGAACAAACCTGAGAAACTTTCCCCCTTCAGTTGAAAACGGCCTCCTACTGTAAAACTCTGTGCATACATCCGTTTGCACAGTGAAGTAACAATGAACACATAATTATGACATAATCCATGTGGAGAAGTTGCTTAGATGGAAATGACTCAAACGGAGCATGTGAAATTACCTTTAATGACAGGTTTGAAAACAAACACGGTCTTTTTACAACATTAATTGGTTTCATACTTTCACTGAGAGGGGCTCAAATCTTATGTAACACAAAAACAGAAATACTGTCTTATCCTGGTGTCTTTACAATGCCCAAGGATTTATCAAAGGTTTCATACTGTTTTAATGTAGCAGTATTTTTTTTCAATGAATTTATTTTAAATTCAGTGCAACATTTCAACTGATCTGAACAAATCAGAGAAAACTGGCCAATTCTCACATGAGAAACTGTAACAGCTGTATCTTGGGTGTTTTTACTTGATGAATGACATAACCAGGCATCACTTGAGCTGTTGTCTTATCATTGAGCTTGTTGTGACACTTGCACAGACCAGAAACTCCTTGTCTCCTTGAATTTGGCACACTGTCACATAAATTATACAACAGAAAATGATGTGGGTGTCTTGACTAAAAACCCAATTTTTAGTTCAGAGTCAGTTGAGCCTATCGGTGGTCTGACCCCAGGCTACAGAGCTTTTTGCAATTTGAGGGACTACACACACTCTGGTAGTTATCCAGACTTCATTAAACTGTCATTTCATACATACATTTGTATTAGAGTTCTGATTTTTTTTTTTTTTTTTTTAGATATTGGGTTGACTACATGTTCAGTCTCAGTGTTGCTCTGTACATGCATGTTAACATATGTCCTCCACCTTGTTGCCAGGGTTCGTCAGCTATGACAATCCTGTGTCTGCACAAGCCGCCATCCAGGCCATGAACGGTTTCCAGATTGGGATGAAGAGGCTGAAGGTTCAGCTGAAGCGTTCCAAGAACGACAGCAAACCCTACTGATCCTAGCCCCGGGGCCTTCCCCCCTCCCAGCTCTAATGCTAGCACTGCTAGGGTAAGTTCACCCTCCAGCCAAGGTCACCACAGCAGAGACTCAGTGGGGCAGGGGGAAAGGAGCCCACCACAGGAGGGAGACTTACCCTATTCCTAAAAAGATGGTTGCGATGATCGTTCCACTTTTCACTGTATTTCATTCCTGCGGTTTTTCTCATGTAATTTGAGTCGGATTAAATATTTTAATGTATATGATTATTTATGACTATCACTGGAGTCAGTGTTCGCTGGAGGTATTTCGTGTCACTGTATTTAGTGGAGAGCATCAGGTGTGTTTCCATGCCATTTCATTGCCTTCAGGTCAAGTTAGACAGGTTGACTAAGGATCAGTCGTTGTGTTGAAGGGCTGAAGCCACACCACGTAGACCCCCGAGCCCAGAGCTTCAACTTGTGTTTGGCTTTTTCCGTGTAGTCTGTCTCGTTTGTGTCATTCTTGATGTGAAAACAATCCTTTGCACTCTAAATTTTTCAATCTTCGTCCCCCCCTTATTTGTGTCTCACTCTTTTCTCCCCCCTCTTTCTCGTATCATTATCTAAGCCATGTTGAGCTAGGCTACCTCTCTTTCTCTATTAACAACCTCTTCCAGTCATTCCATCCATCCTCCAAGTCTCCTACAAAGGGACTGGCTCTAGATGGATCTCTTTGGGTGCCAAGTATACAGTTTGTGCATGTTGGAGTCTCTGCCATGTGTCCTGGTGGTGTCACTTCCTTAAATCTGTGCATTGTTTTTGTGTGTCGGGAGAGACGGGGAGGGGGGGAGATGTTTACCGCACTGTCCTTACTCTATGTGGTGATTGGCATTGTTTTTGTTGGTTTTTGTGCCTCATGGCTAAACGATTCTTGTGCTGTGCCCCTAACTTTCTCTTCTCTCCTCTTTGTCTCCTCTCTCTCTTCCTTTCGTGTTTTTGTTCCTTTTTTAGAACAAATCTCCATGCCTGTTTGCTCATCATTAGCCTAGCATGTCTTCATGATGTTGAAAGCCAAGCCAAACTCCTGGCCTCATCATCCCACCATTGTCTGTGATGTCTCTCTAAGCTCGCCTGACCAATACCTGGCCACCCACTGACCCTTGACCTTAGCTCAACCTGATTTTTCTGCATGTATATTAATTTTTGTTTTTGTTTTTTCTGTATAGAAATGTGACAGGTGGGAGAGAGGTCAAGAAAATCAATGTGAAAACTTACCTACGTTGAATTCATTTAAGAGACCTTTTTTTTGTTTTTTGAGAATGTTTTAAAAAAAACCTGTGGGATTTCTTATTTTTAATTTAGCTTTTTTGTTTTTTATGTTGCTTTCTTTTTACCTCTCTCAGTAAAGTTCACTTGAAAGTTGAATACAGGGATTGGCACACAGCTGTGCTATTTGGTGCCATTAGCAATATGTTGGCTTCTTAAAAAAAAAAAAAAACATGCTTCAGACCACTTTCCAACACTTTTGAAAGTCTGACCAGTAAACCCCCTCAGTGCTCTGTAATGATCTCTACATTTTGCGGGCAGTGTGAAGATTTACACCAAGGCTATTTAAAAATATATTTTGTTTTCATTTACAAAATTATCCAGTGTATTTACCTTTTTTTGAACTATTGATGGCACAATAAAAGGTACATTTGCTCTGTTAGAGAAATGACTACCTACATGAGTCAACTTTTTTAGAACTGATTCACAAATAGACAATCTGTGGTTTAAATGCACACTTAGATTACCTATATTTTATACCATTGAATCTATAGAAGTTTAACTAACAGAACCCAGGCAAAACGATGGGTTTTTTGTAGATTATGTTGTAATGTCATCTGTGTCGGGGGGGCGGGGGGTCTCAGTGTATTACATTTTTAAAGAGGACTAAAATCACTTTGATCAGCGTGACCATTTGAGGGTCATTTCTAGCAGATTAAAAACACTTTCAGTCAAAAATTCCTCTGCATTAATCGTAATTTCAACTTCTAGGGAAAAGTGCTTTTTTTTTTTTTTAAAGGGTCACATTTGAGTATGTAGGCAATTTTTTCTTTTTTCTTTTTTTTCCTCCTGCGTTAAAGAAAAGTTTTAGTGTTCAATTTCCACGGTACGTCTTGTTGACTTTCTGTGAATTTCTCATTAATGATTTAATTGATGGATGTTTCACTTTGGTTTAGTTTGGATGCCTCATGTTGAAAGATGATGATTTACAATGTCTGTCTATCATACAGATGCCAGACAATGTTGTTCTGTTTTATTTTGTCGTTAAAGTGCCCATGTGTCAAACTCGATGTTTTTGAATTCACGCAACACTCTTTCCTGTAATATTACCTACTTTTCTTTACACACAGACACACACATGTGCACACAGACACACACAAACAAACACTTTCTGTGATTGCAAAAGTGGGAGCCCCTGAAGAAGAGATCACTCGGACAGAACACACGACCTGTGGGTCTCTGCACGTTTTATGGACACACATACACACACTTGCTTTTTATTTTTGTGTTTTGCTGATTGTTCTTTTAAGTGACTTCCAGTATCATGTTTCAGTCGGACACGATGCACGGCACATTAATACCAAGTCCACCACAATAGTGTTGGTTTACAAATACATTCCATTTTTTCAGCACAAAGTTTACACTTTTTTTTATCGGGGTGGTATTTTGTCTGTTGTACTACAAGTTGTCGATACGACCCTGGTAAATATAACAACCACTTCACCCCCCTCCCCCCAAAGAAGGGTTCCCCAAAAACTGCGTACCTGATGGCGCTAAAGAGTTGTCAACTCAGGGTTTTTTTTGTGTGTGAAAGTAGACACTCACACAGGATTACGACACAAATGCACAATTGTCACCATTTGACCTTTTTTTTTTTTTTTGGTTTGGATTCTTTTCTTTTCTCAAAATACATAAATATTCCAAAAAAGACAAAAAAAGTAAAAGAGAGGTACCAAATTTGAAACAGTGCTGGAGGAAAGTGTAGTTTTGTAAGGAAACGTTAAGCACAATTGTGGGAGCTAATCACTTTTGCAGAATGTTGTGTGTGATTATAATCCCAAAATTTTCAAGGTACCACTGATTTCACTTTTTAATATGGGCATGTGCTTTTTACAGTGTGTTTTTTCTATCCAAATGCAATACAATATTCAAAGTGCCATATATACGTCTAGAAACTGCCTACACATCCTTATTAGGCCTTGGTTTAGAGATTGCTGCAGTTCGCCTTTTTTGTCTATTTATGCCAGTGTCATGAAAGCTCTTGTCACCTGCTCATGTCCCCCTCTCCTCCCCCCCGCTCTGTGTGTTGACTTATTGGTTATTGGAGTTATGTGTATTGTGATGTGCTCAATTTGAACAGTTGGTTAAAACTTGTAGATAAACAATAAACTTCCCTATACATTTGAAGGTTAAACCTCCTTTCTTAGTGAGTGTGAACACATGTATTGTAACACTTTGCGATACGAAAAAATCTGTGATCTCATGTGCGAGGCGATATTTGAAGTCCAATAAAGTCCAAAACGAGCTAAAACTCAAGAAACGAACAAGAGGACTTGGGGAGCCATGTTCATAAGATCTTAAAGTGATAAAATAAATTGTGTCGAACACTGAGATGATTGCAGGACTGTGGCGGTATGCGGTGTATGTTGAAGTGTTACTGTGAATGAATTAAAAAAAGAAAAAGAAAAAAAAAACTTAAAAAAAAAAAAGCACAATGTATAGTCCACAGCGGTCCCAACAAGAACTTGACTCACTTCAGGGGCTTCCATCACAAATCCCGTTCAAGCTCTAACAATCACTTTCTTTCTTCTGTTGTTTTCATATTCTGAAGTGCTATTTTTTGACAGTGTGGTAGCTTTGCATCTCTATAGATATTATCCTGATCCAAAAGAAGAGAGAAAAAAAAATCTTGTGTTATTTTCTTGTCTGATAATCGGTAGGACTCTGTTCATGTTCCACCAATAATTTAATAGATGTTTTGTCTTGTCTTGATGAAAGCCAAAGTGGGTGCATCTTGATGTGATCTGTATTAAACATACAGTAGTTTTTTTTCTGTTCAGTCAATATCTTTTCTTTTTTTTTTTTGAAACTGGGTGGGATTTGAAAAGGAAAAAAAAATGACATACACAGGCTTTCCAATTTCTACAACTGGTTGTTCATATGTATTTTGTACCAGTGAAGCTTTTTATATTGGAAATTAAAGAAAAAAAATCTATATTGGAAAAAAAATTGTCTGGCCTCTCAATGTGGCCTCGCCTTGACCAGGTCTTGAGTTTGGCCTCTTGGTGGTGTCAAGCAATTTTTTTGTTATTATTTTTTTCTTGTCTCTAAAAGATGCCTGATTTTGATTTCACTTGGATCTCTACATGTTCCTCACTTCGTTAATCGGTTTCAGTTTCGGGGGGGTTGGGATCCTCTAAGTCGTGGTAAGTTTCATGTTAGTATTTGTGCTGTCCACATAGTTTAATGGTCATCAGGATTTCAGCAACTTGTGTGGATAATTGTCTTAGTTAAAGAGTTAACTATCTGTTTAGTTTGAGCCTTGCTTTTTACCTGTGTAGAGTTTTCTGTTTTTTCCCATAGCGGAGTGTGTAGCCGAAAGACTCTGTGTTCTTTTTTGGTCAATGTTTGTTCATGTGTGGTGTGTTTCTTTGCCTCTGTCTCCAAATTAAACCATTTCCCCTAATATGGACTGTGTGTCTTTGTGTGTCTTTGTGCTTGTCCAGTGTTGTAAAGACATTTTACAAACCACCCCTCCCTCCCCCAGTGTGTCATGTCTCGCTAACTCGTTTCTATTTGTTGTGCTTCTCTTTGCTTCTTACTGAGTAGTAGCAGAGGTGAGGTGAGGGGGGTTTATGTTGTTCTCCATGACGACCAGGTGCCTGATGGGGATTGGGGTCAGAGGTGATAACTTTTTTCAGTATGGAGAGCTTTCATCTTGTACATTGAAGGTTTATTTTCCCACATTGATGAACCTTTGTGGGAAATATATTCACTTGGTCCAAAGACTTTGATAAGTGGTTGAATGGCTATGATCAAATGGGATCAACAGAAATTAAATAAATGTTTTTGATCATTGCTTGTAGAACTTAAAATTAGAAGTCGATCAACAGGAATGAATCGGTAATCACTTTGATATAAAATGTCATCACTGAATTTGTATAGATAATCTGTTTTTGATTTTAAGATTA
Organism: Decapterus maruadsi; assembly: GCA_030347415.2. Classification (NCBI taxonomy): domain Eukaryota; kingdom Metazoa; phylum Chordata; class Actinopteri; order Carangiformes; family Carangidae; genus Decapterus; species Decapterus maruadsi. Next base: position 6,941,579 of record CM064893.1, read on the forward strand.
CACAAAACTAGAGAAAATATAAACTTGGGGAATTAGTTAGGGATGCACGATAACTATTCGTACGGAAAATGATCGGCTCGATATTGGCTGATTATCGGCCAAAAATACACAAATATGTCTGATAGTGACATTACTAGAGCCAATTATAATGAGCCAACATAGCCTTGATTTTGCTCATTTTGCAGAGCTATCATGTTCAATTCATCTTTACTCACCACATCTTAATCTCAGGTATGTGTGTATAGAAACTATAAAGAAAAATTATCCTGGCATCAATTATGAGAGGCAGGAAGTTTATCATTGTACAAAAAGAGTTATCGTGCATCCCTACAAATAGTGCATTGGGCCGACTTATACAAATGATCATCAGGTCCAAATGCTGAATGTTTCATGTAAGAATATGTGAGACTTGTTTTGTTATTGTACGCTGATTGTTTTTTGATATAAGGACCTGAGGACATCGTGTGCAGCTCTGGGAAACTAATGGATGCTTTTCACTATTTTATTTAGACTAAATGATGAACGAATGATCATCAGATTAACTGTTAACACATGATTATGACCTGCAACTCAGCTTTGTGAGAAGGCTCTGACAGACAGCAGCAACGTTTGATGAGAGAGCAGCTGATGGTGACACAGACACTGCTCTTACTGTCTGTTATCAGAGGAAATGATGCATCTTTCAGTATGGCAGCGACAGAAAAGAGTGACGCACCTCAGCCTTTAAACCAAGACTCAACATGTTGGTCAGGATTACACCACGGCGTGCAGACGGTGCAGTGGGAGGAGAAGCTGGCAGCTCCGCTTCTTCCTCTGTTGTTGAACATCTGCACACATTATAATTAGAAGCTGAACAAGATGAAGAGGCAGGAAAACATGTTTAAGAAATGGAAAGTCTTTTTTTTTTTCTTTTTTTTTAAAGGGATGTGATAATTCCCTGTGCTACATGTGTGGGCGGGCTGGGGTCTTTCATTAAATGTGTTCTTTCTATATGGAGCCCACTTTGTACAAGGTGTCACCTTGCTTGTTAATTTGATGTGGTGCTGGAAACAGGGTTTTTGGGTCATGAATAATCCAGAGAGACGCTGCTATGTTAATATTAAGTGTGAATCAAGGACACGGAGATCAAACTAATCAAACGTTTGATTTCATGATGATGATGATGATGATAACAGACTAAGGTGAACCTGCAGGTGGTGAACAGCTCTGTCTCTGAACACAGGCTGTCGTCCGTGTCTGTAGAGAGCACAATAAACTGGCCTCAGGTTTTTTTTTCTTTTGCAGGAGTTAAGGACACGACTTAATTCCAAAAAGTCTCCTTTTTTATTTTTTTTTTGGAAATGCTGTAAAATATTAAAAACCAGTGGTGGAGGAGCTCCAAGCAGAGACAAGGTTTCAGTATAGGACTCCTGCTTCTGGACACAGTTAAAAAGCTCCTTGAACATGAAAAACACTGAATTTACAGTAGCTCGCAGATGGTAAAGTGAATCTCTTTGTCAACCGTGGCATTAGGTGTTGTTTCTTCTGACATTGAGGGTCTGTGTCCAGCTGTGGCTCTTTATTTCTCACCTGGATGACACAGAGGAGGAGCTGGTGTGAGGTCTGGCCTTGGTGGAAGTTTGTGCTCTTCCCTCCGGGCTCTGATTCATCTAAAGTTTCAGAGCAATGAGTGATGGCAGGCTGCAGTGAGTCAGTCAGTGTCGTTGGGTATTGTGCTGCTCGGCTGGTCCACATCATTCCCACACATCTGCTGTGTAACCGAGTCTCAGCTGTGTGAACTCAGTCATTAAATGTTGACCAGACAAAAAGTCGATGCGTCTCTCAGGGAACAGGACAAAGCTGCTCCTGCGTCACAGACACACAAACAATTAACATAAAGCTCGACAGATGTTTTGCATGAAACATCCTGAAAACATCAAGCCTGATTTTGCATCTACAGTACACACTGACAAACAAAGCATCACTGTGACAAATCAAGACCAATAAATATTCTAAAAAGTGCCCATGTGCCTGTGTGTTTGTTGAATTTAACTTCTATCCCATTAATGTTTTAGTTGATATTTTGCACATTTGTTGTAACATTTTGTTTCATCAAATGTATTTTTGCCCTTTGTGTTAAGCAATCAAAACACAACACATGACTCAATGATAATAATTTGATCAGTTGTCAAATAGTCCATGTCAGCTCTTGAGTAATAGATGAAAAAAGATGAGAGCCATGTATGATGAGAGTCGTGGTTAACCTGGCCACAGATCAACGTTTTATTTGAATATATTAATAAATAATGTGCAATTACTCTCCTGATTTTATTGCAATAGTCAGTCCTCAGTGTGATATTTAATACAGGCAGGATCATGAGCTCACAGCAGGAACAGATAGTTAGCCTAACCCTCCAAGTCTGGGAGTCTGTCTCCAGCAGCCACTTTGAATTAAAGATATTTCATTATGACCTGTTAGCTAAAACACTATTATAGTCAGCAGCAGTGCACTCAGCCCTTAGTCAGGAGTCAGGACACATGTGGTACTGTCAGTGCCTTATCTGATTAACTTTGATGTGACTGAGTGAGTTTGTGTCTCCTCACTGTAACTCACATTGATCAAGAACAGAAGGTAGAATGAGGGCCTGAATGAATCGTATCAAGACATACATGATGTATTTGTAGTGACTGTGCTCTACAACAACCTCCAGTTCACTACAGGCAGGCCACTGATGCGCTATGGGTTTGTTTGTAGTTTAGCCTATGCAGGCAAAATAATTCAATATCCAAAATGGTGGCATTATGTTTTATTCATTTTTTCATTTTCCAAACAAGCAAACAAAGGAACAAATAGATCAAAGTCTCACAAAGTGCATGCTGGTGCCAAACCAGTCTAATGTTACCATGATGTGCACATAAAAAAGACACAAATTAACTAAATAATTAAACAATATTTAAAAACAAAAACAAAAGCATACCGGTAATCAAAAAATAAAACAAACTAATGATGTGATTTAAAACAAAGATTAGATAAATTTAGTGATTTAAAACAAAGATTAGATAAATAGATACTAGAGAAATCAACATAGGCCTACTAACTAGTAAAAAAAAAAAAAAAGCTCCTAAAAGTCAAAAGCATGGCGTCTATAGGACACGCGCCTTTTGGGTTGCCAGGTCTGCGATTTAACCTCGAAATTTAGCTATTTTTGAAGCGTTGTGTGAAGTGTGTTTTATTATTAGTAGTAGTAGTAGTAGTAAGTCAGACTTATTTCATGTATATTCCCTGATTAATGTTTGTAAACAAAGATCTATAATCAGTCACATGATCAGACCTGTCAGAGACCCCCAGAATGTAGTCTGGCAAGACAGCTGGGTCTGCTGGTCTTATGCAGCACTGGTTCTGGGACACAGGGTTTTGTAACTGGCTTTGATTGGCTTATCGCCGGGGTGTACCGGTTTTGTCACGCAGACCTGGCAGCCAATATACGCACGAGCACAGGTACTTGAGCCAATGGGCTGCCGGTGCGGCGTCACGCCCCTCCGTGACGTGTCTCTAGTGCAGTATGGCCGCCGACCTGTAGCCTCGAGTCAGCCGCTGTCACATTTTACCGAACCGGAGCTGAACCACGTCCCAACATGTCGGCCGTGCTCTACCTCAGGAGCTCGCTCAGCAGACTGAGCCCGGGCGTCGCCCGGCAGCTCGTCGGCTCGTACCACACCGAGAGGGGGGTGTACGGGTACCGACCCAAACAGACCGACAGGGAGCCCGTTCTGCACGGCGACCGCATCGCTGCACTCAATCAAGGTCAGTATGGGGTTAATATAGCACAGACACCACAAACCACCGTAGAAGAAGAGGAGAAAATAAAGTTAGAAGAAGAAACCTGTTTAAACTCGTGTCTGTGCTGTCATTGTACTAAGAGTACACAGAGTTAATAAAGAAAAGAAAACTATTTCCCATTGAGCTGTGTCACTGGTGGTTGATAGAGCAGGTGTTGTTGTTGCATCGCCCCCTCCTCTCTCTGACACCGGGCCATATTGTTGTGCTTTGTGCTCAGATCACGGTCTGGCTCGGCTGGTGGAGGCGTACAGAGCACATGGACACAAGGCTGCTAAAATTAACCCCCTGCTGCCCCACACGCCTGTTGCTGACAGCGTCCCAGAGATCAGCATGCTGACTGGCAGCATGGGAGGAAGACTCAACACCTCAGGTAAATGACACCTGGTGAACGACGATTTCAACTCTTCAGATACTGTTGTATTGGAGTGTATGAACAGAGGAACACAGAAACATGATAATATACTGAGCAATATACTGATACACTGTAAGCTAGGAGAGGTTACATTTCCCTCCCAAAGATTATTTTTAGAAAGCCCCCCAGAACACTGTGTGTGCAAGCAAAACAGTCTGAACAAAGCAATACATGCAGCACAAAACCCATGCAAGCTACTAATATAATTCTGATGCAGTAAGAATGACAAAGGATTCAAAATGATGCGACAAACAACAACAAAATAACAACAAAGTGAAACAAAACTACTGCAAAGACGCACAGTGGCCCCTAAATATGGTGGCCTTGAGGGCTCAACTCACTGCAGTGTAAGAAAGCACAAGCAAAGACACCAACGCATTAAAAATTCTGAACATAATGAGATGGACAACACATACACATCACGGGTACAAAGTAAGTTTAGTCAGCAAAAGTACCAGAGGTAAAAAGTTTTATATTGAAAGTAGCTTTTAACTGTGATAGGGTTAGGGGTTAGAGTTAGTCCAGAGCTGGAGCTCGTCCTCTACCAAGATGAAAAACTAGCTCGCTCTGCTGTGAAGAACCTGTACATGACCATGCTCATGGTTTAAGGTCTGTTCAGGCTTTCTGTGTGAAAGCATCAGTCATCTCGTACGTTGTCTCGGACACATCCCTGGTCAAGTGAGGATCACACTTAACTCCTTCAGACAAACTGAACCATGTCTCTCTGTAGGTCTGCAGCACTTTGGAAAGGCGGAGGCCTCGGTGGAGGAGGTTCAGTCCTACCTGGAGGAGGTCTACTGCGGCCACCTGTCAGTGGAGACCGGTCAGCTCTGCAGCCTGGAGGAGAGGGAGTGGTTCGCCGATCGCTTCGAGGAGCTCAAGGGGAAACGTTTCTCCACTGAGGAGAGGAGGCGGCTCGCCAAGATCATGCTGGAGTCTCAGGTGAGTCCAAGGAGAGAAAGGGCGTATCATGTGTTTTTACAGGGGTTCACACCTGGAAAGTCCGATAGTTCAGTTGTTTTTACTTGTAACACTTCACTTGAAGGTATCATCATAAGAGTGACACAACACAGTCATGAACGTGTCATAAATATGTCAGTGTCATTTGGTTAAACCTAACCCTACATAATGTTTATGACACGTTCATGACTGTGTCATGTCACTCTTATGACGATGCCTTCAAGTAAAGTATAACAAGCGGACCAACTTTGTAAACAAAATCGGTGGGACTTTGCATAAAAAGTCAAGTTCAAGTGTGTTTACGTCTGCAGCATTGCCCTTGTTCAAGACAAATTTCTCCCACAGGAGACCAATAAAATCACTTTGACTTTGAATACACGCTAAGCCTCTATTTGTCATATTAGGAGTTTGACCACTTCCTGGCCACCAAGTTTGCCACTGTGAAACGTTACGGAGGAGAGGGAGCAGAGAGCATGATGGGCTTTTTCTACGAGCTGTTCCACCAGTCAGCGCACAGTGGGGTCACTGACGTAGTGATTGGCATGCCCCACAGAGGCCGACTGAACCTGCTGACGGGCCTGCTCAAGTTCCCACCAGAGGTGAGACGGCTGCGTGTGAAGTAGACGTGTTTACTTTGATCCATCACCTGACAACCGTAGATTGTTTTTTTTAAAGCATCTGCACTTAGCCTCATACATAAACACGTCACAGTCAGCTGTTAGAGAGTCAACCAGGGCGAGTCCACATCAAACAACACCAACTCTCCACCGATTTTTCTCCCCAGCTCATGTTCCGTAAGATGCGGGGCCTCAGCGAGTTCCCGGACACCTCACCCGCCATCGGCGACGTCCTCTCGCACCTCACCTCCTCGGTGGAGTTGGATTTTGGGGCGGGACACCCTCTTCATGTGACCATGCTGCCCAACCCCTCTCACCTCGAGGCCATCAACCCGGTGGCCCAGGGCAAAGCCCGAGCCAGGCAGCAGCTGAGGAAGGAGGGAGACTATTCTCCTGAAGACAGCGCCCAGCCAGGGGACCAGGTCATCTGTCTGCAGGTGCTGAATCACAGCTGCTAACACACATACACACACTTATTCACAAGAAGGTGGTGAAGAGGAAACAAACACATGATCACAGATTTCTTGTCCGAAATATAGTTTGAACACATCTTGTATGGGATGTGGGATGAAATTCAACAAAGATTTCTAGATGGACACAAATGTTGTTTATTATGATTTATATGGTCACATCCTGAGGCCACATCTGGAGCCTTTTGTTTAGTTAAAGAGGAACTATGCAGGATATTTAGCTTAACTGTGCTATATTTTCATCTTAATTTAACAGCTTTGGAGTAATTTTGTTGGTTTAATAAATGACTTGTAGCTTGGTACAGGGAGAACGGGGGGCTCTTTGCCTTCCACGTAGCGTCTCTTGGCCTAAACCAAGGTTTGCGAGATTAGCACCTCCGACCTGGTGTCCCAGCTCTCTTCTCAGCGGCACCACTACACAAATGCGCCTCGTTACCTGTAATCTCAGTTAAGACTACACAAATATACACATCATAACATAAAAGATACACAACGTTATCCACCACTCCATGGGTTGCTTTCTTGTGGACTTTGTTGTAAACAAATGCACATGCCTGAGAAGAGGGTTAGCAAAACAGTGGAAAAGGGGAACTATGCAAGTGCGACCCGACTTGCATAGTTCCCCTTTGATCAAATGCATGCCTTTTTTTCAGTTGAAAAAGTGGATGTAGACAGATGTGGGATGAAATTCAACTATGATTGCTGGATAGACACAAAACTTATTTTATTTACGTTTATTATGATTTATATGGTCACATCTTGTGGCCACATCTGGAGCCTTTTGGTTAGATAATATGTGTAATGTAAAAAGCCTTGGTTGTGTACACCTGCTGGTCATAACCATTGTTTACCAGCACACAAGCTGATTTGGTCATCAAACGATCAGGTAGGATTGGTATCTATGCCACTTTTGTTGTGGACCCAGGGACATGAGTCAACTGACGGCCTGCTTTACTTCCCACTGCCGATCCAGGCTTCATTCCTGATGGTGTCAGATGATAACACGGCTGCCTGGCTACATTCAGCATGGAGGAGTGGCAGTGGGAGGCTGATGTAAAGCAGAGACTTCCTGCGTAGTGAAGAGTTCTTCTTGCTCCTCTCTCCACAGATCCACGGTGACGGCTCTTTCACAGGTCAAGGGATCGTTCCAGAAACTCTGACCCTCTCGAACCTCCCTCACTACAGAGTCGGTGGAAGCATCCACCTGATTGTGAACAACCAAGTGGGTTACACCACTCCGTCAGAGAGGGCGAGATCCTCTTTGTATTGCAGCGATGTCGGTCAGTGAAAGTGACAGACAGAATCAGTATGAATTTATGAATGAACCATGAACCCGTTTTTAAAAAAATATTCTAATATTGCATGTGTTTGTTTGTCGAAAAACGGTACAATGATAACATGTTTGTGTCACAGGTAAGATGGTGAACTGCGCTGTGATCCATGTGAACGGAGACGATGCTGAGGAGGTGCTGCGGGCCACTCGGCTGGCCGTGGACTACCAGCGGCGCTTCAGGAAAGACGTCATCCTGGATCTGATCTGCTACCGTCAGTGGGGCCACAACGAGCTGGACGAGCCTTTCTTCACCAACCCAGCCATGTACAAGATCATCCGGTCAGTGCAGTGCAGCTTCAGCCTGTTTACGTTGTTATCATGATGCATCATCATCACTTCACCAGGTGGTGTAGCACATTTCTCAAGATCAGGATGAAGATCTGGATTCAGAAGAAATCAGCTGTTTGGTATTCGTGACTCTCAGTCTGAGTTGTTATCACTTCCCCTCTAAACCCTAACCCTAACCCACTTCTTCAATCCTTTCACTCCTCAGAACCCCTGTAAAATGATGAGATCACGTATTTTCCGCTCTTTGGTTCAAGTAGTGAAAACCTTTAATCATACACACTGAACAGTAGATTTAAGTCCTTCCCATTCTCTCTTTCAGTGTTATGTTTTGGTACACAGACTAATGATATTCTGGTCACTAAATGTCAAGGTCACAGTAGACCAGCAAAACACATGTTGGCCTTGAATGCAACATCTCTGGACCCTCATGAAACATGTCTGGCCTATTGAGTGTGATTCCTTCAGACCACCTCCTTCAGATTGACCACAAACATTCACACATGAGGTCCAATCCAAATACTTTGACATGCTGAACAACAAGCTGGTCAGCATGACTCTGCACTGACCCCATCCAGCTTTCACTCAAAGATGAATAAGTAAGATTGTCAGTTGTAGTCCTCACTGCAGCAGCCCGGTTCCAATCAACGCCGTCCTTTGCTGCATGTCGTTCCCACTCTCTCTGCCAAAAAGGCCAAAAAAGAAATCGTCAGTGGCAAAGGTCACAGTCGGTTAACTCAAATGACACTGTCACAATTTAACACAAATACCTTTAAAGGATAAAATTACATAGTGATGGGATTTTATGTCCTGATGAATGTCTGTCATCATTAAACTATAAATATGAATATGAATGTTGGAGTACAGCTTGCATTGCATGTAAAAGTTCTCCAAGTCTCTTGTTACAATAACCTCCCAAAACACAAAACACTAAAAATTTCAGAGTCATACAAAATCTCTTTGAGGCCACTTGGTTTCACAGTTTCTTTGCCCACCTGACCGAACAGTGTTTATCAGAAACAGAGAAATTGTATTTAGTTTCGAAAAAGTAACTACAGTTACTCCACCACATTTCAAATGGAAATGCAGATCTCCAGAATTAGGTTATGAAAAGTCATTATAGTAAATTAAACACATCACATTTACTGCTTTAAATGAGTAAAACTAGCCTTACAGGTTGCAGCCAATAATAATAATGTAATAAGGTAACGTGTAAGTGAAATGTGTTGATATTTCACTGACCCATATTGTGAAGTAAATGAAACTGACATTGTCGTCTTGTTGTGTTCTTGCAGCTCCCGTAAGAGCGTCCCTGACTCCTACTCAGACCAGCTGATCTCTGAGGGCCTGATGACCGACGCCGAGCGCGCCGAGATCAAATCCAAATACTACGGCTCGCTCAATGAGAAGCTGGCCAACATGACCCTGTACAGCCCCCCGCCCACCAACCTGCAGGGCCGCTGGGGGGATCTGGTCGAACCCCAGGCCAAAGTCACCACCTGGGACACGGGCGTCCCCGTTCCCCTCCTCCAGTTCGTGGGGGCAAAGTCCGTGGACATCCCAGAGCAGATCCAGCTGCACAGTCACCTCGGAAAGACCCACGTACAGGTACGGCCGTCCACTCTGTCATTTCTGTTTGTGGTGGGGGGCGGGAGGGGTCTCGTGTTGATCTTTCAGCCGCTCGATGATGATTCTCTTCTTTTTTTTTGTTGAGTTTAGGCTCGCCTGAACAAGTTAGAGGAGGGCACCAAACTGGACTGGTCCACAGCAGAGGCGCTGGCTTTTGGTTCTCTCCTCAGCCAAGGTCAGTGCTGAGCAGACGATGCATCAGATCCTCATCTAGGGAGCAGTGCATTTTGTTTTCTGCTGTTCGGAAACAGATGTGATTGTTCCTGCAGGTTTTAGCATTCGAATCAGCGGGCAGGACGTGGGAAGAGGCACCTTCAGTCAGCGGCACGCCATGGTGGTGTGTCAAGACACCAACGACATGTATATACCTCTGAACCACATCAGCCCTCAGCAGACAGGTTTCCTGGAGGTAACGCTTTGATAGAGCAGATCAAACCATCAGTGTGAACATGAATCATGACACATTAGTTCTTATCTAAACTTTGCATCACTTGAACTGACATCTCATGTGGCGTGTTGCGGTGTGGTGTGTGTGTGTTTAGGTGTGTAACAGCCCTCTGTCTGAGGAGGCGGTGCTGGGATTCGAATACGGCATGAGCATCGCGCAGCCCAAGCTTCTTCCCATCTGGGAGGCTCAGTTTGGAGATTTCTTCAACGGAGCTCAGATCATCTTCGACACCTTCATCACCGGAGGTAAAACTCTCCTCGCCACTCCGACACAATCCTGAAGGGATTTAGAGACGGCGTAAAATCTCCAGACAGCGGATGTGACTGTGAATGATTGGTGTGTCCAGGTGAAGCCAAGTGGCTGCTGCAGTGTGGGATGGTGATCCTGCTGCCTCACGGCTACGACGGAGCCGGACCGGAACACTCCTCCTGCCGCATGGAGCGCTTCCTCCAGGTCTGTGGGACTGAACCTCTGCTCCAGTGACCCATGTCACAGCAGCTAAACACAGCATCATGTAAATACTACTAACTACTACTGCTACTAACATTAATACTACTGCTACTGCTACTAACATTTACACTACTACTATTGCTACTGCTGCTACTACTACTACTAACACTACTAACTACTACTGCTACTAACATTACTGCTACTAGCACTACTATTACTATTACTAACACCACTACTACTACTACTGCTGCCTCTACTAGTTACTGCTACTAACTACAACTACCACGATTACTAACTATTGCTATTACTATTACTACTTCCAAGTACTACTGCTATAACTAATAGAACCACAACAAAAACTACCATACCATACCTCTACTACTTCTATTGATGCTACTACCACTAAAATGTATTACTACCACTACTAATTAGGCCACTACTATAATTACAACTTCTACCATTAGTACCACTAGTAAAACTACCGACTAGTAGTACAGTTACCAATGGGAAGCTCAGATCTTTCACAAAGTTTAGATTTCTCTCTTGGCACTTTAATAACATGTGATTAAAAACTCCACAGTCTGTCATCCAGGCTAATTAAACCAACATTTAATTGAGTGTTCTCTGTTATGAGCAGGCTGGGGACATGAGCGATCACGAATCATGAATCCAGTTACCAACGTGGCTGTGATAGAAATCTTGTGAAGCTGATGCAGGGGATTTCAGGAGACACCAGTGAGGACTCAGACAGATGTGTCTGCAGCTGTCCCCTGGAGAGAGAGTGTATGAAGTCACGCAGGTGCAGATGTTGCTCCTAAACAAAGAATTCAACCTTTACCGTAGTCACATTGTAGGAATCTCACGGGAAGACGGTCTGTCTCTGAGCTGAAGGGCTGCTATGTATGAGGAGACCCCCTGATATCGTCACGACCTTGGTTGCCATGACAACTGCCATTGGGTCTAGGATCATTTGACTTCATCAGTTTTCTCAGCTACCCTAGACACAGACACAGTTTTACCTCTGTGATACTTAAGACCTAAAGCAGGAGAAATCTCTCCCGCCTCACATGAACATGATGTAACTACATCGAACGCTGCAGAGTCTTGAGCTGTTTAGTGACCAAACACACCTGCAGAGTTTAATGTTTCACTTTAAGCAGTGCTGAGGTTATCTTTTCACCGCCACTGTCCACCTGTAACCAGCTCACGAGAAAAAGTTCAAGGAATAGGTTCACAAGTGAACATTGAAATAGATTTTACTCATCACTCCTGTTCATACTGGTAGGAATATAAAGGAGACAAAACCCCACAGTCTATGGCGAAACGCTCAGAAGATCAAGTTTACATCATCTGAGGCTTTGCCTGCCTAAGGCAGACCAGCTGTGTATTTCAGTGAGACTTTAATCTGTGTGCGATTTTATCAGGGCACACATATATTCAGTAGCATGAAGATCATGCTTCAGCTGTCTTGGGTCGACAAATCACAATGTGTCTTTCACAATCACGGCCTTTTTGCGTGGACTGTGAATGATATCTGCTCAAACCCAAACAAGCAGCAGATTGATAAATACAGTGCACCACCATGCGCCCTCTGACCACTTTATTACTGTAGATAAAATTCAATACTACAGCACAGCCATAGACTCTGCCTTTTAGTGAAGTTTACAGTGTTCAATGCTTAATGGTATCTTGCAGAAAACGTATTTATCCTTTTGTCCTCCATGAATAGGGAGAATATTAGATACGACTCTGTGGAAGATGCAGACGAGTGCAAACACCTCAGTGCAAAAAATGTATAAAGATTTATATCTGCACAAAATTTGTGTTTCCTTTGATTAGACTGAACGAATGATGACATTTTAATTCTGCACTTTTATGCACAACATGTGAAAACAACTCCTGTAAGTGCAACTTAGAGCCAGTGGCGAGTAAATCATTAAATCATTAAATCCAGGACAACAGGTTGTTGTTAGGATGTTTTCAGAGGAAAGGACAATCTCAGTGTGTCTTTCCTACTCTGTTGATGTTTTTACTGACCAATATACAAAGTTTTAGAGAAGCATTCAGGGCAGTGTTTTTCAACCTTGGGGTCGGGACCCCATGTGGGGTCGCCTGGAATTCGAAAGGGGTCTCCTGAAATGTCTAGTAATTAATAATTGTGATTTAAAAACACCACACACAACCTTACCACAACTGTATTCTATACTTTCCCTTACCAAATATAAATCTAGTTCAAATAAAATGCAGAATATAAAAATAAATAAGCTGGCGCATCTTGATTGACGGTTGCCAGAAATTTATGATGTAAAAATGGGGTCATAAGCCAAAAAATGCTGGGAACCAGAACCACTGCGTTAGGGGATGTTATAAAAAGTATGACCTGTTCTCCACTGTTACTTATTAACCAGCGGGAAGGTCCAAGTCTCCAGGTCTGTTGCTTAATATCATTACTTTCATGCTACAGCACAGCCATAAACAGCTGTGACAGAGACCCCCAGGTTTACAGCCTGAATGTCTGTGCTCCGCCTGCAGCTTCCTGCTCGGTCGTGTCTTACACATTACCCAAGGTGTAAACGATTACTAACCCGCTCCCCTCTGTCTCTCAGATGTGTGACAGTAAGGAGGAGGGCGTGGACGGCGACAACGTGAACATGGCTGTGGTCAACCCCACCACTTCCGCCCAGTACTTCCACCTGCTGAGGCGACAGATGATCAGAAACTTCCGCAAACCCCTCATCGTGGTCGGGCCCAAGATGCTGCTCAGATTCTCTGTACGCATGTTGTCCGTGACACGTTTGAACGTTTTATCTCCATCCTCTTGTAACATGTGTATTTTTCATTAAAGTGGATGAACACTGCTCCTTCTGTCGACAGGGGGCGGCGTCCAGTCTGACTGAGATGGCACCAGGAACATCCTTCAAACCAGTGTTAGGGGACACGTCAGTCTCAGCTGAAAGGTACAGTTTCATGACTTGTTTTTTTGAGTGGCTCATCATAATACCTGCTTAAACATGGTTGAAAAGCATAATTTGAAGTAAGTGATCAAGTAGATGAAACCCATGTTTTCTAATTGCCCTCAGTGTCCAGAGGGTGGTGCTGTGCTCAGGGAAGCATTACTATGCCCTGCTGAAACAGAGGGAGGCATCAGCAGCAAACCTCAACACAGCACTTGTCCGTGTGGAAGAGCTGTGTCCGTTCCCCCTGGACGCTCTGCAGCAGGAGCTCAGAAAGTACCCCAATGCCAAAGGTAGAGTGACCCCACGCTGACCTCACACAGCTTCCCCTCTACTCCTCACACACTGTTTGCTGCGACTTGGTTTAGGTCGCTGTTGACTGGGTGAATGCGAGTCGTAGTGAAGTGGACGTCGAGACAAGGAAAGCTCTATATAGATGCAGTCCATGTTGTCCCCTGACGTCTATTTGACTTTCACCTAAATACATAACATGAAAATACGATGTCAAAAGATAAATAAGCAGTCATCTACATGTGAGATTTCCGTCTGGACACGAGCAGCTGGGTGGTTTTTTCTTTCTTTCTTTCTTTATCCTTTACTGGTGAACGTGTCTCTTTGTGACTGACCACTGTTCCTCTTTGCCAACATGCCTTTCCTGTGTTTTGCAAATGTCATGTTGTTTGAGGCATTTCCCTGTTACATAACACTCTGTCTTTGTCTGTGTGTCTGGTGAAAAAAGAGGAAAGATGGGTTTATTTATGAGGCACCTTTCACACGTCACGACCTTTTTGTAATTTGGGGAATAACACAAAAGGCACACGACGATAAGAAACATAAATGTGTAACAATGAAGGGCAGCTTGCTCCCGATGTTAATGTGGAACAGAGAAATTGCTGCTTTTCAGCGTTGACTTTTAATCCTCTTACTTCGCTTTTGTTTGAGAAACCCACAAAGACGTCATTACAACAGTCTGACCTGGAAACACTTCACTTTTAGTGGGACAACGTGACACACTCGTCCTTTAATTCTCCCTCTAAACTCAGCGTGGCACACTTACTTCTCAGATTCCCTGCTGATTTTAAAACCTTCACCGACGCCAAGGTTTCTTTGGGTGATGACCTTTGACCTTTGCTGACGACAAATCATTAAGCCTTTATTTTTGCGTAGGAAAGAATGTATTTTTCTTCACCACTGTCACTTGATAATACAGTTGGCCACATTTAAGCGTCAGAAAAACAAGTACAAAAACAGCTACGTATGTGAGTCACACTGCTGAATGTCGCTGAGGAGGAAGCGGCGTCTTTAATACAACAGTCACCACTTTTATTAGACGCCCTCAGATCACCTGTATCTGACAAACTAACGTCTGAAGCGTGAGCGACAGCAGACCGCAGCGCTGTTAAACAGAGTGTTCCTAATATTTTGTCCACCGTCAAAGTTCACTTTGTTGTGAAACATGAGGAACTACTGGCTTCACTATACCCATAAATCTTTGGCATTTGTGGGCTGTACTTAGCGAGGGCCACTCTCCTTCCACTATCCAACTGCACCACAATTACAGCACATCAGAGTGAAGAGGATGCATTTACTGGCATTTTTCACATTTAGAGTTCAAATCCAGCAGTCGACTCCGGATTTGTCACATTTTCATCTGGGCCCAGTTTTCCTGTCTCCACTCTTACAGTTTTAGTTTGATTGATGCTGTAAAAGAGCATGAAAACTGACTCATCTTGCTCTTTAAGCACTAAAATCCAGATGGGAGAAGCTCTGAGTTGATTAAAACGTACTAGGGCTCCTCTGAGCATAACAGTGTGTTCACAGCAGCTCACGCTCCCTGCCTTATTGTTGGAGGCTTGAGACTATAGCTACAGCTCAGGGTCAAACAAAGTCCACTAACTCCTCCTTTAAATAGAAGAAGCTGATTTTGTTTACAGATAATTCTTCGAGACGCTACGCCTGATGGTGAATCAAAGATAACACAGTACAGGAGAGTGAGATTTGTAGTAAAGCTAGAAATAAAATATTATTGATGGAGTTTAACAGTATGATCATAGTAATGGTGGTTTAAAACTTAATATTTATCAAGGCACTTTATTGAGTTTCATTAATTTAAAATGAACAGTGTAATTCAATAATTCATTTGCTCATCACTTGCTTTATAAACTGGCTGCTGACATCAGTCAGAAAGAAGCAAAAGCAGCCATCACATGATGTGACCACAAACAATGAGAAAATAAACATTCAAAGCAAATCAAATGAAACCAGTGAATAAATAGGTTTCACTTTATGACTGAACATTAATTATTTGTATTGTTATATAAAATTTCCCTCTCTTTTCCTCTGGAACCAAACCTCGAAGTTGAGGTTTCACTTCATGTCTCTGTTTCTTTGTTTCCACCAAACCTACTGAAGCAGATCCAGATTCAGTTTGATCTGGAACTTCTCTGCCAAAGGGCGGGAAAAAGTACACTTGGAGTTGTCAGAAACGTCACATGCGTGTGTGTGTGTGATCCACTTCCTCTTTCGCCGTCAGCTCTAATCAGTTTTCTCTCTGATTCCCACACAGAGTTCGTCTGGAGTCAGGAGGAGCCTCAGAACATGGGCCCCTGGTCCTTCGTAGCTCCCAGGTTTGAGAAGCAGCTGGCCTGCAAGGTGAGCAGCAGCATCTGATGCAACAACAACAACCCAATACCAATATATGATATTAAACACACACTCAACTCCTGTCTGCGTCTTCCTCAGCCCCGGCTAGTGAGCCGACCTGCTCTGCCCGCCCCGGCTGTCGGCATCGGGACCCTCCATAACCAGCAGCAAGAGGCCATCCTCACCGCCACCTTCTCCTAAGAGCCAGCGTGACTGGGAACCTAATTACTAACCAGCACACAAGCTTTGGTACTACACTACATCCTGAACCTGCTACGGTCCTCCCAGCATCAACACTGAAGAGCTGAGCTGCTGCATGACACATACACGGGACCTTTTTAGATGGTGTGAAAACAAATTGGTCGATAATTTAAAGAACAGATCGAAAGAAGCGTTGAAGACAATAGTGTTTTAATTGTGCTCTTATAGTCAAACAGGTTTTAATCATATGTATGTGGTTTGAAGTCAAGGCCTGATTGTGGTTTGTTTTTTTCCCCCCCTTCCTGTCCCTTTATCATGTGAGTTTTCTGAGCTGAAAGTCAGTGGTAAGAAAACAACACGCACCTGCTAATTTGGTTCAGAGCTGAATCGAAGCCTTAGAGACGACGTTTACATGTGATTGTAGAACAAGAAAGCACTTTTAGCCGACCTCTGTACTCGTAGCACTCAGGACTGTGTCAAAGCTGCACAGGCTCAACGTTTCAGGAATCAAAACTGTTTAGTCGTCTCAATCATTGATTCAGTTTAATACTTTCTGTTCTGTCACTATCAGCGTGGCCTGTTAGAAACCTCTGAGCATTACCCCTGTAGTGTCTCTATGGAAGAACTTGAACATTACACTATGGAAGATGAAAGTGTTTCTGAAAAAAACAAGGGAGCTGTTACCGTTGTGACTGTTCTGAAGGTTTATCCTGTCTGCTGTAGGAGGACAAACATCTGGACATGTCATGGTGCAGATGCTGAAAAAGTACTTGATTGTTAGAACTGAGACTGAGCTCAAAGTACTGGCATTGAAGGGCTAATGTAAATAAACAAAATCTGAATTTTCAAATGGAAATATTTTCAAATAAATCTATTTTCAATGTCATGCAAGGTGTTTGATTCTTCCAAACAATCTCTCATGTAGTCCTTCAATTACCTATTTCCAGCTGCTAGAGGAAGGCAGGGCATTCTGCATGAGAATGACTTTTACTTGGAATATTTTGTAAGTCTATACTGATGTTGGTAGATGCATGCCTTTTACAAGTAAGAGTATTTCTAAACTGTAGTATTTCTGCTTTTACTTCTTCTTTCTATGATCTCAGTACTTCTTCCTCTGGAGGATGAACCAAAGTACATTTAGTTGACTGCTCTTTTACTGCATGAATTGAAAGTGCACATATTAGATCAAAGATAAAATCCTGTGAGTTGTTCTGCATAAGTTACATGAGCACCTGTTGCACACAGACTTTTTTCTTTTTTCCTGCCCTATAATTACCACTGATTTCATTTTTTAGCAACAGACACACCAATAATAGAAACTGAACATCATAACACTTAATAGAAGTCACAAAAGTTTGCCCAGTGTTGGTGAAATGGTCTCGTGGCTTGCTGTGCTTCTACTGCAGCAGTCTATTTCCAGGCTGCTGAATCGCTGCCTTCGTCTCAGATTTTATCAAGTGATTTGGAAATGGTCTGGTGCTCTCATATGCTGCTGCATCCCAGTCGGTGAAGCAGCCGAGCCGATCAAGGCCTCCAGAGTCTTTGGACTGAGACCGAGAACCGTCCCAGAGCCAGGGTCCAAATAAATGGATCTGACTTTGGTGAAATTGAAATAAAAATGTGTGCAGCTGCTAAATCTGCTGTATATCTGACTAACATACCAGTCAGTGTTGCTATGTCAGAGGTAAACAGTGCATTGATAGAAGCTTGGTTATTCAGTTCTACAATTTGATATCTTTCTGACTAGGTAATATTATCATTCAGATAATTGACATTCCTGCATTGGAAGAGGCTATCAGAGGAAACAGAGATGGAGTTGCACCTTATATCATTTGAATGCATTATGAACTGGTTCTGAAACAGTTTAGACTCTGCAAACTAACACACACAGGGGGGCATAGGTCACCTGCTGAGCCCACCCCCATTCATAACCACTTGGTACGCCCCTGCCTTTACATTTCAAGACATGAAAGCATTTATTCCTGCAACACAGGCACGCACACAAAATAAATACAAAACCATGAATGAATGAAAGGTGTAGAGTGGATGATGTTGAGGGTGTATCTGAGCAGACAGACTGTCTCTGATGGGTCCTGAGTTTGCACCGGGCCGGTGGTTTGGTGCAATGCGAACACTTAAATCGTTCCTTGTGCACGCGGCTGTCAGATAGATAGGCGCGAGCAGCAACCTCCCACTCCTCCTATTGCTGTAAAACAACCACAGGGCGGTCGGTCTGTGTGACTCCATGGCACAGCAGCGTTGATGCGAGACTGCCAAGTGTCATCCTGCCGCTGCAAGTAGCCCGACCTCAGCTCACCGCATCGCCGCCGCCTGACTGACTGGATCCCGCCCGGTGAGAGGAGGAGGAGGATCAAGAGGAGGAGGAGGGAGGAGAGCCAGTGTTTCCCCGTCACAGTGATCTGAACAGTGGGGAAGCTCAGGCTCGGGATCCGCTACGTCAAACAGATTAGTCAAATAACCTCTCGGGGTAGGACATACCTACCTCCCCTCCTTCAGCTAGCCTGGCTGCGTGCACGGGCTGAGGAAGCAACACAGTCCGCGCTGACAGCCAGGAAGCCTTTGCTTGGCGAGACACAGAAGTGCACTACTTTTCTTTTTTCCTTTCTTCTTTTTCTCTTTTTTTCCTCGGGGGGCTAGATGAGACGTCTGTGGTGATCCTCCAGCAGCGTCTCTCTTCCTCTCCTGCCCCCACCTCCCCGGTGCGAAATGGCGAAAGAAAACGGCGAGTCCAGCGATGGATCTTGGAAAAAGCACGTCGATGACATCAAGAAGATATTTGACTTCAAGGAAGTCCTTGGGACGTGAGTAACGAGATAACGCACCCCCCCCTTTGCAGGCGACTACAAACTTTGTGTCCACTTGTGTAAATTAGCGGCAGATAGCTAGACAACAATGCCACATTGTGCAGTTGAACGGAAACCAGCGGCAGACTGACAGCTGTTGAATATTTTGTTGAAGTAGGTTCTGATGATCTGTCGACGGTGGCACACACACAGATACACAAAGACACACACAGGGCCTGGTAAACTTAGTGCGTGCTGAAAACCCAATCAGGACCATCACCAGTTTTAATTGGTCTGATGATGATGATGATGATAATGTGTCACTGAGAAACTATTGCAACCTGTCTGCTCTGCTCACTCATCAGATCAGATCACATCAGATCAGATCAGATCAGATCAGATCAGATCAGATCAGGGCTGAAGAAGCTGTGTACTAGGCAGCCATTTGTTTGGGGAACAAGTGTGACAAATAGGAACAGGGATTGCATACAAAGATGATGGAATCATGCTCCCAATATGAGAGGACCATCTGGGATGACTGTATGTTGCTCTTTGTGCTCCATCTCCTCAAACAAGGTGGAGGCAGATTATAATAGTGGCAACACAGTGTCTGAGGGTTTAGATTCATCTACACACGGTTTTTTCTTCCACAACAGTATGGAGAGCTGTTCTTTGGTTCTTGTTCTTGTAGTTCAGGGATCACTTGAGTTGAAGTCGCCCTCTCGCCCTTGAACCACTGAGGAGCCAAATTCCAGAGTTTATTTTGGTCCACTGTTAGTGCTGCTTCACTTCATGTCTCGTCTCTTCTTTGAATGAGTTGTGGTGCAGAGAAAGAGCCTGAGTGCCCTCCCACCCCCACCCCCACCCCCCTCACCGAGAAGACCCCAGCCTGCTGAGGAGCACTGATCTGGAGTCAGCCCCGTTGTCAGTATTGTGATAGACTGTGTGAGGTGGTTTCACACATTTAATGAGTGTATTTCTCATTTCTCGGCTGTTCTTTGTCCCCTCAAGTCACGTCCCCTCCTCCTTTGACTGAGAGTAATTTAATGTGCTGATGTTTGTGTTGGGGATTCTGGGAAGGCCCTTGTCTCCCTTGGGGAATTTTTTCCCCCTCTTTTGTTTGTTTTTTATTTTAAAAATTGACTTCGGAAACTGATGTCAGGCAGAGCAGAAGAAATGGCCCCCAGTCACTGCGATTGTAGCTAAACTGGGAAGGAGGTCATTCATAAACTATAAGAAGACTCGTTGTGGTTTGCGGCTGTAAGATAAGTAACCTCACAATGTGCAAAATGTAGAATAATCAGCAACTTTCTTGTCTCTCCTCTTTCCTCTCCATCTTTTCACTGCGCGAAACCCAGCGTGACCGCAGACCTGTTCCTCCTGAGCGGCGGCGTCACAGAATTCTCAAACAGATGGGTGATTCACAAAGTGCACCTCAGCCACGGCACTAAACAGTCAGACGCTCCTACCTGGAGGCAGTTTTGATTTCCCCAAAGCTTTCATTTATGTGTGAAGAGGCTCTGAATAACAACAGTGAATCATCGTGATTTACTGTCCACACAATGGCCAGGTTGGAGGAAGACGGATCCCTCGCCCACAACCCCCGACGCACACAGTCCCCGCAGAGGCCCTTATGTTACATATTGTACTGCATGTAGGCTACTCGTCCTGATTGACTTTCAGTAAGCCCCATTTACCAGTTCCTGTGCATCTTAATCGGGGAGTGCCTTGTCACTGCAGAGCGGGGTTCACAACAGGCCACCTATAGAGCAGAAAAGCCCAGCAGCCCTGCAGCTTTACCTGGATTAAAAATGGATGAGAAGGACTGTTGGTCAGAGGAAGACACACAGATTATCCTCTTCCTCTTCCTCCTCCTCCTCCTCCTCCTGCTCCTGCTCCTGCTCTAACTTTTAACTGTAGAGTCCTTGTCAGGTTTCTACATCAGTGTCCAAGAGGGATCATCCCACTGCAGTGGAAACTCACTCAGTACATTTACAGTTTCAAAGGCATTTCCACTTTATATTCATTCATACCTCTGCTCCATTACACTGCAGAGGTAAATGCTTCAGATCTGACATCAGCGCATTTATCAGAGGCATGATTTTATTCATTGCTTTGACCTAGTAAGCTTCTTTGATGAGATATGATAAATTTAATGTGGACTATCCACTGCAGTTCAAAGTGACTTCATCTCCATCGCCTATACATTCGTCAGTATAAAACTACCTGGGTCTGTTCTGCTGCATATCCAGTAATAGTTAGACAGTTTTCAGACTAGTGAGGACTAGTCAGACCGATGCGTTGGCAAACTGATGGATAAGAGGCGAAACATCTTCCAGGACAAATACAAGTCCAGTTGCCTTCGATTCAATTTGTTGCCAAGAGATAACAATGACCTGGATGAATGAGAATATCCATAGACATATCCAGTATAAGCTAATGCGTTTTCCATTATTTATTAAGTTCATTTGCTTATGCACACTTTGATTTTAATATTCCTGTATTTTGACACCACTGACCTCTGAGAAGCCACAAATCTGAGTTTTTCTGGTCACTCTTGCTGCTAAGTTAGAGCCACATTTTGATATGTGGCATTCTGAAATCATGAATTGATTGAAAACGTGAACTTCAATGTGACTGTTTCACAAAGGGAAGTGGATGGTGTATCAGCAGCAGCAGCAGCAGCACCCCTGCGGTGCTTTTGGCATGACCGTCATGACCTATCAGATATTAGCAGGAGTTGGTGGCGGAGTGCCCGCAGAGGTTTCACTAATGCTTTGGCCACACGTCTTCCCTGTGCTTTCTTGCTTTAGATGTTGTGATCTAATGAGATCATCGCCGCCGAAGCCCATCCTCCTTCCCACACCCCGCCGCTTGTCTTGCGGCTAATTTCGGACCCGTAAGCTGCTGATAGTCTGCCGAAGCAAATTAACTGACCTGACCACAAGTGCCTTCAGAGATCCCAGTGGGTAAAGGTCTGTGAATGTGGAGATGTCACTCACAGTTGCGATGTCCAAGTGATTTGTCTTAGACTATTTCTAACAACATACCAGAGTCAAGGATGCACTCACCTAGCTGCCAAAACTGACTACCACCATCTATTTTCTCAGATCCAAAATCTTTATATTAATTTTTAAGGTCATTTGTAGAATTGTATTAGAAACAGATGATGATGAGGATGATGGATTATTTAATGTGGATCAAAACTATACCTGCTTGAAAAGCTCAGGAATGTTGCGGAAACTTGGTTAAAATATCATATTGTGGTCAGTTCATAGAACAAGAAGCTGAAGAGATGGATAAAGACAGAAAAGGTTTGAGCTCATTCAGGAAATGTGAGAGATTGTGGAATGGGAAACTGAAAAAAAAGAGCTGACAGATGATAAAATGCTCTGAGCTCATGATGAGGTGACTTTAGAGTCAAGTTGATTAAATTGTAAAAAGCTTTCTAAACTCTCTAATTTCACTATCTGCCCTAAAAAAAATCCTGCAGGGTTCTGGTAAATAACTTACTTTGTCCTTTTTTAAATATAGTGGCTTAAAAGCAGTCCAAAAATGATGCTTTCCAATTTGATCCTTTCTAAGTGCTTTGTCGTGTAGTTTCAGAATCCCACTCTGTGAGATTAAAGTGCCAAAGTCGTCCTCTGTCGGCTCCCACTGCAGGGCCAAACAGGGCCGAGCAGCAGCTGACTCACTCATGTCACTGTTTTTACCCCATACAGCCACGATCTTTATCATCTTCCCTCTGCGAACTAAGAGAAAACTAACCTTTTCTCAGTTTGATACTAATGAGCAAAGAGGCCAGTGTTACCCTGACCGTGACACAGGCCCGTTGGTCCGTGTTGCACGCAAAGTGTTGGCTGTAGCCTGCATGCATTGATCATTCTCTGAAACACAGCTCGTGTAGGGACTAGTGGGGTCCTTGAAAGCAGCCTGAAAGCAGTGAAATGGCAGCTAGGCAACTGGGATGTTGGAAGTCCTTGGTTGCTCTCTGTGAAGAAGACACTACCTACCACTGCCCACCAGCAGCAGCACCACTGTCCTCCAGCTCAGTTCAATGTGGGAGGACATACTTTGTCATGGACTGCAGCGATGGAGAGTGAAACAAAGATAATGCGTAGTTTGTTGTGTGCGTAGTAATTTCCTGAATTTCCATTTGTATTCATGCTGCCCTTGCCTCAGTGAATGCCAACAGAGCCGGTGTGTAAAGCATGAGAGCGTTGAAGTATTCCAGACTACCCAGTATCAGAGCCCAGGAGGCAGTTATCACCCTGTTAAAATAATCCAGCCTCTCTCTGACAGGCCGGTTTGTGGCTTCACACGGGCTACTGCCAAAATTTCTCTCCAGTGTTAGATCATTATTCCTTTTTAGTTGTTTATGAGTGACATTAGCTCTCATCAGCCTGTGAACTCACCGTCGTTCCCTGTTTGATCAACAACCTGCCGTGCACATTTCCGGAAACTAGCCTCCAGTCCTCTGTGTGCGTGTGTCTGTACGAATACGGAAATGAATTACTTTATAAATCCCCAAAGGGAAATTCATTTTTCTCTCAGTTCATCTATTTGCAGGAGAATTTAAAAAGTCTAATGGCAGTCGGTATAATATCTTCTGTATCCTGTGTCTCTCTGTCTGTCTGTGTTGGTGTTTAATGGTTTCCAGCGTCAGTCATTGGGGCTGTGAGAGCGGCTGAATTTCATTCCAGTCATATTATTGGAGTTCATTTAACTCTGCAGCCAAAGATCAATGCTGTTTACCATGTGAAAGGACAGACGTCCAGTGCAGGCTCGTCTGAGTCCTGGAGAACAAAACTAGGAGTCATTGTGTAGAGAGAGTGAGAGAGAGAGAGATAGAGAGAGATGTGGAAAGAAGTACTGTACTTCCAGTTCATGATGCTCTCATGTTGCTAAATGCCAGAGGCTTCATAGTTTTTACTCCGCTGCATTTATTTGATATATTCATTCATTATTTTTGTTGTCATTGTCAATAGTTCAACTTGTATTTTTTAGTTGAATGGTTTGAAATGTCAGTAAAAGATAAAAGAAAATGGTCACCTCGGTCTCCAAAGAACAAAATGTTCTCTTTCTCTTGAATTGTTAATTTTGTCCAAACCCCCCAAAAAGTTAAAAAAACAAAACAAAAAAAAAACAATATATCAACCAGATGTTGGGCAATTTTTCCTCAACAAGAGTCAGAGGCTTGTGCCTCTCAGGCAGTGTGATGTTTATCATGTTCAAGACTGCAGCTTTAGTATGTTAGTATAATAGTGTTTGGTAATTAGCACCAAAGTCAAAGTGCAACTGAGGTCGATGAGAATGTTATTTAGTTTTGCAAGTTAGTCATGAATGAAAAAGAAACTGAACCACAAATGTCACTGCAGTCAGTAAAGTCTGTAGGGCCTGCCAAGTTTCTTTTCAACCGAGTGGTGGACCAACAAAGTGCTTAAAAGGTTAATTTGTTACCATATTGGTTACCAGTCGATTAATTGGATGAATAGTTTTAGCTCAATACTTAACAGATTAAGATTTAACCATTCAAATGGCATCGTCTTATAAAATAGGACAATTGAAGTGTCTAATTAGTTTGACCAGCTACAACTTTAGAGGACTGCTTAATTTTTAATGTGCCAGTCAAGTCACAGTATTTCAATAATGTGATCAGCAGTATAATAATATTACACAGACAGAAGACATTCTTTCTGCATCATGATGATACTTTTTACTTCACTTTTTTTTATTATCTTTGGCAGATAACACTTGAATAGTTTGTACAGAATTTTGAATGGAGACCTTTATTTGCTATTAATAAAGAAATTCAGAATAGAAATTGTAAAATATTAAGGTCATTGGCTGTTACGTTATTATGCGTTTCCACCTGAGACCAAGAAACATACCTCTATAGATACTGGTATTAGCCCCAACCAACCAGGTTATAGTGGTTTTGGTATGATTCAGATCATGATGAGAATCAGTTTAGTTAGAAAAAAAAAGTTCACATATTTTGTCTGGCTGACACTATAGTTTACAAAACTCTGAGTAGACAGAGTAGCATATCACAGCAGAGCAGATGGTGGTGTGAAGGCTGTTAAAAATAAGCATTTTGTGTAACTGCAAAATGATCTGCAGCCAATACAACTTTTATTACTAAATGTGACAAAAAACTTTGCTCAAATGTGTAAAACTGTTCCCAGGACGTTTTAAAGTAATTGGTCAGATGAGTGAATGTAAATCCCAGTTGGCTCTAGTTAACTTTGATTAACTGTATGTATGAGATTTTCCTGGCTTCCCTTCAAAGCACCGTATCATCCGTCAGATTTCTGGCTGAAGTTGTCGTCGCACCGTCGGAGGGTCGACTTTGGACGCAGACGTTCTACCTGGATTATCAAGTTCTGACTTTTCCATCCCATATGTTGCATAACGAGCCGCTGTAATGCATCTTACACAAGATGATTCAGTGTGATTACTCAGCAGCACCACAAAACATGCACCGCCTGTGAATGTCAATAAGCCAGCCTCAGTCCTAGACACCACCCCACCCCCTCTTCTGCTCTCCTCCATCAAGAGCGCCCTGCATTTTTATAATCGCCACTGATGAGCGACTGAGGTCGGGGGTGAGAGGGGGGGTGGGGGCCAGAACAACTTTCCTGGATGCAAAATTTGAAACAAGGCCTCACTTTGCATCTGCAGCATCGGTGGCTGCTTTCACACGTAACACGTCGGTAAACTGGTTTGGCTATCGTGCACACAGTGTGGTGGTGTTGTGTGGCTGCAGCTGACACACACAGACGCCCGTGGAGCTCTGTCGATCAGGGAAGGACTTTAAATGATCAACCACCATAATTCAACCGAGTGAGGAAACGTTTTGGGTTAGGCTTTATTTGGTGTTAATAGATTGAGACGTTAATGCCTCAGTGAAGGGTCCGGTTCAGATGGAGCTTTGTCTCATTATTTAATGCTGCCCCAGGTCACATCAGGGATTAAGGAGGGATGAATTTGATACGCTGGATGTCACACAGGTCGATCCCTCATGCCACCAAACATAACTTTTAATTTCAGGCAATCTACAAATTACATTTCTGATTAACCAACAATTCAATGACACATTTTTCTTCAGGCATTAAAACATCTTCCATTTACTGTAGTATAGTAAATCCTCACTTTTAAAAAGCTCCAACCACCAAATGTTCAGCATCTACGCTTCAAAAATGACTGAAATAAATATCAAAGTCGACTGACTAATCATTTCAGCTGTGGAGTGTGTATGTACGTGCGGATGCGGCACGTGGGCGGGAGCATCACCATATGCATGTCTCCAGCAGACATTGCACCCTTTCTTTTCTGTGAATTGTGAATTAATAGACTGAATGCTTTGAGAGCTTGCAGCACAGTTTGTCATGGCTCAGGCACTGACAGAGCAAGGGAAGTCACAGGCTTGGATTCTGTCATGTTGTCATTCACAGGAAGTGATGTTGCTGCTTGTCAATGTGGTGAGCACGAGGGGAGGAGATGGGGGCATAAGAAATGGTGCTATACGCTCAAACCAACCTCTCTGTTAGTTCACAGGTTTCCTGTGGTTTTCATCAGCGTGTGTCTCCTGCTGCAGAAAGCACAAAGCATGCTCTGAAAAAAAAAAACGTGCAAGAGCGTTGTTTGACAGGCTCATCGTGCCAGTGGAGGAATCTTGTTCTTAATGTCCACACAGCTGTAATAGTTGGTCGCATGCACTGAATAGCAAAATGATGCTCATTGTCCTCACGGCAACAGCTGCGCTAGGAGGGGGAGTGTGCGTGTATGCGTGTGTGCTTTAACAAGCAAGCAAGTAATGCACCAACTCTCTTACACAAGCCCTTGAATTTACACTACATTGTCCCACATGCCAGAATGAGGTCAAAGTCAGAAGGGCGTATGCTGCGAGCCCCTCTCACTTGTGTTTGTTTGCTGTGTGTCTTCCACCTCATCAGTCCCGAGGCCAGGCTTTGCCACCAGGTAGTGTGTTGTTAGGTGCACAGCCTGTGTTTGTGTGTGTGTCGTGGCTCTGGCTGACCCTCCCCCCTGTGCCGTGGTGGAGTGAGGGATTAGCGTGGATTTGATGGCCAACGGTGGGACTTAGTGCAGCAAGCAGCGCCGAGTTTAGAGCCTGTCGGGTGGAACTGATCACACTTTGAGAATATAATGGAGCTTTTGATGCCGGGCCGTCTCGCTGTTTGTGAAGGCGGTGAATCGCCATCAGGTGTGTGTTTCTCCACATCACTTTTTGTATATATCTGGTGATGACGATCCAACAGGCCGCTCGCATGCAGGAGGATGAGACAGATGATAATGAACATTGTATTATAGATGTATATTATTATATCAGCAGCTCAGTTTGAGATTAAATGACAACAAACGCATGGGGAGAGTAAACTAAATGAAGATGATGCTATATCAGGCCAGAAAGATAATAAAAAAAACAAATACAACACAACACTCTTGCTCAGATTACTATTTTTTCCTACCCAGACATGTTTGGTAAGCCTTCATCAGTTAATCAAGGTTTATTTGAGTGCTTTAGATCACATCATCACTGGTCCAGTGACCATGACCCAGGCGGTTTCAAATCATCCGTATTTTTTTTAAAGATCTTCCCATCAAACCATCCTCATGGAAGTAAAAAGGTGCCTGTGGAGGTGTGTAATGAAAAGAAGCAGGGAGGGGGAGAAAAAAAAAAGCAATCATGCCGCGTGCTCGGAGAGATTTATTAAGGTGGACAGAGTGTTGTATCATAGCAACAGATACAGATTGCTTGAGCAAATATTCCCTTAATTCAGTATTTGTTTTTAAAGGCTCTCATGTATGGAGACAGATGGCCCGAGGAAGACGCGCTATCAGCCATCCTAAATGGCTGTTTTAAAAGTGTTTGCCATGCTTTTGGCTTGCGCACGAGCGCCGAGTGTATAAGCCAATGCAGAAGGCTGCTGGCCACAGAGGAGGGGGGGGGGACTTTGCCAGTTCTCAGTAAATATTCACAATATGCTGTTTGTGTACTCTGGCCTGTCTGCCTCTGAGTGCCCTCTGTCTGCTCACTGACGATAGGTTTTCTGTGTCAATATTGCCTGAGCGCATATAAAGCAGGAGGACTAACATGTCCCCCTCCTCTCTGTCTCTCTCTCTCCCTTTGCAGCGGGGCATTTTCCGAGGTGGTGATGGCTCGGGAGAAGGCCACGGGAAAGATGGTGGCAATCAAGTGCATCCCGAAGAAAGCGCTGAAGGGGAAGGAGACGAGCATCGAAAATGAAATCGCCGTGCTTAGGAAGTAGGTACCGGCTGACGGAGCCACGGGGGAGTTTGCAGGAGAAGAAACAGCACTTAAGAAGGGGTCACCATGTTGCAGCGTCCTCAGGGGAGGGAGAGGCTGTGTGTGTTTGTGTGTCTCAGCTCTGGGTAATGACTCAGAGTTGGGATGCCGGTGCCACTCAGTTTATTTAACAGTCATTGTCAGGCTTAAGTGACTTCTTTGTCGAATCTCATCTACCCAGCCTTTTGGGGTTTTCGCAGTGTTCGCACACTCGCGCACACACCTACGCAAGGCAGGATAGGGTGGCGTTGACACCAGGTGTGACACTCCATCCTCCTCCAGGGTCTAATGGGTAATTCCCCCGAGAAGCTCAGTCATCATCAGTCACTCTAGAAGCGAGCACGCCAGTTGTTGGGTGTAGTTGCCAGGCTACAGTTGCTATCCTTTGACTTCCTCCTTCTCTTTCTCTGTTTCTCTCTTTCTCCGTTTTGATCTCTCATGCTGTCTTTTCTATTCTCCCTCTTCTCCTCCGTGTGTTGGCCCTCAAACTGCCTCAACCTTAATTTTTTGTTCTGGACTTAGAGAGGAAGTTGTGAAGATAGTTTCGTCCTTTGAGACTCTCCCCGCCTCCTCCTCTTCCACCCCCACCTTTTTTCTTTTTCAGCCACCTGCCCTTCTGAACACGCTCTGTCATCTGCATATCTCCTTGCAGAGGCTGTTTTTTTTTTTATTGTACTAAAACCTTGTTGGTTGGTTGCCTGGACACAGCCTCCCAGCATCTTGATCCAGCCTATATTATCTTCTTCAGGTGCTCCTGGTGACGGGGGTTGCTGCCTGCTTCATGACTCATTGATTAGCATCCTCTAAGAATCCCCCCTCACTCTTCATCACACACAAAAGGTTTCCTCCCTTGTGCAAATCATATGCTCTGCCAGGTTCATTTTTTGACAAACACGGAGAAGATACACAAGTGCACACACATACACACACACAGTCTAAATACAAGCAAAGTGCTATATAACAGAAAGCAAAAGCAAAACAGGTCTGTTTCCATGTGGCAGCAAGGCTTCGTTTTTAACAAAGGAGAGGGCTAATTGCACCTCATCGCAGGCCTGCACTGAGAGCAAACCAAAGTGAATTTTCTGTTCTCCCTCCCCAGGATAAAACATGAGAATATCGTGGCTCTTGAGGACATCTACGAGAGCTCGAACCACCTGTACCTCATAATGCAGCTGTGAGTACATCAACCCACCACTTTGTTTGTTTAGGTCAGCCCTTTGTCTCCCATTTGTCCTGCCATTTGGATAATGTGTTGCGTTTTTTTGCTCGTATAAGCATCTATAATGTCCTTGAGGCATTTTTTGCTTCACCTGCTCTTGCGAATGCAGCGATGCTTGAAAAAGGTTTGTGGCACAGCCGTGATAAACATGTTCATGGACTAAATAACACTACAGATTTGATGTTGGAACAAAAAATATATACATGTTGGACTGAAATTAGTCATACAGTACCTCAAATAAATCATTTGACATTTTGAATTATGTGTTAATTCACCTTCTCAGTGATGAGAGGATAGGTACCACTCTGTGGCAGTTAGCCAAGCTTACCTTAGCATAAAGGCTGGATACAGTGGGAAGAGCAAGACTGGCGCTGTCTGAAGGAGAAATCTGCCAGAATCACTTGAGTCACATAGTGAAATGACTGTACCTGTTCTCATCCTCCTCTAACTCATCAGGATGTAAAAAATATTCTCTCCACTACTTCAAATAAAACATTTTAAATCCAGTTGCCAAGCAGCGACTTCTTTTCCCATCCAGGAAGAGAAGAAAGGAGAAGTGTCAAAGGATTTATACTTTATCTTTTTGTATCACAAAAATGTTATTATTACTAGACTATTATTATTATTGGTTGTAGTAGTAGTATTAAATTAGCTGGTTTTATAAAAAATATATGATCATAATGGTCCCTTCAGGCTGCTGTTGTCACTACATATGGCCAACAAAGTGTAACTCTCCATGTCATTTTTACATTTGACAATAAAAGAGAAAAGGATACAGTGTGTTTATCAGCGAACACAGTTTAGTGGAGTTGGTCGGTGGATTTTGTTATCTTTTGGACAGACCCCGGCTAACAGTTTCCCACCATTCCTGGTCTTTGTGCTAAGCTAACAGTCTCCTGGCCTTAGCTTTATAGTCACTGAGCAGCCATGAAGGAAGAAGCATCTTCTCCTCTACTTCGAAGCCAGACAGGGCAGAAGATGCTTTCCTCAAAGTTTTCCTTCGTAATCTTAAAGCCCGAGCTGTGAGGCTGTGAGAACGTAGCTACAGTGTCACCAGTAGCAGCTATCTGGTTAAAAGGATGTGTTGTTGAAGGTGGCAGCTGCCTCTCCCTGCCAGCACCGTTTGCCTTTGTGTGGACGTCATCGTGTCCGAGACCCTTTTCCTCTCCACATAATTTCACAGTGTTTGTGACTAATGCACCAGCAATTTAGGCGGCGGATATCTGCCCTGTGTGCTCGTCTGAAAGGTGCATCATGTGACCTTGAAGCGTCACTTATGAAAATGGTGATTGCTAGCCATCTGTAAGAGCAGCCACATTCTCATAATTGATGCTCAGCTTAATATGAGTCATCTATTGTACCTTCTCCTTTTGTGGTTGAAAGTAGTTGAGAAGAATGTGCAAGTGTTTATAACTGATGTACCAGAAGTCTCAGTCATCATTATGCTTTTGATTTAACACTGCATGACTGGTTTAGCAACACTGCACACCTCGAAAAGACCATTATATTTAATCAAAACCTCCAACAGATAGGCTACTATTGATACCATGGTTTTATGTCCTAGTGGTATAACTTTTGATAATAAAGGAATTGCTCTGATAATGTGGACATTACTGACAGTAGAAAAAAGGTATCAAATTACTTGGAAACAGGCAGTTAATGAAAAAGATGCCTTGGTAAAGAAGTGTGATGAATTCTTAGAGGAGATACAGAAATCAATACAAAATCTGCTTAGCTGTAATAATATATAACTTGTCCTATCTTAAGAAATCTCATTGATTTCGTGGTTCGGACGTGGTGCAATGGGGGTTGGGGTTACAACATGATGTCATGGACTTGTGGTTTTGGTCATGGTTTCACAATTCCTACGCCTAAACGTAAGGTGTTTCTGTTATTTTGGAACCAGGCACGTACTAATGGAAAACAGTAGTCAACTAGTGAACAGGTTGTAGCCGCTGTCTGAATAGGTAATATACTGGAGACCAGTAAAGAAAGGAAGATATTCAAATCGGTGTCTGTATCTGTCAAGTCACCCATGAAAACTTACATTGTACTGTAATCTCACAAATGTACATGTACATTCACATACTGTTCTTTGCTGTAAATTGCCTCATTATGTGGGAATACACAATATTACTATTTAGATTTTTCACTTTATTCTTATTCTTACTGTTTATTCAAAAAGTTCTCTAATGAATGATGAAGCACTTCAGATTTGAACAGCCATATTAATCAGCCTTTTCATTATTGTTTTAATTATCATATAAATCAGATTCTGTTGTTTCTCCTCTGTGTGTGTGTGTGGAAAGGGTGTCTGGAGGTGAGCTGTTTGACCGCATCGTGGAAAAGGGCTTCTACACAGAGATGGACGCCAGCCGGCTCATTCGACAGGTTTTGGATGCAGTTAACTATCTGCACTCCATGGGCATAGTGCACCGAGACCTAAAGGTACAACAGTGTAGGACATTCACAGCTCCTCACACAATACACTGCATTTATTATCGAAGAGTTTAAAAAAAAAAGACTGACTCTTGAACTGAGAGGGGAAATCCCTGCTATTTAACCTTTGTGAGTAAGATTATATGAGCTTTCTGTGTGGATCACCCACAGAGGTTAGACGTCTCCACGTCCTCCACAGTAAATGTGCTGAAGCCAAAAACTCCTTCAAACAAATGGAGACACGCAAGTATAGACGAATAGATTGACTCTTTATTTTGTTTCCAGCCCGAGAACCTGCTGTACTTCAGCCCTCATGACGACTCCAAGATCATGATCAGCGACTTTGGCCTGTCGAAGATGGAGGGAACAGGGGACGTGATGGCCACCGCCTGTGGGACTCCAGGATACGTGGGTGAGGACGCCCTCTGAGCTCTGGTGGAAACTTGCTCCGAGATAATTAGATGCTCTAGTTGGATAAACATGACCTAATCTAATCTGCCAGTAGCCACAGGTTAACCTTAGCCATCTGGTACAGGCAAACCACCAAACATCCATGTTCCTCTCCAGCCTCAGTGCTGTGGCGAATAGTGGAAATCTGTTGGTATCATTTCACTACAAGAATATGAGTTTGTCTGACCATTAATAAAATAAAACATTTCTTTGTTCCAGCCCCTGAGGTTTTAGCTCAGAAGCCGTACAGTAAAGCCGTGGACTGCTGGTCTATTGGAGTCATCGCATATATTCTGTGAGTTCTTTGAATTCAAACCTACATACCATCACCAACTGAAGATTATTTTGTGTATTTGAACAGGAAACCATCGCTCAGATCAGAAACCACCAGGACACATTTTCAGGAAACCACTGAGATTTATCAAGCTTCCTGACTGAGGAATAAAACAAAGACAGATCAGAACCCACTCATTTAATACATCAGCAACATCCGTAGTGCACCTGTATTAAACCTTTTTTATCAGGCTTACTGCTGTTTAATTGACAACCAGAGTCTCGTGTATTGTATCATTTCCTGTTAACGATGATGAAGTCTGATGTTTTTAAACTCTACTACTCTGGCAATTAGCACTCTATGTAGTACGAGTTTAATTAGTGTTTTAATTAGTGTGTTACTATGCCAACGTTTGCTAATTAGCACAGGACACAGATCGACTGATACTCAGAGGAGTGTCTTTAGTTCGGTGCTAAATAAAAAGTTTTCGATTCACCCTGTGGAAACTACAAATGATAGAAAATGTGCTGCCAGTCATCTGAACTGGAGCTGCTTCAACACGGTGGTGGGAGTGATGCCTCCAGCTGCTGTCCTTATTCTACAGTGTCCATACAGCGTAGAGTGGAAACTGTTACACAAAGCAACTGAACTAATTAAGTAAAGTGGTGTCGCTCATTAGCAAAGAGAAAATCCCTGGTCTCGTTATCCATTTGTTAAGAGGGATGAATTTTAAGGTGATCAAGTGGAAGAGATGTTGATGCCTTCACAGACGAGGCCTCTGTCCCATTCATACTGTTTCATAAGCAGAAGCTGGCTTATGTTGCATGTCTGTGATTTGCATGTTATTTTTTTCTATATCATATTCAAATAGACTGTTTTGTTTCATTTATTTTCCCTTCTTAGTCTTTATGTCGTCTCTTTAATCCCTCTGAACCATCTCCTGTTGCATGCTTATATGAAAAATCAAACTGCCAGTGAATGAGATTAGGGCCGCAGCAAATCCTGTTTAGATTTGGGTTAAAGTTTCTAACATCAGATGGATGGCGGCTCTCTTGCTGTGATGTAATCATCAGTCTTCATCTCCTCAGGCTTTGCGGGTACCCTCCTTTCTATGATGAGAACGACTCCAAGCTCTTTGAGCAGATTCTCAAGGCCGACTATGAGTTCGATGCTCCGTACTGGGACGACATCTCTGACTCAGGTGAGCTACTGCCTCCTGTATCTGTCTGTGTCTGTGTCCTCATAATGTCAGGAAAACTGACAATAAACAATAAATGCAAGTTTAGAAATATAGATTAATTCATGATTAGATAATAAGATTCTACATGAAATAAACTTCCAGTCAGCTCCTCTATTTCTGAACTCCTTTTATTTTTCACCTTATATTTTCTTATCATTTGAATAATCTAATCCCCCTTTTTTTTCTACACAACATTTATGGTTTTCTATTATATCATTTGAAGAGTGAGCTAGCTTGCATGAACACATACTGTATGTGAGCAGCAGCCTTTAAGATCGTGTTCATAAAATGTGAACCATAATCCGCATGCTGTTGTAACATCATCACGATGAAAACTTTTGTTTGTCCTTGTTGTTTTTGTTTGTGTACCTTTGTATAATGCTGCTCTCACTCTACAAAGTTTGGCCAGCCCACACACAGAGCTATCAGTGGTACAGGTGAAAAGAGAAGAAAGATGATTCAACTGAGATTTAGTTTCCATTCATTTGTGATGGACTCATCTGTAGTTTTCTCACTAACTTCATTAACAAAGGTGTCTTATGTATAGAAGGAAATATTTTTCTGCAGCACAGCTGAGAAAATGTTTTTGATACATTTGTCTTTAGGCAATTTGGCACTTTAAATGTTTTTCTTAGTTTTTGCCTTGGTTCTTTCAAGGAAACTTCAATCGACTATGTAGTCCAACATGAAATCATTGATTTGCTTCAAGCTTTACAAACTGCACAATCTACAGAAAAAAACTTTTAATATAAAAACAACAACATATCGGGACACTTGGTTGGTGGACTCACACGCACAATAGACAAATTTAAGAACTAAAAGTACAGAACTGATCAGAGAGAAGTAGCAGCTCCTGTGAGATAAGATGCTACAAAAACATTTAAATGCTTGAGTGCATCAGAGTGTGGAAGATGTTCTCATTGGACGTGCTCTTGACCTTCTCCAATTGCCTTCGTAGCCAAAGACTTCATCAGCTGCCTAATGGAGAAGGACCCAGAGAAGAGATTCACATGTGACCAGTCTCTTCAGCACCCCTGGTGAGAAACTAACGCCACACGCTGCGCCACAACCAGACAATCGCAGGGAAGCACACATCTCGCTGCGATTAAACAGCAGTATGACGCAGATTGCCAGGCTTACGCATTTGTCATAGAGAGCATGTCCTCCCACTGTCATCTGTCTCCATGGCTCCGAGCCGCGAACCCACCTCTGCCTCGCCGCCGCCAGCCCTCGGAGAGAAATCTGCTGAATAAATGGCTTCCAATTAGTGGCTGGCGTCCTGAAGGATCCTTGAAGAATGTGGACGCTTTAATGAACAATTAGGATGTCTTCCCAGGCCTGAGCCGGAGCTAACGAGAGCGAGCTGGCGTGGGCTGCTGTCTCCAGCTGAAGTGGCCAGTATGAATAAGTCTGTTTGCCAGTAATGGGCCTTTTGGGTCCCGGGCAGGTGGTCCTTCTGATACAAATATACGGTTTGTGACACCGGTAACAGGTGTCATAACAGAGAGAAATGGCTTTCGTTGACAAGGTTTCACACACGGATATTATGATGAATGTGACAGAGCGAGCTACAGTGTGTGAGCTCCCGCAAAACAACATTGCTCCATCAATCACAGATGTTTTAGCAGAATGAAAATAAATGAGGGGAGCAAATGGGAAAACAACATCAGGATGTTTATTTTTTCCCAACATACATATGAATATACAGCAATAAATAGCTTGTGCCGCGCTGTTGACATTTATTTACATGATTTAAAAGAACTTGACTGTGATTTTCAGGATTGCTGGAGACACCGCTCTCTGCAAGAACATACACGAATCAGTCAGCCGACAGATGCGCAAAAACTTTGCCAAAAGCAAATGGAGGGTGAGTACAGGGCATCATCTTTCTTTCTTTTTTATATTTTGGTCATTACATTTTACTAAAATGTCCCTTTGAATTGCAAAATCATGCACATCTTTCACCAGGAATCTGTCTGTGGTCTTACACTTGTCTGTTTACACCCTGTCTTCACAGCAAGCCTTTAATGCGACAGCTGTCATCCGCCACATGAGGCGCCTGCAACTGGGCACCAGCTTTGGCAGCAGCATCCAGAGCAACAACTCCGTGTCTAACCCTCAGAGCCGAGCTCCATCCAAGAGCCAGTCGGTGGACTGCGCCCCACTCTCCCGGAAGGACTGTGAGTGACACTTCAGGCGCTCTCTGTAGACGTGGACATGTCCATCTTTTAGTGCTGCACTCATGAGAGCTCTGGTCACTCAGATGACTCCCCCCTCCCACCCCCCACATCGTGCTAATTGGCAGCCGTTTAAAAAGCTCTTGAAGTGTTGATTTCAGTTAAACAGACCTAACTGGGTTTGACATGAGCCATGTGGTCACAGTGTTCCTGGTGGTGTTTAGCTCAGTGGAGGGTTTTTTTTATTTTTAAAAACTGAGCTTTACTACAACACCACATCTCAAGGAAATGTTTATTTAGTATTCATTTTATCACCTTACTGCAGTGCTGAGTGATAGATAAGTTTATCATAAGAGAGTTAGTAATAACTGGTTCAACCTTTCCAAATGTGGACATTTTCTGCTTTTGTTTAATTATTAATTGAGAAGATTTTATTCTTCTGGTCAAACAAAACAAGCACTTCAAAGGAAATTCCGCAATTTTCACACACGGCACGGTGGCACAGTGGTTAGCACTGTTGCCTCACAGCAAGAAGGTCCTGGGTTCGAATCCTGGGCCGCCCAGGGCCTTTCTGTGGAGTTTGCATGTTCTCCCCGTGTCTGCGTGGGTTTCCTCCGGGTACTCCGGTTTCCCCCACCACCAAAACATGTTAGCTAATCCTCCAGTCAGCGCCCCTGACCAGAGCACTGGCTTAAATCTGGAGTGGTCACCGTGGCTTTGCTCCTCAGGGATGGGTTAAATGCAGAGAAAGAATTTCACCTGTACACCTGTATATGTGACTAATAAATGTACTTTTTGTAGACTTACTGGTGTTTAGATTAAAAAAGTGATGATGAAGTATAAAACTATATGTAGGGCCAAGCAGTTGATTGTATTAATAAATGGGTTAATTCCAACCTCACTTCATAGTGGTATATCACAGAACAGGACCATAGTGTTGCACTGGTTGACATATCACAAAATGTGTATCAATCCACTGCTGAAAATAGTCCCCCAGACAAACAATTTCACAATTGACTTCTCTTTTATGAAAACTATGTTGCCGGCTGTCTGCCAATGGGCTGAGGGCAGTAAATTTGAAGCTATTTTTAGACCAGCCCGATATTGGTTTTGGTCTTTTCATAGGAATTATTAAAGATGTTTTGTATGTCCAGATGTAAGACTACCAGATTTAAAAAGTCCTGGGTTCCAGCTACCATTGGCCTTTTAGATAATGAATGATTCATATCAATTTTAAGGTGGATTGCATGCACTGTGCTCAGTTTACCTCCTTCTGTTTTTATTATTTGTTGTTATTCTCTATCCTACTTTTTGATTGCCAAATTTTAGCTGTTGTCTTATGTCATTATTGTGTATTTTTATTATTTTGTTTGTTTTTTGCTGCTGGCTACACCACAAATTGTCCTTCGAGGACAATAAAGATATCTTGAATCTGGAGTCTTTGTGGTATGACAACAAGCTCCTTGTATTTCTTACCTTTTTGCTCCACAGGTTCTCCAATAGAGTCATTGGAGTCTGCGGTTGAAGTGCACAAACAGGACTCCAATGCCCCCTCTCCTGTACAAGAGGAACCACCGGTACTGGCTGAGCCGTCGCGGCCTCGACCCTCCACTGTTACTGTCATCCACACGGGGACTAAATGACGCCAGGTTCCGCGGGAGGTGAGCTGGGAGACCACGGAGCTTTGAGACAGGATGAAACCATCCCAGGCCTCGTGATTCGACGTCGTTGCCCAGTTTGCCCATCCCGCAACCTCCCATCTGTTTCTGCCAACCACGGGAGGAATTTAAGGAGCATTGGCTCGGCTCCATTTACCACGGCTCCGCACGGCACCCCCCGCCGCTTCCCTTCCCACTGTCCATACAAACCTGGAAGTACAGATGGGGGGAGAGGCTCAGCAGAAGTTGTTATTGTGGAGGCCATGTTCAGGCTGGATCATGGCTGTCTGGCAGACAAACAAGCAGCTGGTCTGGGAAGTGCCACACTAAAGGGAACTGATTATTGAAGCTGCTGTCGATTTGGACTGAGAGCGCCTTGAGACAGGGCGCCCCTCTGTTTGCCTTGTGTAAATATCCTGCCTGGAACTGTTGAGTGGACTCATGTTATGCAAGTGAAATATAAGCTTCAAGCTGTGGTAATTAATTGTGACATCATCTGCACTCTGAACTTCTCGTCATTAAATTTGCTGTGGTATTTGCTACAATGGCTCACAGAGTCCTAACTCCCAACAGTATGACAGTATGTGTAACCTCTTTGCGTTAAAGTGTGTGGACATGAAACATGAGCAGGATAATGTGCTTTGGTTGTGGAGATTGTGGATTGGGCCGGTGCGTTGCACTAATGTATTGGATTATTTATTTTCTTACAATATATATAATGATTTTTGTAAGAAACGTGTTGTTAAACTGGACTGAGCGGTTATTGCATTGAACGATAAAGGCACAATATCTAATAGTTGTTACTTTGTAATTGCGGTTTAATTTGATGAATTAATTTTAATGTGACTGTGAAGTCCTTTTTGACCACAGGAGGGCAATCACATGTTGTCGCTTTGTGACCAGTTCTCAGGGATGTGCTCCAACAAGAAGCTATCCACCTCCCGCCCCTCAGAAAAAAAAGAAACCCCTCCAAAATACTGCATATTATTCTAATGTGCCATTAGGAGAGTCCAACGGTTTTCTTTCCTTAAGTCCATCATCACTGACATGTGGGCATCATGTAACTTGCACTGAACAGATTGTTTTCCCATGAACAGACCTTAAAGAATGGATTTGGATTTTAACAAAGTGTTTATCAGTGAAGTGCACATTTACGTCTGTGGTAAAATGTAAAATGACAACCGAATGAAAATGTATCTTAATAAGGATTGCTCAGTAGTGTACAGTCCTGTATAGTTGAAATATCGTGCTCTGCTTCCGCTCATGAAGTGGCTGTTCTGAAAACTGCTCACTCTCTCTCTCTGTGTTTAATCACTGTGCTTTCATACCAGCCTGTTGAATTTAGCAGAAAGACTCCTTCTCCTTCTCTCTATTTCACATGGAGAAGAGAGGGGATCTGTCTTTGTATTTTCTCTGTGGTACCTCTATTTAATTTTTAATCACTCAACATGAATGGGAGAGAAAAAAAAGACAACACTCCACCAGAACAAGTCCAATATCATGGGCTTAGCCATTGTGAATTATCTAAAAATGTTGTGGTGAATATTGACTTATGGACTTTGAGCTTCTATTTACTGTAAATACAGATCTCAACAACAGTTTGCTTGGGTCTTGAGTGTTTATTTTTGTCTTCCCTATGTTTTTCCCCCAAAAAATAATGATAAAAAAAATAGTTTAAAAAAAAAAAAAAAGCTAAATATGAAGCATTTAAAAGGCGTCGGTATGCATGTATTACATATTGTTGCAGAACTGTTCTTTGGAGTTGTAGAAATTCATGTATTAAAAAAAGAGGCTTGTTTGCACGTGTCATCACTTCTTTGACAGGGAGTAAATATCAGGTTAGTTAGGATATGCACATGTTTATTACATTAGAAGTTGTTATTTGATATAGATTTTTTAAATGATTTCGTTAATATATGCAACTGATATTACAAGTGAGTGATTAGAATAACTTGCGTAAATGCAGTACGTTCACTGTGAACATGTGGTGTGATAAACGATTGTAGATATATTTACCCAGGATCCCTCCATAACACACTGATTGTCAGCTCCATGTCTTTTTCTAATTGTATTATAAACATGATTGTTGACCATTTTGAGCAAAAACAGTGATAGTTAAGAGACCATATTTGCTTTTGAGCTGTCGGCTGGATTAAATGTGTTTTGCCTCTTATAGACCAAATTATTTATAGATCAAATGTTAAAGAACAAATAATTAGTAAAAAAATATTAATTGTTAATCACAATAATTGTTAGTTGTGGCCCCCAACAAAAGGAATTAGTAGCCTATTTGTTCATATACTGTAGGCTATTTACTTTTTTTGGTCTTATGGTAATGCCTTGTGCTTATTTCAATATTCAAACACAGTTTGTGTCAGAGCAAATTGTAACCACTTTAGTACTATTCTACATATTAGAAATTTAGTGGGAAAGATAAAAATTTGAAAAACAAAAAAACATTTTATAGTTATTATTACTTGATTACATACAGCAGTGGGGTCAAGTCAAAGCCAATGTCAGCAACACACGGGATAAAAACAAGTTAAAACATTTGACGGTGTTGCTGATGTCTCTGCTGTGTTACCAGCAGGTTCTGTGGTGACGAGGATCACTGTCTTGCAGAGGCTGCTTCTTTTAAATGTTAGTATGCGGTCAGCGCCTCTCATTGCTCCTCAGACTCAGATGGAGTGGCGGTTGTACTCGTGGGGAGGATGCATCCCGTCATAGTGAAACTCCCTCCACTGCTCGGTGCTCTCTCTGGTCCTCTCATTTTGCTCTAGAAGATTAGAAGTATTTTAGCAGTTGAATGAACTCGCTCAGTGAATGAACTCATCCCTCTCAGCTGCATCAGAGATGAGGAGTTCACATACCATCATGTTCCTCTTCAGCGTAGCTCTCAAACTCGTTCCTCTTCTCCTCATGAAACTCTCTCTTCCGTTCATCTGCCGCCAAAACTAGTCTCTGCTCAGCTGCAAGCACAGAGGAAGAATATGGAAAGCTCACTTTAATATATAGCACATATAGAGATATTAAATTTAGAAATATAATTTCCATTTTGCCGTGCCAATACAACTTTATAAACAACATGTAAATTCAATAAAAGCCACAAATTCCAAATAGAAAAAGGTAAAATCAGCTAAATGTACTTAATGACTTCTGAGCCAATAAGTGGGCTACATTTGTCCTGTGACATTATTACTGTAGATTATTAATGCTGTTGCATCAATGTGAAAGCAACATTTACTGTTGTAGTGGCATGAGGTAAAGCTTTCCGACTAAATCTATAAGTATTAATTTCACAAAAAGACTGAGTTTCCTGTTTACAGTTTCATTTTGAAGGTACATGTCTTGTCTTCCCCCCCCTGTGATGACCTTATGTGTCTCACCTACATTGATCATACCTCAGTGTTTCCTCATTGTCTTTTTTGTTGGTTTGTCTGTGTTGATGTCCTGTGTCCATACCGTGTCCCTGTGTTTTTCCTATGTGTTTTTTCTTTGGTTACCTTATTGAGTTTAAAAACTTTTTTGTTTCACCTTAGTAGTTGTGTTTTGATTTCTGCATTTTTTGGGTCCAGTTTCTCACAAACCTGGCAGAAGCCACAGTCTTCATTCCAACAAGAACTGACTTTCAACAACAGCTGAGACTGACACTGAGTCCTCAGGTAGGTATGAACAGGATATTTTCCAACATTAGTCTACAAATACAGTAGCTAGCTACAATTTTGGGTGAATTCAATGTCTTCCATTGATAATGTGGTGGATGGACTAATCTGCATCTTTCTGAATCTACAGGCAACAGAAAAAAAGACAAACACTTTCAAACCCCCTTGCTGTTGACAAAGTACCTCAGAGATCTGCATACATTTCAATAGAACCATCCTCTCTCATTATTGTGAACCTCCCTCTTTATGTTTTATTGGATTGTAACTTTGAAAGGGTATCCACCTGATTTGTTTATCTCAGACTGCGCAAGCCCAACATTAGCTTCAGCTTAATTGTCAGAATGCAGTGTTTTTTTGTTTGTTTTTAATGCAGAATGGGTTTTTTAAGCTTTATGATCAGTATTGTTTTGACTAAAATGTGTGAACCTAACCTTTGAACTGCAATGCTTCCAAATCTAAAAGGTTTGGCTAAGGTTGATATAAATGCAGAGAGGTGAAGACGAGGACTTCATTCAGCCTCGGTGTGACCTCTCTGTGACCTCTCTGACATATGAAGGAGACCAGAGCAAGTTGGTGTCAGTGAAACTGACAGACACTGACTGCAGTAACCTTAGAAAGAGCCATTAGCTGAGATAGGAAAGGTTTGGGATAGCCATGCTAACCTTTGCAAAGTCTGGTCATGACCTTTAACCTTTTGCCAGGATTCCCTACACAAGTCTGTGCGTGCCGTGCGAGCTGCAGCTCCTGTTGGGAATTTGAGCCACTCGGCTGTAAATCATAAGTCAACATTGCAGACATGGTGCACACTTGCAGATAAAACCATGTTTGATACCATGGCTAATGAGGTTATAGTTTGTTTTTCTGTCAGACAGCTGACCTGCTTCTTTGAATTCCCAACTCAAACAGGAGCATTTCCCTCAAAATCATACACCCCCGCCCCCCTTATCCACCTACTGCCAACACATTCATCAACTCTTTTCCTTTGCAAATTTCATCTACCTGTCAGAGGTATGTCACGATTTCACCTCATTATGCTGCAGGAGAGGCTCTTCAAAGTGAGCACTATTTATTTGTCTCATTTCTCTCTTCTTTTTTTTTTACTTGCTTTCTCTGTGACCCCGTTCTGCCTGCGTGTCGGCACATTCCACATTCAGCTCCCAGCCGCTCACCCACTCACTCGTCCATCTCAGTCCTTTCACTGTGTTCTCTGCTTTGTGTTCATTTTATTCCTCCTTTCACAGACAAAGTGTCTCATTGGTGTTACATGCACACAGCTCCACAGCATGTTACACAACTCCAATTCAGAGCTGCAGTATCTCTGTGTGTGCTCTCACCTTCCTGTTGGCAGAACTCTGCGTATTGCTGCTGTTAAATCATCCAAGAATGTCAAACATTGTGCT
This sequence comes from Decapterus maruadsi, assembly GCA_030347415.2. Classification (NCBI taxonomy): domain Eukaryota; kingdom Metazoa; phylum Chordata; class Actinopteri; order Carangiformes; family Carangidae; genus Decapterus; species Decapterus maruadsi. Next base: position 6,984,455 of record CM064893.1, read on the forward strand.
GCATGCGAATTTTCAGCAAACGTTTGAGGAGGATATTGACGGATCTGCACTGATGTGAGTGTGTGTGCTCCATGCAGCCCTGTGGCTCCTGCTGCAGCCTCCAGCAGAGGAAGCAGAGCTGATGTGTGACCAGACAGGTCTGAGGTGGTCCAGAGAGCAGTTAACAGCTGCCGTCATAAAAAACATTCAGACGGCAATAAACATGTTTTCCTTACTGTGCAGTCAGTCAGGCAGTTATTTCATCTATTACTGCGCACCACGTTTTGGTTTCTTGAAACCAGGAATAAATCCATCACTGTGGCTACACAATACAATTTACTGCCATTGTTTCCAGGGCAATGCCATTTCTCTGTATGCCAGGGAAGAGACATTATTCACACACAACCCTGCTGTCTGAAAAACTTTAACTTAAAGGGAACAAAGTGTAACATCATGACAAAAAACAGCAGGTGAAATATGAAAATTTCTCTGCGTTCCCTGGCTCTTTCTCTCTGGTTTTAAGGTGGTACACAAACTTCTTGCACACTGCAAAGTTTTGTCGACAGGTGCACGGCGCTATTTACTGTGAACAAACCAAGTAATTGAACTCAGTTTATCATCAAAAAGTACATGAATTACCATTATATAGGTGTTTTTTTTTGTTAGTTTTTTTTTGTTTTAAATATTGAATCCTTGGAAAAGGAATTGTAGTGATTTAGTAGGATAAATGTTTTCTAGTAGTTTTGCTGGATGCAAAGTGATGACATCCATTCTGGTAACAGCATGAAAATCGATGCGAGTGTAGCTCTGAACTCACCATTGATCTCATCCTGAGATTTCACGCCCCGTCTGCTGCGTTTACTGAAGAAATTTGAGGCATCGGCCTCCTTCATGAAAATCCTCTTCAGTGGACCTGCGGTGGAGGCAGGAGGAGGCTCAGCTCACAACATGAAGGGATAAAGAGAGGAGAGAGGATGTACAGCACAAGAGGTGCAGCTGAGGCAGCTTCTCACCCTGTGGATCTTTAGTGCTGCCTGTGCTGCTGCTGGGCACAGCTGCAGAGTCGGCCTCCGGAGACACTGGGTCAGAGAAGAAAACATGAAAAACACAGAATCTAAGCCCTCCTGCCTACCTCTCCAAAAGAGACAAAGAAAGCAAACAGCTAGCATCATTGTGTCTAAGGAATGAACTCCTAATACACACATCCACATGCAAGTGAGGTGCAAAAAAAAAAAAAAAAACCTAAATCCAACATCCAACCTCTGCATCAACTCACAGGACAGTGCGAGGAGCACAGTGAGGAGTGCCAGCAGGGTCGCATACGTCCAAGACATCTTTAGCTCAGAGTCTGAATTGTTGGGCCACAAGCTGTGAATGAGACCAGGAGGGAACGAGGTGAGTAAGACGTATGTGAGAGGTGGGGTGGGACACTGGAGGAATATTGACTGCTTGTCAGAGGAGGGAGGGTGCGACCGAGTAGATCTGATAAGAGGCTGAAGCCAACTAGCAGCAGCAGCAGAGGGGACAGGGAGGGGCTGAGGACCCAGACTGGACTTTCTTCAGTTACTGCACTGTGTGTTAATAAGCAGAGTACGTACATCATGCACTTTACTTTTTTTTTTTCTTACTTGTTTCCTCAGTCGTGCCATACAAGGGAAAACTAAGGGCTCACTATAGAGATGACTCTACAGCCTGAAAATGCAGCCACTGTCTGGTTAATACCCAAACTTATTAGACATGAGATGGATGACAGACAACAAAAACACTGCCCCAGAAGTGGAGCAGTGTTTTCTTGCCAAACGTCTCCTTTACAGATGCAGCTGAGACGGGCACCTCAACAAGGCTGCTCTCTCTCTGGTTCTGTGAAAGTATGCAGCCGTCTGTTTGCTTGAGTTTCCCCCCCCCCCTTACCTTGATTCTGGCTGTGCCCCAGTTGCTTAAATTGTTTTGTGGGGCAAACCAAGGCAGATGGATTGATGCTCAGGGAAGATGGAGGCTTGAGAATATGTGAAGTGGGAATGTTTTGCTCAGGTAAGTGAGGAAAACAAGTGGAGGGAGGAGGAAATCACTCTAATCAAATACAAGTGGAAGATAACTAAAAAAGCAACTGGTTTACTGTTAACTCTAAAACTTAAAAACAGATTTGAATTAAATCAGTCAAAATGAGCATAAGTAAAAACCAATCAACTGGTTAAAACTGGTTTACTGTTGTAACATGTTATGTCAAAATGGCATAAGTAAAAGAAATTGTTAGCCTATGTCAAAATGCAAAAGAAAAAGAAAAGATTATGATGAAGATTTCATTCTGTGGGTAATGGGGGCGGGACCAGATAAGCTTTTGCTTCTCCCGCTTTCCCTTTCGGCCATGTGTATTGTATTATTGAACTAAGATGATGTGTGATGATGATGATTAACTCACATGCCTGAAATAAACAAACAGACAAATAAATAAGATAAAATAAAACAGATGATTGGAAATGACAACAGTTTCCATTACACTATGGCTGAATGACCTGAATGACAGGTTTTTGTGATAAGAACAGGGAAAATCTTTTGTGGAAACATAAATATAATGTCTGTTGTAATAGTAGGCTATGTAGTAGCTGGGTGGATGAGATACAGTGGCATGAAAAAGTTTGAGCACCCCTGGTCACAATTTCTGTTAATGTGAACAGTTAAGAAAGTGGTAGATTAAATTACATCTAAAAGGCATGAAGTTATGAAACACAGACAAGCTGATAGTTTCCAAAGGGGGGGCTAACTATGCAGGGTGGCCAAACCTTTTCCTTTTCTGTCATTTTGAAAATGTGAAAGAAGGGGAAAAAGTATAGCTAGGCCTATTATAGACAATACAAAAATAATAGGCTAGACTGTATTGTTTAAAATATAAAGGGAATGTGTCATAATAACATTATGCCTTTTGGGTATAATTTAATCTCTTACTTGCTGAACTCTTCACATTAAATTAAGATAAGATAGGCTACATTTTGCCCTGCCCATGTAATGTGTAGTGTAGTAGGACTGCAGTGCTCCCTCCAGCAGACGCCGCTGTGGAGCCGCACCGACCCGCTCCGGGTCATTTCTATCAGTGACGGCTGGGTGGCGCCGTTTCCCCGCTGACATTTGGATGACACGGCTGTGTGGTGGCAGGCAGCAGGCAGGCTGAGGACACGCTCAGATCAACCAGTAATCACCATCGTCCCTCACGCTGCCATGGTGTCTCCGGTTTGAGAAGAGAGAGAGAGAGAGGGAGAGAGAGACCAACAGCGGCGCTTCCTATTTTCTACCGGGAGTGAAACTTTAAAAAGCCTCCGACCGAGCCATGCTGCTGGACGATACAACCCCGCGGATATAAGCGACACGGAGGAGCAGAAAGTAGCTACCACCACCCGAGACCACAAAGAAGAAGAAGAAACGGTCGGTGCTAATTCAGTGTTTTTCTTCTTCTTCACTTGCGGAGGGAAAGACGGCATCCGGCCTGAGGAGAAGCTCCGAGGTCGGGGACTCCGGTCGGAGCAACGCTGCTCGTTTCTGGTGAGAGCTCTTCATATTGTCGGTGTTAGTTTGTGTGTGTCTTGTTTTTTTGTTTGTTTTTTGTTTCTTACCGCAGGGACACGGCTCAAGAAACATTTAACACGAACCTGCGCTGAAAACAAAACGAGCTGGGCAACAATGCAGCAGCAGTGTTTACTTGACTGCCGTCGGTGTGAGAGCCTCTGTTGTGTTGTGTTGTGTCCACTTTGTCCCATTCACCGTGAGCCGCGTTTAACTCGCTCAAACTGCGCGGTTAGCTACACGTACACATGAATGCTAACACAAGTTCAGAGTGGTTAATAGTTTATCGCTCCTCCAGCCCGCACCGGGTAGACATTAGTGCGAGCTGTGTTGTTAAACAGCAGCACAGACAGACAGTCGACCGGTCGGTTGTCAGTGCAGGCAGCGGGAGGAGGGAGGGAGGAAGGCTGCTCTGCTCTGCGCTGCGTGTATCGTCTTGCATATTTGCTACCAAAACATTCACTGACCCACATTTCAGACATGTACTGTCTTACTGCTCTAAATATTTCTCACCGGCTGCTTGAAGCACAAAGCGCGCAAACTGTAAAAGTATATGACCAAATTAACTATCAAACTCTCTCATACACATATTATTTATACAGTCAGCATTAACAGCTCTAAGTTTTTTCAGCTGTTGTAGGTACGAGGTGTAGACGAGGCCAGGACAGGAGACTCCTGCAGCTTCCAGGAATGTCAGCTTTCCATGAACTCCTCTACTTGTTCTTATCTGGGAGTTGACTTGTGTGTGTGTGTGTGTGTGTGTGTGGGCGAGAGAGAAGAGTGTGAAGTTGGCAGGATGTCCAAAAAGGAAGACATTGTTCGGTGGTGGGGTGGTGGTATTCTCATGGCAAACTGATGAGGAAGTTCATTTTGGTGTGAGAACACCCTGGAGCCTGTGTGGTTACACATTTATTGTTACATTTGTTGTTCTCTCAGTCTCAACTCATGTTTTTTTTCTTTTTCTTTCCATATCTACACATTCAGAGCACAAAACTGTGAACTTGGACTGGGTGGATACTTTCAGACATTAGGCTACTTAGAGTTTTTTAGGCACACCTAGCCAATGCTATTGTAATCGAGTGAAACAGCCCTGTAATCAATCCTACTTTTACAAAGGCTATAATAGACTGTTTATGTTTACAGTCTTTCAGAGGCGTTGGTTTAATTTATGGTCGTTTTAGAAACTGTAATATACAGTTGACATGTATTCTTTTATACATTTTTTTAGTGTTAATGTTCAACAGCAAACAAACATTTTCTTAAATACAGCGTCCACTCCTCAGACAGTTTAGATGTAAGTTTTAAATTATAAACTTAAGTTAACATTTCATAGCCATAAGTTTCTTTGAGTCAGTGTTGTTTGACTAGCTAATTAATTAATCACCTGTTACTGTTGGTAGCACAAGATTATATCATTTGACAAATTGGATGATTTGTGCGTATGTCACTACTGATACTAAAACAGTATTTTATACCTTATGCCTTATTTTATGTCAATTTTTTCTTTCTGGCGGTCTAAAAGAACTAATCAAATATTGTAAGGTTTGTTTTGATATCATGCCAGTCTGGCCTGTTCTGCAAGGGATTACACACTCATAGTTCAGCTTCTTTAAAACTTTTTAATTGAATGAAGAATAATGACTTACCAAAAGAATAAAAGAAAATGAATAACAACTGAATCGTGCAGGACGCCGAGATAAAGCTCGTGTCCCATGTTTTCTCCAGTTAATGAGCTGATATGTTTCATATGTGAATGTCCAACTTAATCTTGACCAAACAAAACCTTTCACAATTCCACATAGAGATGACAATAACAAACAAACTGAACCTCATTTTCTACAACAGAAACTGCCAAATCCTCTTTTCTTCTTCTGAAGTCTGACAGCAGTCGAGCGCTTGGTGCCAGACCCTTTGACAGGTTTTGAGTCTGTGCAGCAGAGGCATTGCTCTCTGTACCAAAACAAGTCGAGATCTTGGATGCGCGGACATGCTGGGTACAGCTCTTATTGTTTTGCTGATGGTTGAATGAAAGAGCTGTCATAGCACTTTCTCCTGCTCATTTCCTGCGAGCAGCTTTCAGTTTGACAACCACAAGCTGTTGAACTCCTTTGCAAGATGTCTGTCATTCACACTCAGGCTCCGGGAGGCGTGTCGATTGATTTTTTTGGGGGGGCCGGGTGCTCAGAACAGAACACCTCATGTTCAGCTTGGTACCTTCAGGAGGCCAGGGAGCTGATGGGGTGGGTCGGGAGGGGGGCAGTGTGCCCGTGTGTGTGTTGGTTTGACGTGGGGTCGTTCCCTTGGTGAAGGCCTTGGGGATGGCGGTAGCAGGGTAACCTGACCCGCCACGAAACAGCTGTAGCTACGCAGTGCTGATCCCTGGAGTCCCAGTGCAGATCAGATGATGGTCCAGTATGTGTATGGGTGTGTGTGTGAGTATACATATAAATGGACAGGCTACCGCCACAGCCTCATACTTCACTTGTACACACGCAGCGACACACAAAACAGTTTTAAATTAAACTTCAAAGACATTTAGGGGAACTTTTTGATTCCTTGACCTTGTCTTTTGCATATTGGGCTCTCTTACGTGTCTGTGTGTGTGTGTCTGTGTGTGTGAGCTCGTGTTTAAGCGGCAGTCCAAGACAGCTGGCTGAAGGTTAATGTGTCACCGCTCTCTGGGGAGCAGCTGCTATGTCACAGGCACCACTCCTGTCTATAGATAGCCATGAATACAAACTCTTCCTCTTTTCTCTGCTGCATCAACACAAGAATCCAGGCACCGGCATGCGGCTCCGTCCTCGCACATGCAGTTGCTCCTCGAGAAAAAAAAAAAAATGCTGCTGCTTGCAAGTTTGCTCGCTGTCACTCCCTGATTGTCTGAATCTGGAAGTGCCCAGTGGCACTGAACACCCCCCACCCTCAGTCCAGCCTAGAGCCAGCTGGCCCAGAACCTGTTTGAGTTATACAGTAATAACTAACATATCTGGGCCGTCATCCGCGGTATTAATGTCTGAAACAGGTGAGGGACAAATATTGCCTTTTTTCCCCGTCACTCTTGGCAGGATTTGGAGAAGCTGTCTGAACACTTGTCTGGTCTTTATTTGGAAGCAGACACACTCCCATCGACATCCACACCAACGTTATTACAGCCGGGGTCGCTTCGCATATTTGAGATGTGCTGAAAGTGTTCGTAATTAAGTTTTCACCGGTTATATAAAGAAACCACCTGAAATCCCTGTGTTGGGGTTTTTAATTATCCGCATTCAGAAACCTGCAGGACCACTCGACCTCAGCTCAGTTGTTTTTTTTTTCTCTTCTAATCAGGGACTGGGAAAGTAGACCGCTGTTCAATAGCTATGGATGAATGTCAGCCTCCTTCTTAATCAATTTTCCATTTTAATTTAAAGCTTAGCGAGTTTCTCACTGGAAGAACAAAGGGGTGATGCAAAGTATTTCCAGATTGTTTTCCTCCACTATTGATGTATGTGTCTATAATGGAGGAATGCAGATAAGAGCTGAGATCAATAGCTGCTTAGTTGCCTGCAAATAATTAAATAATGGTTGTTATTTATCAAATGGCTCTGACTTTACAGATGTCATTTGCTATTTTACTACATTTTTACATCTTTGCAAAGTTAGTTCTCTTAACGTTTATTCAATTCTGAACATGCCACTTTTGATCTGGGGTGTTATGGATTAGGCTAGGTCTCCAACTATTTTCATTATTCACTGATCTACTGCTTGACAATTTCTAGAGACAAAAAGAGTAAAATCCTTACAATTGAGAAGCTGAAACTTAGCTCATATTAAATAACACTGATCAGTCGACTCATTTGAGATCGAGCAGCTCATTGGCCAATAAACTAAATGTTTGGGCTTCAAAATTATTTCTCAATAACACTTTACAAATTGAAAACTACAATATAATCTTAAAGGTATAATGTGTAGGAATTACCCCCATCTAGCGGTGCGGTTGCATATCGGAACGTATTCTTGATGTTGCGTTCACATGAAATCGGGCAGACGTCAGACAGACAACAGACGCTGCATGTAACAGGATAAACAAGCGTCTATGTAAAGAAGTGGTCCACCAGCACGAGGCAAAACAATACAGGCGTGACAATATGGTGATGTAATATTGTTTACCTGACCCACGTATTACCGTCTTTCTCTCGTCGAGTAAAATGACATCCAGTTGCAGACGGCCGACTGCCGGTGAGTTTCTGTGGTTACCTACGGTCACGCTGCCACTGAACATAAAAAATGGCGATGCAGCATTGGTAGCCTCGGTTCAGTGCGTCGTCCCCTTTTGTATTTGTAACGACTTGTAACAACTCATTCTAAGGTACGAGAAAGCTTTCATTTGTATGCGGGTGTGATTCGGTTTCAGTGAAATACGTATTTATGAAAGCAATATTTTACTTTTGCTAATAAAAATCCAAATAAGTTACATACTGGGGCTTTAAATTGAATTCACTAGAAACTGAGGTGCTGCAGCATACAACGGTTCCTGGCAATACATGTTCTCTGAAACTACTACAAAGGCTCCTGAAAAGCTGCCCATGTTTGCAGTTTGATATGGAAACTGATATCGTGATAACCCCATCCTGCCGCCTGCCCTCTGTTAGATAGCAGTCAGGCCCGTTGTTCCCTTTCAACAGCCATGTAAGGCTATCAAGACCTGCTGGGGCTGCTGGTGTGAGGATGAGCGCAGACGGGCGGCGGCGGGGGCGGGGGGTGAGGCTAATTGTCGCTCTCTCTCAGATGCTAATGCTGTGCTCACAAACGCACACCAGGTGACTTGTCTCGGGATCAGATCAGATGAGTCCTCGTCTTGACGATTATCTCTGTAATGAGCCAAAGAGGAGCCGGTCGTAATCGTGCTGCCCTTTATCTAGAATGAATGGATCAACATATAAATATAATCAGAAGAATTAAAAGGATTAATGACGATAATTAGAAAGAAATAAAGAAGTTGCCGTTTACCTACTTATGGCATTGCTGAAGGGAAGTTAGTGTTGGTTGTTTTTGTTTGTTTGTTTTTATAATTCTGCATGTATGTGTGTATTCAGTTGTCAGAAGTTTCCCACAATGGGTAGCTGTAAGTTTCATTATGAATAGTAAACGTGAATTATTTCTTTCTCTTTATGTCTGACACTGTCATGCTGTGTTGCAGTGAGCCAGCGAGATTGTGTTGCTTCTCCTTCCATGGTTGGTTTGGTTAGTAGATCTAAACAACAGCCACGCTCATTACACATGCAGCATTTGTTGTGTGCAATAGTGCGTCACTCGTTTTCCCCCTCAAGGTGAATGTTGCATCTCATAATAGTTAATTAATTTGCTGTGATGCTGGCAGAGGTGATCTTTGTTTCAGGGCTAGGTGACCTACAATACACAGTAAAACACTGTGGGAAAGCTTCCACAGTTTGTAAAGGTAAAACAAGGTATGATAGGAGAAAACATTGTGGGGAAAAATGGATAAGAAGAATATTTCTTAATCATCACAGATTATATATTTGTAGCTGTATTGTGGCGACCTCTTGTCCCCCCCTAACCTGCAGCATTGAACCTGGTTGTCCACTATCTGACCGCAGGCAGCGTCAGGCCACAGAAAAAGCTTAGAGAGGAGCAGGCCTGTCACTCAAGCCACCGTAACCATGGCAGCAGTGTTAATCAGCTGGCGTTGAATCTTATTGCCTGTGAGATCTGTTGCTGTGCGTCACTGGTCTGGTCTGGTCTGGCCTCCTTCAACCACAGGGCCCAGCTGAGGTGTCTGTATGACACGCACACATACAGTAAATACACACGCGCACGCACAGCACTGACCGGTCTGTCTGTCATCAGCGCTCAGACCCCACTGGACACAGGTGACACGTGTGTGACGGCCGCGAAGGCAGGCTGAGGAAGGAATGTGTGTCAGTGAGGATGGACAAGAGGCAAATATGATGCGAGTCTTTGTGCAGCGGGGGACTGGACGGGGTTCAGACAGGTCTGAGTGTTGAAGCAAAGGCTCACCTGCTGCAGTGAGTATCTGTGTGTGTGTGTTATGTGTGTGCCTGGTTGTCATGCTCAGCACTGCTCAGCTCAGCACCACACAGCATGACGCTACCTCCTGCATCTCCTGAAAAAAGCCTACTTTTTTTCCCCCTACTCTGCACAATGCAGCCTTTATATACAGCCTCCATAATGGAGCCGGCTCCTTCACTCATGTCCTCATTGTCTTGGCCAGGATGAGAAAAGGCTGCTCTTTAGAGAAGCAGGGCTGAGCTCACCCGTGAATCATGCCAACAGTTACGCTTGTTCTCTCTCTGCCTACTTCTTCTAAGTGAGGCGACCAGGGGAGGAAAGACGGGAGTCCCCCCCCCACCCCCCTCCTGGCGATGTTTGAAGCTTTACCAGAGCCTGGAGGGGTCACTGAGAGGTTGCGACCTTGCTTTTCCTCTTTCTGTGTGTGTGGCCACAGACAGCGGTCGGATGGTGGATGTGACTTGATTGGCTCATCATCTAGCCAGAAGTGGGACACTTGATGTGCCAGTGATGTTGGCTTTGTGGAGCGCTGCCGTGCTGCGGGGGGTGGGTCGACTGGTTCCCCCCACAGCAGGACTTCTGGTCTTACCCTTTCAGTAGCTCTGTCGTTCATCATCAGCACAGCTACGCTTCGCTCCTGGCTACAGCAGGAAAAGGACAGAATCCATGTAAAGCATATGTCTATTGTCACCACTGCAGCATCCATAATGCTTCAACCCCCCCCACCCCCACGTCTCCTTTTTATCCTGCATCCACCCTCTTTATCGTCTTACTTCGCTCAGTGCCAGGAAAACAGAGGTGGAAAAATGCAATTTAGCATACAGCTGGAGACGGTGTGCAGCTCTAGTCATGTACATGGTGGATATTGATGGTTGCTTTAGGGAGAGGAAAAAATGCAAGCATGATTGTGGGGGTGGGGGGTGGGGGGGCTGCGGGATTGATGAGGTAGCTTGCTATAGGGTTTGAGATGGAGGGAGACAGAAAATCAGCATGCATACGGTCTCCTGCTGTGCTCTGCATTTCCAACATGGAAAAAAAAGCAGCGGGGGTTGCCGTGACAACAAATCCCAAATCAGCGGCGGCGCTCGGACCCTTCCACTCCACCCCGCGTTTCTCCCCATCCTCCTCCTCCTCCTCCCTGGCCCCCCTCCCAGTGGCTCTGGAGCTCAGACCTCAGACCGGCCTACTTAGGAGAGCAGGGATGAGGCTCAGAACAGGGATCATGTCCAAAGCTCCGCGCTCGATCCCAGAGCAGGAACGTGGGCCAGTGAATACGGGTGCACAGTAGACACCCCACCCTCCTCCTCCTCCTCCTCCTCCTCCTCCTCCCTCTCCCTCCTCCTCCTCTCCCTACATCTTTTTACTGCTGTTGTTAACTTTCCATGAAGCCTTCAGAAAGTGATTTGTATCCTCCCAGTGTGCTGGACAGTAGGTCATATCCCGGTTCTTTATGAGAGGTTAATTTCCCCCCTTATACCCTCATCATATACATTCATAAATTAAAATGGGCTCCTGGATATTACCATGGTAACTGAGGAGCGATTGACTGCATATGGCAGCAGTAAATTGCCTGACAGTTTATCTGAATTTGGTGCCACATAATGCTGATTTGGGTTTATCCCAGCGATCATAAACACAGTACAATGTTTTTATTAGTGCAGAATCAGAATCGGAGCTAAATGTTCAGTATTGATTATTTATTTTATTTAAAAGTAAGCAATCATCACAGTTAAGAAGCCAGAAGACTATTTTTGGATTTGTAAACTGAAAGAAGTGTTGATTGTTTTCGATCAGACAGGGCTGTGGAAATAGTTTTTATAGTTGTACTTTTTCTTTCTGACGTATACGTATCTACCTGTACCTGTCTATCTATTCATGTTGAAGGCTGCCGCAGTGAGCTGTTCAGAGATGACGTGCTGCTGCAGCTGATGTGTCATGAGGCGAATCTGACTGATGTGAAGCTGCAACGACAGCTGAGTTGACATTCTGCCTCATCTCGGTTCCTGGTAATATCAGATTGATTGTTGCTTGACTCAGAGCACAGACGGCAAGAATGTATTAATGTAGGAAGAAAGCTGTGAGGGACACGATCAACATGTGAAAAATTATATTTTGAGTTGGAAAAACAAGGCTGAAGATGAAAAAAAGGGAGACCCATTGCTCTATTATGAAGACGATGGGACAGCTTGTCTATGGTCCTTGGGAGAATAATGTGGAAAAATGTTTCAAAAAGCTCTTTGTGACTAAAGTCACTAAAGAAGTTGTATGAAAACTGTGAATAGAGATAGAATATCTCAAGCATGTCATTGCTTACTGTAGGTTGGGCTTTTTCTTTTTTCTTTTTTTTTTAGATATATTTTTTGGTGCTTTTTCGCTGCTTTTTTTGGTGCTTTTAATGGACAGGAAAGTTGAGAGAGAGACTGTAAATGGGAGGCGGGGGGGTGACATGCAGGATAGGTGCAGTGAGGACTAGCTATAGCCTCAACACATGTGGCGGGTGCTCTACCAACTGAGCTAAACACCGCCTGCTGCGAGATGTTCTTCCATGTTAACATCATAAAGTCTGCTGCTCCACAGATCTGCATGAGGCTACATTAAAAGTTGCTAGCCTAACACACCTGTATCTCTGACCCAACTGTCTGTGGTTGCTATGTGGGTGTCTGTAGCTCTGCTGCATTGACTCAGACCTTTTCTGATTCTGCTGATGTTGTAGGACTTCATTCTTAAATTGTTGAAAGACCCTGTGAATTACTCTGTTCATCAAAATTGTGCTTTAATATTCAAAATGTGCTCCAAGGACTTCCCACAATCAGATACAGAGCCTCTTTTATCATTTCATATCCTGAAAGCAGTCTGGCTGAGTTTGTGATCATGGGACTGATGAGTGCTTCTTTTCTTTTCTTTTAAAGACTATTTATCAAACCAGAAAAGTCATGGCCCGAGACTCAGAATAGGTCACTACTATCCAGTCATTGTATAGTTCAGATTTGTCAGATGCCTCTCTGCTATCGGAAGCAGTGAATGATTCTGTGTACTGCATCAAGTTTCCCTCTGTAGTTTGCGTGCTCCTGATCTACAGTTTGATATTTCGTCTTTGCACTGTCCCAGTTTGCTTTGGACTCGAGCCCAGTCCAGACAGACGGCTGCTGCTGTCCACTGTGTGCAGGGAGCAGGAGACCGGGCTCACTGCCTCAGAAAACTCTGCGTACACAAACTTTTTTAAACCGGTCGCCACAGCTCTACGATGATACAGGAGCTGCATGGCCTATTTCTCACCCCAGATTTTTTTTTCAGAGGGCTCTTCTTGTGAAATGAAACTTTTGAAAACCCAGCCACCAGTTTCAACCTACTTTTGTTTGCCAGTTGGCAGCAGCCGCTGTCTGTCACCTTTCTGACCTGTGTTGAGTTAAATCAAATGACTAGTTTAGGCTGATGCTCATTGATTCAATTTATTTTTGATTATCTGCTAATCAGTGAAATCATAAGTTTGCAGAGTTCCCCTACTTTCTTTGTAGATTGAATATGTTTGGAGACATCACTTTGGCAATACAAAAAGCGACATTTTTCTTTTTCTTTTGCTCTCACTCTGTTTTGATTGGCACAACCACACTGACGAGAAAAGGCTGCTGAGTTTAGGGTCACTCAAATCATCAGTGTTTGGAAAGCACCGCTGCTTTTCCATCACGGCGAAGGCAGCGAGTTGATGCGTTTCTGGACAGATTTCGTGCTATGAGTGATATCTGGTAGACAAAAGACTGCCACTAGGGAAGAGCTGACAGCCAGCGGAGGCCCGAGGGACTGTACTGCTCATGTGTTTTCATGTCTGATTTTACTCATCATCTTCATCGTCATCATTGCACACAGACAGACGGACACGGGTCCAGACTTGCAGTCGTAGTGGAGTTATAATCTGTATACTGAGGTCACAGGGAGAGGCTGCTCGTCATCAGCCCCTGCCAAACTTTCCCAAATATCCCCCGTCTTGATTTGAAACCCCTTTTCACACAAATTCTCCCTCTTTCTCTTTCTCTTTCACACACACAGTCTCCAGCTCTCACACTCAGCCACTCTCATGCACACAGTAAATGCAACTGGAATGTGTGATGTGGACTCAATGTGGCCTGGGCTAGTCCTGCTCCATTCAACAGCAAATCCCCCCGGTTTAGGATTTGCTTTTATAGTTGGCTGTGCCAGGGACTGTACTCTAAACTCAGTCGTAAGAATCTCTCACCAACCTGTCATGTTTTCCCACAGGGGAGGAATGTAAAGTAATGAGCGTGAATGAGCTGAGTCATAATTAATGTCAGAGTGCTGATTGGTCCGCGTCTTTGTTCGCTCAGTCAAAGACCCGGTGATCTAACCACGTCTTTGATTTCAGTTTGGCTCTCGCAGTGGGATTTTGAAATATGGCTGCAGGTGAATGAGGTGTACTCTTTGTGAGTCAGAGGCGGTTCATTCATATCACAGATTTTGAAATGTAAAGGTCACCATCCTAGTGTGACTATCATCAAAGTGTGTGACAAAAACCCACCGTATCTCTTCTTATCTGTGTCTTACATGTGTTAACTTGCAACCACAACTCCCATATTTGTTTATTTACTAATGAAAGCTTTTGTCTACCTCAGGCCTCCCCTTCCCGAGAGCTCCATGGAAAAGATGAAGCGTTTCAAGAGACGTCTCTCTCAGACGCTTCGAGGCAGCCACACCATCGACGAGTCGCTGTCTGAGCTGGCCGAGCAGATGACCATCGAGGAGAACGGTCTGAAGGACAGTGGTGAGTCTTACCATAGCGACTGTAGACGTTCATATAGTTGGACAGAGAGCTGCTGTAACCAGGTTTTTTTAAAATTATTTTTCATCCATATGAATTTCTGTAATTTCCTTAACATTATAACATGAATCTCCTGGATAATGATGATGGTAGTTATATAATAATCATCCTATGGGTTTATTATTTTATGGTCATGAGATCACATCGGTATAGCAAATGGCTCCGAATACTCATGGGTAGTGTCCATGAGCAGCCAGCATGAGATCTGAGGCCAGTCAGGGAAATTACCAACATTTGTTGTGTTGAATTAATTTTGATTCTTACGAGCTGAGTGATATGGACACCTGTCTGAAACTCTCTGTGTCTAATGCTGAAAAGTCAATTTCAAAGAGTCTAATGCTCAATTAAAAAAAAAAGTTTAAAAAGACATTGAGTCATCTTCATGGTCATTTTGGCAGCTACAGTAACGGTGCTGTGAAATTCTAATAAAGGTACACTAAATATTATAAAGTCACTATAAGGCAGTATGTGAAACTACACCCGTCAGAATAATCATACAGTTGCTTCAACACCTCTGAAACACAGTTTGAATGAAAACTGAACATTTCAACCATCATGAGGCTCAGATTCACTGCAGGGTTGTTGTGTTTGACGATGTGTAAGGGAGTTGTGACCATTAGAGGTCATTCAATTGATTGCAAATTAAATTTACCGAAATGGCTATTGTGATTCACAAAGGTTAAGTAGATCTCTGACAAGATTATATATAGACATGACTCACTCTACATTCATGCTCCTTGTGAGGTTGCAGCAGTTGTGGATTTTTATATTTACAGTTACAATACTTATTATTGTTACTGTGGCAGATAACTTATTCAGTGTTTAGTTAGGTCTATCTGACACAAAGACAGGGAGGGCTCCAGGTCACACATATCTACAAATTGTGAAGGATAACACCAATATGTCCAAGGCTGTTGATACAAACAACAGACTAACACATGTTGTAACATTTCTAGCACAATTATGTAATAAAGTGCGTGTCTGACATGGATTTAGTAGCAGAATTTTAATGGACTGCATATATATATAGGACTTTTATCCAAAGCCAAATCCAAATTTTATCTAACACTGACCCAGAATCAGAAAGTGGTGGTAACTGAACGTAACTGCTGAATGTTTATTTTTAAGGTTTATAACACGTGTATTTTTGAAGCATCAGCTCATATGAAACTAGATTTTGACACTTTGGGTGTCATGATTGACTTTAGTTGTTAACTGCTTTTAGTCTTTGGGTTTTATTACTGAAGCAGATATTTATAGATAAAGCCGTTCTTCTTTTATACTGTTCATTCAGCTCAGAGAGTTTTATATTCATCCTACTCTTTTTTTTTTATTGACAATGGTCGGTCCACATGTCATGACATTAGTCTTTATTCACTTTTGTGTAGATACAGGCGTACTTACTGTAGTTGGTTACATCATTCCCTCCCATCCCACTGAAGGCTGTGGCCTTCAAGGCGTCAAAATAAAAGCAGAGCGACGCAGCAGCAGCTTATCTCTGCTGATATCCACTAAACCTGCAGGGAGACGGAGCATGCCTTGGTGTGCCACCAATGTAGTTGCCATGGCACTCAGGGTCTGGAAACATTCTAGAGTTTCCATGACATCGCCACGGCGACTTGGATGACTTAGTGAAACCAGCCGGGCTTCTTGATGCATACCCTCCTGTTTTCTTTTATTTCTTTTTTTTCAGCTCTTCTTCCTCTCTGTTGGCCACCCCGAGTTCTCCCCCAGCTTCTTTCAGGCTTGTCCTCAGTTTCCTCTTCTCGTCTTTTGTCTGAATGAGAAGTTTTTTCTTCCCCTCTTCAATCAGTCAGATCGTCCAAGTACGCCCCCCTCCCCACCTCCCTCTGAGAACTAACTGGGCTTTGTAAAGAGCTTTTTGTGTAGTGATTAACACCAGGTTTGGCCAGAGTGTTCTGTGCTTAGTGAGTGGGGACACAGAAACATGTTGTGTGTGTGTGTGTGTGAGTCTGTGTGTGAGAGGGAGCTTGCGTGAGGGGGTTTCAGCAGCCTGTGTAGCAGTAAGTGGGGTAGAGAGGAGACAGAATGGAGTAGCCAGATGAGATGTGATCTGAACTCTGATTGGGGAACGCGTTCTGGTCCTGATCTGATTATGTAACACGTATAACTCGGGCCAGCGGCGGCAGCAGCTGCACAGAGATAAGAGAGAGGTGGCATAAGGACCTGGATATTACACAGAGCTGGGGGTGGGGGGGTGGGGCGGGGTGTGTGTGTCTGTTTTCATGGGAAATCGAGGAAATCCTTAATATACTGTGCAAACATCTGAGGAGGCTTTAGAATAATAACGCCATGAATAGTTTTTATTTTGATGTTAACACACAAAGTGCAGTAAGGTGAAAAACCATTAGCCTATTGAAACAGTATCAGCTCTTCTCTGTACTTGTACACAGTTTTCAAGGTAGTTGACAGTCAACTTCAGTTATGTCTGTCAGTGTCTTCATGTGATCCCTGACTGAGTCTGTGATGTTGGGATCAGGACTGTGTGGAGGACAGATCATCTGTAGCAGCAGGACTCCTTGTTCTTTTTGCTGATGATAATTCTGTCTCCAGCTGTACGTGTGTGTGTGTGTGTGTGTGTGTGTGTGTTTGAGGTTGTTGTTGTTGTATTTTTTCCTTGATGCGTGATGAATAAGACTCTAAATATCTAAACTGCCTAAAGCCTTTGCACAGTAATGCACTTCTCATTGCATTACTGTGTCATGTGTTGAAGTGTCAGTCTGTGCAGAACAAATCCCAAAACAAACTAATAAATAAACAAACAAAATAAATTTGTGACCCATTCAGAATACTAGGACATACAAATATGTGACGTCAGTGCTGTTACACTGTGGAATCTGTTTCTGTAGCTCAACAAGACCTGGACACCCTGTGTACTCCAGATTAGCTCTGAGTCTTGTGAATTTAATTTTCATGATATAATTTAAGTCAGAGAAACACAGAGTCGGTCGGTCGTCGGTGGAGACTGGAGCCACACAGTCACTGAGCTGTAGGGGAAGCTTAGCAGACGTGGTGTTGCTTCAAAACTCAAAAACTACAATAACGATGTAGATATAAATGATGTATTATGATTGTGCAAGTCTTATTTCCTGTCTCTGATTTGTTAAAGTTTGAGATAAATTCTGACAGTTGACAGGTGCCGTGTTTCTTTCTAGCTCGGAACCAGACCCAGCGGCTGATGACAGACCAGTTGGAACATTTATCTAATCAGGTGTAGGAAGGAAAGTGGATTCATTCATCCACCACAGAGCCCAAAACAAACACCCACTGAGGCGAGGAAGACTATAGTGACTATGTAGCATTTTGACTAGGGCTGCGTATTGGCAAGAATCTGGTGGTATGATACATAATATCCCAAAGGGAGTTGATGATAGGATACATTGAGATACTGTAAGCAAAGTGATGTGTTACAATTTCTTTGAAGAACAACCCTAACTAAGAACAGACTACGGTATATGCACAACAAATACTGTTTACTTTTATACATTTATACCTAGATTTCACAGTTTCTGTAACATCCTACATTATTCTAAAAGTGCTCAGAAAGGATCAGATAAACTTGAAGAAATTAACCAGTGTTGTTAATATAATAAGAATCGGAATTGGAAAAATTAAGCAGTAGCAACCATTTTGATAGTCAATTAATAATTTTCAGGTTTTTTCAGAAAAGATCTCAACATTCTGGGTGCAACTTCTTAATCTTAACACCTTCAGATTTCTCCATCTTTTATGTTAGTAAACTGAATATCTTTGGGTTTTGCGCCATTGCTCAGACCAAACAAGATATTTGATATAATGCCACTTTTAAGGGTGAGCTTCAGTAGTGAGGTGTTAACCTCGTTGATCTCTCCCATCTCTGTTTTGAACACATGATATGAGCCGAGTCGTGCTCTCTAATCAATATCCCTGACCATTGTTCCAAACCAGAGAGGAGCTCCAGCTGGTCTGTAAAACTGTGTCAGTTTGATCACTAACACAAAGTGATGAGGGAAGTTATTGTTGATCCTCTCTGACAAACTGATGTGTGATATATAAAAGGTCAGTGGCCATCTTTGTTTTCTCTGATGGAATTATTGAGTCGAGCTGCTGCCTTGCGTCCCGTCCTAATCCTCACTGTCCTTGCTGCACGTGTCCAACAGGATCCCTCTGTCTGAGCTGCGACTGTCCTGCTAAACTCTGAGGCTCAGTTTCCTCCCCACAGTCACAGTGTTAGTTTCAGTAGCTGCTGCTGCTGCTTTCACCTTCACCTTTTCACAGAAGCCTTCTCTTCTACAACATGGACCATGAGTCATTTTGTGTACATACTAAACAGGAAAGCCATATTCTGGAGAAATCAAAGTGCTCTAAGATTAGATCAGCATCCGATCACACTGTGTTTTTTTATTAGTCTGGGTAATCTCTGTTACTTAGTAACCACATCATGGTGTTTTCCACTGTGTTAAACATTTGACACCACCACAAACTTTCATATCCAGGACTCTTAACTATTGCTGTACACAACCTAATCTTGTGTATAATCTGTTGTATAACAATACATCTGTTATTGTCTGTTTCCAGCGCTCTCAGTCGTCCTCGTTTTGTCTCCCCTCTGCTCCACACTTGTTCTCCTCTCTAAACCGTGATAGAGAAAATGAAACCTCACTGTTCATATATAAATCCATTTATAAAAACACACACTCTGGGCGCTGTAGTCGTTGTTTATCACCCAACTCCATATCTTACTAGGCCACTGCATTTTAACATATTACATGCAACCATAGATTAACACAGTTAAATCCATTTATGTAACTACAGTGATTATGTTTATGCAGTCTGTTATGGAACCAGTCATGTATAGATGCTGCATCAGAAAGCTTCATGAAAAACTCATTGATATGTGTAAATGAAACTTGTTACATACTCTGACCTAAATGTTTTTTTGTTTTTTTTGAATGAACGTCCCTCATATTTTAGGAAAAAAACAACACAGGCTCATTTAAAATCAGAAATACAGAGTATTAGCATTATGTAAGTCATAGACCTTACAGCTGGTAGAAAAATCATTATGAGCATTTTTAGCTCAAACTCCAATCGAACATGTGTAGGATCTTTGAGGCGAATACTGATCTTTGTCTTCAGGAGGCTGATACAGCCCCTCCAGTCAAGGCCGGTCTCTCCTGATTGCTCGGTGTGGCCGGCTCTACGTAAAGACCCGCTCATTCCAAGAATGATGGAGGCCACTGTGCTCAACAGCAGAAATGTTTTTGTAGCCTTCAACACACTCCTGCTCCAGGGCTTTACAGACAATGTCTTGGTTTTTTGCTCTGGTGTGCATTGTCAGCTGTGACACCTCGTGTAGACAGGTCAGGTGTGTGCCTTTCACATGCTGAATTGACCAGGTGTGCTCCAGACAAGGAGAAGAAACATGAATGGGAGCCAGAGCAAACGTCTCTGTGGCTGCAACATGACAATATAAAAAACTGAAAAAGTGCTCTAAACACTGTCTTTAACTGTCACTGTGTTGATCTACATTAGTAGTTCCTTATGCCGTGATCAAATTCAGGGGTTCTGTTATAGTCATTGAGCCACGACCATACTCGTATACTCAGAGCTCTGGATCTATGTTTTGTCTTCATCAGTTTTTAAAGACATGCTGTGTTCTCCTGCAGAGCCCATCGTGAAGAACGGTCGTCCTCCGTCAGCGCACAGCGTCCACTCCTTCCTTCACCAGTACACAGGCTCCTTTAAAAAGCCGCCGCTGCGACGACCTCAGAGCGTCATTGGAGGAGGCCTGGGGTCTCTCATGGTCATGCCTCGCAACGGCAGTCGCCTCGGTGAGACTCAAACACACACACACACACACAAATTTGATATTGTCTCATCTGTGATTTTTATGGAGAGATTTAAAACCGGGAGCTTTGTTTTGTGTCAATAGATAGAATCTGTGTAGACATGACTACAGTGGATTGGTTTTATTCTAGATGATCCTGAAAACACCAGTCAGCTGAGCCTGATATATTACGTGTAAAAGCACGTGCTGAAACATGCTGTTCCTAGAGGCGTTAGTGCAGACATCCAAAAATATCTGTTCAATCATTCTAGTTGTCACACAATAAACCATTTGCTAGATAAATGAGTCTGAAAGGAATGACACTCTAAAGCAAACCTCAGTCCAGATACAACACTTAAATGTAGCATTTAATAATAAATCTAACGATGTAAAGACCTGCTTTACATGTAAGACATGGAATATGACAGTGTGATGTATGGATTTGTCCTCATGAGGCCCCGTAGCGCTGAAACAAATTAAATCTATTAGATACATTTATTAAAGCGTCTACTCTTCTTGTGCTCGGCATCTCTGCCACTGTGCCAGGGGCTTGATTATAAGAACAGCTGGGCTTGGGAAAGTGTTTTTTTTTTTTTTCTTTCCTGTTGAAGTTAGGAGCCGTTTCCACAGACACCACTTCATCTTTCAAACTCTGATCCACCCTGTTTTTCTTTCTCCCTCCGCTCCAGATATCGTCCATGAGAACTTGAAGATGGGCTCGGACGGAGAGAGTGACCAGGCGTCGGGAACTTCCTCCGATGAGGTGCAGTCGCCCACGGGCGTTTGCCTGAGGAACCGAGGGAACAGGCGCATCTCTGCAGAGGTGAGATTTTCCTACTCTGTCTTATTAGACTTTCTTTGTCCTTGTGTTGTCTCTGCGCTCTTTAAAATCTATCGTGTGTCGCTGAATGTGACTCACCGGCTTTGACGTTTCAGCGTGTTGCCGTTATGAATCGTGACACATTTATTCGTCAGGGGTCGTACCTGGCTCAGCGGTTCAGCCTCTACTTTGTCACTTTAGGTGTGTGTTAATTAATTCGCTGAAAAGAAAAGGCATCTCAGTGTCTGACAAAGGGCTTTTTCTCAGCGAGAAACGGCCTTTAATGATGTGTGCATTACAGCTCAGCGCTGTAACTCAGCGTAGGCGTGTTTTCATAGTGTGTCATGACGCGCAAGTCCTCAGCTGCCCACACAACCTCAATGTAAGACAGACACATGCACACACGACTCCACGTATTGCACTTATGAACATACTTTTGAAATCTGTTTTATAAAGGTTTCACATTGGCCATCACCTCCACCCCCTCACATACTTTCTCTCTCCATAACACAGACTGTTTCAGTCATGGGCAGCCAGATTTTAACATTCCTCCGATGGTTACATAATGTCAACACATTATGGAAAGACTTCCCGTTGTTATTATTATTTTTTGTTTCTGTCTAAGAGGGATTTTGTTTCACCAAAAGCCTTTTTTTTAATCCAGGGCATTTGAGTTTTCATTTATTAAACAGAGTGCAGCGTTCTAATTCTAAAATAATTAAGTTTAAACATTTTAAGAATGAAAGCGAGCTCCTGTAAAGACAAAGTCATCGAGGCTTTCACCGCGTCATTGCTGAGGTCGATTTAGCTGAGCATATGGGAAGGCAGACGTGCACACAAATGAAGAACCTGATCAAGAGCAAAGGATTTAATCCAGCTGACTCGTAGGGACACATGAAAGGCAGCGAGGAGCAGGAGGAGAGATGACACCGCTGTGTCTTCAGGTACCAGATAAAGACAGATAAAGTGCGCTCAGTGGGGGTTTACTCCAAATCTGCCAATTCCTAACACTGACTTGCATCAGATTCTTTCATCCTTTCCAGCTGTTGCTAAAGAAAATCTGATAAAATGACACTTCTTTCATTTGTTGGATAGAAGTTAAAATTCATACTCAAACTTAATTGTTATAGAAGTATATCTGTTTTACTGTAGCAAGACAGAGCAGATCTTATTATTATACATACTGTAATTAAAGGATTTGAAATGTCCTAGAAAACCCTGTGTTAAATTCTGTCTTTCTTGAAAACAAAGCCAAGATGTGGTCCCTTAAATCCATCTTAATGGCTCCTAATGGGATTCTAGGGCATCGACTACGCAGCAGACCGTCCACTGTGCTAGTGACGGAGAGACAGTGAAAGTGAAGGATGACCCCGACACCTTTTCATTTCACTTTCTATTCTTTTCAGCATCCTTATACATTCAGAAAAATACATCCAAAGAAATGATTTGTGGTTCAAACTTGTTTTGACAGTTTTTTTCTCCATTTGTTCTTTACACTTCAACACTTATGTTTCATGTTTTTTTTATTATAGATGTCTCACTAGATGTTCAGCATAGATGTCTCACATCATGCATACATGGCACTTAAAAAAAAAATATTATAAAAGTATTGTTATGCATTTTAAAGTGCAGTAGATGGTGGTATGTTGCCCGTGAACCAGATGTTGCACAGCACCTGCTGTGTGACTGGGTGGAAAGGTCTTGTGGTTGAAGAACACACACTTCCTCTGACAGTGTTTATTGGTTGCTCTGATTGGAGGACCTCTTGGGATTTATGAGCATCTACCAGTAACTAGACCAGCTCACCAAGCACATGCAAAGACTGCATGAGAAAAAAAACCCCAGTTTCAATGTGTACTTAAGCAGCTTACTGCACTCGGGGCTACCCGCACACAGAGACATGACACATCACCTCTCGCTGTGTGCCAAGAACGCTTGCAAGCACTGCACCTCACGCTTCCTGTCACTGTTTCACAAACAACCACAGACACACACTCACATATTCGCACACTCTTCTCGCAGCCCGACAAACACTTGTCGTCTGTGCCGGCATGAGACGCACGATTGACTGAAGGCTTGTTGTTCATGAACTGATCCAACAGCGAAATCACTGCGTGGCTCCAATGCTTTGTCTCTGCGCTGCTGCTGTGACACTCAGATTAGTGACTGAAGAAGAAGAGGACGAGGAGGAGGAGGAGGAAGGAAGGAAGTTAAGGAGGAAGAGTTAGGAAGTCCCTCGGTCTGGGGTCAGGTAGTGGATTGTCCTTCTCTTGCTGCGGAGGAAGCAGCGCTGTTTTGGGATTACATCACAAGGATTACTTTAATACGGTCCAGATGGGCCCCTGTTGTAACAGATTAGGCTGGGTTGATTGGACAAGTAGAGGAGGGTGGGGGGTGCAAAGGTCAGGTGATGGATGGCATCACTTGCTCCGAGGACGAACCACCAATCCCGTGCCTGGACACACACACCGCAGAGCAGCAAACTGGATGTACTGTTCAGAAACACAGGCACAGATGCACATTATAGCAGCCTGCGATCAGCTGAGCAGCTGTTATTTATATCTATAATTGAAGAATTTGTTTTTCACTGTTCATGAATCTGACCTGAATCACTGGATCCAACCAGAAAAATAATAAAAGAAAATATAAACTGATTTGAATGATCAGTCCACTCCACAGTTGAGGAAAAGGAAAACATAAATGTATCTTTTTTAATCAAAAACAATAAAATAAATAAAATAATAATATAATAAAAAAAATTATGAACAGCACTCACATTAAGTCTCCCCCACCTGTAATTAAAGCATTCAATTTGGTGAAGCTGATCACAGATCTTAATGAGTTATTGTAGTGGGTCAGCATTTGTCAATGAGCTTGTTGCTGATTTGTGGACAGTTAAAAGTTGCATGTTGCTGAAAATGTACTGTGTTACCTCAGAGCGGAGGAAGTCGATTTGTTTGAAGCATCTAGAAAGAGACAGAAGGAGAGACAGAGAGAGAGAGAGAGAGGGGGCGGATTAACAATAATCTAACAAATAGAGGAAATGCATGATGGGAAGAATCCAGACGTATTGTGAGTGTGCGTGTTTGATTTTACATAACAACTCGTTGGGATCATGCTTTAGTACTTTGCTGCTCTGGGAAAGACTTTACCTTGAACTCTTGAAGGCTGCTTTTATTATGTACACAAGTCTGCTGCACAAGACTGTATAGATGCATGCTGCCACACGTGTATATATATATACACACACACACACACACACACACACACACATACACTACACTCACTGGCCTCTCTGTTGACCAGTGAGGCCTAAGGGCTAATGCTCCTTCTTACAAATTCTACTTGTTTACTCAGGCTCTCTGCCATTTTGTTGTCAATCAGTGGTATTTATCCAGAGCTTACGCTGTTTGCTGAGGGTTTACTCCAGTTTTTACACGGTGTTGACACTGTTTTTAAATTGCCTCTCTTGTGTTTTTTCCTCCTCCACTTGTGTGTCGGTGCACAGGACCTGAACAAACGCCTCTCCCTGCCCGCTGACATACGGATACCTGACGGTTACCTGGAGAAACTGCAGCTGAGCAGCCCCCCCTTCGACCAGCCGCTGAGCCGACGCTCCCGCAGAGCATCACTGGTGAGACAAAGAGAGAGAAACTGCTGTAGATAGAGGGCATGGGAAAAGTGAGATGGTGATGACAAGACACAGAGGAAGGAAATCAGTGGAAAGATGTGACCAGGTGACAAGTAATAACAGCATCATTCCCAGTTTGATTACATCCACTACACCCCCTCATATCTGTCTGTATAGTGCAAACTGTCAACTGCCTCTGAAAAGAGAAAAAGACCAAAAAAAGGAAGTAATTTGGAGAGAAATCAAACTACGGAAATCACCTTTCTGTTTTCTTGCTGCTCTGTTGGCAAGCAAACTTCCTGCTGAAGTGCCCTCAAGCAAAACACTGACTCTCCAGGGATGCCACGGTACTCTGCTCTCTGACCAGAGCCAGCAGGAAAAAACAAAACAAAGAGTTCATATCCTCATTAGCTGCATCATCGTACAAACGACGTCAAAGGTCTGAGGTCAAAAAAAGAAACATACAGATACACAGACCCGCCATGACCTGAGAAGAAGTGGCAGCTTCTCAAATTATATTGAAGATTCAAAGGAACGGTTCTTGCGTTGCCAATTAATAACTTTACTTTGACCCAAAAAAAGTCAAAAAATCCTTGTTTCAGCTTTGCAACAATGGTTTTTTAGATTTTCTTCCCCCCCTCTGATTAAAACCAAACTACATTTCACACCATCAGTCATTTATATGTGAACTGTAGAGAAAACTTGGACCGTTCACAGTTCAGGTCAGTCTGTTATGGAATTGATGCATTTGGTGTGACTGGCAAAACTCCATCATTGTTTTTATGATTTTAAGTAGGTGTGTAAAAAAATAACATCCTCTCACACGGTTTATGTAATCCTAGTTCTTGATATTGATCTATATTGACATGACGTGGTGTTTTCTAAAAATCGACTGAGAGAGTTTGTGGTTTCTTTGACAAATCCATCACAACAACCGACTGATACATCAAAGATCTTCACCACATTAAAACTGTGCATTATTTTTTCTAATTGGACCCAATTCATCATCATCACCATCATCATCGTTCAGAGCTGTTAGATTGGGTGCTATATAATAAATAAACTGTGACAGTAGACACATTTGCATCACCCCATGATGAACAGGACGTCACAGCCTTCATGTTATCTAATGCCGGTAACTTATAACTACACACCTGTCAGAGAAGTGCAATGGAGGAGAAAGTGTCAGAAGCAACAACACTGCACTTATGTAAATGTAGAGTTGCACTGCCCACGACTGAGAGTGAGGAGTCTGATTTCAAAAATCAACTGTGGAGGAGAATCAGAGAGAGACCGGTCGTCAGGGAGCGGCAACATAAAGATAGCTGTGACACCCCTGTTTTATTTAAAGGCAGCCAGGAACAGAGGAGAAGGGGGAGTGGGGTTGGGAGGGGGTGCTCACACTTTGCCCGTAGATTGTCTATTCTCATCCTCTCAGCCTGTTGTCATCTGTTTACACAAGCACCTCAGCATTCACTGTGTCAGCTGCCTCAGTAATTAGCCGGGTTTTGACTTCGAATGTACGTGTGCATGAGCACGGGACCTCGGCCACGCCGCTGCCCTGCAGAGATGTGTAGAAAGCAGTGAATAGCCTCGCTCCACAGTATACGTGTTCCACTCCCAGACCTCTGGGCTCATCCGGCGCTGGTCCTCTGATCTTCTCTGCTCAGAGGATCAGTTTAAAGTCCACTGACTTTAGATTTTAATGCTCCCAGTCTCTAGATTGCTTCAGGACTTTTCACTGCGTCTTAGTGATTAAATTGTTTGTAGTTTTTTGCTTTTTTTTCTCAGAGTAGCTTGAGATGCCTTACACACAGTGATGAGAAGTGATGCAAGAAGTCAGTTCATTCCAGCTTTTCATGTTTAGCTATACTTGGTCAAACAGACAGTTGTGGGCCTAAATGACCCGCGGCTCACTGGGAAATGAGCCCGTGTGCCGGCTGCTGGACTTCAGCGAGGACAAGGAGCTCTCAGGTCATCAGGAAACGTCCTGATGAACCTCCTGTGATGCAAAGCTCACTATTACAAAGTGTTGACAGGGGATTTTTGATACCCACTCAAAACTGATCTCAGGTTTACCAAGCAGCTGTAGGACTAATACAGAAAGTGAAAGAGATGCTTGGTGCATTTCACGCACATGGCACAGAATCTGTATCTAACTTTATCATTTTGAAATTTCCATACAAAGACAGGATGAGTTAGATCTCACTGTAAATTGCTTCATGCTGTCTCACAAACTATATTGTTCAGGGCTGAAATGGATTTGATAAGGGAGTATTTCCTTTACACAAATTGTTGAGATGATCAGACTTTTAGTAAAACTTGTTTTGCTTGTAAACGGTTTCTCACTCTGAATTTGTGAAATTATTTTCAGTCGGAACAAACAGTTGAGCCTGAAACTACTTGGCTGATTCACCACTGACGTCAAAGTTTCATTACCCAGTAAAACACCTTTGACATTGACAGAAAGTATTTATTTTTTTCTTTTCCACAATAAAGCTGCACTTACGTAAAAACTAAGGGGTGTTAAAAATCAAATCCAATGTCACAAATATATTATTTTTGGTAACTACATGTGAATAGTCAGTGATATAGCTGAATATAGGGTAAGATGGAGGGATGCTTTTGTATAAGCTACCATTGATATTTTTTAAAACACATTGTGGCTGCAGATGGATTTCATCAACATAATGCAGATTTTTTCTCAATTAACTGAGAAATTGTTTCATCTATAAAATCCTGGAAAACAGTGAAAATGTATTTGATACCTTTCCACATTCCATCATGATTCAGCACACTTCTTTTCTGCAGTGAACAGATGAAGCCCAGATATTCGGTGTATTTTGCAAAGAAAAGAATCAAATCCTCCAGAGAAACAGAAGTTAATCTTTTGTAAATAAATACCAGACGAGCTTGTTGAGTTTTCAGCTCTGCATTAACCATGATCTATAAATAAAGTTTGCCTTCGCTTGTCTCGCCCATAAACAAACACTTTGTAAAAGCCAAAAGCCAACGGTCTTCTGTCACAGGAGATTAGCTGTGATGTTGGTTCGGGGTGTGTGACCTCCTTACATCCCCCCTCTGTTGCTGCCAGGCCGTCATAAGGATTTGTCGTGGCATCTTTAAGCTTGTCACTGCTAATAAAGACGCCACCCTCATTAACGCTGTTTGTCCTTTTCTCTCCTCCAGTCAGAAATTGGATTCGGGAAGCTGGAGACCTACATCAAACTGGACAAACTCGGGGAGGTACGTGAGAGTGTGTGTGTTCAACCTTGAGTTTTCTTCCAGGTGCTAATGTTCTCATACTCACTGACATAACGTGCACAGACACAGCCGTGGAGTTTGCGCTGCATCGGTCCAGCTTCCTGTCCTCACCTCCTCTCCTTCCCCTTGTGTCCTGCAGGGCACGTACGCTACAGTCTTCAAGGGGAGGAGTAAGCTGACAGACAACCTGGTGGCGCTGAAGGAGATCAGACTGGAGCACGAGGAGGGGGCGCCGTGCACAGCCATCCGAGAAGGTACGAGGGACGACCACAAAACCTGCCCAAGCCCCACAGTCCACTCCACCTACATACGATGACAGATTACATCCTTTGATCATAAGCAGTCGTTGCATGCAGAGAGGGAAGTCCACAGTTCACCTCTAATGCAGCCTGCATGCATCGTTAATGTGGCTGCAGCCCCCATCCACATCACATGATTCATAGTTTAGTGTTCATCTCTGACAGTCTGCACTGTGTTCAGAGATGGAGAACTGACTCTTCGCTGCACTACCAGACTGTACTGTACTGTACAGTAATTACTCTGCTCCGTGTCATGTGACCTGGCACAGTGACATCGGTCACAGAGCAGCAGTTTTATAAGAACCCAGCTGTTATTAGAAGTCCTCTCTTTTTTTAACGTAGTTTTTATTTCAGTTTCATTCACAATCATCCACACAGAATTATATTCATCATATTATCTGCTGTGCTTTCAAACTGTTTATATAATGTAGTGCTTATACTGTAGGGAAATGATAACAAGTATGACACAACAAAGGAAACAGCGACTGTTGTAACAGAAAGATAAAATAGAAATAAAACATATGGATATGGATATGGATTTGATTTGATTCTAAATGTGTATAGGGGCTCCTCACTGTAATAGTAGGCTATACCCATGGCAGGGCTCCACCTTATAATGAATATGTCTGTCTGTCTCAGGGAGCATGTTATTTGTTCCATTTGATATATTTCCTAGAGGTCCTCATTTATATTTTTCATTTTTAGAACCTGACTGACTTGTCGGTCAGTTAAAACTTTCTGGGATTTTGTCTTTATAAATTCACATGACTTGACTTAATTAGGTTCCAGTGACATCAGAGTCAGTTTAGATCGTGTGTTTCAGAAAATGTAATTATTTATAATAAATAGATGTATTTTTTTAAAGGAATAGAAAGGATTGCAGCAGTGAGTTTTAAAAGAAACATAACAGTGGCTTTTAAGAAGATGTCACCAAAAGGAGAGAAATGAAAATGAAAGAAAAAATGTAACTGTCATCATTCAGAAAAACACAAAAAGACAACATAAAAAAGAAAGCAGAAAAGCAGGAGTTTTTAGTTTGTCATGTTAAAACAAAGATAAAGCACCATCTCAAGGACCTTATGAAGTCTAATTCTGAACTCAACTGACTTCTAGTAGTGACTCACACCTCAGAGCAGAGGAAACGAGAATCAGGATTCACATTTTCTCACAAACCACCACTTTTAACTTGAAAAAAGATAATCATCAGTACTGTGATAAGGAACTGAGAAAAGTAATCTTCATGTTTCGTGACTGTCCTCACATCCTCACCGTTAACATCTGTCCCTCCTGTCTTCGTCCTCCTCTAGTGTCGTTACTGAAGGACCTGAAACACGCCAACATCGTGACGCTGCACGACATCGTCCACACAGACAAGTCGCTCACACTGGTGTTCGAGTACCTGGTGAGAGCAACAAAGCCTCTGCCCTCACCGTCCGCATGACTCACACGTTCTTCTGCTAAAAATGAATAGATTTTACATCATTATTATTCATAACCCTGTGCAGATTAGACCTTGCTTACCAACTGTTGCCCCTCTCTCTGTTGTCCAGGACAAAGACCTGAAGCAGTACATGGACGACTGTGGGAACATCCTGAGCATGCAGAATGTCAAGGTGAGTGTCGGCAGGCGCCCAGCTGCCCCGGACAGCTTCATCAACCTCCAAGACTCAAGTGGTCTCTGTTGTCAATACGAGAGACACTGTTAGGTTGCCCCCTGGTGGTGGAGTCTGGACAGTGAGAGGGAATTGACATTTTGTTTCTTAACCTTTTCCACATGAATTAGCTTGAGTTGATTTGCCCCAGAGTTAGAAAGTAGTTACATCTCCTTTTAGAATGAGAAATAATTAGATGTATTCATATTTATTTTTATATAGAGGAAGTGGTTCTTAAAAGAGACAGAAGTACATTTTTCCCGCGATACAAAAGGTTTCTCACAAACAAGGTAACAATTGTCTTGAATAAGCTAATACTCCAGGGGGAAGCTCACTTGTCATTCATGTTTTTTTCACCAGTGTGTGAGTGACTGTGGTGATTCACCAATATGATCATCATTACTCATCAGAAACGTCTCTCTCCAGATTTTCCTCTTCCAGATCCTGCGAGGCTTGGCGTACTGTCACAGACGGAAAGTTCTCCACAGGGACCTTAAACCTCAAAACCTGCTCATCAACGACAGAGGAGAACTCAAACTAGCCGACTTTGGTAAAAACAATAACAGTCCTGGTGTTAACACTTCATCATTTAGTCGATTTAGATGAAGAGTGACACCCGCTTTACATTTCTGAGGCTGTATCCATTTATATTTTTACTAATGCTGCCTAACACAATCCAGACCTCTTGGACCTGTGTGTTATATTTATTCAGTTTTAATTTCTCATGTTTCTGCTCCACAGGCCTGGCGAGGGCCAAGTCTGTGCCCACTAAAACATACTCAAACGAGGTGGTAACACTTTGGTATCGGCCTCCCGACGTGCTGCTCGGCTCCTCCGAGTACTCCACACAGATAGACATGTGGTGAGTGGGCATCACGCAACGGGGTGATTACAACTGTTAGAAAACACTAATCAGACTCCTGGCTACTCTCTCTTTGTGGCCATATGACTGCATACACACACACACAAACACACGCTCACTTGCGCTGAACTTGTAGAGGCAAATGTACTCGTAAATTTCTGCTCTGAATTTATAATTTTATTAAAGGGATAGTTCAACATTATGGTAAATTGACCCATTTTTCTACGATACTTTTTATTGCCCTGCACCTCAAGACAGCATGATGTGCGTATAAAAAAACTCCTTTTTTTCCAGAAATTGGCCCATTGCCATAATCCCTATAGTGATAGCAGTAGGTTCGTTTCCTTTAATTGTCGGTGCAAGCTATTTTTAGAACAGCGGAGCAGAGCCGCAAGCTGCTCAGAGCTACGCTACGGAGGCTAATGGGATTTCCCTCATCAAACTCATCAAATACATAATCCAACAACTCCAAAACGCTCTTGTGGACAAGTTGTGACCTGCACATTCACCAAGCTATGAGATAATAACGGAAATCCCATTAGCCTCCGTAGCGTAGCTCTGAGCACCTTGCAGCTTGACACCGCCGTTCTTAAAATAGCTTGCACTGACAATTAAAGGTGACAAACCTATACTATAGGGATTAATTTCCCAAGATGTTGAACTATCCCTTTAAGCGATTGTTGGTGTGTAGTCGCCTCAGTGATTAGTGAAATGAGCACGGATGTGTGCAGCTTCTCTTCTGCAGCTGATGCTCCTCTGAGCCGACAGGTGAGACTCTGATACGTCACATGCTGCTCAGG
This sequence comes from Decapterus maruadsi, assembly GCA_030347415.2. Lineage (NCBI taxonomy): Eukaryota > Metazoa > Chordata > Actinopteri > Carangiformes > Carangidae > Decapterus > Decapterus maruadsi. The sequence goes on from CM064893.1 coordinate 7,016,008, forward strand.
CGACCTCCCACGCTGTCATGGAGTTTGACTATAAATGGGTTTGCCAAACCTCAGTGTCCCGTTGCTCTCCCAAATCACTTCCTGCCTCTTGTGTTGACATTTCATTCATTAGACAGATAAAAACAGGCCAGTTAAAGCACATTTCAGGGAGTTTGATCCAAAAAGTTGGTGGCAGTTTAACTTCAGAAGACTTGTTGAGTTAAGTGGGTGTTGAAGCTTCACTCTGTTATCTCTTCCTGACCTCTCCCTCCTGTGTGTGTGTGTGTGTGTGTGTGTGTGTGTGTGTGTGTGTGTGTGTGTGTGTGTGTGTGTGTGTGTGTGTGTGTGTGTGTGTGTGTGTGTGTGTGTGTGTGTGTGTGTGTGTGTGTGTGTGTGTGTGTGTGTGTGTGTGTGTGTGTGTGTGTGTGTGTGTGTGTGTGTGTGTGTGTGTGTGTGTGTGTGTGTGTGTGTGTGTCCTCCTCTCAGGGGTGTGGGCTGTATATTCTACGAGATGGCTGCCGGCAGGCCCCTGTTCCCAGGCTCCACGGTGGAGGACGAGCTGCACCTCATCTTCAGGCTGCTAGGTCAGTGCTGCCCCCTGCTGACGGGGAAGCGGTCAAATTTTTAAATAGGAGCCTTTAATCGCATTAACCCAGGCATGTGGCCCCCGTGGCAGCGTAACAACCCCTCCCCAGCTGTCATGGTAAAGCCCGAGTCTAACAGCGTCGATTGAATGTCCCCCCACAGGCACTCCAACAGAAGACAGCTGGCCTGGGATATCCTCCATCGATGAGTTCAAGTCCTACAAGTTCCCCAAATACAAGGCCCAGCCGCTTATTAACCACGCACCCAGGTGAGACTGGAACATCCGTGATCTACTGTCACTTCATCTTCTTAATACAGATGGACTTTGTTCTTCAGACATAGTGCACTAGAGCGTTTTATCTGGTCATGTCGAGCGTTTATACATGTTTGTATTTGTCTGAGTATTGACTGTCACACGCCCTTTAAAGTTACTCAACACTCCTCCCTTCTCTTGTTAGCCCTCTAATGATTGGGGATGGAAGTGAGCAGTTGTATCTGATCAGACCCAGGTATAAGAGAAGAGCTGCTGCTGCTGTGTGTGGAGTTTTTTACTGAATTAGACATTAGTATTATTGGTTTGTTTAGTTAGCAGTGTGTGCTCGCTGTCGCTTCCTGTAAGGAAATCCTGTGGAATAGTTGACTGTTTCCTTCCTTACACTCGCCAGCATCTGTGAGTCACCCCCACCTCTACTGACCTCCTCACTCCTGCTCTCTCTCTCTCTCTCCCCCTCCCTCCCCACAGGTTGGACACTGACGGCATTGACCTGCTGATGTCATTCCTAAAAGTGAGTGTCTCAGTATCTGTTGGGGCATAAATGCCATGTTAAAAACAGTGCGACACACTTTGCAGCTATGTCAGAGCAGTATTTTTGGAAGGAAATGCATCATGGCTCGCCAGCTCATTCACATGATGCACTCACATCGCTCACCCCCGTTCTTTGTTTTGTCGTCGTTCCTTAACAGCCGCGCATTTTCTCTCACTGCCCTAATTTTCAGTACGAGTCGAAAAAGAGGATCTCTGCTGATGAAGCAATGAGACAGTCGTACTTCAGGAGCCTGGGGCCACGTGTGCACACACTGCCAGAGAGTGAGTAATGAAATGGCAACGCAGTAATGCAGACTTGGCAGACTCGGCTAGGTACAACTTGAAGGATATTGCAGTGTACAGTGAGGATCAGTTACAGCCTCATAACAAAGACATTATTGTCCTGGCAAGATTTGATTTTCTGTGGCTCTGACCGACTCTTTATCTCTGGCAGGCATATCCATATTCACACTGAAGGAGGTGCAGCTGCAGAGAGACCCCGGCTACCGGAACTCGTCGTACCCCGAGTCAGGTGAGGAGCAACGCAAGGGGAGACGATGTTGACATTAGGAAAAACATACTGTACGAGGCGATAAAGTTAGTTTTTGTAGTTTGGCGCAGTCAGCAACACGGTCAGCTCATGGAGCCAGTTGTGTAAGTGTCTGACTATGAAGAGCTGTGAACTAAATAAAAACAGCAATATTTATGCTTCTCCTTTTTCTTCCTCCCTCAGGCAACGGAAAGAGCAGAAGACAAAGCATGCTGTTTTAGACTCCCTGGACTGTGTTTTTTTTTTATATATATATATAATTTGGGAAGGATCTCCTAGCTGTACAGCCTCACTGATGGGATCAGTAACCGAAGATGGATGTTGGCGTGAAGCATCATCACCATCATCATCAATATCATCACATCCCCCCAAACTACTTGGGAAACTTGTCCATGGTGCGACTCCCTCCCAGGTTCACCCTGAACCTGGCCCAAAAGAGACGTTTATATACTGTACATCTATATTTATTGAGAAGAGAATTTGCTGCTAAATTCAACTACTGTCTAGAATTCTAACGGGCTCAGTCACTTTAATGAGTACATGCAATGTATATAGATTTTTAATTTTTTTTTTTTTCTTGAAGTGGTGGTATTTTTAGTGATATATATATTTTTTGTCATCATTTCCATTTTCATACATAAAAAAAATCCACCTCAAAGCTCCTCAGTGCATGAGCGGGTGTAAGTGTGAGGCACCAGCAGACAGAGGGATGTTTCTGAAGCAGCTCAAGGGGGTTCGATTGTGACCCGCCGCTCTGAGCTGCACAAATCATTTGTGACCATTTACTCTGAAGGTTTCTGAGGCCAGCTTTGACGTAATAACTCAGTTTCATCTTAACTGGAGGCTAATGCCAGAGCAGTGGTGCCGAGCGCTGTGCAAATCACAAAAAAAAAAAAAAAAAAATCATTTTTGTCAGATGCTGGCAGATCATTCCAGGATGCTGTGGTCTCTGTCGTGACCAATGAACAAATGCAGCAGGAAAAAGGCAACATGGAATTATTAACAAGGGCATTACAGGATTAGATAGGCCTCCTAAATTCTTCAGAAATCCTAAATATTTAACTAGTGAACAACCTCCTCATCCCTGTTCTTCCCGCCTCAGTCTGACACTTTTTCTTCTCTGGTCTGTTACAAAGAGGAGGTGCAATGTGAATTCCCAGTGTTGGAATCTGCTGCCTTTACACATGTGTTCTCCTTTCTGCCATTCCCATCTCCATCACATGTAAAAAAAAAAAAGGTCATTTTTTTTCTGGACTGCCTCCATCATTGTGTTGCATGCCTGCTCTGTTGTATGAGGAAGCACACAGCCACTGAACTCCTGATTCAGGGAGCACTAGCTATAGTCCTGCCCCTCGTGAATAAGATACTGAGTCAGTCTATTTAACAGTGTTACAAGAGATGTTTTGTATGACATTCTTTAACTTTATTTGTGGATAATTGTTATTGGTGTGGGATTTCATTGCAGATGCCCTCCCATATTTGAGTTTTTTTTTCCAGAGTAAAAATTAAATCTAAAGTTTAAACAGAATTCACATGAGCTGGTTTGGATTTTTCCCCCCCTGGTGTTGTGTTTTGCTGTAAAACTCAAAGGCACCTGTGTTTCAAGCATTCAATGCTTTGTTTATTGAAAATGACAAGACATTCTTCACAATACAAAAAAATATACAGAATACATACTGTATACCAAGTCCAGTATAAAAAAAGAACATTACAAGTGTTAAAAAGGTTGTTTTTTTTCATCATTGATTTGAAATCTCGTCTTCATTAAAATATTCTGAAATAAAAGAGAAAAAAAATAGGACAACAAGGCACAGCCGGTACTATCTGAGAAGCATAGTGCATACATTACATACAATACCTCACAAGTGGAACAACAAGTTTCACATTGTGATGCACATTTAAGATTTTTTATTTTTTTTTTGTATTTTTTTGTATTTTTTATTTTTTACAAGATTAAAACAACCAAGCTCTCTGCGCAGAATGAGCGGCTGGCTAGCGTTCTGCAGCTAGCTACGCATCACTACTGTCCAATCGTTGGACAGGGTCATGTGGAAATGTGCTGTATTTTTTATCACAAAGAGCCAGACGCCTTACAGACATCATGGCATATGGCTTTTTTTTTTTAAACCAAGTGCTTTCACCCACTGGAATCTGAAGCAACTCAAGTGCAAGGAAAAACAAAAAAAAAAGTGAGGTCACATACTGTCTCGTAGGACGTTTCTGAAGCAAAGACGGAGAGGAGATCGCTGCTGCTGCTGCTGCTGCTGCTGCTGCTGCTGCTGCTGATGGTAACCACTTTGAGACATTTTCAACTAGAGATGGATGAAGATGGCAGGTTTTTTTTTTTTTTCACAGATCCTGGATCAGGATTTGTGGGTGGCGGGGGACAGGAGCAGGGAGGAGGGTGTTCCTTCCAGGTTTGGCAGAGGGACAGGCATGTGTCCGTTGATTAGGCTGGGGAACTGTGGAGGAAGAGAAAGGGGCTGAGAGTGAGTGAGGAGGGGACGGAGGCTCTATGAAAGCTGCTTTCCGGTGAGGAACAGCAGCTTTGTCACCGCTCTGGTTTCCTGTTTTTTTTTTTTTAAATTCATTGTGCCTCTTCCTTTTCGTCTCTGTCCCCTGCACCTCCGCAGCACAACAGAAGGAGAAGTCAACATTATTTGTGCACAAAGAATCCGGTATGGTCTTTGAGTGTATATGTGTGTGTGTGTGTGTGTGTGCCTGCGGAGGGGGTGTGGTGTATGTGTGTGTTTTTCACAAATGAGGAGCAGCTCTCAAACCAGTCCACCCTGTTCAAACTGGCTCCCCTGGGCTCAAACAGGAAGTATTCACAGGATTTCCTCTCCCTCTCACAAGCACTGAAACAGGACACCTCTGCTGGACCTGCTCACTAAGTCGACTCGTTTCACCACCGTTGCCGTCTGCCATTTTGCACAGTTCGAAAACATCTTGTTTTAAAGACCTAGTCAGGTAAATACCTAGTTGGAAATAAAAACTAAATCTACACAATCAAAATCCATTCTACTTGAAAGTGGAGCTTTAAGACTCAAACTAAATGTCACTAAATGATTATTTCATGTAAGAAATAAGAAACAAATGATTCCATATCGGTTACAAAAACACCAACAAACATTTTGTGTGTCAGATATCGTTTGATTCTAATCTTCCTGGCAAGAACGGGGGATTTCGCCACTGCACTAATTTCACCTGCACAGACTCACAACTTCCTCTTCATCTTTACAACCGGGGGAACAATAATCCTGTCAGCACGCCTTGTGTTCTCATCTCCTGCTATTTTTATCCCCCCACCCTTTCTCTCTCTCGATCACGTCCACACCTTAGTGTGCGTTCGTTTCTTACCTGGAAGAGCGAGCTGTGGCCCTGCAGCCGGGCGGGGCTGAGCGGGGCCACGGGGCTCAGGCTGCTCCAGAAGTGGATGCCTGACAACAGCGGACTGTGAGCCAGCAACAAACCAGAGGGAGTCTGTGGAGAGGGAGAAGAGGAGAGGAGGGAGGGGGGGGGCACAAAGGGAAGAGCGTGAGGGAGGCTTTGTGTAAATAAGACCAACCAGTGAAGACAACAACTTTTTTTTTTTTAAAGACAAACAGAGATGGGCCGGTTTCTCTCGGGGCTCTGGTTTAATGCAAAACATGCTGAAATGGTAAATGGACGTCTATTGGCGTTTGGAAAAATAAACTGACGGAGCAGGAAGGAAGTCTGTGGTTTCTCCCCCAGAATACAGGGGGTGACGTGGGGAGGAGGAGAAGAGGTGGACGGACGGTGGGGGTTGTTGTAGATTTGAGGAGGAGGGGAGGGGGGTGTGGGGGATCCTGAAGCACTTGGAACGCCGACTAGAGAGAAAACATATGAAATCAATTTCTCCCTCTCTCCCCTGGTCTTCTCTCCACCCTCCCACCCCCCCCTGCTTTCCCCTGTGTCACCTCAGAGAAGTGAGCCAGTGTTACAGAGGGACCAGCCCTGCTCCCATTATTAATGGAATTATTGGAGCATATGGCATCACTTAGGGCCTCTTCCCTGCTCTCATAAGCTGGAGAAGATTTCTGTAAATCGCTTGTTTTCCTCTGATCCCGCTCTCTGCCCCCTGATAAACAGACAGTGTGAGCGCTGTATTAATCTATGTTAATGTCTGAACAAAACCTCCAACATGGCACGGTTGCCTTCTTGCCCTCTGTAGCCGCTCCAATGTAAACACAATATTAACTGAGAGAGATTATTAAATACCAGTCGATGCCGGCTGCGCTGCCCTCTGGGGGTTTTATGGCAGAGATCAAAACAAACCAAAAAAAAAAAAAAAGAAGTCCTGAATTTGTCTCTGAACCTGAGTCCATCTTGTAGCAGTTATGCTGTCTGGAGACTGGACAATCAAAAGAGGTAGAAAAAGCAACTGCTGGATTTACTGCACGCATTTGCCTCGCTTTGCTTTGAGTGTGGACGGACTTCTACAAAGTCTGTTATTTGCAGCACATAAACATTCTGGCAGTAATTTCCCAAACCAAACACAAACAGTGACTCATTAAATTAGTCAAAATTCGCATTTGCTCTAAACTCTGAAAAATTCCTGCTCCCTTTTTTGCACATTTTACCCTCCGATCCTCTTCCCCCTCCCTCACCTTCTCTATACCTCTCCCTCTGTCTCTGAGACTACTTAAATATAGCGGTAGTGTTTCCACCGCTGTCTGCCAGCCTGTGTCAGATGTCTGTTGCTGCTCTCTGAATACTCAGGGACACTGACATCATACTTTGGACAGATCCCATCATCTCCCCAATCGCCGGCCAGACCACTGCACGGAGGGGACGGAAACAGATAGCATCACAGAGATGATTCTCTTTCTTTCTGAGATTTGATTATTATTGGGCTTCGGCTGTGGCTGGCAGAGACATGATCTCTATTTGTCCTAAATTATTGAAAGCAGAAATAAGAGAAGCTATAAAAAAAAAGCGTTGTACAGTAGCAGCGGGGGCGTGTAAACATGACTGGACAGATACGAGGCCCGTGTGTGCACATCCGCTCTGTGCCAATAGTATTGATTTGATCGCAGCATGCACTGCAGGTCCAGAGTTTAAGACCGATTTCCAGAAATTGACAGCGTCTTAGTGTTTTTTAAATTAAAGAGCAAAAAACATTGAGAAAATTTGAATCTTAAATCCTAAATTTAATTCGAAAGCTCTTGAGTCTCCATTGGAAATCAATTATTGTTCAGATGGTTTGTCCAAACTCTGTTGCAGGAGTTCCCATAAATGTGTCACGATTGTTTTTCTTCAACCTTCTCTCCAGTTCATCCCGAACCAGCTCCATGGGGCTCCAGTCTGGAGACTGCTGCTCTTCCACTGTGTGTGTGTGTGTGTGTGTGTGTGTGTGTGTGTGTGTGTGTGTGTGTGCGTGCGTGGCCACTGTCTGGTTCTCTTCTTCTGTTGATTCGGGTCATTATCTCACTGTTGGACGAACCCCGGCCCAACCAGTCTGTCTTCCTTTGTACCTTTTTCTTCACTATTCGAATAAAGAGCACCACTTCCTTGAAGCAGCGTATTATGTTGTAATACATCAGACACACTTTGTTCCAGTGCTGCCTTTGTTGATGACTAACAAACTCTTTGTCTGTACAAAATCTGGGCCACGTGTAGGAACTCTTTTTTTTTTCATTTATCTTAAAAGCTTCATTTAATTCAACTGCAGCAGGAAAACTGCAAGTTAATCATTATCGTCATTCCTGAAAGATTCATCTTCCTCTATGACATTTACACCATTTCTCAGTTTTTGGTGACCTGGAGCAGTTTACTGCTTGTAGCATTTAATGTTATAACATTATTTGAGCTGCTCAAGTTTCAGGAAAAACTGGAGAATGCAGGTGTTGGGCTGAAGACTGTGACAACCCCAAACTGCATCATGATCCCCAAAATTACAATTTAGACTCTAAAGCTTGCGACTCACGTTTACAAAACAAGGAGGAATCAGTGTCGTGCTTTGTGTAGTTGTGTGTCTGACCTGTGCTGTGAAGAAGGCAGGAGTGAGGGATCCAGACGGCAGCGCTGGACTGTTGAGGGCGATGGAGCCGATGTCGCTCCCTGCCAGCAGCAGGGACGGGGCGGAGATCTCCAGAGCTTTGGGCTTTTTGCTTTTTGGTGGGAGTCCATCTCCTTGGTTACCACTACTACTACTACTACTACTACTACTAACACAGCTACTTCTACCACCACCACTTCTTTTCTCAGGGGGCTGCAGGGCTCGCTCCCTGTGCCCAGAGGAGAGGTTGAGGGGCTGGGCACTCTGGTCGGAGTCCTCCTCCTCCTCCTCTTTGGCAGCGGGGCTCCAGGTTCGGCCCGGGTGGTTGTGGGGGGAGGGCGGGGACTGGGAATAAGAGGGGAGCCTGGACGACCTGGGGGAGGCGTAGGACTCGGGCTTAGCGGAGGGAGGGGAGCTCCTCTCGCCGGCGTTGGTGCCGAAGCGGATGACGGAGCGCGGCTCCTCCTGGCGCTCCCTCAGGGCCCGCAGCAGCTCGGGCTGGTTCTGCAGGGAGCTGATGCTGAAGGAGGAGTAGAGGCCCGAGCGGAGGTAGTCGTTACGACACTGCTGCGCCCCCAGGGCTGCCAGCGTCCTCCTCTGCGCCGCCTCCTCCTCGCTCTCCTCTTCCTCCTCCTCCTCTACCTCCAGATCAGGAGCCTCTCCCTCCTGGAGGGGGAAGCGGCCTGAGGCCAGGCCCATCTCCACCGCCTGCGGGTCCATCTTCAGGATCTCAGGGAAGGACACAAACTTGTAGACAAACTTCTGGCCGATCACCTTCTTGATGATGTTCTGTGACACAGACAAACACAATCAATTACATAGATGACAGAAATGTCATTTTTTTCTCACAAAATTTCAGGTTGTTCGTAATGTTTTGTAAAAGGATATAGTTCATTAAAGGGATAGTTCAACATTTTGGCAAATTGGCCCATTGCCATACCCTTATTAGTCTTAGGAGACCAGAATGGTTGTGACCACACTATGAGATAACAGAATGTTACAAGACGGTGTTATTTTCAACACAAATACAGAGACTGCTTGCCAAAAAACTGCCCGATAGAAACGCACATCAGCGGTTTTACATGAATTTGCCTTGAAAACAACTTTGTCTTGTAAGGTTCCGTTATTATCTCATAGCGTGGTGAATGTGCAGGTCACAACTCGTCCACAAGAGCGTTTTGGAGTTGTTGGATTGTGTATTTGATGAGTTTGATGAGGGAAACCAAGAAATCCCATGAGCCTCCGTAGCGTAGCTCTGAGCAGCTTGCAGCTCTGCTCCACCGTTCTAAAAATAGCTTGCACCGACAATTTAAGGAAACGAACCTGCTCCTAAATGACAATGGGCCAGTTTGCCGTAAATGCTGAACTATCCCTTTAAGTGTGAACATCTTGGTAAGGTAGGCCCTGCTTGTACTGTTTGCACTAAAGCAAAGGGAAAAGTTTATAGTTTTCATTATTTATAGGTTATTATGCTGTTATTTTACTGGTTGCACTGTATGTGGTCCCTGAACTAGAATGAGTTTGACATCCCTGATCAATAACCTCTCATGTCCAGAAGCTGATATTAATCTGAAATATAACAATACACAACATGAACAAATTTAAGCAGAGAAGTTGGACAAAAGCAAACTGTCGGGCTGAAAAACAGTGTTACAGTGCGACATCATAACCGGAGCTCTATTGTTGTGCATTTGATGAGAAAGAGGAAGTGGAAGTGTCTATCGGGGGAGAGACTGTGGCTTTAGAGAGAAGCACAACAAAGTCTCTGCTGTGGGACTTCAGCCCTTTCACAGGCCTTCCTGTCCTTTTCGGTTAGAGCGCAGAAGTAGCTCCCCGTCTGGTTTCACCTTGTCGTAGTAGTAGCGCAGGGCTCGGCTCAGCTTGTCGTAGTTCATGTTGGTCTTGTTCTTGCGCAGGCCCCAGAGCTTGGCCACTTCCTCCGACTTCAACAGCTTGAACTCGCCGTCCGTTGACGTCCAACATATCAGGTGCTTGTGACTCTGGTCGAGCAGTAGCTGCAGCAGGAACTGCCACAGGGTGATGGCACTGTCCATACCTTTAGAGAGAGAAAGACATCACATGATCGGTGTGAGGATGGTGAAAGAATCTGACACAGAACGGAGCAGGGTATTCAACATCTGAGCTGCTTTTTTCTATCATCCTTTATATAAGTGATGGTGTCTGAGGTCTTTCTCCTCCTGTGACCGTTTTCACTACGAGACAGCTCAGAGGTGTCAGTTTCTATTGAGAAAGCACCAAAAACCACCGACATACATATATATATAAATAACACCAGATGTTGCCATGACATAAGTAGCAGAAATTTCAAACCACCAAGAGAAACAAGCTCAGCAGCTTCTTCATTACAGCTGCTGTTACCTGTGTAAAGTAACTGTAGAAAAACCATGGCTTGTGTATTTGAGGAGACTGTCTGGACCAAGAGGGGCTGAGGCTACATCTTAATGAAACCTTTTTTTTTTCTTCTTTTTACATGATTCTCCATACATCCTCACAGACAGACATAAATTAGGTTAGTGGCTGAGGAGGGATGTGCCTGTTTGAGCTTTAACATGTGGTGTAAGACAGAGTGCAGCGCTGATGAATAGAACAGTGTGTTAAAGAGTGTAGTGTAATGTAGCAGCAGCAGCAGCAGAAGAGAAAAAAAAATATAAGGAGGAACAACAGCTCAAGCCAGAAATATGCTGCGGTTCAACCTGGCCCTCTCTCCACAGGAAGTATGACGGGCCCAGGGTGGGTTATTCCTTTAATAGAGGAATGTGCAGCCTCGAAGCTCCTGTCTGCCTGCGAGGAGCTCACATATTAATAATGAGGGGGACTGTTTCCGTCGCCGCAGACTCAGACAGTCGGTCGATTAATCGAGACAGTCGGATGACGGATAATAAACCGGCAACAATTTGGGTAATTGTTCATTGATAAGATATTTAGAAACAATGACAGCGAGCTCAACGTGACCTGTTTCCTCATAATCATCAACAAATACGATGACTCGTCTCGTTTCTGCTTTCTTTTTCTTACAATCTGACTGATGTCTAACTCAGGCTCAGAGAGACTCACATTGTAGAGAAAGAGAATTTCTTAAACGCTTTAATCAGTGATGAAAACCATCATTAGACCAGAGATACTCACATACTGATAGGGCTCAAATGTCAATACATCATTGTTACAGACTGTGATGAGTCTGTGACTGTTGAGTAAATGTCTGATCAGGTTTGTTGTTGATTTCCTTATTATCTGATCTGATATTTAAGCGTATAAATAATAGTTTTGGACTATTTTTATTCTTACAAAGAACTCTGGTTTCTTTTTTGAAGTAATAAAGGGCTTTCAAAAAGAAACATGTTTATACTATATCCCTTCGTCCCTCTGATTGGGTTTAGGCAACAGTATTGGACTCTTTCACACTCCTACCTGACCGACTGTATTGTCACTGTGTGCTCTTTCTGGTCTTATCTGTGGATGCGAGGAGTGATTAGTGAGTGATGCGCACAAAAACAATGATAACAAACTGGCCTTTCAACCACCGCATACGGTATCTCTGTCCAGACGGCAGGGAGGGAGGGAGGGAGGCCTGAACTCACTTCCGACACAAGCTATCCCCTGAGTTTTTTATCTGCCATGTGAAACTACAAACCTGTCAAAGTCAGGACTTCCTCCTATTCTACTTCCAAGGACAAATGGTGAGGAGAGGGGATCCCACAGCAGGGGAGCGTTTCCCCAATCCTGCCACACTTCCCACAGAAATCCCAGAGGAAGAAGGTCAAAAGATCAAATCATTGTCCCCTTTTCACGGTTCCACCCTTTAACCCACTCTGAACCCACACTCTGGCTTTGGCTTTTAAACACTTTGGAAGTAAAATAAAAAAAGTAAAAGCTTGCCAGTGCCAGTGCTGCTGGTGATGACAGCTCTACAATTAGGGCCAGTGTGACTTCTAAACATTCACCTTTTTTTTTTTTTTGCAAGATGCTGCAAATAGCACAGTGGTGCTTCAAAGTTTCCTGCAGGTCACACATACACACACACCTCAGACGGTGAGCAGCAGGAAACACAAATACAACAAAGTGATAGCAACCTCAGCTGACACACAGCATGAATATTACCGTGATAAGGCTCACCCACACACACACATACACTGATAAAATCCCATATCACAGCCTCCTACAATGAAGCGACTTGCAGCCATGGTAGGCTACAACTCTTTCTAGGAACATCACAGGGACATTGTGGTGGTTTTTGCCCCGGGATGAGGGAGCCCTGCTGCGGATGCTCAGACCGAGGAGCCTCGCAGTGCGCACAAAGCCATCCAGTGTGTTGGCTGAACGGAAACTCCTAATGAGATTAGATGGTGTGTGTGCAGACATTACTTAGCCATGACTAAATCTGCTCTCTTCCTGTTCGCAGACGGTGGAAAATTCAACAGGGACTCATAAAAAAAAAGAAAGGAAAGAAAAAGCAGCATCTCTAAACAGCAGCCACGGTCTCTGCGGCTGATTTTCTCCCTCTCTCTGTCTCCGGCTCGTCTTTTGTTTGTTTCTGCTCAGGTCTTCAGTCAAAGCGGCAGCGACAGAGCCGTGGATCGCTGCTCTGCCCCACTGACTCATTTTCAAGATGTTGCTCGGACCGGAAGACGGCTCAATGTGTGTCCAACACTAAATCGCTACTATTGTTGCTTGAAAAGAAAACTTTCAAAACGCACTCGTTTAACACAAGACACACTTCACAGCCCCGGACACTTCTTTATGAAGTGTGATCCCGCTCAGATCCAACTTTAACATGCGTAAATGTAACTGTCTGCGAGCCAAACAAAGCGCCCTTCATAGAGAAACAAGAGTTTAATCTTAGGCTACATTACCTGCAATCTCTGACTTGTGTCTCTTTTCCCCACCTCCGTGAAACTTTACGGTGAAGCTTGTGTGATCCCTTGTTTTTCCATGCTTACTTCTGCTCTACACAGTTGTGCTGGACTGAAATAGGATCCTGGGCTTTTTCTTTTTCTGAGCAGGAAGTTGGAGCAGGCAGACAGAGCCGGCTGACTTCCTCTCCCCTACGATTCCCCAGGCAGTTTGCCGTCTGTGTAAACACACTTTTCCTCCCCTCCTCTTCTCCTCTGCCTGCCTGCCCGCTGGCTGCCAGCAGCAGTAAGGGCCTGGCCTGCTCACACAGGATCGGCACACATGGTGATACAGAAACTCCTACGGCCCGTAAACTGACATCATCAGCCGGGGGGAGAGAGAGAGAGAGAGAGAAGAGCGAGCGTGGTGCTTTCAGGCACGCCTCGTTACTTCAAACATTTCCAACCACGGGCCCTTAAAGAGTCATGTGAGTTGAGGTCTGTTTACTTTCACTGCCGGGCTATTGTGCGACACCGAGAGGCAACGTGCAGCAGGATGTAGTGACACTTTAGCACTTTGAGACTAATGGTCCTGTCAGATCTATTGTCTCTGTCAGAGACATTAAGATAAGCAAATACCGATTTTAGAGTGGAGATACTTTGGGTTATGCAAATAGATTGTGCAAATGTTTGTGTCAATTGAGGTTCAGGCTACTGACTTGTTATAACAAGTGTGGTTTAAACCTGCTCTACCTATATGAAAACTGGCTTAACATAACTTCTGTTGTGATTTGGAGCCAGATAAAACTGACAGGATTTATACTTTTGTGGCCTTAAAGGAGCATTATCGCAAATTACAATTATTTGTTCGGCCACTAGATGGGGCCGGTGGTGCAGTGTATCTGAAGTAAACACCCTACACATAGCATGCTGTTCAGGAGCAGCCGGGCCGGTTTGTCTCATAATAAAAAGAAATTCTGCATTTGCTCCACAGACACTTCACTGTTGGCTATATTTTGTATAGTTATGGCTCCCCTCGATCTATTGCACATTTCAGTTTTTTTTATTGCTATTACTGCTTTATTTGTGATGATACTCCTTTAATTATTGTAGGAGAAATTGAAAAAAGAAATAACAAAGAGTCAACTTTTGTGGAGGTATTTTTATGTGTAAACAACATATCTGTGATATAAAAAAGAGAAAACAGTTGTTGCATTCCAATTTAATAGTCCATGGTCTCAGGGCAGGCCATGAAGCACTTATCAATGGTTATGAGCATGAGTTACGTTATGTGGGCCTTTAAGGATCTTTTGTTTTTGGCCTCTATCTGTCAATAGGAACAGAGGATGAGGAGGAGAAAGAGGAGGACCAAAGACAGATGACATGTGACAAAAAGTCCTCAGCTGGCAGTGGCACTGAACTCAGGATTTTTCAACGAAATGCTCAGGTTAGACGGGTTAGACCAGTCAAGTTGACACCAAGGGATGGTCACATTCAGGCAGAAATACTGAGGGTTTTTGCAGCATTGCATGGGTCCTCTTGTGGTGTATTTGATGAAGCTCAGCTTTCGCCATTAAATACAAGATTTACGACACTAGTCGCTTTACACAGCCCAAAATGCCAATGCTTTTGTTGCTGAGTTTGATAAATCAGAGCAGTCAGCTAGTGGAAGTGATGAAAATGATTGCACTGCAGCTGTTGTTGTAATATTTGACAATTACAGATGATTGTCAGTAACAATACTGAGCGACTGAGTGTTTGTTGTGTTATTATGAAACAATGCATTGTGTGTGATGCAAGGCAAACTTCAAAGGATCTGACAACGCAAATTAAATGTAGACTAAAAGAGTCACTTGATCCATGGTAAAGTTTTGGTTAAAGGTGGCGCTGTTGGCAGGAAGTACATCTCTGCCTCTAAATCAGGTGGGATCCTGATGAATGCATGATCTGATTTTATCAACACTGCACTGATACAAACCGTGGTCATAGTAAACCTCAAACCTCAACTCTGTGCAAAATAAATAAGTATGTAGCTATTACTTTAACTATTTGCATAATGTCACTATAATGTTACTTTAATAGAAAAAAAGTACATGATTAAAATTATCTGTGATTTTAAGTATGCTGCATCATAACTGCATAGAAGTTCATAAAAAATCAGACATGCACCACAGGCTTATACTCTGAGGGAGAATTGCCCGTCCCACGATGGCCGTCGTAGCCTACTGCCTACGCCGTGTCATTGGGCAGCAGCGGCAGGTGAGTCATCTAGTCTTCTTATGTAAACCTAACCCACAGGTTATGGTACCGCCATTTAAACCATTTAAAGGGACATGCACTGAAACCAGCCGTTCTGAACAGGGCTGTTTTGAGAGTATGAAAAGAGCTGCAATGTTTGATTCTTGGGGTATTTTGACCAAAGCATGTCACAGCATGTTTTTAACACACCTGGGAACAATTTTAATTTGTGGAAAGGGGGCATAATATGTCTCCTTTAACACTGGTGAATAAACACATTAGTTTGAAGTGCATCATCATACTACAATGTTTACACAAATACAAAAAAACTAAAATGTTAAACATTTTTGTTTGGTCCCTTCTACACTAGATAGACTGCATCCCTGAAGAGACTGTTGAAAATATCGTATAGACACGCAGAGATGTGACAGTTTTGAGGAAACAAACACCATTACATCAGTGTTCAGCTACGTGAACTAATCATGTTCTTTTGAATAACTGCCATTTCTTGACAATTTTTAAAATAATTAAATTGACCAGTTATCCAGTTAAATTAAATCAGACTATGACCAGAATATGAGACTTTGGTAATTATCTTCAAAAAATAAAAGACCCAATTATGTTGACTAAGAAAAATGACCGTAACTTGTTCATAATCTTTAGTCCTGTGACATCTGTCCACACTGTTTAGTGGAGGCACTACTAGGAATAGGAGAGTCTCCTCCAATGTATTGATATATATTGTGAAATGTGTTTTGTTTGGGGAAAAAGATTTCCTGCCATCACATCAGGCGGCTACCACAGAGACAAATAAATAACTGATTTACTTGCCAGACAACCAATGCAAACAATGTCTAAGTGTGTCACGTTTAACTCTTTCAGGTCACTATGTCCAAACATCTGTGTTACTGACCTGTGGAGGTCAGTGGTCCTCAGAGGTGTGACACCGGCGAGGCGGGACTCTGTAGCGGTGCGTCTGATTGGTGCTCAAACCTAGTGAGGCTGAAGGTGGTGGTTTGCGCAGCGGCGAACGTCATTCACTGCTGCAGAGTCCCACTGAAGCGCAATGCCTCGTTTTACTGTCCACATCCGAGATGAGTGGCTGGCAGTTCCGTGCCGGGACACCACCAAAACTATCGGGTGGCTCGGACTCGAGGCGCTAAAACGTTACGTCAAGAACAAACCGGACAACGGAGGCATCACTGCTGTGAGGGACACTCGCTTCGTCGTGCGCAGGTGCCAGGGTTTGGGTTTGTTGGACGCGGATGACACGATCGAGGATGTGCTGGAGGATAATGACTTTGTGGAGATTGGTAATGATCGCGTGCATAAAAAATATCATAGTATGTGTAGCCATCACATTTAAGAGATAATGGAGATCTTTGACCACTGGCTGTGCGTAATTTGTGCGTAACTGTGCAAAAGTGTGTCTCCTACTGACAGAAATTAATCAACCAATGACAGACAATCTCTCTTATTGTACTTTCAGCTATTGAAGGAGACACCATGTCTCCTGACTTCATCCCATGTGAGCCTGGAGTTTCTCACCTGTATCCTCAAAACGGTTGTCTTTGTGCCATAATGCGTATATCTGGGTACTGTAGTGGGTGTTAAATACTGTGGGTTCTGCATAGGGTTTTTCACTGTCCATACCATTACACTGTTTTAAGTTGTGCATAACAATGGCTTATGGAATAGTAGATCAAATCCAGTCATACAAGATGTACCACTGGGTTTTGTTATTTCTCTGATAAATAATAAGGTAGGCACTGTATTCCACATGTTGTCCTTAATCAAAATATGTGAAACAGGACAGCAGCATACAAAGAACCCGCAGACGTAAGTATTCACTTCACTTCTTATTTTTCAGCCAAAACTGAAAACAAGTCAGTCTAATTTAACACACGTCTCTCTGTGCAGTATCTAGCCTTGGATGGTAACAGTCTGACATCGACAGATTTGGTCAATTTAGGCAGGGGACTCTACAAGATAAAGGTAATGATCAACAAACTGTATTTGTTGTCACGGATTGTCTGTGATAATCTTTGACTCAATGTAATCATTCCCTTTTTCAACATTTTCAGCTGACTCCGGAGGCAGAGAACAAAGTTGTGCAATCCAGAGAACTTTTGGACACCATTGTTAAAGAAAACAAAGGTTAGGGTCAACACCTAAAATTACCCTTTGCAAAGACACTAAATGCAGCATCGACCTGAGTGTTATACAGCTGCTGCAAAGCTACGGTCTTCAGGAATGAATGATTTCATGTTTTCATCTGTCTCTCTCTCTCTGTGCCGTCAGTTGTCTATGGAATCACAACTGGTTTTGGCAAATTTGCCCGAACCGTCATTCCCGTCAGCAAACTCAAGTAAATACAATATGTACTATCTATTTCTTCGTCAACTGTTACAGAAGGAGCCCTTTCTTACACAGTGATTTATGACCATGCCATTTTTCTTTACAGGGAGCTGCAGGAGAACTTGGTGCGGTCACATTCAGCAGGTAAGAGAATTAAGTCTAAATAAAGTTTACTTTCTCGTTTAGATTTTAACTCATCCAGTGTTTTATTTATGGATTTCATTTTTCATTTAATCTGTTCATTCCAATCCTGGGATTCTTATATAATTTCCCTATTATTTGCTTAGAAATCCTCTTAAACTGAAAAATCTTTTTTAGGAATTCCATATTTTGACACCCACCACAGAAAAACACATTTGTTTTACTTAGTCTTTGCAATTTGGTGCTTGAAATTAAATTTTCTTCTGATTGTCATCCTCTGAAACTGATACAAGTAGTAATTGCAGGTATTGCTCGGTGTATAACCAACAGCATCCCCAATTTGGCCAACACTTTGAGTTTCAAGTGGGTATTTATTTAGCATTCATGTCAGCATCATCATCGATACGCTGTGTTTTGCAGGTGTGGGAAACCCGCTGAGCCCGGAGAGGACCCGCATGCTGCTCGCTCTGAGGATCAATGTTCTGGCCAAAGGGCACAGTGGGATTTCTCTAGAAACCCTTCTTGCCATGATCCAGGCCTTCAATGGTAAGTGTCCCCAGCGGCAGCCTCACTTCACCTGAGCTGACCTGAGCTATCAGCGTCAGTTGACTGAGATAACTGACTGATACCTTCATGTGGGGTGTTGATACTGGAGAAGCTGACTGTCATATGACTCTGAAGGAATCTCGATATCTAACTTACTTTGCCCCCACAGCTTCCTGCCTCTCCTTCGTCCCAGAGAAGGGAACTGTGGGTGCTAGTGGGGACCTGGCCCCCCTCTCTCACCTGGCCCTGGGGCTGATGGGGGAGGGCAAAATGTGGTCTCCCAAGAGCGGATGGGCAGATGCCAAATACGTAAGACCAGGATGACGTCGTCATGGTTGTACAACAATAACTTGCTCAATGCTGCAGGAAATGTGCCTTTCGCCTCTGAAAGTGAAAGACTGAATGATCCAATAGGAAAACATGTTTGCTTTTTGATGTCCCTTGACCTTTTACATGTTTTTCCTCCTTTCATCTCCGGCCAGGTCCTGGAGGCCCATGGACTCAAGCCAGTATCACTAAAGCCTAAAGAGGTAATGTTTAGATCCAACCACATGCTCTGATATTTAATTAGCCTGTGCTGAAGCTGTCGACCCACAGTTCACTGACAATGTGTCGTGTCTTCTCGGGTGTTTTAAAGGAATTCAGAAGAACATGAATAGCATTTTAGCCAGATAAGACAGCACAGAATATGTCTGTTTTTCCATCTCAGGGCCTTGCTCTGATCAACGGGACCCAGATGATCACCTCTCTGGGGGCCGAGGCAGTGGAGCGGGCCCTGGCAATTGCCCAGCAGGCTGACATCGTCGCTGCTCTCACCCTGGAGGTGTTAAAGGGAACCACCAAGGCTTTTGACAGTGGTGAGCAAAATGAGAAACCTAGACGAAAGTATTTATCAGTACCTCCAGCATCAGTGTCAATCCTTTCTCATTTTCCGGTCTCCTCCCATGCAGACATCCATATTCTGCGGCCCCACCCAGGACAGATAGAGGTGGCCCAACGCTTCCGCTCACTGCTGGACTCTGATCACCATCCATCTGAGATTGCAGGTCAGAGGACAGTCAGGATGCTAAAGCAGAAAAGCAACAGATCATGAAATAGTTTAGTTAGACACATAACATCAAAGCACTATATATCAAGATATCAAGAAGGAATACTTAATCAAGGAACACTATGGCCTCTGCTACCACACCTCGTACATAGTTAAGATGTTAAGGGTGTGCTTCACCACACAGTTTAATTAAGTATAGCTTTTTGGGAACATTGTGCCTGAATTCCACCCTCAAACATGCAGAACTTAATGTGCGTCATCTGGTGTTGCTGCCTTTTTTTTCCCCCTAGAGAGCCACCGTTTCTGTGACAGAGTCCAGGATGCTTACACCATGCGATGCTGTCCTCAGGTAACCTCAAATAAAGTTTATCTATATTATGCCAAAATAACAAGTTTGTCCCAGACAGCTTTGCACTCTGTTTACCCACTGGCATTGTGACTGAACGTAACCTTTTTTGTCCCGTACACAGGTTCACGGAATCGCCAACGACACAATAAATTTTGTCCAGAACATCATCAACACAGAAATCAATAGTGCCACTGACAACCCTGTATCCTTCCCTGAACTGCAAACTGGAGGCTGAGTTTTTTTTGTGAATCCAAATGTGCCACTTTTATCTCTGCACTCTAAATTGTATTGGTTCAACCACAAATTCTGAACCCTGCCACAAACTGTTTGTTGGACTTTATTGGATATTACACTGTGCAACATATTTTTCTTAACAACCGAACAAGATGGTGTTTGCAGAAAGAGGTGAGACCATTTCAGGAGGGAATTTCCATGGAGAATATCCAGCTAAGGTTTGTGACTCATAGGACACGCATTTGTTAGTTGCTGTAGATTTCGTTCTTCTCTCTCTTTTACTCTTCACTCCTTTGCTTTTCACTTAGGCTCTGGACTTTTTAGCCATTGCCGTCCATGAGCTGGCCTCTATCAGTGAGCGGAGGATCGAGAGGTTGTGTAACCCCTCTCTGAGTGAGCTGCCTGCCTTCCTCGTCAACGAGGGAGGACTCAACTCGGGCTTCATGATTGCCCACTGCACCGCTGCTTCCTTGGGTTGGTGTGCAAAAGCATAAAACAAAATAAAGCATGACCACAAGTAATGCACTTAAAGGAAATTCAATTGTCATAATCCCTATAGTCATAGGAGTAGTTTCATTACCTTTAATTAATGGTGTATGTTGTTTTGATATCCATGGGGCAGAGACGTGAGCTGCTCAGCAGACACAATGGAGATGAACGGTGCAGGTCCCTTGTCCCTCATCAACTCATCAAATACACAATCAAACAACTCCAAAATGCTCTCATGGACAAGTTGTGACCTGCACATACAACACACTAAATAATCATGTAACATTATAAGATGAAGTAACTTAATCGAAAACAACTTCAAGTTGTTTTCGAGGCAAATGCATTCCAGACATGGCTGCTGGCTTCAAAAGAGAACGTAGTTCCAGGTATTTGCTTCATGTGTCGTAATGTTACATAATTATACATGATTATTTCATAGAGTGGTGAATGTGCTAGCTACATCTTCTCCATGAGAGTGTTTTGGAGTTGTTGGATTGTGTATTGGATGAGTTTGATGAGGGACAGGGTACCTGTACCGTTCACCTCCATTGTGTTCACTTAGCAGCTTGTGTCTCTTGCCTGCAGGTCTCAAAAAAACATGCACCAATAATTAAAGGTAATTACTTAGGGATTCTGGCAATAGGCAATTTTGCCAAAATGCTGAACTATTCCTTTAAAATTATTATGATGCACCTGTTTTATAAAACAGATTTTTGGTTGGTAGAATAGGTTTTCCTAAGTAATATAAATGTCTGTTTTGTTTTTCACAAAAAAAGGTGAGGAGAATTAGATCGTTCATATGCCGTTCTTTACCAAATGTTGTTGTATGAATCTTAACTCTGATGTATTTTTTAATTCCCTGTCTAGTTTCAGAGAACAAAGTTTTGTGTCATCCATCTTCTGTGGACTCCTTGTCCACTAGTGCTGCCACAGAGGACCATGTGTCTATGGGAGGCTGGGCTGCTAGGAAGGCCCTCAGGGTCATAGAACACGTGGAGCAAGGTTTGATTCTTCCTTGTTGTTATTAGTAAATAACTACTATTTACTATTAATGTAACAGTTGTGATTAGAGTGCATCTGTTCAATTTTGAGACATACCGTATATGAACATCAAAAAATTAACATGGTAATATGTTATATTATTATATTATACCTTTTCAGGTGTAATCAACTACTGCATGATTTTTTTTAATGTGGCTGCTATATAGTCGGGTGCATTTATGACTTTATCGTAAAAAAATTCTAACAAAAGGTTTCTCAGTTGTTTTTTATAGTATTAGATGTCCTTAATAATATACTAAAAGTCTACCAAAGTTTGACCACTGGAAAGGTGTCATTTTCAGGATGGCGTCCTAATGTAAATGTAATGGGTTGAAAGCCTGGAGAGACGCTCCAGGTGAATAGGGTAAAAATTTTAACTAACAGGTATCACCATGAAACTTCCCAAGTTTATCACGTACTTTTGTATTACAAGTTTTGTCAAATGTTATGTTTAAATATGTAAATGAGGCAATAACTAATTAAATATGCGCTAAATTGCATACTTTTCCAGATCCAAAAATTTAATGGATGAAGCCACTTTCAAAAGTCTTGTTTTATTTTGTTGACACATTAGAACACATAAGAGTCAGAAGGTCTTACTGAGGGGATTTTGGATATCTCTTTTTATCACTTTGTGAATGAGAAAATACTGTCACCAGCCCTGAATAACTCAAATTTCGCCATGTTTTCAGGACTCAAATATTGTATAAATGAGGCTGTGAATGATATATCAACAATCCCCTCTGTAAAAACCTTCAGAATATGGAAAATGATCAAACTGGAAGGTTTGGTGTGTGTAAGTGCTGCTGAAGTGGATCTGGAAAAGTTCTGGAAAAGTATGCAATTTAGCGCATATTTAATTAGTTATTGTCTCATTTACATATTTAAACATAACATTTGACAAAACTTGTAATACAAAAAATATTTGTCTTAATGTAAGTGATAAACTTGGGAAGTTTCATGGTGATACCTGTTAGTTAAAATTTTTACCCTATTCACCTGGAGCGTCTCTCTGGGCTTCAACCCATTACATTTACATTAAACTGGTACACAGATGTAACCGTTGATATTTTTTGTTCTTGTCTTCAATGATCTGCAAACTCCTCATTTTACTGTGAAATCAGCAACTGTATCTGGTTCAAAGAGACTAACTGGACCATTCATGGTGACTCTGTAACAAAAAAGTGCAAAGGTAACATCATTGAAAACCCTGCCAATGTACACTACGGATAAAGCTAAGCAAACATTTGCATGGTTTAAAATCAAAGCTGATTGAGTGGCTAGAGCGGTTAATCATAAAACTAAAGGTAAAAACAAAACAAAAACATAGCTAACCAGTACGTCTGTAGACAACTTTATTTTCTCCTTCATTTTATTGAAAGACACAATAGTACAAAACAAAGAGCTTTAAAAAGTACAGTCTCCATGACAGTTGTCCTTGATATTACTGTTATTATATTATGCCATGTTAAATATTTTCAGAAACCCCACATGTTGTTATATCATCTATTTAATTGTGTCCAAAAGCACTGTGACCTTAACACAAATGCCTGGATTGTCATGTAATATGCCAACAAAGTGACATCAGAACACTTTAGATTTCTAACTAAGATCATCACTAGTCACCAATATCCATTTAGCTAATTCTAAGTCATGTTTTTGTATGATTAGTTCTTGCTATAGAGCTGCTGGCCGCCTGTCAGGGAATTGAGTTCCTCCGCCCACTTCGTACCACCACTCCACTGGAGAAGGTCTATGACCTTGTACGCAGTGTGGTCAAGTAAGTCAAACAGATGTGGCCAAGGTACACAACTGTCAGTCCATTGAATTCATAGATAGTTAATATTTATCCACTGTTCCACTTCTGACTCGCTCCTTCTCTCTACACTGCTGTCATTAACAGACCATGGATGAAAGACAGATTCATGTCTCCAGACATTGAAGCTGTTCACCGTCTCCTAATTGACCAGAAGGCAAGTGGCGACCATAATACAGAGACAATAAAATGTGTTTACAGTCCATTTATATGAAATAAAATGAAATGAGGATTTTTTAATTGCATCTTTATATTTTCACCTCAGGTGTGGAATGTGGCCAAACCTTACATCGACAAGTATCAGACAGAGTACTTCCCTGAGTCCCGCCCCGTCTCTCCTACCGCCTTCTCCCTGGACCCTCCAGCATCACCAAGGAAGCGTGTCCGTCATGAGTGAATGTCAAATTTTTCTCCTTTTTTTTTTAGAGAACAAGAAATATTTGAGGCATTTGTGAATGAAAAAACAAACACAAACTTTGATTGAGAATTGATTTTAAGATGCAATATTGTTTTGACGACTGTAGACTAAGCTCATAGTTTAAAATTTGTAATTCTTGATGTAAGAAGTGGGCATACTATATATACTGTAGACACGTGCATACTCAATGGCCACTTTATGTGTGACTTCCATTGATTCCATTGATGTTACATTTTCCAGAAACATATATGGGGATTAATAACAAAAACATATTATAATGCAGTCCAGTACACCACTATTACTAACCTCTAATGAGCTTTGAAATTAAACTTCTCAGAAGTAGGTTTTAAAATGTTGGAACTGCAACAGATGACAGCTGTTGAACTGGGTTGCATTAGATTGAACAGGTGTAATAAAGTGGCCAGGGGGGTGTATATTTCTAAAGGTAATTCCTGGGTTTTAATGTTCACATACACTGTTCCACTGTGCATTAGAATTGTATTTATCTTAACTTTTGTTGTCCCTTTCAATTGTACCTAATTTAGTTGTTATCGCCACACGACTACCTCAGCCACTGTACCATTTTCATATGAAATCTTTTTAATGATGTAGCACAATTAGCTATGGTCGAATTGATGTTGGTTTTTATTGCATAATTTAATTATACAAAATCTCAAATGATTGTCATCTACACACACAAAACGAGAACAATACATTTTTGATTTATGTCTGCATTTGTGAGTCTGGTCTCTGCTTATTAGGATATGTTTGTGGTTGATTGAATTCAATCATGACGGTGGTAGAAAGTCATCAGTCTCTTTACCTGAATGCATGCACACTGCACCTGTCTGGGCTGAGAAGCTGCTCTACCATCTTGAGGTGCAGAGGGAGAAAACCTGAGGAAGATAAGGTGGTAAGTATCATGGACCTGTAAAGGCAGCTTTGGTCAACAAATTCAAAGGTTACACAAACAACACATGATAGATAATAGCACAGGGGGCAAAAGTCTGTAACTTACACATATAGGCTACAGTTGTTTGTTACATTAAATACTTTGAATTGAATTAATTGAGTGGGACACCCAGCTGATTAGAGTTGTTGCAAACCTTTTTCCAACCACCAATTGTTTCTTTAATTGAAAGGGCTATTGCAATTATTAAAACATGTGCAGGCAAATAACTGCACTATTGAACCCCTGATGGTAGGCACAGCCAAGCAAACGCTTAGCGTAACCCCCGCCTCAAGTGATTATTAGCAAACATTAGCTACACCCTATGTATTTATTTATTGTTTTTAACGACGTTTTAGGCTTCTTAGATGATTAGACTCATAGTTGTATTTTCTATGCAGTAGGATTTTTTCTTCTTTTAAATAAATGTTCAGTAGGCTAATGGTAGGCCTGCTCTTATTTTGAAACCATACTCACATTTCTTTTCGTGTCGTATACTTTTAAAAGGTGATAACAAGCCTGCACATATTTTCATAATGACTAATTAGCCTATAATATTTTGGTGTCCTACAATAACAAACAACTGACACGCTAACGTGGTAGGGTAAATGCATAGATATAAAAGGGGTAAATGTAGCTATTATTTTCATGGGATGTATTAGGTTATTTTCCGGCTCGAACCATAGCTCGAACGCAGTCCGCATTTTCGACACTTAACAAAAAAAAAAAAAACAGGTCTCCTTCGAGCCGGATTCGAACCAGCGACCTAAGGATTTCAGCTGTACAGCCACTACAGTCCTCCGCTCTACCAACTGAGCTATCGAAGGGACGGTGCATTAGTGGAGTACAGTACAGTATAAAAATAGACAACTAACTGTGCAAAGGACGTAGTCACTGCGTCATGTAATAGCATATTTTTTTAATCCTCCGCCACTTGACGAAAGTGCACGTGAAATCAATCTTCCAGCAATTACCTAGTTCGCTACCTAGCAACCGCTAGCCACCTTCTTCAGTCGGCTAGCATTCGTTTTAACTGACCGTAAAGACGCAGCGCTGCGGCGGCGACCACTGAATCACCCGGTGATGGACTAACATGGTCGACCGTTGCTTTTCGGAGTTGAAGTTTTAAACAAAACCACTTAAATAAGTAGTAAGTTGCAAAAACACTTGTGTTGTGAAAAGCGCAAAGTGCTAATGTTTGTGCTAAAACTAGCTAAAGTTACCTGTAGCCCCTGCCTACTTTGCAACAGAAAAAAAAATCAGGAAGCAGAAAAAAGTAAATATCGGGATTTGTAATACATGTCAAAACAAACGTAATCTACATTTCCCCCCTATGTCTGTCTTGTTGCAGAGGAAAATAAAACTCCAGATGTTCAGCAGACACACGGGCAGCGCAGATGACTGAATCCTTGGTAAGATCAATGAAAATCATGTGCAACTTTGCAAATGTAGGCTATGCATGGATTGGACGTGTACATATTTGTGATATGTATTGTGTTTACAACATGTTTGTAAATAACCTACGATGGTTTTGCGAGGAGGTAAACATTTGTCTGATGCCAGAACAAACTAAAACCATATGAGAGTCTCACTGTCCTGAAGCATCCGTGATTATCTGCCTGCATCAATGCCCAACAACATAATTTGGGAATTACTTGTAACCGTGATCAACAAAAAGAGACGTAATTAATTACACAGAGGTTGCTTCACAACAGAGAGAGATTTCATTCTTCCTATCATCACCGCCATCTCTTACAGTGCCATAAATAACAGGAAATAGCACTAGTATGTTAGTGGAGGGTTTATCTGAGCAGAATACACTTAGCTGTTGTCTCTGCAGTGCTGATAACTGCTGTGGTCAACATTATAGATGGTAACTGTGAAACATGAATTAAAGGAGCATGCCTAGTTTAGAGTTATGGAGGATTAATGAGAACTCTGTGTAAAACAAACAAACAAAAAAACTACATTACCCTCAGAGAGACTTGTCGTTCACATGCATTGCTTACCTAAATTACATTTCTCTGACAGACAGGAGTAGAAGTTTCCTGCAGGATTTCCATATTGTGTATTTCACATGTTGTAGTTTAAGACTGTGGAGGTTGATGCATTTCACTCATTTACCTGATGTATCTCTTCAGATTGGCCTAATCAATGCAAAACTACACGATGCTTCTCTAGGCTACACAAAGGTATGGGGCCCTTATCAGTTGGCTGTTGGATATCTCCAGGCAAAATCCAATTTTCTCCACTAGATGGCAACATTTGCCCATATTGAGAAATGAAAAACGTTTCCCTTAATCAACAACCCAGCATAAGGTCAGATCACATCATTTTCTGTTTTCTACACAGTGTCATGTATGAATTAAAGCTAACATTAATTTAGTGTAAAATAAACATACACCATAAACACAGTATTATATGCAGTTCTGCAATAACTGAAGTGAAAACTTAACAGGTGGAACTGACATTTACTTTAGTTCATTGTCTAGTAATCTGTTAGTTTGGTCATGACTCTCTTATTTCCCAAACCTAAAACAAACTTCAGTTCACACTTGTCAGCACATCAAGCACAGGACATGCCATCTGCATAATGAATCTGTCACTCAACCAACCGTTCTGACAAGTGACAAGATGGTATCAGTATCAGTAACAGAAAATGAGACCAATCTTCATCCATTTGCCAGTGATTTCTGACAGGACAGCTCCCAGCTTCATTGGACATCTACAATGGACAGGGTCATGGTGGAAAGTAACTAAAGTGCATTTTATTTACTCATGTAGGGGAGAAAGGGTGTCATAACATGTTTTTGTGTCAGTGCTGTTATTCACTGAATTACAGTTATCCGTACTTTTTTCCTTTTATCAAATTTAAAAAGATAATACATGTACTTTATCATTCTCCATCTTGGGTGGAACGTGCATCAGCGGTTTTACATGAATTTACCATGAAAACAACTCTGTTTCGTAACGTTCCGTTATCTCATAGCGTGGTGAATGTGTAGGTCACAACTCGTCCACAAGACCGTTGTTGGATTGTGTATTTGATGAGTTTGATGAGGGAAACCAAGAAATCCCATTAGCCTCCATAGCATAGCTCTGAGCAGCTTGCGGCTCTGCTCCGCTGTTCTAAAAATAATTTGCACAGACAATTAAAGGTAACAAACCTGCTCCTAACTGTGCCTTCACACCCAAAGCTTTCAAAGCGCCAAAAACGCTCGAGGTTGCACTTCAGACAGCTTCCAAAGCAGCAAATATTTTCAGCCACTTTGGTTGCTTGTCACGTGACTGACGTCAAAGTTTGATTGCACTGGTCATTGGGGAGCCAAAAGATAAAAAAAAAGGGAAAAAAGGCAGCCAAAGGACATCTCTATTCTTTGCTTTAATGTCACTACACACACACACAATCATGTCCAGTCTCCATGCAGGACGTTCAGGTCATAGTGCAGTGGCCACTGATAAAACATGAGCTGTATGGATTTGTAGATGACAAGGACCTGTAGCCTCCTGATGAAAAAGAGCCTGTCCCTTCCAGTAGATGGCATCTTTGTTCAGGCATCAGCCCGGTTTACCGTCCAGGTGCACACCTAGGTATCTTTAAGCATGCACCACTTCAGTGCTGACTGGCTGAAGGGTGGACATAGACCTCTGAAAGTTGCTGACCATCTCCTCGGTCTTGAAAGTGTCTAGAAGGACACAGTTCTTGTTGCTCTATTCATTGAAGGCACACAAGGTCAGATACCCGTACCCCTCTTCCTGCCCGTTCCTGATCCACACCACAATAGCTGTGTCATCTGGTTATTTCTGGATGGGAGATGGGCGTTGTTTTTGAAGTCAGCCATATAGAGGCTGAACGGGGGTGTGTGTTTTCCTGTTGTATAAGTTCCCCCCTTTATCCTTTATGGTCCACGTGTTCGTTTAAAAAGTCTTACATCGGTTCAGATGCTGCAGTGAGAGTTTAAACAAAACCCATAGAAAGATCAGACATTGAAGTGATAACATGAGCTTGTGGGAAGTATCCATGCATAGTCAGTGTGTTACCTGCAGTATTCGGTGTATATGTGTGTTGTTGGTTTAGAGATGCAGTAGGATGGAAGCGGAGGGATGTGCCAGTCTGGAGACGACAAAATGTGTCCCAGCACCCACTGACGCACTGTTCATATAGATTTTTGTCCAGCAGTTATACTCAATTGAATCGACTTAAAGCTTTTTTCTGATGTACAAAGCTCGCCTACCACTGTAGCATTATACAGGGTATTGTATAGGTGTGCTTGGGTTTCGGAGTTCAGTGGTTAAGAAGAACATGACAAGACAGTGTCTTATGCCTCTGCCTCCCTCTGAGGCTCTGTATGGGACAGGAAAGATCTGATTATGGGGAAACCGGTGAATGTGACATGATAAATGACTTGTGATTGTAAAAGCTCTGGTCATTATCTGCCTGTATGTGCTGTGACAAACAGCCATGCTGTTTACCAGAGTACAACTGGTGAATTGCTGGTGTGTGTACTGGAGATGAAGAGTGTGCCTGCAGAGAGGCTTGGGTTTCAGCCCATGTGGAAAATGCTATTTCAGCCATGTACAGCATGACAAGTGCAGCGACTCTCAATAAGAGCTCATGTTACACATGGTGTTGATGGATGGTGACACACATCAGGAGAGCTGCTCTCCAGCCAATGTGGGGGGGACTCACTGTCGGGCTGAAGGGAAGCCAGCTCTGATCAATCCAGAATGTGATAAAATTTGAGATTCTCAGGCCTGTATTTCATTCATTAGAAACAACAATTGTTAGTAGTCTGTGTTAGACTGCATGTAAAGAGTGAGTGGTCCCTCAGACAGTACAGTGTCTAAACAGTGGGATTGTGGAAGATATTACAAATAAGCTGCCCCCCCCCTCAATTCATGTTCATGTCAGATGAACCTTTCTCCAGCTTTCTCCAACAACCTCCAGAACAGCTTTCTCTTTGGTTAGTCCCCCGCTGTTGGAATAAGGAAAGCTTATATTGAGAAGGCGTCCACCACTTCTTTCTCCATTGCAACCCAAGCAGGGATGATGGCATTTGGCATTTGGATAACTGACTGAGTGAAAATCTGGTAAGAATCCAGCAGTCCCATGTATGTTATACAAGTAATTTAAAGTAGTATAACTGTCTACTAAATAATAATTCTTCTGACAATGACAGATTACTTTCTGTATTTTCAGGAACAGATCCCCTCTATATCATTATAGTGATCTAGGAGAGGAGTGATCATAATGCAAAGCAATCTAAATGAAAACCATCTAAAAGCTTTAGGTTTTGACCACTTAGTCTTTAATATTGTTATTTCAGAAAAATACTTAGAGATAATATCTGTGGGACTGTGTTTTCTGTGTTTGTTTGACAAGATGGTAATATCATCTATGAAAAAGAAAAAGCCACGCCTCCTAAATGTGACCACAAATGGTGGATGCTGGAGCTTCCAATGCTAGAATAAACATAAGCGGGGAGAGGGGACAGCTCTGTCTGCGTCCATGGGGGAGATATTCCTGTTTGAAAGGACAGGCTGCGAGACAATAGTGGGTCTTTACCCGTCTTATGACTCAGTGTTATCCATACTCTCCAGTAGGCTTACCCTCTGACACGCATCCTGAAAAACAGTGAGCAATCCTGGAGCCAGCAATTCTGAGAATGTCCTGTAGAAATCTTTTGGAATCCATCTCCCCCCCAGAGATTTCCCTGCGCTAAGATCGTTAATTGCTTGCTGCCCAGCTAGTCTGTCCATGAGGCCCTTTTTTTGTCCATAAGGGCTTCAAGTGAGCCTGCCTGGGATTTAGGTGGGACTCAACTGGTTGAGTTACATGCAACCTATAAAACCCCATATGTTGGCTATATCAGTACCAAGAGGGATCAGAATGGACCTTAAATAGAGCCCGACTTGGCAATAAATGTGATACCCATTGAGGCCCAACCTGTGCTCTAATGGTTAGTTGAGACCAATAAGTCATAAGCCAATAAGTTTTGCATTTAAGAAAATGCAAAACAAAAAAGTGCTAAAGTTCAGCAACAAATCCTCAAACACAAACTGTACACTGAATACTGAACATTGTATGTTAAAGGCAACGCAAGGCAATTTTATTTGTATAGCCTGTTTCAGTTTGTCTCAAAGGGCTTTACATGGCATCATAACAACATCCTCTGCCCTTAGACCCTCACATCGACTGAGGAAAAACTCCATAGAAAACCCTTTTAACGGCCTGTACCATAAAAGACTTGATCTGCACTGCAATCCTTAAAAAATGATAAAAACAAAACGACCATCACAATTTTATAGAAATTATTTTTAAGGTATTCGTAACATACTGCATTCACAAGAGTGCACCAGAGAAAGGTGAGGCGATTGCAGTGTTGTATCTCAGGATTAGATGGATGTCAGTGCCAGTTGGTCAGAGGTGGCCCAAGATTCCACTCTTTACTTGGATGGCTGCCTGAGAGTGGCCGCTCAGAAGTTGGTCCAAAACAGACAGGGCCCTCTATGTCTGAATGGCCACGGGAAGCTTCGCCTGCATGTGCACATCAGTAGTTGTATAGCCTTCTTTCAGTTTTTCAGAAGCTGAAATATACAGTAGTACCGGTACATCAAAACTGAGAATTGATACGTTCTCTCAAAACAACAAGGGAAAGTAGTTCAGTTTGTTATTATGAACAGTAGAATTGGGACTCTGGGTCCTCCCAAATGCATCTGCTTACTGTCAGACATATATCTTCCTGGAAGGGAGTTGCACATGATCCTCCAGCACCATCTCGACCAGAGGCCTGGGTGACACTTGAGTAATGTGTTACCTCTTACAAAGCTAGGAAAGCTAGGAACACCTCAAGATGCTTGTCACACAGTTCGTGGACCAATTTATGGCTAACCAGTGTGATGAAAAACAAGCTGTTGTGAAAAAATAAGATAAACACTGCTGAATGCACAACTACAGTCAACAGTTCCTGTTATGTAGCTGGAATTGGAATTGAAACCATTTCTTTAGATAACCAGTATACCTGCGTAAGTGCTGAGCTGCAGTCACTATTCATGCTACATCTTCCTTGCATGTCTAAAACTGCATGTGTGAGGTAGCTCTGATCCAAAAGAAGCAGATGGGACAAAAAATGGCACAAATTGAGTTTGGAGGATGATTCCAATGCGCAGACAAGATAATTCACACTTTGTTATGAATAAATAAATTCAGTGTTATTGTGGTGATCTTTCCCTGTTCCCCCAGTGGAATAAGGCAGTAGTTCAAATTTAATGCCATTATCTCGAATGTAATATATTGGCCAATATGAAATAATTTTGAAAAATTAACATTATTTAATGGTTGCAAGTTGGCAAAATAGACAGTTGTTAATTTATCAGCTCTCTCAAGTCTAACATGTTGAATGGAGGTCAGGCTTGTTGAGCAACAAAAAGCTCAGCTTGTCCAGTTCTGTGCTTTCAGGAGGAGCTAGCCTGCGTTTGCATTAGCTCCCATGTTGTACAGATGAAATTTATTTATTGCCTGTTGCAGCAAGAGATACTGACATGTTGTATCCTGTTTAGGGGCACTCGATACAACAGGGCCACTGTTGAATGGCTGCCAAATTCAGCAGGAGGAAAAGATGGCAATTCATCTTCATCACATGAGTCAGCTTCCTCTTCACTGTAAAGATCCTGGGATTTTTGGATGGCCTACATTCGGGTAAGAGATATTTTAGCAAATTGTAGAAAACCTGAAAACTTCAAGTGTACTTACAAGTTACAAATCCCTATCTAACTACTGTGATATTTTTTATACTGTTGCAATCCTCCAACTGCCACAGTAATACTAAAAAGTTAAAAAATATGCATTCTTTTGAGTTTTGAAAAGCAAATTGGAACGTTCCTGTCTTTGTCCCTTTTTTGGGACATGATTGTTTTGAGACAAGATGCAACATGTGCCCGTGCCAGTTTGTGCTTAAACCTCCATATGTTCAAAATAAAATACCAAAAACAATACAAAGACAAAATAGACGATGTATGTCCTCCATGAAGCATCTGACCGGAGTAACTGTAGGTAGGTACATTGTCAGTTTTCAAAGACTCAAGGATGACAGTTCCCTCTAAGATTATGATGCTTGCCTCAAACAGTTTTTTACATGTTGTTCAGTCATAAAAAAAAGAATGGTTTAAATTACACAAAATGAAAGTGAGTCACAGGGTTAGACCCACATTAGACCCCTATACCAAACTTATTCACTAAACTCACTAAACTTACTATACTGTGTGATACACACACATACACAAACATTGGGCACAATGTTACTAATACACCAGCAATGTTTGAGATTCAACATGTGTTGTGTGTGGTCAGAGAAAGTCTATATGAGAGGCAGCATCAGCCAAAGATTTCTCGTAACTCAGCTTCGTTTGAAGACACTTGCTGAGTTGAAAAGCTAGCTTAATCTTAGACTATTTTTCACACACAGCATGTCAGGGGCTCAGTGGGCATGACTTTGAAGATACATTTGTTTTTCTTAGCGCCTTGGTTGGGTGGGGTTCCACTGTACTGACCTTGATAGAGGCTCATTGAGCAACAACTTGTTCAACCTTACTTTCATGATTGAATGTCTCCACTCCTGAATTTGCTATCCACTCTGTGCACATGTAGCGTCTCTCAATATGTGAATGTACATTAGTACGCCTGGTTTGAGCATTTCTACACTAATGACACCATCAACTAAAGGAGCTCAAAGTTAAGGATAAGTAGTTTAAGAGTAAAAGAAAAGTGATCCAACAAGTGAGAAAGTTGGCATTACATTGTTGTGTTCCCCTTTGTAGCACTAAGCTGCACTATAAGTCAGAGATTTTTCAGTCATTGCATGTTGATTTTGCAGGACAGGCTCAGAAGCTAATCAAGTCCAGGAAAAATGATTTACCGTATGTGCGACTCCGACAACTGAGTATAAGGGGGGAAATGACTCGGCTTTGATTTTATTCTGAAAGACACACACATCTGCGATTCTGCTCCCCAAAGCCTGCATCCCATTCATGTAATAAATTGATCATTTTATTTTGAACCCACTTTACATTTATTTGTAACACACTTTACATTTAACAAGAAATCTCAAAGTGCTACAAAAGAAAAATACGTGATCGTTTTTTTGAGGGTAGGCGCTGGTATTTAAAAGTCAGATGGCAGAGTTTGGCCGACTCGTCTGCAGCTTGTGCTTGGGTTGGAGTGCTCCAACTGCTTTGGACTAGTCAGGCCAACAGGTCAGCTCGGACCGTGATTGGCTCCTAGTTTTCCCGTTTTTCAAGTGGGGCAGTGGGTGAGTTGAGTAGCCCTTTAAATGAAGGTGTTTGAGTTAAGTCCTGTTTGCTCTTGTCAGTGCTGCTCCTTGGTTCACCCCGGCTCTATCATTCCTCTCTGTCTTCAGAGTCGGTGGACACACTATTTTATTCGATCCACTTGAAAAGGATCCAGTGCAAGTGATGAAGCAGGGGTATTTTCACTCAGGCTAGGTTACAAGGAAGGCTATTTCAAGCAGTATCAACCGTGTCTTCCTGGCAGAGAGAGGGCAGGGTTTGACACCGAAGTTTAATGATGAGGGACAACTATAAATTATTTCTGCATCAAGAATTAACAGCGCTTGTTAATGTGTCAGGAAGAAGGAAGCCCTGCTTAGACCTAAGACGCATGAGGCTCACACCTGCATAACTCATGTTGTCACTATCCACAGAGTCTTCTGTATATTAAAACTAACTTAAATATAGAGGAAGTGAAAACATTGTGATAAAGAACCTTGACTGACATAAAGTACCTAGACAGACGCATTGTTGCTCAGCAACCAGTTAACATAAACTTGGTTCAGTGGGAGAAATTATTTTTACAGCTGGTAACTTTATCCCAGTGCGCAGGAGCAGGACACATTGGACCTAGCAGGAGGTTTTTTTTGTTTGTTTTTTTTTTAAATTCATTCCTCTGTAGGTTGCTATGTAAAGCAAAGTCAGTATTATTAATAGTATTGTTTTTTCAGGCTAATCTCTCTGAGTATTGAGGTGTATTGCTATGTAACCCTGCAATAATGGCTGCCCTTAATTATATTTTAATTTTAATCTCAAATTCAGACTGGAACTTGAGACCCAAACCTGGACTGATTGAGT
The DNA here is from genome assembly GCA_030347415.2 of Decapterus maruadsi. Lineage (NCBI taxonomy): Eukaryota > Metazoa > Chordata > Actinopteri > Carangiformes > Carangidae > Decapterus > Decapterus maruadsi. The sequence goes on from CM064893.1 coordinate 7,050,569, forward strand.
CAAAAGTGAAACTGAAGGCAACATGAGACTGGACAACAGCGTGGCTCACATGCCAAGATGATGTTCTGTTAAGTCTTGTAGATGACAAGAATGTCTCAGTATGATTTCTTCCTCCTCAGGAGCTCCAACACTAAATACTCAAACACCAGCAAATACTAATCGACAGTATTTTAAGAACTGGCATGGCACCAAAGTCTCGTCCCATTTGATCCAGGGTGGTGGAGGGGGGAGAGGGGAGGGGGGTCTACGAAACAGTGAGATGATAAAAAGAGGTAGGAAGAAAGCTCCAATGGTCTGTTGTGGTGTTTGAGAACCTTTTTGACACCTTTTCTCAGGAGGCAACGCTCTGAGGGAGAGCAGGGTGCTGGCTCTGTTTGTTGTCTGTAGGTGGTTGCCTGCTAGCCTGATGCATCAGCCGCTAATTTCATTACATTTCATATAGCGTCTGAACACGAGCCGTAGGGATTCGTTTGCTTCCGGGAGGCGGTTGCTTACATTTGCTTCAACTAATCGCTGCTGCTTGGGGGTCACGTGTGCTATACACCGGTGAAGCTCATAGGTTAATCTTGAGTGCTTGAGTTCAACGTCATCGCCTTCACTTACCCATCTGTTTGCTGATAGGTTTGTTTGCTCCATCCGCCAAAACGGACGGAGCAAACCGAAACGCATTGCTAGTTTCCTGACTACATGGTTGAGGAAAATGAAATTTGCCGGGACCAGTAGGCGGCGCTAGCCTGGCTAGTTGCCTGCAGCTTCCCATGCCAGCACAGACAGATGGACAGACACCTGAGCACGGTCAAAAAGCAGTTGTTCAGGTTTGTCACAGCTTTTACGTTGTTTGGAAGACATTAGGTGTCACCAGTGTAGTGGAGAAACGTGTGTTTTTGAATGACAGGGGCAGAGGATGAGATTAGATTTCTGATACAGATGAAGTACCTTTTTAGAGGGTGAGGTGAGGGAGGAGCAGACTTTGGCCGAGCCAAAGATTCAACCCTGAAGAGGAGAATGCTTGGAAGATGGCACGAGTCCATGGATCAGCTATCACTCCCCATCATTCAGATATTGATAGCTGTCGGAGCAATAGTTCTTGGCTGCAGGGATAGAGGAGGAAACTTATCTCCCTGTAGTTCTCTATGTCTGTGGAGGGTAGGAAATAAACTTGTTTGCTGCAGGCGGCTGCAATGACACAGAGAGTGCTGGCAACGTGTGTGTCCCTGGAAACAAGCCGAGCTGGAACCATTCAGACTCACCACTGAAACAGAGGTACTAACACCGCATCGGAAAAAGACTTAAAGTTCAGGTTGGTCCAGATGGAACATTATGAATATTGAGCTATATTTTATATTGTGTCAGTGTAGCAACTGCACCTAATTTAGCTGTGCATGTCAACTCAGATTAGTGCAGACGAAGAGTATGGCAGGAAGTAAACTTCACAAACCGGTGTTGTTGTTGTCTCCAAATGGTCAAACACAGCATTGCTGAAACCTTCTTGTCAGCTGACAGACAGGAGAGAGGACAGGCAGGACACAATATGTCTCTGATGAACAAAGACTTTAAGACTGTTACAGTTAAAACATTGGCCTGTGATAAAATGTTAATCAGAGCCAGAGAAGATGTTAATATCGGGTCTTAACAGGGTTTAGGTCACACGTACACAAACACACACACACAGGCTCGCTGTCTCTTCAAGCTGTTAAGTGTTAAGTGGCCTGCATTTGCATAGCATTATTTCTCAACGTGCATTAGTTTCTAATGGATATTTTGTGCCATTGCAGTATTAAGTATTAGGTTTTTATAAATCTAACAGATTAACTAGTCCAGTGAGGAGATTGTATTTGATTATAAAAAAGTTTCATATTAATGTGGATGAATCTACGTTACTCACACTTGTTAATGGGTCCATTTTTGATTGTTTTGTCTCTATCTTTATTTTGTTATTATTATTATTAGTGGTCGGCTCGCCCAGCATTTCCTACTTTCGGTTTCATGGACGCTGCCTGGCGGTTCATGGGAATAATGCCGCTGAATCGCTGTTTATGGTTGGAACTACGATGGTATCTGATCGTCTTTGAACCGCCAACTTTCATTCTCAATCAATGAAAACGTTCTTGGCAAATGTTTTCGCTTTCATCCGTCTTGTGCTGGTCCAAGAATTGAAGAATGGTGACTGTGTCGAGACGTTTCTGGAAGTGGAGTTGGTGTGTTTTCCCCAGCCAGTGACAGAGCGCAAGTAAAATTGGGCGTGCGGTGCCATGAGCTTGCATAAAACACATCGTCTGTTACCATCTGTACTAGCTCCAACACAGCAGCTCACTATCTAATCACTGTCCTGACGGCCGAGCTGTTCGCTGACGCTTCGCCACACACCGTCCTTCATTTAGTTGTCCTTGTAATGTTTGCGTCCCTTGTCAAATAACACAAGGTGGTGAGAGACACAGGTTGTTGACATCGTTGTCATGATGTTGTGTGTAGAGTCCTCCTTTCCACACAACATGATTGGTTGATGTGTTTAGTTGCCGGACGAAAGCTCAGAAAAAAATGTTGTCTTATTTTTGCTGCGTAACATTTGCGAATTGAGTGAAAGAACTCATGATGAAAACCCGAGTTTAAAAAAAAAAAAAAAATCCTAACGTGCGAATGACTTACACAAAAAATATGTCCCTCCCTTGTGTGCAAGGGCCTTTAGACCAGGGGCTCTCAACTAGTCTCACTCTGGGACCCACATTTTCCCATGGTCATTAAGTCGCGACCCACTTATTTAGAATTCAAACAGATTATAAAACTAAAAACTATAAAATTAAAAACTCATTTTGCTCTTTATTGAGCAAAGTGCATTTCAGAGCACATGAATGAAACTGAGGAGGACCATGACAACTGCATGTACAGAATATCAAACTGCACAAAATAGAGACCAACAAAACGATATATTTGACTTCTAATGGAAGTCTCCCCCCCCCCCCTCCCCGTACTACGAAGCTTGGTTTGTTAAGTCCGGCTCTCTGTGCGCGTTGAAAGTGAGGCTGAGCAGCGTATCAGCTGATCTCTCCCTCGGTCAAACGCTCCGTTCTGATCCAGATCCACTGGTCTTTCAAAGTAAAGATGAGGCCAGCTGTAAATGAGTTAAATAGTGAAACAGTCGCGCTTTACAGCCGATTTTAGGATGAAACTCTGAACATAACTTAAGCATAAATTACCATGGAGATCTAACCGGGTTAAAAGAGAGCCACCTTTATAGTACATAGTACTGGCTTTAGACTCAACATACCTCGGTAACCCACTAAACTCGCTTCACAGTAGCTGCACCCCTCCGTCTCCTGTCTCTCTTCACGCTCTGCGCCGGTGGGGTGCGTTTACACTCAGCACCACGTTTGAACGGAGCGGAGCCCCAATGAGCCCCACCCCCGTGGGCACACAAGCAGCATGGGACAAGCCCAAGGGGGCAATTGTCGGTCTGAGAAGTGAAGCTCACTTCCGCGTTCAAAAAGTTGCAATCCCCGCCGCTTCCTCTGGGGGCTGGCTCCAGAAGGGAGCAACTCTCCATTGAGCCCCATGTTAAAATAGCCGACTTTACAGCTTAAAAAAACATATTTACAGCCTGGTACATCTTATTTTTTTGGTCTCAACCGATAGTTTCTACCCCCGCACACACTCTGAGGGGGGTGAATTTTTTTTTAAAACTCTACCGTTTTACTGTTATTAGGTTAAGATTCTGGCCAATTAGGGCGCGGAAACGTTGAGTGACAGGTCCGGAGACCACTGCTACGAGGCCAGTGGGCGGGTTCTTGGCCGGCCAACGGCCGCACCTCTCCAAATATGGCAAGTCAAATCCAACATGGCGCAATTCAAACCCCCGTAGTAGCGACACAAAACAGACTCCCCCAAAATGGGTGACGTCACGGATGCTACGTCCATTCTTTTTACAGTCTATGGACAAGCCGCACATCAATGTCATCTTGCGATCCACTTTAGAACCACTGCTATAGACTATATGGTTACTGTGGCTGTGAATAATGACTGTGTGGATTATTTGCATTGATCATTACCTAACTATTAGACATGAAAGATCTGTAAAATACCACAAATACTGTGGAATGTTGTAAAACAACTGTAATCTCCACCATCTTCATTGAGTTGATTTGTTCCATCAGCATTAACAGTGGTGAGCCTGAGCTGCAGACATGTCTGTGTCACTGTCCTCTCACATGACTGACTTCTCTACATTGCTACTGCGATGATGGCAGCCCAGGACTCACTGGGTCATGTGTGTGTGTGTGAGAGAGAGAGAGAGAGAGACAGAAGGTGCATGTACATTATAGAGCTGTCTGCTTAGACAGAGAGGCAGCACACAAACAGTTCACTGATGCGGTGGGACATTCCTGATGACATTGTTGTTAGTCGGAGCAGTAATGAAATGATACAGCCTTTTAATCTGAGCTGAGAGCTGCTGAGGGTCTCTCTGTGGAGAGCACCTTTTCAACACTTAAGTATTGTTTTTCCTTTTACAAAGCATTTCATAAAGTAACACAACATGAACATGGGCTATTTTCTGTCACAATATTACAGCAAAGTAATTAACAAATCAAATACATCTTGATATAAAAAAGAAGCGTAAACAAAAGAAGGGCGTTTCAGGGAAATGTACATCTTCCATTGCTTCCAGATGTCATTGAATTGAATTGCATTGGATTGCTGGAGCCTCATTGAAAAAGTGATTCTTTCCATTACATACATATCGTAAATCATATCATAATTAGTTTAAGGTTTATTGTACAGAACATCTCAGTGCAAAAACAAAAGGATAAAAAGCCCCACAATAAAAGGGAATAATGGCAAATGATATTGTTCATATAATCATTTTAAATAAAAAATAGTAATGATTAGAATACAGTTATATTCAGACTCAGTCTTTGTGCAGTAGTTTTCCTCTGAAGTAGAAACCAAAACCCCCTGTATCCACATGTCTTGATTGGATTTCAGTCAATTAATGCGTGAATTAATTATAATTCTATAAAACTGTTATAAAAATGTAAAAGTTACTCAATTTTAACCTGTGGCCTTTATAGTGCTGCACTATTTATGTACTGCTGGGGTGAGAGGGGAGCTGGAATCTCTTTAAAGACAAATGAACTCCACAAACGCATTCCCTCCACTCTCTCCTGTGACCTCCCTCTCTCTCTCTCTCTCTCTGACCATACTGTTGACAGCACTGATTTACGCACACACATATACATATACACAGGAGCTATACATTCAGCCCACCTACTCCTCTGCACACACATGCACACACGCAGGCGCACCCACACACACACATGCACCCACTCACATTGACATTTAGACTTCTAACCAATAGGCAGGCAAAAGGCGTGGGGGCATTTTACAGCTCAGCCAGGTGCTTATAAGAGCTGCTCACACACTTACTCTCTCTGCAGTTGCACACTCAGACAGGGTTTCAGGGTTCAGCACTGTACTGTCTCTCTGTCTGAAAGAGGCAGACAGGTAAACACACAGACAGGCAGGCAGGCTGTAGACACAGACGCACACACACGCGCGCACACCTGCACAATAGAAACTAGTGGAAACTACTCATTATGTTTGGTTACGGCAAAAGTAATTTCACCTGGAATGGAACTCTGAGGGAGCTGGAGGGTGGACACCGAGCCTCCTGCACAGGTAGGCTCAGTCTGACAGCGTGTGTGAGTGTGTTAGTCACATCTATTTGTGTATTGAGAGACAGAGCTGCAGAGTTGATCTGATAAGATCGAAGTTGGCATGAGTCACTTCTCCTGAGTGAAGGTTTGACTCGACCAGACATTTTAGTTGCGTCTGAATCACCATGCTCTATAGCTCAGACAGGTGTCGACTCTGATTGTGTTTCAACATAAAGTGATATTTAACTTTAAATCTGAGCCTCTCCAACGGTTGGAAACACATGGCTGACAGCCAGCCTCCTTATTACAGGCATCCCCGTCACTGACATAGTCTGACAGCTGTGAATGTTGAGATGCAGAGGACAAAGACAAACTCTTTTGGAAATCAGCCTTTTGTGCGTCCGTAATACACGCTGTCGGCACACCACAGCTCAGGCTCGGTGCTGCTGCTATCTGTGCTATGTGGCGCTGCTATGTGCTGAATGTGAGTGTGTGTCTGTGTGTTGGCTCTGTGCAGAGGGATGGGGTGACAGATCAGAGGCATAGCACAGGGGAGCGAGGGGAGCACAACGATCTAATGAGACACGAGAGACCTGATGATGCTGAAGGACATTTAGTGCAGCTGTGAATGAAACTCAACAGAGCAACAAAGTGATGGTGTCACTCACCACTGCCTGAATAGTCCAGTCCATGGGTTGCTATGTTGTAGGGTAGTCCAAACATAAAGTGAGACATATCATACCTTATGTAGTTGACACATCCCATAATGCATCCTGAAAAGTAGTAGTGATCATTAACAAAGTCATACGTACCATCATGCATTGGACTGAAAGACAAAATTGGCGCAGAGAAAATGAGTTATGCTTGATTTACACTCATTTATAATGTAAAATGAATGTCTACGTTAAAGGTCCAGTGAAATATTTGTCAAGGTTTATTGGCAAAATCTGAATATACTAACAATTAATATAATTGTATAAGGGTATAATCGTTATAAAATGAAATCAGTTTGGTTTTCATAGCCTTATAATTCTTCTTTTATATACACATATAGCAAGGGTCTTAGAGTGTCTTTTTAAGCCGTGGGTCTGAAGACAATTTCATTATCTTGTATAATGACAATAAAGATAAAGATTCTCTCTCTCTCTGTTGCCATTTTGCGCCACCATGTTTGTACTGAATGGAAAATCCAGCCAACCAGAGAGCACACTTAAAGAGTTTCACATTCACATCATAGAATTAAGATAAATTATAGAATCAGAATGCTAGACGTCACTGTTTTCCCCTCATTTTACACACTAGACATTTAAACAAGGATCGGTATCAGATTGTCATTGTACTGAATAGAATTGAATCAATTTATTGAATATTGATCAAACTGTATTAAAATGCATTGTACTTGAACCATATTGTACTCTGTGAATGCATCTTCCCCGTTAGCATAACTGCTACCTCCAACTCTAGGATGGCCCAGCCTGCATCAACTCACTCCAAAACTTTTTTCATCTTTTGGATGTGAAGGTGAGGTCCTCCACAGCAGCAGACAGTCCCGCAGAAGGTGCTCATCATACAGTCAACGTGATTGGCTACCGAAGAGAGCAATCAATGTCCCTCCCTAGCTTCGTGTTTTTGTGGGAAATATGTAAGCATTCAAAACTGCATAGCACTCTGGGAGCCATTTCAGGCATGGACATATTAGAAGAACTTTCCATAACTAGATACTTGATTTTTAATTAACTAAAATGCACATTAGATCTGTGCTGCCTCGTGCAGTGATGATAAAGACGGCTCGCATGTGCAACAGGTAAACAGCTATCATGATCCTCAGCACCCATAACCAGTTAAAGGGAGTTCAACAGTTTCAGGAGTAGGTTTGTTTTAATTATCAATTGTTGGTGCAAGCTATTTTTAGAAAGGCTGAGCCTAAGGAGGCTAATGGGATTTCTTGGTTTCCCTCATCGAACTCATCAAATACACAATCCAATAACTCCAAAATGCTCTTGTGGACAAGTTGTGACCTGCACATTCACCATGCTATGCGATAATAACAGAACATTGCGAGACAGAGTTGTTTTTGAGGCTGCTTGCAGAGGCTGCTTGCAGAAAAACTGCCCCCGATGGGAACGTGCATCAGTGGTTTTGCATGAATTTACCTCGAAAACAAGTCCAATCAAGAAATCCCATTAGCCTCCGTAGATTAGCTCTGAGCAGCTCGCTGCTCGACTCGGCTCGGCTGTTATAAAAATAGTTTGCACCGACAATTAAAGGTAACGAACCTACTCCTAAGACTATACTGTAGGTGTTATGGCAATGGGCCATCCCTTTAAGCCACATCACGCATCGGGCCCAGTTCTAGACCACTTTTACTTATTTTTTTAGAACACTTTGACTGTGTGTAACAGACTGAGTATATGAACGTTGTGTCTCTGCATATGTAGGAGCACATTACCCTCTTGATAATGGGTCCTTAAAATAACAGTGAAATACTGCACCATTGACACATTGACCCATTGACTTCAGACCAGAGCACAAGTGTACTTGCTATTTCAGCAGCATGGGTGGTAGATAAATAGTAAAATGAAAACTGCGCTGGTATGAAACTGGCAAAGACACTTGTTTCTCCATTGTGAACCCTGTGGTATTTTGTGATGTCGTTAAGTGCTGCTGACATCAATAAAAGGACAGTGAAAATCTTCTCAGGTGGGTTAAAGTTCATCTGCTGACCAAAGCCGGCACAGCTGCGCCACTTAAATAGGTACAGTCACAAATCTAATGGTGCTGTGTTGTAAACTCAAGTCAGCTGTAGATGAGAGAAAAAGAAGGTTAGAATAAAATCATAAAACTGTTTGAATGTAGATACAATAAAATGTTAAAAAGATATTACATTGTAAGACTCCTCTAACTTTCCAACAAGTTTTTGGCCATTTTACTAGAAAATAACTACTAGACTACAATGCAATGGATAACTTATTGTAGTCCAGACAGCTTTAATAAAACAAACAAAAACAAAACAAACTGTTCAGTCTCCTTGTGGTCAGGTCAGACATGCTGCTGCTCCAGCAGACTGCAGCAAAGAACAGCACACTGGACAAAAACATGTGCTGCGTCTCACTGCAAATGTCAAAGGACTTTAGGCTCTTGAGGAAAACCAGTTCAGCTCTGTCCCTTCCAGTAGATGGCATCTGTGTTCAAGGACTGTCCAGGTGCCCTTCTAAGTATTTATAGTGTCCCCCCCTGTGGAGCCTGCTGTACAGTTACCCAGCATGATGTACTGGTCCTCCTTTCAGGTAATCCACAATCCAAGACATGAAGCAGCTCCATCCCCCATCCCTTTTGAGATGGGGTGTGTGATGGTGGCTGTGGTGGTGGAGTACACTCCTTGCTAGTAATTCAGTGTCCACAATGAAGTTAATGTAGTACATGGTACATTTAAAGCATAAGACTGTGGTGACGTAGGGACGAGGACCAATAGATCCATGACGAGGGTGGGGGCTGCTAACTCACGGTGCGTTCAAGGCAACCCGTAACTCGTGTTTTTCCGACCTGTGAAGTCGTACCAGTTCGATCTGGTACAAGTTCACGGGTCAGAAGTTACGAGTGGCCGTTATAGTGCACTTTCACAGGCAACAGGTTGGAAAAACACGAGTTACGGGTTACCTGGAACGCTACAAAGTCGGAAGTCGTGACTTGAAGCCGTAATTTACGGTTTCAAAAGCCTGCCTGGAACGCAGCATTAGCCAGAACAACCAGATCGCTGAATTATGCTTTAATTATTCCATCAAAGTCAGCATCCTTGCTGTCATAATTTTCTGGTGACCTCAGCAGCATATTCTTATAAGCACTCAAAACTGCCCTTTAGAGACTGACTAGTCTCTGGGCTCTTGGATGAGCTGGTGGAAGCCTGCCTCAGTATGAGGTTTTATAGGGCTGAAGAAATTTACAGATTATGATGATCTGATCTGCCAAGTGATGATAGAGCTGTAGCCCTCTAAGCCCCCTTGACATTTGCATACAACAGATCAAGTGTCTTATTTTCCCTTGTGGCAGAGTCAGTCAACGTACTGAGTTGGAGTTGGTCAGGTGCCAAGTGAGAGTGACAGGGTTTAGATATTGCAGATATTGCAATCAATGCATCAGGGTGCTGAGTCTGTACTGCTGTCACAGAGGTGACAATGTGAGCAAGTACATGCTTGTAGTTGGTTGAATACTGACTGCCAACACTTAAAGGGATACGCCACCTTCTTTTCGTGTCTTGTCACTCCCGAGTCTATGAGAAGCAGATAGACACCATCCTTTCAATTGTGCGTGCAGTAATGAGGGAGAGTCTGTATCGCCCGTAATTAGCTTAGCTCAAACGCTGGAAGTGTATTGGTAGCGTTAGCCTGCCTCCACCTAAAATCATCAGAGACACTCCTCAGCAACTATAAACGGACCGATCTTTGTCTCAGAGCTGAAAAAACTATCCGGTAAGGCATCTTGAGCGGTCAAATGCCGGTAACAGGATGAGATCGGTCAAAATGGAGGGTTCAAGCAAAGACGGTTTATTTTGGTTCAAGCTAGCTACATCGAGGGTAGGTTAGCTTCCAATTTCAAAGTAAAAGCACAAATTATATTGTCATGGTTTTCTGTATGTAAAGTGCAACAGGTGTTTTGTTTTGTGAAAGTAAGCAGAAGTGCGTTGGTCAAACGGCTAGCTTGAGTAGTACTGAATTCGTCCGAACAAATTGTAAACAGCTACTGTTACGACTTCACTACATGTGTGTGGATGTGATGCAGTGTGTGTGATATAGTGGTTGGCTGGACCGACATGAGGAACCAGGGTGGAGTACTCACGGTAGCCGGCTGGGACGGGGACCAGACTCCAGGCCTTCACTTGTTCCTTCGCCTCGGTGGCTCAGCGTTCAGGTTTTATTAAAAGCTTCTTTTCGTCGAGCGTAGGTGAGAAACTAAATCATGACACAAAACCAAAACCAAAACGGGGGAGACAAGACGCCGCTGCTCTTCTCGTTTCTTCTCCTCGTTGTCCGTCTTCTCTCTCTCCTTCACAGGTGCACTGATTACTTAACTGCATATGCACGCCCCCCCAGGAACCCCAACCCCGCCTCTTTCAGTCCAGCCAATGAAAGATGTGCCTGAGTGGGTGCGCTGTGGGTATATGTGCACTGCGTGTCATTCACAACACTACTATTAAGACAAATTAACAACACTGATCTAAATGGCTACTTTCTCGCCTAAAAATGTTGGAAATATTGATAAAGTGATCAGAGTTTAGAGCTAAAATGAAATCAGCTTCTGACTGCTGATTTCAGCTTTGCTCGGAGTCAGGCTAACACTACCTATGCACTTCCAGCGTTTGAGCTAAGCTAATTACAGGCGATACGGCTCCATCTCCCTTGTTACTGCATGCACAGTCAAAAGGATGGTGTCTATCTGCTTGTCATGGACTCGGGAGTGAGGCAAGACATGAAAAAAAAATGTTGGCGTATCACTTTAAATATCCAAACAGCAGGTCCTCTCTTCTCCAGTGTTTCTTTCTGTCCTTTTTCACATATAGATGTTCTTACAGGTATGTTTGATAAATGCTCAGGAGACAGGACACACTGTACTTTCAGTGGCTGACTGCAACGCTGTTAATTCCAACTAACAGTAATACAATGATGTCAGACATTTCCCTCACCACTTCCTCTCTGAAAATACCTCATTCCTTGAAAGGTCTGGACCAGCTCTGCACATCTTTCACCTCCATCGTCTTCCACCATTTTGAATTGTTAAATAACCTCACAGTCAGTTTGCTGTATGACAACCCGGCTCTATGTTTGGGAGGGAGCTGTTAATGTTCACAGCCACCGGAGGAGGTCCATGATCACAGCAGCAGGAAGAGGGAAATGTGTCTTACACCGCTTTTTACTCTTGAAACATTCATGGAATGAAAAGTGGTTTGACCTCAACCCCAGAGTTACTACCACCTCACTGCTGATCAGGCATGTGTGCCTCTCACACATGTTACTATGGAGATGTCACGGAGAGTCACACGAGAGTGTAAGTGTGTGTGTCACCGGACATCATAACTCAGCTGATCTATTACCCTCTGCTCGGGTCCATGACTTGCAGAGGGAAAGAACCACTAAACTTTCTATGTATTTTTAGAGGCTTTGATCCTCCTTCATTTAGAATTCACTGTGATATTTACTCATTGTAAATTCTACCCGGATCAAGCTGGGAATATGAAGAAGGCTTCTATCAAGGTCAAAGTGAAACAACACGCACTGGATTAGGCTACATTAAATAAACTAACTCTCTATAGCAATTTCTGCCTAATCTGAATCACAACAACTACTAAGATCATCACAGTGTTTGTGCAAGAGTTCGTCTAGCCTGGCCTAAGATGATTCAGTGATAGTTATAGTTTATTTCTGACATGTTAAAAGAAATAAAACATAATACAGTAATCGACAGACATAACAAATTTTTGCAAAGACCATACATGAACAAAAATAAAATAGTTTAAAATAAAGATAATTTGATTTTTTTTCATATCCGAAAAGGAGTGGGAAGAAGTAAATTTATTTACTCCCACCTCTTATTCATAAATTATCTATCAAGCTTTCTTGTCATTAGTCATAATATATACAAACACATACAGAAACAAATAAACTAAGTGGGTAAATACCCAAATAAATAATAATAAGCACCTCGTGGTTGTCAAACACCCTCATATCTATACTGAAAATAATTTCTTTCAGTGATTGTGAAGATGGCAGGGTTTTAGCTAGCTGGTGTTTTCAAAGTAGTCATTCTTCTGTTTAGTTCAGCACTCTGTAGAAAGTTTAAACTTAACAAAACTAACTGAATATTTTATTTACTTTGCTTTGATCTTAGAATGTTTTCAACTTTTTAAAGTTGGTCAGTAAAAGCAGCATTAATCGTTTGACTGGTAAGAGGTGCAGGATACTACTAATTTCAGTTTTAAATTAATGTTTTATATCTGTGGTAATATTTGTGCCAGGTATTAGTGAGCTAAAAATGATTTTCTAACTCAAATGTTTTAGCTCAAATGAACAGTTGTTGAGACACCCATTGTCAAAGAGGAGCACTTTTCACTAAGGATAAGATGGAGGAGGGAGGTTGCATCATGGTGTACAGTAGGTCAGGGAATGGGAGGACAAGCTCTTAAAAGAGCAATTGGTGGATAAATCTGAAAAGCCTGTTACTCTATTCACAAAAAGTTAAAGATATTCGGCTTTTGGATGAAATTTCAGAATGCACCTAAAATGCGCTATAACCTTTACAGGTGAACTTAATTTGACCTGTTCTAAACTTTTGAATGTACATGTCCAACTGTTCAATGTTTCAGTACTTGTAACCTAACATGCTGTTCTCTAAGGTGATTAACCACAAAAATCACAAGTGTGGTCAATGAATCGACCACTAAATGAGAGCGTCACAGAGTGTCATCAGCAGGTTGAACAGAGACACAGAATGACTGGAAGAGTCACAGAAAGGCAACTTATGTTATTGGGATGTTAACATTTTTTGTTGTGACATACCCACCACTGTTAGAATTTATTTTAGTATATATGATATATCACTGGAACATGAACTTTTTACTTTTTCCATAAATTTAACCGGAAAGTTGAATATCCCTAACTTTTTGTGAGTAGTGTATATTATGTCTTGAAACCTTGAAATGAACTCTGTCCTTCTTGCTAGGATGCAGGGGACAGGACGATGTTAGGATGAGGATCCAGAGGTGCCACAACATCAGCCAGTGTAGGGGTCGCTCTTGAGTGGTGGCTGGGCTCAGAGTTAGGGTGAGGAGGCTGGATGTCCAGAGGGACCTGCTTGCTCCTTCATGTAGGATGAGGTTGTTCTGGCATCTGGTAGGGATGCTTCCTGGGGACCTCCTTTAACCCTATGGTGCATGAATTATGTTAGCCTTAGTCAAGATTTTTTTCTCAAGTGTTTTTATCCTTCTTAGGGCATGAAAAAAAGTTTAAAATTTTTTTTTTTTTCAAATATGATTTTTTCAGAGAGTTACAGACATGTCCACTCCAGTGGACTACATGCGCCTAAGCACTTATATAAAACAATATGAATTTAATGTAAAAATTAATCAAATTTTTTATTTATGGTTAATTCAATAACTATAATTTCATTTTATGCTTTGCAAAACATTTCAACACATTTTTACATAATTTTTTACACATTTTAACGTTGTACACAACGTTAAAATAGGCCTATTGTGTATAGGCCTGAATAATAGAATAAATGACTCTTACAACTCTATAAGCCAATTCTTTGTTTCAAAACATTCCCAACAAGAAGAACATTATTATTATTAGTCACCATCTTCTTTAAGGCTGCAGGACTGGTATTACCATGTCATTACACTGTAATTACTATGTTTTCGGCAACAAGAACTGAAATATTAGTCTCTTCATCTCCAAACACGTCTTTAGAAATAATCCTCACCTCAGTAATATGGTCAGTTCATCAAACCTACTGTAGGCCTTATGAAAGGTGGCAAAGCATCCAGATCACACTGGCACACAGCATTGCATGAAGATGTATTTGGTCTTGAGTGTGGCCAGGTTAACAGTGCACATCTTCCACAGCTCCCTCGTCCTACCTCTGCTATCTGGCCCCACAAATTACAGCTAATCTGCACAAAAGTGTATATTTTTAAATAAGTAGCCTATAAATAGAGCAAAGGAATGTATTTTTATATTTATAATGTAATTTACAACCAGAACAGTCACAAGATAAGGTAAAGCAATTACAAAATTTATGTTGTACTTGATGCATGACGTCCACTTCAGTGGACGCATGGTTAATCCTAATTTACTACTTATTTGAAATATTTTTTTTTTTTTTTTTTGAACACTTTATTTATGGAAATTTTCAGATTAAATTACACCAAACAAGAGACAGAATGACAGAGACCAATACATAACAGTAATGGGGAATACAATAAAAGCCCAACAGTGACGCAGACATGTAAAACAGAATTTAAAAAAAATATATATATATATAGAATAAAATAATAAAAAATAATGATAAAATGAAAAAAAAATAAATAAATAAAAAAAAAAAAAAAAAATAATAAAATTTAAAAAAAAAAGAGAGGTAAGGGGGCAAAAGTCACAGCAGCAATATTTCCTCCACTGCACAATTGATCATCTTACCAGGGAGGTACCTAAGCCAGGTAAGTGGGTTGAGAGAGAGTTATCAATGGTCTTTCATGTGCTCTAGCACTGGGCTCCATATCCTGGAGAACTTCAGCGGGTTGCCAGAGAGTTCGTATCTCAGTCTTTCCACATGTAGAATACTCATGAGTTCCCTCTGCCAAGTCTCAAACTTGGGAGGTAATTCGGACTTCCACAGTTTCAGAATACATCTCTTGGCAATCATCATACCATGAGTTAAAGCGGTGCGTACATTGCAGTCCAGGTTTTTCAGAGTATTGGAGTGTCCTAACAAAGCAGTTTCAGGGTCAGGTGTTACAATAACATTAAAAGCAGAGGAAAACCATTGGAAAATGAGTGACCAAAAGTTGTGTAATTTTGGGCAGGTCCAAAAAAGATGTGCAAGAGTACCTTCTGCGATATTACATCTACTACACAGTGGAGAAAGATTAGGAAAAATTTTGTTTAACTTGGTTTTAGAGTAGTGTAATCTGTGTACTATCTTGTACTGGATCAGTTGGAGCCTTGCGTTAATCGAGCAAGATTTAATGTTAGTTAAGACTTCCTCCCATGATTCATCCTGGATCTCAATACCTAGTTCACCTTCCCAAGCTTGTTTTATTTTGATAGTAGATGAGTCCAGAGTATCTGAGAAGTAACCAACCAGCGCAGAGATCAGATGTTTTGCTTCAGGGGGACCCAGAAGGGATTTGAACAATGTATTTTTTTCAGATGATAATTCAGTAGACTTAATAGCCTGTTGAACATAGTGTCTCAATTGTAGGAATCTGAAAAAATGAGCTTTTGAAAGAGAAAATTTGGCCTGCAATTGTTCGAAAGAACCAAGGTGTCCGCCAACATAAAGGTCTTTTAAACTAACAATACCCTTACAGCTCCACTCTTTAAAGGCTGCATCCATAAGAGATGGTAAAAAGTCATGGTTCTGCCAGATTGGAGCATTTACAGAGGTTACTGGAAGCACACAACATTTTCTAATTTGATACCAGATCTTCTGGGCATTTAACAGAACAAAATGGTCTTTCCTGTAGACTGCAGGGGGCCTTGGGGAAGAGAAAAGCAGAGCAGGGAGAGAGGTCTTGCTAGTTAGGCTTTTTTCAATGGCTAACCAAGGCGGTGGGATGAACCCGTCCCCTCTCTCAAAGCCAAACTGCCAGTACACCATAACTCTGACGTTGGCCGCCCAGTAATAGTGCAAAAAACACGGGAGACCCAGGCCCCCACAATCCCTTGATTTTTGAAGGTGTCTTTTAGAAATCCTATGAGCTTTGTACCCCCAAACAAACGGCATGATGATGGAGTCGAGAAGCATAAAAAAAGATTTGGGAATAAAAACAGGGACGTTCTGAAATAAATACAAAAATCGTGGTAACAAGACCATCTTTATAGCGTTTACACGTCCAATCAAGGATAAAGGCAGTGTTCTCCATTTTTCTATGTTCTCCTTGAATTTGTTCAGTTTTTCAGAGAAATTCAGTTTAAAAAGGGCGCTTGGTTTTTTTGATATTTTAATGCCCAGATATTTCACATAGTCAGAGGCTATTTTGAATTGTGTGGATGACAAGAAAAGTGGGTCCAGGTCCTTAGCTAAAGATATGAGCTCACTCTTCTGCCAGTTAATAGTATAACCGGAGACTTTTCCAAAGGAGTTAATGAGATGGAGTAAATGTGGTATTGATTGTTCAGGGTCGGATACAAAAAGGGCTACGTCATCAGCGTAAAGAGAAATCTTATGATCAACTCCACCTAGTGTTATAGGTTTAATTAAGGCATTCTCCCTCACACTAATTGCCAGGGGTTCAATAGCCAATGCGAAGAGAAGCGGCGAGAGGGGACACCCCTGCCGCGTCCCCCTCTGCAAAGGGAAGGAGGGTGACCTGTTCAGGTTAGTGAGAACGGATGCCATAGGTTGGAAGTATATCATGCGTACCCAAGAAATAAAGGATGGACCGAGACCAAACTTCTCCAGCACCCCAGTGAGATATGGCCATTCCACCTGGTCGAACGCCTTCTCTGCGTCTAGACACAGGATGGCTTGCTTAGCATTTTTGTCGAAAGAGTAATACATTATGTCCATAACCCGTCTAACATTAAAGAAGGAGTATCGGTTTGGGATGAAACCCGTCTGATCAGTGTGAATGATGGATTCTATGCACTTATTTAACCTATTTGCAAGTATTTTAGTGAATATCTTAAAATCTAGGTTGAGCATGGAAACTGGACGATATGATGAAGGCTCAGTTTCATCCCTGTCCTGCTTCAACAAGAGCGAAATGTTAGCATCGTACAAGGTTGGAGGAAGTCTTTCAAATTCCATTGAGTGGGAAAACATCCTGTGTAAGATTGGGGTTATCTGATTTGCAAATTTCTTATAAAATTCAACGCCAAAACCATCTGGTCCCGAGCTTTTTCCGTTTTGCATTGATCTGATAGAATCTAGTATTTCTTCCGAAGACAGTTCTGCATTAAGGGCCTCTCGTGAGATGTCGTCTAGTTTTGGAATGTTTAGGTCCTTTAACCAGTTCTCCACATCACCTGTGGCCTTAGATCTATAAAGCTCCTCATAGTATTCTTTGAAGCGAGAGTTTATCAGCTTAGGGTCTGTTAAGATTGCTCCAGAGCGAGATTTAATTTTGTGGATAGCCCTACTGGCCTGTTGCCCTCGGAGCTGGCGAGCTAAAAGTGTGTGAGGTTTGTCCCCAAGCTCGAAATACTGCCTCCTAAGTCGCAGGAGCTGGTCGCAAACCTGACGTGATAAGATCGTGTTATATTCATATTTAAGTTTGAGAATGTTATTCAATGTTTGAGAGTTTCCTGTACTTCTATATAATGATTCTAATTGTGTGATCTCAGAGTCAATTTCATCTAGCCGCATTTTATTTGACTTCTTTAAAGCCGCTTCATATGCAATAATATGGCCTCTCATGACAGCTTTGAATGTTTCCCATAAAGTGGAATCCGAAACATCAGATGTATCATTATTCTCCAGGTATTCTGTGATTTTTACTGACATATGTTTACAAAATTTTTCGTCTGCAAGCAAATAGGGGTGGAGACGCCAAGAGGAGCGCTGTCCAGTTTTTTTAAAGTTGAGAATAATGGAGGCCGGGGCGTGGTCTGAGATCAAAATGTTATGATATTTAGTGCTTGTAACATTTGGTATGAGTTTCGCATCTAGTAAAAAAAAATCAATACGGGAGTACGATTTGTGTTTATTAGAAAAAAAAGAATATTCTCTGTCTGTCGGGTGTTGGAGCCGCCATATGTCGACCAGATTAGTAGAAGTTATAAGATTGTTCAGGACTGTGGAAGCATTAGAGGGATTACATATTTTGCTAGCTGACCTGTCAAGATGGAGGTCAAGTATTACGTTGTGGTCCCCCGCAACTATTAAATTTGTGTTTGAAAGGTCAGGTAGCTTCTCAAAGGTTTTTCTGAAAAATGCTGCATCATCAATGTTTGGCCCGTAGATGTTTAACAGCGTTACATGAGTAGAATGAAGGTGGCCAGTTACAATGATGTATCGACCATTCGGGTCACATAGCGTTGACATGTGTTTAAAAGGTATGCTTTTACGGATAATGATTGCAACGCCTCGAGCTTTACTTGAGAATGTGGATTGAAATATTTGGTCAGCCCAGCTGCAACGGAGACGCTTCTGTTCAGATGGTCTAATATGAGTCTCTTGAAGGAATGCCACATCGGCAGCGAGAGAATTAAGGTGTGCAAAGACCTTGGCACGCTTAATTGAATGGCCTAGGCCTCTAACATTCCAGCTGACCAAATTGATACCCTCATCTTTACCTCTAGGGATCATGAGTAAGTGAAAATTATGTTATATGTACAGTAGCATGAAAAACTGCCCCAAATAAAAAGAACAAAGAAAACACTGAGAAAAACACATAAAGTGAACTTACATTTACCCACCCCAAGCTCCCACTTTCCCAAACAAAGCGAGAGAAATTGTCTTAACATGCCCTACTGGGGTCCTTTACTAGTCAACTCCTAACCAGTACTACTGCTAGTCAGCTAACTTAAAAGCGGCAACCCCTCCGATATCAGGCGATAAGCATCAAAACACTTCTGTGACAAAGATTAGAGAAAACCAGAGTGTTGAAGTTATAAGATATGAAACAAATGAAATGCATCTATAACCAAAGCATAACACATCTGGCACTTAGTGTTACTCAATAAAAAAATAAAAAAGATATATGTATAGAGATAGAGCCAGGCATTTAGCCTAGCAAAACAGACTGGTGATAGTATGGCACACTGGAAAGCAACAGTTGTTTTTAACAACGGTCCAGTATTTTAACATTACCCTACAACTGCAGGTCTGTGCCAACGAGGATACAGCAGGTTATAGCAGCCGGTTCGAATCCGGCAGGCTGCGCAGGGATATCACCCCTCTTCGGAGGCCCGGTAGTCGAGCAGGAAGCGATCGGCGTCTTCTGGGTTGCTGAAGGTCATGTCGACGTCGGTACCTTTGGTGACACGGAGCCGTGCAGGAAAGAGGAATCCGGTGCGCATCCCAGCATTGTTGAATTTCTTCCTCACCTCCTCGAATGGCTGACGCCGCTTCATTATCTCCGCAGGGTAATCGGGATATATGTGGATCCGCTACCCGTTGTAGATCAGAGGCGTGTTCTCCCGAGCCAGCCGCAGTATTTTCTCCTTCACCCGAAAGCTGTGGATCCTGGCTATCATGACACGGGGACGTGCCCCGGCTTCAGGTGGCTGTCCAAGCCTGTGCGCTCTGTCAACCTCTATCGGGGTGGGGAAGTGAGCAGCACCCAGCAGGTTACGCAGAAATACGGCAAAAAAGTCCACTGGGTTTTTACCCTCAGCTCTTTCTGGCAGGCCCACCACTTTTATATTCTGGCGTCTGGAGCGCGCTTCGAGGTCGATGACCTTTTCTTGGAGCGATTTGTGACTTGCCTCTAGCTGCCGCCATTGTTGTTTTAGCTCGGTCAGTTGAACGTCATGGTCACTGCTAGCCACCTCCACGGTAGAAATCCGGGCATCGTGTTCGGTCAGGGTGGCCTGGGTAGCTTGCAAGGACGCCCCCAAGTTACTGAATCGGTCCTCCATCTTTTTACTCAGGTCTTTTATAGCCGCGAGGATGACAAGTGCGTCGGAGTTTGCCGTAGCCGCTAGCGGAGCTAGTTCTGGAGCGTCGTCATTACTCACGGTGCTAGCGTTAGCATTAGCCTCACGGGCTGGGGATGAAGAGGGTGTTTCCATGGCGTTTGGCTGCTGCTTTTGTTTCTTCTTGCTAGGCATAAGTGCACAGACGAAAAGCAAGCGTGATGCTTGATACTCTA